>CM062063.1:36462526-37923649 GCA_030954485.1 Citrullus mucosospermus | reverse complement strand
AACCGTTTAAGGCCCCAAAAAAACTCCTAGTCCGGGGCATCCCTTTTCGATTTTTCTTGGGCGAAACTTCCACCCGTCCATCAAACTGAGCCTACCAAGTTGCTAGGATGCATTTCGGCTCAGTTTGAGACAGCCCGAATTTGGTCATTTTTCGTAGATTTCGTCCACATTCTTTCAGGCTCGAGGGCGCGCTCTTCTCGGCTTGACTTGTATCCCGCCGCGTCAATGACTCGTCGGGAACGTGAAACAAATTGGTTTGGCCCATAATCTCTGAGATGAGAGGGCGTACCGCTCACCTAACTACATGATAATCAAAACCAGTTGACCGTAATCGTAAAGGAAAAAAAAAACTGAGGCCGGGGCATCCTTTTCGATTTTTTCTTGGCGAAACTTCCACGTCCATCAAACTGAGCCTACCAAGTTGCTAGAGTGAAATTTCGGCTCAGTTTGAGACAGGCCGAAATTGGTCATTTTTCGTACGATTTTCGTCCGACAGTCTTTCAGGGCTCGAGGCGTCTTCGTCGGAGTGCTTGTATCCATGTCATCCACGTCAAAGACTCGCGAGGAACGTGAAACAAATGGTTTGGCCCATAATCTCTGATGATGAGAGGCGTACCGCTCACGTAACAGGGTGAAACCGTTGCACGAACAGCGTAAAGGCTCCAAAAAAAACTGAGTCCGGGGCATCCCTTTTCGATTTTTCTTGGGCGAAACTTCCACGTCCATCAAACTGAGCCACCAGGTTGCTAGGAGTGATTTCGGCTCAGTTGGACAGGCCGAATTTGGTCATTTTTCGTACGATTTTCGTCCGACTTCTTTCAGGGCTCGAGGCGCTCTTCTCTCTCGGCTTGAATTTTGTATCCACGCGTCAATGACTCGTCGAGGAACGTGAAACAAATTGGTTTGGCCCATAATCTCTGATGAGAGGGCGTACCGCTCACTTAACAGGGATAAACGTTTGCACGAACACGTAAAGGCCCCAAAAAAAAAACTGAGTCCGGGGCATCCCTTTTCGATTTTTCTTGGCGAACTTCCACGTCCTCAAACTGAGCCTCCAATTGCTAGGAGTGAAATTTCGCTCAGTTTGAGACAGCCGAATTTGGGTCATTTTTCGTACGATTTTTCGTCCGATTCTTTCAGGGCTCGAGGCGCGCTCTTCTCGGCTTGAATTTTGTATCCACGCTCATGACTCGTCGAGACGTGAAACAATTGGTTTGGCCCATAATCTCTGAGATGAGAGGGGCGTACCGCACACGTAAACAGGGAGAACCGTTGCACGAACAGCGTAAAGGCCCCCAAAAAAAAACTGAGTCCGGGGCATCCCTTTTCGATTTTTCTTGGCGAAACTTCCACGTCCCATCAAACTGAGCCTACCAAGTTGCTAGAGTGAAATTTCGGCTCAGTTTGAGACAGGCCGAATTTGGTCATTTTTCGTACGATTTTCGTCCGACATTCTTCAGGGCTCGAGGCGCGCTCTTCTCGGCTTGAATTTTGTATCCACGCGTCAATGACTCGTCGAGGAACGTGAAACAAATTGGGTTTGGCCCATATCTCTGAGATGAGAGGGCGTACCGCTCACGTAAACAGGATGAAACCGTTGCACGAACAGCGTAAAGGCCCCAAAAAAAAACTGAGTCCGGGGCATCCCTTTTCGATTTTTCTTGGGCGAAAACTTCCACGTCCATCAAACTGAGCCTACCAAGTTGCTAGGAGTGAAATTTCGGCTCAGTTTGAGACAGGCCGAAATTTGGTCATTTTTCGTACGATTTTCGTCCGACATTCTTTCAGGGACTCGAGGGGCGCGCTCTTCTCGGCTTGATTTTGTATCCACAGCGTCATGACTCGTCGAGGAACGTGAAAGCAAATTGGTTTGGCCCATAATCTCTGAGATGAAGGGCGTACCGCTCACGTAAACAGGGATGAAACCGTTGCACGAACAGCGTAAAGGGCCCCAAAAAAAAACTGAGTCCGGGGCATCCCTTTTCGATTTTTCTTGGGCGAAACTTCCACGTCCATCAAACTGAGCCTACCAAGTTGCTAGGAGTGAAATTTCGGCTCATTTGAGACAGGCCGAAATTTGTCATTTTCGTACGATTTTCGTCCGACATTCTTTCAGGGCTCAGGCGCGCTCTTCTCGCTTGAATTTTGTATCCACAGCGTCAATGACTCGTCGAGGAACGTGAAACAAATTGGTTTTGGCCCATAATCTCTGAGATGAGAGGGCGAACCGCTCACGTAAACAGGGATGAAACCGTTGCACGAACAGCGTAAAGGCCCCAAAAAAAAAAACTGAGTCCGGGGCATCCTTTTCGATTTTTCTTGGGCGAAACTTCCACGTCCATCAAACTGAGCCTACCAAGTTGCTAGGAGTGAAATTTCGGCTCAGTTTGAGACAGGCCGAAATTTGGTCATTTTTTCGTACGATTTTCGTCCGACATTCTGTCAGGGACTCGAGGCGCGCTCTTCCTCGCCGGCTTGAATTTGTATCCACGCGTCAATGACTCGTCGAGGAACGTGAAACAAATTGGTTTGGCCCATAATCTCTGAGATGAGAGGGGCGTACCGCTCACGTAAACAGGGATGAAACCGTTGCACGAACAGCGTAAAGGCCCCAAAAAAAAAACTGAGTCCGGGGCATCCCTTTTCGATTTTTCTTGGGCGAAACTTCCACGTCCATCAAACTGAGCCTACCAAGTTGCTAGGAGTGAAATTTCGGCTCAGTTTGAGACAGGCCGAAATTTGGTCATTTTTCGTACGATTTTCGTCCGACATTCTTTCAGGGCTCGAGGCGCGCTCTTCTCGGCTTGAATTTTGTATCCACGCGTCAATGACTCGTCGAGGAACGTGAAACAAATTGGTTTGGCCCATAATCTCTGAGATGAGAGGGCGTACCGCTCACGTAAACAGGGATGAAACCGTTGCACGAACAGCGTAAAGGCCCCAAAAAAAAAACTGAGTCCGGGGCATCCCTTTTCGATTTTTCTTGGGCGAAACTTCCACGTCCATCAAACTGAGCCTACCAAGTTGCTAGAGTGAAATTTCGGCTCAGTTTGAGACAGGCCGAAATTGGGTCATTTTTCGTACGATTTTCGTCCGACATTCTTTCAGGGCTCGAGGCGCGCTCTTCTCGCTTGAATTTGTATCCACGCGTCATGACTCGTCGAGGAACGTGAAACAAATTGGTTTGGCCCATAATCTCTGAGATGAGAGGGCGTACCGCTCACGTAAACAGGGATGAAACCGTTGCACGAACAGCGTAAAGGCTCCAAAAAAAAAACTGAGTCCGGGCATCCCTTTTCGATTTTTCTTGGGCGAAACTTCCACGTCCATCAAACTGAGCCTACCAAGTTGCTAGGAGTGAAATTTCGGCTCAGTTTGAGACAGGCCGAAATTTGGTCATTTTTTCGTACGATTTTCGTCCGACATTCTTTCAGGGCTCGAGGCGCGCTCTTCTCAGGCTTGAATTTTGTATCCACGCGTCAATGACTCGTCGAGGAACGTGAAACAAATTGGTTTGGCCCATAATCTCTGAGATGAGAGGGCGTACCGCTCACGTAAACAGGGATGAAACCGTTGCACGAACAGCGTAAAGGCCCCCAAAAAAAAACTGAGTCCGGGGCATCCCTTTTCGATTTTTCTTGGGCGAAACTTCCACGTCCATCAAACTGAGCCTACCAAGTTGCTAGGAGTGAAATTTCGGCTCAGTTTGAGACAGGCCGAAATTTGGTCATTTTTCGTACGATTTTCGTCCGACATTCTTTCAGGACTCGAGGCGCGCTCTTCTCGGCTTGAATTTGGTATCCACGGGTCAAGGACTCGTCGAGGAACGTGAAACAAATTGGTTTGGCCCATAATCTCTGAGATGAGAGGGGATACCGCACACGTAAACAGGGATGAAACCGTTGCACGAACAGCGTTAAGGCCCCCAAAAAAAAACTGAGTCCGGGGCATCCCTTTTCGATTTTTCTTGGCCGAAACTTCCACGTCCATCAAACTGAGCCTACCAAGTTGCTAGGAGTGAAATTTCGGCTCAGTTTGAGACAGGCCGAAATTTTGTCATTTTTGGGTGGGGCGGAGCCTAATTTAGCCCCTTTTTCGTACGATTTTCGTCCGACATTCTTTCGGGGCTCGAGGCGCGCTCTTTTCGGCTTGAATTTGGTATCCACGGGTCAAGGACTCGTCGAGGAACGTGAAACAAATTGGTTTGGCCCATAATCTTTGAGATGAGAGGGGATACCGCACACGTAAACAGGGACGAAACCGTTGCACGAACAGCGTTTAAGGCCCCCAAAAAAAAACTGAGTCCGGGGCATCCCTTTTCGATTTTTCTTGGGCCAAACTTCCACGTCCATAAAACTGAGCCTACCAAGTTTCTAGGAGTGAAATTTCGGCTCAGTTTGAGACAGGCCGAATTTGGTCATTTTTGGGTGGGGCGGAGCCTAATTTAGCCCCTTTTTCGTACGATTTTCGTCCGCCATTCTTTCGGGGCTCGAGGCGCGCTCTTCTCGGCTTGAATTTGGTATCCACGGGTCAAGGACTGTCGAGGAACGTGAAACAAATTGGTTTGGCCCATAATCTCTGAGATGAGAGGGCTACCGCACACGTAAACAGGGATGAAACCGTTTGCACGAACAGCGTAAGGCCCCCAAAAAAAAACTGAGTCCGGGGCATCCCTTTTCGATTTTTCTTGGGCGAAACTTCCACGTCCATCAAACTGAGCCTACCAAGTTGCTAGGAGTGAAATTTCGGCTCAGTTTGAGACAGGCCCGAAATTTGGTCATTTTTGGGTGGGGCGGAGCCTAATTTAGCCCCTTTTTCGTACGATTTTTCGTCCGACATTCTTTCGGGGCTCGAGGCGCGCTCTTTCGGCTTGAATTTGGTATCCACGGGTCAAGGACTCGTCGAGGAACGTGAAACAAATTGGTTTGGCCCATATCTCTGAGATGAGAGGGGATACCGCACACGTAAACAGGGATGAAACCGTTGCACGAACAGCGTAAGGCCCCCAAAAAAAAACTGAGTCCGGGGCATCCCTTTTCTATTTTTCTTGGGCCAAACTTCCACGTCCATAAAACTGAGCCTACCAAGTTTCTAGGAGTGAAATTTCGGCTCAGTTTGAGACAGGCCGAAATTTGGTCATTTTTGGGTGGGGCGGAGCCTAATTTAGACCCTTTTTCGTACGATTTTCGACCGACATTCTTTCAGGGCTCGAGGCGCGCTCTTCTCGGCTTGAATTTGGTATCCACGGGTCAAGGACTCGTCGAGGAACGTGAAACAAATCGGTTTGGCCCATAATCTCTGAGATGAGAGGCCATACCGCACACGTAAACAGGGATGAAACCGTTGCACGAACAGTGTAAAGGCCCCCAAAAAAAAACTGAGTCCGGGGCATCCCTTTTCGATTTTTCTTGGGCGAAACTTCCACGTCCATCAAACTGAGCCTACCAAGTTGCTAGGAGTGAAATTTCGGCTCAGTTTGAGACAGGCCGAAATTTGGTCATTTTTGGGTGGGGCGGAGCCTAATTTAGCCCCTTTCTCGTACGATTTTCGTCCGCCATTCTTTCGGGGCTCGAGGCGCGCTCTTCTCGGCTTGAATTTGGTATCCACGGGTCAAGGACTCGTCGAGGAACGTGAAACAAATTGGTTTGGCCCATAATCTCTGAGATGAGAGGGCGTACCGCACACGTAAACAGGAATGAAACCGTTGCACGAACAGCGTTAAGGCCCCCAAAAAAAAACTGAGTCCGGGGCATCCCTTTTCGATTTTTCTTGGGCGAAACTTCCACGTCCATCAAACTGAGCCTACCAAGTTGCTAGGAGTGAAATGTCGGCTCAGTTTGAGACAGGCCGAAATTTTGTCATTTTTGGGTGGGGAGGAGCCTAATTTAGCCCCTTTTTCGTACGATTTTCGTCCGCCATTCTTTCGGGGATCGAGGCGCGCTCTTCTCGGCTTGAATTTTGTATCCACGGGTCAAGGACTCGTCGAGGAACGTGAAACAAATCGGTTTGGCCCATAATCTCTGAGATGAGAGGGCGTACCGCACACGTAAACAGGGATGAAACCGTTGCACGAAAAGCGTAAAGGCCCCAAAAAAAAAACTGAGTCCGGGGCATCCCTTTTCGATTTTTCTTGGGCGAAACTTCCACGTCCATCAAACTGAGCCTACCAAGTTGCTAGGAGTGAAATTTCGGCTCAGTTTGAGACAGCCCGAAATTTGGTCATTTTTGGGTGGGGCGGAGCCTAATTTAGCCCCTTTTTCGTACGATTTTCGTCCGACATTCTTTCGGGGCTCGAGGCGCGCTCTTCTCGGCTTGAATTTGGTATCCACGGGTCAAGGACTCGTCGAGGAACGTGAAAGAAATTGGTTTGGCCCATAATCTCTGAGATGAGAGGGGATACCGCACACGTAAACAGGGATGAAACCGTTGCACGAACAGCGTAAAGGCCCCCAAAAAAAAACTGAGTCCGGGGCATCCCTTTTCGATTTTTCTTGGGCCAAACTTCCACGTCCATAAAACTGAGCCTACCAAGTTTCTAGGAGTGAAATTTCGGCTCAGTTTGAGACAGGCCGAAATTTGGTCATTTTTGGGTGGGGCGGAGCCTAATTTAGCCCCTTTTTCGTACGATTTTCGTCCGACATTCTTTCGGGGCTCGAGGTGCGCTCTTCTCGGCTTGAATTTGGTATCCACGGGTCAAGGACTCGTCGAGGAACGTGAAACAAATTGGTTTGGCCCATAATCACTTAGATGAGAGGGGATACCGCACACGTAAACAGGGATGAAACCGTTGCACGAACAGCGTTAAGGCCCCCAAAAAAAACTGAGTCTGGGGCATCCCTTTTCGATTTTTCTTGGGCGAAACTTCCACGTCCATCAAACTGAGCCTACCAAGTTGCTAGGAGTGAAATTTCGGCTCAGTTTGAGACAGGCCGAAATTTTGTCATTTTTGGGTGGGGCGGAGCCTAATTTAGCCCCTTTTTCGTACGATTTTCGTCCGCCATTCTTTCGGGGCTCGAGGCGCGCTCTTCTCGGCTTGAATTTTGTATCCACGGGTCAAGGACTCGTCGAGGAACGTGAAACAAATCGGTTTGGCCCATAATCTCTGAGATGAGAGGGCGTACCGCACACGTAAACAGGGATGAAACCGTTGCACGAACAGCGTAAAGGCCCCAAAAAAAAACTGAGTCCGGGGCATCCCCTTTCGATTTTTCTTGGGCGAAACTTCCACGTCCATCAAACTGAGCCTACCAAGTTGCTAGGAGTGAAATTTCGGCTCAGTTTGAGACAGCCCGAAATTTGGTCATTTTTGGGTGGGGCGGAGCCTAATTTAGCCCCTTTTTCGTACGATTTTCGTCCGACATTCTTTCGGGGCTCGAGGCGCGCTCTTCTCGGCTTGAATTTGGTATCCACGGGTCAAGGACTCGTCGAGGAACGTGAAAGAAATTGGTTTGGCCCATAATCTCTGAGATGAGAGGGGATACCGCACACGTAAACAGGGATGAAACCATTGCACGAACAGCGTAAAGGCCCCCAAAAAAAAACTGAGTCCGGGGCATCCCTTTTCGATTTTTCTTGGGCCAAACTTCCACGTCCATAAAACTGAGCCTACCAAGTTGCTAGGAGTGAAATTTCGGCTCAGTTTGAGACAGGCCGAAATTAGGTCATTTTTGGGTGTGGCGGAGCCTAATTTAGCCCCTTTTTCGTACGATTTTCGTCCGACATTCTTTCGGGGCTCGAGGCGCGCTCTTCTCGGCTTGAATTTGGTATCCACGGGTCAAGGACTCGTCGAGGAACGTGAAACAAATTGGTTTGGCCCATAATCTCTAAGATGAGAGGGGATACCGCACACGTAAACAGGGATGAAACCGTTGCACGAACAGCGTAAAGGCCCCCAAAAAAAAACTGAGTCCGGGGCATCCCTTTTCGATTTTTCTTGGGCGAAACTTCCACGTCCATCAAACTGAGCCTACCAAGTTGCTAGGAGTGAAATTTCGGCTCAGTTTGAGACAGGCCGAAATTTGGTCATTTTTGGGTTGGGCGTAGCCTAATTTAGCCCCTTTTTCGTACGATTTTCGTCCGACATTCTTTCGGGGCTCGAGGCGCGCTCTTCTCGGCTTGAATTTGGTATCCACGGGTCAAGGACTCGTCGAGGAACGTGAAACAAATCGGTTTGGCCCATAATCTCTGAGATGAGAGGGCGTACCGCACACGTAAACAGGGATGAAACCGTTGCACGAACAGCGTAAAGGCCCCCAAAAAACAGAGTCCGGGGCATCCCTTTTCGATTTTTCTTGGGCCAAACTTCCACGTCCATCAAACTGAGCCTACCAAGTTTCTAGGAGTGAAATTTCGGCTCAGTTTGAGACAGGCCGAAATTTGGTCATTTTTGGGTGGGGCGGAGCCTAATTTAGCCCCTTTTTCGTACGATTTTCGTCCGACATTCTTTCGGGGCTCGAGGCGCGCTCTTCTCGGCTTGAATTTGGTATCCACGGGTCAAGGACTCGTCGAGGAACGTGAAACAAATTGGTTTGGCCCATAATCACTGAGATGAGAGGGGATACCGCACACGTAAACAGGGATGAAACCGTTGCACGAACAGCGTTAAGGCCCCCAAAAAAAAACTGAGTCTGGGGCATCCCTTTTCGATTTTTCTTGGGCGAAACTTCCACGTCCATCAAACTGAGCCTACCAAGTTGCTAGGAGTGAAATTTCGGCTCAGTTTGAGACAGGCCGAAATTTTCTCATTTTTGGGTGGGGCGGAGCCTAATTTAGCCCCTTTTTCGTACGATTTTCGTCCGCCATTCTTTCGGGGCTCGAGGCGCGCTCTTCTCGGCTTGAATTTTGTATCCACGGGTCAAGGACTCGTCGAGGAACGTGAAACAAATCGGTTTGGCCCATAATCTCTGAGATGAGAGGGCGTACCGCACACGTAAACAGGGATGAAACCGTTGCACGAACAGCGTAAAGGCCCCAAAAAAAAACTGAGTCCGGGGCATCCCTTTTCGATTTTTCTTGGGCGAAACTTCCACGTCCATCAAACTGAGCCTACCAAGTTGCTAGGAGTGAAATTTCGGCTCAGTTTGAGACAGCCCGAAATTTGGTCATTTTTGGGTGGGGCGGAGCCTAATTTAGCCCCTTTTTCGTACGATTTTCGTCCGACATTCTTTCGGGGCTCGAGGCGCGCTCTTCTCGGCTTGAATTTGGTATCCACGGGTCAAGGACTCGTCGAGGAACGTGAAAGAAATTGGTTTGGCCCATAATCTCTGAGATGAGAGGGGATACCGCACACGTAAACAGGGATGAAACCGTTGCACGAACAGCGTAAAGGCCCCCAAAAAAAAACTGAGTCCGGGGCATCCCTTTTCGATTTTTCTTGGGCAAAACTTCCACGTCCATAAAACTGAGCCTACCAAGTTTCTAGGAGTGAAATTTCGGCTCAGTTTGAGACAGGCCGAAATTTGGTCATTTTTGGGTGGGGCGGAGCCTAATTTAGCCCCTTTTTCGTACTATTTTCGTCCGACATTCTTTCGGGGCTCGAGGTGCGCTCTTCTCGGCTTGAATTTGTATCCACGGGTCAAGGACTCGTCGAGGAACGTGAAACAAATTGGTTTGGCCCATAATCACTGAGATGAGAGGGGATACCGCACACGTAAACAGGGATGAAACCGTTGCACGAACAGCGTTAAGGCCCCCAAAAAAAAACTGAGTCTGGGGCATCCCTTTTCGATTTTTCTTGGGCGAAACTTCCACGTCCATCAAACTGAGCCTACCAAGTTGCTAGGAGTGAAATTTCGGCTCAGTTTGAGACAGGCCGAAATTTTGTCATTTTTGGGTGGGGCGGAGCCTAATTTAGCCCCTTTTTCGTACGATTTTCGTCCGCCATTCTTTCGGGGCTCGAGGCGCGCTCTTCTCGGCTTGAATTTGGTATCCACGGGTCAAGGACTCGTCGAGGAACGTGAAACAAATCGGTTTGGCCCATAATCTCTGAGATGAGAGGGCGTACCGCACACGTAAACAGGGATGAAACCGTTGCACGAACAGCGTAAAGGCCCCAAAAAAAAAACTGAGTCCGGGGCATCCCCTTTCGATTTTTCTTGGGCGAAACTTCCACGTCCATCAAACTGAGCCTACCAAGTTGCTAGGAGTGAAATTTCGGCTCAGTTTGAGACAGCCCGAAATTTGGTCATTTTTGGGTGGGGCGGAGCCTAATTTAGCCCCTTTTTCGTACGATTTTCGTCCGACATTCTTTCGGGGCTCGAGGCGCGCTCTTCTCGGCTTGAATTTGGTATCCACGGGTCAAGGACTCGTCGAGGAACGTGAAACAAATTGGTTTGGCCCATAATCTCTGAGATGAGAGGGATACCGCACACGTAAACAGGGATGAAACCGTTGCACGAACAGCGTAAAGGCCCCCAAAAAAAAACTGAGTCCGGGGCATCCCTTTTCGATTTTTCTTGGGCGAAACTTCCACGTCCATCAAACTGAGCCTACCAAGTTGCTAGGAGTGAAATTTCGGCTCAGTTTGAGACAGGCCGAAATTTGGTCATTTTTGGGTTGGGCGTAGCCTAATTTAGCCCCTTTTTCGTACGATTTTCGTCCGACATTCTTTCGGGGCTCGAGGCGCGCTCTTCTCGGCTTGAATTTGGTATCCACGGGTCAAGGACTCGTCGAGGAACGTGAAACAAATCGGTTTGGCCCATAATCTCTGAGATGAGAGGGCGTACCGCACACGTAAACAGGGATGAAACCGTTGCACGAACAGCGTAAAGGCCCCAAAAAAAAACTGAGTCCGGGGCATCCCCTTTCGATTTTTCTTGGGCGAAACTTCCACGTCCATCAAACTGAGCCTACCAAGTTGCTAGGAGTGAAATTTCGGCTCAGTTTGAGACAGGCCGAAATTTTGTCATTTTTGGGTGGGGCGGAGCCTAATTTAGCCCCTTTTTCGTACGATTTTCGTCCGACATTCTTTCGGGGCTCGAGGCGCGCTCTTCTCGGCTTGAATTTGGTATCCACGGGTCAAGGACTCGTCGAGGAACGTGAAACAAATTGGTTTGGCCCATAATCTCTGAGATGAGAGGGGATACCGCACACGTAAACAGGGATGAAACCGTTGCACGAACAGCGTAAAGGCCCCCAAAAAAAAACTGAGTCCGGGGCATCCCTTTTCGATTTTTCTTGGGCCAAACTTCCACGTCCATAAAACTGAGCCTACCAAGTTTCTAGGAGTGAAATTTCGGCTCAGTTTGAGACAGGCCGAAATTAGGTCATTTTTGGGTGTGGCGGAGCCTAATTTAGCCCCTTTTTCGTACGATTTTCGTCCGACATTCTTTCGGGGCTCGAGGCGCGCTCTTCTCGGCTTGAATTTGGTATCCACGGGTCAAGGACTCGTCGAGGAACGTGAAACAAATTGGTTTGGCCCATAATCTCTGAGATGAGAGGGGATACCGCACACGTAAACAGGGATGAAACCGTTGCACGAACAGCGTAAAGGCCCCCAAAAAAAAACTGAGTCCGGGGCATCCCTTTTCGATTTTTCTTGGGCGAAACTTCCACGTCCATCAAACTGAGCCTACCAAGTTGCTAGGAGTGAAATTTCGGCTCAGTTTGAGACAGGCCGAAATTTGGTCATTTTTGGGTTGGGCGTAGCCTAATTTAGCCCCTTTTTCGTACGATTTTCGTCCGACATTCTTTCGGGGCTCGAGGCGCGCTCTTCTCGGCTTGAATTTGGTATCCACGGGTCAAGGACTCGTCGAGGAACGTGAAACAAATCGGTTTGGCCCATAATCTCTGAGATGAGAGGGCGTACCGCACACGTAAACAGGGATGAAACCGTTGCACGAACAGCGTAGAGGCCCCCCAAAAAAACAGAGTCCGGGGCATCCCTTTTCGATTTTTCTTGGGCCAAACTTCCACGTCCATCAAACTGAGCCTACCAAGTTTCTAGGAGTGAAATTTCGGCTCAGTTTGAGACAGGCCGAAATTTGGTCATTTTTGGGTGGGGCGGAGCCTAATTTAGCCCCTTTTTCGTACGATTTTCGTCCGACATTCTTTCGGGGCTCGAGGTGCGCTCTTCTCGGCTTGAATTTGGTATCCACGGGTCAAGGACTCGTCGAGGAACGTGAAACAAATTGGTTTGGCCCATAATCTCTGAGATGAGAGGGGATACCGCACACGTAAACAGGGATGAAACCGTTGCACGAACAGCGTTAAGGCCCCCAAAAAAAAACTGAGTCTGGGGCATCCCTTTTCGATTTTTCTTGGGCGAAACTTCCACGTCCATCAAACTGAGCCTACCAAGTTGCTAGGAGTGAAATTTCGGCTCAGTTTGAGACAGGCCGAAATTTTCTCATTTTTGGGTGGGGCGGAGCCTAATTTAGCCCCTTTTTCGTACGATTTTCGTCCGCCATTCTTTCGGGGCTCGAGGCGCGCTCTTCTCGGCTTGAATTTTGTATCCACGGGTCAAGGACTCGTCGAGGAACGTGAAACAAATCGGTTTGGCCCATAATCTCTGAGATGAGAGGGCGTACCGCACACGTAAACAGGGATGAAACCGTTGCACGAACAGCGTAAAGGCCCCAAAAAAAAACTGAGTCCGGGGCATCCCTTTTCGATTTTTCTTGGGCGAAACTTCCACGTCCATCAAACTGAGCCTACCAAGTTGCTAGGAGTGAAATTTCGGCTCAGTTTGAGACAGCCCGAAATTTGGTCATTTTTGGGTGGGGCGGAGCCTAATTTAGCCCCTTTTTCGTACGATTTTCGTCCGACATTCTTTCGGGGCTCGAGGCGCGCTCTTCTCGGCTTGAATTTGGTATCCACGGGTCAAGGACTCGTCGAGGAACGTGAAAGAAATTGGTTTGGCCCATAATCTCTGAGATGAGAGGGGATACCGCACACGTAAACAGGGATGAAACCGTTGCACGAACAGCGTAAAGGCCCCCAAAAAAAAACTGAGTCCGGGGCATCCCTTTTCGATTTTTCTTGGGCAAAACTTCCACGTCCATAAAACTGAGCCTACCAAGTTTCTAGGAGTGAAATTTCGGCTCAGTTTGAGACAGGCCGAAATTTGGTCATTTTTGGGTGGGGCGGAGCCTAATTTAGCCCCTTTTTCGTACTATTTTCGTCCGACATTCTTTCGGGGCTCGAGGTGCGCTCTTCTCGGCTTGAATTTTGTATCCACGGGTCAAGGACTCGTCGAGGAACGTGAAACAAATTGGTTTGGCCCATAATCTCTGAGATGAGAGGGGATACCGCACACGTAAACAGGGATGAAACCGTTGCACGAACAGCGTTAAGGCCCCCAAAAAAAACTGAGTCCGGGGCATCCCTTTTCGATTTTTCTTGGGCGAAACTTCCACGTCCATCAAACTGAGCCTACCAAGTTGCTAGGAGTGAAATTTCGGCTCAGTTTGAGACAGGCCGAAATTTTCTCATTTTTGGGTGGGGCGGAGCCTAATTTAGCCCCTTTTTCGTACGATTTTCGTCCGCCATTCTTTCGGGGCTCGAGGCGCGCTCTTCTCGGCTTGAATTTGGTATCCACGGGTCAAGGACTCGTCGAGGAACGTGAAACAAATCGGTTTGGCCCATAATCTCTGAGATGAGAGGGCGTACCGCACACGTAAACAGGGATGAAACCGTTGCACGAACAGCGTAAAGGCCCCAAAAAAAAAACTGAGTCCGGGGCATCCCCTTTCGATTTTTCTTGGGCGAAACTTCCACGTCCATCAAACTGAGCCTACCAAGTTGCTAGGAGTGAAATTTCGGCTCAGTTTGAGACAGCCCGAAATTTGGTCATTTTTGGGTGGGGCGGAGCCTAATTTAGCCCCTTTTTCGTACGATTTTCGTCCGACATTCTTTCGGGGCTCGAGGCGCGCTCTTCTCGGCTTGAATTTGGTATCCACGGGTCAAGGACTCGTCGAGGAACGTGAAACAAATTGGTTTGGCCCATAATCTCTGAGATGAGAGGGGATACCGCACACGTAAACAGGGATGAAACCGTTGCACGAACAGCGTAAAGGCCCCCAAAAAAAAACTGAGTCCGGGGCATCCCTTTTCGATTTTTCTTGGGCGAAACTTCCACGTCCATCAAACTGAGCCTACCAAGTTGCTAGGAGTGAAATTTCGGCTCAGTTTGAGACAGGCCGAAATTTGGTCATTTTTGGGTTGGGCGTAGCCTAATTTAGCCCCTTTTTCGTACGATTTTCGTCCGACATTCTTTCGGGGCTCGAGGCGCGCTCTTCTCGGCTTGAATTTGGTATCCACGGGTCAAGGACTCGTCGAGGAACGTGAAACAAATCGGTTTGGCCCATAATCTCTGAGATGAGAGGGCGTACCGCACACGTAAACAGGGATGAAACCGTTGCACGAACAGCGTAGAGGCCCCCCAAAAAAACAGAGTCCGGGGCATCCCTTTTCGATTTTTCTTGGGCCAAACTTCCACGTCCATCAAACTGAGCCTACCAAGTTTCTAGGAGTGAAATTTCGGCTCAATTTGAGACAGGCCGAAATTTGGTCATTTTTGGGTGGGGCGGAGCCTAATTTAGCCCCTTTTTCGTACGATTTTCGTCCGACATTCTTTCGGGGCTCGAGGCGCGCTCTTCTCGGCTTGAATTTGGTATCCACGGGTCAAGGACTCGTCGAGGAACGTGAAACAAATTGGTTTGGCCCATAATCACTGAGATGAGAGGGGATACCGCACACGTAAACAGGGATGAAACCGTTGCACGAACAGCGTTAAGGCCCCCAAAAAAAAACTGAGTCTGGGGCATCCCTTTTCGATTTTTCTTGGGCGAAACTTCCACGTCCATCAAACTGAGCCTACCAAGTTGCTAGGAGTGAAATTTCGGCTCAGTTTGAGACAGGCCGAAATTTTCTCATTTTTGGGTGGGGCGGAGCCTAATTTAGCCCCTTTTTCGTACGATTTTCGTCCGCCATTCTTTCGGGGCTCGAGGCGCGCTCTTCTCGGCTTGAATTTTGTATCCACGGGTCAAGGACTCGTCGAGGAACGTGAAACAAATCGGTTTGGCCCATAATCTCTGAGATGAGAGGGCGTACCGCACACGTAAACAGGGATGAAACCGTTGCACGAACAGCGTAAAGGCCCCAAAAAAAAAACTGAGTCCGGGGCATCCCTTTTCGATTTTTCTTGGGCGAAACTTCCACGTCCATCAAACTGAGCCTACCAAGTTGCTAGGAGTGAAATTTCGGCTCAGTTTGAGACAGCCCGAAATTTGGTCATTTTTGGGTGGGGCGGAGCCTAATTTAGCCCCTTTTTCGTACGATTTTCGTCCGACATTCTTTCGGGGCTCGAGGCGCGCTCTTCTCGGCTTGAATTTGGTATCCACGGGTCAAGGACTCGTCGAGGAACGTGAAAGAAATTGGTTTGGCCCATAATCTCTGAGATGAGAGGGGATACCGCACACGTAAACAGGGATGAAACCGTTGCACGAACAGCGTAAAGGCCCCCAAAAAAAAACTGAGTCCGGGGCATCCCTTTTCGATTTTTCTTGGGCAAAACTTCCACGTCCATAAAACTGAGCCTACCAAGTTTCTAGGAGTGAAATTTCGGCTCAGTTTGAGACAGGCCGAAATTTGGTCATTTTTGGGTGGGGCGGAGCCTAATTTAGCCCCTTTTTCGTACTATTTTCGTCCGACATTCTTTCGGGGCTCGAGGTGCGCTCTTCTCGGCTTGAATTTTGTATCCACGGGTCAAGGACTCGTCGAGGAACGTGAAACAAATTGGTTTGGCCCATAATCACTGAGATGAGAGGGGATACCGCACACGTAAACAGGGATGAAACCGTTGCACGAACAGCGTTAAGGCCCCCAAAAAAAAACTGAGTCTGGGGCATCCCTTTTCGATTTTTCTTGGGCGAAACTTCCACGTCCATCAAACTGAGCCTACCAAGTTGCTAGGAGTGAAATTTCGGCTCAGTTTGAGACAGGCCGAAATTTTGTCATTTTTGGGTGGGGCGGAGCCTAATTTAGCCCCTTTTTCGTACGATTTTCGTCCGCCATTCTTTCGGGGCTCGAGGCGCGCTCTTCTCGGCTTGAATTTGGTATCCACGGGTCAAGGACTCGTCGAGGAACGTGAAACAAATCGGTTTGGCCCATAATCTCTGAGATGAGAGGGCGTACCGCACACGTAAACAGGGATGAAACCGTTGCACGAACAGCGTAAAGGCCCCAAAAAAAAAACTGAGTCCGGGGCATCCCCTTTCGATTTTTCTTGGGCGAAACTTCCACGTCCATCAAACTGAGCCTACCAAGTTGCTAGGAGTGAAATTTCGGCTCAGTTTGAGACAGCCCGAAATTTGGTCATTTTTGGGTGGGGCGGAGCCTAATTTAGCCCCTTTTTCGTACGATTTTCGTCCGACATTCTTTCGGGGCTCGAGGCGCGCTCTTCTCGGCTTGAATTTGGTATCCACGGGTCAAGGACTCGTCGAGGAACGTGAAAGAAATTGGTTTGGCCCATAATCTCTGAGATGAGAGGGGATACCGCACACGTAAACAGGGATGAAACCGTTGCACGAACAGCGTAAAGGCCCCCAAAAAAAAACTGAGTCCGGGGCATCCCTTTTCGATTTTTCTTGGGCCAAACTTCCACGTCCATAAAACTGAGCCTACCAAGTTTCTAGGAGTGAAATTTCGGCTCAGTTTGAGACAGGCCGAAATTAGGTCATTTTTGGGTGGGGCGGAGCCTAATTTAGCCCCTTTTTCGTACGATTTTCGTCCGACATTCTTTCGGGGCTCGAGGCGCGCTCTTCTCGGCTTGAATTTGGTATCCACGGGTCAAGGACTCGTCGAGGAACGTGAAACAAATTGGTTTGGCCCATAATCTCTGAGATGAGAGGGGATACCGCACACGTAAACAGGGATGAAACCGTTGCACGAACAGCGTAAAGGCCCCCAAAAAAAAACTGAGTCCGGGGCATCCCTTTTCGATTTTTCTTGGGCGAAACTTCCACGTCCATCAAACTGAGCCTACCAAGTTGCTAGGAGTGAAATTTCGGCTCAGTTTGAGACAGGCCGAAATTTTGTCATTTTTGGGTGGGGCGGAGCCTAATTTAGCCCCTTTTTCGTACGATTTTCGTCCGCTATTCTTTCGGGGCTCGAGGCGCGCTCTTCTCGGCTTGAATTTGGTATCCACGGGTCAAGGACTCGTCGAGGAACGTGAAACAAATCGGTTTGGCCCATAATCTCTGAGATGAGAGGGCGTACCGCACACGTAAACAGGGATGAAACCGTTGCACGAACAGCGTAAAGGCCCCAAAAAAAAACTGAGTCCGGGGCATCCCTTTTCGATTTTTCTTGGGCGAAACTTCCACGTCCATCAAACTGAGCCTACCAAGTTGCTAGGAGTGAAATTTCGGCTCAGTTTGAGACAGGCCGAAATTTTGTCATTTTTGGGTGGGGCGGAGCCTTATTTAGCCCCTTTTTCGTACGATTTTCGTCCGACATTCTTTCGGGGCTCGAGGCGCGCTCTTCTCGGCTTGAATTTGGTATCCACGGGTCAAGGACTCGTCGAGGAACGTGAAAGAAATTGGTTTGGCCCATAATCTCTGAGATGAGAGGGGATACCGCACACGTAAACAGGGATGAAACCGTTGCACGAACAGCGTAAAGGCCCCCAAAAAAAAACTGAGTCCGGGGCATCCCTTTTCGATTTTTCTTGGGCCAAACTTCCACGTCCATAAAACTGAGCCTACCAAGTTTCTAGGAGTGAAATTTCGGCTCAGTTTGAGACAGGCCGAAATTAGGTCATTTTTGGGTGGGGCGGAGCATAATTTAGCCCCTTTTTCGTACGATTTTCGTCCGACATTCTTTCGGGGCTCGAGGCGCGCTCTTCTCGGCTTGAATTTGGTATCCACGGGTCAAGGACTCGTCGAGGAACGTGAAACAAATTGGTTTGGCCCATAATCTCTGAGATGAGAGGGGATACCGCACACGTAAACAGGGATGAAACCGTTGCACGAACAGCGTAAAGGCCCCCAAAAAAAAACTGAGTCCGGGGCATCCCTTTTCGATTTTTCTTGGGCGAAACTTCCACGTCCATCAAACTGAGCCTACCAAGTTGCTAGGAGTGAAATTTCGGCTCAGTTTGAGACAGGCCGAAATTTGGTCATTTTTGGGTTGGGCGTAGCCTAATTTAGCCCCTTTTTCGTACGATTTTCGTCCGACATTCTTTCGGGGCTCGAGGCGCGCTCTTCTCGGCTTGAATTTGGTATCCACGGGTCAAAGACTCGTCGAGGAACGTGAAACAAATCGGTTTGGCCCATAATCTCTGAGATGAGAGGGCGTACCGCACACGTAAACAGGGATGAAACCGTTGCACGAACAGCGTAAAGGCCCCAAAAAAAAACTGAGTCCGGGGCATCCCTTTTCGATTTTTCTTGGGCGAAACTTCCACGTCCATCAAACTGAGCCTACCAAGTTGCTAGGAGTGAAATTTCGGCTCAGTTTGAGACAGCCCGAAATTTGGTCATTTTTGGGTGGGGCGGAGCCTAATTTAGCCCCTTTTTCGTACGATTTTCGTCCGACATTCTTTCGGGGCTCGAGGCGCGCTCTTCTCGGCTTGAATTTGGTATCCACGGGTCAAGGACTCGTCGAGGAACGTGAAAGAAATTGGTTTGGCCCATAATCTCTGAGATGAGAGGGGATACCGCACACGTAAACAGGGATGAAACCGTTGCACGAACAGCGTAAAGGCCCCCAAAAAAAAACTGAGTCCGGGGCATCCCTTTTCGATTTTTCTTGGGCCAAACTTCCACGTCCATAAAACTGAGCCTACCAAGTTTCTAGGAGTGAAATTTCGGCTCAGTTTGAGACAGGCCGAAATTAGGTCATTTTTGGGTGGGGCGGAGCCTAATTTAGCCCCTTTTTCGTACGATTTTCGTCCGACATTCTTTCGGGGCTCGAGGCGCGCTCTTCTCGGCTTGAATTTGGTATCCACGGGTCAAGGACTCGTCGAGGAACGTGAAACAAATTGGTTTGGCCCATAATCTCTGAGATGAGAGGGGATACCGCACACGTAAACAGGGATGAAACCGTTGCACGAACAGCGTAAAGGCCCCCAAAAAAAAACTGAGTCCGGGGCATCCCTTTTCGATTTTTCTTGGGCGAAACTTCCACGTCCATCAAACTGAGCCTACCAAGTTGCTAGGAGTGAAATTTCGGCTCAGTTTGAGACAGGCCGAAATTTGGTCATTTTTGGGTTGGGCGTAGCCTAATTTAGCCCCTTTTTCGTACGATTTTCGTCCGACATTCTTTCGGGGCTCGAGGCGCGCTCTTCTCGGCTTGAATTTGGTATCCACGGGTCAAGGACTCGTCGAGGAACGTGAAACAAATCGGTTTGGCCCATAATCTCTGAGATGAGAGGGCGTACCGCACACGTAAACAGGGATGAAACCGTTGCACGAACAGCGTAGAGGCCCCCCAAAAAACAGAGTCCGGGGCATCCCTTTTCGATTTTTCTTGGGCCAAACTTCCACGTCCATCAAACTGAGCCTACCAAGTTTCTAGGAGTGAAATTTCGGCTCAGTTTGAGACAGGCCGAAATTTGGTCATTTTTGGGTGGGGCGGAGCCTAATTTAGCCCCTTTTTCGTACGATTTTCGTCCGACATTCTTTCGGGGCTCGAGGTGCGCTCTTCTCGGCTTGAATTTGGTATCCACGGGTCAAGGACTCGTCGAGGAACGTGAAACAAATTGGTTTGGCCCATAATCACTGAGATGAGAGGGGATACCGCACACGTAAACAGGGATGAAACCGTTGCACGAACAGCGTTAAGGCCCCCAAAAAAAAACTGAGTCTGGGGCATCCCTTTTCGATTTTTCTTGGGCGAAACTTCCACGTCCATCAAACTGAGCCTACCAAGTTGCTAGGAGTGAAATTTCGGCTCAGTTTGAGACAGGCCGAAATTTTCTCATTTTTGGGTGGGGCGGAGCCTAATTTAGCCCCTTTTTCGTACGATTTTCGTCCGCCATTCTTTCGGGGCTCGAGGCGCGCTCTTCTCGGCTTGAATTTGGTATCCACGGGTCAAGGACTCGTCGAGGAACGTGAAACAAATCGGTTTGGCCCATAATCTCTGAGATGAGAGGGCGTACCGCACACGTAAACAGGGATGAAACCGTTGCACGAACAGCGTAGAGGCCCCCCAAAAAACAGAGTCCGGGGCATCCCTTTTCGATTTTTCTTGGGCCAAACTTCCACGTCCATCAAACTGAGCCTACCAAGTTTCTAGGAGTGAAATTTCGGCTCAGTTTGAGACAGCCCGAAATTTGGTCATTTTTGGGTGGGGCGGAGCCTAATTTAGCCCCTTTTTCGTACGATTTTCGTCCGACATTCTTTCGGGGCTCGAGGCGCGCTCTTCTCGGCTTGAATTTGGTATCCACGGGTCAAGGACTCGTCGAGGAACGTGAAAGAAATTGGTTTGGCCCATAATCTCTGAGATGAGAGGGGATACCGCACACGTAAACAGGGATGAAACCGTTGCACGAACAGCGTAAAGGCCCCCAAAAAAAAACTGAGTCCGGGGCATCCCTTTTCGATTTTTCTTGGGCCAAACTTCCACGTCCATAAAACTGAGCCTACCAAGTTTCTAGGAGTGAAATTTCGGCTCAGTTTGAGACAGGCCGAAATTAGGTCATTTTTGGGTGGGGCGGAGCCTAATTTAGCCCCTTTTTCGTACGATTTTCGTCCGACATTCTTTCGGGGCTCGAGGCGCGCTCTTCTCGGCTTGAATTTGGTATCCACGGGTCAAGGACTCGTCGAGGAACGTGAAACAAATTGGTTTGGCCCATAATCTCTGAGATGAGAGGGGATACCGCACACGTAAACAGGGATGAAACCGTTGCACGAACAGCGTAAAGGCCCCCAAAAAAAACTGAGTCCGGGGCATCCCTTTTCGATTTTTCTTGGGCGAAACTTCCACGTCCATCAAACTGAGCCTACCAAGTTGCTAGGAGTGAAATTTCGGCTCAGTTTGAGACAGGCCGAAATTTTGTCATTTTTGGGTGGGGCGGAGCCTAATTTAGCCCCTTTTTCGTACGATTTTCGTCCGCTATTCTTTCGGGGCTCGAGGCGCGCTCTTCTCGGCTTGAATTTGGTATCCACGGGTCAAGGACTCGTCGAGGAACGTGAAACAAATCGGTTTGGCCCATAATCTCTGAGATGAGAGGGCGTACCGCACACGTAAACAGGGATGAAACCGTTGCACGAACAGCGTAAAGGCCCCAAAAAAAAAACTGAGTCCGGGGCATCCCCTTTCGATTTTTCTTGGGCGAAACTTCCACGTCCATCAAACTGAGCCTACCAAGTTGCTAGGAGTGAAATTTCGGCTCAGTTTGAGACAGGCCGAAATTTTGTCATTTTTGGGTGGGGCGGAGCCTTATTTAGCCCCTTTTTCGTACGATTTTCGTCCGACATTCTTTCGGGGCTCGAGGCGCGCTCTTCTCGGCTTGAATTTGGTATCCACGGGTCAAGGACTCGTCGAGGAACGTGAAAGAAATTGGTTTGGCCCATAATCTCTGAGATGAGAGGGGATACCGCACACGTAAACAGGGATGAAACCGTTGCACGAACAGCGTAAAGGCCCCCAAAAAAAAACTGAGTCCGGGGCATCCCTTTTCGATTTTTCTTGGGCCAAACTTCCACGTCCATCAAACTGAGCCTACCAAGTTTCTAGGAGTGAAATTTCGGCTCAGTTTGAGACAGGCCGAAATTAGGTCATTTTTGGGTGGGGCGGAGCATAATTTAGCCCCTTTTTCGTACGATTTTCGTCCGACATTCTTTCGGGGCTCGAGGCGCGCTCTTCTCGGCTTGAATTTGGTATCCACGGGTCAAGGACTCGTCGAGGAACGTGAAACAAATTGGTTTGGCCCATAATCTCTGAGATGAGAGGGGATACCGCACACGTAAACAGGGATGAAACCGTTGCACGAACAGCGTAAAGGCCCCCAAAAAAAAACTGAGTCCGGGGCATCCCTTTTCGATTTTTCTTGGGCGAAACTTCCACGTCCATCAAACTGAGCCTACCAAGTTGCTAGGAGTGAAATTTCGGCTCAGTTTGAGACAGGCCGAAATTTGGTCATTTTTGGGTTGGGCGTAGCCTAATTTAGCCCCTTTTTCGTACGATTTTCGTCCGACATTCTTTCGGGGCTCGAGGCGCGCTCTTCTCGGCTTGAATTTGGTATCCACGGGTCAAAGACTCGTCGAGGAACGTGAAACAAATCGGTTTGGCCCATAATCTCTGAGATGAGAGGGCGTACCGCACACGTAAACAGGGATGAAACCGTTGCACGAACAGCGTAAAGGCCCCAAAAAAAAACTGAGTCCGGGGCATCCCTTTTCGATTTTTCTTGGGCGAAACTTCCACGTCCATCAAACTGAGCCTACCAAGTTGCTAGGAGTGAAATTTCGGCTCAGTTTGAGACAGCCCGAAATTTGGTCATTTTTGGGTGGGGCGGAGCCTAATTTAGCCCCTTTTTCGTACGATTTTCGTCCGACATTCTTTCGGGGCTCGAGGCGCGCTCTTCTCGGCTTGAATTTGGTATCCACGGGTCAAGGACTCGTCGAGGAACGTGAAAGAAATTGGTTTGGCCCATAATCTCTGAGATGAGAGGGGATACCGCACACGTAAACAGGGATGAAACCGTTGCACGAACAGCGTAAAGGCCCCCAAAAAAAAACTGAGTCCGGGGCATCCCTTTTCGATTTTTCTTGGGCCAAACTTCCACGTCCATAAAACTGAGCCTACCAAGTTTCTAGGAGTGAAATTTCGGCTCAGTTTGAGACAGGCCGAAATTAGGTCATTTTTGGGTGGGGCGGAGCCTAATTTAGCCCCTTTTTCGTACGATTTTCGTCCGACATTCTTTCGGGGCTCGAGGCGCGCTCTTCTCGGCTTGAATTTGGTATCCACGGGTCAAGGACTCGTCGAGGAACGTGAAACAAATTGGTTTGGCCCATAATCTCTGAGATGAGAGGGGATACCGCACACGTAAACAGGGATGAAACCGTTGCACGAACAGCGTAAAGGCCCCCAAAAAAAAACTGAGTCCGGGGCATCCCTTTTCGATTTTTCTTGGGCGAAACTTCCACGTCCATCAAACTGAGCCTACCAAGTTGCTAGGAGTGAAATTTCGGCTCAGTTTGAGACAGGCCGAAATTTGGTCATTTTTGGGTTGGGCGTAGCCTAATTTAGCCCCTTTTTCGTACGATTTTCGTCCGACATTCTTTCGGGGCTCGAGGCGCGCTCTTCTCGGCTTGAATTTGGTATCCACGGGTCAAGGACTCGTCGAGGAACGTGAAACAAATCGGTTTGGCCCATAATCTCTGAGATGAGAGGGCGTACCGCACACGTAAACAGGGATGAAACCGTTGCACGAACAGCGTAGAGGCCCCCCAAAAAACAGAGTCCGGGGCATCCCTTTTCGATTTTTCTTGGGCCAAACTTCCACGTCCATCAAACTGAGCCTACCAAGTTTCTAGGAGTGAAATTTCGGCTCAGTTTGAGACAGGCCGAAATTTGGTCATTTTTGGGTGGGGCGGAGCCTAATTTAGCCCCTTTTTCGTACGATTTTCGTCCGACATTCTTTCGGGGCTCGAGGTGCGCTCTTCTCGGCTTGAATTTGGTATCCACGGGTCAAGGACTCGTCGAGGAACGTGAAACAAATTGGTTTGGCCCATAATCACTGAGATGAGAGGGGATACCGCACACGTAAACAGGGATGAAACCGTTGCACGAACAGCGTTAAGGCCCCCAAAAAAAAACTGAGTCTGGGGCATCCCTTTTCGATTTTTCTTGGGCGAAACTTCCACGTCCATCAAACTGAGCCTACCAAGTTGCTAGGAGTGAAATTTCGGCTCAGTTTGAGACAGGCCGAAATTTTCTCATTTTTGGGTGGGGCGGAGCCTAATTTAGCCCCTTTTTCGTACGATTTTCGTCCGCCATTCTTTCGGGGCTCGAGGCGCGCTCTTCTCGGCTTGAATTTGGTATCCACGGGTCAAGGACTCGTCGAGGAACGTGAAACAAATCGGTTTGGCCCATAATCTCTGAGATGAGAGGGCGTACCGCACACGTAAACAGGGATGAAACCGTTGCACGAACAGCGTAGAGGCCCCCCAAAAAACAGAGTCCGGGGCATCCCTTTTCGATTTTTCTTGGGCCAAACTTCCACGTCCATCAAACTGAGCCTACCAAGTTTCTAGGAGTGAAATTTCGGCTCAGTTTGAGACAGCCCGAAATTTGGTCATTTTTGGGTGGGGCGGAGCCTAATTTAGCCCCTTTTTCGTACGATTTTCGTCCGACATTCTTTCGGGGCTCGAGGCGCGCTCTTCTCGGCTTGAATTTGGTATCCACGGGTCAAGGACTCGTCGAGGAACGTGAAAGAAATTGGTTTGGCCCATAATCTCTGAGATGAGAGGGGATACCGCACACGTAAACAGGGATGAAACCGTTGCACGAACAGCGTAAAGGCCCCCAAAAAAAAACTGAGTCCGGGGCATCCCTTTTCGATTTTTCTTGGGCCAAACTTCCACGTCCATAAAACTGAGCCTACCAAGTTTCTAGGAGTGAAATTTCGGCTCAGTTTGAGACAGGCCGAAATTAGGTCATTTTTGGGTGGGGCGGAGCCTAATTTAGCCCCTTTTTCGTACGATTTTCGTCCGACATTCTTTCGGGGCTCGAGGCGCGCTCTTCTCGGCTTGAATTTGGTATCCACGGGTCAAGGACTCGTCGAGGAACGTGAAACAAATTGGTTTGGCCCATAATCTCTGAGATGAGAGGGGATACCGCACACGTAAACAGGGATGAAACCGTTGCACGAACAGCGTAAAGGCCCCCAAAAAAAAACTGAGTCCGGGGCATCCCTTTTCGATTTTTCTTGGGCGAAACTTCCACGTCCATCAAACTGAGCCTACCAAGTTGCTAGGAGTGAAATTTCGGCTCAGTTTGAGACAGGCCGAAATTTTGTCATTTTTGGGTGGGGCGGAGCCTAATTTAGCCCCTTTTTCGTACGATTTTCGTCCGCTATTCTTTCGGGGCTCGAGGCGCGCTCTTCTCGGCTTGAATTTGGTATCCACGGGTCAAGGACTCGTCGAGGAACGTGAAACAAATCGGTTTGGCCCATAATCTCTGAGATGAGAGGGCGTACCGCACACGTAAACAGGGATGAAACCGTTGCACGAACAGCGTAAAGGCCCCAAAAAAAAACTGAGTCCGGGGCATCCCCTTTTCGATTTTTCTTGGGCGAAACTTCCACGTCCATCAAACTGAGCCTACCAAGTTGCTAGGAGTGAAATTTCGGCTCAGTTTGAGACAGGCCGAAATTTTGTCATTTTTGGGTGGGGCGGAGCCTTATTTAGCCCCTTTTTCGTACGATTTTCGTCCGACATTCTTTCGGGGCTCGAGGCGCGCTCTTCTCGGCTTGAATTTGGTATCCACGGGTCAAGGACTCGTCGAGGAACGTGAAAGAAATTGGTTTGGCCCATAATCTCTGAGATGAGAGGGGATACCGCACACGTAAACAGGGATGAAACCGTTGCACGAACAGCGTAAAGGCCCCCAAAAAAAAACTGAGTCCGGGGCATCCCT
Source organism: Citrullus mucosospermus (assembly GCA_030954485.1). Classification (NCBI taxonomy): domain Eukaryota; kingdom Viridiplantae; phylum Streptophyta; class Magnoliopsida; order Cucurbitales; family Cucurbitaceae; genus Citrullus; species Citrullus mucosospermus. Next base: position 37,898,062 of record CM062063.1, on the reverse strand, counting down.
TTTCGATTTTTCTTGGGCCAAACTTCCACGTCCATCAAACTGAGCCTACCAAGTTTCTAGGAGTGAAATTTCGGCTCAGTTTGAGACAGGCCGAAATTAGGTCATTTTTGGGTGGGGCGGAGCATAATTTAGCCCCTTTTTCGTACGATTTTCGTCCGACATTCTTTCGGGGCTCGAGGCGCGCTCTTCTCGGCTTGAATTTGGTATCCACGGGTCAAGGACTCGTCGAGGAACGTGAAACAAATTGGTTTGGCCCATAATCTCTGAGATGAGAGGGGATACCGCACACGTAAACAGGGATGAAACCGTTGCACGAACAGCGTAAAGGCCCCCAAAAAAAAACTGAGTCCGGGGCATCCCTTTTCGATTTTTCTTGGGCGAAACTTCCACGTCCATCAAACTGAGCCTACCAAGTTGCTAGGAGTGAAATTTCGGCTCAGTTTGAGACAGGCCGAAATTTGGTCATTTTTGGGTTGGGCGTAGCCTAATTTAGCCCCTTTTTCGTACGATTTTCGTCCGACATTCTTTCGGGGCTCGAGGCGCGCTCTTCTCGGCTTGAATTTGGTATCCACGGGTCAAAGACTCGTCGAGGAACGTGAAACAAATCGGTTTGGCCCATAATCTCTGAGATGAGAGGGCGTACCGCACACGTAAACAGGGATGAAACCGTTGCACGAACAGCGTAAAGGCCCCAAAAAAAAACTGAGTCCGGGGCATCCCTTTTCGATTTTTCTTGGGCGAAACTTCCACGTCCATCAAACTGAGCCTACCAAGTTGCTAGGAGTGAAATTTCGGCTCAGTTTGAGACAGCCCGAAATTTGGTCATTTTTGGGTGGGGCGGAGCCTAATTTAGCCCCTTTTTCGTACGATTTTCGTCCGACATTCTTTCGGGGCTCGAGGCGCGCTCTTCTCGGCTTGAATTTGGTATCCACGGGTCAAGGACTCGTCGAGGAACGTGAAAGAAATTGGTTTGGCCCATAATCTCTGAGATGAGAGGGGATACCGCACACGTAAACAGGGATGAAACCGTTGCACGAACAGCGTAAAGGCCCCCAAAAAAAAACTGAGTCCGGGGCATCCCTTTTCGATTTTTCTTGGGCCAAACTTCCACGTCCATAAAACTGAGCCTACCAAGTTTCTAGGAGTGAAATTTCGGCTCAGTTTGAGACAGGCCGAAATTAGGTCATTTTTGGGTGGGGCGGAGCCTAATTTAGCCCCTTTTTCGTACGATTTTCGTCCGACATTCTTTCGGGGCTCGAGGCGCGCTCTTCTCGGCTTGAATTTGGTATCCACGGGTCAAGGACTCGTCGAGGAACGTGAAACAAATTGGTTTGGCCCATAATCTCTGAGATGAGAGGGGATACCGCACACGTAAACAGGGATGAAACCGTTGCACGAACAGCGTAAAGGCCCCCAAAAAAAACTGAGTCCGGGGCATCCCTTTTCGATTTTTCTTGGGCGAAACTTCCACGTCCATCAAACTGAGCCTACCAAGTTGCTAGGAGTGAAATTTCGGCTCAGTTTGAGACAGGCCGAAATTTGGTCATTTTTGGGTTGGGCGTAGCCTAATTTAGCCCCTTTTTCGTACGATTTTCGTCCGACATTCTTTCGGGGCTCGAGGCGCGCTCTTCTCGGCTTGAATTTGGTATCCACGGGTCAAGGACTCGTCGAGGAACGTGAAACAAATCGGTTTGGCCCATAATCTCTGAGATGAGAGGGCGTACCGCACACGTAAACAGGGATGAAACCGTTGCACGAACAGCGTAGAGGCCCCCCAAAAAACAGAGTCCGGGGCATCCCTTTTCGATTTTTCTTGGGCCAAACTTCCACGTCCATCAAACTGAGCCTACCAAGTTTCTAGGAGTGAAATTTCGGCTCAGTTTGAGACAGGCCGAAATTTGGTCATTTTTGGGTGGGGCGGAGCCTAATTTAGCCCCTTTTTCGTACGATTTTCGTCCGACATTCTTTCGGGGCTCGAGGTGCGCTCTTCTCGGCTTGAATTTGGTATCCACGGGTCAAGGACTCGTCGAGGAACGTGAAACAAATTGGTTTGGCCCATAATCACTGAGATGAGAGGGGATACCGCACACGTAAACAGGGATGAAACCGTTGCACGAACAGCGTTAAGGCCCCCAAAAAAAACTGAGTCTGGGGCATCCCTTTTCGATTTTTCTTGGGCGAAACTTCCACGTCCATCAAACTGAGCCTACCAAGTTGCTAGGAGTGAAATTTCGGCTCAGTTTGAGACAGGCCGAAATTTTCTCATTTTTGGGTGGGGCGGAGCCTAATTTAGCCCCTTTTTCGTACGATTTTCGTCCGCCATTCTTTCGGGGCTCGAGGCGCGCTCTTCTCGGCTTGAATTTGGTATCCACGGGTCAAGGACTCGTCGAGGAACGTGAAACAAATCGGTTTGGCCCATAATCTCTGAGATGAGAGGGCGTACCGCACACGTAAACAGGGATGAAACCGTTGCACGAACAGCGTAGAGGCCCCCCAAAAAACAGAGTCCGGGGCATCCCTTTTCGATTTTTCTTGGGCCAAACTTCCACGTCCATCAAACTGAGCCTACCAAGTTTCTAGGAGTGAAATTTCGGCTCAGTTTGAGACAGCCCGAAATTTGGTCATTTTTGGGTGGGGCGGAGCCTAATTTAGCCCCTTTTTCGTACGATTTTCGTCCGACATTCTTTCGGGGCTCGAGGCGCGCTCTTCTCGGCTTGAATTTGGTATCCACGGGTCAAGGACTCGTCGAGGAACGTGAAAGAAATTGGTTTGGCCCATAATCTCTGAGATGAGAGGGGATACCGCACACGTAAACAGGGATGAAACCGTTGCACGAACAGCGTAAAGGCCCCCAAAAAAAAACTGAGTCCGGGGCATCCCTTTTCGATTTTTCTTGGGCCAAACTTCCACGTCCATAAAACTGAGCCTACCAAGTTTCTAGGAGTGAAATTTCGGCTCAGTTTGAGACAGGCCGAAATTAGGTCATTTTTGGGTGGGGCGGAGCCTAATTTAGCCCCTTTTTCGTACGATTTTCGTCCGACATTCTTTCGGGGCTCGAGGCGCGCTCTTCTCGGCTTGAATTTGGTATCCACGGGTCAAGGACTCGTCGAGGAACGTGAAACAAATTGGTTTGGCCCATAATCTCTGAGATGAGAGGGGATACCGCACACGTAAACAGGGATGAAACCGTTGCACGAACAGCGTAAAGGCCCCCAAAAAAAAACTGAGTCCGGGGCATCCCTTTTCGATTTTTCTTGGGCGAAACTTCCACGTCCATCAAACTGAGCCTACCAAGTTGCTAGGAGTGAAATTTCGGCTCAGTTTGAGACAGGCCGAAATTTTGTCATTTTTGGGTGGGGCGGAGCCTAATTTAGCCCCTTTTTCGTACGATTTTCGTCCGCTATTCTTTCGGGGCTCGAGGCGCGCTCTTCTCGGCTTGAATTTGGTATCCACGGGTCAAGGACTCGTCGAGGAACGTGAAACAAATCGGTTTGGCCCATAATCTCTGAGATGAGAGGGCGTACCGCACACGTAAACAGGGATGAAACCGTTGCACGAACAGCGTAAAGGCCCCAAAAAAAAAACTGAGTCCGGGGCATCCCCTTTCGATTTTTCTTGGGCGAAACTTCCACGTCCATCAAACTGAGCCTACCAAGTTGCTAGGAGTGAAATTTCGGCTCAGTTTGAGACAGGCCGAAATTTTGTCATTTTTGGGTGGGGCGGAGCCTAATTTAGCCCCTTTTTCGTACGATTTTCGTCCGACATTCTTTCGGGGCTCGAGGCGCGCTCTTCTCGGCTTGAATTTGGTATCCACGGGTCAAGGACTCGTCGAGGAACGTGAAAGAAATTGGTTTGGCCCATAATCTCTGAGATGAGAGGGGATACCGCACACGTAAACAGGGATGAAACCGTTGCACGAACAGCGTAAAGGCCCCCAAAAAAAAACTGAGTCCGGGGCATCCCTTTTCGATTTTTCTTGGGCCAAACTTCCACGTCCATCAAACTGAGCCTACCAAGTTGCTAGGAGTGAAATTTCGGCTCAGTTTGAGACAGGCCGAAATTAGGTCATTTTTGGGTGGGGCGGAGCCTAATTTAGCCCCTTTTTCGTACGATTTTCGTCCGACATTCTTTCGGGGCTCGAGGCGCGCTCTTCTCGGCTTGAATTTGGTATCCACGGGTCAAGGACTCGTCGAGGAACGTGAAACAAATTGGTTTGGCCCATAATCTCTGAGATGAGAGGGGATACCGCACACGTAAACAGGGATGAAACCGTTGCACGAACAGCGTAAAGGCCCCCAAAAAAAAACTGAGTCCGGGGCATCCCTTTTCGATTTTTCTTGGGCCAAACTTCCACGTCCATAAAACTGAGCCTACCAAGTTTCTAGGAGTGAAATTTCGGCTCAGTTTGAGACAGGCCGAAATTAGGTCATTTTTGGGTGGGGCGGAGCATAATTTAGCCCCTTTTTCGTACGATTTTCGTCCGACATTCTTTCGGGGCTCGAGGCGCGCTCTTCTCGGCTTGAATTTGGTATCCACGGGTCAAGGACTCGTCGAGGAACGTGAAACAAATTGGTTTGGCCCATAATCACTTAGATGAGAGGGGATACCGCACACGTAAACAGGGATGAAACCGTTGCACGAACAGCGTTAAGGCCCCCAAAAAAAAACTGAGTCTGGGGCATCCCTTTTCGATTTTTCTTGGGCGAAACTTCCACGTCCATCAAACTGAGCCTACCAAGTTGCTAGGAGTGAAATTTCGGCTCAGTTTGAGACAGGCCGAAATTTTGTCATTTTTGGGTGGGGCGGAGCCTAATTTAGCCCCTTTTTCGTACGATTTTCGTCCGCCATTCTTTCGGGGCTCGAGGCGCGCTCTTCTCGGCTTGAATTTTGTATCCACGGGTCAAGGACTCGTCGAGGAACGTGAAACAAATCGGTTTGGCCCATAATCTCTGAGATGAGAGGGCGTACCGCACACGTAAACAGGGATGAAACCGTTGCACGAACAGCGTAAAGGCCCCAAAAAAAAACTGAGTCCGGGGCATCCCTTTTCGATTTTTCTTGGGCGAAACTTCCACGTCCATCAAACTGAGCCTACCAAGTTGCTAGGAGTGAAATTTCGGCTCAGTTTGAGACAGCCCGAAATTTGGTCATTTTTGGGTGGGGCGGAGCCTAATTTAGCCCCTTTTTCGTACGATTTTCGTCCGACATTCTTTCGGGGCTCGAGGCGCGCTCTTCTCGGCTTGAATTTGGTATCCACGGGTCAAGGACTCGTCGAGGAACGTGAAAGAAATTGGTTTGGCCCATAATCTCTGAGATGAGAGGGGATACCGCACACGTAAACAGGGATGAAACCGTTGCACGAACAGCGTAAAGGCCCCCAAAAAAAAACTGAGTCCGGGGCATCCCTTTTCGATTTTTCTTGGGCCAAACTTCCACGTCCATAAAACTGAGCCTACCAAGTTTCTAGGAGTGAAATTTCGGCTCAGTTTGAGACAGGCCGAAATTTGGTCATTTTTGGGTGGGGCGGAGCCTAATTTAGCCCCTTTTTCGTACGATTTTCGTCCGACATTCTTTCGGGGCTCGAGGTGCGCTCTTCTCGGCTTGAATTTGGTATCCACGGGTCAAGGACTCGTCGAGGAACGTGAAACAAATTGGTTTGGCCCATAATCACTGAGATGAGAGGGGATACCGCACACGTAAACAGGGATGAAACCGTTGCACGAACAGCGTTAAGGCCCCCAAAAAAAAACTGAGTCTGGGGCATCCCTTTTCGATTTTTCTTGGGCGAAACTTCCACGTCCATCAAACTGAGCCTACCAAGTTGCTAGGAGTGAAATTTCGGCTCAGTTTGAGACAGGCCGAAATTTTGTCATTTTTGGGTGGGGCGGAGCCTAATTTAGCCCCTTTTTCGTACGATTTTCGTCCGCCATTCTTTCGGGGCTCGAGGCGCGCTCTTCTCGGCTTGAATTTTGTATCCACGGGTCAAGGACTCGTCGAGGAACGTGAAACAAATCGGTTTGGCCCATAATCTCTGAGATGAGAGGGCGTACCGCACACGTAAACAGGGATGAAACCGTTGCACGAACAGCGTAAAGGCCCCAAAAAAAAAACTGAGTCCGGGGCATCCCCTTTCTATTTTTCTTGGGCGAAACTTCCACGTCCATCAAACTGAGCCTACCAAGTTGCTAGGAGTGAAATTTCGGCTCAGTTTGAGACAGCCCGAAATTTGGTCATTTTTGGGTGGGGCGGAGCCTAATTTAGCCCCTTTTTCGTACGATTTTCGTCCGACATTCTTTCGGGGCTCGAGGCGCGCTCTTCTCGGCTTGAATTTGGTATCCACGGGTCAAGGACTCGTCGAGGAACGTGAAAGAAATTGGTTTGGCCCATAATCTCTGAGATGAGAGGGGATACCGCACACGTAAACAGGGATGAAACCGTTGCACGAACAGCGTAAAGGCCCCAAAAAAAAAACTGAGTCCGGGGCATCCCTTTTCGATTTTTCTTGGGCCAAACTTCCACGTCCATAAAACTGAGCCTACCAAGTTTCTAGGAGTGAAATTTCGGCTCAGTTTGAGACAGGCCGAAATTTGGTCATTTTTGGGTGGGGCGGAGCCTAATTTAGCCCCTTTTTCGTACGATTTTCGTCCGACATTCTTTCGGGGCTCGAGGCGCGCTCTTCTCGGCTTGAATTTGGTATCCACGGGTCAAGGACTCGTCGAGGAACGTGAAACAAATTGGTTTGGCCCATAATCTCTGAGATGAGAGGGGATACCGCACACGTAAACAGGGATGAAACCGTTGCACGAACAGCGTTAAGGCCCCCAAAAAAAAACTGAGTCCGGGGCATCCCTTTTCGATTTTTCTTGGGCGAAACTTCCACGTCCATCAAACTGAGCCTACCAAGTTGCTAGGAGTGAAATTTCGGCTCAGTTTGAGACAGCCCGAAATTTGGTCATTTTTGGGTGGGGCGGAGCCTAATTTAGCCCCTTTTTCGTACGATTTTCGTCCGACATTCTTTCGGGGCTCGAGGCGCGCTCTTCTCGGCTTGAATTTTGTATCCACGGGTCAAGGACTCGTCGAGGAAGGTGAAACAAATTGGTTTGGCCCATAATCTCTGAGATGAGAGGGGATACCGCACACGTAAACAGGGATGAAACCGTTGCACGAACAGCGTTAAGGCCCCCAAAAAAAAACTGAGTCCGTGGCATCCCTTTTCGAATTTTCTTGGGCCAAACTTCCACGTCCATCAAACTGAGCCTACCAAGTTCCTAGGAGAGAAATTTCGGCTCAGTTTGAGACAGGCCGAAATTTGGTCATTTTTGGGTGGGGCGTAGCCTAATTTAGCCCCCGATTTTCGTCCGACATTCTTTCGGGGCTCGAGGCACGCTCTTCTCGGCTTTAATTTGGTATCCACGCGTCAAGGACTCGTCGAGGAACGTGGATCAAATTGGTTTGGCCCATAATCTCTGAGATAAGAGGGCGTACCGCACACATAAACAGGGATGAAACCGTTGCACGAACAACGTAAAGGCCCACAAAAAAAAACTGAGTCCGGGGCATCCCTTTTCCATTTTTTTTGTGGAAACTTCCACTACCATCAAACTGAGCCTACCAAGTTGCTAGGAGTGAAATTTCGGCTCAGTTTGAGACAGCCCGATATTTGGTCATTTTTGGGTGGGGCGTTGCCTAATTTAGCCTCTTTTTCGTACTATTTTCATCCGACATTCTTTCGCGGCTCGACGCGCGCTCTTCTCGGCTTTAATTTGGTATCCACGCGTCAAGGACTCGTCGAGGAACGTGGAACAAATTGGTTTGGCCCATAATCTCTGAGATAAGAGGGCGTACCGCACACATAAACAGGGATGAAACCGTTGCACGAACAGCGTAAAGGCCCAAAAAAAAAAACTGAGTCCGGGGCATCCTTTTTTGATTTTTTTTGGGCAAAACTTCCACGACCATCAAACTGAGCCTACCAAGTTGCTAGGAGTGAAATTTCGGCTCAGTTTGAGATAGGCTGAAATTTGGTCATTTTCGGGTGGGGCGTAGCCTAATTTAGCCCTTTTTTCGTACGATTTTCGTCCGACATTTTTTCAGGCCTCGAGGCGCGCTGTTCTCTGCTCGAATTGGGTATCCGCACGTCGAGGACTCATCGAGGAACGTGAAACAAATTTTTTTGGCCTATAATCTCTGAGATAAGAGGGCGTACCAGACACATAAACAGGTATGAAACCGTTGCACGAACAGCGTAAAGGCCCCCAAAAAAAACTGAGTCCGAGGCGTTCTTTTTCGATTTTTTGTGGGCGAAACTTCCACTTCCATCAAACTGAGCCTACCAAGTTGTTAGTAGTGAAATTTCGGCACCTTTTGAGACAGGCCGAAATTTGGTCATTTTTGGGTGGGGCATAGCCTAATTTAGCCCATTTTTCGTACGATTTTCGTCCGACATTTTTTCGGGGTTCGAGGCGCGCTCTTCTCGGCTTGAATTTTTTATCCACGCGTCAAGGACTCGTCGAGGAACGTGAAACAAATTGGTTTGGCCCATAATCTCGGAGATAAGAGGGCGTACCGCACACATAAACTGGGATTTAACCGTTTCACGAACAGCGTAAAGGCCCCCAAAAAAAACTGAGTCTGGGGCATCCCTTTTCGATTTCTTTTGGGCGAAACTTCCACGTCCATCAAACTGAGCCTACCAAGTTGCTAGGAGTGAAATTTCGGCTCAGTTTGAGACAGGCCGAAATTTTGTCATTTTTGGGTGGGGCATAGCCTAATTTAGCCCCTTTTTCGTAAGATTTTCGTCCGACATTTTTTAAGAAGAGAGGAGCCTGCCTCAAGGCCAGACATTTTTTTAGGCTATATGCCCCTCCCAAAAATGACCAAATTTCAGCGTGTCTCACAATGGGCCGAAATTTCATTCCTAGCAACTTGGCAGGCTCAGTTTGATGGAAGGGGAAGTTTTGCCCAAAAAAACCTTAAACAGGATGCCCCAGACTCAGTTTTTTTTTTTTAGGGCGTCTACGTTTGTCGTGCAACGGTTTCATCCACGTTCTTGTGTCTGGTACGCCCTCTTAATTCAGGCATTATGGGCCAAACAAGTTTCCCTGACGTCCCTCGACTAGTCCCGGACGCGTGGATATCAATTTTGAGCGGAGAAGAGCCTGACTCGAGGCCCGAAAAAATGTCGGACGAAAATCGCACTATAAAGGTGCTAGATTAGGTCATACCCCTCCCAAAAATGACAAAATTTCGGCCTGTCAAAAAAGGGGCCGAAATTTCATTCCTATCAACTTGGCAAGCTCAGTTTGATGAATGTGGATGTGTCGCTGATAAGCACTTGAAAAGTGCTTTCTATTCTCTCAAATTAAGGGAGTTTATATTAGATTTCACTTGTTTGCTAGTGATTTTCATGTTAAAACAAGGAAAATAAGAAGAAATGACTAAAAGATCAAAACCGAGCAAGAATACGGCGAAAAAGAGCTAAAAAACTCAAAAGGGCAAATTTTGGGATAGCGCCGCGGCGCCGAAACATGAACGCATCGTTCTGGACACATAGTAGTACCGTAGCGCCGAGATGGAGCTGCCTCGACGCATCCTTGTTGAACGCATGACAGCGTCGCGGCGCTTGGACGGCGCTGCCGCAACGCTAAAACCCGAGAGCAAACTTTTCTGATGCAGCCCTAGCGCCGCGGCGCTATGAACCAGCGCCAGGGCGCCAGCTTTCCTTAATGAAAAATTTTTATTTTTGGTAAATTTTTGGGCGGCCAAGCTCTATAAATTTGGGGGTTTCCAGCAGCCAAAATCATAAAAGAAAATCAAAGCAAGCAAGGAAGTTACAGACCTAAAGAGGCAAAAAAAGGAGAGAATTAAGTGAGAGTTCAAAGAGTGAGTTAGTTGCAAGGAAGAGGAAAAGAGTTCGAGATAGTCTCGGTGCCCTTCGAATTCCGACGTGAGAGCCAAGGAGATCGTGACGGTGCTACCATCAATCAAGAGCCTCTTTTCAGTAGAGTTTCCCTTTCTTTACACTCTTTTTTTGTTTATTTTACTTAAACATGTTGCTTCAAGCTATGAGTGGCTAAACTCTTTAGTTTTAGGGTTTTAATGATTTGTTAGAAATTTGGTCATTTTCTAGAGGGCCATATAGCCTAATTTAGCCTCTTTTTCTTCTGATTTTCGTCCGACATTTTTTCTGGCATCGAGGTAGGCTCTTCTCCCCTTATTTTTGATTTCAACGCGTCTGGAACTTGTCGAGGGACGTCAAGGAAATTGGTTTGGCCCATAATCCCTGAATTAAGAGGGCGTACCAGACACAAATGCATGGATTAAACCGTTGCACGACTAGCGTAGACGACCACAAAATAAAAACTGAGTCTGGGGCATCCTGTTTCAGGTTTTCTTGGGTAAAACTTCCACTTCCATCAAACTGAGCCTGCGAAGTTCCTAGGAATGAAATGTCGGCCCATTTTGAGACAGGCCGAAATTTGGTCATTTTTGGGAGGGGCATATAGCCTTAATTTAGCCCCTTTTACGTCCAATTTTCGTCTGACATTTTTCTGGCCTCGAGGCGAGCTCTCCTCCGCTTAAATTTTATATCCACGAGTCGGGGACTCGTCAAGGGACGTCAAGGAAATTTGCTTAGCCCATAATCTTTGAATTAAGAGGGCGTACCAGACACATAAGCATGGATGAAACCGTTGCACAACCAGCATAGACACCCCAAAAATAAAACTGAGTTTAGGGCATCCTGTTTCAGGTTTTTTTGGCCAAAACTTCCACTTCCATCAAACTGATCCTGCCAAGTTGCTAGGAATGAAATTTCAGCCCAATTTGAGACAGGCCGAAATTTGGTCATTTTTGGGAGGGTCATATAGCCTAGTTTAGCCCCTTTTTCGTCCGACATTTTTTATGGCATCGAGGCGGGCTCTTCTCCTCTTAGATTTGTCCACGCGTTTGGGACTCATCGAGGGATGTCAAGAAAATTGGTTTGGCCCATAATCCCTGTTTAATTTGATCTATAACAATGAATCATTGTTAATCTATCACGAGAGTAGTTAGGTTTACAATGAAAGTTGCTAAAGACTAGTTTTAATGCCATTGATGTGGAACTCTTGTGTGTTAACTGCAAGTGTACGGGTCAAGTTATAATATAAAACGGTTAAGTCCAAGTATCGTTTCCACTAGAGATCCAATTGGGAAGGTTTAAGTTATTTAGCTATTCTAGAGTTGAATCAATTTTATTTGAGGATTGCAATTCAAATTTTTGTTTTTGGGAAAAAGAAAAATCAAGCAAGAAAATATCAAAGGGAGAATTGCAAGAGTCAAAGAGAGTTCTAGGGTTTCAAATCCTTGTTTGTTTCATCATGCAAAATTATGGATTTCATGGATTTAATTCTTATGCCTAAGTCTAGAAACTTAATTCCAAGTTATCTTCTCTCAAAGACAACTCTTTCTCATGCAACTTGATTGATAGTTAATCTCTTAAAACCAATACAAAATTACATGGCATTAAAACTAGTCTTTAGCAACTTTCATTGTAAACCTAACTACTCTCGTGATAGATTAACAACGATTCATTGTTATAGATCAAATTAAACATATAATCTCTCGATTCATACATCTAATCTAACATGTGAAGGTGGCCAATCTTCAAGAATTAAACACAATAACAATGAAAAGCATATTTATTTGAACAAAACCATGAGTTTACAAAATTATCATGAGTTTACAAACAATTCATCAAAAACCCTAAAACTAAAGAGTTTAGCCACTCATAGCGTAAAGCAACATATTGATCAAAAAGAATCAAAGAAAGAGTGTAGAGAATAGGGAAACTCTACTGAAAAGAGGTTCTTGATTGAGGCAGCACCGTCACGAACTCCTCGGCTCTCGCGTCGGACTTCGAAGGGCACCAAAACTATCTCGAACTCTTTTCCTCTTCCTTGCGGCTAACTCACTCTTGGAACTCTAGCTTAATTCTCACCTTTTCGGATCGTTCTCTTGTTCTGCAACTTTCTTGATCTTCTTGATATTTCTCCCCCCTTTGGCTGTTGAAAACCTCTAAATTTATAGAGTTTGGCCGCCCAAAATTTAACCTAAAATACAAAACTTGCGTTTAAATTAACGCTGGCGCCGCGGCGCTAGGGTTGCGGCCAAAATTAAGTTGCTCTCGGGTTTTAGCGCCGCAGCAGCGCCGTCCCAGCGTCGCGACGCTGTCTTGTGTTCACCAAGTATGCGTCGAAGCAGCGCCTTCCCAGCGCCGCGTTGCTGCTCTGCGTCCATGCTGATTCGTTTCAGCCTCAGCGCCGCGGCGCATCATGCGTTTCAAGCAAGGATGCATTTTTCAGCACTTTTTCTCCATATTCTTGCTCGGTTTTGATCTTTCAGTCGTTTCTTCTAATTTTCCTCGTTTTAACCTGAAAATCACTAGCAAATAAGTGAAATCTAATATAAAACTCCCTTAATTTGAGAGAATAATAAGCACTTTTCAAGTGCTTATCAGCCATGTAATTTTGCATTGGTTTTAAGAGATTAACTATCAATCAAGTTGCATGAGAAAGAGTTGTCTTTGAGAGAAGATAAGTTGGAATTAAGTTTCTAGACTTAGGCATAAGAATTAAATCCATGAAATCCATAATTTTGCATGATGAAACAAACAAGGATTTGAAACCCTAGAACTCTCTTTGACTCTTGGAATTCTCCCTTTGATATTTTCTTGCTTGATTTTTCTTTTTCCCAAAAACAAAAGTTGAATTCCAATCCTCAAATAAAATTGATTCAATTCTAGAATAGCTAAATAACTTAAACCTTCCCAATTGGATCTCTAGTGGAAACGATACTCGGACTTAACCGTTTTATATTATAACTTGACTCGTACACTTGCGGTTAACACACAAAGTGGACCATCAATCCTGTTTCAGGTTTTTTTTGGGCGAAACTTCCACTTCCACTTCCAGTATAGACGCCCCAAAAAAAACTGAGTCTAGAGCACAATGGTGTTAGTAGAATATTTTACAAGCTAAAGAAATGGCAACCCTTTCTTGGGTGGGATACTTCGGGGTGTTTGGGGTGGTAAGTTGGTTATTATAGTCTATAGGTTAAGTATATGTCTAGGGTGCAGACTATTTTAGTACGGGTAGGAAATAGTGAACATTGTGTAACAAAGTGGGAAAGAGAGGATGAGTAGTAAATAGTAAACACTGCAAGAAATAGTAAACATTGTAACAAATAAGGATTTGAAATAGTAATATTGGAGTTAATTGTAGGTAAACACTAAAATAAAGAGATTTGAAATAGTAATACTACAGTTAATTATTGGTTATAATAATTGGAAATACTAACTACTATTATTGGAGTCCCAAATATCGAGTGTGTTATAATCACCCACCTACTTGAAGTTGGGGGTCCAAACACTGTTGATATTCGAATGGTTGGTACATGATTGTCCATGTTGGAATGAAGTTTGAAGTTTTGAACTTGGGATGTACAATCACCATGAGAACTGATGGGTTGCCTTGCCTCATCATACGAGGGGTATATTAAGATTGCAAATAAGCCATTAAACAAATGAATTATCTACTCTCATTGTCATTATAGATGCTTGCTGTGGATGTCATGGAAGCTCGTATTGAAGTTAAGAAGACTCGTTTGTAAGGGAGTTGTTGACAGCCATGGTTCTTCCTCTCGAGAGTGTCAACTTATATTAAATGGTTCATACTGGGCATATACTGCATTTTTGGTACGGATTGCCTCTACTCTTATTGCTTGTTGGTATGTTATTTGCTACACAGGTGGGCAGATTGAAGGATGCCATGTCAAAAATATATCGAGAGCTAGAGGTACAAAAACCTCTTCCCCTTCCCCCAATTTAATATTTTGAACAGAGCTTGCAGTAGTGTGGTCTCGCTCTCTCTATATATATTTGCCACAACCTGTTGTTGATACCTTAATGTAGTTACTTATGTGGAGTGTTTTGTAAAATATTTTTTTTCTTGCTCATGATTGGGTTTTTTTTTACAACTTTGTCTTATATATGAATATTTGCATTATTATAGTTTTATGATACCGTTAGTATTGAAAACAGGAGATTAAGGAAACTTGGCTAGCAGATTACCGCCACCAAGTATCTCTTTTGGTTCGTCCAATGCATCAGGTTTGTAGTGTGTTCTCTTCAAAATTTACACTTGTTTTGAGGGGAAAAAAGAACTCCAGAATTGTAGGAGTAACTATAGAGGTGTTGCAATAATACTCTCAAACTTATGAAAACTAATGCATGTAAACCTGACCACAAATGATTTGATGGTATTGTTGAATTGCTACAATTATGTGACTTTAGGAGGATTGCTTTGTAATAACTAGTTTTTCTTTCTTTTCTTATCCATGGTAGTTCTAGTGTGCATGGTGGATGGAAAAATGACCATATATGTGTGTATTATGCATGTTTGTAGGCTCTGGATGCTGCATTTCAGCATCATGACGCTGACTTGCAGAAGAGATCAGTAAAGATTGGGGAAAGGGCCAACGGATACACTTAGACAATATCTATATAGAACCTCCTCCTCAATTCCCTCATTCAGTTCATCTTCAGATGAAATTTTGCGGACAGCCATCATCATGTGTTGGACAAGTGTTTATTTTAGCATTCAGTGTGCCCAATGCTGAATCTATTGCCTTCAGTAGTAAATAATGGTAACTTTTCATTTTATTATCCATAGTAATTATTTCATCATATATAGAATAAACATTAGAATTGTATTATTATAGGCACTCTGACTATATCTTCAATCATGCTGTTTATTGTAATTGAAACTTTGTTTTACGGGCAGTGCTACCCTTGAAATCTTCTCATAAAATGCAACTTTTCTGGTGTATTTTTAGTGAAAAATAATTTTCTTTTCCATGTAGTGTATTCAAAAAGAATCAATTGTTATTATTCTGACTTCTGGTAACCATTAGCTCAGAGATCAGCTAAAGTTATAAATCGGTTTGATTCGGGCTCTTTTAATTCAACACAACAAATTGATTGGGGTTTTCCTCTATATTACTAGCAACCAATCGTTGAACTGAGACTCATGAGGAGCAAGAGAAAGAGGAACAAGAGTCTGTGCCCAATAAATCATTAAGTTTTAAATTTTGTGTCGAATGGGTTCAAAGACATAAGAATCTTTCAAAGTTTGAAGACCTATTAGAAATTTTATAAATTTAGCTACCTGTTTGATACAAAATTCACTTTTTTTTTTTTTTAACTATAAGTGTGGGAATTGGATCGACCTTCGACATCTAGAGAAAAAGACTATGCTAATTATGGTCGAATTAAGTTTACTTTAGGTATAAAAATAAAAATTAAAAGTTTGAATGCTTAATTTGTATTTAAATGAATTAAAATTTTTAAAGGATTTTCATTCATTAAATCAGTGGTGTATGCCGTTTTGAAAAGAAATAGAACCATAGAATTACCAAACCTGTATTTGAAAAAAATGTGATTGTTGTAAATTACTTGTAAGGCATATAAACATGAGGACCAACTAGCACCATTTTTTACTATTTCTCCTCTCCATTACCAAAAACTCCCACTACTGTTTTACCCTAAACCTCTCACACTTGCTTCTCTTCTTAATTGTTTCGATGCAATTATTGAATTACAAAGGTTGGATTTTATAAAAAGGCTGTGAAAGATAAAAATTGAAAATTGAAATATAAAAATAGGTTTAATAGATGTAGATTAAGGGCCCGGATTAACTTAAATAATAAATGTTTTTCAAAAATTTATTTTTATTTAAATATTTTTTATAAGAACTGTTTAAAATAAGAATACCAATGGCTTTTAAAATCTATTTTGAGCGGTTGCCAAATATATGTATTTCTTTCAAAATAATTTATTTTTTAAATTAAACATTTGAAAAGATATTCCAAACACATCCTAAGTCTATTGTGAAAACCGTCAAATTGAATTGAAACTTCAAAATATGGATTTAACATATGTTGATTAAGTTTGTGGTTAGTAACATTAAAATATATGATGTTTCATTAGTTAATCATTTGATGAGTAATATTTCAATTTGTCAAGTAACTACACAGTTGAGTTATGTTTGACAAATGTTTTAATTGTTATTTTTATCTGATTTTATTTTATTTTTCAAGAGTTGCTATGTTTGTCTATACATAGCGACTTAGAATCGAGTAGTTTGAAATTGTTGTTCTATTGAAATTAGTCGTTGTATCTTGCTCAGACGATTGTTATAATTTGTTTGTAGCTCGTGTAGAGGGAGTAAACCCCTTCAGGTGGATCTACAAGTTCCCATGCTGAATTGAAGTACATAGACTTCATTTCAAGGTCTATGACTTTGACCCAGTGGTCTTTGTCTACATCATTCATTGCTTGTTTATAAGACAATGGATCCTCAACGCCCTCATCTGGTATGACGACCTGAGTTTCAATTAAACTCAAGTAACGGTTAGGTTGTAAGACAACCCTCCCACTTCATCGAGACACTCTCAACGTTTGAGAAGGATAAGACTGACCTGAAGTGCTAGCTTCTTCATTAACTCTTGATGAAGGACCAACTTCATCAACAATTCTTGTTGACTCTTCAATAGCTTCATTAATACTAATTTGCTTCGTAATTAATACTAATTTATTTCGTAGTTTATGATCTCTCATGTGATCTTCTTCCAAGAATGTAGCATTTATCAATACAAACACTTTGTTTTTTTTGGATCAAAGAAGAGACCACCTCTCGTTTCTTTAGGGTAACAAACAAATTGGCATAATCTTAAACGAGGTTCCAATTTCTTAGGATTTGTCACTAACACATGTGCAGGACAATCCTAGATTCTGAAGTAGTGCAAACTAGGTTTTTGCCCTTTCCATAACTTGAAAGGTGTTTCAGAAACACCCTTCAAGGGGAATATTGTTCAAGATGTGCACTGCAGTTTCTATTGCACACCCCCGAAACGAGCTAGGCAATTGAGCATAGCTCATTATAAAACAAACCATGTCTGACAAGGTTCTATTTCTCCTTTCAGATACACCATTTTGCTGAGGTGTACTAGGTGTAGAAAGTTGAGATTGGATTCTATGTTCTATAATATAGTCCTAGAATCTTAAATCTATGTACTCTTCACCCCAATCAGATCGAAGTGTTTTAATAGTTTAACCTAACAAGTTTTCAACTTCAGCCTTATACTGCTTGAACTTTTCAAAGGCTTTAGACTTATGTTCCATTAGGTATAAGTAATCATACCTCGAATAATCATCTATAAAAGAGATGAAGTATTTGTACCCTCCTCAAGCTTTTACATTCATTGGATCACATAGATCCGAATGTATGAGCTTTAAGGGCTCTTTAGCTCTGTAGTCTTTTCCACTAAAAGGTCTTTTAGTCATTTTCCCTTCAAGACAAGATTCACATGGAAGTAATGAATCATCTTCTAACTCGCATAAAAGTCCATTCTTTACCAACCTCCTGATCATATCGAGATTTATGTGACCTAATCTCAAATGTCAAAGATCAGTATCATTGTTACTTGGAGAAATTTTTTGCCTTTTTGTTTAAGTATTAGTAGTTTTAAACATCTCATAATTTAAAAGTGTTTTTGTTTCAGTTGGTCTTAACACATACAAGTTGTTCTAATTTAGCAGAACAAATAAGTATTCCATTTTTTGTAATGAATGCTTCATTAGATGAAAAAGAAATTGAATACTTTTGTTTGATTAAACAAGAAATAGATACAAGGTTCCTTCTAATTTTTGAAACTATATACAAATTTTTCCAAAAATAAGTATCTATTTATAAAAAAAAAAACAACTTGGCAGCTTCCACTGCACGAGCTGAAATGACGTCTCCCGTTCAAACCTTGAGCGTCATTTTACCCTCCTCGAGATGCCGGAAGGAACTAATTCCCTATAAAGAAGAACAAACGTAATTAGTGGCACTCGAATCAAATATCCAAGCATTATGGTCATTTTCTACTAAACAAGTTTCTAAAACAAGTAAATCATATAAGTTTTTACCACACGTCAAATTTTGGTCATTTTTAGGTGAGTTAGTATTGGTCATTTTTCATCCATTTTGGGTGGCACCTTTGGTGTCCCCTAATGAGAACCCTTCACAATTAAAATTTCATGTACCCTTGTCAAGACTTGTCCAAGAATATCAACCCAAAATTTTTAACCAATAATCTCTTAATTAAAATAGTGTATTGCACAAAAAAAAATTGAATTTGGATCATCGTTTTTTCGTTTTTCTTGTGGGAACTTCAGTTTTTCTTAAAATTAACACATGTACTAGTTAAAATTGAAAAACCAAAATTTGGTCATTTTTGGATAGAGTTAGTTTTGGTCATTTGTCGAAAAATTTTAGTAGTACCTTTGACTTCCCCTTAGAAAATTTCATGTATGTGTAAGAGACTTATCCAAGGATATGATCCCAAACCCTCGACCTTAAGACTAAAATTGATGCGTGTGAAATGCCATAGCTTAGCTAAAACGTTTTCATTTTGCTTGGCTAGAATTAAATCATCGATGACAATTCAAGGTGGGTTTTCAATAACTTTGAGAAAACATACTTTTTAAATAAAATTCAATCCACCTCCTTTCATTTAAATTTTCAACAACTTTGACAATTCAGTTCGAGGTCCATTTGGAAACCTTCTTCTTTAAGGATTAAAAAGTTTATTCCTACCTCTTTTCAATTCCTAAAAGACTAATCTAATGTGCTTTCATGCATACAATTGCCCAACTAGTCACTTCCAAATCTACTGTAATCAAGCGAGCATGTTATGTGGCAGAGTATTTTACCAAAGTCTGCAGCCCAGTGAGAACTGGCCGTCTGGAGACAAGTGAGAACTGGCCGTCTGGGGACAAGTTAAGGCAAGACCCTCGAGCTTCTTCTCAAGAGATTGATCGAGAAAATAAAAAAAAAAGGACCTATAAATAGGAAGGTATTTCCAACAGACCCTTCATTTCACCAAGCTTTGTCTTCTAAACAAATGCTAACTCAATAAAAAGTAGGATATCTTTTTAAAAAAATAGTTTGTAAATCTCACCACTATTACAATAGATCTAAAAAGTGTTCTTAACACGTTTTAAAAGGATAATATTTTTCATTAAAAAAATTTCCTGTTGTGAAACATTCATGGTTAGTCACATGGAGCATATAATGGGACTATATCCAACGATTTACACAATAGTAAACCAGGTCCTGGCACATAAATATTCAAGCATGCAAGGCAAACGACTGTAGAAGCAAATTTTCAAGACTTCAAGAGATGTGAAGAAAAGCCTCATGCGATCAAATGACCGACTTAAAAGTTGAAAGCACTTCTCGAAACGAGTTTTAAGTTACCCTAATCGGTATTCCTATCGAACTAGTGCTGCACTAACTGTCAAAAAAAAATATCCAGCTTAAACAAAGGCCCTTAATCACTAGCCCATATAACTGTACAGCAAGCCCAAGAATCTTCAGGCAAATCCTCCTAGTGATAACATAAGCGAGCACCATCATCATAAACAGTGGTTTACATCTTTCCAAGGGCAAACTACTGAATTGCCATATGCAGTATTTAATAACCCATTTGCAGACTTTGGGGCGTGTCCATTTTGCACGAACTTTATCTTGGTGCGTCCATTGCTTATCGTCTCTGACGAAAACTGGCTAACATTCCCATTGTTTTGTAGAAAGGCCTCTAATTGCCCACATGCTGCCTTAATGAGCCCTGCAACCACGAGATTTGGAACCATCACAGCGTGAAGCAACATTGGCAATCTACTTCCAAAGTAATAAAATCAGAAGTAATCACATAAATTATAAAAGTCACGATAAATATGGTGAATTCCTGAACCTAAAAACTTGTAATTAGCTACCGGATAAAGCAGTACTGTACCTAAGAAGAGCGGGGAAGGCTTCCCTGGTCTGGACTTAAATTCGGGGTGAAACTGAACTCCCACAAAGTATGGATGGCCACTTAGTTCAACAATCTAAACCACAATTCCAAACACAAGGCTAAAAAAACTAGATATCGCACAATAGAAAACGCGCTCGCACAATCATCATTTAAAATAATGCCTACCTCCATTCGACGACCTGTTTCATCACTGCCAACAAAAGATAAACCAGCATTTTCAAGTTGAGACACCATTTCAGGATTGACCTACCCACAAAAGAGGAAAAAAAATGAATACAGGTGTCTTAACTAGTTAAAGACCACACAAAGAAAGTTTCCAAGCAAACTAAAAGGATACCTCATATCTATGTCTATGTCGCTCATCAACAAACTTCACATTGCCATACCTTAAACGCAGTTGCAAAATAATAGAAGTTACAGACGAGGAATCAAATATGAGATTCATCAATCACAAATGCTAATTAAAGCCCTCTTCATCCTACTGGTTCTAAAGTCTTCCACAGATACTACATAATTCAGGAGTAAGATGCCAGTAAGTTTTAGTCAATATGAGGTCTTACAATTGTGCAGATTTGCAATCCATAACATTAAAGTAAGTTCTCCTTGACCCTAGACGCATAGTTCCTCCCATATGAGTCTTTGAGCCCTATTATCAAGAACAGAAACTCAAGCTCACAGGACATATAGAAGCAACTTGAGCAAACTTGTAAAGTGCACACCTCGGGCATAAAAACCACACAAGGATTCATCGTTTCAGGATCGAACTCTGTGCTGTTAGCATCATGTATACCAAGAACAGATCTGGCAAATTCAATTACCGCAATTTGCATCCCCAGGCATATGCCCAGAAAGGGAATCCCATTCTCTCGAGCATATTTGGCCGCTAGAATTTTCCCTTGGACTCCCCTATCACCAAAACCTCCTGGAACTAGAACACCATCAGCACCCTGAAAAATGGTACTAATCGTATAAGCGCATAAAAAAGAATTAACATTTATAACTACAGAGAAGGACAAAAGAAATTTAGAAACAAACTCAATGTTGGGGCACCTTTAAAAGTTCCCACGCAGCTGTATAAACCTCAGGGGCCTGCAGGCAATAAATAAATTAACTAAACGATCAAAGGCAGAGAAGCCACTTGAAAACAAAACGTACCTCTGTGGCAGAAATATCTTCAAGATCCCCAGCTGGAACCCATTCTACAATAAGCTTTCTATTGCTGGCGACGGAAGCATGTAAAAGGGCCTGACCCATGAAGCTAAATATTAGGTTCTGAACTATGGTCCTTTAGACTATAACCTTTTATATAAAATATGGTATCTTTAAAAAATGGAAAGAAAGCAAGCAGGAGTGAGTTGCACTTAAAACAGAAGAAAACACACATTGCATCCATGAAAATGTGAAATATGGGGAGAAGCTGGGAAGTTCTATAATTCAAGAGACTATAAGGAACTTAGACTTATTAAACACAATCTTGAAAATTTAGGGGTACTTGTAATTTAACCTGAAATTTTCCATATATATCTAACTTTAATGTAAATTTAGTTTGTGTTTTTTTCAAAGGAAACAAATTTTCCATTAATATAATGGAAAGTGTCTAATGCTCAACTTACAAGGATAAAGAGACAATTAGAAATAAACTTGAACTAGAGGAGTACAAGCAAATGAGGTAAGAAGTCCATTAAGACCAAAAGTGTGAGGATCAAACCACAAAGCAAACCAACTTCTAAACTGTCGCTTTCAAGCTTGCAACTACTGGGAAAAGATGCAACTTTGTAAGAGTAAAACAGTAAGGCTTAGTTGCACCAACACGAGAATTCCATAATAATAATTCAATCCCTGGACTAAACCTCCAAGCTTAACTTTAACTGAAGGGAGAACAAGGTGGAATTGACTTCATTTGCAAACCACATTTTTCAATCAAATGAGAGAATTTGGCAGGAATTATGGGTGACAATACTGCTGGAACATTTTCACCATTCTGAAACAAGGTATCAAAACCATCTACGAAGTAAACCTCTAAATTATCCTCAACATAATCATCTTGTGTTCCAGAGTCCATAATATTCTCACTACTTACAAAAACAACTGAATGCCCATCAGAATCGTAACCGAAAGATTGACTTTAGGAGGTGGATGACTGTAAACTTCTTTAACAAAAGAAATATTTGATATCATCCAATAATACAAAGGGAGATTCTTGATTCTAATCCAACCACTATAACTTTAGATAACATTTGATGTAGAATGAAGCTGATTAGACCAATTATCAATTTTGAGATGCAAGTCTTCAAACCCCTTCCATTTTCCCATGAAAGGAAAGGTCCCATGATTTTTACTCAACTTAATCAATGCCTTGTCTTCCATAAATGGATTAATTGACAATGGAGATGGAAAATATCCTTCAAGAACCAACTTGATCTTCTTCCTGAAGTAATTTGCTAATAATTTAGTAACCACTAAAACAGATTCAACTTGTTCCACTACTTCTTCCTCTTTTCAAACCCACATGAATAAATTTTCATTCTTAGAAACTTCATCCACTTTCCCTACATTAACAGAAGCCAATCTGAAGGAAGAAAGATGTTGCCTAACCACTTCCACATAACTTTTCTTATCTAAGGCAACCTTCAACACAGAAATTAAGCCCATCAGCCTTCAAATCCTTGAAATCTGCCTTTAAAACTTCGAAATGAAACTTAGGCCAAAGATTATCTAATTCCATAAGAAAATCTCTGATCATATTCCAAAATATTACCCAACCTTTCTTATCAACTCTAGCAGGGACATGAAGATTTTTTTCTTCCTCTAGCAGAAGCCAAACCGCACATTCAAAGAACCAGCCTGCTTGACTCCTAAATGTAGAAAATCGAATCACTTCACAATCATTTTTCCTTTTCTTCTGGAAGAAACCTGACATGGGAAAGTTCAACAGCTCCACTAACTAGCTTCAAGCCATTGTAAGGAAGATAAAGATATGAAAATCTCTCTTATAATTCATATCTTTCCAGAAGAAACCATTTTCCTCTAACCAAATACAATAATAAGAATTTCTAATGCAGCAACTTTTGACTTCCATCTTCAAAATGTAGAAGAAACTCTAAATACTTTGACAATAATCTAAGAGTAGTTGTCAAGATAGGTGAGAAGGAATGCTAGGCAATGAGGAGAGATGACTGAAGAGGAGGCTAATCGTAAGAAGGTGGGGGGAGGAGGAGGAAAGAAGAGAGCATTCTTACCCAAGGAGAGAGAAACTCTGAGTCTAATCAATTTGTTTAAAGCTTTCTTGAGTTCAAAAAGAACCAATTTTAAAACAAATTATATAGTTATCCTCTCTTTCCATATAAATACACTCAGTCTTCTCTCATTTGTCTAATTCTTAACCAATTTTCTCACAAGATATAAACCAAAACTTCAAGTAAAACATAAAATCCCACAAAATCTCACAAAAATCCAAAATCAAGATCCCCCCTAAAACCTTACCAAAACGATGAATAGCCAAATAAAATCTTTGGCTATTTACACACGCTCAACTACTAACGTCCAATCTTGTTAAAACATTTAAGTCCTAAGACTTCCTTAGTACTTTCGCTATTCTCTTTCTTTTTGTTATAATTTGTATACCTTAAAAAAAGGGGACAATTTTTTTGAGATAAACAAAGGTCAAATAGTTAACATGAAGGAGAGTAAAAGCAGTGTTTCAAAAAGCCCTCTCGGGCCCACGCCTAGGCTTAAGGCGGAAGTCTGGCACCTTGCCTTGAAAAGGCCAAGCTCACAAAGTAAGGTGTTCCTCATGTGCGCGCCTTTTGTGAAGGCCCAAGGCTCTGGGCTTTATCATTATCTTTTTTAAAGTGGTAATAATTCGGGTTTTTTCTTCTTTATTAACTAAAGAAACCAAATATACTAAGTCTAAATGCAAAATTTTGTGTTTGGGAGTCTTTTTTCATATTTCCACTTCAACTATGCTTGATCTTTCTAATGTAGTACTTAAAAATAGTGTGCCTCACAAAAAAAAAAAAAAAAAAAAAAAAAAAAAAAAAAAAAAAAACCGCGCTTTTTCTTGCGACATGCACTTTAGCCCCAAAAGACTATTGCGCTTTATTGCGCCTTGAGCTTTGAACACTGAGTAAGGGGAAAAAAATAGAGAAGTGTTAGGTCATAAATTGAAGTAGGGGAGAGAGAGGAAATGGAGGAGGGAGATGGTGGGTGTAGATAAACAAAAAGAGCATTTTTAACCTTTTTTTTCTAAGATAAGGGTACTAATGCAACTTCTACAAGTTCAGAGGTATTTTTTGCAACAAGATATTAACGATATCTATTCTTATATTTACCGTAAGAGAATTTTTGAACTATTTTAAGTTTAAGTGAATTTTTTAAACTTTTGAAAGTTTAAAGATATTTTTGGAACAAAACACTAACAGTTTCCATCCAAAACTAACGGTAAGGGTGTTTTAAAACATTTTTTCAAAGTTTAAGGGTATTTTTTTAAAACATTTGAAAGTCCAGAGGTATTTTTGACACAAAATACAAAGTTCAAGGGCAAATTTTAAGAAAAACAACAGCTCTTGAAGGAGATTATTGAGAAAACATTTTTGGTTAAGTATTTATCAGTTTCTCTATAAAATAAAACTTTTAGAATGGGGTTGGATTTTGAAGCACCGAGGTTCAGTTTTTTGTAAAATTTCCAAAAGTACTAACACGACATTTTGTACTGGTCGATGATTAGGTTGTTTCTCTGTAATCAAATCAACAAAGCAAAACTTATGGGACATTTCTGCTGGCAACCAGACAATGTTACAAGCAAGAGGGATGGAGATATTCCTTGGAGATTACTAGGCTACACTAAAGGTAGTGCCAAATTCACACTGTATGAACAAATAGTCCATAGATTCCCATCTTTCTTCAAGTTCATATAGAAATGGATGAGGGGAACAATTAGAGGGAAAAAATAGGAACTTCCCCTTGAACTTTATCTCGACTGTTCGAGATTTTATGGAGCATTAGACCAGATGGATAAATTTATCATTTTAGAAATCTTCCCTTTCCAAATCAATGTTGTCAGGTGCTTCCCTAAATCATCAAGGGACACAGCATAGTTTGAGCGAGGTTTGTCTTTTCCTTGGAAATCCAAAGAAAACATTCAGTCTCCTTGGGAAGGTCCTTTAAAAGTAAGGCCAAGCCTTTGCAGTTCAATGGACTTTTTAGAAGTTAGGCAGTTTTGAGGACACTTGGGAGAAAAAAAAAATCTTGTTTTTGAGATATTCATGTGCCTTATTCAACATATTTTTATAACTTACACTACTCCTTGAATGGACTTCTAATATCCAGGAAGATTACGGTTTCTGGTAGACTCCCAGGAAAAGATTAACACCATGGATCATATCCAGATGGAAGGAATCTTCCCTTGCTTTTGATTAGCATTAACTTGCTGACTTACGAGGGAAGCAACCAAGCAAACAACTCTTATATACAAAATATCCTCCAGCCAATTCAAGAGGGTTGGTTTCTCCCCCAAGAGTCTAAGCTCTAATACAAAACATACAAAAGCATAAAGAAACACCAACAACACTGAACAGCCATTAGAAGGTACCAACTAGGATTGCCCTACCCTCCCAAGTTCGACGCCACTCCCACCAACTAACTTTCAAGGAGAATTCCCCTTCTTACCTTCCTAACATATGTGTGAACTATTGGTGGCCTAACACCAGATTCCAAAGATTGACTTCTGCTCTACTTGGGCTCTGAATACATAGATTTTGTAGGGAAGACTCTAGAGAGTTCGAATCACGTTATTTTTTCCTTCTTTTTCTTCTTAGATAGGAAAAACTATTGATACCAAAATTTGGTAGCAATGAAAAATTTGTAAAGGGAGGGAAAAACTAAACAATTTCCCTACAAAGTAGAGAAATCTTGCAATAGTGTGGTGCTTAGTCACCAACACTCTTACGCTCAAATCAATAATGATCTTTGTAGAGAGTTTAGGAAATAGAGAGTTTGGATGCAGAAATAGGAAGGGAAATCTATAGAATGACCTTATCCTCCTCACTCATAGGAACTAGATCACCGTACATAAGCCCATTAACTATCCACTCTTTGGTTGGTTGGGCAATAAGTAACAAAAGAAGTAATTAGTTAGCATTTTCAATACCAATAGCAAAAAGGCAGACATGTTTCACCTCCCTCCCTCTCGTACTCTAATTGGTTTAATGAAGATCTTGTTCCTACTACACAAAAAAGGGGGAAAACAACAAAAGAACAAAAATGAAAAACAATAAAAGACAACACGAAATAGAGGATAAGTGCCCAATAGTTCCCCGTCCTTTGTTTTTTTAGATAGAAACAATTGCTTTCATTGAGGAACAAAAATGAAAGAATACGAGGGCATGTAAAAAATAATAAAAAATAATAAGAAATAAGAAAAAACCAAACCCACAAAACCCACTAAAGAAAGGGTTTTCAACTGAGAATGATGTTGCTTACGGCATATTTACAAAAAGTCTTCGAAACCGAAGACCAAAGAGAAACGTGAAACCTCACTAGAGACCAAACCTCCCTAGGGTCCCTCTCCACACCACGGAACACTCTATTTTTCCTCTCCCCCCAAAGACCCCACAAGACCGCACACACATCTGCCCACAGAAGAAAACGACCTTTCTCTTTGAAAGGCAGATGGAGGAGGTACTCCCTAATCATCAAACGAACATCCTTTTGCCTAGTTAACAAGATATCAAACTCTTGAAAGAGATCATTCCAAACAGAACTTGCACACTGACACTCCTAGAGAAGGTGATCAAGGTTTTCCTATATCTTCCAACAAAGGATACAATAACAAGGGTCCATTAACAAGGGCATCTTTCTCACCAGCTTATGGACTAGTAGTTCCCCATCCTTGGTTTTCCAGCACAAAACTATGGACTAGTAGTTCACAGTGTACTAGCTACTCATTACGTAGGTAAGATTGTGTATACACCCAAACCTAGGCTTGCAATTTACAATACTATACAATTGCTAACATTACAAGAGGAGAAAATCAAAGAAGAAAGTATGATATATTATTTACAAAAAAGGTGTTCATTAACAATAATTATATACGAAATTTAGCAAATAGCTTAGCATCCAAAATGGATTAATTATTTCAAATTTCAAGAAACCCAAAAATAGGGTCCCAAGCCCCGGGACGATGGAAATGTTTCATGTTATGGGACCTACCTTTAACACAGAGAGGTACGAATCTGACAGACCTGTGTATTTACCAACCATAGCAATTTTGACCTATATATTTCCCGAAAAAATTGAATGAATATTTTTTCTTATAATAAAAAGTGGAAGCATAGGATAAAGTTCAATAAATGAGATAAGTGCTCAAGACCCACGGAATCATGTAATTTATCATATAACCTTGTCCTAGAAGTCCATCCATCTAAATCAGGTTCTCCTGCTACACTGGAATTTGTAAATGTTAGTTGACCAATGTCTTTAATGGAATTGCATCCAAGAGCTTCAGACAGATTAGATGCAGTCACACTAGATAGAGATTTTAATGAGACTTGTAATACCAACCTGTGAAGATTCAATCCTTTTAAGAGTGCATTATGAGCCTTCTGATCCTATTGGAAAAAAAAAATTATAGCTTTTCCCCACATAAAAGAAAAAAATATGACGAAAGTAACCACTTACTCTTAATAGCAGAGGAATATGCCAGATATTTGGCACATCATAGAGAGTGATTATATTATCTGCCTGTCAAGAACCCAACTCATTAGAAACATATGCAAAGCATCAAATGACGATGTTGAAGGACATCATCATACAGTACCGGCACATGACAAAATTGAGCAAGTTTTTCCTTAACATTTTGATCGAGTTCCTGTGAAAGCCAAATAAAGTCAGATCAGGAAATAGTTGTAGTCTCAAGCCCCAAAAGCAAGTAAGAAGGGCAGGGGAAAAAACCTTTGTACTGCGGCAAGCTAAAATATTTGGTACCAATCCCAGGCCTCTTAGACCTCGAACACTATGTTGAGTAGGCTTAGTTTTCTATGGTTCAAAATTAATAAAAATGGTCAGGAATATAAGCATAAGTTTGTGCCTCATTTTTCTCTCTTTTGTTTGACAGATAGTACAGTGTGGGTACAAATATGAACATAGAAGGGCATATTTTCTATGCTTACTTGTTCACCAACCACATTGAGGACCGGAACAAGGCTAACATGAACCAGGCAGAAATTTCCAGGACCTAAAACGAGGCATGTTAGACAAACTGACAAAAAAGCAGGTTCCTCAAACAAAATTTAAAGAAGATAAACTTGGTCCATCAAATAAACTGATAGATAAACAACTCTGACCTACGTGGTACGAAAATTGGCCAAGTGCTTCAATAAATGGCATCGATTCAATATCTCCTGCATGAAGTAAAACAAAACAGAGGCTAGAGGCTGTAGTTTTCTCCAAATAAAAGCATGGAGTACGTTTCTCAAGAAACATGATTTGAACTTATACCTATGGTGCCACCCAATTCAATTACACACACATCAGCTGGACCTTCTTTACCATCCACTGGTATCATTGCTACACGCTCAATCCATTCTTGGATTGCATCTGTAATGTGTGGAACAACCTAATAAAAATAGAAAGGAAATTGACGTACCATTAACATTTGGCTACAGAACTTCAAACAAAGACAACAAAGTTGGGGCAGACCTGAACAGTCTTTCCTAGGTAATCACCTCTTCTCTCCTTGTCAATCACAGACTGTCAAAATATCAAGGGAGGAAGTAAAATTAGTAATGATATAGCTGTAGCCACGACGTTGTAGACACAAAGGCGAGTGGACACAGAGAGGCAATGTACCTGATATATTTTTCCAGTTGTGATGTTGTTATCACGAGTTAGTGTGATGTCCAAAAATCGCTCATAGTTTCCAAGGTCCAGGTCAACCTTAAAAAGATAGCCATACATGTTACATATATGAAATAAAGAAATCTCATAGAAGCGCATAAATTACAATATACAGGCTAGGTGGGAATCCAAGGTGCTCGGCTTTATATACAAAGAAAGACAATACATGAAAAATAATTATTGGAGGGTCATACTCATGCATGCTAAAACAGATAAATGCATCAATTCACCTCGCCGCCGTCATCCAAGACAAACACTTCGCCGTGCTCAAAAGGAGACATGGTACCAGCATCTGTGTTTAGATAAGGATCTGCAGATGTGAGCAAAACACAGAACATTATTAAAGTACTAACACTAAATTAAGCGCCATATACATAAAAAGACAATGCAGATGCAACCGCAAACTGACAAACATTTCTGACATCTAATATACCAATCTTAATTGAAGTAACTCGAAGACCGCATGCTTTAAGGAGGACACCGATACTACTAGCAGTGACCCCTTTGCCCAGTCCGCTAACAACACCTCCCGTGACCAATACGTATTTCATATTCCTAGGCCCTTAAAATCCGATAGTTGAAGTAAGCAGTTCTGAGGATGTCGAAGAATACGAACAAGAATATAAAGGGTCAGGGAATATTGATATTAGAGAAATATAATTAGGTTAAGATGAAACGGAGAGATTAACGAGAAATCGACCTCGTTCACAGTGACGATCTTTACAAAGTTCCAGCCCAGCCTCTTACCGCATTCTCCTTTTGCTCGTGCATTTTCTTTCTCTCCAGAAAACTTCCTGGAATTGTTGAAACTCTTTATAGACTGTATCTAAAGTCTTCCTCGGAAAAAAATATATTATTTTGGATTATCCTGAAATGATGAATCAACCTAGGAACGGGATAAGCACAAAAGCTGGCGCCCGGCAGGTGGAAGGATAGGACAGGACTCTTCTTCAAATTTTAAACGAAGAAGCTTGTTCAAATAGCCGTATCTGGATTTTTCTAAAGCCCGCGGAAAGCCCTTCCCTCCTGACTCCAGTGCCTCCCTTACTCTTCTCTCTTCGGCGGCGGATGGCTGAGGAAGAAGAACTCGCTTCAACCAAGAAAAATGACGTATAAATATGAAACGCGAGAAAACATCAACAAGTTTTTACTTTTTCTTTTTTCGTTTTCTTTCCCACGCTTTTGTGTATTTAATAATTCAACTACAATTCGTGAGTATTATAAATATTGTCCCAAAAACCAAATGTTGCTTGGTGTCTTAAGAACCAAATGTTGTCTCGTCAGTCCAGTCCACTTACTCTCACTCCTACAAATTAAAAAATATTTTTATAGACCAGAGTTCATAACTCATAATTCATTCGGATTGATATTGAATTACTTAAAATCATCGTTGGAAATATTATCTATTCAGTTAACGGCATTATAATGAGAGATTATACTTCGCAATCTAGTTTTATACAATCTTATTACATAGGATAACCCCTACTTGCATGATAGTACATGAACGATTTGGATCGTTTTTAACATTTATAACATTTGTTATATTTACAAAATGGGTCGTAAAATAGTATTGTTAGGATAAGGTACCCAACCTTATCTATATGTTATAAACTCTTTAGGTTATATTTTGAACTTGATCTACTTGTATGTTAATATATATTGTTATCACCCAACCTTATCCATATATTATAGACTCTTTAGGTTATAACTTGAACTTGATCTGTTGTATATTAATCACATATTGTTCAAGTTACATCATAGAACCTTAGATCTTAGTTTATTAAATTTGAATTATATAAATAAATAATACTTAATTTATGAGAATATAGATAACACTCTATTTATTTATTTAAAATTTTTTTTTACACTACGAGATTTATTACATAAATCCCAACAGCAACATCATTCCTTGAAGTGAATGCTATGAATTTTAAAAATCAGGGTCTAGGTTAAGGATGTGACCGCGATAGAGGAAAAAGTAAGTATTTTTTATGATGGTCATCATAATCATCCAAATTTTAAAAAAAACCACACGAAATAATGATTATAAAGGAAAAAAAATCCACAAGATAAGAGTTCAAGAAGTGTTGAACATAAATGCAACTATGAGCACAATACCTACAAGTAGAAAATACTTTTTCAAATTGACAATGTTAGAAGCAAAAAGTCAATACAATATCAGGCTTTGCAAACTTAATTAAAGGTTTTAGAAAAAAAAAATTATTATTTTGCTCAGAGAAACAAAATTTACAATTGGCAATGCATTATTTTTCTAGTCAATCAAAGTGAAATCTAATAAGTTTTAAAGATATATGTTGCAATGGTTATTATATTGAGACTGATAGTAAGAATAACATGGAGTATCTTTATATTATATTTACTGTCTCACATGAAAAATGAATATTGGATAATATTATACTCATTTACGAGTAATTGAAACATATCCAACAATGAACCTAAAGTTCATGAATTTAGATATATTTACTATTTGGCATGATTGATTGGGCCATCCAGAGTATATAATGCTAAGAAGAATTATTGATAATTCGCATAAACATCCATTTAAGAGCCACAAAATTTTTCAATCTAATGAATTATCACATGATACTTGCTCTCAAGGCAAATTAATCATTAGACTATTACCAACTAAAGTTGGAACTAAATCACATGCATTTTTAAAATGAATTCATGGTGATATATGTGGACCTATTAATCCACAAAGTAGACCATTTAGATTTTCTATGATATTAATAGACGCATCTAATAGACACATGTGCTTATTATCAAGTTGAAACCTTGCATTTGTAAGATTACTTACTCAAGTAACTAAGTTAAGAGTACAATTTTTTAATTATGTAATTAAGATCATTCGTCTTGATAATGTTAGTGAATTTACATCTCAAACATTTGATAATTATTATATGTCAATTGGGATAAGTGTTAAACATTTTGTAGCTCATGTTCATACACAAAATGGTTTAGCATAATCATTTATAAACATATGCAATTAATTGTTAAACTAATGCTTATGAGAGCTAAGCTTCCTACATCTATATGAGGTCATGTTATTTTGCATGTTGCGTCATGTTCATACACAAAATGGTCAGTGTCTCTAATCTCACTCATTTATAATGATTAATGTTTTAAAATGTTCACATTTGTAGGAGCTCGAGCAATTCATGCATTATAGAGCGTTTATCGGTCGTTTGGGGTTAATTTGAAGCAATTGAGAGCTTTAATAGAGCATTTGAGCTTTAAAAAGGAGTAAAGAAAAGATGAAAAGACAAAAATGCCCCCAAGGGCCATGGTATCGCATCTCTACACGTGCTAGAGGGCACTAAACAACACAATGTCGATGTGCCATCGCAAACCAGTGCGCACGTATGTCGTAGGGTTGGATCAATTAAGTCGAATTGGGAAACTTTTGGGACTCAGCTATGCGTTGGGTAAGGTTACTATGTTTAATTAAGTTGTAAATTATTTTGGCTTTTTGCCAAAAAGCTTACTGCAATATTTGGATTTGTACCTTAGGTTGGTAATTCAAGACTTTGCGTAATTTGTTGACTTTGGTTGCTTTTTGGGCGTATTCCCAAGGTAAGGGACTTACTACCATTTGCCTGCATTTTGGTGCCCTGATTGCACTACTCATGATTATGTGTCTACCTATTCCATAAACATGCTATGGGTGTGTGTTATCTGTTAGGTCTCATGAATAAAATAAATGTAAGAGACCTGTGTTATATGTTGGGTTATACTTACTAGTTTAATGTTGGATGATGATTCTATGCATGAATGTTGCCTGACTACTATAGACTGAAAACTCTATTATGTTAATGGTGATTGATTATGTTGATGGTGATTGTTATCCTATTTATCAAGCCTTGTACCCTCCATTGACGTGAACCTTCGGGTTCACTAACTATGATTATGACTGGGAGTTCATCGGGATTGTTGGCTTTTTGGCCCTTAATCTCCAATTAATTAATTTTAATTAATTGATTAATTAGTGTTTTGATGATAACAAATCTGATTTTATTTATTAATCATTTGAGTATTTTGAAGTGTCTATTGTGTGGAGTTTGGAACAACGGTTCCAATGCAATTTGAATCACTCAAATCGGAGTTCAAACGAAGAAGATGTGGCCAAAACAAACTTAATGGGAAAATCCCGAGCTGATGACGTGGCAGATTTTTTTAATCAAAGTGAACTAATTGAAAGGTGCCACTTGGAGCAATGAAAAAGTGACAATTGGTGGGTTTTTTATTTTTGGATTGATGTTAAAAAAAATGATTTTAAAAAGAAAATTAATTTAATATTATTATATATGTTTGTGTCTAATGGCTAGTTGCTTTTTAAAAAGATTAATTTAATATTATTATATGTTTGTGTCTAACGGCTAGTTGAGTTTAAATCTCCACCATTCAATTTTCTTTTACAAAGATCTAATGGTCCAAATTAATTTGGTTTTCACCCACTTTTATTTCTTTTTAAACACTTCATCTTCTCCAAAATTAAAAACAACTCTTATTATTTTCAATCCTCCATAATTCACCAAGCCACCATTGTTGCTCTCTTTCCAAGCTTTCAATTTTCTTCTTTTAATCTTATTCTTGAGAGAGATATATCGTATTGTGAGGATTTATTTGTGAAGTGCTTAAACTTGTAAATCCACTCTATTTAGAGAGTTTGTCAAATGTGCTCTTTGTTTTTCTAAATCTTTGTATAGGTTGGCTCTTGATCCCAAGAAAAAGAGTTGTTGTAACGGTTTGATCCTTAACCGTGGAAAGGATCGGGTTTGTTCTTGTGCCTGGAAAAAGAACGTTGTAGCGGTTCGACTCTAACCTGTGGAAAGAGTCAAAGATTTCTAGTGAAGTACCCAAGAGGAGCTTGGAAAGTGGACGTAGACCAGTTTTGCCGAACCACTATAAAAATCACGGTGTCTTCTTCTCCAACTCTTTCTCAATTAATTTTGCATTCAATTTTTAGTAGCATGTTATAGATTACTATCCTTCTTTGTTGAGATTGATTGAATCTTGTGTTTCATATATTTTTATCAATCTTGATATTTAGCATCAATTAAGGTTTTTATTAATTTAATTCAAAAATTAATTCAATTAATTTAATTTGAGCATATTTAGGAATAAGTTTAAATAAACCCTATTCACCCCCTCTAGAGTTGCCATACCGATCCAACAGGGATCACCATCTATGTTTATGACTGTGACCTTCGAGGTCACTGCCTATGACTGCATGCATTCGAGTTCGCTACTTATGTCTATGCTTATGCCTATGCCTATGTTTTAGTACACTGGTGCAAATAATAAGAGGATAACAATTTCACCTAGTGGACCTAGTAGTGGGTCACTACTGAGTATTGTAATACTCATCCTTTCTTATGAGATTTTTTTCAAGTAGGGATCGAGACAGACAGGTGCATGACAAGAGGAATTTGTGACCGCACCATGGGACTAGTCATTGCTTTTTGTGTTATAGGCTCATGTTTTCTCTTTCTAGGGTCTAGGGTATGGATGTCGATTGACCGTCTATCGTATTTGACTATTTATTTATTCATTTAATTCTTTATTTCATGTAATTTATTGTTAATTCTAATTTCATGTTTTGAGGGGCCTTGTTAAAACTGTTTTATTATTTTGTGATTTGATTTAAATAAATCATTCAAATTTTTTTTTCTTGTATTATGTTAAGATGTGTACGATTGCCTAAGTTCAAAATTGCTTTAAATATGCATGCATAGAGTAGCATCCTGTTAGTTAGGAGGTTGAGTCATTACAAGTTTCGTAACGAAAGCATGCTTAATTTGAGTAGTAAATAGGTTGAGTTATAGTTATGGTTCAATCTCTCTAACACTGCTAGGGTCATTAGTAATGAAAGATAGCAAAACCTAAGGAATATAAAAGTGTTAAGTTAATTAGACTAAGCAAATTTAATCTAATGTTTTAATCAATCCAATATGGCTTAATGCGATTAACTAAGTAGTAAACTTCGCGTGACACCTACTTAGTTAATTTAGGAATCAAAATTTGTGTTGGTTTTCCATTAAGGGAGTATGTCTAACATTACTAGAGAGTCGATTAGACTTGACAATTAGACTTGCCAATTAGAGTCATTCACACAAATTAAATCGATGAATTAATCTGTTGATAGCCCAAGGGCCTTTTAATCAATCAAGGTAATCTCGTGCTATCACTCTCTCCTTAGTCAGCATAGGTAATCTCGTGCTATTGCTCTCTCTTTCTCAATCTATCTTACTTTACACACTTTACTCTTACGCATTAGATTTTCTATCAAACAAAACCCACCTTCTTTTATTGTCTTGGAGTGATTCTATCTCAAGTTACCTATGGTTCGACCCAATCTTGCTACTAATATTAAGTTTCTTTCTATCAATCATCCATGGTCATCAACTACAGTGTGACTCTTTCTTCAACTTCCTACCTCAAGCCATATTTCATAACTATAAATAGAATCTTTGCGGTTTTGATAATCATTTGTGCTCTGGTAGATAATGGTTTTGTATTTGACATTTTTTAACGAAATATTTGATTTATTAGTCAAATTAGAAAAGAAAAAATATCTGTAAACTATAGCTTAACAATTTTTTTTTTAACTTTTACTTTTAAAGCATGATTTAATTTAAAAAAATAAGAGAGTTAATATTTATAAGCTTAGTTTTCAAATACCAATAATAAAAAACCAAATAATTGTTAAACATATGTTTGAGGCATGAAGTTGAAGTTATGAAGTATAAAGTTAATATGTTAGAGTTAGGAAATATGTGTTTGGGGGTGCATAGTTATAATATGGAGAGTCACTCGATACATGTGCAAAATAGAGGAAAAAGATAATATAAAATTTCTTTATAGATGTACAAAATTGTGATTGTAGTTAATTGTTCTCTTACATTTAGGCCATGTATACCTCGACTGAAACGCAATCCATCAATGGTAAAATAAAAAGTGGATCCCAATTGCTTACATTTATTGTTGTTTATCTGTATTCCGTAATCATAATGAATTGTCAGGGTCGCCTCCATATCTTTAATAAAAAAAGCGCAATCTAATTGAGGAATGAAGGGTGCTCAATTTGATTGTGGTTGAAAATTACGTGAGACCCACTACCTTTACCATTACCGTTATCATTATCGTTACAGATACTGTTACTATAACAATATGAAAATTATGAATATGCCATATTTATTGTTACCTTTATCTTTACTGTTACCGTTAGGGTCCAGCAGTAATAGTAATGATAACGGTAATATTAAATTGTGACAGATTTGTAATTCTAAGTAAACGCGGTCAAAATCAATTCAATTACATTTGCGATTCAGACTTACTACAATTGATCTATTAATAAAATGTCAATACGATTACACCAATTTTTATTACGATTTGGTAAATATGGTCTTAATTGTTCTAAATCAAACACAATAGTGGGCCATATTATGTATTTAAACGACTTAACTTCAATAATGAAATCTATATATAAAAGGAAAATTATTATAAATAGAAAAATATCAAACTATATTTATAAATATAGCTAAATTTCACTTTTTATCTGGGCCACGATAGACCTAGATAGACATCTATCTGTGTCTATCTCGTAAAGTGATAAATGTCTATCTGGGTCTATTACAAT
The DNA here is from genome assembly GCA_030954485.1 of Citrullus mucosospermus. Classification (NCBI taxonomy): domain Eukaryota; kingdom Viridiplantae; phylum Streptophyta; class Magnoliopsida; order Cucurbitales; family Cucurbitaceae; genus Citrullus; species Citrullus mucosospermus. The sequence goes on along the minus strand of CM062063.1, from coordinate 37,861,608 downwards.
TAATCACAACAGAAAATAAAATTTTGCTATATTTATAATTAATTTCAACAATTTTTCTATTTTTGAAAACATCCCTATATAAAATTGGTAAATTAAATGCAAATATTTAACTTATAGACATTAATTATCTTACATATCTAAATATAAACATTAATTATCTCATTTATCTAAGATCCAGATATTTTAATTCTAATTTAATATTTATATCTATCTATAAAAAAATATACGTAATCTAGATGGATAATAAGTGAAAATAATATTTATAAACTTAATTAAATTTTAAAAATCAAATTGGTCATCCAATGCTACCTAAAATGTCTCACTTCAATCACACTTCAGCAACATTAACACTTAGCCAACACAACATTTCTTTAGTTGTGTTAACCAAGCTAGATACGTTGTGGATAGATACATTTCTGAAGATATGATTCATATGTACATTGTACACACGTACTCATTTCTTAAATTTAAACCAATTAAATTTATATATTTGAAAATTCTCAGATTAAAAATAAATAAATAAATAGACAAACATGATATTTTATCTAAGAGAAATTATTTTTTAATAGAGTATGTTAAAGACGAAATTGACCATTGAATGAACAATTCATTCTTTAAGAAGTATTGAAAATAAAATTTACGAAATTTCACCAAATAGAGCATAACTCAAGTGATTAAGATAAGGAATAACTACACATATTCTCTCAAACTGAAATAAAAAGAAAAAAAAATCAATAAGCCTACTTGGAGAATTTGATAAAGTCGGCACCAGAGGCAAGAGGATAAGGATATGGAAATGGAAATGAAAACTTTCTGGAGTTGGAGTGTCCCATAGTAAGGTCATCCGAAAGCGTAGATTTGGAACGAGATTGTTGATCCAAAGCAAGCAGCCTATTCAAGAATGACCAATCAGTGTTCAATCGCTCATGTTGCACGAGCCCGCAACTTAACCTCCAGATATTTTGAGGACACTCTACAGTGGCGGCGGCGTTTAAAGAGATAGGTGTTGCAACTGATGACTCTGGACTAAACAGCTGCGGCAGCTGCATGCAACCATCAAAGCTATAATCATTATTATATGGCTCTTGCATATGATTATTATTGTTTTTTGGCTCTCCCATTTCTGCACCCATGACCGAAGCAGAACTGCTACCTAGCTTCGTATGTGTATAGTAATCTAACTGCTGCTCTTGCGGAACCTCTGGCTTGTGACTTTTCTTCTTGAAAACTCTGCACACCACCCAACCATCTTCGTGCAGCTATAGAATTAAAGAAAAAAAGAAAGAAAAAGAAGTCATTTCACAAATTGGAATTCAACAGATCAGATCACCTCCTTCCTTCCATTTCAGCTAGATTGGGCAAAGGTTAACAACGCTCCGCTTTATAACGATTTCTTTTTTTAGTATTTGGCTTTTTGAAATTTATCTAAATTTTTATTAAATGAACCAGCTTAATGTAACTAAGATCCGTGAGACTTGACCTAAAAAAAGAGAATGTCAATTAGTACTAAAACTATGTCCACCCTATTTGGAACACATGGTCTTTTAATTTGATCAACTAGATAGGTTTTATTAAGGTATCATTTTGTATGTTTTTAGTTCTTAGTTTTTAAAGTTTATGTCTATTATAATTTTCATTTCATGGTCTTAAAGGAAACACTTAAATTCTTTAAAAATATTTTGTTGAAAAATATATATACTTTTTTTAATTTTTTAATTTTGGGCTGGTTTTTTGAAAATATAAGTAGAAAATAGATATATGTATATGTGTGTGTGTGTGTGTATATATATAAAGAAGTATTGTTTAAAAGCTAAATTTTCAACAGGGTATTAACATTATTATCAAATCTATTATCATACTTGTGTAACATTGAGATGGAGCTAACTTTTGCCTATGATGAGAAGCCTAGCTATAAATATAACATATAAAACGTAACTAAATGTAGGGAAGGAAACAGGGGTAATTATTATTATTTGAATATATATCTGAACCTCAGGATTGTCATCTTCAAGACGGTATTCATGCATGATCCAATCAGTCTTCTGGCCATGAGGAGCACGACCTGTGTAGAACACCAGTGTCTTCCTCATGCCAATCCTTTTGGAATTGCAATTGCCCGTGTGAATGGTTTTGTCTCTCCCTGTTGCCTTCCAAAATCCAGCACTGGTTGCTCTATTCGTTCGAGTTCCAGTTGGATATTTTTTGTCCTTATGGCTAAAGAAATACCATTCGTTTTGATGCCCAGATCCAATTCTACATTTATCTGAAAATTAACCAAAAAGTAACTTTATATTATTATTTTTGTTTGTTTAGATTTAGATATATATGTATCTACAAGAGAACGTGTACGTGCATGCAAATGAATCTACTAACCCACAATCTTTAGCTAATTGTTAAATCACCAGTGAAGAAACCAAAAACCGATTCTGTAGGTTTATTAAGTTAATTATATCAAACTTTTAACACTAACGTATAACAATTATAAATAATAATCAATAGATCATAACCTTTGAGATCCCAAGGCTCTAGTTTGTTTAGATCCACTTCCCTGATAACATCAAGCTCAATGGCTTCATACGAAACCTTCTTCCTAAGGTAGTAATAAAGAAGCTCCTCATCTGTTGGATGGAATCGAAAGCCTGGTGGAACACTTAACTGTTGTCCATTTTCGGGCATCATCGTCCCTTACTCTTTGTTTGTTTGTTTTTGCCTATATGCAAACAAATCATGAACCAGTTAAGACGTTTGCATAAAGGCAAGTACTATGGATAAAGTATACTAATAGCAAACAGTTAAATATTGCAGTGAAGAAGGAAAGAGAAAAGAGAACAGAAAGGGCAAACCTGGGTGTGTGCTCGGAAGAAAAGGATAGAAGAGAGAAGACAAAGGTGAAAGGGAAAAAGTAAAGTATCCGTCCTATAAGATTCGTATTGAGAATGAAATTGCCTTCAACGGCACGACGTGAATTTAAAAAGAGTGAGCGAGAGAGAGAAATGTTAGCGCAAAGGTTAAGATTGACTGACAACCGATCAAAGATGGGCACAGAAATAAAGGATAAATAATTATTACAAATTTTGCAAAACGAATTATTTTATTTTCTTTTATTTGGTTGATTCAATCGTATTAGAAGAATATGATTAGAGTACGAACAGGCTTTTCGTAAAATGTCTGTTGAACGGGGGACCTTAAGCCCAAAAAACATGAAGAAAATCTGCACAACTGTCAATTAATTTAATAATTTAATTGGCCTTTTCTTTCCCCTCTTCACCCCCTACCTCTATGGATATCTCCATTTTCTTTAAAAAAAAAAATTAAACAAAGATGTTAATGATTATATCATTTCATTTTGGAGGCAATTTGGGGCATTGAATTAGTTATTATAGTCAACAATTATTGTAGTTGGGTTGTAATATAGTTTGTGTTGGAGATGTAGATTATTTTAGTTTGAGTTATAATATTATGTGTTTAAAGTGTAAACTATTTTAGTTTAAGGAGGAATCAGTAAATGTTGTAGCAAAGAATAAAAAATAAAGAAATGATGAATGTGAACATAGTAAAGATTGTAGCAAATAATAAATAAGATAGGAAAATGGGGTTTTAAAATAGTGTTGATCCTAGCTGATTAGGAACAGTATAAGGAAGCCTTACAACAAAGGGAAATATACATATTAATTACACGTGGAAGGAAATGATGACAAAAATGCTACAATTTATACATGCATGTTAAAAAGAATATAGTACATATATACATAAAATTAAAATATATTACAAATAAAAGAAAGAAAAATAATTCATATACTTTGCACTCTAGATTAAAACAATATTAACTAAATTAAATCGGCCAAATGCTTGTGTAATTTTTACATTATGCATGTGATTGAGTTCGAGTATCATTCATCTAATTGAGACATTATTAATTTAGCTAAGTGGCACAACTTCTTTTACCTTATTTTACCTTATTTTACTTCGAAAAATTAGACTTCCAAAATGTTTTATTTAACTAAACACTACTCCTACCCCTAACTAACTAGAGATACTCCTACCCCTAACTAACTAGAGATAGTAAAGGGAGATAAAATAGGATTTATGCTATGGAAATGTAATTAACTTATTAAACATCTATTGATTTCATGCAAATTCTTAGGTTGAGAAGGTAAAAATATTTAAAAGGTCTTTCCAAGCTTAGATTTAAAACCTAACATTTATGGTATGATTTTTAAAGATCAATCTTTGATATTAAGCTCTTTCTCTAAATACCTTTAAGTGAACCATTTACTTCCATTTTAGAACTTACAAATAGTCATGCAAATATTATGTTCTAGTTCAAGTCTAACCCTTCCGAGCTAAAACCCAAATCATTCGTAGTGGTCAAAATAACAAAAGTTTTAAGCATTCAATTGACATGCAATATAATTGGCAATGTGAAAATAATATTATTTATTAAAATCAATATAGTGGTGATGAATTTTCAGCTATGAAGAAAATAAATGAAATTTCCTAAAATGAACAAAAACATTAATTTCAAATATCCTACATTAAATGAATATCAATCTAAGTTAATAAATAAGAGAGGTAGTGCACATTAATGATATTTCTTAAAATAAAATTCTTATATAGTAAATTCATAATTGATATTTTTTTATTTTGAAATATTACAAAATTAAAAGATGAGAGATAATCTAACAAAAGGGCTAAAAATGTCACTAAGTTGTTGAAATTTAATTATGAAATATTACTAAATTTTAAGGAATTTGTAAAATATTAGTCATATAGTAGGTTAATTCTTTTTTTTTCTTTCTTTTTGACTCTGCATTATTCGATTTTTTTATATATATAATATGTAGAGTGTAGAAACTGAACATCTAACTTCAACATCGATAATACAAGTTTTATGCTAGTTGAGTCCATGATCATTTCTTAGATTCCACTTAGTAACTATTTATTTTTTTGTTTTTAATTTTTGAAAATTAAGCCTAATACCCGTTCCACCTCTAAATTACTTTTCTGTGTTATCTACTTTCTATCAATGTTTCTAAAAACTAAGCTAAAAACTAAGCTAAGTTTCAAAACTTTGTTTTTGTTTTTTTGAATTTGGCTAAGAATTAACTAAAATAAAAACTATTGTAAGAAATTGATGAAATAAATAATTAATTAAGTAATTATTTATTTATTTGTTACTAAACTTTGTCTTCTGTTTTATATGCTTAGGTTTATTTTAGAGAAAAACATTTTTTGGGAGGCAACCCAAGTTTTCTATCCTCTTTTCTTATTTTCGGCCCATTAAACTTAATGGGCTGATTTAGGGATTTCCTTAGTTTTAATCGGTTGAGTTGGACTAACGTAACCCTTATAAGCTAGGGGCATGCAAAATGCGTACTTCTTTGGCAATTGACTCACCATTGACTTCAACTATCTATAGAAAAGAAATCAGACATCTAGTGAGAACTAGGGTTGGAGAATTATACAACGGACTGTAGGGGTATATAGAGGTTGGCCTTGGCCTTGGCCTCAGGTACATAGGGTGCCCTAGCATTGACCTCAAAGTCATAGGATGGCTCATGCCTAGGCTCTAGCTCGACCTTAGAGTCTTAAAATGACTCGAGCTCAGGCTCGAAGTCATAGACCAGAGGACCTGAGCTTGGCCTCAAGATCATAGAATGACCTAAGCCTCAACCTTTGGCTTTAAAGTCATAGGATGACTTAGGCTTAGCTTTGACCTTAGAGTCATAGGATGACCGAGCCTTGGACTTGACCTTTTAAGGCTTGACAAACTTCCAACTTCAAGTTATTCTACTACCCAATTTACCTTTCGAATATGACACATTGGTTTAGGATAGAAAGAAAAAGTGTGTGAAGAACACATACCTTAGGGTTTGGAGTGTGTGGTCCATGTATTCAGCATAAGGTTAACAATGCCTTGTAATAACCTGACTTTTCTAACCAACAAAACCCTACTCTACGCAGGCGAGATCTTGTAAAACGATTTTTGAATTAGTAATAAAACATATTTTATTTGAAAAAATAAAATAAAATAAAACAAAATTAATTAATTAATTAAATCAAATTACATGAAATAAGTTTCTCGGGGTCCCACTTAAAGCATAAATTCAAAGTTATAATAAATTAAAAGAAACAAATAAATAAATGAACAATTTAATATATTAGACTATCAATTGACAACTAGAATCTATAATAAATTAAAAGAAACAAATAAATAAATGAACAATTTAATATATTAGACTATCAATTGACAACTAGAATCTATAATAAATTAAAAGAAACAAATAAATAAATGAACAATTTAATATATTAGACTATCAATTGACAACTAGAACCTATATCCTAGAAAGAGAAGACATGAAAATGATACGCGGAAGCGATGATTGGCCCCATGACACGATCACAGATTCTTCTTGTCATTTGCCTGTCTGTCCCCGCCCTTACCTGAAAAATGTATCATATGAAAGGATGAGTTTTAAGATACTCAGTAAGTGACCCATTACCGGGCGGGCCCACTAAGTGAATTTGCTATCCTTTTATCATAGGCACAAGTGTACAAAACCTAGGCACATTTGCATTCTTACTTATATATGTTGATGACATGCTACTAGCAGAAAAGTCCAAGCAAGACTTGACTCATGTCAAAAATCTCCTAAGGAGAGAATTTGACATGAAGGACATGGGTGAGGCAAGCAAAATTCTAGGGATTGAGATCTTAAGAGATAAAGAGCAATCCTCCCTAAGCATAAATCAGCTAAGCTACTGTGAGAAAGTTCTAAAGAGGTTTAACCTAAACAATGCTAGACCTATCACCCTACCTATTGCTCAATATTTCAAACTATCCTCAGCAAATTCTCCTAAAGACTCTGACCTCGAGCACCAATATCAAATGTCTAGCTAAGCAGTAGGCAACCTAATGTATCTCATGATCTCTACTAAACCGGATCTTTCATATTCAGCTAGCCTAGTAAGCAAATATATGTCTAATCTTGGAAAAAAGGCATTGGAAAGCCATTAAATGGATCCTAAGATATCTAATATGGTCCAAAGAAGCCAAATTAACCTACCAGAAATCACAAAGTTCAGAAAATTGAGTTGTATGGATATGTAGCTGCAGACTATGCAGGTGATTTGGACAAAAGAAGGTCCCTAACATGATACATTTTTCTCTATGGACCTAACCTAATCAGTTGGAAAGCAATATTACAACCTATAGTGGCTCTATCAGGACTATGGCTAAAAGGACTGCTGAAAGATTTCGACATACATTAGAACAAAATATATTGTGACAATCAGAGTACCATACGTCTTTCTGAAAGCTCATAGTATCATACAAGGACAAAGCACATAGACATAAAATACCACTTTATGCGTGATAAAATTGAAGAAGGAGAAGTGGAAGGTTAAAGGTCCATACCTCAGAAAATGCTGCTGATATGGTGACAAAGCCAGTTCTGAAACTGAAATTGCTCAACTGTATGGAGCTAATTGGCTTCGACCTACCAGAAAAAGGGCAAACAGATCAGAAATTGAAGGTGTTGAAGATTGCATGCATTGGTGTCAAGGTGGAGAATTGAAATAAAATCACACCAATAACACTTTACAATTTAATTTCTAATTTTTGCTGTAATTGACTCTGTTACTATAAATACAAATCATAATTAAATATAGAAGTAATGTGTAACAGTTGAAAAGAACTTATTTGAATTTGAAAACACCTTCCGTGGATGTAGCACCTCTTTGCCGAACCACGTAAAAACCATTGTCCATCATCTTCTTCTTCTCCTTCCTTTACTTAGCACATACAGAGCTTCATCCATCGCTCATCAATCGCCACTAAATAACAAAGAAAGAACTGAGTTAGGGAGGAAATCGGTTGAAAGAGAGAGAGAATAAAGAGAGAAGAAAATTATTGTTCTGAAAAACGTAAACATTCATAATTGAATTTCGATTTCAATTGCTCTCACACGCGTCTTCATCAAGCTGTATACGTGGCTTCCTCTCATCCTTTCAGTCCACCAGCCACATCCCAAATTCCTCCTCTAATCGGACTTTCATTCAAATTGGGCCTTAGAATCACAAATTCAGCCCAACAGTTTAGGTACACCTTATCATCTCCATACTTCCATTTTCTTAGTCTTGTCTGCTGCTTTTAATATATGACCTAACATTTCTCTACTTTTTTTTTTCTTTTTTTTTTCTCTCTATTCTTTAATATTTTATTACTCTCCCTTTCTTCCATTTCTCAATCTCTTAAACTACCCCTTAAATGAAGGTATATAAGTTATAGCAAGAAGAAAGAAGAACAATGGAACTACCAAAGAACCCTAAGGCTTAAATATTTTAACAAAGTTGTACCTTTAGAAGTAGAGCGAGTTAATACATTATTTGAGTTTAATATAAGAAAAGAGAGACAATTTTAAACCAAATTTGTAGTGGTTCAAGACTTTGTCAATCCATTTTGAAGTTTAAACTAGTCTATTTGTTATGTTCAGTTAAAAAAGTTCTCCATGATTGAAAGTGATATTGTTTTGTTGGTCCTTTTTGTATTTTGTGATTCATTGTTTTTACTAAATTTTGAAGGGTGATTTTGATTTTGAGATTGTTGGAATTTTATACTTCAACTGAAGTTTTGAGTCCTGTTTGGTGGATGAGAAAATTGATATAAAAATTGGACAAATGTGAGACAGATGAGTGTTTAATTTATCTATATGGAAAAAAAAGAGAGAAAAAAGGAGTATCTACATAAGTTGTGTTTGAAATAGCTTATTTCTCAACCCAAGATAACTTCAAAGAAATTGACTATTTGGATGTTCAAAATTTATTATATTTTATGTTTGGGCAGATGGCTCATTTGTTTATTTAAAGTTTTGATATTTAAAAAGAGAGGATAAGAGGAGAAATAAGGGAAAGTTTAGAGATTGAAGAATAAAAGGAGATTAAGAGAGTCCTGAAGAAGTAAAGAAAAAAAAAAAAAAGATAAAATGAGGAAGTAAGCTATATATATAGATTGGAGAGCATGAGAGAGAAGAAACTAAAGAGGGAATTGATTATAAAGTGTATAGATAAATTGTTTTCCTCCATGTGCTAATAGTAAACGTTTTTTTTCCAAAGGTTAAAAGTGTCCATTCAACTTTTGAAAATTTAAGATTAATTTTGAAGTATAATACTAACCGCTCTTTTCAACCATATATTAATGATAAGAATATTTTTGATTTTTTTTTAACTTTAAGAATATTAATGAAATTTTTGAAAGTTCAAAAACATTTTTTAAAACAAATTATTATTAGTTTTTATTCAAGAACTAAAGTATATATATTTTACTATTTTAAAAATTTAAAGATATAATTCAAACTTTTGAAATACATTATAAAGTTATAAGCATTTCTATAATTTAGCCTCCTTTCAACTAATTTTGAACTTTTATTTGTGAGAATTTCATGGGGTGAGAGATTCAACTTATGACCTTACGAAAAATTAGTAATGCCTTCAATGTTGACTTGTCTTTGTCTTGACCTTATTAAGTAGTGATTGTCCTTTTTTAAAAAATTAAATTACAAATTTTGATTCTAAACTTTGAAGTTGGTGTCCATCCACCCCTAAACTTAGCCATGTTAGAAACTACTTTCTACGTATTTGTAAATTTTTTTTTTTTTTTTTTTACTTATAAACACTTGCACGTAATTATAAAGTTAGTTTCTAAACTTTGATATTTTCTTTTTTAAATAATTACCGATCTACTAAACACAGAATTAAAAGTTTCATCAGAGACCTGTTAGACACTTTTAAAAATTTAGGTACTTTATAAACAATTTTAACAAATTAGATACCAAATACAAACATCAAAATTCTTAGGCTACAAAGATCTCCAAATAGATAGTTCAAATTTCCTCAGGTGGATATAATGGGATTATCAAGGAGATTAATAATTGCAAAAAAAAGATCCAACCCCTTCAATAATCAATACTACCATAAAAAATAGTAGCTTATGACCAAAACTACGCGAAAAACGGAAATGAAATTGGGAGCTGCAAACATAATATACGAAACAGCAACTCAAAAACTCACATGGATGCGGTAATCGTCCAATATTTACGACTTGGTCTTTAAAAACATAGCTAGTGTTCGTCATAACTAGTACACTCCAAATTCTGGATTCACCTTCATCCATCAAATCAACGAGCAGGCTGTAGATCATGAAAGGCGCTCATACGGCCTCCATTCCTTCACACTCGCTTTTAATGGCTCCGGAACAACAGCAGACCAGGAGTGCAATTCTGGAAATGGTCCAGTCAGAGCAAGATAATTCTCACCCTTCTCTTTCGGCAATTTTTTCCAACACAACTGCAATTAGAAGTTCAAAGTGAGATCTTCGACTACCATAGGCTTGTACAGAGCAATTGTACACTAATCCATATTTCTAAGTTCAAAATACCAAATGATTTTGAAGCAATACTAACTGAATCTTAAAGCCCAACATTTCAACAGTGTCATTTTGACAACATCATGACTAGAATATATGAATAAGGATCTAACTGAAAAATAGGAGCATATCAAACAAAAGATAGACGAATAACTAAAAATTATAAAATAAAACAAAATTTTAATCTAAATAGAAATAATATTCAAATTTAAATAAAACAAATTTGACACTTCTACTCAAGCTAGATTCACTAGCCGAGCTAGCAGTTGAATTCTTCATAACTTGCCTCTTTCGAAACTTTTCATTGACATAATGAAAACTGATGCCTTAAAAGAGAAAAACACAAAGATAAACAAATCAAGAATCAATGCAACAAAAATTATGCAGGAAAAGTAAAGGCATTCCAGTTAAGACATAGATCTTGAATAGAATAATCTGGAAAATGCTTGGAGACAACACCATGAAGGCTTAAGGTGAGCTGAACCAAAATGATCAATCCAAGGAAGAGACTTATTGAGAAAAATCCTCTAATTCCTTTCAGACCAAATCTCAGATAGGAAAACTTTCACAGCATTAGACCACAATTACTACGTACCATATGGAACCAACCAACAACTGAAAAATGTTCTCCTTGAACAATTTGCAGAAATGCCTTCGACAATATTTCGGTGACAACATCAGCAATTTGATGGCAACATGCAGTTCAACTCCATTATGCTAATGTTGACATTCTCAAATTCTCAATTATAAAATGATTATGTATCTATGTATTTCGTTTTGCCATGATGCACGTGATTCTTTCTCATGTTGGTTGTTGATTGACTATCCCAAAACAATATAGATGAATTTTGAATATTTATCTATAGTTCCTCTAAAAGTTTTTGGATCCATGTTCCTTCACAAATTTGCAACTACTCAGATTTTAGATTTTGGAGTTCCAAATTTCAATTAGTATTTATCCCTGAAATAGTGATTAGTGCTTCCCTTAGTTTTAGGAATCTTTTGGTAATGAGTTGCTTGAGTAAAATTGTGGAAATCAAGAAGGAATAGAAGAGGATTGATTTTGTACGTTGAACTTCTTGAGCTAACTGGGAGGTTGGGATTCCTGAAAATTCCTAAGTGGAGGTTTAGACTCCATCGGACAAGTCTATAATCCTTCTAATTTTCAATTTCTTCCCTTCTATTTCCTTTTGTCTTGTATTCAAAATTGGGTCCGTAATAGGCTCTTGCTACAACTACTTGCTTTTGGTTTTTTCATGTCACTAAGTTACTTCAAACAAAAGTTATAGCCTAGATCTCTTATAAATTTAATCTCCACCCAACTAACATCTATGTAGAGTTCTAAATATAGAGTTCTAATAGTTTGTTTGACTTGTGAAAAGAAAAACTATCATGACCTAAAATACCTTTTAAGATTCTCAAAATCCTATTTACAACCTCCAATATGATGTTCATTTGGACTGTTCATATACTGTTTAAGAATACTAACAAAATATGTGGTTGGTATTGAATGTGAAAGATACATTAAAGCACAAACCAACACTCCCCCTCAAGTTAGTTTGAAGATATTTTTCATTGTCAGCTTGTCAAATCGTAACTTCAGGAGCCTCTAAGTTAATACGCTAACAATTTTCTTTGTTGTTAGAACTACATATTATTTCGACATCAATCTTCTCTCTTATAAAGTGTTTATCAAGCTCTATATGTTATCATGAAGGACTTGATTGTGTCATCTTTGCCAAAGTAAATACGCATAGGTGCCATTTAGAAGAATTTCAACTTTTCCAACAGTCTCTTTATGCATGAACTCTCACACTCATCATGGGGCTAAGCTTTGAATTCTACTTCATCACTGCTTCTAGCTACCACACTTTTCTTTTTGCTTCATTGGGTAACTAGAATCCCTTCAACAAAAGAACAATAATCAAAAGTAGATCTTCTATCTATGGTGCTACTTGTCCAATTAGCATCATTTTAAATTTCATTTAGTAGTTGTGCTTTTTAAGAAAGTATGCCTTTTTCTTGAAGTTTCTTACAAATATTTTAAGATCCTATAAATTGCTTCAAAGTGAGTTAGGCCAAGGGCATGCATGAACTTGCTTGCCACAATAACTACAATAGCAATTTCTAGATGAATGTAAGATAAATAAATAAATCGCTCAACAAGGTTTTGGTATGTTTTCTTTTGGTTCAATAGGAATTTATATTGTCCTACAACCAAGTAAGCTTCTCTCTTTAAGCAAATTAATAATATATTTTCTTTTAGTGAGAAAAATACCCTTTTTAAGGTAGTAATTCCATCCCTAGGAAACACTTCGAAAATCTAAAGTCTTTTGATTTGGAATTCATTTGCTAGTCCTTTTTTTTTTAAAACTATTTAGTTTAGCCTCATCATTACTTGTGAGGATGATATTATCAACACACTTTTAAAACAATCTTGTCATTTCTAGTGTCTATAGAAAATAGTACGATGTACTTGACTCTGGAAAACTAGATGCATGTGACTAGACATGAGTGGTTGATGTTCAGAACCATGAGTTGCAATTAGCTCCAAAGTTGAATTGAAAAATTCATTGGTTCTATGTCTATTTTTATGAAAAGAATGAATCTTTTGAAATTCATCAAAGAATCATAAAAATATAGGTCTGGAGCTCCCCCATAAATTATTTGGAAGCTCCGTGAGATTAACAACTAGTGATACTGGAGATGACAATGGCGAATAAAACAGCGACTACGAACCACAAACTACAAACCATGATTGATGTTTCCAAAGCGCAAACAATAAATGGCTGATAGAATAAAGTAAGTCCCGAACAAACCTAGTAGAGATTGCCAACAGAAAGTAAATGGCGTGGAGGGCGGCTAGGGTTCTCTTTATGGCTAGCTAAGGTTTCAACTCTATTGTGTACCTTTTCAGAGAAAATAAAATTTTCATTCACTTTTCCCTCGGAACTAATTACAAAAGTAAATATAGTTAAGCTAGAATATACAAAAATGATCTAACTAAAACATAGGGATATTTCCATAATATTAACAATAAAAAAAAAAAAAAAAAAGAATCTATCATAGACAAATAACTACAAATATAAATTTAGACTAAAAACTAACATAAATAAAGATAATATTTAAATTTAAACAAAATAAATCTGGGTTAAAACACCATTTTGGTCCTTATGCTTTAAATTCTATTCTATTTTAGTAATTGTACTCTCAATTGTCCAATTGCAGTCCCCATACTTTTTTTTTTTGATATCCGTGATTGTTTGGGTTGACTTGTGTGCATCTCGACTAATCTCATGAGACAACCCGCGTGATTGTCCGGGTTCCTCGTCCCCGCCCCCGTGGGAGGAATTTACCCCCATCCCTGCCCCGTCCCTGCCATTTGTAGGCGGGGATGGGGACTGGGGGGGCATTCTCCGTCGGGGACCCATTCTCCTAGATAGAGCAAGAGCAAGACTGTGAGAGACAGCGAGAGGTTGTTTGCTTTTGGGTTTGGTTGGAACTTGGGTTTGGGTGAGAGAGAATGAGAGCAAGAGTGAGAGCGAGCGAGAGTGTGAGAAAGAGCGAGAGAGATAGAGTGACTGTGAGGGAGGAAAGTATGCGAGAGCAAGAGAGAGAGCGCGTGAGTCCACCATAACATCTTTTATATATAAAATTAATTTTTATATTAAACAAGTTGGTGTCGGGGATTTGGGGTCGGGGTCAGGGTCGGGGCAGGGATACTCTCCCCCCATCCCCGCCCCGTCCCCATCCCCGGACGGGTACCCAAAAAAGTTCCCCGATTTGACCCCATCCTCGATCAAACCAAGGATTCCCTGACCCTGCGGGTTTTTTTTGCCAACCCTAATAGTTATGCCTTTTTTAAGTACGATTTAATAACATGCCATACCTGTTTACGAAATACTTCGGAAAGAGCCTCAATCATAGAATTGTGCAGCCAGAAGCAATCGGTTGAGGATACTTCATTGCATACACCATTGTCAGTAACGTTGACTACTTCATTCCCTCCACAGTTAATCATGAGCCGACCACCAACCATCAATCTATCTTTCAAATCCAACCACATGCCAACCTATTATAGAAATGAAATGAAAAGATTAACATCATATGCACGAGAAAAGCGTTATCGTTTAGTTTTGCAAAGTTTTAATTTGTCTTCTCTGAGTTATTTTATTTTATTTTTTTGAAAAGGAAAGGATCTCTTTCATTAATATAATGAAATGAGATATAATCTCAGAGTACAATATAGAAGATTAAATAGCAACTTTAATACAACCAACATACAAAAAGTATAGGAACGAAAGTAGCAAATACAACCAAAATGGAACAATTTCGAAATAAAACAGCCAAGAAATTACTACAATCCTTGGAATCAGCTTCAAGAAATGATCTGAAAATGATCTAGTTTGGCAGCTTGCTCTATTATTTTCAGAACTTTCATCCCATTCCTTGTTAACGAAAACCGTACAATCAATGATCAAGCCATTACAACCCCTTCTCTTGACCAGGTAAATCTTCCAATTGACAGTGGAATTTCCAAGAGATTTGCTGCTTCTATAAAATTGTCTTCTCTGAGTTATTTGGATTGACTTGCACGAGGAGATCTTCTCTTTCTTTGCTGGTGATGGTTCTTCCAAAACTATTTTCATGGCTTAATAGTTCTTGTAAAGCTGAAGAGTTTTTCAAGGGGTCAAGTGCAGAAATGGCTTGAAATTTGGGAGCTCGATAAATCAATCTATTTGGTAGTAAGAAGCTTTCTCTTTACATTGTATTAGGTTGCTTTATGATGAGTTTTAAGAGGTTTTTCTTTGTTGGTTGGTGGTCGATTCTTGGTTTTCTTTGGAAGATTTGAAGTAGCTATTGGTTCTCAGTATTTGGTGGGGGCCTTATTCATAGTTTCATCATTCATTCACAAACTCTTAAGTCCTTCAGATGAAGATTTTGGAGAAGTTCTTGGTTCTTTAAATGTTTATTTATTGACATGGCTAATCTATATTTGGCTGCATTTGTTGTTTGTATTTTTCTTTTGCACTTTCTTTTTTTTTTGTTGCCATGATTCCTTTTCAGGACTTTGATTGAACCATTTTCTAGTTCAAAAGAAAGGGGAAAAAAGATTAAAAAAAAAAGATGATTGAACCAAATTCCTAGACAAAAAAGATCAGTAGGAAGAAAACTAGGCAATTCCAACATATCCTAATGTATGGAGAAGTAAATGAATTACTGACGAGAAATTTCTAAACAAGACTCGGAAATAAAAAAGTAAAAGAAAAAATTGACAACATCTATTCAAGGAACATCATTAGTGCAGTTACAACTAGTTCATTGGCCCATTACTTGGGTGGGACACAAATTCAAACACAAAAGCCATAATTACACGCACAAGGTACATACCTGTTGCAACTGAGGCAAAATCTTTCCATCAGAAAACAAGTCAATAACAATTCCTGAATATTATAAATATACATCAACACGAAGGCGGAGAAAAATGGAAAGAAGGGGGCAGTTATCCCCTCTTGATTTGTCATAGATTAAAAAATATATATACAACAACTAAGATTTGAAATTGTTCTTCCTAAAAATTCCCCCCCCTAAATTTTCAGAAAAGAAGATTTTCATATATAAAAAGTTCCATGTACAATTTTACCCCTTCCTATGAACATTTCTGACTCTATGCTTGTGTTAGCATATATAAAAGAAATGTATAGCTTCTAGTTTCCTCTACAGAATAAAGAAGAAATTAGTTAATACAAACACATGTAATACAAAACTGACATTGAAGAAGATTGTGGTGGTTCTAGTATGACATGAGACTAATTCAATATTAAGTAGTCAAATATCCCTTGTAAAATTGTATTTTTTTAGTAGTAGCCTTTAAATAGGGGTCCCAAGTTGTAAGAGGCACAAGTTCTAAGAATAATACAAGATTTTTCCAAGATTGTGTCCAAGAGAATTAGTTTTACACTATACACATTAAATTTGTTCGATAAGAACCGAGAAAAGTAGAACTTTACCAGCATAACCACCAGAGATTCGGACTGATGGATCAAGGGCATCTCCGATGTGAATGTTAAGTATCCCACCATCATCAGAATGCTTCTCAAGAACAGATAGCCCGAGAAAATCTCTTGCTTTATCAATTAGCTGGATTGTTAAGAAACAAACTGCTCAAGATGAAGTTACAGGGTAAAAAAGATAAATGTAGCTTTAACTTTCAAGTAACCATTTTAAAAATGCCAACCAAAGCTAGCTCATTTGGTTAAACCATTAAACTTCGACCAAAAGTTAAGATGTTTGAATCTCCACCCCTACATAAAAACAAAATCATTTTAAAAGAAATTTCACACTATGATAGCCAGAATCAGTATATTGTTTGAAAGTACCATTGACTAGAAATCACTTAAAATTTTCATAAGCTAAAGCCTAAAAATATTGAAACAAGGAGCCAAACAGAGCAAGGGATAGATCTGAGACTAGCTTTCTTTATCACTCTACTTTAACTTTCACGTCTTAAAAGGGCCAGAGTAGGAAGGGAAATCCTTGAAGGAAATTGTTTCACACAGGTCTCCCCTCACCATTCATTTAGAGGTGTTTGGACCGAGGGAAAGAGGATGGGAATGGGTATGGGTTCTGCATCTCTTGTCTGGAACAATGTTTAATGCTCAACCGGAAAATATGGTAATAGAGCAATCCTTCTCAATCAAATTTTACTCTACTGAAACTGAATCTCGATCACTTATGAAAACTGCTTATCTGTATATTATAGTTAAATCCAAATCTTTATTCTAATAATTTTTGGTGGTTTAAGATATCAACGCCAAATAGTAACACGAGTTGAGATACCTATTCCTTTCTTTCCCGCACATTAAACAACCCCAAAGGAGAAAGAAAGGAATGGGAAGTCCCATAGAGATGATCTATATTGTTTCTCAACTTCTGAATTTTCAGAAACTTATAGTTATAGCCTATAGGTAAAGAAACCGAATCTAGCTTACGATTCCATCAATCTCCCAACCTTCAAGCTGCAATGAGGGCCATGAAGCAAGCATCAAATGGGCAGTAGTCCCCCCTCCCTGTTTAAACATTATAAAGTTTCAGTCATGAAATCAGTAATTTGATATAGAAAAGTCTCATATTTATTTTCAAACGGTACTTCACTATTGCAGAATGAAGTGATGTACCAAGCCAAATATAGCAATTGGCCCCTCCGGAATTATAGCTGGCAGGCTCGCAAACTCATCCTACAAGATGCAGAAATACACAATAGTCGGTAGTAAAAATAAATTCACAATATAAAAAATAATGTAGAAAATGATTAAGACACAGGGAGAAAAGTCTCAATGTTCCAAAGAAAGTTCAAAATTATTCATTAATGAAGTTAGCAGCCACTTAAATAGGCTGTAACTAACTGATTTGTACAGCTGGACCAACTAAACTAAAAAGGTTAAATGCTGGGAATAAAGTACAACCAATTTAAAGAATAACTAAAGAACCGAGAGGTTCCAAAAAACAAAAGCCAGCTGGACCAGAAGTACAAAGCAAGAACTTTCAAGAAATGACAAGAATGCCAAGAGCAAGAAAAAATGACCGAGAAAATAACCAAAGACAAGATGTTCTACATCAGGTAATTAACGTTTTTTGGCCCAATATATATATATATATATATATATATATATATATATATATACAACTTAGGGAGACAAGAGGATTTTTGGATTTTGAAACAGAATCCTATTAATTACTACAACAAACATAAAAGAAAATACAGAAGGATAAAGTGACTAAATATCAATGATTTTTTACAATGATTTCACGTTGAAATAATTTTTAGCCAATAGAACATTGAAGCTCATTTGGGGGTTTTTAAAGAAAATTCCAATAACCTTACCCTCATCCAAGAAAAATGGAAACAAGGATCACAGTATATATATGTTTTAACAAGAAACGAACTGATGTATTTTCTGATGTTCAGCAGCTGTTTTTTTTTTTTTTTTTTTTTTTTTTTTTTTTTTTTTTTTTTAAATTAATAGCAGTGTAATTTTGTCTTTTCACAATTATTTATAATTCTTTGTAATTTTCAGTTTGTATAAAGTTACCCTTGAGGTAACTTCTCTTTAGGAAAGTAATTTTGTAATTTTAGGCTGTTTTTAAGCTTAGTATATAAGTTTTTTTCATTTTTATTTTGAATGATAAGAAATTAGTGTTGTTTGAAAAAATAGAAGTCTCTCTCTCTCAACTTGGTTCAACACGAACATTGCATAAATGAAAAGGATGAAATGTTCAAGATACAAACTCAATAAAAGGTGAAAAGGTAAAAATGCAAAAGCAACCAAAAGAAGCCTGTGTAGATGGAATAAAGGTGCCCCAATTAATACAAATATCACAAGGAGAATGAGACTCAAACAAATCTAAAAGACAGCATCAATTTGAAACTCCTCCTTTTCTTTTGGTTTCTGTTGGTCTTTGTCTGATAGGGATGTGGCCTTGCTTTTGTCCTTGCTTGAGGCAATTGTTTTTAGACTGGGGAGAAAGAACTTTAGGGTGTAGAGTCCGAATCTTTAGGGTGTAGAGTCTGAATCCTTCAGAGAAATTCTCATGTAATTCATTTTTTCGTAGGCTTATTCATCCTCCTCTCTTAGGGAAGTCGGTCTTTTCAGCTCTTTGGAGGATTAAAATCCTAGACAAGTTAAGTACTTTACTTGACAAGTTTTTTGTGGAAGGGTTAACACTTAGGATTGTCTTGTGAAGAAAATGCCCTCCTTAGTTTGTTTGTTTTGCTACATTCTCTGTTGGAAGGCGGAGGAAGACCTGGATCACATTCTTTGGAGATGTTAGTTTGCAAGAGCTGTGTGGAGTGACTTTTTTTAGGCTTTTGGTTTCCCGCTAGTGTGGCACAGAAAGACTTATGATATTTTGGGGGTTCCTCCTCCATTTGCCCCGTTCGTGAGAAGGGTCGTTCTTTATGGCTTGTTGGGGTGTGTGCTATTTTATGGGTTCAGTGAATAGAATAATCGAGTGTTTAGAGGGTTAAAAAGGGTTCCTAGTGATGTTTGATCCCTTGTTAGATTTCACGTTTCCCTCTAGACTTCAATTTTGAAGACTTTTGTAACTATTCTATAGGTTCTCTTTTGTACAACTCGAGTCTCTTCTTCTAGTTGGGCTGGATTTTTCTATATGCAAGTGTATTTTGTCATTTTTCATCTCAATGAAAGTTGTTATAAAAAAATCATGTAGTAGGAAGTGACAGGGGTTCTTGAATAGGCTTCCACCTTTCTTAGTCGTTTTTCATAACCAATAGAGTATTTTCTAGTCTTGAACGATTCTTTACAATTTTTGACCTCAAAGGGTCCACTTTGTAATTATGTGTACATTGCTTGGCAATAAGCACAGCTCACAAAGCTCCTTCCTCTTGCGATTAGCATTGCCAAGAGTTTTTCGATCTTCCATTGCCAGTAGTCAATGTTGGCCTAGACTTCTACTCTGATATCAAATTGATGTAACCTAAGGGCTTGTTTGTTTCATGTGTTATGTCATGAGATCTCAAACCCAGTATGTTATGATCCAAGAAACTTTAAAACTCATCTGACATGGATTTTTTATACCTCCATATAGGTAGAACTTTTGTACCTGGGAGATTAATAGTAAAAATATAGCCTGTGGGTCTGACATAACACCCTCAAGCACTTCCAACTTCTCACTCTTCTTCATTTCACTCAAGAATGGCTTTGCAAGAACTCTGACAAAGTTGAAGAGAGACCACTCCAACCTCTTCGCTTACACAAACGCAACAATAATCTATATTCATCAAATTCAATTTCCTTCAAGTTTCGTCTAGTTTCCAACTTTCACGACAAAAGATCAAAATCCCAATTACCATTAACTAAACTAAGAGGGATAGAAACCACCCCTTGAGCAGCTAAAGAAAATGACAGCATTCTAGTAGATAATAAATTGGAAGGAGAAACCACCCCTTGAGTTCTTTTTTTTTTTTTTTTTTTTTTTTTTTTTTTTTAATATATATATATATATATAAAACAAAAAAGCAAAGCTTTAATTCATCGATGAAAAGGAAGAGAATTTTCAGAGATACAATCTCTCCCAGAGGGGGATAAAGGTAAAGAAGAAAGAGAGCTAATAAAGGCAAACACTGAACCCAGATGAGCTAGAAACACAGACCAACACACAAAGAGAACATTACAAAGAAGAAATACAAGGGCGCTGAAAAAGAAATATGCTTTAAGCCAGCAAGAAGAACAAAGCTACTAAACAACGCTAAAAACTTCTTTACACAAAAGACGGTAGGCCAAGCTGAAACGGAAATTAAAACAGCCCTCTAAGACAGCAAACAAGACCAACAAAACACCCAGGCTAGAATCTTTGACTGAGGCAAAACCACTCCGAACACTGGGAAAGGGCAACAACTTTGGATGGAGCGAAAATATGCAGTCAAGTAAAGACAACGGAGAAGGAAAACTCCTCAAAACCAAGGAATCCAAAAGCCATCACGCTGCCAAATAGATAGAATAAAGCTTAACAAAAGTGGTAACACTAGAAAGCCATATTTGAAATGAATTTCTAAATACTTAAAAAATATTCTTAAATCTTTAGAACGTTATTCCAATCAAGTCCGAAGACTTAGAACAATCTCCAACAGAAATAGCCGAAAGAACACTCATTACTAAAATCTTGTCAACCAAAGAGGCAGAGCAACAAATAACATTACAAACTTCTGCAAACAAAAGGAATTGAGATCAAACACAACCCTCTGGAAGGGAGGTGTTGACATATAGCTGAGACCAACAAAGCAGAGTAAATGCGGACGAAAGATTTCTATCCAATGTTACAACTCGATTTGAACCTTAGTAGCCACTTGGACAGATTGAAGTGCGACTCGGATGGGACTATACAAAAAATTTGGAAGGAAGGGAAAGAGAGGATTGAGAACATCTTTTTAGGTTCGTGCCTCCGTGTGCGCGTGTGTGCATTGAGGGAGGCGAAGAGACCGAGTTTACTGACCCAGTAAGAACCTGTCCACATCTGCTCCTTATAAAGAATGCTGTGGACGTTATCTGCGTCAACAATGTGGGCATAGTTAGAAGGTCTGAATTCCCCTTTTGGAGGATAAAAATTGAAGATAAGGGAGAACACGAGCAGTGGTACTAGAAGAATCGAGAAGCAGCATCCTGGATTTGGGAGTGTCTACAATTACAATGTCATTGTAGTTGCTAGTTACAGAGGTCAAGACTTGAAATTCGTCTCCCTCCTCTTCCTTTTCGTCCTCAACTCTACGGAAGCTGGCCTCACCAGTGGCCCTTATCAATTTTCCAACGGAGGAATATGCTAAATCGCTTCGAAATTTGCTGAAGTTTAGTGATCCAGATAGGTAACGACTACTTGAACGTATAGATACAAATCCAAAACTCCATGGACGTGAGTTAATTTGAGGAGCAAGTGCGTAAGCCATTTCCTTCTACTTTATCCAACCCAATGCTCTCGCGTGTGTATACCATACGGCAAAATAGGAATCTTTTACCTTCCCATTTTGTCCATATACTTTTACAAATAAAATGACTATTATACCCTAATATATTATGGTTAATTATTATTGGTAAATAAACGTATTCAATTTTCAAAGTATTCCTTATATCTAGTGGTTACCAACAAAATACACCTATTCAACATATTTGTAACTACTTAGTTTCTTTCCAATCACAAAGCGAAAATATTCCATTTTTAGGATCATATGTATCTATAATAATAGTAAAAGCCTCATATAAATGTTGATTGAATTTAAATTTTCACCATGTGATCAACAATCATGTAAGTGATTATCAAACTCATACATTGAAAAATGTAAAATTGCTGGTTCCTCAATTTGTGAAGCAATGTTTACTATTTTCATCTTTGATCACAGAATGATTTTTAAAGTTTGTAAAGCTTAGAAGTTAGCATAAATGGAACAAAGGAATAGGTGGACAATAAAAGAGGTTAGAGTACTTAATTATTATATTCCAACATTTTTTATACTATATTATATTCTAGATCTGCATATGAAAAATAAGTCATTAAAATAATTCATATGTTAAGAGTATTAAAATAATTTAACTATTAATAAAAAAAAATTAACAAGTGTGAAGGTCTATTTTAATACTTCTATTTTAATTTAATTATTAAGTGCCGATATAAAAAGATGGACATAATCCTTTAACCTGTCTGGGTTTATCATAATTTGCTATTTTAAAAATTCTATTAAGAGTTTATCTTAAAAAAATTATACAATTATTCATAAATTTAGATATGTGTAAAATCAAACCTAAATATTTAAATTAACCTGTACACATGTAAAAAGATACATGACTATTCAAATCATTCAAAATATAAATTAAAAAAATCTCAAAATTTCAATATAATTTGTATTTTATAAAACTTTATTTTAGAAAATAAAAACAATTAATTCTACATGGTTCAATTCATGAAAACAACAATATGTAAATATTTGCATTCCCATTCTGCCCTTCATTCCTCAACATATACCTATTATACTCTTGGATTTGATGGTTTTCTTCCACATGCAATTAGACTTAATAACCAATTATGATTTAATTCTCACCCTTTCCTTTAAAAAAAAAAAAAAAAAAAATTCCCACCATTTCGTAGTTTTAGATTTGTTATTCAATTCTTTGATTTAATTCTCAACCCTTTGTGATTATTATGATGTACTCTCACAAACTTCCCATTTAGTTCTCCATACATTGATAAAAAAAGGAACACAATAGATAGTAAGTGTAAATCTAAGCAAAAGAAAAAACTACAACGGTAGAAATTCAACTACAATTTCATAAATGAAGAAGGGAGGAAAACGAAGGGGAGGATTCACCCTAAGATTCTCTCTCTATTTACTTACTCATACAAATCAATTGTAGAATCATTCCACTATCACTTTGATTGAGCGCTAAGTTTTTTGTTTTTTTTTTTATTCAATTTTGTTTCGCTTTTTTTTAGACTTTTAGCAAGTGAAACACTTGGGGAATTAAACTGTATCTTTCATTTGTATCAATTTTTTTTTCTTTTAATTAAAGTTAAAATGTTTACAATGTTATCCATTGAACTTAAACATAGATTTTATTTGTTAAATCTTAATTAGAGGAGATTCATTTGATTAGCAATATTTTTCTAAAAAAGTAAAGAAAGAATAAAATAAAATAAGCATAAATTGAAATTGAATATTGTTGGTTGTAAATATATTGATTTATTGTAAAATCATTGGAGATTTTTTTTTTCTTATTAGGACACTTTCCTTTTATTTATAGCCTTTCTTCTCTATAAGAAGGCTTGGTATCTTGGTTGAATTATTAGAATACAAAAATATTTGATTCCATTTAAACCCAAAAATATAATATAATTTGATTTGGGAAATTAAGATATTTTTGTCCTTGTTTGTATTTTTTTTTTTTTCAAAGGACATTTTCCTTTTTAGAAAGAAATAGATAAATATCGTGTGAATACAACACATGGTGGCATCAAGTGGAAATTTAAAGAATGTTCAAGTTTGATTTTGTCACTTAAATGAAACAATTGGATTGGATATCAAAACACTTCTATTTTAGTCTATTTTAAAACTAACTTAAAGCAATAATTACTAGCTAGACTTTATCTATCTATTTATTTTGTGAGAACACATTACTTCTTTCTATTGGCCTTTTAATCTTTAATCTCAAGTTAATTAATTATAATTAATTAATTAAAATTAATTAACATTTTAATGATAAAAAACCTAATTTTGTTCTCAAAACAATTATATCGCCTCTTGAATCACCAAAATTAGAGTTTATAGTCGAAAAAACTTACCAAAAAAAATAACCAAAGTAATTACATGACAGCTGTTGGTCTTTATATATGCTAGTATTTTAGCATGTGATTTACATGTTTATATATATTTTATCCAAATAAATTGTTTATTTATTTATTTTTTATATGTTATATCCATAAAAAAAAATTTAAAATAATGAAAAATATTAGTTTAGAAAAAGAGAAATTAATAAGTTATCAGATCCTACAATTTAGTAAAGATAGGGATGAAACAAGAAAGTTAATCGTAACAAATTTGTCCGACTTCAATAAAGATAATGATGAAACAAGAAAGTTAGGAAGCTCACCCCTCCATGCAGTAATGCCTCTATTTGAAATAGAAATTAAGAATGTGCGGAATACCAATAAAAATCTAACAATATTAGTTATGAAAAGAAGGGGGAAAGAATGTCGCTCAATAAAACAGCCTGATCTCGAGTCTGCCCCGTCTTCCAGACCTTGAAATCTGAAGGAAAATAGTTAGCATCCTTCCAGTTTTTCAATGACGCAAGACAAAAGGGCCCTTGAACGTCCCCCTGAGGATCTAAATAATACCAAATCAAGCTTCTTAGTATGTTATTCCAATCATGCTCTTCAGCCCTTGGTGTTTCATCATCGTCGCTCAAATTTATCACTCTAGATCCTTTAATCTGCTCATTCGCTTGACAGCCTTTATCCATAACATTTATAGGTTCTGTCTCTTTAAAGCTATTATACGTAGATTCTACTGGCTGTGGGGGCTGTTCTTCACCAAGAACACTCTGTCTAGATTCTGCAACAATATCATAAAAGAAAGTAATCAGTTCACATGCCATTGATCAGTAAAACAAACTTTGGTCTTGAAATTCTTCTTGTTGAAACAATAGGAAAGATGCAAAGTAACTTTAACTATATTATAAGGACTTGAGAGAAACTACAAATAGTATGTACAATACGATTAGATTAACCTAAAGACAGACAAACCTGCAAATTCTTTTACGTTGGACATCAAAACTGTAGTTGGGTTTTCTGCGATATAAATATCACCATTTGGGTTTGAACTAAATACAGTTTCTCCTTGATTTGTGTCATCTAAAAGCTCCCTCATCACCAGCAATTTTGTTTCATCTCCTTCATTAGTGACATTATCTCCTTGATTTGCACCAGCATAAATGCCTTTAAATTCTGTTTCATCTACAATCACTCGTGGAATCTCACGGAATATACGCGACTGTTCTTCTGCAGTTTGAAGGAGCTGCTTTTTCTCCAGATATTGATCGAGCGTACATCAAGTCAGTTAAGGCTCATTTGTACTGTTTTAGCCTTTTAGGTAATCTTACTTCCAAGTGTTACAAAGATCAGAAGCTACCGTGTGGTATTTATTACAGTATACCAGTCTACTGATACGCATAATTTGGGTGATGATGATGTGCCAACACCAAAAGAAGTGGGGAAAAAAAATAATAAAAAAGCCCCAAAGTGATATCGATAAACATTCCAAATTACAGGTTCTAAGAATAACAAATTGTTGTACTGAACTCCCAAAGATCATTCCTGCGACACCTAAAATCCTAAAGGAGCTCCTATGTGTTGGGTTGAGGTGTGCATTGTGGAGTTAGAAAAATTTTGAGAGTATTAGTAGATCTAGGCATCGAACTCAAAAGGGAGGAAGTAAGTTTGTCTAAATTTGAGTTATGATGTGAAAATTAGTTATAGAAGTTGATAAGATAAAACTACACTATGAACTTTAAAAGTTGTGGACTATGCTTTGGAAATGGAAACTATGAGGTGAACTCTAACTTGGTATTAGGAGGTGGACTTGGCACTATGAGGTGAACTTGAAGCCAAGTATGTTGGATTCATAGGTTAAGGGTTGAAAATTTGACTAAGTGTTGGAGGAGAAGGTTGGAAGTGTGAAGCAAGATATGAAAAATTCAACTCATCGCCCTTGTAACTAGGGTTGGACGCATACCTCGGGAAAGAATAGAATTGGACGCATGGTGAAGGGAAAGTTGGATGTCATACCCCCTCCCAAATTAACCTCTTTAACCCGGAAAGAAACGTGAAAACAGCAAGCATCATCCTTTTGTGATGCTTACTGCTTGTCTCATACTACTCTTATACAAACACTTATACCAAGCTCAAGAAGCAAGTATGGAAAACTAACAATTTACTTTAGAAATTAAACACTTCTTTTAATAGGTTTACAACTCTTTTTGAAATCCAACTCTATCTATTGAAAAATACAACTATTTGGTTGCAGACCTCGACTTCACGTGGCAACGAGGACTCCTCTGCTACTTGAGAAGAAAAACATAAAAGAAAAGAGTGAGCTAGAAGCTTAGTGAGTGGTGAACAACATATAACAAAGGGTTCCTCTCGACCCTTAACCGTTAAGCAAGCTCAAAACCATATCATTACGAGATTAACTACTCAAACCTTAGCATCGATGATTAATCCTATACCACACTCACTCCCTGCTAGCTCCCCTTGGCTTAGCAGTCGGTCAATTCCTCTATGTGCACATAGACCTACCTCTTATGGGCTCAGAAGCTAGACTTGTCGACCCTCTAACCATTCCGTGAAATCTTGCCATAGGCTCGGATTCTAGATCCTTAGATCCTCCGACTATCTCGTTCCGTCACAGGCTCAGAAACTAGATCCAAAGATCCTTCCTGTGAGGCATTCCCTTTCCTTACCATTCAAACAACACTATTATGTAAGGAAACATCAATAATTCATAAAAGTAAACCACTCACAGTAAATAAGGATTTTGGCCTTCAAATCCTTTCAACCTCGTCCCGAACTCTTTGCTTTTTCAAAACTTAACTTGCTCTTCACCCTTGAGCACACGACTAGGCTTTTGGTACAAAAGAGACAGCAACAAGCCATTAACCAGCAAGCTGGACGTCCAAAATGCACTACTGGATGCCTGAAATTCAGTCCGGGCACCCGAAACAACCTTGGACACCTGGACTGCGCACTTGGATGCCTGGTACAAGGGTTGGATGCTTGATTCACTTCTTTTGGATGCCTAGTAGTCCTATACTTCTTCCCCGAGCAAAATTCTTTCTCTCCTCTAAGCTCTCTAGAAGAAACTTTGCTTAGAATGAATTGTGTGTGAACTTCCATAGTCTTAAGTCCTCCATATAGGCTTGAAAACTTATCCTTGTCATTCAACTCTTCCCCTAAATTTGACACTTCAACTCTTAGTTGTCTTCACCATGCATGGCCAACACATACACACTGCCAGCTCCTTCTTTAGATTTGTCTAAGTGTCCAACTATTATGAAACTCACCTCACAGCACAACACCTACTTTGACACTTAGTCAAATTTATGCTATGCTGACAGCTCACCTCTTAAGGCGTTCACTTGGGAGTTAACCACCTCTACCTTGTATTTCAACCTTTTGGACGTATACTTAAGCCTTTCCTAAGACCTTCCATGCGTCCATCTAGGCTTGGTTTCAACCAACTACGTATCCATCTAGGGTTAATCATGCATCCAACTTGACTTTCGAGGAGGTATGCTTCCAAAGTTACCTTTTTAACCAACATAAACTATTCAACACTTAACCAAAATTCCATTCTAGTTAAGGTATGCGTCCAACTCTTCTTATACTTAGTCAAAATTCACCTTGATTCATAATACCATGCGTCCAACTCCTCATACAAACATCTTGGTCTAAGTGTGTCACCTTCAACTAAGATAAGTTGCCCAACACTTAGCCAAAATCTCCATCCAAACACAAACCATGCATCCAAACACCTTAACTATGCATCCAAATCTTATGCATCCATCTTGGCCTAAGTGTGTTTCTTTTCAACCACATGAGTTGTTCAACACTTAGCCAAAATCCTTTCCAAACACATGGTATGCGTCCAATTTTCCCATTCCATGTGTCCAAGCCCTAATTTTTCTCTCGAGGCATGTATCCAACCTTGGTTTTAAGGTTGATGAGTTGAACTTTCATATTAGGCTTCATGCTTCCAATTTCCCTATCAACACTTAGTCAAATTTCTCAATTCTTAAGCCTATGAGTTCAACATTCTAAACTCCAAGTTCAACTCATAGTACTAAGTTGGAGTTCACTTCATAGTTTCCTTTTTCAAAGCATAGTTGCCTTCCATTCTCAAAATATAGCCCAACACTTTGAAAATGTCATAGTGTAGTTTTCTCTCGATCATTTCTACGACCAATTCTCTCCTCATAACTCAAACTTAGACAACACTTTTCTTCCCATGATGTGTTCAACGCATGGTGCCCCCTTTAGTCCTCAAATATTTTCTAACTCCACAAGCCTAGAAGTTCATCCTACTAACTCCACAGGCTTGCATCAACTTTTCACATAGGAGAGTCCAGGTGTTCAACTCAGTGATTAGGCGTCCAAGTAGCTGTTCCAGGCATCCAAAAAGCTGTGTTCAGACCTCCAACAGGCAATCCAGGCATCCAGACAGCACTCTAGGCGTCCAGAAGGGTGTTTTGGGCATCCATATTGGTTTTCTAAGTGCCTGTTGCTGTTCTCTTAAAGCCAGAAGCCTGTGTGTGCTCAAGGGTGGAAAGTAAGCTAGGTTTTGGGGAGAGCAAAGGATCCAAAGCGAGCATAAGAGGACTTAGAGGCAAAAGTCCTTACTTGTAACTATAAGTGGTTTTCTTTTAAAAGTTAATGTTATTTTCATACATAGTAATGATGTTTGTATGGTGGAGAAAAGGAATGCCCCACAGGATAGTCAGAGGATCTTCATGTCTAGTTTTTGAGTCTGTGACGGTATTACGCCCAAGATGGTCAGAGGATCTTCTGATCTAGTATCTGAGCCTGTGGCAGAATTTCATAGGATGGTCAGAGGGTCATAGGACCTAGATTTTAAGCCTATGGAAAGAACCTCATGTGGGATGGTCAGAGGATCGACAGGTCTAGCTTCTAAGCCCATAAGAGGTAGGTTTGTGCACATAGAAGAAATGACGGTCTATTGTGTATAGTAGAGCCAACAGGTAGTGGATACGGTACAAAGATAACTGATGCTAAGGTTTGAGTAGCTAACTTCATTATGTTATGCGGATGTTTAAGCTTATTTTACTGTTAAGGGTTGAGAAGAATCCTATACTTATATGTTGTTAACCACTCATTAGGCTTCTATCTCATTCTTTTCTGTTTGCTTTTCTTTCTCAGGTAGCAGAGTAGTCCTGGTTGTCACTTGAAGTCGAGGTCTGCCACATGATAGATTTTCCCTTCAATAGATAGAATTGCTTTAAGAAAAGAGTTATAATCCTGTAAAACATTTGTACAAACATGAAAATTAATCATTTGTTTACATTTGTAATAACCGGTCACACATGTCTTTTAAGCAGAAGTAAGAGTGGTTGAATGAAAATAATATGAGACGGATAGTAAATGTCACAAAAGGGTGATGTTTGTTGTTTTCACGCTTCCTTTCAGGTTAAAGACGTTAATTTGTGCAAGGGTGTGACAATTCCATTCACCAATCACTTCTCTTAAAGATCTTTAGCCTGTTCCAGAACTTTGGGAAGCAGTTGCTAAAAATACTTGCGGTTATTTTCTCAAATTGCTTAAACAGTTGCTCATTTTTGGTAAAGAAGGCAGGCCTCCTATAGGGTAAATTAAAATTTAAAAACATTGTGTTTCATTGTTAAAGCCATTGTAGGGAAGTCGATAAACGAGACATGCAGACAACCATGTTTCGAGTTCAATCCAGTGGCGCAAAATAGAAACAAAAATATAGCCATCAAGGAGCAACATAAGTTCAATAGCTGACGCAGGCATATTTTTGTAATCAGCATATTAGAAAATAGGTTGAGACTATTTGGTGTAGTGTGAGGGTTTATTGTTGTAACTAGCTGATAGTTAGCTGGGATAGTTAGTTGATTATTAGTTGTTTGCTATGAGTTTGTATGTTGTTATAATTTGTTAGCATTGATTACGATCTTGTCATAAACAGAACCTATTGTTCTGTTTTCTCTGTAAATAAGGCCATCTCCTCTCATTTAGAGGTAGAGATTAACATTCATTCAAAACAAAACTTTGGTATTACACCACTATTACATAATAAGAAGAGACATGCTGTCATCATAAAGAAATGTTGTCTACAGACTCGGAGGGAGGCAATGGGAAGGAACTGCATACGTTTATTGCTGACACAGGCATATTTCTGTAATCAGCATATTAGAAAACAGGTTGAGACTATTGCATAATAAGAAGAGGCATGCTCCCAAGTCTCATCATATAAAAATGTTGTCTACAGACTCAGAGATAGGAAACGGGAAGGAACTGCATATGTTATAACCACCATTAGAGTCAACTAAATTATTTTAGATATAGATAATTTACTACAATGCTAAATAATATTTTTTTGAAAAAAGAAACGGCATCTTCGTTAAGATAATAAAAAGATACAAACAATATAAAAGATACATTAGATGAAGGCCAATGGATCAGCGAGTGCACCCTGACATCTCAACTAGGTTATGATGAGGAGGAGGAGGAAAAGACAACTCTTCTTCCATTACCAACCTTGTACGTGGCCAAAGCCTCTACTTTTAGCCAAATCCTTGTAATACTAATCCACGGGCTACAGAGACTACTCTCGACTTCTCCACTTGTGTGCCATCCAAATGGGCTTCTTCCATGAATGCTTCTCACTACTTGACACCAACGGGAGTCCTTTTCCTTCATCTGGTCAGCCCCATTTGGCTAAAAGGGCAATGTTCTTTGATCTCAAACCACTGATTCCAAGACCACCGTTGACTTGTTTTCTAGTAACCAAGATGATTAAGCTTTCCCCCTTTGTGGCCTTCCCAAAAGAAGTTCCTCGTCACACATTCAATAATTGAAATCACCTTCTCCGGCATTAAGAAAATGGACAAATTGTATCTCTTCCACTTATCCAATTTGTCTTGAATCTTCCCAATGATCGGCTGCCAAAAAGCTTCTTTTTTGGGGTACCCTCCTAGAGGTAAAGCAAGATACATGAAAGGGAGGTAGTCTACCTTGCAATTGAGCTTAGCTGCCACTAAAATCAGCTTTCTGTCTTCGATATTTAACCCACAAAGTGCAGATTTTTCCCAATTAACTTTTTGCCCCGAGCACCACTCAAAGAGTTCAATAGTCTTTCTTAAGTTTTCTAGCATATCATCATCATATTTGCAAAATATCAAAGTGTCATCTGCGAATTGGAGTACAGAAACATGGACAACATCCTTTCCGACGACAAAACCTTCATATTTGCCCTTTTCATGCAACCTTGACAATAAACCACTAAGCACCTCACTAACAAGTAGAAAAAGGAAGGGTGAGAGGGGGTCTCCTTGCCTAATGCCTCTAGAAGCTTGAATTCTTCCCCTAATAAAGATTGAGAACTTTGGGTTTGAAACACAACCCATAATCCAAGAGATCCATTTAGGATCAATTTTTTTTCCAACTAGCACTTTCTCAAGGAATTCCCAATCTACACAGTCAAAAGCTTTTTTAAGATCAAGCTTTAGCATCCACCCTTTTTTCTTTTTGATTTTATATTCTTCAACCACTTCATTAGCTATGAGGACCGGGTCGAGTATTTGTCTTCCCCAAATAAAAGCACTTTGAGTAGGAGCGATTATTCTTGGCATTACTTTCTTTAACCTTTCCGCTAACACCATGGCTACAAGCTTATAAACCAAAGTGGTTAGGCTGATTGGTACAAAGTCCTTTACTAGAATGGCATCTTCCTTTTTCTGGATCAAACAAATGTAGTTCTCCCTTACACAAGAGTTTAATTTTCCATTTTCATAGAACTCTTCAAACAATTTCTTAAGGGTGTCCTTTAGTTTCTCCCAAAATTTCAGGAAAAATTCTACTGTAAATCTGTCAGGACCCGTGCTTTGTTTTTCCCCAACAACTTCAGCGCATTTCTAACTTCCTCCATGGAAAACCAAGAAGCCAGCATCCTGTTTTGGGCTCTGTTAACTACCAACCATTGAAAATTAAGACGGAGACTCTTAACACCTGGGATTTTTTAGTACAATGTGTTGTAGAATCTCAAAATTAACTCTTCAATTTCCTTATAAGAGGTTGTTACTGCACCTTTATCATTGATCAATTCTGAAATCAAATTTCTTCTCTTCTTAGCCGATAAGAATCGGTGGAAAAATTTTGAGTTTTCATCTCCCAAGCTTAACCAATTTAGCTTCCTTTTTTCCATTAAGTTCCTTTCATCAATGCAGTAAAGTGACATTAATTCAGCCTTCAATGATCTCTCTTGCTATGCCATCTTCCTCTAAGTTTTCAGCCTCCCATTCACGGGTTTCAATTTCATTTATAAGGGCTTCTTCTGTTCTCTTCTTTTCCTTCTCAAAGTTCAAATTCCAAGTCTTCAATGCAACCTTTACTCTTCTAAGTTTAGCGGAATTGACAAAACCAGCCAACCCTTGTTGTGTTTCCAAATCTAATGAATTTTCGATAACACAGCAGCATTCCTTCAATTCTAACTAGTTGTTGCAAAATCTGAATGGAGGGGGTCCCCATTCAAAAGATTCAGCTTCAAGCAAAATAGGGAAGTGGTCGGAGGGAGTGCACACTTGCCTTGTAACTTTTGTGTTTGCAAAGGTATCATCCCAACGGCTAGAAATTAGGAATCTGTCTAAAAGGGACTGGGATGCGACACTTCCTTCTCGAGACCAAGTGAATCTACCATTGCCAAGTGGAATTTCCATCAATTGTGCCAAGGCTATGAAATTATTAAAATTTCTCATTCCACTTGTAACTCTTCCTCGAGGAAATCTCTCTTGAATCCGCCTTGTAATATTAAAGTCCCCTTCAATGCTCTTCACAGTAGTCCACCAATAAGTGCAATTCTAACCATAGATGCTCCCTCTCCCTGTAATCATTAGGCCCATAAACGTTGGTTATCCCGCTGCTCTTCTTGTTCATAGTTAGACATTTGACTGATAATGAGTATCCTCCTTTTAATACTTCATTAACCGATATCTTGCTTTCGTCCCACATGGTTAGAATTCCACCAGATCTTCCAATTGCATCAACAAATGCCCAACCAATATCTTTGGAGCTTCACAATTCTTTGATAAAAGCCATGTCAATATTATCCTTCTTTGTTTCTTGGATTAAGGCTAAATCCGGATTCAATCCTTTTAAGCCTCGTTTGATTGCCATTCTTTTGGATTTTTCGCCCAGGCCTCTAGTGTTCCACGACAAAATCTTCATTAGGACAAAGCTAACGATGGGTTTTTACCCAAGGATCAAATCACATTCTTCCATTATTGATATTAGATTTAAAGGAATGTCTTGCTTCTCAATTGGTTTAAGAGATGAGGCTTCCACTTTGCCAAAAGCTTTACCTTCCTCTAATCGGAATAGGTTCTTCAAATCACTGCCACTGTTTGTTAAGAGTTCAAATCACTGCCCAAAAAAGGACGGATTTGCAAAGAGTAACACACCCAACTCTTGACAAGTTGTATCTCTTCCACTTATCTAATTTATCTTGAATTTTCCCAATGATCGGCGGGCAGAAAGCTTCTTTTTTGGGGTATCCTCCTAGAGGTAAACCAAGGTACATGATAGGGAGGTAGTCAACTTTGCAATTGAGTTTTGCTGCCACTGAAATCAGCTTGTTGTCTTCGATATTTATCCCACAAAGTGCTAATTTCTCCCAATTAACTTTTTGCCCCGAACACCACTCGAAAAATTCTATGGTCTTTCTTAAATTTTCTAGCATATCGTTGTCATATTTGCAAAATAACAAAGTATCATCCGCAAATTGTAGCAAAGAAACATGGACAGCATCCTTTCCAACAATAAATCCCTCATATTTGCCCTTATCATGCAGCCTTGATAATAAACCACTAAGCACCTCGTTAACAAGTAGAAAAAGGAAGGGTGAGAAGGGATCCCCTTGCCTAATGCCTCTAGAGGCTTGTATTCTTCCCTTTGGTCTTCCATTGATGAATTCTGAGAACTTTGGGTTAAACACACATCCCATAATCCATGAGATCCATTTGGGTATTGAATTATGACGCAACATTCTTCAAATAAGTTTGAATTTGCAATGGCCGTCCATGAGTTGCTAAAAGAAGTTTTCTTTCGGATGTAGTGTTTTTCTTAAGGCCTGAGTAGTTTTCTTCTTCCTTTGGAGTTCCACACTCGATCAATAACAGAGGGGCTTCCTTTCTTCTTCCTTTGGAGTTCCACACTCGATCAATAAAGGGTGACTGGTTGCTTGCTGGCGCAGAAGTTTTTGCTGAAGTGTCGTCAATGGGGGGAAAGATCTTTGCTGCCATTGGATTATGGACCGACTCTTTGGTAGTCTTGCGGGTTAGGAATAGCAGTGGCGTTCTGTCTTCGAGCGGCTTTTCGTTTAACCCATAGTTATCATTTGATTTTTTGGCAGGAATGCGAAGCGTCCCTTGGATTTTGACCAGCCAACTTCACTTTTGTCCAGCATTAAGTGCTCATTGATTGAGACCACCTTTGCGTTTACACTTAACTGGTTTGAGGAGATAAGTCCGTGTGAACGGCCAACTTCTGGTGAATGAATCTTCTTCTCCGACGAGGCCTTCGATCCTTTGTAGGGACTTTTGTTTATGGCCGCAAAGGGATTTCTTGAGAGGCTCGGCTTGTTCTGCTAAAGGAATTTCCACCCGTGGACTGAAACATCAACTTCTTATCCTTCATCCTAAGCAACTTGATTGAGACGAAGCAATTCTATCGGATTTGAGAAGTTTGATAAAAATAATGCTCCTTTGTTTGAATTAAAATCTTCAAAACTCTCAATATCACCAAAATTTAAGAAGATATTGCCCCTCTTCTCGTCTACAATTTCGATTGTTGCTGGCATAAATCCACATAAATTTCTTTTAACTCAAATTTTTGCTTCATAACAATTGAGAAAATTGAGCGTGTCGTTTGCAATACTTTCTAGCCCGCCAAAATGGGCTCCGATGACTTTAAAAGTGGTCCTACTCCAGTATTCTAATGGGAGAATTTTTATTGTGAGCCAACCGCCGGATCCTTTTATGAACTTTGGCCTACTATGCCAAAGAGAATTCCACTCTTCAAATAGTTGATGGAATTGACCAAAGTCTTGCCATTTTCCTGGAGCTTCAATCCAATCATCTATATAATAAAATCTACTTCTATAATAAGATCTACTTTTGAATTTGCTAATGAATGACTTTGAATTGTTTAGGCCTTAACATTGTTATATGCTAATATTATTATTATAACACTGTTGTAAATATCTTTGTTATATTATCCTGTATTGTCTTTTTACCTTCCTCTACTTAAGTTACTTTTGTACACTTGTGTATATATATCTCTTCAGTGAATGGAATAATCTATTCTGATTCTTTGAAACGTCAGAGTTTTACATGGTATCAAAGCCCTAGGTTTGAAGTTTAGATCCTGTTTGTGTTTCATCTAGGGGTTACATGAAGTGTTCGTGTCTATACTTCTTTTCTTCACTATCTTTGCCGCCAATTTGGTCAATTTTCATCACTGTTTTTTCTACACTGCCCATGCCCCAAGGAAGCCCAAGCACGGATCTATAAAACCTTGGAATTCGATGCCCATCTGATCCGTGCGTGAACCTCACGTGCCACCGTTGTAATCTGCAATTTTACCACATGCGCCGTCGTATTTGATTCGTCTTTTGTGGTTGTGTTTGGAATTGTCTCCTCCCTTCATTTGTTTGATTTTTTTGGCTATATAATATATGATTTGTGGTCACTTAAAAGCTTGTCTTGTTGCCAAAGACTATGCTTTTTTTTTTTTTTTTAAAGGAAACATGACTTTTTCATTGATAAAATGAAAAGAGCCAATAGCTCAAAGTACAAAGGAAACAAAAGGAGAACAAACAAACAAAATAGAATCTGAAAAAAGACAACTACACAATTAAAAGAACTAAAACATTGGAGAGAAGAAAATACAATCGACCAATGAACTAAAGAACAAAAGCCAAAAACGAGCAAAATGAGTGAAGGAATGGTCCTAATAAACTTGTTGAGATCAGACGAAACGACTTCGAACTTGTAGACACCTAAAGAACAACTACCCCCTTGAACCACACCACACTTAATTTAAACCTCCAATGACTGAGTCCGAGAAAGAAAAAACAGCAAAGGTCTTGGATAATCAACGTTTGTAAAGATTAATCAACATTGCCAAAGACTATGCTCAAACTTATGGAGTTGACCATGGTAGTACTTTTTCTCCTATGGCTAAAATGGCCTTTATGAGGTTGTTCGTTTTGTTAGCTTCAATCAATTACTGGCCTTTGCATCGACTTGAAATTAAAAATGCATTTCTTCATTGTGATCTTTAAGAAGAGGTGTCTATGGAGCAACCACCAAGATTTGTTGCTTAGGGGGAGAGTGGAAGGTATGTCACCTTCATAAATCTTTGTATGGATTGAAGCAAAGTTCACAAGCTTGGTTTGGAAAAATTAGTCAGGTGCCTACTAATGATGATGCATTAGGCATTCAATCCCTCAATACCTTTCTCTATAGTCAATTTCATACGAAAGCTTTGGGCATATTGAAATACATCCTAGGAATTGAGGTAATAACAAGCAAGAAGGGAATGTAACACCTATATCACAAAGAAATATGTACTTCACTTGTTGACTAAAATAAGGAAGTTAGGGCCAAATCATGTAGTACCCAAATGATGCCCAATTTACAACTCACAAAAGAAGGAAAATTGCTAAAAGTTCCCGAAAGATATAGGAAGTTGGTGGAAAAACTTAATTATCTTATAGTGACTTGACCAAACATAGCCTATTCAGTGAGTGTTGTGAGCCAATATATGTATTGTGCTACCGTTGACCATTGGGCTGCATTGGAATAAACTCTGTGTTATTCGAAGGTTGCTCCCAAGCGTGGTTTATTATACAAAGATTGTGATCATACAAATATTGAATGCTTCTTTGGCACCAATTGGGCAATATCTAAGGAAAATAGAAGATCAACTTCATAATATTGTGTTTTGTTGGTGGTAATTTGGTTTCCTAGAAGAGGAAGAAACAAAATATGGTGTCATTCAAGTGCTGAATCAGAATACAAAGCAATGATATAGCTTGTGTGTGAATTGGTTTGGATATGTCAACTTCTTGTTCAATTTGGATTTGACATCACAATACTGACTAAATTGTGATGTGATAGTCAAGCAACACTTCATATCACATCTAATCCAATATTCCGCAAGAGGACTAAACACATTGAAGTCGATTGACATTTTGTACATGAGAAATTTCAACAAGGTTTGGTATCTATAGGATATGTGAAGACCGGAGAAGAGTTAAGAGATATCTTCAAAAAAAAAGTTAAATGGAGCACGCATTAGATTATCTGTATAACAAATTGGGCATCTGTTAGGCTCCCGGTTATATTTCAAGACTAACGTAAGGGTAAAAAGGGAAATGTAGGGAGTCTTAGTGTTTGTGAAACAGGGGTTTCATCTAATTCTAAGTAGATAGGATGATCAGTGGTTATGGGAACTTGCAGTTATTTTTAATTGTCAGGTGGTTATGGAGTAGGAGTTATGTATGTAATAGATGGTTATGAAGTGTGGTCAGTTTTATGTTGAGGGTATTTTGGATTCTCGAGAGTGGGAAGAGGCTGGTTTTGCTGTTGTGTGTTATGAACTCTGCCATTAGGCTATTGAACTTTGGATTGAATAAAGGAAGTTCTCTGTGATTCCCATTAGCATCATTAACATATATGCTCCAACTTGAGTGTTATAGCTTATAGTGTTAATATTAGTATTATAACACTATTGCAAATATCTTTGTTATATTGTCCTTTATTATCTTTTTATATATATATCTTTAGTGAATGGAATAGATTATTTTGATTCTCTCAAACCTTAGAGTTTTACAAACATCAATGGTGAACTAGACTTCTGATGCATCCTCTATAGATCATCATGAATAATAATTATCTAATTATAGCAGCAATTCAACAAAAACATCATTGTTAATACAGTAAATATGACACATATACTAGCTAATGTGAATTTGACTTAATAGTAATAAAACATATAATCAACATCTATGCAGATATCTGTTATGAGTCTACCGTTGAATATAGAAAAGTTCCATGAATATATTTCCTTGTATTTTTGTATCTCATCTATTATTGTTTCATTCGTTGTCATATTCTTCTCCATTCTATTATTTCTTGTTATAGTTAAGTTATTGGCTGTTTCAGTTCCTTTCTACCTTTAAATCTAGCGCAGTACATTTGTATGAAATATGTGAGAAATATCCTACTCTTGCAAAAATAACATCAACAATAAAAAGAAATCACAAAAGGATATTCCTTGCGCCACCCCTTTTCATTCGCTTGATCAATGAGGTTTTGCAGCAAAGAAATTTCTCTTGAAAGCCACTGAAAAAGAAACATAGCACTGAGTTGACAGACCAAGTTATCAAGATAAAGATATGAAAAAAGACTTGGCATTCCAGTCATAAGACCACAAAAGTTTCACACTGAACATCAAAATGTTCAACGAAGCTCATGAGACCAGAAATTTTCATACTAAACGATGAATTTAGCACATTAAGGAAATTGAAATACTACATCAGATGAGCATGGTGGTTGGCACGCATATATATTCCAGAGTGCTTTTGATCTAATGGCCTTGGGTAATAACTGTATGTAGTCCACTTGTCACCCATTTTAAGACCTTTTTTTTAAACCGGAAACGAACCTTTTCATGGAGAAAAAAAAGAGACTAATGCTCAAAATTACCGAGACTAATGCTCAAAATTACAGAGAGAAAAATATGGACCATAACATAAATAATCATGACAAAGCTGAGATCCAAAACAAAAGAAAAAAAAGACAAAAGATAACCAAATGCAAACAAAAGGCAATATATCTGAAATATGCTTAAGATCAACAGTCGAAACACGGAAAAAAACTTTAAGATCCTTTCAAGAAGATTTTGGTTGAATTTTTTCTAATAGCTGCATGAGCTTCAAGAAGATCCAACCATCACGGATGACGTGATTAAGAGGCTTACAGATAAAAAGCTTCCTTCAACAAACCATTTCCTCTTTAATCAAAGATAATTCCTCATCAAGAAGATCAAGCTCAGCCGAAAGGAGAACAAAAACAAAATCCTCATCTCTGGACTCCATAATAAAAAGAGAAGAATCTTGACCACAGAAAGATTGAAAAGGGCAAGCCATGCTAGCACACAGAAACAAATAAATAGATGAAAGCTCTAAACATAGCAATTAAT
The DNA here is from genome assembly GCA_030954485.1 of Citrullus mucosospermus. Lineage (NCBI taxonomy): Eukaryota > Viridiplantae > Streptophyta > Magnoliopsida > Cucurbitales > Cucurbitaceae > Citrullus > Citrullus mucosospermus. Next base: position 37,822,106 of record CM062063.1, on the reverse strand, counting down.
TCAAAAAGACTTTCTACATTCACAAGAAGCCAAAAGTTATGTGCACAAAGTCTAGTGACAACATAAATCTCGTTAAAATCCACATCCACCACTACTTTATCTTTGCAGACCCACACTGCTTTTGTAGATAAGTTCAAATTCTCACGTGGGGTGAAGGGAGGAGAAAAACCAGCTTTCTTAGTAATCTGTGGATTCTTCGTCACCACTTGTGCAAAACTTCCACGGGTAAACTTCTTGTCTATATCCAAAAAGGAAATTTCACCCATCTCCATCTTCTTTGATTCCCTCAAGGATGAATCTTCTTTCTATTGAATCAATAAAAATTCCCTAATCATCTCCCATAAAACCAGCCACCCTTTCTTGCAGACCAGTAGAAACAGAAAGTCTCTTTCTTCCACTTGTTGGAGGCCGAACAGTACATTCCAAGAACTAGCCTGATTGAGAACAAAACTTAGCCACACAAAAAGTACCAGAGACATCCCTATCCTTCTGGATAAATTTTGAACTTATCGGCATCTACAAGAGTTCTACCACGAAACTTTCAAACCAACTGAGATGGGAGATAGATAAAGATATTACCTGTTAAAAAGTCAAATCTTCAACGAAAATCCAATCCTTATCTCGCCAAATATAGAAAAGAGTGTTGCGGACTCAACTCATCCTGATCCATTCCTTCCATTATCCAAAATTTATTGCAAAGTTGTGACTGATTGACATTGGATATTAATATTCAACTTGAATTTCCATTTCAAGACTTAATCTCTAAATGTAGCCTTCGGTCATAAACATCCATTAATTTTTTAAAGAAGTTTCCATAATAGTACCCCAATCAACAAGTCCTCTCAACCAAATTCCCTCTTTAGCAGATTTTGTTAAAGCCATGTACTTCGCTTCAGTAGTAGACAAAGTAACTGTAGGTTGTAAGGTTGCTTTCCAACTAACAACAGAACCACCCAGAGTGAACACATAACCAATCATGCTGGAGATATTATCTAGTCACCAAACACTTTGTATCATTCCCATAAACGAGACCAATATCAGATGTACCTCTGAGGTAACGAAAAATCCTTTTAACAGCTTGCCAATATTCCTTTTCAGGTTGACCCAACACTAACAGGCCTAGTACAAACCATAGCATACATCAAACTTCCCACTGCACTAGCATAAGGAACTCGAGACATATACTCCTTCTTAGCTTCAGACTTTGGTGAAAGCACAGATGACAAACAAGCATTTGTAGTACTAGGAATATCTATAGGCTTAGCTGATGACATACCAAACCTGGACAATATCTTCTGAATATAGCATTTCTGTGACAAGAAAAGCGTATTTTTATCTTTGTCCCTATAGATCTCCATACCCAAAATTTTATGAGCAACACCTAAATCCTTCATATCAAACTCAGCACTGAGAAGATCCTTCAACTTCTTAATATCAAACTTGGACTTTGCAGCTATGAGCATATCATCTACATATAAAAGTAGATAAACTATTGAACCATCTTTAGCTTTGTTGTGATATAAACAACAATCATACAGACTCCAGTTATAACCAAGTCCAACCATATAGCTACCAAACCGCTTGTACCACTGCCTTGGAGACTGCTTTAGTCCATACAAGGACTTTTTCAACTTGCAAACATAATCTTCTTTACCAGGACACTGGGACCCTTCTAGTTGGATCATATAAATCTCTTCTTCTAGCTCTCCAAGTAAGAAAGTTTTCTTCACATCTAGTTGCTTAAGTTCCAAATCCTAATGTGCTACCATAGCTAGTAGCACTCTGATAGAGGTATGTCTGACTGTTAGTGAGAAAATCTCATTATAATCAACTCCTTCTCTTTGTGTGAACCCTCTAGCAACAACCTGAGCTTTATACTTAATACCCTCTATAGGTGAGATTCCTTCTTTTTTCTTGAAGACCCATTTACAAGTGACAATCTTTCTCTCCTTAGGTCGTTTGACTAACTCCCAAGTCTTATTTTTATCAAGAGATTCCATCTCATCCCCTATAGCAATAAGCCACTAGGCAGACTCACTACACGAAACTACTTCTTTGTAGGTGGATGGCTCAAGATGATCCACCTCTTCAGCAACCTATAGTGCATAGTTCACCATATCTTTAAAACCATACCTCTTTGGAAGCCCAACCCCAACTTTTCTAGCTCTATCACGAACTATACTTGGCTGATTTGTTTGTCGACTAGAATTCTCAAGCACAACATTTTCTGAAATTTCAGTCACCTTAGTTTCTGGCAGCACGACAGTTTTTGTAATAACGTGTTGATCTTCTCCACCTTGGTGTTATATTCATTTACAACTGAAGTGAATTGTATCCCCACTTGTTTATCAACACTACTACACTCTCCCACACCAGTAGATGTTACAACAGACTTTACATTTGAGTTAAGCATGGAATTCTCATCAAAGATCACATTCTTACTAAGTATAACTCTACTTTCAGAAGACAACCAAACTCTATATCCCTTAACTCCATCCTCAAAGCCAACAAATATACCATTTTTAGCTCTTGGTTCTAATTTACCCTCATTAACATGATAGTAAATAGTACAACTAAAAACCCTTAATAAAGAATAATCTACAGGCTCACCAGACCACACCTCATAAGGTGTTTTACGATCAATACCTGCGTGAGGTCCACGGTTGATCAGATAACATGTTGTATTTACTGTTTCTACCCAAAACCTTCTAGCCAACCCAACATTAGAGAGCATGCACCTTGCTCTCTCTAACAATGTCTGATTCATACGTTTTGTAACCTCATTTTGCTACAGAGTATCCCTAACAGTATGATGACAAACAATTCCCTCAGCTTTACAGAACTCATTGAATTCAGACCCACAAAATTCCAGACCCGTATCAGTTCACAACCTTTTGATCTTCTTCCCAGTTTGATTTCAATCAAAATCTTCCATTGTTTGAAATTTTTAAAGACTTCACTTTTATGCTCCATCATAAATACCTAATTCATTCTTGAGTAATCATCACTTATAGACATGAAGTATCTGCTGCCTCTAAGAGACTCAACTCTGGAAGGTCCCCAACAATCCGAATGGATGTAATCAAGTGTCCCTTTTGTACGATGAACACCCTTTGGAAACTTGCTGCGATGAAGCTTCCCAAATACACAATATTCATAGAATTCAAGATCTTGCACCTTGTGCACACACAAAAGATCCCTCTTTGACAGAATTTGCATCCCTTTTTCACTCATATGACCAAGTATCATATGCCACGACTTAGTCATATCCTCCTTGTGAACGATAGATGATGCAACAGTAGCATAACCCGTTATTGTGGAACCTGATAGGAAATACAATGTCCCACGTTTTATGCCTTTCAGAATCACCTCAGAACCTTTGTAGACATACATTGCTCCACATTTACCTTTGAAACTGTAACCCTTACTATCGAGCACATTCAAAGATATCAAACACTTCGTCATTAGTGGAACATGTCTAACCTCGTCCAAAGTGTAGAAGGCACCATCATGTGTTCGAATTTTGACTGAACCGATTCCAACTATCTTGCACACAGCACCGTTAACTATGCTAACATTCCCTTCGTCTATTTACTGATATGTTGAGCACCACTCTCTATTTGGGCACATATGATAAGATGTCCAGAATCAAGAACCTATACATTATCAGAATGTGAAATTTCATTCACAAATAAAGCTAGATCTCCTTCAGAATCTACCTCGACTTCTTCAGGATCAATCTTAACTTGTGCAATAGAGGCAGAAGTTTCCTTTTTGTCATTCTTTTCCTTTTTATTCTGCTGCCTTTTTAACTTAGGACACTCAGTTCTCTAATAACATTTTGCTTTACAATAATGACAAATGTCATCTGACTTAGAACCCTTGGACTTCGAAGATTTATGATTCTGGCTTGACTTTTGTTTACCAGAATTCCCACATCCCTTGCTCCCTGTATCAGCTAACCTAGATGTTTGACTTTCTATACCTAAACTAATAGCATTCTGACGGTCCTCTCTCATAAGCAATGTGGACTTTGTATCTTCTAAAGTCAAAGTTTCTTTCCCTCCAATATACGAGTCAATGAAAATCTTATATGACGGGGGCAAAGACGTCAACAGAATTAAGACAGCATCCCCATCATCAATTTAATCTCTACATTACGCAGATCTAACAAAATTTTATTCAACTGATCAAGATGATCTCGAAGAGATGTACCTTCCTGCGTACGTAGATGATACAAACGTTTCTTAAGAAACAACTTCTTGGTTAAAGACTTAGTCATGTAAAGACTTTCCAACTTTAACCACAAAACAACGTCAATTTCTTCATCTGCTACCTCGATGATGGCGTGATCGCCGAATGAGCCTTCTCTTCCAGAGTCTACCATTTTGCGTCATCCCTAGCTGCCTATTTTGACTTAACAATCATCGGTGCCCACAACCCCTGTTGCTTTAGCAAGGATCGCATCTTGATCTACCATAAACCAAAATTGTTCCTCCCAGTGAATTTGTCAATTTTTTACGTTCATGCCAAACATCTTTAATTGTCAAATAAATGCGGAATTTCGAAACCCTAACAATTAGGCTCTAATACCAGTTTATTATGAAATCGACAACTAAAGAATACAAAAGAACGTAAAAAATAGAGAAGATCGACACAAATTTACATGGTTCACTAACAATGTGTTAACTACGTCTACGAGACAAAGGGAGAACAATTTTATTAAAGAGAATGTTACAAAATTACAGAATGAATAAAACCTATAGGGTTAGCGAGTTTATATAGTGCACTTCTCTAGATCCTAGGTGGAGAAGGAAGATATTTAAATAATTAAATATATCAAATACTACTAATTTTGCAAGTCGAATCACTTCACAATGATTTTCCTTTTCTTTTGATGAAATCCTTCATGGGAGAATGTAACAACTCCATTAAACTAGCTTTCAAGTCATTGTAAAGAAGAAAAATATATGAAAATCTTCTGCTTAGACTTCATATCTTCCTAGAAGAAACCATCTTCCTTAGACCAAATACAATAATAAGAATCTCTAATGTAGCAATTCTTGACTTCTCACCAACTGTTGATACCTGTCTCGATTAACTGGTTCATCTTCGGGATTAATTCCAAGTTTTGAATTTGTATCCATAGGTGTATTAGCTGGTCTACAACCACTCATCCTAGTCTCTTTTAAGAAATCTAAAGTGTATTTTCATTGAGTGACAGAGATACCTTTGTTGGATTTTGCTACATCCATCCCTAGGAAGTACCTTAGATGTCCCAAGTCTTTGATCTAAAATTTCTTTGACAGGAGTTGCTTCAGTCAAGTTATTTCATTGGAAACATTTCCTGTAAGAATTATATCGCCTACATATACTATTAACACAGTGATCTTACTTGGGGAGAAATGTTTGATGAATAGAGTGTGATTGGATTGACACTGCATATAGCCATCTTGTTTCAACACAGTTGCAAGCTTTTTGAACCAGGCTCTAGGTGACTGTTTTAGTCCATAAAGAGACTTCTTGAGTTTACATACCTTCTCTCTAGTATATCTGTCTTCAAATCTTGGGGGTATATTCATGTGTACTTCTTCCACTAAATCACCATTTAAAATTGCATTCTTTACATAGAGTTGAAATAATGATCAATCTAGATTTGCAGCAATAGAAAGTACCCGAATAGTGTTTAACTTGGCAACTAGGCAAAAGTTTCTTGATAGTCAAATCCCATAAGCTTGGGTGAATCCTTTAGTCACAAGCCGAACTTTGAATCTCTCTCTACTGCCATCTGGTTTGTGTTTGGTTGAAAAAATCCATTTACATCCAAATGTGCATTTACCTAGGGGCAAATTTGTAATTACCCATGTGTCATTTTTCTCAAGGGCCTGCAACTATTTAGGTTTCTATAGTGCTTCCTGAACAGTGTTTGGAGTTTGTACCTGATCTAGCGATGTCACAAATGCTCTAAAAAGTGAGGACAAACTAGTATAAGATAAGTGGTACTAAATAGGATGTCGAGTACATGAGCGAACACCTTTTCTTAGAACAATGGATCTGTCCATGTCATCTTCTGACGTCTTGTGTACTATTTCAGAGACACTGGGATTTTGGTTTAGATTTTGGCTTTGCTAAACTTATGTAGAATGTATATCATTTCCCTCCGGTTGTCTTGCTCGTCGTGAATAAACTTGTAATTCAAACTCAAAAGTACATATGGGGATTGGCTCAAAAGAGGGTACAGGAGCATTCTCAGAAGATGAAGTGGAAGGAAAGTTAGGAATACTGTCCCAATTCTGTGGTTCAAGATCATAATGCTCCCCCTGAATCGCAGGATTGTTAAAATAGGACTAGTTTTCAAAGAATGTGACATCCATGGTGTGAAAGAATTGGTGAGTTGGAGGATGATAACATTTGTACTTTTTCTTGTTTGGAGGGTACTTGAGGAAGATGCATTTTACAGATCTTGCATCAAGTTTACTACGATTTTGGGAATATATATGGACAAACGCAGTACACCCGAATATTTTTAATGGTAAAGGAGACACAAGATGGGATGTAGGATATAGAGTAAGTAAACTGTGTAATGGTGTCTTTTTTAAAAAAAAAAAAAAAAAGGAAACAAGTCTCTTTCATTGATGAATTGAGATAATTCTCAATCTTTCGGGTACAAAGCTAAGAATATAGATTATAGAAGGATCAGCAAGTACACTAGGTCATCTCAACTATGTTGACACCTCCCTAGCACTCTCATCATCTCCCAATCGAAGTTAAAATAGAGACTACAATAAAGGTACTTGGGGAAAGATCCCCTTACAAAATAATAGAAAGATGTTACAAATCAAGCATGAGATCCTAAGATGAGAAAGCTACTCAGATGGCTCGAGGAAGGCTTTCCAATTAAGGTTAAGGGCTTGAATTGAGTAATCCTTGAAGACATGATCAAGAGTGCACCAGGAGGAAGCATTTAGTTTTGCAATCTCAAATCTGTCTAGCCAAGACGATTTCTTTCAAACCATAATTCGGACAGCAAGGCTTTTGTGGCATTTGTCCATAACAGTTCTAGTTGATGTTGGTGAGTTAGTTCAAGTGGAAGTTTGATTTAAGGAGATAAATCATCTTTGTTAAGAGTTAAGGAAGGCTAAAAGGAGTCTAACCAAGGGAAATAATTTATTTTTCAGGTCAAACAGAGATTTGGAAGGCATATAACCCATTGGGATCCTGCTATTAGTAGTGAGTGATAAAATGTTTTGAAAGACCTATTTGCTAAATACTGTATTCCTTTAGCATGAGTAGATGTTTGTTGAGTAACTATTGAAGCATGTTTTTTTAGACTTAAATGATGTTTTGTGCATGTTTTATATAGTTGCCTCAATAAAGGTTTAATGAGAATGAGCAATGGTTTATTTATGTTTTCAAGCTGTGATGAATGCTATAAAAGGTTTATTTCAAATGTTTTAATGTACTCTAGTAATGATGAAGGGACCCAATACAGAAGGGCAAGGAAAAGGTATTTGGGCAGCCCAGTATGTAAGGTCTTTGGGACCCACTTTGGCACACATAAAGGCTTTGGGTCGTGTGTTGGGGTGCAAGGGGCATTTCTATGTGCATATAGGATAGATATCGACACTGAATGTATTGAGATTACCCTACATCAGCTAAGATTTTTCGACATTGAGTATATTAAGCTTGCTCTACCTCAACTAAGGATTTAGGATACAAAGTTTATATGGTTTACTAATATATGAACATAGTATATTTCTTTGAAGTTTACTTAATTGATTTTACATGATATTTTTAACTATTAGCTAAAGACTTTTAAATGTTAATGTCACTCACAGGGCTTCCCAGCTCACCCTTTTCCTTATGTTTCTTTTCTCCCAAGTAGCGGAAGAGTTTCGGTGCTTAGCCTATCCAGCTTTGTTTGCTCCTGCTGCAAACTGTGAAAACTAGCGAAGTAATCTTTTGTATGTATCGAAAAATGTCAAACCAGCCTGTACATATTAGTTATGGGATGAACTATGGATTGTGTATGAAGTGTTGTACAAAGTGTGATGCTAGGTTGTTCTTAACTTTATGATGAGTATGTCTGTAAATAAATAATGTAAGAACGTGATGCTGCTTTGATGACTCAAAAGCTATGAATGAGATGAATTGTTTTATGAGTTGAATTGTTAATCAAGTACTAAAGGAGCAGGGATAGCATGAACAGATCAGTCAGTAGGTGTCGTAAGAGGGTCGATGTTGCCGGTCAACCTCCATCACCATCCAACTTTCTTTCTTGCTTAAGCCTCTCCCTGGACCAGATTTCTGACTTTAAGCCCTTTCTTTAATCATCTTTCACTCATGGAAGTAGTCAACTGTAAGGTGAATGGCGAATTCTTTTGCACTTGGTTTGAATCCGGAAAGTTCGTAGTCGAAGATATGGAAGAAAAAAAATTCTTCTCCTATCGGATTCGCATATGCTATGGTTGGTGAACCAACTCATAGAACTCCTCAGCGGTTCTAGCCTCCGATTTTTCTTAAGGGATATGAGAGATACATCCGGAGCATTGAGATTATCAAAGTTCAAATCAAATATGGGTTGGATCTTAAGATGCATAGTTTGGCCAACTTCGGGAGGGCGATTCTTCATTCATATTCCTGGGGGCCTATGTAACAAGGGTGGGCAGAATTTCTGGGAATGCTTAATAATTTCATTCAAAAAAGCGGGAGATCAAAAAAGAAGCCTAAAATAAGTCTGAAAGAAGTATGAAGCCCAGGGGGTCGTCCCCACCTATGATAAGTAGCAGCTGAGCTATGCAAAGATGTTATCGAAAGGAGCAAATCAATCCCATGTTTTGGCAACAAAACAGAGTAAGTCGAATGCATCTGTTCCAACTTCTAAAAAACAAAGGGTGCAACAATTTTGGGCTAGAAAAGAAAAGGAAGTCTTCAAAGAAGATTTTGGGGTATTATCAAGACGGTTTGCTTTCAATGAATGGAAGGATATAGTCGAACTCCTTGAAAAATTTTATCATGTTAAAGTTAGCATCAATCCCCTGTTTGCCGACAAAGCCTTGATCAAAGTAACTCAAGGAAGCATAGAAGTTGTAGTGGAATCTCCAGGAAAATGGTTTGATTACCGAAAATTCCATCTTTTAATTGAAAATTGGAATTCTCAACAACACAGGCGGCCAACATGTATAAAAGGTTACGAAGGGCGGTTGTCAATTAAAAATCTCCCATTGGAATATTGGAGCAAGGACACTTTTGAAGCCATCGGTTCCCATTTTGGAGGAATTGAGGAAAAAGCTTTAGAAACACTTAACCTTTTAAACGTCTCCGAAGCTAAAATCAAAGTTAGAAAAAACCTTTGTGGTTTCATTCCAGCATCATTAGAAATAAAGAATGATATGAGAGGCTCTATCTTTTTAAATTATGGGGACATTGAAGCCTTGGAAGCTCCAAGTACCACTCACAGAGAGTTATTTGTTAATAATTTTGCAAATCCAATTGATCAAAGCTGAGTAGCAAAAGTTGCAGAGGATGAAGACGTCAATTTTATTTTATCAAGCAATATTTCGGATTGCCTAACTCAAAGTAACCCGCCCAAAGTTTCATCGGCAAATCAGAGGAAAAAGAAAGAAGTAGTGAAAGAAGCAAGAATCTTCAAAGAAATTTCTCAAAGCAAAAGCGCGCGAAAGGGAGGGAGGCCCAAAAAATCTGAAAAGTCAAAGCCAGAGGCACGGGGTGAAGTTGAAAAGTCGGACGTTAAGAGGAGAGAGATTAATGGCAGCTGTCTGTCCACTGAACCAAGTAGCAAAGGCATAACTGTTCGAAATTCCCTCATAATTAATAATAACAGTGCATCAGCGTCCCTTGGCCTTCCCGAAATGGAAAATTCATTTAATCTAGGGTTTTGGTATGCCATTATTGATTCGGTTGAGTTTAATGAAGCAGCAGCTGACTCCTCCCCCAATGATCAGAATTTCAAGCGAGCAGATAATTGCCAACTGGAAGTTCCAGCCATGACTTTTCACTTTCCACCAGACAAAAAATCCTCTGCAGCAAAAAAATCGTTCCTGCCATCTGCAAGAAAGAAAGCAATCTCTTTAAGCCTTTCTCAAAGCACTTTGTGAAAGGAAAAACCTCTTTCCTCAACTCATGGTCAGCCTTATCAAACTCAGACTTGCTTGAAGAAAGCTGTGTCAGAGCCCAAATTCCAGAAAAATTATCCAGCAGGTCAGTAAAGCCCCCTTTGTCAACTCAATTACCCCAGCAATCAATTGTTTTATTACCAGGCTCAAATACCCAATTTTTGCGAGGTACATCTTCCCCTTCCAGACCAAGTTCTAAACCACTAGAATCAGATGAAGAATCAATGATTAGTGCAAGCAGTGAGGAACTTGACTTTGATGAAATAGAGGAGTTTCAAAAAGAAATAGTAGATGACGAATCATTCATTGAAGAAATCTGTAACCTATTCCGGCCCAACGACAAGGAAGTTAACAGTGTCGAGGAAGCAGATGTTTTCTCTCCAATTCAAATCAAAGACATCCCTCAGCATCTGAGAGCAATAATAGAAGACTGAGATCTCCCTGGTCTGAAAACAGAGCATTTAGTGTCCCAAAAGAAGCAATCATGAAGATCTTAGCATGGAATACTAGAGGTATTGGTGACCAGTCAAAACAATTGGCCCTTAAACGCTTAATCACGAAGACGGACCCGGATTTGGTATTAATTCAAGAAACAAAAAAAGACTCAATTGAGATTGAAGTTATCAAAGCACTATGGAGCTCTAAAGATATTGGCTGGATATTTATCGAAGCTTAAGGAAAATCAGGGGGAATGCTCACCGTGTGGGACGAAAGCAAGCTATCCATTCTTGAAACACTTAAAGGAGGCTATTCACTCTCAATTAAGTGTAAAACCGTATGCAAGAAAGTGTGTTGGGTGACAAATATTTATGGTCCTACCGATTACAAAGAAAGAAAGTATATTTGGCCGGAATTAGCCTCCTTAGCAGCATATTGTACAGAAGCTTGGTGTCTGGGCGGTGATTTTAACTTAACCAGAATAATTCCAGAAAGGTTCCCAGTTGGAAGAGCGACAAAAGGCATGAGGAAGTTCAACAAATTCATAACAAACTCTCAATTACTAGAAATTCCACTCTCTAATGGTCACTACACTTGGTCAAGAGAAGGAAGGAGAATTTCCCATTCCTTGCTGGATAGATTTCTAATTTCTAATAAATGGGATGAGGAATTTGAAGACACGAGAGTGTCAAGACAATTAAGATTATATTTAGACCATTTTCCCCTCTTGTTAGAAGCTGGTGTTTATGAGTGGGGACCTTCTCCCTTTTGTTTTTGCAACAGCTGGCTGCTCAACCAGCGTAGAATCATTGAAAGATCTCTAGACTCGGGTAATCATCAAGGATGGGCAGGTTTCATAATATCCTCAAAATTTCAAGCTTTAAAAGTATCATTAAAAATTTGGCTTGCTGACTTTCAAGCTGATCAAAGGAAAAAGGAAGAAAAAACTCTAGAAGAGCTTGCCCAAGAAAAGTCCAGAGCAGAATCAGCTAATCTATCCAAGTTAGAAGTGGATATGCGAGCTTCTTTAAAGGCAGATTTGATGGTTTTATATAGATCAGAGGAAAGGAACCTAATTCAAAATAGTAAGCTTAATTGGCTCAAACTAGGGGATGAAAACTCGAGATTTTTTCACCGGTTCCTTGCTGCAAAAAAGAGAATGAATCTGATTTCAGAATTAATAAAAAGCCAAGGTATCTCAACAAACTCTTTCCGTGATATTGAAGCATTAATCATTGACTTTTACAGGTCCTTATTCACCAAGATTCCAAGCGCAGGTTCTTTTCCTAACAATCCAGAATGGCAAGTAGTTTCAGCTGCTCAAAATAAATGGCTGGTATCAAGATTTACCATGGAGGAAATTAGAAAAGCTTTAAAAGAAATGGGGAGAAATAAATCGCCGGGGCCGGATGGCTTCACAGTGGAATTTCTTCTTAAATTTTGGGAGAAGTTCAAGGATAACTTCAGCAGTCTCTTCATCGAATTCGTTGAGAATGGTAGGCTGAATTCTTGTGTGAAGGAGAATTTCATTTGTCTGGTTAAAAAGAAAGAGGAAGCTATCATGGTAAAAGATTTTCAACCCATAAGCCTTACAACATTAGTGTACAAAGTGGTTGCAAAAGTGGTTGCTGAAAGATTGAAGAGAATTATGCCAAACATCATAGCCCCCACCCAAAGTGCCTACATTGAAGGCCACCAAATTTTAGACCCTATCCTTATAGCAAACGAAGTTGTGGAAGAGTATACATCTATCTTTGGCATCCCCTATTGATCATGACGTGGTAAAGGGTCTTTGGAAATCCAAAAGCCTCGAAGAGTGAACATTACGGTTTGGCTAACGGTTTTCAGTTCCTTAAATTGTGTTGCTGTCCTTCAACGAAAGCTACCTTCCCATTGCTTATCACCTCACATCTGCCCTTTTTTCCTTGAAAACCAAGAGGAGTTGCAGCACCTTTTCTTCAACTGTAGCTATGCAGTAAACTGTTGGAATCGGCTTTTCGGTTTGTTCAATGTATGTTGGGCCTTCGATGAAGTTTTCAGCAATAACGTGATACAGATTGTGGTTGGACCAGTCTGGAAGAAGAAGCCTTACTTAATTTGGAGTAATGCGGTCAAAGCCTTGCTATATGAACTTTGGTTTGAAAGAAATCAACGAGTATTCCACGATAACGCCTCCTCTTGGGTAGATCGTTTTGAGTTTGCTAGACTAAATGCCTCCTCATGGTGCACCCTCTCAAGAGTCTTTGAAGATTACTCTATACAAGAATTTAACTTAAATTGGCGGGCTTTCATTCTTCCTCAACATTAGAGCTTCCACCTTCTTTCGTTTTCTTTCATTTTGCTCATCACTTTTGTTAATCTCTTGTATCCAATAGGACTTAAAATTAGAATTTTGATTACTTGGATGTACTGCCCGTTTTTTATTGTTAAGTTTCTGTTTTGTTCTGTTTTTATCAAGGATGTGATGAGAGTGCTATGGGGGTGTCAACCTAGTTGAGATGCCCGGGTGCACCTCCTGATCCTTACCTTGTTTTGTTAATTCCATATATGTACTCTAAGCTTTGTCTCAATTCATTATATCAATGAAAGAGACTGTTTCCTTTTCAAAAAAAAAAAAAAAAAAAGAGGGTCAATGCTTGTTGTCCTCACATTCTTTTCTAGGTCAAGAGGGTAACTTGGGGGAGGGTGTGACAACTAACATATTTGGGTATCACACTCCTCGTGGCTTTTCTTGGGCTTCATGAACTTGGAGATGAGTTATTTTCGGGGTGGGGGGAAGTCTGATGTAAGGGTTTATTAGCCATTTTTCTATATTTTGGTACACTAGCCGTTATATGCTAGTTCTTTCTGTGTTAGGCAGTCGTTCATCGGTTCTAGCAGCTTTGGAGGTTGCTGGTCAATTGTTGGACAACTGTTTTCCTTTGAGAAGAGTGGTGGACAATTGTTTAGAACTCAAGGACACAATTGTACAACCTAGAGAACAGATCCTATTCAAGTAAGGTCGGCTGGACAATTGTTACCTAATGGTTAATTTGTTACCGGTGGTTGTTAAGAGTTATGATGGTTGTTAGCCTGTTAGGAGTTGCTAGGTTTTTATGGCTATTAAATGCCTAAACACTTTTACCTTTAGCTCTCCATTAATTAATAAGATAGTTAAAAATAAAATAAAATAAATAACCATCATGGGTTGGCCTAGTGGTAAAAAGGAGACATAGTCTCAATAAATGACTAAGAGGTCAAGAGTTCAATCCATGGTGGCCACCTACCTAGGAATTAATTTCCTATGAGTTTCCTTGACACCCAAATGTTGTAGGGTCAGGCGGGTTGTCCCGTGAGATTAGTCGAGGTGCGCGTAAGCTGACCCGGACACTCATAGATATAAAAAAAAATTAAAATAAATAACAACTTTGTGTTATTACTCGTTTTCCTTTTGATGCCACTCATCACTCGATATATTAGAAGTCCACTAATAAGTAAAATTTTAAATAACAAAAACTGCTCAAGGAAACAAAACTAAATAAAAACGCAAGGCAGCCTTCTGGCCTATGCAAAAATTTGGAGTTATCATCATACTTACATGCTTGGTAATATCCACGTGCAAGACCTCAACTTTTTGCTGAACCTCTGCCTACCAAAATGAAAAATGAACGCATATAAGTAAGAGAAATAATCTACAACTGGTAAGAGAGAAATAAAGAGCATCTCCACACTAAATTTAGAGAAAATAGTGGTGTTCCATAATTGCAACCAGAAGAAGATAGAGAGGGAGAACTTATTATTGACAGTAAACATCACTACTCTTATATCATTCACATGTTGAAGACCTTGACAAAAATTTAAGTTTTTTTTTTTTGAAAAGGAAATAGTCTCTATCATTGAATTAATGAATCGAGACAAAACTCATAGTACAAAGGTGACACTATAAGCTAGAACTAGGAAAAGATCAGGAGGTGCACCCGGGCATCTCAACTAGGTTGACACCCCCTTAGCACCCTCATCATATCCACGAAGAATACAACTAAGTTTCAAAGCTTCCAAAAACAAGAACTAAACCCTATTGGGTTGTACAATAACTTGGAACAAATAAACAAATCAAAATACAAAGACTACTACGAGTTTAGATTCAAAGGTGAGGGAAAATGAAGGCTCTCCAGTTTAGAGTAAGCTCCTGAATAGAATAATCTTCAAAAGTCTTTGACATCGTGCACCAAGAGGAGGCATTCAGCCTTGCATACTCAAACCGATCTTCCCAAGAGGCGGCTCTGTCATTGAAAATACGTGGATTCCTTTCAAACCAAATTTCTACCAACAAAGCTTTGACTACATTAAAACCCACAGCAACTTGGGCTTCTTTTTCAGCATAGGACCCATCAGAATTTGCAGCACGTTGCTTTTAAAATCACTTCCCATTCCCAGCTTAAATTGAAGAATTCAAATAGTCTCTCCCACCACCGAGAAGAATAGCTGCAGCCGAAGAATAGGTGCTGAAGGTCTTCTTGATCATGGTGGCAGAGGTGACACATATGTGGGGATAGGCAATGATAAGGGAGTTTTCTTTGGATAATGGCAGCATAGTTTAGTGAACCATACAGCATGATCCAAATCTGAATGTTAACTCTCCTAGGGCATTTGGACTTCCACACGTACTTTTCTAACTCATTGTCAATTGGGGGAGCTAGGGAAAGATGTTTGGTTAGAGATTTAATGGAAAAACCACTATTTCCTTCTAATGTCCATACCCTATTATCTGGCTGCATCAGCACTCTTTTACTTGCCACACTGCTTGATAAGGACAGAAATTCACCCAAATCTTCCTCTTTTAGCTGCCTTTTGAACACAAAATCCCATGAGGAGGAGATATGGTCCCAATGATCTGCTATTGAACTGTTTGGCTTGGTTGCTAGCTTGAAAAGTCTTGGAAATCTGTCCTTTAGAGGCTGATTCTCAAGCCAAGGATCAAACCACAAAAGGCTGTTCTTCTTCCATCTCCTACCTTAAAGACTGTTAAGGCTTCCATTTTTTGCCATTGCCTTGAAATGCTTATCCATGGGCTTCTAAGACTTGCAACCTCCTTTCTGTTAGTGTGCCATTGAAAACGGTCATTTCCATGAATGCTTTTGATGACTTCGCACCAAAGAGAGTCTGGTTCATGCATAAAACGCCACCCCCACTTGGACAGCACCACCAAGTTTCTGATTTCATATTTTCCAGCCCAAGACCTCCATTTTTTTTTATTTTTAGTGACTGAATCCCATCGGGCAAGGTGGCTCAGTTTACTCCCTCTGTGGCCTTCCCAAAAGAAGTTTCTCATGGATCTTTCTAATGACAAGATTACCTTTTCCGGCATTAAAAATGTAGACATGTAATATGTGGGAAGATTAGATAGCATGGCCTTACATAGAGTAAGTCTACATTGAGTAAGTCTTCCCCCTCTTGATAGATTATATCTTTTCCACTATCTCAATTTTCCTTGAATTTTGTCAAGGATAGGCTGCCAAAAAGAAACCTTCTTTGGGTGTCCCCCTAAGGGCAAACCAAGATACATTAAGGGAAGTTTTTTAGTCTTGCAATTCAATCTTGCAGCAGCCGAAACGACCTCTAGTTCGTCAATGTTTAACCCACACAAGGCTGATTTCTCCCAATTCACCTTTTGATCGGAGCACCATTCAAATAGCTCAATAGTTCTTCTCAAGGCTTCCAACATTTCCATATCATATTTGCAAAATAATAATATATCGTCCACGAATTGAAGAATTGGAACATGTATTTTCTTCTTCCCCACTATAAATCCTTCAAATTTCCCTTTTTGATGTAGTCTTAAAATGAGGCTACTCAATACCTCACTTATTAGGAGAAACAAGAAGGGTGAGAGAGGGTCTCCTTGTCTAACACCTCTTGAAGCTTGGATTCTTCCTCTTGGTCTTCATTAATGAATATTGAGAATTTTGGGTTTTTGATGCAACCCAAAATCCAGGAAATCCATTTGGAATTGAAGTTCGTTCCTTGTAGAACCTTTTCTAGAAATCCCCAATCCACTCTATCAAAGGCTTTTTCTAAATCTAGCTTTAGTATCCACCCTTTTTTCTTCTTGATTCTATATTCTTCCACCATTTCATTTGCAATGAGGATGGGATCTAAAATCTGTCGGCCTTCGATAAATGCACTTTGGGTGGGGGCTATGATACTTGGCATAACCATTTTCAACCTTTCAGCAAGCCCTTTGGCAATTACTTTATATACTATTGTGGTGAGGCTAATTGGTCGGAAATCTTTTACCATGACAGCATCTTATACTATTGTGGTGAGGCTATGCTGTGTAGGATGCCCATGAGAGCTTGACAAAAATTTAAGTTGTACAAAAATAATTGGTACTAAGTTCAAAACCATAGCATTAGAGAAATCCATCAAAAAATCCTTTTGGGAAGGGCATAAGGGAGGTAAATTAAACCATTTAGTCAAATGGGAGCAAACAGTCAAAGGACATCAAGATGGGGGCTCGGTCTTGGCTTTCCAAGAACCAGAAACTTAGCTTTATTATCAAAATGGGGCTGGCGCTTTATGAAAGGGGAACCTTCACCTTGGCAGCAAGTAATCAAGAGCATTCCACGGAAGCAACAATTTTAATTGGCATATGGCGGAGAAGGAGAGTGTTAGTCTAAGAAGCCCTTGGATTAGTATATCATGTTCGTGGCTGAAAGTTGAGGAGTTGGCAGCCTTTAAACAGGGAAATGGTTGCAGAATAGCATTTTAGCTCGACCCTTGGATAGAAAATCATCCATTGTCTTATCGATTTCCAAGACTTTTTCAAATTGCAATCCGTCCCCATGGCTCTGTTGCAGAACATTGGGACCCATCAGCAAGCTCTTGGGACATTTCCTTTAGGACACTTCCTTCCGTAGACTCCTAAAGGATGAAGAGGCTGAGGATTTTCAAGCTCTCACGGGCATCCTACACAGCAAGAGATCAACTTCTTTACAGGACAAAAGAGTATGGTCTTTAGAACCAAACAGTATTTTCTTGGTGAAGTCTCTTGTTAAGCACCTTTCACCGGCTTCACCAATTGACAAACACTCAAGTCAATATCACAGTTTGGATCTTGATTTTTGGAAGCTTGAACTGCTCATCCGTACTACAAAGGAAGCTACAATCACATTGCTTATCTCCTCACATTTGCCACCTTTGTATGTCAACTTCGGAGGATTTACAACACTTATTTTACAATTGCAGCTTTGCGAAGGACCAAAAGTCCCCGGAGGGTTAATATCATTATCTGGATAATGATTACGGGGCGGTTAAATTGCGCTTCAGTGTTGCAATCAAAGCTGCCTTCTCATTGCATATCACCCCACGTTTGTCACCTTTGTTTGGAAGAAGAAGAGGACCTCCAGCATCTGTTTTTCGGCTGTAAATTTGCTAATCACTGCTGGTTAAGATTGTTTGATAGCTTAACTTAAGCTGGGTGTTTAGTTTGGAGTTCAAGGATAATGTCTTACAGTTGCTGCTCGGGCCTAAGCTAAATTTAAAGCCTAAACTACTTTGGATTAATGCGGTCAAAGCTATTCTTTCAGAAATTTGGTTAGAAAGAAATCTAAGGGTGTTTCATAATTCCGCCTCATCTTGGTTGAGTAGATTTGAGGCGGCTCATCTAAATGCTTCTTCTTGGTGTTCTCTCTCCAAAGCATTTAAGGAATTCTCCATTCAAGAAATCAGCATCAACCGGAAGGCTTTTATATTTCCCCAATCTTAATATCTCTACATATTTGTACTTAGTCTAGGTTTTTGGTGTCTTGTCGGATTTTGGAATTACTTGTTGCTGGTCCTTTTTATTTGTCCTTTGTCCTTGTATTTGTTTCTTGCTATGGAAGATTTTGGTCTTTTGTATTGGATATGATGAGAGTGCTATGGAGGTGTCAATCTAGTTGAGATGCCCGGGTGCACTTGCTGATCCATTCTCTCTATTTAATATTTATTTGTATCCATTATCTTGTTTGTATCTTTTCATTCACTTAATGAAGAGTTCGTTTCTTTCTTCAAAAAAAATTGCAGCTTTGCAAAGAAATATTGGCAGCGGCTGTTTCATTTATTCAACTTGTCTTGGGTTTTTTGGGAATGACTTCAAGGATAACACAATCCAACTTCTAACCAGTCCTGTCCTCCCAAAAGAAGCCCATATTGCTATGGTCAAATGCTGTAAAAGCAGTGCTGTCCGAACTGTGGTTTGAAAGGAATCAGCGGGTCTTCCACAACAAAAGCTTCTTCATGGTTAGACAGATTCGAGATTCCAAAAATTAATGCCTCCTCTTGGTGCACTCATTCCAGAGAATTTGAAGACTACTCAATCAAAACTCTAAATCTCAATTGGAGAGCATTCTTAGTTCCACCAGAATAGTTTTCTCACACTATGTTTTGGTTGCTTTGTTTTATCCTCTACTTTACGCTTTTCTGTTTTTGCCGACAATTAAGTTTAGTCATTCGGCTTTCCCTTTAGATTTTGTTTCTTCTGTACTTGGAACTATCCACTTAGTTCATTAGTGTATCTTTATTTTGTTTCGTATTGGACATGATGAGAGTACTAAGGAGGTGTCAACCTAGTTGAGATGTCCCGGTGCACTCCCCTATCCTTAGTCCACCTTATACAGTATCATTTTGACTTGAGATATTGTCTCAATTCATTATATCAGTGAAAGAGATTTGTTTCCTTTCAAAAAAAAAAAGAAAAAAGTGTTCAAAACCATAGCAAAAATTTTAAAATACTTGAAAAGATCAACAAGACGAGTACATCACTGACCATTTGAGAGAAGTGCATTTCTTTTATACAAAAGATGATTAGTTGCTCATATCCTTCTCCAATAGTAATAACCATTAGCTTTGGAACTCCCTCAAATTGTCTGATCAAGAAATTTATCAAAACTCGACCGAATCACCAAATACCTTTTTTTTGAACTAAGAAAGAAGATTGCCCATTAAAGAGGGGGAACCCAGAAAGATGCCCCAATTAATTAACAAAATGTAAGTCTCATTCTTTTCTCTGGAGCGCAAGTGGAGAAAGTACAAAGGACTGAATGCCGCAACTTAAATTGAATAATAACTCATCAGAGGACAACAACGAAGCGAAGATATATCCTAGAAAAAGGAAACAGCCAACTACAAGAGAAGTAAAAAACTTGTTTGCATCAATGGTGAAAATGTGTGTAAACCTAAGAACTGAATGCCAGAGTAAATTAATCCAATCGCCAACTGTTGCTTCTTCGACAAATCTAATGTGTTTTTGCTTTATGTGTCTTCTTTTTTGTGTGCTTCTTTGGACTTAGTACCATTTATTTTTGTACAACTTAAATTCAGAGGCATTCTTGTTTCGTTGTTTTGTGGAGCATTTGTGATGTAGGACATCATTAGTTTTTAGATATTTTTCTCTTTTCTTGTTAAATCTTGGCTTTCTTGTATCTTCTTGTTGTGAACTTCTTGTTTCCAGGTGGTTCTCTATGTCTAACCAAGCCCGGTTGATGGTCCAGTTGTTTAGGACTTATTCTTGTTTCTTTTTCTTTTTTTGAAAAGAAAACACTCTCTTTCATTGATATAATGAAATGAGATAAAATCTCATAGTACAAGAGTTAATACTAATGACTAATTCTTGTATTTGTTTAGCCTTTTATCTTTTAGTTGTTAAGTTTTAGACTTCAGTTAAGTTAGTAAATAACTTTCTGTTATTACGTTTTGCCACCCTACGTAAATGGTTGTTCCCTCTCATTAATAGGATTCAGAAGCATTATTCAGACATACTCTCTCAAGTCTGCATCAATTTGGCTTGAGAGGAATTGTAAAAATTTTCAAGAATAGATCATTTCGAAATCATCAAGATTAAAACTTCTTGTTGATCTTCTTTTACAAAATCTTTTTCGGGCGACTCTTTTCAAGATATTGGCGACAACTGGAAAGCTTTCTTGTACTATGGGTTTATGTTTCTTTTTTCTGTGGTTTTCTGCAGCTCTATTTTTTGTTAGCTCCTGTTTTAGTTTGTTTCTTGTCTTTCTCCTCAGACTTCTTTTGTTCAGAGACTACTCTTTGTAGGCTTGACCGCTTTTATCTCTGTATCTTCTATTAATTAATGATACTATTGTTTCCTCTCCAAAAAAAGAAAAAGAAAAACAAAAAAAAGGTGGGAGAATTTCAATTATCAAATTGAAATTAGCAATAAACAACTAACTTTGTCAATTAAGATAAAAGAAGAGGACCATCTGAGCGACAAAAGAAAAACTTACAATAGTTAATCTCTTGACCAAGCCATTTTTTATTCTCAGATCCAGATCTTTGCATTCCTCCTGCAACATAGCAATGGCAATAAAACTTCCAGTAAACTCCCATCCAACAAATACAAGCATCAAGTAGATGCCTATGCAAAAAATTTCAATTCAATATAAAGGGTAAATTTTGGCTTGTGGGAGAAAAAAGGCTCTAACGATAAATAAGTTGAAAAACATTTTCTTGGTGACAAAGTGGGTGGCGAGGATTTAATAAAACGCTAGATAGATGGTGATACTTTCCCTTGTTCAATAAAGAAAATCTAGAATTAAAACCGAGTGGCAACAACTTTTCTCTTGAAAAGGAAACAATAATTATTTACAATCAGGCAGGTATAAAAGATGTGTAAAAATCCCTACAAAAAGTAGACTTAAGAAAAGAGAAAACTTTGTCAAAAATAAATAAATAAATAAAACAGAGAGAGAGAGAGAGAGCAAAAGAAAATGTCTGAGATGGGTGAAATGCCTCCCATGATTTTCCTGTCGGGCAGTTTTTCCTCTTATCCAAGTGGCTTTTTTTTGCCCATGATACTGCCTCTGCAAATCGTACTAAAGGCTGGCCTTCCACCTTTTCTTGGATATCTTGCCTTAGTCCAGATGTAAATCGAGCTATTTGGAGTTGTCCTCCTTTACTTTCTCAACAATCAGTGATCGTTCTCCCGGGCTCAAATATTCATTTTGTGCGAGGTACCCCTTGTCCTTCTCCTACCAAATCAAGTCTTAAATCTCAGGATTCAGATATAGAATCAGTGGTGAGCGCAAGCAGTGATGAATTGGAAGTGCAAAGAAAAGGAACTCCATCAAATGATCTCGAAACAGAGGACTCCATTAATGAGGATCTCAACAGGCTATTTCAAGCCGCAGAAGGTAACGATAGTGGTGCACTTGATGAAGCAGTTGTCTCCCATTATCCAAGCAAAGACATTCCTAAGCACTTAAAATCAATCACTGACATGTGCGGGATATCCTTGATCTGAATACAGAGCAACTAAGGTTGTGAGCGGAAGCTGAAAAATGAAAATTATTCCATGGAACACAAGAAGAATTGGGGATCAATCCAAGCAATTGGCCCCTAAACGCATGATTTTGAAGGCAAACCCGGATTTGGTGCATATCCAAGAAACCAAGAAAGATGCCATTGAATTGGATGTTATCAAAGCTATCAAAGCATCGGATGGATTTATGTTGAAGCCTTTGGCAAATCAATGCTCACCATGTGGGATGAAAGTAAAGTATCAATTCTAGAATCCCTCAAAATTCAAGGAAAACTGAGCAGGTGGAAAAGATATAACCTCTCAAGAGGGGGTAGACTTACATTGTGCAAGACAGTGCTTTCAAACCTCCCCTCTTACTACATGTCTATCTTTTTAATGCCGGAAAAGGTAGTCCTTTTAATAGAAAGAGTCATGAGAAATTTCTTTTGGGAAGGCCATGGTGGTAGCAAACTAAATCACCTTGCCCAATGGGGAGCAGTCACAAAAAACCATAAGGATGGAGGTCTTGGGCTGGAAAATTTGAAAACCAGAAACTTGGCATTGCTGTCCAAGTGGGGTTGGCGTTTTATGCAAGAATATGAAGCCCTTTGGTGCAAAGTTATCACAAGTATCCACGGAGAGGACCGCTTCCAATGGCATACTAATAGAAAGGAGATTGCAAGCTTAAGAAGCCCCTGGATAAGCATTTCAAGACAATGGCAGAAAATTGAAGCCCTAGAAATCTTTAAAGTAGGAGATGGAAGAAGAATTTTTTTTTTTTTTGAAAAGGAAACAATCTCTATCATTGAATTAATGAGTTGAGACAAAGCTCATAGTACATAAGAAACACTTCAAGCAATGACTAATAATGGATCAGAGGGTGCACCCGGACATCTCAACTAGGTTGACACCCCCTTAGCACCCAACATCTTGTCCCAGTAGACTAAACCTTTTAACAAGCCAATACAAAATATAGACCCAATCGAGTATTACAAAATGTGATAAGCATAAAAAATAACTACTACTACAAAATCAGGATGAGTTCAATGGTGAGAGGAAATGACATAAGTTCATGGGTGAGTGAAAATGAAAGCTCTCCAATTAAGAGCAAACTCTTGAATGGAATAATCCTCGAATGCCTTTGACAAAGTGCACCATGAAGAGGCATTTAGCCTTGCTGTTTGAACCGATCCTCCCAATTGGATGCTTTGTCATTAAATACGCGTTGATTCCTTTCGAACCAAATTTCTGATAACAAGGCTTTGACTGCATTGATCCACAACAACTTTGGTTCCTTGTTTAGTCTTGGACCCAACAAAATTTGCAGCACATTGTTTTTGAAGTCACTCCCCATAACCCAGCTCAAATTGAAGAAACCAAACAGCCTCGACCAGCAACTTGAGGCATAACTGCAGCCGAAGAATAGGTGCTGAACGTCTTCTTGGTCTTGGCGGCAAAGGATACACATATGGGGGGACAAGCAATGGTACGGAAGTTTCCTTTGCATCGTGGCAGCACAATTTAATGAACCAAACAGCATGGTCCAGATCAGGATGTTGACTCTCCTAGGGGATTTGGACTTCCATAGGCCTTTAACCAACTCAACGTCAATTGGGGAAGCTACTGAAAGATGAGTGGTTAGGGAATTTATGGAGAAACTACCATTTCCTTCTAATGCCCAAATCCTTTTATCCGGCTGCAACGTAACTTTCTTATTTGACACACTGCTTGAGAGGGACAGAAACTTACCTAATTCTTCCTCTTTCAACTGTCTTTTGAACGCTAAATCCCATAAGGAAGAACTTGGGTCTCAATGATCTGCTACTGTTCCAGTTGGCTTGAGAGCTAGTTTGAAGAGTCTTGGAAATCTGACCTTGAGGGGCAGATTCTCAATCCAAGGATCTGACCAAAATGTTATTCTTCTTCCATCTCCTACTTTAAAGATTGCAAGGGCTTCAATTTTCTGCCATTGTCTTGAAATGCTTATCCATGGGCTTCTTAAGCTTGCAACCTCCTTTCTGATAGTGTGCCATTGGAAGCGGTCCTCCCCATGAATGCTTGTGATAACATTGCGCCAAAGAGCTTCAGATTCTTGCATAAAGCGCCATCCCCATTTGGACAGCATTGCCAAGTTTCTGAGTTTCAATATTTCCAGCCCAAGACCTCCATCCTTATGGTTTCTTGTAACTTTTTCCCATCGGGCAAGGTGGTTCAGTTTGCTTCCTCCATTGCCTTCCCATAAGAAATTTCTCATGGCTCTTTCTATTGATAGGACTACCTTTTCCGGCATTTGAAAGATAGACATGTAGTGAGACGGGAGGCTTGAAAGCACGGTCTTACATAAAGTAAGTCTACCCCCTCTTGAGAGGTTATATCTTTTCCACTTGCCCAATTTACCTTGAACTTTGTCAAGTATAGGCTGCCAAAAGGCCATCCTTTTAGGGTGTCCCCCTAGGGGCAAACCAAGGTACATTAGAGGCAATTTTTCAGCCTTGCAATTTAATTTTGCAGCAGTCGATTTGACCTCTGAATCATCAATGTTCAGACCACACAAGGCTGATTTTTCCCAATTCACCTTTTGGCCAGAGCACCATTCAAAGAACTCAATAGTTTTCCTTAAGACTTCCAACATATCGAAATCGTATTTACAAAATAGGAGTGTATCGTCTGCGAACTGAAGAATTGGAACATGTACCTTCTTCTTTCCAACTATAAATCCCTCGAATTTCTTGCTTTCGTGAATTCTTGAAATAAGACTACTCAATACCTCACTCACTAGAAGGAATAAGAAGGGCGAAAGAGGGTCTCCCTGTCTCACACCTCTTGAGGCTTGAACTCTTCCTCTTGGTCTTCCATTGATGAAAATGGAGAATTTAGGATTTTTGATGCAGCCCATGATCCAAGTGGTCCATTTTGAGTCGAAATTCTTGCCTTGAAGAACCTTTTCTAAAAATCCCCAATCTACTCTGTCAAAGGCTTTTTCAAGGTCAAGCTTTAGAATCCACCCTTTTTTCTTCTTTATTCTGTAATCCTCTACCAATTCGTTGGCAATGAGTATTGGATCTAAGATTTCTCAGCCTTCGATAAAAGCACTCTGAGTGGGGGCTATTATGCTTGGCATAACCAATTTCAACCTTTCAGCTAACACTTTGGCAATTACTTTATAGGTAAGTGTGGTGAGGCTAATAGGCCAGAAGTCTTTAACCATGATGGCATCTTCTTTTTTCTTGATCAGACAAATGAAATTCTCCTTCACACAGGAATTGAGCTTCCCATTCTCATGGAATTCCTTGAATAGGGCAACAAAGTCATCTTTGATTTTATCCCAAAATTTGTTGAGAAATTCCACCGTAAACCCATCCGGACCTGGCGCTTTATTTTTCCCCATTCCTCTTAAAGCAGATCTGATTTCTTCTCTGCTGAATTTTGAAGACAACCTACTGTTTTGTTCAACTGAAACCCTTTGCCACTCTAAATTTACAGGAAAACAGCCAGCACTTGGAGTTTTGGTGTAAAGGTTCTTGTAGAAATTTAAGATTTGGTCTTCTATTTCGCGGTATGAATTAGTTGGAATGCCTTGATCATTGACTAGCTCTGCTATAAGATTTTTTCTCTTTTTTGCAGCGAGAAAACGGTGGAAGAAGAATAACATTCTGGTTTGATCCTTGGCTTGAGGATCAGCCCTTCAAGGTCAGATTTCCAAGACTTTTTAAGCTAGCTCTCAAGCCAAACGGTACAGTAGCAGATCATTGGGACCCATATTCCTCCTCGTGGGATTTATTGTTCAAAAGACCGCTAAAAGAGGAAGAAATAGATGAGTTTCTGTCTCTCTCAAGCAGTGTGGCAAATAAGAGAGTTATGTTGCAGCCGGATAATAGGATTTTGGCATTAGAAGGGAATGGTAGATTCTCCCTAAAATCCCTAACCACTCATCTTTCCATAGCTTCCCCACTTGACAATGAGTTGGTAAAATGTCTTTGGAAGTCCAAATGCCCTAGGAGAGTCAACATTCAGATTTGGACCATGCTGTTTGGTTCTTTAAATTGTGCTGCCACGCTTCAAAGGAAACTCCCGTATCATTGCTTGTCCCCCCCAACATGTGTGTCCTTTGCCACCAAGATCAAGAAGACATCCAGCACCTTTTCTTTGGATGCAGCTATGCTTCAAGTTGTTGGTCGAGACTGTTAGGCCTTTTCGGTTTGAGTTGGGTAATGGGGAGTGACTTCAAAAGCAATGTGCTGCAAATTTTGTTGGGTCCAAGACTGAATAAGGAACCAAAGTCGTTATGGGTCAATGCAGTCAAAGCTTTGCTATCAGAAATTTGGTTCGAAAGGAATCAACGTGTATTTATTGACAAAGCATCCAATTGGGAGGATCAGTTCAAGCACGCAAGGCTAAATGCCTCTTCCTGGTGCACTTTGTCAAAGGCATTCGAGGATTATTCCATTCAAGAGCTTGCTCTAAATTGGAGAGCCTTCATTTTCTCTCACCCTTGAATTTATTTCATTTTCTCTCACCTTTGAACTTATTTTGTAGTAGTAGTTATTGTGTTTTTATTATTCGGTGATTATCTCAATTTTGTAATGCCCGAGTGGGTCTAGTTCTTGTATTGGCTAGTCATTGCTTATAGTGTTTCATTTGTACTATGAGTTTTGTCTCAACTCATTCATTCAATGATAGAGACTGTTTCCTTTTCAAAAAAAATTCTAGAATCCCTCAAAGGAGGCTACTCACTCTCAGTAAAATGCAAATCCCTAAGTAAAAAAGTATACTGGGTGACTAATATATATGGTCCTACTGATTACAAAGAAAGAAGACACATTTGGCCGGAATTAGCTTCCCTCTCAGCTTATTGCACAAAGGCATGGTGTTTGGGGGAAGACTTCAACATGACTAGATTGATTCAAGAAAGATCCCCAACTGGAAGATGGACAAAAGGTATGCAGAAATTCAATAAATTCATAGAAAACCCTCATCTCTTGGAAATTCCACTCTCAAATGGTCACTTTACTTGGTCAAGAGAAGGAAGAGGTTCGTCTCACTCACTGCTGGACTGATTTCTTGTTTCCAATAATTGGGAGGAGGCCTTCGATGACACGAGAGTGACAAGGCAAGCAAGATCGTATTCTGATCACTTTCCCCTATTATTAGAAGCTGGTACTTTTGAATGGGGATCCTCTCCTTTTCTCTTTTGTAACAGTTGGCTTCTCAATCATCAATGTTGTAGAATCATTGAAAGATCCTTAGCCTCGGGCAATCACCATGGATGTGGTTTCATCATCTCCTCAAAATTAAGATCAGTAAAAGAATCTGTGAAAAAGTGGCAAGTGGACTATCATGGTAATCAACGGAGGGAGGAAGAAAAATTATTAGAATTGCTTGACCAAGAGGAATCCAGAGCAGAATCGATCGAAACTCCTTCATTAGAAACGGATATGAGAACCTCTCTGAAGGCTGATTTGATGAGTATTTATAGAGTAGAGGAAAGGAATCTCATAAAAAAAGTAAACTCAACTGGCTCAAATTAGGGGACGAAAATTCGAGATTTTTCCACCGATTTCTAGCCGCAAGAAAGAGAAGAAACCTGATTTCTGAATTGCTAAATAGCCATGGCACTCCAACAAGCTCCTACCGTGAGATTGAAGCCTTAATTATTGATTATTACAAAGCCTTATACACCAAGATGCCCAATGCTGGCTCCTTTTCAAGCAATTTAGACTGGCAAGTGGTCTCAAATTCACAAAATAGTCGGCTGGTTGCAGGCTTCACAGATGGAGAAATCAGAAAAGCTCTATAAGGGTTGGGAAAGAACAAAGTGTCAGGGCCGAATGGTTTTACAGCAGAATTTCTTATCAAATTTTGAGAGAAGCTCAAGGTTCACTTCATTAGCCTCTTCAATGAATTCTTTCTAAATGGAAGCTTGAATTCCTGTGTTAAAGAAAACTTTATTTGTTTGATTAAAAAGAAAGAAGATGCAATTACCGTCCAATAAGTCTCACAACATTCATGTACAAAGTAATTGCTGAAAGATTGAAGCATGTCATGCCAAGTATCATTGCCCCAACTCAAAGTGCTTTCATTGAGGGTCGTCAAATTTTAGATCCAATCCTCATAGCAAACGAGGTAGTGGAAGAATATAGATGCAAAAAGAAGAAAGGATGGCTCCTCAAACTTGACTTGGAAAAGGCCTTTGATAGAGTTGATTGGGCCTTCTTGGAGAAGGTCTTAAAAGAAAAGAAATTTGATCCTAGATGGATATCGTGGATTTTGGGTTGCATGAAAAACCCAAAGTACTCAATATTCATTAATGGGCGGCCAAGAGGGAGGATTATGGCAACTAGAGGAATTCGGCAAGGTGACCTCTTTCTCCTTTCATTTTTCTATTAATCAGTGAAGTTTTGAGCAGCCTCATTTCTAGACTACATAAGAAAAAGAAGTTTGAAGGGTTTATTGTCGGAAGAGATAGAGTTCACATTCCATTGCTCCAATTCGCAGATGACACACTAATTTTTTGCAAATATGATGGGGAGATGCTAGAGAACTTGCACAAAACTATAGAGTTATTTGAATGGTGCTCAGGTCAGAAGGTTAATTGGGATAAATCAGCCTTGTGCAGAATAAATATAGAAGATAATAATTTTGGTAATCCATGAACCAATGACAGAAGAGATAGCCACCCCAATTGAAGTCCTTCCTGAATATAAATTGGCAATATTCCAAGATCATATTGGATATCAAAAATCAATAAAGATAGTTCAGCAATTGTGGACCAAGGCGGGAGCTCCATAGGAAGACGAAAACTCCTCAGGCAATTCATAAAGCACTTCATCCGAAAGAAAACATCCTTCAACAACTCATGGACAGCCATTGCAAATTTGGATTTGTTCGAAGAGTGTTGTGTCAGAATTCATTATCAAGGTTCATCCCACACCAAGTCAGATCACTCTATTTTCAAAAATAATTCCTCTTCCCATTCGGAGTTTAAAATCCCTCGCTCAAACTTACATTTTATTCGAGGTATTTTTTTTTTAAAAAAGAAACAAGCCTCTTCATTAAGATTATGAAATGAGACAATACACTATGGTAATGGAAACGGAAACAAAGGCCAAATGGATCAGAGAGTGCACCCGAACATCTCAACCAGGTTGACACCCGGACCTTCCATGACTTCGACATCCCCAAGATTTAAAAAAATAGAGCCTCTCATAACATTTTTTATTTCAATAGAAGCAGGCATAAAACCACATAAATTTCTTTAAACTTTAATTTTTGCTTCTGACACATTCAAAAGATTGAGAGTTTCTAATGCTATATCTTCGAAACCTCCGAAATGGGATCCGATAGCTTCAAAAGGTTGCTCTACACCAATATTCCAGTGGCAAGTTTCTTATTATCAACCAACCTCCATAACCTTTTATGCAAGTAGGCCTACTATGATGAATTGAATTCCATTTTTCAAATAGAAGATGGAATTTACGATAATCAAACCATCTTCTAGGCGTTGCAATGATCTTTTCTAAATTTCCCTGTGATGTTTTAATCAAGGCCTTATCCGCAAACAGAGGGTTAATGCTGATTTTAGTTTGATAAAGATCCTCCAAAAAACTGACTATTTTTCCATTCATCGAAAGCAAACAACCTTGAAACCACCCACAAATTTTCGAAATCTTCCTTAAACACTTCTTTTTCCTTTCTAATCCATCCAAGATATGTGCTCTATTTATTGTGAAAAGCAGAGGAGTTTGGTTGCAATAGAGTGGAATCTTGAGCATAATGATTATGATGGCTCACTCCTTTTGCTAAAATCTCTGCAAAGCTCAGCTGAAGCAACTCCTTTTTTTGCTGAAAAGTCCGTATAACACCCAATTCGAATAATGAAGCTATTAATCATCCCCAAAAATTCAATCCATCCTTGTTGCGCTGTCCCTTCTGGTACATAATAAAGAAACGACCTCCGGTAGCGAGCCAAACTACACATCTAAGATTCCAACCCATCTGACTCTTGAATTTTGATAATCTCATTGCTCCCGAGTCGTCACGCACTTCCCTTAAGAAAAAAGGGACACTTGATCCATTGAGGAGGTCTGAAATTTGCTTCACCATCCAAAGCAAATGGGATTTTGATAAGTAAATTGCTTTTCTAACTTCCATGTCTTCTATTATGAAATTACCATCTTCGAACCATGTACAGAAGAAAAGTCCATTAATCTTGCAACTGACTACTTCGATGACTAATGCTTGACAAGACGACTATCTATTAACAGAGGCTTGACTGGCAAGTATGGATGCTGTCGGTAAGGAGGAGGAGAATCACCGGAGGGGAGGTGGAGGAGGGAGAAGAGGGGGGAGGAAAGGAGAGAGGAGAGAGGAGAGTCATGGAACCTCTTTTTTCTTTATATCGTAATCATTTAAGTTATATCATTTTTTAGTCAGCAAGATGACTTTTTTGCAGTCTTCTTCTTCTATGAAGAAGGACATCTTATCGTTTTGTTTACACTATATAATTCATACATACTCTATATTACACTAAAGGGGAAAAAAAGTATATTTTTTATTAAAACAACTGCTTTCATTGAGAAAAAATGAAATAATACAAGAGCATACAAAAAAAAACAAGCTCACAAAAACCCATTAGAGGAATAGGGCCCAGCTAGAACAATGTTGCCTAGAGGGGTAAAAAGTATATTATCTATAATAATAATAACACGGGACAAATTACCTCAGAAAAATTTTCATCCGAAAGCATGCAAATGCTGACGTCTTTCATCACATTGGAAACATGAAGAAGGAATCCTGTACCCAAATCGCCAGATATAGAAATTTTCTTCACCCCTAAAGGATATCAAAAGATAAGATCATTGAATTGATTATCTGAGATAACATATGGTTGGACGGTAAGGATATAACAATTTGTAGAGATAGACAAAACAAAAGGCATGGAAGAGGAACCTTGAAAGAAGAAAAAGAAGAAACTTAACCAATACACCTTCAAAGATGGCTTCAAGAGCCAAGAGGCTCATTGTCCTAGAGAGAAAAAAAACAAGTGCATTCAAATAAGAAGTGTAATAGAGAGACATCGTGTACGAGAGAAATATCAAGATAATATTCCCCATCTGTAATGTACTGATACAAGCTCATATATACTACCGATTGAATACCATATGCATAACATCACTGATCACTCTGATTCTCACTAAGACAACTAAGATAGAGAAATTAACATATAGCTTAGAAAGAGAACACCATGAGGACACTAAGACAACTAATAGAAAACTAATTACAATTAATCTGTTGAATAATGAGCTGTCTTCAAAGTATCTGTAATCAAATTTACCAACTTGAAGTAAACCATCTGCTAGGACACCTCATTTCAAATTTTTGAGTTCTCTTTACTTTCTTCTGTTCTTTTTCCACCATAACAACTGACCAAGCGAACTTTTAGAAGCATTCACAGTAGCACCTATTTAACTTTAGTAACATTCTTTCAATTTTTTTCATGACGACAATTTGCGGTTATTTCATGAAGGATGTAAATAAAACAAAGACAATTCAGATTACATCAAAGTTTATCTGTAGAGATAAATTATTTCAGGTAGCGTTTTCCCTGTTCATGAATAAAAAGAGATTGTTTAGTTACCTATAACTTGCACGAGCTGATGAGTATTTTTCTGAAGATAGTCATGGGGATCAGATTTAATCCTGACAAAGCTACCAATCAACTTGCTCTCAAAGGTTTCATGATCTTTAAGCAGATCCTCTACTAAACTCTTTCTCAAGTAGACAAGATTAATATTTCCAGGAACCACGGCAGCAAAAGAGCTGTTTGGGTTCACAACCACTCTCGTCTTCTGACTTAGCTTTCTTCCTGGGATTATACCATTCTCCCGTTTGAGGGTATTTAAAAGATTTTCCGTCTCGTCAGAGCTGTAAGAAAAGTCATCATCTGATTCATCTTGATTCTCAGCAAAGTGTGGTTCTAGCATGTCATGGATTTTAATACGGCCAATTGTTTTCCTTCCGAAAATGGAATGGAGCCTATCATCGCAAAGGATTCGTTTCTTTCTAGAGGGATGAAGAAGATTGTTAATATTGACATATTCATTTATAATGGAGGTTACGTCGTGTCGAGAAATCTTCTCTTTGATATCCTTACCAATTGATTCAAGAAATTCAATAAGTGGTCTTGATCCCCAACCAACGAATTCATATCTCTTGGATCTAATTTTCCTTTTCATTCTTACAGGAGTACATACCTGCTGTCTACTACTTTCGATCCACTCAAGCGAATCCATTCTTCATCCTAGATAGTTGATAGCTTCGTCGTTCTAGAAAGAAACTGATCCCCGGCCAAGGACAGAGAATCTTCCAAGCTTCACCATAATCAAGGATGGAATCAACCACCGGTTCTGTCGAAGGTACGAAATAGGGAAATTGTCCTAAATGATACTTTCATATTTCACAATTAACCCCTAATATTTTTTTCTTGGTCTTTCCCAATACCCTTTTTAGGGGGCCATTAAAAATTAGTCCAAAAGCTTTTCTCAATAAATTTTAGCCTTTTACTTTCATCCGAGGTGTACTTATCACTTTCACATAAGAATGCAAGTGTTAGGAGCGAAGGTCTTATATCGGTTTCTCGTTTCTTGCTCTTTCATTTCACTACTTCTAATCCTCCTTTTAAATTTATTTTTCTATGGTTAAAAATCTTCACTTTCGATCCTTGATTCTTATTATTTTTCAAAGAAAAATGTAAACTAAGCCCAAAAAAGAATGGGAGGAATCGATGAATTAGAAGAATTGATTGAAAAGAAGCTGAAGAAGTTGTATACTAAGGAAGAAGAAATTGTTAGATTTCGACAAAATAATAGAAGTGTAGTTTGTCCCACATTGGAAAAATTGAAGAAAGTGATAGGCTCTTACAACTATTAAAGGAGTCTGTCTCTTTGGTTTTAAATCGTCTCACTTAAAAACACTTTAAGTTTACTATGCTAACTCTAATTAAATTTCTTTTATATTCTCTAGTTTGAGAGTGGAGAAAAGGTGTGAGTAGTCAAAAGTTTTGAAGGAGAGTGATATTGTAATTCGAATTAGGAGATAATAACAATTTTTCACATAGTGAGTTTCTTTCTGATGGGTCGTGGTTTTTTTTTCGAGTTTGTATTCGAAATTTTTCCTCCTTTCACAACTAGCACGCTTTTTAGAAAATCGTTCAAACAGTTCAAACAGTTTTTCTCAGTACTTCTCGCTCGGGATCAAGCCCTTATATTCAAACTATCAATTCTTTTGGTCTGTCTCGATGAGACTCACCCATGTGAACATTGAGATTCTACATCATTTTTTCAAATCTTACTTAATCCTTACCAAATTTTTCCCAAATCTTAAAAACCACACTACAATCATCCGAATATTCATTTGGATAATTGTTAAATCCATTTGAAAATTCAAATAATTTTGAAAAACATAAATTAGGAAATTCAAATAATTCTGTAGACAAAATTTGGGAGTAAGATTTGAAAGATTATGGATATAAGATTTGTAAAGATACAAAATTTGGAGGAAATTTGAAAAGATGTTAGATTCAGTATAAGATTTGTAAAGAACACAAAATATTTGGAAAAAATTATGTAGAATTTGGCATTCGTTCTAAACGAGTTTCATCGAGAAAGGCCAAAAAAAACAATGATAGTTTTGATATAAGATGAAAAAGCATCTCGGCCAAGCATCAAGAAAAAAAAATTTCAACTAGTTTTTAAAAAATGTCTAGTTGTGAAAGATGAAAACTTTTTAGGGCTATTTCAACCAATTTCCCAAATTTTCTTGATTTTAAAACCTTGGGCTAATTTTCATTTGGTTACAAAAATCCCACCGAGGTCAACCTAAGATTTGAATAAAAACTTAAAGGGATGTTTGGCCCAGAAGTTGGTGTTAAGCAACCCAACATCAACCGTATATACTATTGAAATTCGCACATTTATCAAGAAACTTAATCTCACAATTATGCACCTCAAATACACACTTCCTAACTCCAACATTTTTTCATAACTCAACTTAGTGTCACAAACACCCAATTAAATTATTTTCTTAGCACATCCAAACCAACGATTTTTTTAGTGGGATCTCGATGACCGATATAGTAAGTAGTCTTTCCCTATATTATGTAATCTTTCCCAAATCTCAAATCTTCTTCAAATTCGCAAAACTTACACCTAATTTTATGTTTCCATCTAAATTGGGAATTTTTCCAAATGGATTTCTCATTGTTTCTTCATTTGAGCAATTGTTTAGCTCTTTATCAAAGAGAATAGTATGTCGAACAATCCTAGTCTACTAAGATTTTACCGAGAAAGTGAGCATTTTGGATTGAAGCGAGCTATTTTGAGATTAAAATGATGAAAATACCCATATAATAGGTCAAAGTTTGACATAATGCAAGAGAAGGAGTAAAAGTTGAAAAATAGCGAATTAATGGAAAAAGAGGCAAAGCGAATTTGACTTGATTATCGAATTAGTGGCTGTTTTGGGCGAATAACCACTTGTTTTCTTTGTTTTTTTTTTTTTTTTCTTTGTCCATCTATGTCATTAGATTTTAGATTTTATTTCATCTAATTTCGATAATCAAGTCAAATAGTGACGAAATTTATCCTTTTATCTAATTCGAGAAAAATGTTTGTCTATATAAAGGAGGGTTTGTAACAGTTCTCATCATCAAATTTTGGAGCTTTTGAGGCCACGAGAGTTTTGGCAAAATATAGAGGTTTCTTAGTGTCAAAGCCAATTGGAGAGATGAAATTGAATGCTTTCATCAAATATCAATTTAGAAAAAAAAAAAAAGATTCACATTCGAAAGAAAACTGTAAAGGATGACTAATGCTACCCAGTCTTAGAAATGACCAAAAATGGGCGGATTAAGGAAAAAAAAAAAAAGGACCTGCACTTTATCTTTTTTATTTTTACTTTTTGAAAACAATGGGCTAGCATTCATCGAATATCAACTTTTCCAACTATGACATATACCAATGATTAATTTGACTTGATTATTTCACCACGTGCTTTAAATGTTCTATGGAAGAGTTTCTTTATTCTAAGTTTTTGAGAGGTTATATTTAATGCTTATTATTTTCGAGATTTGGAGTCTGAGGTTGAGAAGAATCGTCCGACCATATATTAAAAAATAGAAAGGAAAATAAACTATTTAAAAATTGAAAAATGTTATCTTTTTAATATGCACAAAAAAATGGCTCGATGAAAGAAAATTTAAGAGATTAAAAAAATTCAAATAGATTCATATTCATCAAACATTCACATCTTCACTATAAAATTAACCAACGTTAATCCTAACTCAATTTATGTTCACCATACTTTAAATTTGTTAAATTTGAGAATTATGGTTTTACAGCTTTGGAGTTCTCCATTCTAATGGAGTGCATGGAGTGCATTCAAAAGAAAAAAAGCCGAGAAAATAACTGGAGGCAAAACAGCGAAAAGAGAGCCGATAAACAGAGGAAATAAACAAAACGATCGAGACATTTCTCAATTTCTATTACGTGTCAAATCAATACACGGGCATTAACATTACAAAAGGCTACGGGTGGAGGGAGGGGCGAACAAGTATTGTTGCTCTGTCAAATACAACGAATAAATTTGATGCAGGACTATGAAATCACAGCTTCAGTTTATTTAAACAAGCTACAAAGGTTGTGAAAGACATTATATTAAGGAACATACAGATACAAAACCAAAAGATGCCTAATATTTCCAAATTCCACCAGAATCTCTACTGCTGTTCGTTAACTGATTCATCTATCCGTTCTTCGCCATCTTTTCCTGGAACAGATTGTATTGCAGCCATTGCCATCACTTCTCCAGGAGGTGGGTGGTCAA
Organism: Citrullus mucosospermus; assembly: GCA_030954485.1. NCBI lineage: Eukaryota > Viridiplantae > Streptophyta > Magnoliopsida > Cucurbitales > Cucurbitaceae > Citrullus > Citrullus mucosospermus. The sequence goes on along the minus strand of CM062063.1, from coordinate 37,786,379 downwards.
ATTTGCAAGTAGTGCCATACTTGCATGTACCCGTTTTCAGATAATATGGACAAATTATGGCATCCTGTCAAGTTATTGGATTATTCTCATTGGTTCACCTATAAAATGCTCACAATTCCATACTCATGTGGTCGGTGAAAATAAACTCCAGGAGATAATAAGATAACTTCAACAGGTAAATCACTTGCAAACTAGAGAAGTCAAATCTTGTGATAATTAATCCTTTCGTTCATATTTTTCACATATTCAACAATGAAATGTCCATAACCGGAGAAAGGCACATCACATAGGGGAAAATCACGAGAATGTTCCAGGTAATAACTCAGAAGCTTTGTTTTTATAGAACATAATTTAATCACATTCGATCAACGAAATCAGCATCAAATGATAATTGTGATAACATTAACACCACGGTGTAGAAGAGGCAATTAATGGATTTTGAAGTTGTCATTGTCATCTACAGACCTCTTAAAAGGTTGATTTCAAATGGAAGAAGATTCAGATTAAAGACTTCTGACCGACATAGATTGAAAAAGACAGTGAAGGTTGCGAAAGATGGAAAGTATCACATGTCAACAAGGAAGACAAACAATTAATCTATGTTTTATATTATTTTTGCAACATGATAAAGTTTTTTTTAAAAATGGAAACTAGGCTTTTTCATTGAATTAATGAAATGAGTCTAATTCATTGAATTAATGAAATGAGTCTAATGCTCAAAGTACAATGAAACAAACAAAGAAGAAAAAAATAAAAATACAACAGAAATTTCAGAGCAACAAGAACCAAACAAAAAGATAAAAAAGAGACCAATCCTGGAATAAATGAGGCTTAACTAAATAGCAAACACCCAATGAACAAAAAATCTTCCAAACGAACATTCTTCTGGCAAAGTACAAAACTAGAGCTTTGAAAGCTGAAGAGGCTTGAGAGATGAACTCATGACAAGACTGACTTGCAAGCTGCCAAAGTAGAAGCCTCCCCAGAAACTGAGCTAGCCAATCTACTACAACCGATTAATAACAGCCAAAATAAAGGAAGATCACAGGTGGAAGAAGTCACCAAATTCTACAATTTCAATAGATTGCATTGAAGACTGGCACCACCTTATCTAAAGTGCTTTAGAAAAAAAATACTCCACGGCTGAAACTGCCCATATAAAAAACATTTCTCCAAACAGCACTGAAAATACAGCCATAATCCAATCAAAACGACCTTACAACTACTGAAAGGCCTCATGACAAAACTGCCACAACTCTTCTTTGACTCTGGAAACAAAACTGCGACCGAAAACTTTCTTTAGGAAATGATGGAAGGCTTACCAAGAATCAAACCACATTTTCCAATCAAGGAAGAGAATTTAAGAGGAATTTTCGAAGGAGTTAACTGAGCATGCATCATCAAGAAAGGCTTTTGACTAGAGTTTTTCTTAGCCCAACTTTGGAAAAGTGTTGGAACATCTTCTAACTATATCTTCATCAGAGTGGGCTTCTTCAAGCACTAGATTTAAAGCCAAACAATCATTTTCATCGCTACTTACACTAATAGCAGAGTCATCTTGAGTCTGGAAAACTTTTGTATAGGAAGAAGTAGACACTTCCTGGTTGAAATTCACCTTTCAGTCTGGAAAGGAGATAATAGTTTTAGAAGATACATGAGGTGGTGGATGAAGATTTGAGGACTTTGTACTTGCCTTTTTAGATGCCAAAGATGGAACCTGCACAAGAATGCATCTTTCCTCAATTAACTCCATCTTGAAATGACAAACAAAATGCTTACGAGATTCTGGGATGACATTTGCTGCTAATGACTTAAGGATGGAACTCTTCTTTCCGGGGAAATGCTTTTAAAATGCTTCAATAATCTCGTGAATTTCATACAAGCGGAGGAAGGCTGCAGAAGAACAGGGGAAGGGGAGAAGGTAATTTCTTTAGCCTTGAAAGATTCAGAAAGAGAGTCCTTACTAATAAAATAGCCGCCAACTTTTCCACTTGGAAAATGAGCTTCATTAATTGAGAATGTCAAAGGATCCAAAACATCTTCAGACGAGGAGTTATTAGACTTGGAGCATGAGTCTTCCAAGACAACTTTGTTATTGGTGTCAAAAGACTGTTGGTTAACTCTTGAAGAAATACTAGGATTCGTTTTTTGAATATCAACCTACATGGCATTAAAGGAGGAAACAAGTCAACCCATTTCATGGAGGTCGGATTAGGGTTATTCAGGCAATCTCTAGGTTAATCTTTTTACCCTTATTTGTGTATTAATTCTCTTTAAATAGAAAATCTCTTTCATGTATTTTTTACCCATTTCATTCTAATAAAGTTTCTAAAGTTTGATTCTGGGAGAATTCTCTTCTTTCATCCTTTAGGCTGCATCATAAATGTTCCAAAACTTCAACCAACCTCCCTAAGATGGAACCACAGAAATTTTCTGATGCTTTAATTCATCCTAGAACTCAAGCATTATAGTGAAATTTCCTGTAACTGTCCAACCTTTGTTTTGAGCAAGTATCGTCACAAAATCCGCATTGGGGCATTAAAGAAGAGCTTTATCTGGTTGGAAGGGGTTGATTATCAATCTTTTTTGAAACACTTTGCAAAGGGTCTCATAAATACGTTTCCAAACATCATGAAAACGTCTGGTAACCACCAAGGTTTGGTCCCAAAAAAATTTTCGAACTTCTAGATCGCTTCTTTTCTTCATTATGTTCTTTGGCTCCTTCTTGATCCAAGAGAAGACTACAGGAGCTTGCAAAGGGTCTCATAATATGATTAGAGTTTCTTGAAATCGGAACATGATCCTTCACTTTCACCACTTCAATAAACGACTAAACGACCAGGTAGAAGAATCTTTTCGGGTTAGGAATTCAACCTTTTCCTTTTTGTTACTTCCAACCTTGAAGAAGCTATTAATCATTTCCACAAAAGCCTCCCAACCAAACGAATTTTCCCAATTATCACAAATAGATGGTTTGTAATTCCTCTTTAAACAGAAATGTATTGGAAATAAAGACAGTTTAGTTTTCATTTTTATTATTTTTTATAACAAGAAACAAAACTAAGATATGGGAAGATAAAAGCTTTATCTTATGATAACAGAAACAGTTTCAGGCATTACTACTGAATATAGCGTGTACTCAACATTCATGCAAGGTGAACTTAACAATAGCAGATATATATACCTCTCTCCTCGGTAGTCCTGCTAGTGTTAGTTTCACATTATGTTGAGTACCCTGCTTTGGTGCTGACCGATCAATAGGGTGATGAAATTTGCAGCGTTCCCCAAATTTACAATCCCCAGTCTTCATATAATACTACAAAAATAACGTATGTAAGAGAGGAAGAAAATATCAACAAAAAAATAAAAGAGCAAGAACTCTAAAGTAATAACAATAACACCAATAAGTGAAATTTTGATTTAATGCCACGTTATTTATAGCTCAAGGGCAGTGGCTGATGATGCTATGATTGAACCAAAAATAAGTTTTTTCACATCTTGAAGGAATCTGTTCATCTTTTTTTCATGGATTTACAGAGCCGTTTTGTGTGATTACATTGTTGTTCTCTTTTCAAAAAACACCAATAAGTGAAATGAGTGATAACATTACCTTAAGAAACAGCAATTTGAATGATAGTAACATAAATGACACTCAAGTATTTGTTTTTGTTACTAAGTCAAACAAGAATCTACACATACGGAGTATAAATAAGTTAAAGAAGAAAACTAAAATTGGTGAAGACTATGAATCTTGGAGATTCTTGAAGGAAAGATATTATTCAAGTTGTAATAAAATGATAACAATACTTCCTTTAAATAGACCTACAGGGGAATGGCTTGTTCACACTTAACTACCTAATCCTAACCTCTTTAAATAGACCCAAAGAGGAAAGGCTTGTTCACACCTAAACTAAATTAAACCCAAGAATTAATAAACTGAAAATAATAAAAATACAATCAGCCTAAATATTTAGTAATTATCCAAAAGGTTCCTGCATCAAAAATATAAAATAAGGTAATATTTTTCCTCAAAAAGAGCAAACGAGTTTTCATTGAAATGAAAAGTTACATTGAGAATTACCAATGTAAAGGCCTAATAGGCTTGCCTTTCACCATCAAAGCTATTTTATATATAGTGCACCTTGTTTTCTTTAATTAAAAAAGGTCTTTTTTTTTCCTTTTGCATGCCTCATGTTTAAGCCTCAGAGAACATATAGGGAGAGGGGGAGAGCCATCAACATACTATCATCATATCGTAACTCCATGGGGGGCAGGAGGAGGTGAGAAAGGTACTTACGTCACATTCTATCTGCCCAGGTCGTTGTGGGTAAATACTTGAGCCGGATCCCAACTGCAACATAGCAAAATAGTTTTAGTTATACACAACAAGAGGATTCATAAACTTTAAAAGTTCAAACAGGATGTTACAATAATGAAGTTTTGAAAATTTGTGACACATTTTCATTGAAGAGATGAAAAAAAACTAATACTCAAAAATTCAAACTCCAAAGATGTGAATTAAGAGAGAAAATTACAAAGAGAATAAAAGACTTCTAATTTAAACAAATATCCTCCAACGAAAAATCAGAAAAAGAATTAGAAATTATAAAGCATATGGTGTCTCAAAATCATCAAGCCAGGACCAATGTTTGTCTTAAAATTCCTCTAATTTATTTCAAACCATAACTCTGAATTCACCGCATAATCTCATGAATAATTAACAGATTACAATGAATTTGCAATGAAAACAATGCTGGCACAAAACCTTATCTCCCTGGTCACAATCTGTCATGATGTTCATATGTGGAAAAGGAAAGGAAGATTATCTATCAAGCAAAAATCTCATCCCGACCAAGTTGATCAGAAATACAAGACATGGAAAGCCAAAAATAATATGTTCATGTCATGGCTAATCAACTCCATGACGACAGAGATCAATGAAGGATTTTTATCCTTCTCAACTGCCAGCAAAATCTGGGAGGCCGCTTGTGAAACCTATTCCAATCAAGAAAACACTGCGGAATCATTTGAAATTGAAGGGAAAATTCATGAACTACGGCAAGGGGATATGCAAGTTACTCACTACTGCACTCAACTGTCTCGTCTTTAGCAACAACTTGATGTATTTGAAAGCCACAAATGGGAATGCACTGCAGGTGGAATTACATACAAAAAGATCGTTGAGAAGAAACGAGTGTTCAAATTCCTTCTTGGCCTTATATAGAGTTAGATGAGGTATGTGGTAGAGTCTTAACTATTAAACCGTTACCTAATACTAGAGAGGCTTTTGCAGAAGTAAGAAGAGAAGAAAGTAGAAAAAAACTAATGCTAGGAAGAACTACAAACTCCGAACATGAAGGATCGACTTTAATTGCTCGAAATCTTGGTAATGAGGTACATATAAAATACTCATGATAACCGTTACTATAGCAATCAGAAGTACACAAGAACTAATTATCGGCAACGAAAATCAAGACCATGGTGTGAGCATTGTAGAAAACCAAGACACACTAAAGAAGTGTGTTGGGATATTCATGGAAAACCTCTAGATTGGAAGCCAAACAAAGGAACGGGGGATAGACGTGGAAAAGCCTACTAAGCAAGTTCAACAATTGAAGGTGACCTTACTCCTGAAAATAATGTGTTTACTAAGGAGCAATTGGATCTTCTCCGAGAACTCTTCGGTCAACCCAAATCTACTCAAAAACCATCAGAAACAAGTGTGGCAACGGTAGCACAATCAGGTACTTGGATTATCGATTCTGGAGCATCAGATCACATGACAGGTGATATCTCACTCTTAACTAATTATGCCCACTGCAGCAGTCAAACTACTGTAGAAATTGCTGATGGTACCTATTCTGAAGTGGTGGGGACGGGCAATGTTTTTATCTCTAATGACCTTATTTTAAAAAATGTGTTGCATGTCCCAAACCTTAAATGAAATCTTCTTTCAGAAAGCAAACTAACTCTTATGAAACATTGTGTTGCTACCTTTCACTCACATAATTGCATATTTCAAGATTTGAATTCAGGGAGGAGGATTGGCAATGCTAAGGAATCCTCGGGTCTCTACACACTGAATATTCTCAAGTCTCAAGTCAAGGAGTTAGGTCTTAGCAAATCTACCTTTGTTGCTTCTAAAAACAATCATGATAGTACAATTATGTTTAAAGTTTGTCAGTCCGCCTTGCAACCATCCCAGTAGGTTGGAGGCTTGCCGAGAACGATCCTCTACAGCCGCTGGACCAAGGCCCATTGGCAGTTAATCACGCTCTAGTCACAAGGCAGCAGTTCATCCACCAAACTTAGGTTTTTGTCTCCTTAGAACTCAAAGACACAGTTCTACAACCTATAGAACAGACCCTGTTCAAGTAAGGTCGTGATAGTACAATTATGTTATGGCATAATCGTTTAGGACACCCCAATTTTTCTATTATTTAAAACAGATTTTTCCAAATATTTTTAATAAAAGTTTTCAAGTTTTTCAATGTGAGTCTTGTGAAATGGCAAAATTGGCTCGAACTTCATATCCAGTTAGTACGTATAAACCCATAGTGATGTTTAGGGGCCTAGTAGAGTTTAGAATATAACAGGAGCTAAATGGTTTGTTTCCTTTATTGATGATCACATTATACTTACATGGGTATTTTTAATGAAAGAAAAATATGAGGTTACTGTTATATTTCAAAACATGTAAGCCATGATCCTCAATCTCTTTAACACTAAAATCCAAATCCTTCACACTGATAATGCTAAAGATTATTTTAACACGACCTTAGGAAATTTTCTAAAAGAAAAAAGTATTGACCACCTAAGTACATGCCCTAATAGTCCCCAACAAAATGGAATTGCAAAGAGAAAAAATAGACACCTCTTAGAAGTTTCTAGAGCTCTAATGCTTTATGCTAACACCCCACACTAGTTCTGGGGAGAAGCCGTCCTAACAGCTACATATCTAATTAATAGAATGCGCTCTCGAATATTAGGCTTCGAAACTCCCTTACAAAAACTTAAGGAAGTATTTCCACATACTAGGTTATTCTCTCAAGTACCCTTGAAAATATTTGGTTGTACGGTCTTTGTTCAAGATCACTGACCCAATAGGAGTAAACTAGATCCTACGGCAATCAAATGTATCTTTCTTGGTTATGCTCCAAGCCAAAAAGGATACAAATGCTATTTACCAACCACAAGAAAATTCTATACCTCCCTGAATGTATCCTTCTAAAGCAAGACACCATTGAACCTTCCTTAATTATTGAAAACGAAGGAACCCCAAACACAACCCTCAATGAAGAAAATACTCTCTTTCTACATGAAGCTAAACCTTCCAACCAAAGCACATTTGAATGTAGGAAAGATCCTATAATCTATATTCGAAGAAAACGAACGCCCTCCAACATGAACCAATACCCAATCAAAGTTTACCTGAAATGCAGGAAAATGATGTCTCCAACTCCACAACGGAAACCCCTATGGAAGATATTGATCTTCCTATTGCAAAACGCAAAGGGGTAAGAACTTGTACGATGCACCCTATTCAAAACTACCTCTCTTATAAACATCTCTCTCCCAAATTCTATCCAACATACACAATCCTAACAATGTCTATGAAGCTCTCAAAGACATCAATTGGAAACAACCTGTATTGGACGAAATAAATGCCCTAGAAAAGAACAACACATGAGAAATAACAAACCTACCCCTGAGAAGAAAACGGTAGGATGTAAATAGATCTTCACCATCAAACACAAAGCTAATGAAGAAATAGATAGACTCAAAGCTAGACTTGTTGCAAAAAGGTTCACCCAATCTTACAGCATTGACTACCAAGAAACATTTGCTCCGGTAGCAAAATTGAATACTATCCGTATCCTTTTTTCCTTAGCTATAAATAACGATTGGATACTTCACCAATTAGATATAAAAACCGCATTCCTTAATAGAGACTTAGAAGAAGAAGTGTATATGGATATACCTAGCGGTATAGAATCAACAAAAACCATGAACAAAGTATGTAAACTCAAGAAATCCCTTTATGGCCTAAAACAACCTCCTAGGGCTTGGTTTGAAAAGTTCTCAAAAGTAGTAAAGAACAACGGGTACTTGCAATGTCAAACTGACCATATCCTTTTTTGTCAAACATCCTTGCAAGGAAAAAATAGCAATTATCATTGTTTATGTGGATGACATTATCCTCACAGGAGACCATGAAGAAGAAATAAAAAATCTAAAGCTATTCTTAGCCAAGGAATTTGAAGTAAAAGACTTAGACAACCTTAAATACTTCCTAAGAATGGAAGTAGCCTGCTCAAAGAAAGGTTTGAGTATCTCCCAAAGAAAACATGTCCTGGACCTTTTTAAAGGAAACAAGTATGCTTGGATGTAAGTCCACTAATACTCTCGTAAACACAAATCGTCACATAAGCAAAGAAAACACAATGGTTAACAAAGATCAATATCAAAGACTAGTTGGGAAATTAATTTACCTAACTCACACTAGACCTGATATTTGTTTTACTGTGAGCTTTGTAAGTCAATTTATGAACAAACTAACCGAAGAAAATATGCAACTGTTTACTCAAGTACTTGAAAGGAATCCTAGGAGAAGGATTTTACTTCAAGAAATCTAGTAAAAGAAACATTGAAGTCTTCACAGATTCCGATTGGGCAAGTTCGAAATAGATAGAAGATTGACTATCGGATATTGTACATTCATTTGGAGAAACTTAGTCACTTGGCAAAGTAAGAAACAAGCAGTTGTATCTAGGAGTAGTGCTGAAGCAAAACTAAGAGCACTAGCTCAAGAAATATGTGAAGGAATTTGGCTCAAAAGCATCCTATCATAACTTAAAATCTCATTAGAAGGGGCAATGGAGGTACACTGTGACAATCAAGCTACAATAAGTATCGCTAAAGACCCAGTCCATCATGACCGCATAAAACATGTGGACATTGATCGACACTTTATTAAGGAGAAAATTGAAAACAAAAACGTCACCCTTAACTACATACCCACCAAGCTGCAAATTGCTGATATTTTGAGAAAAGCCCTATCCAAGAATACTTTTGAAGTCTTAAAAGCCAAGTTGGACTTAATCAACATATACAATCCAGCTTGAGGGAGAGTGTTGAATATGGAAAGTCTTCCTCTTCCCTTTTATGTGTAATATTATTTTTTGTGTAATTAATTCCCTGCGATATTCTTTCCTTATTAGTTATTACATTTCTTACCATTGATTGTCTTTGCCATATTTGGCAAATTATCATTGTATATATTAGGGCTTCACCCTCTTGTAAAGAAGGTATCTAAGAAGTGAATTCAAAATTGCAAAACATCAAATGGAAAATTTTAGAAGTAAAAACAAAGGATTGATTGAGTAGAAAGTTGCTATCTGTGCCAAGAGCCATAATACCAACACTACCCCTCACAACTAAGACTGACTTACCAACGGCTGAATCAATCTGGGGTCTACAGCTTGATAAATAGCATTAGAAGGATTAATAATTCCAGTATTCATATTAGCAGCTGAGACCATAGCAGGATGAACCATTGCAGGAGTAGATGGATTGATTGCTGCCAAAATTCCCGAGTATATTTTAAGTGATCATTAGATACCTCTCCAAGTTTCAAAACTTAAAACAAGAACATAACACACATACCATTTCTGTCAGGGTGATTGTAGCGGCAAGTGGTGCCATACTTGCAACTGATAGGTAACAACCAATAAACATAGGACTCATCATAATTTTCTCAACTGGATACTATGACAAATTAGTTGCATGTGCTCATATACCTGCCAGTTTTCAAGTAGAATGGACAATCCACCTCACCCTGTAGCAAAGAGTTATTCTGTAAAATTTGGATCTTGTTTAATGCAAAACAATTCAAAAATACAAAATGAAGAATGTTTCCACTAAAACTTGAATCATAAATTCCAGAAAGTCAAGTAATTGCTGACATCCTGTAGGATCATAGAAAATAAATATTTAAACCTCAATAAATGTAACCCAATTTTTTGTGAAAAAATTTACAGCCTCTACAAGTTTATAGTATACATTTCCTTGTTGCAAATTGGAGAAATCTTTTGCACAACCTGTAAATGGGTCCCTTTTGATCTCTTTGGATATTTCATTTAATCAATGACATTGTTTCTTATGTAAATAAATAAAACAAGTGTAACCCAATATATTACCGGTCTAATAGGAAGTCCTTTAGAATTGTGCATTAGAGCTGGTGAAAATGAAACAGGAGGCTTAACAAGTTTGAAGTCCCCGATTCTTTCTTCTGTCTTAGCTATCAAAGTTTGTTCGCTATTTCCATTTTCTTCCCCTGATAAAATTTGGATATCTTTTGGGTGATGGAACTTGCAGTTGACACCAAATTTGCAATTTCCAGTCTTAACATAGAACTGCAGGGGAAGAAATTGAACAATATGTCAATATCTGACTTGCACACAAAAAGGGTTAGTAAAGAACACGTGTGTGTGCATGTGTGTGTACGTGTATATTACTGCACACAGTGGCTCAGATGGTCTCTCAGGTAATGTCGAAGCATCAGATTTTTCAGCACCCTGAAAATAGAGAAAACAGAATATCATATCAAAAAAGGATAAAATGGTGTACACAAGACAAGGATACAGCTTGACAACATCAGGTTCATACAACTTACCACAGAATCAGACCTATCTTTAGGGTGATTGAACTTGCACCTTGAACCAAATTTACATTTTTGCGTTTTCAGAAAGTACTGCAGGAATTGAAAAGGCCATGAAGTAGTTCGAGTAAATAAGTGCTTATTACTTTTAAAAAGAGAGAGAGGAAGAGATGCAAAAGATAAAATATTTCAAATAGAACTCACTGGACAATCTGGCTCCCCAAGTCTTTCGGGAAGATCTTCACTATTAGCTATTTGTGGGACCTAAATAAATTATAGATGAGATAAACAGCCATTGGAAAAGGAAATATAACAGAGAATTAGAACCACAAACAACCTTCAGGCTACAAGTGCAAAAGAATTCGGAAAAAAGATACTTGGAAACATTAACTGTATCCATTATTAGGAGCACATTTGGAACCCATTTCATTCTTAACAAAGGATCTAACTTGGCATCAAAATGGTGGCCCCATGCTGAAACCTAACCAGAGTTCCAAACCCTCAAAAAAATTCTTCTATTCCTCTAAAGCTGGATGTTCCACAAAATAGTGTGTGAAACATCTCAAACACGACCTCAATCGAGGAACAAGATCGATTGTGGACCTCCATATCAAGTGTGCAAGATGGCATCCCCATGAAGTGTGATCCAAACCCTAACCAATGGTGGGAATATGCAGGCGCATAACAAGGACTTTGTTGGCTAAGTGCTTCTGGCACTTTCCTTGTGAGCAAGCTTGTGGCATAAGGCATCGAGCAATTACAGTCCCCATCCTTTTACTTAGCTCACGAAAGGGGCAAAAAGTACTGCAAAAATCCTTAGAAAGCTGTTTCGATCAGTCTCCCCTTCTTTTCTCAGCTCATTAATTGTACTATAGGTGATGGTGGTACGATACAATCTAACAAGAAAACTAAAAGAAACAAAAAGAGCACAAGGATAGGAATATATTGCAAAATCAAGAGACGATACAATATATCAATAACCTTTCAAGAGGGTCATTTCTCTCCCAAAGTCTCACATTAGAAACTCCCACCCAAAATGATCCACACCCTCCAAGGTCCATAACTCCTTTTATTTATAGCAAATACACCACTAGTTAATTACCCATAATACCCCTTACTAATATCATACTAATCTTGCCATATACCTCTAACTATTACTCTCACAGACGAGTCAAGAACTTACTTTTGGAAAGACAAGTAGAATGGGATAGACCTCTTTGCATGGTGTTCCTTTGTCTATATAATTTTTCTAATACAAAGTTCTCTTTTGTGACTTCTGTCCTCCCTTCTTTCTTTTAACAAGAAACAAAAACTTTTCATTTCTATTTTCCATGATCTCCCTCCGTCTTCATCATGTCCCGTTTGATAGGAAGGACAAGGATGTTATAGGCCTTATGGCTTTATTTGGTGATTTGACTTCCGACTTTGGAGCCCAAAACTTTTGATAGGTTTTCCTGTCCGTCATTCTTAGGGTTAAAGTGACTTAGGGTATCTTGGTCAAATCTTCAATTCGTTAGGATTAGATTTAGTATCTTTAATTGATTAGGATTAGGATTAGTTTGCTTTCTAATTCTCTTAGATAGAGTAATTGTTTTCTTGTATTTATAACTTTTCATTGATAATAAAAACTTTGGTTTGATTCTTAGAGAGAGTTCTCCTCTTATTTTTTAGGCAACATCAATCTTGTATTAGAGCAACCATCTGGGCCAACATTGACTGTCGTCAGTGGAAGACTTGGAAACTCTTGATGACACTGATCACAAGAAGGAGCTTTGTAAGTTGTGTTCAAAGTCGAACAACACACACCTAAGTAGGGGTGACCCTTTAAATTCAAGAAGTGTGAGAAGAAATTTGGAGAATCATCCAAGAATGGAATTTTATCGCAGAACTAATACATTCAAGAGAAGAAATCATTATCTTAGAACAACCCAGAAAGCTTGAAACCTATTGAAGAAAGGAGTAAAAGAGATCCAGTGTTAGGAAAGATGACTCAGAACACAGAACAACTTTTAGAAAAATGACGAGTTCAAAAAAGAAATAATTCAAAGAAATAAAAACCAAAAGCTTGTTGGATTAAAGGAAGCTCAAGAATTCAACCAAGGTTGTGAAATCTTGCAAGAAACACATAAGACAAAAAAACGAAAAGAAATTTGGAACCCACACATGGACCAATTGAGCAAAGAAGAAAAAACGAGCGAGGAAAATCTAGAGCAAAAGCTAAGGAATTTGTGTTGAAGAAAGAAGACGTAATAATAGGTGGAGGCAATTCTAGTGAAGAAGACGACAACCATGGGCAACCCGATTTGAAGAAGTTTGAATAATCAGTGCAAGCAGTGAGGACTTGGAACTTTCAGGATCAGAGGAGGATTTAGAAGAGCAAGAACTTTTAACAGAAAATGCTAGTGATCTGAAGAACCTTTTTCGATTAGAGGAAGGTCAAGTTTTTGGCAAGGTGGACGCTTCATCCCTTAAACCGATTGAGGACATTCCTCAATATCTGTTATCAATAATTGAAATTGTGATATGATCCTAGGGTGATAGCCCATTTTCTGCTTTGTCCTAATGAAGATTTTGTCGTGGAATACCAAAGGCTTGGGCGAAAAATCCAAAAGAAAGGCGATTAAACGAAGCTTAAAAAGATTAAATTCAGATTTAATCTTAATCCAAGAAACAAAGAAGGATAATATCGATATGGTTTTTATCAAAGAACTGTGGAGCTCCAAAGATATTGGCTAGTCATTTGTTGATGCAATTGGAAGATCCGGTGGAATACTAACCATGTGGGATGAAAGCAAGATATCAATTACTGAAGTGTTAAAGGGAGGGTACTCATTATCGGTCAAGGCCGGGCTATCAATAAGAAGAGCTGTTGGATAACCAATGTCTATGGGCCTAATGATTACAGAGAGAGGAAGCATTTATGGTCAGAATTGCACTCCTTGGCAGACTACCGTGAGGACCCTTTGTGCATTGGCAGGCACTTCAATATTATAAGGCGAATTTATTTATTTATTATTATTATTATTATTTTTTTTTTTGAAAAGGAAACAATCTTCATTGATAGAATGAATTGAGACAAAATCTCAATCTCAATGATACAATGTAGAATACTAGTACATAGTAAATGGTAAATAAGGATCAGCGAATGTCCCAAGACATCTCAACTAGGTTGACACCTCCCTAGCACTCTCATCATATCTTAAAAAATCCAAGTAAACATATAAATAAAACACTAAAAACCTTGGATAAAATTCCCTAATACAAGAGGTAGAAGCTGAAAAGAGCCGAGGGGAAGTAAAGTACGTGAAAAAATTGAAAGCATAACTAAACCTCGAAACCTAAAAATCTGGAAGTAAAAGATACTTTGCTGAGAGAGTGAAATTAAAGCTACTTAGAAGGCTGGAGGAAGGCTCTCCACTTGAGATTCAAAGCTTGAATGGTGTAGTCTTCAAAAATACGGTTAAGAATGCACCAGGAGGAAGCGTTTATTTTTGCAATCTCGAATCTATCTATCCATGACGAGGCTTTGTTGTGGAAGACTCGTTGATTTCTTTCAAACCAAATTTCCGACAACACAACTTTTATAGCATTTGTCCATAGCAGTCTTGGCTTCTTTTTGAGGGCTGGACCTATTAAGATTTGCAAGGTATTATCCTTGAAGTTATCCCCGAAGACCCAGGCCAAGTTGAAGAGTAGGAATAGTGGTTGCCAGCACTCCATAGCAAAACTGCAGGTGAAGAAAAGGTGCTGCAAGTCCTCAGAATCTGATAAACAAAGGTGGCAAATATTGGGAGAAAGGCAATATGATTGAAGTTTCTTTTGAAGGACTGAAACGCAATTCAAATTTTCAAAAAGCATGATCCAGATTGTGATATTAATTCTTGGGGACAATTTGATTTCCATAATACCTTTTCCGAGCTTTCCGGCAGCATCTTCGACGAGAGGGGCACAAATCTACCTAATCTGATGCATTTTGATACCAAACTACACGCCTCTTCATCCTCTGCAACTTTACTCAACCGGTTTTGGTCGATTGGATTAATGAAATCTTTAAAAATCCTTTTGAGCGTGAGGCGGACCTTCCATGACTTCGACATCCGCAAAATTTTAAAAATAGAGCCTCTCATAACATTTTTAATTTCAATAGAAGCAGGCATAAAACCACATAAATTCCTTTTAACTTTAATTTTTGCTTCTGTCACGTTCAAAAGATTGAGAGTTTCTAATGCTATATCTTCCAAACCTCCGAAATGGGATCCGATAGTTTCAAAGGTTGCTCTGCACCAGTATTCCAACGGCAAGTTTCTTATTATTAACCAACCTCCATAACCTTTTATGCAAGTAGGCCTACTATGTTGGATTGAATTCCATTTTTCAAATAAAAGATGGAATTTACGATAATCAAACCATCTTCCAGGCGTTACGATGATCTTTTTTAAATTTCCCTGTGATGTTTAATCAAGGCCTTATCCGCAAACAGAGGGTTAATGCTGATTTTAGTTTGATAGAGACCCTCCAAAAAACTGACAATATCTTTCCATTCATCGAAAGCAAACAACCTTGAAACCACCCACAAATTTTCGAAATCTTCCTTAAACACTTCTTTTTCCTTTCTGATCCATCCAAGATATGTGCTCTGTTTATTGTGAAAAGCAGAGGAGTTTGATTGCCCTAGAGTGGAATCCTGAACAGAATAATTATGATGGCTCTCTCCTTTTGTTAAAACCTCTACAAAGCTCGGCTGAAGCAACTCCTTTTTTGCTGAAAGGTCCGTATAACACCCAATTCGAATAATGAAGCTATTAATCATCCCCAAAAATTCAGTCCATCCTTGTTGCGCTGTCCCTTCTGGTACATGTATAAAGAAACGACCGCCGGTAGCGGGCCAAACTACACATCTAAGATTCCAACCCATCTTACTCTTGAATTTTGATAATCTCATTGCTCCCGAGTCGTCACGCACTTCCCTTAAGAAAAAACGGACACTTGAACCATTGAGGAGATCTGAAATTTGTTTCACCATCCAAAGCGAATGCGATTTTGATAAGTAAATTGCTTTTCTAACTTCCATGTCTTCTATTATGAAATTACCATCTTCGAACAAAGTACAGAAGAAAAGTCCATTAATCTTGCAACTGACTACTTTCATGACTAATGCTTGACAAGGCGACTATCTAATAACGGAGGCTTGGTTGGCAAGTATGGAAGCTGTCGGTAAGGAGGAGAATCACTGGAGGGGAGGTGGAGGAGGGAGAAGAGGGGGGAGGAGAGGGGAACCCATCGTTACTCTCTCGCGAATGACACTTTATTATTTTGCAATATGACGATGATATGCTAGAAAACTTAAGAAAGACTATTGAACTTTTCGACAAGTGGTCCTTCTCCTATAAATTTGAATATGAAAACAAAGGTAACAAATGGTAGTGGAAAAGTGAAAGGCCAATTACTTTCATTACTCTATAACAAGGAGCTATAAGCCAAGCTTCCAACCTTAATATAATAAGGTGCTTTTTATTCAAAATCAATCCACTACCTAACTTTAGTTTATGTGGTTTCTTTTGGTTTTTGTATTATGGAGGTTTTTTTTAATCAAAAACAAATTTCATTGATGTATGAAATTTACAAAAGATGGGCAAGATGCCCAAACCAATGGATTTACAGAAGACTTCTTCAATTGATCAAAAAAGAGATGTAAGATCATAAGAACTAAAGAAAGATGTACATTTGCACCAAGTCTTAGCAAGGTAGATAATATGTTAAAAAAAGTGTCAAAAGAGCTTCATTTATCATTGAAGAGGCGATTGTTTCTCTCCTTCCATAATAACCACAAAAAAGCACGAATCAAATGTGACCACGTAATCTTCTTGTGTGAACTGAAAGGGTTGCCCATAAGAGTATGCCAGCAGTCTCAAAATATCATTATGATGTGGGGTAGACCATCCAAAGGAGAAGGTGATTTCCTTCCAAAAACGACAAGCAAACGTGCAGTGAATGAAAAGGTGACTTGAAGTGTCGTAAGCGACATGGCAAAGATGGCAACATTGATCTCTCATATCCTTTTGGCAAAAATATCATTGTATTTTGGAGCATCAATCACTTTTCATTTTCTTAATGAAAAGTATAGTTTTAGATCAACTTAATGAAAAGTCTAATATCCTTTTCCAAAAAATACATAATAATAATGTTCCAAATACAATTAAAGATCTATCTAAAAAAAATTACCCCCACATCAATTAAATCAATAGACAATTGGCATTGCATCACAATTTACACAAAGATATTTTCCAAATCATAAGTTAAGATAGCAAAAAGAGGTCCCTTTCTTATTGAATAAAATTAATTAAGGAAAGGTAAGTTCTATCTCCTCTCTCTTCTTTCTCTCTCCTCTTTCCTTTCCCCTTTCTTCCTTCATTCTTCAACAACCCTCCTTCCCCTTCCGATTGCCTTGTCAATACTGTTGATTGCCATTGTTTGCCGCTTATCATTGGTCTTCATCTTAGTGCCTTTTCTCCTTCATCTTTGCTCGTCATTCATCACTACTTTCCTTATGGAACTTGGAAGTTGTAAATTGGTAATTTCTTCTTTTGTATTTGACTTGAAAAAGGTTCATTCTTAATGGAGGGCTTGGCTCAAAAACAAATTATGACTTTATCAAAGTCACACCTCCTAAAGCTCGATTACTCTGTTGTTGAAATTATTAAGTGCTCCTTTCGTCATTTTTTTTTCTAAAGATGGTTGAGATTGCTTAGGCTCAATTTGTTTATCTAAGTTTTGGTTTTCTTCCGAGCAGTGGATATTGAGATTTGTAGTTTGGCACTCCTCAAGAGGAAGATAGTTCATTCACATGCCAGTGGGAAAGAAGGCTGATTGGTATTCTTTTTTTAATATGCTCAAAAGCTTTGATATTAGTTTGAAATCTAAGCCTAGTTTAAAACTGTCCTCTTTGGTTTTTACTTCCAGGGTCTTTAGCTTTGTGGATGTTTTGAAAGAAAAACAAGAGGAATTTACAAATGGAAAACAGAGAGTTGCCTCAAGGGTGTTGTCACAAGAAAGACTGGAACGCAGAGCATCCCTTCCCCTGTTTCGACTCCTTTTCCGTGGGCTTCCTCCAAGTATCCAAGTTCCTATTGGATTCAAAAAGACTCTGAAGTGATTAAAGAAAATTTTATTAATTTATGGGTGAGATCACGATTATTTGTGCTTAATAATTGGAAGGAGATTGCTTCTTTGTTGGAAGATTGGTTTAAAACCAAAGTCTTCATCAACCCCATCTACAAAAAATGCTTTGATAAAACTTGATCAAGGAAGTTTCGATCAGGTTATTGAACACCCTGGCAAATGGCAGGATTATGATCTTTTTCACCTTCACATTACCAAATGCAACAAACACCTGCATAGTCGTTCACTCCGGTAAGGTTTTTGGGGTTGGATCTCTATCAAAAACCTTCCTTTAGATTATTGGTGTCGAAATACTTCTAAAGCAATCAAAGCATATTTTGGAGGTTTGGGAAGTATTGCCTCAGAAACTCTTGAAGTACAAATCCAAGTTAAATGGAATTTA
Source organism: Citrullus mucosospermus (assembly GCA_030954485.1). NCBI lineage: Eukaryota > Viridiplantae > Streptophyta > Magnoliopsida > Cucurbitales > Cucurbitaceae > Citrullus > Citrullus mucosospermus. The sequence continues at coordinate 37,768,158 of CM062063.1, read as the reverse complement.
TGTGGCTTTATGCCCTTCGACCTTCTCTCATTGAGATTAAAGATAAGGCTCAGGGTGATATATTATTACATTTTGGAGATATTGAGGTTTTAGACCCTCCAAACCTTGTTCATGGTGATTTATTCGCGAAAGCTTCTCAAATCTTTTTGATATATTTCGTTTAAATTAGGTTATGAGAGATAAAGGAATCGATCCTCTACTCCAAAATTCAAAAATCTGTAAAGATTGGTTTGAGCTTTGGATAAGTAATCAAAAGGCTTGGTTAACTGTATATTCTATTGATGCTTTTAAACCAACTATTGGCAGCAGATTTTCTAATCGGAAGGTTCCTTTGATTGAGTTATTGGTTTTGTACTCAAGTTTGCCTAGCTGTTGCAGATTTATGTTACTGCCCGTTAGTTCAACCTTTGATTTTCGGGTTGCAGATTTTCACAGTCTCCCTCCTTTGTCAATTGCTGACAGAGGAAGTTCGTCTGGATTTTCAGATTTTCAAGTTGTTCAGTAAAAGAGTGGCTTTGCATCCAGATTTTTGAAGTTGGAGCTTTTACTTATTGGCAGTTTCCTCCCTTTCTTTGTTGGTCATCTATTCTTTGTACTCTCTACTTAGTTGATAACAAAGGGCTTCTATTTCTTTTCAAGTGTTGTTATTGGTTGTAATTGCTATATTTTCTTTATCTTGTTTCACTATAATTTGAGCGTTAGTTTCTTTTCATTATTGTTTTTTTTACTTAAAAAAAAAGATAGCAAAAAGGGAAGATTAACTTTAAAAATAAAAATAAAGATTTTTCTGCACGCCATAGAGAAAAGGTGGCATCAAGTACAGCACAAAATCAAGGTATCATTCAAATTAAGAATACAAAACCCCAGATCACTCACTCTTACTTTTAAGCATATGTGATAAACTCTTTAAAGTATTTGATAATTCTCGATCATACTTCATTTTTATAGGTATAAAAGATAGCAGAAAACAGTCACCTCTTTCCAATCTGGGATTCCACCTTCAGGAACCCAAATAGGATGGTCAAACTTGCAGCTATCTCCAAATTTACAGGTTCTTGTGAGCATATAGTGGGCACAGTCCTTCTCCCCTGGCCTCTGTGGATATACAGGCAAATTGCTTGTACTTTCAAATCTAGGACGCTTGGCAAAAGAATTTGAAGTATACCAGGCTTCACTTTGCCCCAAAGTGTTATAGGAACCCAAAACAGTCTGATCGTAGAGCACTATTGTACATAGTAGACAAATATGTACAAGAAAGACAAACATGTACGTTACCATATAAGTATTTTTACAATTACTCTTTCGGCTGTACAGATTTAGAAATTAAATATAGTAGATTATGTAAAATATAACATTTTCAAAATATATATCATATAAATAAACAGTCTGGATGAAGTTTTATAGAATTTAGGACCTTTTCACTTGAATTAAACATAAAAATAGCGAAAAATCATATCAATTTAAGACTGCTTCATGGTGTTGTGGTGCAACTTAATTGTACGGCAGCAGGATGAAAACGAACCATTACGTCAACCCCATACATAAAATTATGTATATGACATAGTGGGCGTGCATGAATCACTAGAGATTTATAATATCTTAGTTACAGCCTCCAGAGAAGGAAGATGGCTTATGTATAAAATACTTTGTTACGAGAAGTCGAAAACTATATAGAAATCCCACTGTCCATAACAGAGAGAACGTAAAAGAATGAGGACTATTATCTTTTCCTACCTGTATTGAACTATCGTTTGGGTTGGTGTTCGTCCAATATGCCAAAGATACGGGAGAAAATAAATTGACTAGAATATCATGGCGATTTACGCCACAAATCGTATCTAAAGTTCCACACGAAAAAATAAACGAGAAAACTACTATTATATATATGTTGATAACGAAAAAGATAGAGAACAGCACGAATCGAAGCACTGAAGCCAAACCAAAGCCCCAGGATCTCGAATGCCATTTGGTGGTCATATGAATTGAAAGCAGTAAAAAGAATCAAAACATATAAGTATCCCATCCGGTGATGTTTCCGGAAACCAGAAGGGAACATATTCATCCTGCCTCGTTTTCGTGAAACTTAAAGCCAATCTCCAAGTACTCAAGTAATAATTTTGCAAGTGGTTTTCCAAGAGATTTGAATAAACAAAGAATAAAACTTACCGTCAGAAGAACGTTTGATGCCAGAAACAACAGAGTCAAGCGCAGCAGCAACATCAGAACCCGGCCAAGAGAATTGAGAGACCAAATGTGATGTTCTTGGGACAATATCGGCAGCCGATAACATAAGGGCTTCTTTCTGGGTCGAATACATGGAGGTACCACGATCAGTTACAGAGTGCTTGATGGAGAGGCCGGAGGACAGCGAGTCTGACAGGAGATAACGGCCAGAGACGATGTCGGAGAGGGAACGGGAAGACGAGTATGTGGTGGGAAGAGATGGAGCGGCAGTGGCAGTGGCAGGTGCCGCACCGTAGACGGAGTTGCAACCGTGCAGCTGATTAGCCATTTCTTTTTATCCCAGACGCTAAAGAATTTGAAAGAAGCACAGGTCTACACTAGACTACCAAACCCTAAAGAGTACGTGTTATCTAGATTGGTCCGGCCGGAGACGCGGGCGACCTGCAAAGAGGTATGTCATTCCACTTTGGAATTTTTATTTTTTATTTTATTTTATTTGGTAACGGGCTTATAATTAGGTACATAGAAATATTTTAAAATAATTACAAATATAGCAATTTCTTCCGATCTCTTAATTCATTTTATTTTTGTTACTATTATGTCTTTATTTCTATCAAATCTTCAGGCATATTTTCTGTCTGTTTCTTATAATTTTCTCTAATTCAGCTGTGCAATTTCTTACTCCTCAATCAACGCTATTGATCTTCTCCTTCATTTGTCCATTTGATTTCTTCATCCTCTCTCGATCCATTCTTTTTGGGCACATGAATGACACTTTTATCTCATCTTCATCCTCAATCGTCCTCGCTCCAATTTTCTTATCAATCAGCTTTCAATTTCAATACTTCATCTTTGATTTTTTATTTTAGGCTTAAATCTTCTCGCATCAATTTTTTATTTTCTTTTATTTCTCTAGTTTTAGGCTTATCTTATTTGATTTTGATTTCTTTAGGCTTGAGCAATTTCTTTCTTTCTTTTTTTCCTTTTAACCTTTGTTTCTTTTTAGTTGTTGTGTGATGAGTTCATACTCTTTTAGGCTTCAATTTGCTTTTTTATAAATTTGGTATTGGTGATGAACTTAAATGATTGTCATGAATGATAACTCATATCAATAATGTCATAGGAGTTTATCAGCCAGAGTAAGACAAAACTTGTATTTTATTGATTCTTTTTATTAAAAGTATTTTAAATAAAATTACGTATAGTTAAAATATGAATTATATATGTGTATTAGTATTTTATCACATTATGTAGATTGATTAGGGTTTAATGGGAACTCTAATTGATCTAGTATATAAAGATATTTTAGGATTATGGTCATAAGCATTCGGACTTGAGTCTTACCTAGAGAGAGATCAATAGTCATCTTGAAGCTATCATCTTTTTAAAGTTATCATCAATCTCTCAATGGAATCGGTATGTTATATATTATTGACAAATTGACATAAATGATCCTAAGGTCAATCTATTCAATATATATTTAAAGTAATTATGCTAACTAGTGGTATGAGAGCATGAACTTCATATTGGATTTTTGGATTATATTTGTTTTTCATTGGTATTATGATTCAATTTTTGGATTTTTTTTTTTTTTTTTTTTTAGGGATGTTTGAAGAATTAAGTTTGAGAGAGAGAGAGAAAAATCTTCGTTCTGGAGCGGACAACACAGCCAAAAGAAACCCAACCGCTGACCGAGGGTTTCGATTCTTGCTACTACAGGTATCATCGACGGTGGCATATAATAATGGGGGTAAAACCCGTTTTGATTGCAGGATGTGCTAGCTATGGGTTTCATCTCTTTCGGTTCAAGTCTCATCAGTTGTGTGTTCGTGGATTTTGGTTAATTTCTTTGAATTGAATGTTTTTTTTCTTTAATATCAACCTGCCGTCAGTATATATAAAGTAGAGTTAGAATTTTCAAATTGATTTCAGTGTGATTTAAGTATCTTCAATCGGGTTTGTAATTCAAATTTTTATATTCAACATAAGTTCAGTTTGTTACAATTTCAACTGGAAACAATTGTTGTGCACTTATATAAACATTTATCATAATATTTAGTAATACACTACACACATGTTTACGTTGCTTTAAATGTAATTAGCAATTATAGTTTGATAATTTAAATTTAAATTTTATCAACATTTCGGTAATTTAAATTTAAATTTCTTTGGTGATTTAAATATAAATTTTCTCAATAATTCAGTGATTTAAACTTCAATTATATTTTGGTGATTTAAATTTAAATTTAATCAATAATTTGGTAATTTAAAATTAAATTGTATCGATAAATCTTTGTGATCTTCTCCCATTATGTACAATAATATATTTAAGATTATTATACTATTGTGTCTTATATTTTGGATTGAATTGGTCAAAATAATATGTTACCAAAGTAGCATCTATTATATAGATTAGTTTAATTCTAAAATATAAGATGTCCATATTCACTGAATTATGTGAATGATTATCGGCCCAAAGGAAGATAGTTATTTGACGAAATTGTGGGTATGCATGTGGTAATGAGTATGTGATAATTATAAAAGTTGCACATGTGAAAAATAGTAGGTCTAAAGAAAGGCTGTTTTTTTACAAAGTTTATTTTGAATACTTTAATTACTATGTTGAGAGTACCATTCACGGTTGGTATTTTGCCCAAAGGTTGAACATCAATATTGTGCAAGGTATCTTGTAAAAGAGGCATACCATATATATGAAATTATTGTCATGTTTAATTTTATGACATTGAATTAATTATGAGTATATGCTTTATTTACTTGTTCCTTGTTTCTGTTGGTCTTACTCAAATATCTGGAAATTTGAGTTCAATCCCTAAGTTGAATGGACCAAACTTCAAAATTTGGAAGGATAACATGGAGATACTTCTCGTGTGTATGGATCTTGACCTTGCATTAAGGACCAATAAACCTACTTCTACTGAGTAACAACCGAATACGACAAATATTGAGAAGTGAGAGCGGTCAAATAACATGTGTCTGATGATCATTAGGCACTCTATTTCAAGTCTTTTCAGGGTTTTATCACAGAGATAAAAATGCAAGTAAGTTCCTTGCTCAAATTGAGAAATATTTTGCTAAAAATGAAAAAGGAGAAGCAAGTAGTCTTTTGGCTTCTTTAACTTCCATGAGGTATAAGGGCAATGGGAAGATTATGGAAATCTCCAATCTCGCAAGTAAATTAAAGACACTAGATATCGAGATAAATGAAAATTTTACTCATACATTTGGTACTTATCTCTCTTCCTACACAATTTACTCAGTTTCAGATAAACTATAATATTCAGAAGGATAAATAGAGTATTAACGATATACTAATTTATAGAGAAAAAAGACATATCAATGGTATTATTGATATATCAAAACAAATCATTAATGTATCAATATTATATCATAATAAGCTCAAAACGCAATACCTAGTATTTGGTGTATTTGTAGTTTATCAACACTTTATTTAAACTTCAATATAGATGTATACATAATATATCAATAGTCATTAAAAATTAATTTTATGTACATTTTTAGTGTATCATAGCATATCACTTATGATCTAAATTCATTTTAAGTAGTGTATTAGTGAATCAGTTTACCAACACTCATTTAAAATTTATTTAAATTGTAACATAGATGTATCAATGGTACATCAATAGTAAAAAATTCACTTATGTATATTTTTAGTATATCAATATTGTATCACTCATGATCTAAATCCATTTTAAATATTGTGTTAGGGTATGAAGCAGTATGTCAATACTCATTCAAAATTCAATTTCAAGTTTTTAGATTATTAGAGCATCAATGTTACACTTGTTCAAAATTCATTCAAGGTATAAATTAATTTATTAATATTGATCTTGCTCATGAAAAAATAAAATTTAAATATACCATTAATATATCAATAGTATATCAACATTTATTCTAAATAAAATTTTAAATATAACATTGTAATCTCTTATATACTTTATGTTAGATATCTTAAGCAATTGATATACTAAATTAAAGTATATTAGATGAATTAAATACCAAATATAAAGTATATAAAATATACTACTAGAGTAAATTTGAAATAATAAAAAAACAGTTTACTAAATTTGAAATAATAAAAAAGAGTTTACTTCATATTTTTTTTTCTATATTTACAAATTTTTAAAAGTCGTTAAATTTGTAATTTTAATAATGTTATTTTTTAGCAAGTTGTAATTTTAATAATGTTATTTTCTATTTTTGCGAGTGCCCCTTGATTATATTACAAATTAATCAAATATAATTGGAAAAGTTATTTCATATGATATAACATTCTACTTGGAAAATTTAGCTTGGAGTAGGTTAATAAATTAATTATATTTTATAAAACTACTAACATTTAAATGCACATGATTATAACACAACACAATATTTAGATAAACTAAAGAATAACACAATATTTAAATTAATTAACTTTTTCAACAAAAAGGTATTGATGATATATTAGAGCTTAAAATAAAATTATAATTTTATACCATTTTAAATGGAATTAATGAAGATTTAAATACACTCATAATTTAGTAATCTCTAAAACAAGAATTAATTTAAAACTAATTTTAAGATATGAAAATTGAAGTAATGATACGTAAAATCTAAAATGTAAATTGATTATTTTCATGCAGAACAAACACAAAAGTCTAACTGAACATAATTTGATTAGCTATGACAACATTTTATATTCTTTGTTGGAGAGCATTTTAAGATTGCAAGTTCTAAGCTCTTTCTTCAAGTATACTGCTTAAGAAAATAGCTTAATAAAAATAGGGTGTATCATAGGCAGTTGATCTAATAAACAGACGACATAAACGTATTTACTTGATGATATAATTATAATAACACCGTTAATGATCTCTAAGAAGGAAATGGCCAATATGCCAAATCGATTCTGACATTGGACTGGCTGCCTTGTATAACACCATATATAGAAAAGCATTTCGATGGACGCTCCAAAACAGAAAAACGAAGAGGTCGGGGTGAACTACAAGAACTAGTCAGTAAAAAAAGCTGCTTTACCGATGAAGACTACCTCTAGTGAACTTCTAAGTTGTATGCTCAACGGTATTGGGGAAAAAAACGGGTGTAGAGATAAAAAAAAAAAAAAAGAAAAAAATTGAAACCTTAGATCATTCATATACAATCATCCAGCATTGCAGTCTTAACTTCTGTTTGATTCACCAGGTGGCCCCCGCCCAGTTCGTTGACCACGGCCACCACGCTCTATTCGACCACCCCGACCACGTAGTGTTCTCACAGGGCGTCTATCCAATGAAGAAACAACTCCAGCCTGTCTTAACATAGCTCTTTCCTTGGCTCGCTCTTGCAAATTTATTGTAGTAGACGTGCTACTACTGACAGGAGATGACCTTTTAGCAACAGTAGGAGGACTACCTTGTTTCGAGTCATTTATTTCTGGGGGTGTACTTGGAGTATTCTCAGTAGCTACTGAGGTAGTTTCAACAGCCTGATCACTCTCCATATCAATCTGGTTACAATCAGTTGACTTATCTACAATTTCGGAAGTTTCATCAGCCATATCACCATCGTCATTTTTCTCTTCATTTTGAATCTCAGGAGAGTTGATCTCGCCAATCTCCATAGCTATGACAGCCGGAGCATCATCATCAACTCCAGATGGGGAAGCATCAGGTGTTGCAACCGGTTCAGTATGATCCTCCCCTATTTCAGTGCTTTCAATATTATTACCACCCTCGAGTTCCACAACTTCAGGTGCTAGCTCACCTTCCTCTCTCTCACTTCCAATCTCCGAAGTTAGATGCCAGTTGTCTGGTTCAGCTTGATCTTTTAACCCATCATCTGACACCTCCGCTCCAATCTGCCTATCCAGATTTTCATCCAGCATTTCTTTTCTATCAATGTTTATCTCATCATGGCTCATAGATCCATCAGATGATAGTTCTTTTGGCCTATCAGGCTTCTCCCCTACTATTTCAACTTCTTTTTCAACATCAACTGCTTCCTCATTTGAGCCGTGAGGAAGCTCACAAATATCAGAAGCTTCTTCAATGGGTGGCTGAGTTTTGAGACTTTCCAAAGAGGATGGACCACCAACTTCATCAGCCAATGTATCGGACCCTTTAGCCCTCTTCGTGACAGGAGCTGCCATTTCAGAACTGATCTCCCCATGGACAATTGGATGTTCATGCAATTCAGAAGTTGATGAAGCTACACGTTTGCGAGCCAGCTGATGGGTTGATGTAGTTGATTCACCTTCAGTTTCTGATTTTCCAGAAGTTGCACGCTTGCTTTCATTGCTCGGTAGTTCTGATGCTAACATGTCTATATCACCATGAGACCCTCCTTCTGGTTTTCCGAGACGAGGTCGAACCAACTTCCGCCCTGCTTTACGTGGTTCTACTTTTGCCTTAGATAAATGAGCTCTCTTTTCCCGTTCTTCCAATGCTTTCGCAGGGACATTAGTTGTTGCAGGAGCCAAAGGCAATGCAACATCAGGCGTTTGGAGAGGAACATCAAGACCTGCAAAGTATACAAGCTTCACATTAGGTGTGGGTGGGTGGTGGACGAAGCAACACTAGTAGTCGTAAATATTGCAGCGTAAAAATATGATGTTACACCAAAGCACCTGTACTAGTTTGTACCAAAGCATCTGCGACCAGAGAAACCTCTGAAGGAACATTTTGAGCTCCAAGATCAGTCAAAACTGACTGCACAGTCTTCTCAAAATTTTCAGCAGCTAAAACGTAGGTAGAAGCAAGCTCGTCCAAACCAATCACTGAAAGAGGCTGAGGTAACGTATCCTGCTGTAACCAACGATCACACATGTGAACATTCAACATCAACAGAGATTTAAACAATTAGTACTACAAAAGAGAAAAATAAATAACATCATCCTAAAGCCCAGAGTGCTCAGTAAGATTTTAATCTCCATTGTTTTTGTTTTTGTTTTTGCTTTTTTGTTATTTTTTTTCTTAAATTATTTCAAAAGATACAGAGAAAAATCTCATTGAACGCTTTGGAAGGTAGTTACCAATCTACCTGTTTGCATTAATTATCGAGAAATATTATCCAAATTAATATTCAACACATATCAACAAATCAATATCAGAATTCCAACAGTTTAATCTGGGTTTAAAGACTGTAGGAAGGCATCAAAGCACGAGATACCAAAATTTAGAATAAGCAAGGCATACCTCCGAAAGATTGCTTTTAGATTGTCTAAGTTCATCAGAAACCTGCTTCAAGTTTCCCTTATGCTTCTCCAAATCATTCAAAATCTTTGATTTTTCCTATTTAGAAAGAAGGTAAAGACAGAAGCTATTAGCATGCATGGGAAACAGGAAAAATGGCAAATAAAAGTTAGGTTTAACTTCCAAGATGCCTGTTGGCATATGCATATTCGTAATATCCACAACTGACAATCCATGCCAATAATATATGCAATATGACATGATGTTCATCTAAAGATGGCCTGTTATTGAGTCTCGAGAAGCTAAATTTCCACTGGTCTGAGAACAATTGAAGGATTTAAACTGAGTTCAAATAGACAGAACAAATGTAAACTGGAGATTATGAAACCTGCTCGACTATAGTATAAGAATCCTTTATGGTCTTCTCAATTTTCAACCGCCTGCTTTTCTCAGTACGACTATCATCCTTCTCTCTTTTTAGTTCTTCTCTCAGCCTCTCCAGATGTTTCTCAAGAATCTGTGTAAAGATTTTAAAAATAAATGAAAACTGAGAGGAACTATTGAAAACACGCAATAAGTGACGTTGAATCAACCTGAATTTTAGTGTCCTTTTCTTCTATGGCCTGCTCACCAGTTGAATCTCCAGTGGACCTTTTCCCGACAGGATTCACTTAACAACAAGATTATATTCTATCATTTGAAGTTCAAACACCATGCAAACATCTAAAAATAACAAAGAACTCCACAGATTCATTCAGAATGATGAAGAATATTAGGCTACCTTGTTTAGTGTCTTCCAACTGCCTCAAAAGAGCTTGATTCTCTTTGCCCAATTCATCCTTCTCCTTTGAGACAATTTCAAGCTTTCTCTGCAAATTAAAAAATAATATGGACAATTTCAAGCTCTCCACCTTCATTTGTGATGTCATTCTCCATTAAAAAGGCCTTTAATCATGTCTTAATTTACTTGGCATGCACCTTGTACACCCACCCCTATAGCTTTCCCTGGTTTCTCATTTCCTTAATGGTTTTTTTTTTCTCTCTTTCTTAATGAAATCAATCTCATTTCTGATTAAAAGAATATGGAAGTTGTGAACTCAAATGCCTTGATTCAAGCGTACTCTTAATATATTAAATATTCTATATTTTTAGAGTTCAGTATTTTGTCATAGGATGATAATGATATGGTTTTTCTTCTCTCTTAATGAAATTAGTCTCATTTCTGATTAAAAAATATGGAAGCTGTGAACTCAAATGCCTTGATTCAAGCAAACTCTTAGTATATTAAATATTCTTTACGTTTTTCAATGTCATATATTGTAGAGTAAAGTATTTTTTTCATAAGATTAGAATGATGATGTAAGCATCCAAACAACTATAGTTATATAAAAGAGATACCTTAAACTGAGAAAAGATCTTCTTCTGTTTCTCCATATCTGCCCTCAGATTGGCCTATGCACACAAATTATGCATATGAATATAAAACCTTAGTAGTTTGATTCTATAGAAAAATATGTAACCTTAAACCTTAGTCGTGTACCTCCATATGTTGAATATCATTCAACTTCTTCTCCCTTTCCTTCAGTTCAAATCTGCAATTAGAAAGCTCTTGCTCCAGTTGAGATATTGATTCCTGTCTTTCAGAGATTAACATTTTGACTTTTGCAATTTCTGCATCTTTCTCATTCAGCTCCATCTTGTACAAGGAAGTTGAAAGAACGTGATTGAAACCCAATTTTAAATTCCAATATCAACGAAAACATACACTGATTATAACCTTTCAAGATGGCTTACTCTCCTAAAAAAGTAATCCCAAAATTGAGACTACCTACCACACCCCCTAACTCATTCTATTCATATCTAGGTGGGAGCTCCATGTATCAAATAAGATTTTGTTGATTCAGAGTGGATATTGGTCAAAACCAAGTTGACCAAATCCACTATGTTATCAATTTCAATATTGATTGTAGTAAAACATATATGCCCTAAGGAGTGAACTGGTGAGAGGGGATGTTGATATCTAGAGATCTCTTCTGAGGTCTCCTAGTTAAAAACTTGGGCTCCATTTGATAACAATTTTATTTTATGTTTTAAATTTATGCTTGTTCTCTCCCAATTTTTCAATTATGGGTTTACATTTCTTAACGAGACACTTGAACCCCTAGTCAAATTCTAAGCACAAAAACGAAAATTTGAAAACTATATATATATTTTTAGCTTTCAAAATTTGACTTGATTTTTAAAAACATTAGTAGAAAGTAGATAACAAAACATAGAAACTTATAGGTAGAAGTAGTATTTATAAGCTTAATTTCCAAAAATAAAAACCAAATGGTTATCAAATGGAGTCTTAATAAGTCAGGATTCAAACTTAATAGTACATCCCAGCAAATGATCTCAAGTCTTTTTCCTATCATCTTCGTTTTTTAAGAACACATCTGGACTAAATATTAATTGCAAAAAGTCATAAGCTTTAGAGTTGAACTTTGATCCTTGGAAGATTTCAACACTTGTTGTACTGTATGGTTGTAAAGAAGCTTTCTGACCAGCACATAATCGGGCATGCCCTTAAATGGCAAACCAAACTTATCATCCTTCTGAAATCTGATTGTTGAGAAAGTAAAAAAAATAGGTCAAGTACCCAAAAACAATCTCATGTAACGAAAGGTGGGTGCCTTAACCCTCATTTAAGCTACTTTGAAAGTTTACCTTTTGTCTCTTTTCCCCATTCCCTTAAAAGTTGCATGCTCTATGGAAGACACAGAATTTCTTATGGAAGACAAACCGCAAAAGGTGGTATTCACCTTCTTAAATATGAGAAAATCAAGCAGCTGTTTGAGGAAGGAGGTCTCAAAAATATTGATATAATCATCTAAAACATTTTGGCTAAATGGTTACGGAATAAGAGGTTCCATATTGAAGGCACAACCCAGAAGGTCATTGCTATGTAATACAGCACCAAACACCTAGGCTTAAAATGGGGCTCCGCCTCTTTATTTAAATCCAAGGGATGATGGAAATATATTGACAAGATCAAAGATTTATGTCTATCCACACATAAATTGCAAAGTAGGAAGGGATGAAACATAATTTTTTTGGTCTGATGTGTGGTTGGAGAACGGAGCTCTAAAAGACACCTCGCATGCTATATTTTCTAGCTGATGTCTGGAACTCATCCACGTCATTTTGGAATATTTGAGCAAGAAGAAATCTGACAGAAGTTACGATAGATTAATGAGTGAGGCTATCACAAGCACTAGAACCAACTGTTCTAAATGGTAACCATGACCCATGGGTTTGGAAATTAAAAAATGATGGGGTTTACTCTACAAGATCTCTCTTTCTTTCTGTCATCTGCTGGAAGACTAGGAAAAGAGGAATTATATGGCTCTACTTTTTTTAACAAAAACGGAAACTTTTCATTGATGAAATGAAATGAGATGAGAGATTAATGCTCAAAAGATACAAACTCCACAAGGGAGTGAAATTGAAAACAATGAGGGATTTCTGTCATCTGCTGCATTTTGTGTAAAAAAGATGTTGCATCCACTGTCACTTATTCAGCACTTGCTCTCTGGCCAAGATCTTTGGGACCACTCTCTGGGAGCCATTGGTTGGCACATTACCACTTCAAAAAATACAAGGGACCTCCTTTCCACCATACTTACTGGACATCTTTCCAAAAAGGAGAAACAGAGCCTTCTGCACAACATCGTCTGGGCTCTTTGGTGGTCAATTTGGATTGAGAGGAATTATCACATTTTCATTGACAACAAACAAGACTACAAAGCTCTTCACACATCATATGTATCCTTTTTCTTGGTGTAAATTGAGGTTTCCTATTTGTAATTATAGGTTATCCTCTCTCAGCTCAATGGATTAGTTTTTGGAATAACATTGATAGGAATTCTACTCATTTTTGTAATTTCATCCTATCAATACGATTTGTTTCCTAAAAGAAACTTCATAAGCATTAATCATCCCTCAAAGATCTCCTTGGGTGGGCACCCATGAAAATTAAAGGGAATGAACCATGGGGATAACGCAAAGAGTGCCACCAATACTACGATTAAACAAAAACACAAAAGTAACATATATTAAAAGTAGACATTCTTAAGATAACAAGAAAGAACAAGTGGTTACCTGCATTCTTTGAACATCATCCTTTACTCGACTGTAATCTTCATAATCTATATTCTTAGATCTTTCAAGCAACTACATACACAAACCAAAATCAGAAATGAACATGTACATCCATCTAAGGAATAACAGAATATTGTGTGTGTATGTGAATCGGATCCAGAGCAGAGAAATGTAGGAGTTTTGATAAAATTAGAAAATCAATCTTCAGATATAATACCTCAGAGACTCTGCTCTCAAGGTGAGCCTTCTCCACTTTCTGCGATTCAATTTCCATTTTACAGGATTCCACCTCCATTTGTCTCATCTTCAGCATGCCCTCAAACTTCTCTATTTCACTTTTTGCCTTCCTAGATTCTTCACGTAGTTTCTATGATCAAGCATTTTTTAAAATTAGTAAAAGTTCCCTGGAGGAGCTGAAATTACGAATACCCACATTTGACTGGGAGGAAAAGAAGAATAAAAAGAAAACAAAAGAGTGGAAGAAATAATGATAAGAAAGTTTGGCCTAAAATCATCCATGATATTGTATCCTAAAGGTACCTGGGATTCCTCAAAATTGTGCTTGTTCTCTTCTCGCAGTTGAATATTGCTTTCACGAAGCAAGTTCATCTCCCTAACCTGTAAAAAAGTTAACCTTCATATCCTACAACTCAGAGAAGATAAAGCAGGACATACAGCTAGTCCCTCCTGTAAGTTCGTTAGTTGCCCTACAACATAAAATTGTCTTCGTAATGAGCCAAGAAAGATAGCAAGTTTAACCTGAAGTTGTAAAGACTTAATTTCCTCCTCGGTTAACAATAATGCTTTTGAGCTTTGACGCTCAGCATTAAGTGACGTTTGTGCACTCTCCACGGCTTTAAGAGCACTTTCTAACTGCATGATGGAGCAAAAAGAGATGAGAGAGCTCAAAAGCAGTATAGTTGAACATAAAAAGGTTGGTGATTACACAGCCACAGCACAACTTACAACTTACCAACTATCCTAACTAGTAAACAAGTATGAATTACTTAACAAACAACCAGCAACTAAACAACCAACCAACCGGGAGTAACTAACAGGACAGGGATATTTAACTAACCAGCATGTAGAATACAACAAAAGGTCTAGTCCACATCAAATGAAGACAATGTCCCACTTATTAAACCAATAGAAAAGCTAACGTTTGGGCAAAACAATGTGATCAGGAGCAAATGTTATTTATGAGTAAAATACGATAAAGAGATGCCATATGAAGCAACTTACATAGAAAAGATACATTGACCAGTGCCCAAGCCATACAACTAAAGCAGCCACCTGTGGGCCCCATGCGCCACTGGAAGCTGCCCCTTCTAACACACACAAGGGAATGCGAGTAGCCAGAATATTCTCCTACTACCATGGTTTTCCTTTTTTTGGCATTTCCAACCCATCTCGGTTTATTAGTTTGATATATTCATGTCGCCTAAGTGATTAAAGGAGAAATTCTCCAAGAATCAAATTCAAATCTTATTATGAATGTTGTGTAGAACACATGAGGACTCTTACTTAGAATGGATTAATAGTTAAATCACCGATTGACCCAAAAGCTGAAGCTAATGAGTTATAATAAATTTAATCGTTCCTGAAGGGGATTGCAGTGAAACCTTTGCAAATTTGTACCAAAGGAAAGAAGAAAGTAAGGATGTTCAATCTGTATGTCATTCTCCTTTATCTCCTTCTAAAATACCACCCCATTTCTCAACCATTGTCGAAGTTTGTGGATTGCAATTTTATAAAGCTCAACATCATTCAGATTGAGGCATTCATTTTCAGAATTTTTGTGGCCTGATTATTGGGTTAATCCCTGGGTGCACTATAACATTAGACTGTTGAAATTTGAAGATGGTTTGGTCTTCCTAATTTTATCAGATTTTAGAGTGGCTTTGTTACCACGTTGTCGAATTGGAGTCTGGATTCTTCTGGGATATTTTTGTTTAAAAGGCACTGTGTTCCTCCCATTCCACTAATCGAATTGGTCTCTTCATTCAATTTTGGCTGTATGGGTTCCCCTCATAACATGGTCGCTTGTTCTCACAATTTCTCACAATTTCAAATCCTTGGTTTTTGTATTTTCGTTCAAGGGCCAATTTGTTCCTTTATGGGTTATATTTCATTGTATTTGCTTTACTTTTCTAAATTAGTCCAATTAAGGGCCATATTTGGTAGTATTTGCTTTAATTTGCTTTTTATTTTTCTTTGTTCATTGAGCAATAGATTTTCTTATGAATGAAAAGCCCTTGTTTCTTTAAAAAAAAAAAGTGGAAATCAATATTAAATGGGGAAGAAATGTCATTATAAGAGTTTGAGCACAACCCTGCCATATTTTATAGTTTAGTATCAAGGAATGCACTTCTTAGCAAGTGCATGCACAAACAAAAATTACAGTATAAATGACCTGGAAGCTGTACACAAACAATAAGTTGATGTTTGTACTTTGTAGTGCATAAACTAATCTAGAAACCTACTTGTGACTGCAATCTCAACTTGTCCTTCTTTAGCAAGGAGATCTCCACTTCAGCCTGTTTACATAAACAATAATATTAGCATATTTAGTGCTGTCAATCAACTATAAGCAGAAAATAAGAGACACACAGGAACATGAGTGATTATGCTGCAAGATCTATACAAGCACCAATATTTAAGCAGAACTTGAGAAAAGTTCTCCGCAATCTATGGAATACCATCTTTTCTTTTAATAGAAACAATAACTTTCATTGAGATAAAAAAATGAAAGAATACAAGGATTCAAAAAACAAGCCTACAAAAGAGAGAAGAATCTCTCTGAAAGAAGGGATTCCAACAAAACAAAATAGAACCTCAAAAGATTCCCAAATCTATGGAATACCATAAAAATGCAAAACAACTCACAGTTATATGCAAGAAAGTGAACTGCAAAGATTTATTAGAATAACGGTCCAAAACATTCAAAACCATAAAATAACCATCTTTGACAAGAAGCCGAGGGCCACTTTATTATAAACCCACCCAACGCTGGAGTAAAACACTGCAGTATTGCTGTGTCAACGAAGCACGAAACATAAAAAAACACTGGAAAGGGTGCCTTAACAATAAAATAAGGAAAAGGAAAAGAAACATTACAATTTCTTTTGTTCGTCTGAGGTAACTGACCACACTCTGAATACCAGCGTCCCCAACCATTTCTTTTGTATTACTTTCAGAAGAAACTCCAGCCAACTTTTGATCCTTCTCCACCAAACGAATGTGGAAAGCCTCAAGTTGAGCATGCAGAATTTTATTCTAGAAAATGAACATCAATAGAACAAATAAGGAATGAAGAAACAAACAAACAAACTAAGCATTTCACATGTTCTTGTAAGTTCCACAAACTTAACAAACCCCTAAGAAGTGAAAGATAAAATACAAAAAATAAACACAAACGAAAGGAAATGAAACTCTTTTTATTCCACAATGTAGACAGAACATACAGGAATTTTAAGAAGATAGGGCCTATTTCTAGATTCCATGCCAATTTTTAATTTTCTTTTGAATTGTTAATTTTTTTTTTTTTTTTGAACACGAGACAACTTTTCATTGATTGAATGAAAAGAGAGACTAATGCTCAATAGATACAAAAATCCACATAGGAGAAAAAGTAAATGCAATACAATTTCAATAATAAAAAATCAAAGCATAATCATAAAAGATGCAACAAAGTTATAAAGATTACAAAAGTTGAACTAAGAAGGGAAGTCGAAGCCTGGCCAATTGACTGATATCCTGAGAAGAGTATTCAAAAAAAGTTGTGGTAAGAGATCACCAAAGAAAAGCGTTGAGATGAGCTGTGGCGAAAGTATCCGAACTAGAACAATACTTCTCTTAAAAAATTCTTAAGTGTCTTTCCATTCATAAACCTGAAAGCAAAGCTTTTACTGCATTAACACAAATAAGGTGTAGTTTCACTGAAAGAGGACTCTCAAGCAACTGAAGCACATTGTTTTTGACTTGAGTAAAAAACCCATGAGGAATTAGGTCTTTGACTTCGGAAGAGAGAAATCTGAATGCTTAAACTTTTGTAAGGAACTAAGTGGCCTCAAAGACTAGGAAGCTGTCTTTGACGAATCTAATGTTGGTACTTGAGCAAAAGTGCACCCTTTTTATGTAGCCTAAAGTGGTTGCTCCATATAAACTTCCTACCGAAGATCACCATTAAAGAGAGCATTCTTTATGTCAAAGCTGATGCAAAGACCAATTGTGGGTAGTGCCCATGGAAAGAAAAAGTCTGCTAGAGTTTACTTTGACAACTGCAGAAAACATATCCGAATAATCAGTCACATAGATTTGGGCATAACCTTTGGCGACAAGACAAGTTTTCAATCGAGCCACTGTTCCATCAGGGTTAACCTTGATAGCAAACACACATTACATCCAATTGCATCCAATTGCCTTCTTTCCAGCAGGACGAGTGATGTAAAGATATCAAGGGTATTTTGGGCATTTCTTGTTAAATGAGGGTATTTTAGGTATTTCTTGAAAAATGACAGATTGTATTCTCTTTCTAATTCAATTTTAATTTTAGAATAGTTGTGGCAAAACTCTTCTCCTTTGGGTCTATTTAAAAGAAGTTAGGTTAGTTAGTTAATTAGGTGTGTACAAATCCTTTCCCTTTAGGTCTATTTAAAGGGAACTCTTAGTCTTCATCATATTGTTATTGACGAGTAAAGGGCTTGGCAAACTTCCTACTCTTTCTACTCTTCCTCCTACCAATGCAGAAGCATCCTTTTCATCTTCTCCTCAAACTGTCAATCGAAGTGGCATGATGGACAGTATGATTGTGATGCAAACTTCTATGGCAGGACTACAACAAGCAAACGAGAAATTAACATTTGATGTTGGGAGAATGGTTGATAATCAACCAAGAAGTCATCAAGAAGTCCCTGCCATGAACCATGCAATTGGGAACAATCAAGAACATCTTCAAGATCTTCAACAAAGGACTGAAAACCAGCAACAAAACTTATAAAGAAATCAAGACTTGCCTCGGAGGGGCCAAGGATTTCATCCAAGAATTCAAGAACTAGCAAGATTTCCTCAAAGGTTTGAAAACAGAGAAGGGTTTCTGCTAACACCTTCAAGTTTAACCACCTATTAGGCCTGTGCCACCACATCTATTAGGCTTGGATTCTGATTCATTTGAAGATGAAGACTATGCCAACCCTTGGCCAAATTATCGAGCAAGAATGATGCATTCAAATCATGGAAAGAACCCGTTGGGAACAACGCCAATGTCCTTATGATCAAGCACAAGGGTATGAAAATCAAGATTATTATCAAGATTGGCAAGGACAACCAAATTGGCGGCAAGAAAATGATTTTAAGATGAAGATCGACATTCCCACATATAATGGCAAGATGAATATTGAAATCTTTTCAGATTAGGTGAAAAGTGTAGAAATTTTTTTTGATTATATGAGAACTCCGAAATACAAAAAAGTAAAACTTATTTTTTTGAAACTTAAAAATGACACATCGGCATGGTGGGATTAGATTCAAGGCAATCGCTGCTTCTATGGTAAAAGACCTATAACCAGTTGGCCTAAAATGTTGAAATTAATGAAGAACCGCTTCTTGCCAGCTAACCATGAGCGGCTTCTTTACAACCAATTTCAACATTGCAAGCAAGGAGTTCCATCGTTTAAGTGCTAGGAACAATTTGGCCAAAAGTGACAGCCAACAAGTGGCTTGGTTCATTGATGGATTGTGACAAGACATCAAAGAAAAGGTGCACCTTCACCCCTATCTTTCTTGGCAGAAGCGGTGTCCATAGCCCCCACGATTGAAGAAGATGAGGCCTTAAAACAGAAACGATGGGCTGGCCGAAGGAGCAATTGGGATAAAAATTCAACAATATCAAGAAAGTCCACAGCAGAAACTTCAAAAGGGCAGTCCGGTGATGCACCTACCAAAAACAAAGGGAAAGAAATTGAATCTAAGGGAAGCCCTACTTTTTCTTCTAGAAATAACAATAATCCTTATAATAGACCTAATTTTGGCAAGTGCTTTAGGTGTGGTCAAACGGGACACCTTTCTAACGACTGTCCCCAAAGGAAGAACCTCACAATTCAAGAAGAACATGAGGATGATGAGGATGAGGACTATTCCAAAGAAGACATCAACGTGGCCCAACTGGATGAGAGAGATACTCTTTCTTGTGTGATCCAAAAGGTCCTCTTGACTCCGGTAACCGAACTAATTCACAAAGACACGTGTTGTTTAGAACCCGTTGAACCATCAATGGGAAGGTGTGCAACGTTATTTGATAGTGGTAGCTCGGAGAACACAGTGTCTAAGAAACTTGTGCAACATCTTAAATTGAAAGTTGACCCATTCCAAGCCCCTATAAAGTGGGATGGATTAAAAGAGGGGGAGAAGTTGTTGTTAATGAAAATTGTACGGTTCCATTGTTAATTGGAACACATTACAAAGATCAAATAGATGCGATGTCCTAGATATGGATACTTATCACATTCTACTTGGAAGACCATGGCAATATGATAACCATACCAAACAGAATGAGAATGCCAACACCTATGAGTTTGAATGGATGGGTAAAAAGGTGATCCTTGTACCTGTTGATTCGAAAACTCCTATGAGCAAACATACCATCAAGGAGAAGCACAATGCCAACTTATTTTCTATCATGCTTACAAGCAAGCACGGACAACTGCAAATACATTCAAACTAGCATTATTTGTCCATGACAAATCCAAGATCCGAGGCCTTGTTACCAACACCTGTGGACAGAAAGGTGCAGAACCTTTTAGTCAAATTTCCTTCTATTACCAAGGTCCCAAATGAGCTACCTCCACTCCGAGACATCCAACATAACATAGATTTCATCCCTGGATCGTCTTTACCTCACTTGCCCCACTATCGAATGAGCCTTAGTGAGTACCAAACCCTCCAAGCTATCATCCAAGATCTTTTACAGAAGAAACATATCCAAACTAGCCTTAGCCCTTGTGCTGTCCTAGCCCTTTTAGCTTTGAGAAAAGATGGTAGTTGGCACTTATGCATAGATAGTTGTGCGGTCAATAGGATAACGATCAAATATAGATTCCCAATCCCAAGAATTTCGGACCTACTCAACCAACAAGTCGGTGCAAAGGTGTTTTCCAAGGTGCATCTTCATAGTGCATATCACCAAATAAGAATTAGACTGGAGGATTAGTGAAAAATTGCGTTTAAAACTCACCAAGGATTGTTCGAATGGCTAGTAATGCCCTTTGGGCTCTCCAACTCACCTAACGCCTTTATGAAGCTCAAACCAAATATTTTTACCTTCCATCAACAAATTTGTGGTCATTTACTTTGACGACATTCTAACTTACAACAAAACGGTCAATGACCACCTTACACACCTTCATGAAGTATTTTCCATCCTTGAAACTAATACTTTATACATCAATTCTAAGAAATGTGTCTTCCTATACAGTAACATCAAATTCCTTGGCTGCATCATTGGACAAGAACGTGTCAAACCGGATCCTCAAAAAATTAAAGCCATCAAAGAGAGGCCAACACCTACACCGTTCAAAGAGGTTCAATCTTTCCTCGGCTTAGCATCTTTTTACCGCAAATTTATAAAGAATTTGAACTCCATAACAGCCCCTTTAACTCAATGCTTAAAGAAAGGTAAATTTGCCTGGTCTAAAGAGACTTTGGATAGTTTCAATGCCTTAAAGGAAAAACTAGCTAACCCACAAGTTTTGGCCCTTCCAGACTTTACAAAAATATTTGAAGTAGCAGTTGATGCAAGTTCTATAGGCATTGGGGCTGTCCTTTCACAAGAACCTCACCCTTTGGATTTTTTAGTGAAAAGTGGTCCACTTATGAACAAGAACTTTATGCATTAGTTCGAGTCCTCCATCAATGGGAACATTACCTTATAGGCAAGGAATTTGTGTTCATAACTGATCATTACTCTTTAATATTCCTACATTCTCAAAAGAATATAAACCAAATGCATGCTAGATGGATTTCTTTAAGCATACCTCCGGAATTACTAACAAAGTGGTCGATGTCTTGAGTAGAAAATCATCCTTGCTTATTATGCTTCAAAGTAATATTATTGCCTTTGATCACTTACCAAATTGTTATGAAAATGACCTCGATTTCCATGATATTTGGAAAACATGTTCTTCTGACTCCCCTGCTAGAGACTACCACCTTTTGGATGAATTTTCTATTTTGTGGTAATAGGTTATGCATCTCACAAGGATATCTATTAGAGGCTATCATCATCGAAGCTCATTCGGGCAATTTAGCAGCCCATTTAAGCCGTGACAAAATCTATAAAACTCTGGCCACACATTTCTTTTAGCCTCAACTTCGTAAGGATGTCTACAACTTAGTCAAAAGATGCTTCACCTGCCAAACATCCAAAGGTCACATTCAGAACACCGATTTGTATACTCCTCTCCCAATTCCTTCTAATAATTGGTAAGACTTATCAATGGACTTTATTTTAGAATTGCACACAATGAGGGTATGACTCTATCTTTGTTGTTGTTGATAGATTTATTGGCTCATTTCATATCATTGTAACAAAACATATGATGCTTTGAACATTGCTAATCCTTTTTTCTTAAGGATATTGTCAGGCTTCATGGAATTCCAAAGACAATTGTGACGGATAGATTTTTTTTTTTTTTTTTTTTTTTTTTTTTTTTTTTTTTTTTTTTTTTTTTTTTTTTTTTTTTTTTTTTGAAAAGCTTGTAGAAAAGAGTTGGCATTAACCTAATATTTAGCTCCTCAAGCCACCCACAAACGGACGGTCAAACAAAAGTTACAAACTGGACATGGGGTAATATGCTTCAAGTGGAAATCAACCAAAACAGTGGACACCAACCTTGCACAAGCAGAGTTTGTCTACAACAATATGCAGAATAGATAAACCGGGAAGTGTCAATTTCATATTGTATATACTAGACCTCCTGCTTTGACTTTTGATCTCACAACTCTTCTTTCTAATGTAGATATTTGTGAAGAAGCCGAACAACTTGTTGAAAGCATTGAAAAGTTACATTCAGAAGTCACTGAATACCTAGAGAAAACAACCTCTATATACAGAGCTCAAGCGGATGTTCATAAATGCCATGTTTAATTCAAACCTGGAGACCTTGTAATGATATATCTTCGCAAAGACAGATTACCTAAAGGAACATACAACAAACTCAACAACAAAAAGTTTGGACTCTTTACTGTCCTTAGAAATTCAAGGATAATGCTTACAATATAAATCTCCCAACTTCATTCAACATAAGCAATACCTTTAATGTAGCATACATCTTCCCTATCAAGCCCTAGATGAGTTCAAGCTTTCAACCTAAAACTCGAGGATGAGTTTAATCATAAGGGGGCCGAATTGATATAGAGATATCAAGGGTATTTGGGGCATTTCTTGTAAAATGAGGGTATTTTGGGCATTTTTTGAAAAATGACCGATTGTATTCTCTTTTTAATTCAATTTTAATTTTAGAATAGGTGTGGCCAAACCCTTCTCCATTGGGTCTATTTAAAGAAGGTTAGGTTAGTTAATTCGGTGTGTACAAATCATTTCTCTATGGGTCTATTTAAAGGGAAATTATCATTCACTTTAGATCATTAATAAAACTTCTACTTCAAGATTTCTCCAAGACTCTTAGTCTTCACCGACGAGAGATTAAATCCCAAGTACCATTATCATCTAAAGCATTCATCTCATAAAGTAAAGAGGTTGATGGAAAGATGGGGACGAAAGAACTTCCAAGGCCGATTTAACCATCTTCCAAGAGTAATATGTAAACAACTGAGTAACAAGAAGGCAAGAATCAGGCTTTAAGCCTAAAATCCCACTCTCCTTTCTAACCCTAAACCCTTTCTAACCCAAAAAAGTGATTCTTGTTAGAACTTTCACTGGAATACTTAGCTGCCAAACCACTGGACTGTCTTGACATGGACTTCTGTCTAACCACATCTACAAAGCTTCTCCCATTTGATGTACTGTGCTGTGAATCTTCAAATGATAGTTTATCTTCCAAAAAAAATGCGAATGAGAGGTAGGCTTTAAAATCTTCATCTCATCAAACTTAGTGAGAATGTCTCCTACCATTTCCCAGAATACCAACCATCTTTTCTTTCCAAACCCAATAGGGACATGAATATTCTGTCTTCCTCCAGTGCTAGGCCACACATCACGTTCAAAGAACCATCCAAAAGACGTTCAAAATTTAGATAAACAAATAGTTGCAGGAGGATCTCTATCTTTCTTATTGAAAAAGGATTGAATTGACAAGTCCAAGAGCTCAACCAAAGTAACTTCAAACCAACAAAGAAAAGAAATGGAAAGAAATATTTTCTGTTTCATCGATGTATCCTCCACAAAAATACATTCTTTTCAAACCAAATGCAGAAATGTGTTACAAATGCAACAACTTGCAATGTCCATTTGTTTAAAAGATTTTCTTCTTAGAACTTTTAATTGAAAAATACATTCTTTTCAAACCAACATGCAATATCTTCCACAAAAAATGAGAGGTGGAAAGACCGCTGGAGCTATAGTCGAAGGAGAGATGAGAGAAGGGATAAAAATTCTTTGAATTGTTAATTGTTTTAGTTAATTAACTGGGTTATTAGATTAACTTCCACTTCCATAAGTAGAGATTCATCTCTGTATTTGGATACTTCTTAACATTAGTAACAACTTGCAAGTAGATTTTCTTGGGGATTTCTCTTCTTTGATGGCATGGTTGAATCAACAAGCTTAAGGTAATGGGTAAAAAGAGCCATGATCATTATGTATATTTTAAAACACATCTTGAGCTGTTAAACAACATGAGCCAAAGACATGAGGAGCATAACTTTATTTACAAGTTGAAATGCTAAACATATCAGAACAATAAAACTGCTCAAAAATAATATTTTATGTCGTTTTTCCTTTTTTCTTTTAGAGAAGAATTGAGTTTCTTAAATCAAACAAACACCCATTAGAAATAAGAAATAAGAATCCATCAAGAAACATAAACACATCATCTCAGGAATTACCTGTTCATTGAGTTCAGTGTATGCCTTATCAGCCTTATTCTTCAAATCCTCAAGTGCTACTTTCCCACCTTCCCATTTGGCCATTAGCTCTTCCTATAGGACGGACATCAAGCATGGCCATGCAGAAAAATTTAGTTAAACATGCATGCATTGCATAATAACAGTAAATAATATCAATAGCCTAGAGTAGAATAAAAATCAAAAAACAAAAAACAAGAACAAAGAATTAAATGAAAATTAGGGATCCTTTTTTTTTTTTTTGGTAATAAACAAATTTTATCTTATCAAATAGGCATTTATAAAGCTAAGCTCCTCTTCGCTAATTTTCTGTCTGGTGATAGAGGCACTGTGTATTCAACCGTACACATAACAAGCTGCTAAGAACCATTTGGAAAAAAAAAAAAAAAAAAAAATCCGCTTGACCAGGGATAAAACATAAGCCTAGAAAATCCCCAGACCTGGTTTGTAAGTTACAACTAAAGAAGAAACAATTGTTCAAAATCCCTTAAAGGGATAAGTCAAAATCATATTTGAAGAGCCTTTTTCTCAAGTATCAAAAATGCAAAGAGAAACATTACATTGTCTATTTTGTAAGCATCAGCTAATTTACGAAGTTCAGCTGCCTCCTCTTGTACAGAGGCCAAAGCTTGTGATGTTTTTGTCAACTCCTGTATCGTCTCTGACTGGAGAATAACCTGATAAAAAGGAAAGAATTCAGACCTTAACGTTCTTGACAAACAAGAAGTATTAAGTAACCACTTCACGTGCAAAATCAAGATGCTTTAAAAGAAACACATGAAAAACTTTCAAAGGGGGCTACCCCCTCTCTAAAAGAATCTCAACCCTGGGCCCGACAATCCACTCACAAAGACCCCCAATCTAGATCTGCTAAATGCTTTACAGCCCAACCCCACTCTCTTCAAAAAGAAATCACTCACTTCTCTTTTATTAATGATAATATCTCTTCTTTGCATAAGTATAGAAAGTACAATGTTTTTTTATCCATAAAAACATCAGATCACATTTGAATTTTAAACATGTAGTCCATGCAAAATGCAAGTACCATTCAATTAGAAGTTTATATTTATTTGTCAATTACCAAATTAACATAATAATGGACATAATATCTAACCTGTCTTTCGTAATTAGCTTGAGCAGTACGCCATTTTTGCTGTTCCCTTCCCAAATCTTCCTTTAAATAAGATATCTGAATTTCCATTTCCTGAATCTTAGACCTACAGAAAACAATTGCTCCTTTTGATGAGTTAACTAGACAACAACATTGGGGACTTTCTTTTTTTTTTTTTTTTTAAAAAAAAAATCACTTACGTTTTTGCAGCATTCTCTTCATTCAGATTTCTAATATCTGCCAGAGAAGACGCAATAGCCTCTTCCTTCAAACTAGCGGCAGAAGCTATTTCTTGAGATTTTGAAATAGATTCATTTTCAAGTTCAGCAACCCTCTCTCTAAGCTGAAGAAGTTCAACTTCTAATGATTTCTTCATTTTCTCAGCCTACAGATGTGCAACTCAGGAATTAGTAATGGAAAGAAAGAGGATGAAGAAGAAGAAAACAAAAAGAAGAACAAATGTTTCCATTCCTAAATACTAAAATACCTCAATCTTGAAAGTTTCATGAGCACATTCCATCTGTTTCACAGCTTCTTCATTTACCTGAGCAATGCTCTTGTACTGAAAGCTCAAAAATTTAACTCAAGTTACTAAAACGTATTCCACGACAAAAATATATTGTTTAAATACTACTTTGGTCCCTATACTTTTGGTTAAAGTTCATTTTGGTCCCTATACTTCCAAAATGTTCATTGTTGTCCGTATACTTTCAACTTTGTTTCATTTTAGTCTTTGTATTTTTAAAATGTTCATTTTGGTACTTGTACTTTCAAAAAGTGACCATTTTGGTCCCTTGATTCTCATTTTTATTTCATTTTTAAGGGATCAAAATAATTACTTTTTTAAAGTTCAAGGACAAAATTGAACCAAAATTGAAAGTACAAAGGCCAAAATGAATCTTATGAAAGTATAAGGACCAAAATGAACCAAAGTTGAAAGTATAAAGACCCAAATGAACATTTCAAAAGTATAAGAACCGAACTGAACCAAAGCAAAGTACAGGAACCAAAGTAGTATTTAAACTCAACTATATAAAAAGGAAAGTTATGCACCTGTAGCATATGATCTTTGCAAGCTTGCGCTTCTTCTTTAAATTTCTGAATCTCTGCCTCTGCTCTACGCAAATCTGCTGCAACCTAGGCCACATTCAATCGGAAGTTGTTAAGACTAAGAACTCTTTCAAATATGCTAAATAAGAGGTACAATAAGTCATAAATAAATAATTTGACTGATCAATCTGTGCTGTGCATATACATGCGACTAAGAATTCTTCCAAATATACTAAATAAAAGGTGCAAGAAATCATAAAAAAAAAAATATAATAAGACTGATTGATCTGCGCATAAACATGCTGAGAGAACTTGCAGAAGTCTTGAAATATCTTATCAAGTATCGATATAATTGGTATAATACAAAATCTAAATGTTTCATGTGGGAAAAAAAATCTAAACCAAAGCCCAGAGCATGGAGCTCCTCATAAAAGAAAAACTGCTTTTATTTTAGAAGATTAGTTTCTGAGTTACCGTAACTACGGATTGCACAATGGATGTCAAAGTTGGGGTTTCTGGCAAATGGTAAATAAGGAAAGTTAGGTTTTTTATATATTTATTCTAATCCTTATAACATAGGGGTTGATTAGATTATAGTAAATTTGGGTTATCCTTGTCAAATCCTTAATTAATTAGGATTGAGAATAGTTTCCTTGGTTTATTAGGATTAGGATTAGTTTCTATGATTAATTATGATTAGGATTAGTTTGATTTCCAATTCTCTATAAACAGAGAAATTGTCTTCTTGTATTGATAACTTTTGATTCATAATAAGGATTTTGGTTTTATTCTTGGAGATTTCTCTCCTTTCACCCTTTAGGCTACATCAATTAGTTTACTTATTTACCCTATCCCTTATATTTATGAATCATTAGGTGTGAAATGATAAGAAATTCTAGAAATTAACAGAACTTTATATGTCATCAATTTTCATCATATTAATAGAAAAGGTAAACCCTTTTTGGCTAAGGTTGTACCAGCAAATTGGTACCAATCATAACATATGTTGCAATCACCAAATATTATATGAGAGAACTACCTGATTTGGAGGCTGAGACCCAAGTCCACTCCTATCATCCAACTCAACGACCTGCCAAAAAGATGGAAACAAAGAAGAAAAGTTAAACTTAAACTAAACACAGTATTGGATTCCTAAGCTCAAGTCCGTGGCCTAATAATCATTATCTCCGTTATTAGCTCATTATTATTATTAGCCTAATACTCATTTTATTGCCCGTTATTGTGTTAAGATGCTTCCTTGAGTAGCATTTCACATTAACCAAAATATGAATACAAGAAGTCACCGACTCAAGATGTTGGAAATCTCCCTCCACAGTGATGTACAAACCACAGGCAAATACAGAAAATATCACTTAAACACAAAAGTACAACATGGAAGCTTAAATACTAAAACTAACTAACACCACACGCCAGTCTAAAGGGCAGAACGTGAATTCCCTGATTTGCCCCTCCTAACATATCTACTTATTACTGGACGTCTTACATATTGTTACTAGCCCAGTACTCTATATAATGCCCACTATTGCTTCTATAGTTCGGAGACTTCAGCAAAAAAATACCCTACTAGGCTACTATAGTTCAAAAGGATCTTCCGGAAACTCCTGTGCCATATCCATTGTCATTCTATTAAATAAATCTTTCTTCTTCACATAAGAAAAGGATATGATTGCTATAAGCTGTAACCAAGAGGTCTTACCCTCATTTGCAAAGGTGAACACACCTAAGCTAAGCCATCAAAGTTTTCAATCATCATTGTAACAGATCTTTTTTGTTAACTTTAGGGCTTAAATCAAACTAAATATTTTGATGATAACAAACTCAATGTGTTGCACCGAGGATTTTCAATGTTTCAAAGTCTATTATGTTATAAAGCTGAAAAAGACGATTCCAACGCATTTTGAATCATTCAAATCGAAGTTCAAATGACAAACATGTGAGTAAAAGAAGATTGGAGGTAAAATCCAATATGGTCGATGGTGTGGCAGGGAAGTGGCAAGGGTGGACCAACCGAAAAATGACACGTGGCAGATTGTTGAAAGAGAAAGAGAGAAAAGGAGAAAGGTTCACAAACAATCCAATGAGATTATGGCATGTCGCATCCCAATTCAAATGTGATTTTAATCTTTCATTATAAAAAAAAAAATTATAAAAATTGAAAAAAAAAAAAGTGATTTCCCCAAAAATCCCATTCCCGTTACGTTCCTTCTTAGTTCAGTTTCCTTCCTTTTCTTTATCCATTTAATCACCACTTTTCACCCAAGATCCAAGGGTTGATTTTAAAGTGTTTTAAAATCAATCAATTTTCATCCTCCTAGTAACCTTCTAGAGCAATCAAAATAATAATAATGATAATAAATAAATAAATTCAGCAACTTATTCTTCCACTCTTCCTCCTACAAAAGTGCTCAAAATTGAAATTTCTCTCATTCTCTTCAGTTTTTACAAATGTAATTTTTAAGATATAATTGTTGGAGTGTTGGAGCCAAACTTGAAAATTTCACCTATTTAGAGGAGATATTTTTAGTTTTAGTATTTATCGGGTTTTTGTATCAAAGTGTGGGTACACCTAGGGTTGTAAGAAAAATAAATTCGTTAAATCCAAACCAGTGAAAAGGATATAGGCCATGACCATTTTGTTCTCACCTGCCAGAGAACATTTCTTGGTAAAACACCCAAGGACTCTTGGAGAGTAGAGTAAGAAAATTGCTGAAACACTAAGTTTTGGTGTCTTCTTTTCCCACAACTATATTTATGCACTTATGATAGGAGGGGTAGAAAGGTCATTGAGGAGGGGACAAACCGTTAGTGGAAGAAGGGCTGAAGGAGTTGTGAGGGAGGGGACCACGAAAAGGGTAGGGTCGGGGGGTGCTGAAGGGTTTATGGAGGGGTTTTGGACAGTAGAGGCAGTGTGGAGAATTTGTGAGAAGAATGATCTTTTTGGAGAGTTTTCTAGCTCTCTCGAATGTGCTAGGGTTTTATTTTCATCTTATGATGTTCTTAGTTTGTTGAATGTTCTTGTCTTGCGAACTTGTGATATTTTCCAGATTTGTTAATATATAATCAGAGGTTATACTCTGTTTTTCTGGAAATTGTGTGTTCTTGTTAGGTTTACCAAGTGCAGGGATTTCAGAAACCTAACAGTTTCTTTTTCTAATTTTTAGATTGCAGGTTAGGATTGATTTATTATTTTGCATATTTTTAGTTTAGCAATTAACTTGAATTGTTTGCTTGCTGTTAACTTCTTAAATTTAGAAATAACATCTTGAATTAAATTTCAAATTCAGTTGTCGTCTTTGGATTAATTAGAGTTTCATAAAGTAAAAATTGGTAGACAGTCTTGTTCCCCCTTCTAGTATTGCCATTAGGTCTACATTTTTTGGTCAAATACAAGTCAATAGATATTGACAACAGAAAATTCCACATAGTTACAAAATAGAGAAACAAATGGGTAAAGGACTACACCCCCTCAAGAAAATAAAAATGCAATGTAGCCACTACATCAAAATTCGGCATAGTCATACATCTAACAGTGTCCTTATAGCAGAAAACAAGATAACCAAGATGGGGATTTATGGTTTGGGTTTGAGCCTGCAATTTCCATATACAAACACTAGTGCTTGCAAGAAAAAGCACATTATACATAACTAAAGGAAACTGAAAGAACTAAAATGTAAACCTGATTATCGGAAGCACCAATTTTCTTCTCTAGATCAGATAGTTTGGCCTGAAGCACAAGAAAAGTAAATAAAACTAAGAAAACAAATGCACAGTGAAAAATTATCGAGAAAAGCATCGAACGTGTGTGTGTGTGTTGGGGGGGGGGGGGGGGGGGGAGGGGTGGAAAGCGCACCTCAGCAACAGCAGCTCTTGCTTCAGCAGCCGCAGTGGCATGTAATGCATTTGCTAGTTCCTTCCCCATCTCTTCAACATGACTCATTGCATTCTTCAAAGTCTTCTCACGATCAAGAGTGAGAGTTCGAACATTGTCCCTTTCTTCTTGCAACTCTTTCTTTGCCTCGGCCCATTCCCTCTTCAAGCACAATTTATCATAGACATGGTAGTCAAGAGTATATCATAAATACACAAGATAAACGGACCTCAGCTTTGATAGAGAGTATCGAATTTTCTACTAACAGGAGAATTGAAGGCTACAAAAATGTAAACCTTACCAGAAATGTAAGACACTTCCTCTTGTAAAATATCTTTTTAAAGTTGAATCAGTGATATTTAACAGTACAATCAGACCAAAATAAGGCCTTTATATTCCATTTTTAGAAGATTTACGTGTTTTTAAAATTCTTAGTCATTCGTTAAAGAAGTTTGTAATATTTGAACATTTTTGTTTCTATTTTATTTATTTATTTTTTTTTTTTTTGGGAAAAGGAAACAAAGGATACAAGGTCTTAGTAGAAGAGATACAAAAGAAACAATTACAACCAAAGCGGAAGAAGACCAGAAAAAAGACAATACTAACTACTACTGACAGTTATGATCTAAAACTACCCATGACGTAAGAAAAACCCTTAGACCACAAGAGCCAAAACCACCCAAGTCAAAATTAAAATATAAATAAAAGAGAAGACAATAGAACAACACTTTTGGAGAAAACATTGTTGCTTCTTTTCATTGATCAATAAACCGTTTGTTTCTGTTCCTTTTGAAGGGGAAAGAAAATTTTCTTAGTAGTGGGGCGGCAAGAACTTGAAAGACCTGGGAATATCCACTGCTCTAATGAGTAATAGGACAAACAGAAGGGCTCAAATGAACTAACCTCAAGTTGCTTAGCATGTTCCTCCAGTTTCCTCCTTTCTACAACCCTAGCCTCCTATTAGAATCAAATATGTGTAACCAAATGACAATGTATAACTAAATAAAAATCGATGATTTCAATCTTAGAAAGAAAAACAAAATAAAATAAATACACCGACACAAAACAAACAAGCAAGATGACCAACCTCATGAACTTCTTCAACACTTCGAATAGTATCCAGAGAAGCCTGCACTCATTAAAACATGAGAACCATTATAAAACTAGCAAGACGAAGGCGAAGGGAAGAAGGGAGGAAAAAAAGATCAGGAACTAACCTGCACGCGGAATAATCTTTCAGAAAGATTTCGAATTTCATCCTGTGCTCTCTTTTCAGCATTTGATAACAACTCCTTTTCGGACTTTATGACAGACACCTTTAAAATACAGAAGTACGAGATGAGAATGGTAACAATCCCCACTTAATGGTTAAGTAAAATGTTTTACCTCAATACTCAATTTCCGGGAGTTTTCATCAGCACTATGCAAAGATTCTGAAACTTCCCGAAGTTTTCTTTGGTAGTCTACTATAAGTTGCGAGAACTCTACATTTCGAGCTAACACGCCATTCATTTCTACTCTCTATTTGCACAAAAATATGAAAATAAGACAAATAAATAGAGAGGGAATCATCATACTGTATTTAAAAAATGAAATATCACTTTATGACATCACCTGTTGTTCGAATTCCTTCATGAAACTATTCAGTTTTTCTTTCGCAAAACCCAACTCCAGTTCAAACTTGTTACGTTCAGCTCTAACAAAATTTACCTCGTTTCTGAGGTATAAATATCAACCATGGTTTGTTAGCAATAAAAGTATTGACACATTTAAACAGCAACACAAAACAATTAAAGAATGCCCATCACACATATCGAAATAAGGATGCTGACCTCTACAAATAAAAACAAAACTGAGGCAACAGCAGTGATGAAGACAGAAAGTCACCCCATTGCCAAAACTAATAACATAACACCCCATAATTTCAAAATTAATAAAAATATAGATTAATTGATTAAGTTTCCAAGTATTCGGATTTGGTCACAGTAATATTTTATTAATTTTTTCCCCCCAAGAAAAGTAAATCTATTATCATGTGGGACAATGGCCCACGTATCAAATATTAAACTAATAAGAACAGATACTACACTTGATCTTAGCCAAAAGGCCGAGAAAGGTATAGTAATATTTTATTAACCAAAGTAGTAAATCTCATAATTAGTCTGAGTTTTAGTTGAAAAGATAATTACATTATTTATTATAATATTTTTCTAATATAGAAAAGTAGAAAGAAATAAAGATAAATAGGGAATCATATTGAATGTTCATTTTTAAATGTATTTAAGAAAACAACAAAAGAAAAACTATTGGAGGCTCGATTTTGAATTAAGAAATACAATTGGAAGTTCGATTCCGGTTGGACCTTCTTTAAAGCCAAAGTCCCAGCTGTTATGGTCACATGCAGTCAAGGCTATCTTTGCAAAAAAATTGGTTTAAACGAAATCAGTCTTTCACAATAAATCACTTGCATAGATGGGTCAATCACAAGGATCAACGCTTCTTCCTAGTGCTCTATTTATAATTTTATGCTGAAATTTCTATTCAAGATATATATTTGAATTGGAATGCCTTTGTATTTCCAACTTAATCTTTATATGATGTTTGCTTAGTTTCATTTCTGTATTTACTATATTTTTTCCCTTGCAATTTGAGCATTAGCCTTTTTCCATTTATTCAATGAAAAGTTCATTTCCTTCGAAAAAATTGCAAAAAATGTCATTGCAAGTTGGAATTTGAAATAGAAAATCTTATTAGGAGTTGGAAGTTGGAATTTTAAATAGGATTCAACTAAGGCTCTCACAGTCTTTATAAATATGATCCTAAGGATAGGCTTAAATCATCCCACCCTCAACTAGAAAGGAAGGCTCTGCTAGGCCCCCAATTATTCACATGTATGAAAGGAGGGGGCAATAAAGGAAATTGCAGGTGGCAAAGTAGAGGGAGGATGACAATTTGGTTACTGATGATGTGGGGACCAGATAAGAGGTTTAAGAAGGGTTCTGTGTTTTCATTTGTGGGTATGAAAAATTTTGGCTAAGAAACTCAAGGAAGGAGAGGGCAGCACTCTCGAATTCGCCGGAGGCTTGTCTTTGTTATTTCTATTTAATACTTGTCTTTCATATTTCCATATATTGAAGAACACGGAAATATTCCTGTTTATTGCTTGTTGGGTCTTTCTGAGTGCAGGGGTGACTTAGATACTACCTAGCAAATTCTCTCCAAAATTTTTCTTTTTTCTTTAGCAGTCATGCTCTTCCCTTTTAAAGTAAGTTGTTCAACTTTCAGCTAGGTAATAAAGTTGTAGGGTGTTCAATTGTATGATTGAACTTAACGTGTTCTTTTGAAATTAACACGTCAAGAAGACTAGAATATACTCCCTCTTGGTTAAAATACTTTTTTCTGCAAAAGCCGGAAGAGTCAGTTTTGGGTTATTTTGAAAATCATTTGGTAGAAGGTATGCATCCTTCCTTTGGTTCAAACATGGTTTATCTTCTTTATCCTACACATATTTCTAGATCTTTCAGATTCTCCAGGCTTAGTTTTTGGATGCCATTTGTTCACTATATTGCTTTCATGGCTAGTCATTCTAGTTTGAAATTGTCTCCAAGTTCTTTAATTTGTACATTTCTATATATTAATTTCAATCCCAATGGAACATTTATTACTTTTCGTTATATCAATGAGGAAGTTGTTTCTTGTTTAAAAAGAAGAAAGAAAAATACTACACCAATTCTGGAAGGAAACTTTAATTGTTTCTGCAAAGGTAACTTCCATCTTCAGATCTCATGCCATCTATCTGTTTCATATACAGCATGAATTCAGACAGTTTAAATCATGCGGCATTTAACTGTTCCTATGCTCCATCTTGTTGGGAGGACTCAAAGAGTAATTCTCAACCACTGATTTTGGATCCTCGTCTAGCTACTGACCCTCATATGTTCTTGTAAGCAATCATATCAGAATTGGTGGAGAAGCCAATATTGGTGTTCACTTTAAGCATTTCTTTCAGCTTTTAATTAAAGATATATGCTTAAATTTGGATTCCTTTATTTTTCTCTAATCTATTTATTTCATTTTTGTTTCATCTTTATTGGGATTATTTACTTTTTCTTTGTTTCTTATTCTTACCCTCGTGGTGTGGTGATTGTATCTACAGAGCATAAATAGCTTTTCCTATTATATCCTACTCACCACAATATCTATTTTTGTTCTGGACCTATGGCCGCCTTAAAATAAGAAAAAATATTAAAGTATAATTTTCATTAGTAGTAATTTAGTGTTTGATAGTAATTTGAAACTTAAACAAAGAAAAGCCAGTTACCTAGATTTTTCAAGCTCTTCCTCGAGATATCTTATTCGCTTAGCAGCCTGCTCCTCATCAGCCTTTCTGGCTTCCTAAATAACATTAAAATGAAATCATAAAAATCAAGGAGTACTACACACTTGAACCTCTCAAATATCTCAGCCATTCTTACCTGAGAATCTTCAGCAACAAACTCAAGTTTCTTTCTACCGAAATCTGCAGCACAAAAAATGTAAACTTGCTTTTATTTTCTTTCATAATGAGCTAAGTTCTCCTTTGCGATTCAAAGATTTGAGTACCAGAAAGGAGAAGAAAATGACTATCATAAAAATAAAAAACTTAGCTCATTCCCATAGCATGGTTTGTATATAGATTTTACTTTCCATAATCAGTCTACATTGATCACCTAGATTAGCATACAACATACATATTTTCCAAAATGAGAAAGAGGCTCGGTAATTCATCCTTCAAAGATGTCTCACCAACCCACTTGTCATACCACAACTTGATATTTTTTCACCAATTCTTGCAATTAAAAAGAACAACCCATTCATTAAGTTAATGAAAAGATACAATCAACATAAAAGATACAAATTAGAGAACAATGGATCTGCGAGCGCACCCGTGCATCTCAACTAGGTTGACACCCCCTTAGCACTCTCATTATATCCGGAACATAAGATCAAAATCTTTCAAAGCAAAAGGCAATTACAAATACAAAAGTAATGAAAGATTATGCAACACATAGTCCAACTACTTCAAAAACACCGAAAACCGAAGCTAGATACAAATCTATGGAGATACTAGAGAGGGGGAATATAAAAGCCTTCCAATTAATGTTGATGTCTTGAATGGAGAAGTCTTTAAATGCCTTGGAAAGAGAGCACCATGAGGATGCATTTAAATGAGCAGTCTCAAATCTTATCAACCAAGAGGAAGCGACATTGTGAAACACCCTCTGATTCCTTTCAAACCTCTGATAGAATAGATTTGACAGCATTAATCCAAAGAAGTTTTGGCTTTAATTTTAGCTTGGGTAAGAGCAACAGCTGCAGGACATTATACTTGAACTCCATACTGAACACCCAGCTTAGAGTAAAGCTGTCCGACAGTCTTAGCCAACAGTTTTTAGCAAATTTACAGCTAAAGAAAAGATGTAGGTCCTCGTGATCTTCCAAACACAAGTGACAAACCTGAGGTGATAGGCAATGAGAAGGCAGCTTTGATTGTAGCACCGAAGCCCAGTTTAACCGCCCCTCTAGCATTATGCAAATGATGATATTGACCCTCCAGGGACTTTTGGATTTCCAAAGTGATTCTTCTAATAACTTACCAATGGGAGAGGCCTTTGAAATATGCTTGACAAGGGGGTTTACCGATAAAATTCCATTGGCTTCTAGATCACATATTTTTATCATTGTTTGTTGTAATGGGAAATTTTGGAACAAGGCTGAGAAGGGCTTGAAAATCAGCAATCTCCTCTTCCTTAATTGCTCTTCTAAAGTTCATGGACCATGAAAGGGGAGTGTCCCAGAAGTCGGCAATAGCTCCACTTTTGGTCAAAGAAATTCTAAAAAGCCTCGGAAAGAATATATTGAGAGGTGAGTTATCCACCCAAGGGTCAAGCCAAAAAGCCACATTTACCAACTTTGTAGATGGCCAAAGCTTCTACTTTTAACCAAGACCTTGAGATGCTATTCCGTTGACTACGAAGACTATTCTTGACCTTTCCACTTGTCTGCCATCCGAACAAACTTCTTCCATGAATGCTAGGCACCAAAGGGAGTCGTCTTCCTTGATATACCACCAGCCCCATTTAGCTAAGAGAGCAATATTCTTTGATTTCAAGCCGCCGATTCAAAGACCACCCTCGGATTGGGTTTTAGTAGCCAAATCCCATTTCACTAGGTTATTCAACTTACCACCTTTGTTTCCTTCCAAAAAGAAGTTCCTCATCACACGTTCAACGCTTGAGATCACCTTCTCCGGAATTAGGAAGATGGACATATAATAAGTGGGAGATGTGAAAGGATTGATTTGCAAAGAGTAACACGCCCAGCTCTTGACAAGTTGTATCTCTTCCACTTATCTAATTTATCTTGAATTTTCTCAATGATCGGCTGCTAGAAAGCTTCTTTTTTGGAGTAACCTCCTAGAGGTAAACCAAGGTACATGATAGGGAGGTAGTCAACTTTGCAATTGAGTTTACCTGCCATTGAAATCAGCTTGCTGTCCTCGATATTTATCCCACGAAGTGCTGATTTCTCCCAATTAACTTTTTGCCCCGAACACCACTTGAAATGTTCTATGGTCTTTCTTAAATTTTCTAGCATATCGTCATCATATTTGCAATATAACAAAGTATCATCCGCAAATTGAAACAAAGACACATGGACAGCGTCCTTTCTAACAATAAATCCCTCATATTTACCCATTATCATGCAAACTTGATAATAAACCACTAAGCACCTTGCTAACAAGTAGAAAGAGGAAGGGTGAGAGAGGATCCCCTTGCCTAATGCCTCTAGAAGCGTGTATTCTTCCCCTTGATCTTCCATTGATGAATATTGAAAACTTTGGGTTAGAGAGATCCATCTAGGGTCAAAATTCTTTCCAACTATGACTTTTTCAAGGAAGGCCCAATCTACACGGTCGAAGGCTTTTTCAAGGTCAAGCTTTAACAACCAGCCTTTCTTCTTTTTGATTCTATATTCCTCAACCACTTCATTAGCTATGAGAACCGGATCAAGAATTTGTCTTCCCCCAATAAAAGCACTCTGAGTAGGAGCAATTATTCTTGGTATAACTTTCTCCAGTCTTTCCGCTAGCATCTTAGCTACAATCTTTTTGTTTGAAAAGGAAACAATCTCTTTCATTGATATAATCAATTAAGATTAAATCTCATAGTACGAAAAATAAAACTAATGAAAAAAACATAATAACGGATCAAGGAATGCACCCGGGCATCTCAACTAGGTTGCACCTTAGCTACAATGTTATAAACTGAAGTGGTAAGGCTGATTGGTCTGAAGTCCTTCACTAAAGTGGCGTCTTCCTTTTTCTTGATCAAACAAATGTAGTTCTCCTTTACACATGAGTTTAACTTTCCATTTTTGTAAAACTCTTCCAACAAAGTCAAGAGCCCGGAGTTTTGACAAAGCCAGTGCATTTCTAATTTCTTCCCAAATTTCAGGAAAAATTCTGCTGTAAATCCATCAGGGCCCGGAGTTTTGTTTTTTCCCAACAACTTCAGTGCATTTCTAATTTCCTCCATGGACAATCGAGAAACAACCATTCTGTTTTGATCTCTATTAACTACCAGCCATTGGAAATTTAGAGGGAGTACTCTATCACCTGGAATCTTTGAGTATAATGTGTTGTAGAACCTCAAGATTAGTTCTTCTATTTCCTTATAGGATGTTGTTACTACCCCGTCCTCATCAATCAATTTAGAAATCAAGTTTATTCTCTTCTTGGAAAATTTTAGAATTTTCGTCACCAAAACTCAACCAATTCAACTTACTTTTCTGCATTAGGTTTCTTTCTTCAATGCGGTATAGTGACAATAATTCTGCTTTGAGTGATAAACATATCACTCTTTATGTGCCATCTTCCTCTGAATTTTCAGCCTCCACTCGGTTTTCAATTTCATTTAGGAGCTTTTCAAAGTTACACATCCAAATCTTCAATGCAGCCTTTAATCTTCTAAATTTAGCAAAAATGACAAAGCCAGACCCACCCTTGTTGCACTTCCAAATCGAGTGAATTTTCCATGATACGACAACATTCCTTCAAATCTAACCAACTGTTGCAAAATCTGAATGGGGAGGGACCCCATTCAAAAGATACGGCTTCTAGCAAAATGGGGAAATGGTCAGATATAGTGCGCACCTGTCTTGTAACTCTTATATTTGCGAAGGTATCATCCCAAATGCTAGATATAAGAAATCTATCCAAGAGGGACCGGGGTGGAACACTTCCTTCTTGAGACCAAGTGAATCTACCATTGCTAAGTGGAATCTCCATCAGTTGTGACACAGCTATGAATTTGTTAAACTTTTTCATTCCCTGTGTAACTCTTCCTTAAGGAAATCTCTCTTCAACCCTTCTTGTGATATTAAAATCTCCTCCAATACACCAAGGTTCTGCACAATAGGCCACCAAAGAATTCAATTCTGCCCATAGATGCTTCCTCTAATGATAATCATTAGGCCCATATACATTAGTTATCCAACAACACTTCTTGTTAATAGTCATACATTTGACTGATAGTGAGTACACTCCTTTTAACACTTCGGTCACTGATATCTTGCTTCCGTCCCACATGGTTAATGTTCCTCCAGACCTTCCAATTGCCTCCACAAACGTCCATCCAATGTCTTTGAAGCTCCACAGTTCTTTGTTTCTTATATTAAGGCTAAATCCGAGTTGGCCTTTTTGAGCTTCGTTTAATGGCCACTCTTTTTGATTTATCTCCCAAACCTCTGGTG
Organism: Citrullus mucosospermus; assembly: GCA_030954485.1. Lineage (NCBI taxonomy): Eukaryota > Viridiplantae > Streptophyta > Magnoliopsida > Cucurbitales > Cucurbitaceae > Citrullus > Citrullus mucosospermus. The sequence goes on along the minus strand of CM062063.1, from coordinate 37,728,704 downwards.
TTTCATGCCAAGATCTTCATTATGACAAAGCTGACATTGAGTTCTCACCCAAGAATCAGATCACAAGCCTCAATTATTGGCATCAGGTTAAGAGGGATGACTTTCTTCTCAATCGGTTTAAGATTTGCAGCTTCCACATTATCAAAAACTTGATCCTCCTGTGATTGGAACAGGTACTTCAAAGCACTGCCATTATTTGATAAAGGAGCCTCCTCTTCTATGTCCTCCTCTCAGCCTGAGTATTCCAATTCATCGCTACTTGCACTGGCAATTGAGTCTCCATCCTCTTCTTTGGTGTGTTGCACCACTTGGTTTCCAAGGCATGGAGTACCTCGAATAAAAATTAACTTGAGCCAGGGATTTTGAATTCGGACTGAGAAAAGGAGTTATTCTTGGGATGAGAGTGATCTGACCTGGTATGAGAGGAGCCTTCATAATGAATTTTGACACAACATTCTTCGAACAAATCCCAATTTGCAATGGGTCCATGAGTTGTTGAAAGATGTTTTCTTCCGTATCAAGTGTTTTTTAAAAGGCCTGAGAAGTTTTCGTTTTCCTCTGAAGTTCCCTCCTTGCTCCAAAAGTGCCGCACTATCTTTTTTGACTTCCGAAATCCAAAAATGTCGTTTTCCTCTGAAGTTCCCTCCTTGCTCCAAAGATGTTGTCATTTGAAGATTTCGGCGAGAAGGTGAAACGTTCTTTGAAGTTCAACCAGCCGACTTTATTTTTATTTTTATTCGTCATTAAATGCTCATTGAATGAAATCTCCTTTCTGTTCACATTGAACTCGTTTGAGGTGGTAAGCTCGCATGTGCAAGACTTCTTCTCCGGCAAGACTATCTTCTCCGACGAGTCCTTGAGACCAATGCAGGAACTTTTTTTTTTTAAGGCCCCAGATGGATTTCTTGTGTGACTCGGCCGGTTCTGTTTGAGGAAATCCCATTCTTGGATTGAAACATCAGTGTCCATTCCTTCATCCTGAGCCACTTGGTTGAGATGGATCATATCAACTGGGTTTGTGGAATTTGATAAAAATAAGGCCCCCCTGTTTGACATAGACATTTCAAAGTTCTTAATGTCACTAAAGTTTAAGAATATATTACCCCTCTTCTCATCAACAGTTTCTATTGTTGCCAGCATAAAACCACATAAATTCCTTTTAACTTTACTTTTTGCTTCAAAGCAATTGAGAAGATTGAGCGTATCATTCGCAATACTTTCCAGACAACCAAAGTGAGCTCTAATGGCTTCAAAAGTGCTCCTACTCCAATATTCTAATGGAAGATTTTTAATTGTAAGCCAACTGCCAAATCCCTGTATGAACTATGGCCTGCTATGCCAAAGAGAGTCCCATTTTTCAAATAAAAGTTGGAACTGACCATAATCTTTCCATTTTCCTGTAACTTCAATCCAATCTTCTATTTCACCTTTATCACATTTGATTAGAGCTTTGTCTGCAAACAATGGATTTATAATGAACTTTGTATTAAATAATTCTTCCAAGAGTTTTTTTTATATCATTCTACTCATTGTCTACAAACAATCTTGAAATCACCCATAAATTATTGATAAACCTCCTGGTTTTTTTAAATCCAAAATCCATTAATGCTTTGTTTTCCATCATGCTTAATAGGGGCAGATACCAGTGTGCTCTATTTCTCCTTAAGGAAAACAGAGCATGTCGAAGGTCTCTGTTTTCTAACCATGTCTACGTAACTTACCTTATCGGTGTTGAACTTGAGTGAAGTTTGAGGATTCTCGAGGTTCTAAGTTAAAAGCTTCCCAACATTATGATTTTGCTGATGATCCCCGATTTCACATTTCAAATTGAAGCTTTCTAACATACCCAAAAAAGATTTCCATCCTTGCTTAACGTCTCCCGTCCGAACATGGATAAAATATCAACCCCCTGTTGTTGGCCACACTTCACATCTCATGGTCCATCCCCAATTGCCCCTAAGTTTGGAGAGTCTTGATCTGCCTGATCTGTCACTAACTTTCTCCATGAAATGACTATTACTTGGTCCTCTGATCAGGTTCATTATATTGTCCAAAGACCAACTGAGGAGTGGCTTGGACAATGGGAGTATTTTGCTTGCATCTATGTCTTCCACCCAATACTGATTTCCTTCGTACCATATATAGAATGGCAGTCTATTGACTTTGCAGCCTATTTCCTTTGTACCATATATAGGAGTGGTTCCTCGCAATTTTTTCCATGTCATCTATCACCTTAATAGGCGCTTTGAATCCTGAAAACGGTAGATGGGCAAACAATTCAAGAAGGTGTTTCCACTTTTCTAGCATAGCTTTGAACTTGTCTAATATAAGATCCCAGAAGCCTTTTGATCGAAAATTACCGTCGAGTGGCACTTCCATACCAAAGTTTATATCCCAAGAACATACATTCCTTTTCATAAAATCAACGAGAAGCTATATCTTGTTCAAAAATAATAACAACGATTGTTTTTTTTAACAAGAAACGAAACTTTTTATTGATATAATAAAAAAAGACTATTGCTCAAAAGATACAAACTCAACGAGGGAGTAAAAAGTAAAATACAACCTCAAACGATTACAATAGAACATCAAAGCATGGCAAATAAGAAAAATATCATAAAAAAAAAAAATCTACAAAAGATTTAGGAAGGGTTGGGTAGATTGGATTGGCTTGGCTTGAGTGGGTAAAAATAACTTTGAAAAGTCGAATTTTTTACATTTCATGTAATCCATATTGCATTCCATAACTAAGTTAGATTTTTTTACTTTGTCTAAGTAGTTACCCCCATATTGTTTGTTTTATAACTTCAAAAATGTTTTCTATAAAATGGAGGGAAAAAAAAAAAGAAAAAAGAATGGTAGAATCAATAACAAAAACCAAAAACAAAATAAAAATTACAAAATATATTTTTACCCTACTGTGTTAAAAATTAGGAAAAGTATGTGCATAGTTGAATGGTAGAACAAAAAGTCCAAGTAAAAAAACCAAAAACAAAAACAAAAAAAATAATCCAAAAAAATGCATACTTTTTAAGTTACAAAAAAACTACATCAAATACCCCTAACTCAACCCAACTAAATTCTGCACTCTAAACACAAACAATTATTACCAACTCAACTCAACCCAACTTTATGCGCCAGAAGCACCCTTAAAGAGAGCGACCAATGGAGAAGATTCTTTAAGAAGATTCTTTGATTCCTTTCTAGCCATAGCAATGATAATGTTGCTTTGATCCCGTTAATTCATGTAACTTGTGGTCTTGTATCAAACTAAGGCCCAGTAATAATCTGAAGAATGGTGTCTTTTACTCCTTCGAAAAATGCCCGGTGCATGTTGAATATGAAGAAGAACTTGAACCAACATTTCAGGGCATAATCACATTAAAAAAACTAGATGGCATAAATACCCTGCCTATAGCAAACAGCATAATCTGTGCAAAAGCTTGAAGAAGGGCATCCTCCTTGCAGAACATTAACTCTTTTGGGACTTCTGGCTTTCTAAAAACCCCGAAAAATATCTTTATTCAAACAGAAGGGGAGTGAGTTAAGATTTTACTGAGGACTCATGATGTAAGGAGAATTAGGAAAATAATGGTTAATTTTGGATAATTCCATGGTTAATCCTTTTAAGTTTCTTATTTGGATCTTAATTGTCGTGTTGCTGTTAGACCTCCGATCATAAACACCTATACGAGAAGGGGTAAGAAGGGAATGCACAAGAAGTAGTTTGGGAAAAGAATCATATGGAGATGGTTAGAGGGGGGACCACGTCCTTTACTTAAAAGAGAGAACGCAAGGAAAAGGAGGGGGAATCAGTAAAGAAGAAAAGGCAATTGTCCTTTGAGGGAGAGAACTCCAGCTCTCTCGAATGTGTTGGGCTAGTTTACCATCTTCGTTATCTTTCGTACTTGTTCCTTTGAGTATTTTGATATCAATATAGAAGATAGAGCTCTGTTGTTCTGTTTTTGTTATTTTTGTTGGGCTTTACTGATTGCAGGAGTGAGTAGAAACATAAGAGTTGCCTCCCCTGACAAAGGCTTCTTCCAGATTCTTTCTCCTTCATTACCTTTTATGGATAGCTCCACGGGGGTTTAGTTGGTTTCTTTTTGGTTGGAGGATTTTGCTGAAAACATGGAATTCTAGATCCTTCTCAGTTTGTCGATTTGGTGACAAATCTGATAAATTTCCAAATATAGAGTGGCCTTATTACCGTGTTGTAAAAGTTGGTGGATTTATTCGTTGGTTTTTTATTTTTGCCCCCTCCAAGTTTTTGGCTGCCTCTAATTCAATGGTTATGTTGGTTTGTAAGACATTGTGTTTCTCCAAATGCACTAAACCAAGAGAGACATGACGAAGAAGATAGGGGTGGGCGTACTTTTTTGACACAAATGCACAACACAATCCAAAACTGACCCCAACAAGGTTCGGTGGATCACGCCTTAGTGGTTCGGTCGGAAAACAGTATGATCCAATCCAAACATCATCCCAGATAGCTTGTTGATGTGCGCTTGATTACCATCCAACAAAATTTTAGGATTTTTAGGCCAAATAGCATATATAAGTATATAAAGACAAACCTAGAGCAACTCCAGCAGAAGAAGGAAGAGGCAAATAACGCTTATGCTCCTCTTCATATAGCCTTTTGTACATGGCAACCTACATTGAGGGAAAAGAATAAAAATTCCATAAATAGATCAACAGGCAGGACTAAGTATGAAGGAGAGAAAAAAAAAAAAAAAAAAAAAAAGGAAACCATTCCCATTTTGTTTTTAAACGGAAGCATAACTTTACATTGCAATGATGAAAAGAGACTAATGCTTAAATTACAAAAGAATATACTAAACGATTAAAACTATTGCCAGTATAATAGCAAATCAAAACTAGACCAAGATATCAAATAAAAGAAGAGCATAAAAGCTTGACATGAAATGAGACTTCTTCTAGGACTGATTCAATTCTGAAAATATCAAAACCCAGCATCTTGAGGCTTAACTATCAACCAATCTACGACCCTCTTCTGAACATCAAAATCAAAATCTACAACATTACCAAAATCCTTCACTAAACATGACAGGCTATAAAATCTACCCAAACAGCCAATAGATCCATGAAACTTAGGCGAACTTTCTAAACTTTCCCCAAGATTATCGCAAAACGAGCCCAATAAGCAATCAAACACCCCAAAACTTATGAAATCTTTAAATGCGGGGAAAGGTGATCTAATCAAATCTACGCCAACAGATATCATAACTGAAATTGTTTCCAGAAATTACTGCCCCACCAGGAAGATGTTGATCACCCCTTGGAAAATCGATCCACTCGGGTTGTCCAAATTCAATTCCCATGAAATTAAGATATCATTCTTCGCCCAAACCCATAGTAATAAGCCTTATTCATTTATGCAAGAGTTGATGGTCTGTCTAGTGTCATGGAGAAACACATATCCTTTGTTCATTAACCAGAGTGCAACTGTTTATCATCAACAAGAGCTTGGACATGACTCACAAAATGCGGTGCACTTCTCTAACCCCCTTCTGTTAACAAGTGAAAACAGTATCTCCCAAATTCCAAACTTCATCGCTTTTCTTGAGAAGCTCAATCCAATTAACAGCAATGGCCATGTGCAGACAGTAACCAAATGCAATTCCACCATCATGGATAGGAATGCAAAAGGAAGGTAATCCACTAATATCTTCACCAATTGTGACAGCCTCGAGATAAAGCCCATGAAACATATCATGCCCCAGCAACAACTACACAACAAATACACAACATCATCTACATCTGTAATAAATTGAAGTACTCACTGTGGTTTCTAGTAAACCCTACATCTAAGCCATGAAGATTGTACATCATTGAGGAACACCATCAAATCTGAACCCGTCAAAATTGTATAGTTTCAGCCACAATCTTGCACATGATAGTAGAAACTTTAGAACTTCCCAGCTACCGTAATTAAAATACAAGAATCCCAGAATGGAAGTAATGGCTATTAGGGCCATCAAACATGTTTAGTCTGTCCAACACATTCTTCAATGCGTGACTATGAACAATATCCATGAGAACAAGCAGCCCGAGCTTGTGAGCTCTATCTATCAATGATTTAAGATCTTCAGGGGTTCTATAGCATTGCTAGGAGCAAAAAAGTTGGTGACGTGGTACCCAAAGCTAGTATAGTAATAATGCTCTTGTATAGCCATGATCTGCACAACACTGTATCCAAGCTTCTTAATGCAAGGAAGGACATCATCTCGAAAGTTTGCAAACATATTTATAATAGGTTCATTTCAGCTGAGAGGAGGTAGGAATCAGAATATCTTGATGATGACTTTGTAAAAAGTGTTCCATTGTTGTATGCTTGGATTTATCATTGAGGCCCCTAATATTTCAAGATATAATCTACATAATTAAGACAACTCCCTAGGAGGTACTATTTCTAGCATTTGAAAACCATACACAACCACTAAAAATGAAAATTTAGAGGGAATTTGAGAGAGGGAGATGATTGTGGAGATCTTACACTTGGTTGATTTTTTTCTTCTTTTTTGAAAAAGGAAATAAGCCTCTCCATTGAAATAATGAAATGAGACTAATGCTCAAAGTACATGAGAGAGATACTTTTGAGCAAAGAATTGTAAAATTGTATTCATCCTTTCTCAAATCACAATGTTACAGAGGCTTGAAGATGTTACTTCTTGAGCATTAGTCTCATTTAAATGTTTCAAAGTACATGGAAGATGAAAGGAACCAATATCTTCAAGCCTCTGTAACTCCCAAATGATGGCCAATGGTTTCAAAAACTGAATTCTTCCAAAAGGACAAGGGCAGATTTTTTATAACTTTTGGAAGAGAATGATTCTTTTTTTACCGTTGTTCAATCTTCACTTCAGATGAACTCTTCCATATTCTTTCCATTTGGCATCCAACAAATCAGGATTGATCTTTTATTTAACTTCATCACAGCTTTGTTATCCAAATATGGATTACTTGAGATGGAAGCTTGAAAGTATTCTTCAAGAGAAATCTTAATATCAGATCAAGAGTAAAACTCCATTAATCTTGTCACTACTAGCATGGAACTGAAGTTTAAATTTAACATATCCTTTTCCTTCTTAATCCAGAAAGAGGAGATAGAGGAAGAAAACCTGTTCATCTTTAAGTTTTCTGTTCTTGCTTGATTTTTGTTGAAAACTTTTGAATTAACTACCTCAGCATAGTATCATGGACACTCATTATGCACCAAATCCATATCAATTTCTTCGTTGCTAGGATTGTCCTGAGGGAGATCGAGCCTAAGCTTCCAACTTTAACTAATCATTGTTAAGAAGGAAAGCCAACCTTGTTTGTTTCTCCCAGCTGGTACGTGGATAATCCACAAACCACTCTTCCTTAGAGCATAATTTTGCCAGACAAGTGACTCCTCGATTGACTTTGAGCTTTTTTGAGAAGAAACCCTGAAGCTGGTCTTTTAGTAAATTGTTCAAACCTTCTACTAACCCTCCATCATTTGTAACGAAATAATAACTTTCAGATTTCTTTTCAAGTCTTCCACCGAATAGCCAGATTCTTCATGCCAAACGCAAAAATCAAGATTGTCGATGCTGTAACTTCGGATTTACATGGTTGGTAGGTTGCTTACAGGTGTAACAGGGATGATGAACTTTGGTAAAAGGGGTTTGAAAACTAAACGGAGAATAGGAGTCGCAGGAACTATGATTGGAGAAGGAATTGTGGAGAGGGGAGACAGGAGAGAGGGGAGAGCATACTTACTTATTACTTTCAATTTGAAATGAAAAGGAATGAACCATTCCTGTATCAAAAAGAGAAAAAAAAAATAACAATTTTATTTTGAGTTCAATAACATTACCGGTTGGGAAATTTAAAAATCTGAACTCTTCGTCGAGGGTATATGCCTAAGTTGACCTATACTTAGGTTGACGTAAAGTAACAACAATGAATGACTAAAAATAAAATACATTGGTTGGTAATATCTTATCCTTCTCGTTAACTCAAGGGAAAAAAAGTATCCAGAGAAGGGTGGAGAGGCAGCAGAAAAATATTACAAATTCCAGCTCAACCGATTAGAAAAGGCACAAAATCTAGCGCAAATGAACAATGTCCTCAAGTTTGCAACATCTAAATATATTGCATTCCTCAAGATTCCATTAGCCAAGTCGCATGTCAGACGTAAAGTTACTAATCAAGCTGAAAATAGCACTTGATAAGAAATAAAATAAGAAAACTAGCACAATGGGACCGGACCAACTAAGAAGTGAAATTCAAGAAAAACTCACGGAGGCATGGAGGGAATCAATCATCTGTCCCTGCTCTTCAACTTTTTGTAACACTGCTTCAACTCTGGACGCAGCTTCTTCAGTTTTCCTTTTCAGTTCAACCTCCAATTTCTCCTACGTTTCCATAATATTCAAGATCCCGTGATAACAACTCACAGCAACAGAGCAATTGGGGGGAAAAAACTGGTCACAAACCTTGAAATCAAGCTCGGTATCTTGAAGCTGGACAGAAAGTTTACGTACAAGGCTTCTAAGCTGGACATTCTGTTCAACTAATCCATTTATGTCCTTGAAGGTTAACTGCAAATTATATACCAGAAAAGATATTAATAAGTGTGCAGCACTAATACTAATTATTTTCATGATGAGAAATATTAGCGTCAGGCATACAAGATATTCAGAAATAACTCTATCAGCATCAGATTCCACGTTGATCTCAAAAGACGCAGTTTCTGAAAGATTCTCATGAATATCATGACCTGCATATCCACAGCGAAGCTGCACATCTCGACATTCCTTTAGAAGAATAGTAACCTAAAAATGTCAATAAAACTGTGGTTAGTGATGGTACTGGAACAATCTCAAGGACACAATAAAAAAAACCTTCAAACAACACTTCATCATATAGTGGTAAATAGTATATACAAGCATGCATCTCCCCAAATGCATAACATCCCGTGTCCGTGCTTAATAGAACGTAACATAAATTGTTTCACTAACGTATAACCAACGACAGAATCTAAACAAGAAAGAGATGGAGCTCCTAAACCAATCTAAGAAATAAAACAACTCTCAGCTAGTGTAAATCTTCTTTGGTTGAAGCGCAACACTCAAAACCTTCGTTGATAGAGAACCAAACATTCCATCTTTCTCAATTATATAACTTTCTAAACTCTACTGTAATTTCAGATCTTTGGTAATTACAACTATACTAATATTATGTCCCACTGGAGGTGTTTTTTATGTAATCCATAGGATAGGATCTCTTTTTTGTAATTTCATCGTATCATTGAAACGTTCATCTTATCTATAAAAAATTTATAAAAAAATAAAGATATGATATTCGAAGTTCCAATAAAATATTAAAATTAAACTTAATACATTTTTCTAAAACTGTGATTATATTTTGGGAAATAAATAACTAAAAATTTGAACCACATTTCCACCAACCAAACACAAACAGAAACCAAAGATCTGAAATCTTCTTTGGTTGAAGCGCAACACTCAAAACCTTCGTTGATAGAGAACCAAACATTCCATCTTTCTCAATTATATAACTTTCTAAACTCTACTGTAATTTCAGATCTTTGGTAATTACAACTATACTAATGTTATGTCCCACTGGAGGTGTTTTTTATGTAATCCATAGGATAGGATCTCTTTTTTGTAATTTCATCGTATCATTGAAACGTTCATCTTATCTATAAAAAATTTATAAAAAAATAAAGATATGATATTCGAAGTTCCAATAAAATATTAAAATTAAACTTAATACATTTTTCTAAAACTGTGATTATATTTTGGGAAATAAATAACTAAAAATTTGAACCACATTTCCACCAACCAAACACAAACAGAAACCATACATCCTACATTCTCAAGTATATGAAATCCATTGAAGTGCAAATCCACAAAAATAAATAAACTCAAAACCAATACACAACGAACCTGCTTTTTAAGCATATAATATAAATATATAAGCTAATAAATTTTCTTCAAGTATGAACCTTAAATATTAGGAAAAAATTGTATTTTATGTAGATGTGTCTATGCCACATGGTTGCACTAAATTTTTAGAAATGACATTCTTCATAGGCAAGTCTTCACAAATTAGTGAACTTTAACTTCAACAGAATATCATTACCGAATATAATATAGGATAATATAGAGTGTATATATACACACGCATATGCGTAGCAACATCTTTATGCAAGCAAAAAGTTCTAGAAGAAGAATGCTGTTTTCAATTACCTGTCTTGAAAGGTCAATGTTCTCTTTATGAATTAACAAGTAATCACGCTCATGTCTCTTCAAATCAGCCTGCAAAACAGTTGTATAAACCCAACGAATAAAATACCAGGGATAAGTCAGTGCTAACACATACGTACCTTCATTTCTTGGAGAGTTTTCTCCAAAATTGCCTGTTCAGATATAGAATTCTGCAATTTTTGGTTTAACAGGGAATATGACTCGATCATTCTCTCATGTTCCGCTGCAAAAAAATGTGATAAGTATTCCAGAAATCAAAATGGACAATGTCAAGTCAGATACCAGAACATATCTACACTAGATTCCCAGCAAGGACTTGGAGGAATATGGACAAACATCCAAACTAGATGTGAACGAGGGACAAAACTTTTCATTAATAAAATGAAAAGAGACAAACCCAACCAATACGAACTCCACAAGGGAGTGAAATAAGGTGTCCAGAAACAGTAATGAAAACAACAATAAAAAGCATGAACATGATAAATAAAACATGACCCAATTAGACCGGAAAAATATAAAGCAGACCCATGTGTAATGTTATCTAACTCTTAGTTATTTTATTTTTCCAAAAAGATACTGAAAAAAGAAGGCAAAAGACGAGCAATTTCAAAATATTGAAAGAAAAAACAAATACAAAAGATTAAAGAATGATTAATAATGAAAACGGGCAAATAAAATCCTGGAATCAAGAAATGGCTTGCTAGTACATCAGGTTTACTATTAATTTTCCATTAGATATGTACCTCTTTCCTCTAAAATGACTTCTGCTTTATCCTCTAGTTCATATAGCACCTGAGGGAAACAAAATTTAAACTTTCAAGAGTTAACCAACTAAACTGAAACCAAACCTTTCCGAATTTTTAAGAAAACATAACTTAGTGTTCAGCATCTGAGAACAACAAATTATCATCGTTTAGAGTGAATTTTAACCAAAAAAATAAATAACTCAGGCAACTCATTCAAAATTTTGAATGACAAACGTTGAAAAACAAGAGAAATAATTCTATGGGCCAGCAGTCCTTTTATTAGGGAAAGGAACTTTTATTAAGCACCAAAGAAGCACGGCAGAAGGCTGTGAGAAGGCAACAACGGTAAGAAATTCAATCATTCAGTTTGCCGGGATGTGATTTCCTTGCCCTTCTTTGATGGAGGTCTGAACATTTGTGGTCTTTTCCTTCCCTTTTTTCCCCTCTTTTTTCCTTTTAAGGAATGCAATTTGGCTTGGTGACTCTTCTTTTAAATTTGATTTCTTCATTTGTTCAGCATTATTTCAAACCAAAATGGTTTCATTTTTTACTAATGGGATGCAGCTTCTGAATCTTAGAAAATTCTAGCCAAAGGGTGTCTCAAGGAGTCTGAATTCTTCTCTTGCTTATGTTACTGCTATCTTCTCTTCTTCTTTTTTTTTCAAAGGAAACAAGACTTTTTCATTGAATTAAGGAAATGAGTCTAATACTCAAAAATACAATGAGATCCAAGAAGAGAGAGAGTACAACAATCTAATGAAAATACAGGAAACAACGAAACACAAATGAGACTAATTCTAAACAAAACAACCAGAAAACAAAGATTTCCAAACTGCCAAACATCTAACAAAATAAAATGCTTGAGACTTGAGAACCCAAAGTCTTTAAATCCAACTCTCGAAACAACAACCAAGTCTTCTTTGCGAACTACCGCTTTGCTAGATACCATACAGCAGTGAAGGAAGAGACAAACCCAAAAGCTTGGCTGAATAGAAATTACTATTGGTCTACACAGATGCTTGAAACAATAACCATGCCGTCTTTCTACACGTAAGTTGTTAAGTGAGAAAAACTTCATTATTCTAACTCCTGAGAATCCTTTGGTAGCTAAGACTTAAATTTTAAGAGAATGGTGAGAATTTTACCCAAAGACCAAACCGCAATTTTTTTTTAAGAAAAAGGAAACAGTCTCTATTATTGAATTAATGAGTTGAAACAAAGCTCATAGTACAAATGAAACACTACAAGTAATGACTAATAATGGATCAAAAGGTGCACCCAGCATCTCAACTAGGTTGACACCCCCTTAGCACCCACATCATATCCCAGTAGACTAAACCTCTAACAAGCCAATACACGAACTAGACCCACTCGGGTATTACAAAATTGAGATAATCACCAAATAATAAAAACACAATAACTACTACTACAAAATAAGTTCAAAGGTGAGAGAAAATGAAATAAGTTCAAGGGTGAGAGAAAATGAAGGCTCTCCAATTTAGAGCAAGCTTTTGAATGGAACAATTCTCGAATGCCTTTGACAAAGTGCACCAGGAAGAGGCATTTAGCCTTGTGTGCTCGAACCAATCCTCCCAATTGGATTTGATTAGAGAAGAGAATTTGGAGGGAATTTGAGAGGAGAGAATTGGAGTAAATAGCTCAGTAGGATTTTGTCCAAGGTTTTTGGTAGTCGGGCTTTGAAACAAAGTAGCAAGCTCTGACCCTTGGACTTCTTCTGGCTAAACCTCTTCAGGTAAGGATTTGAGTGACAAAATCTCGGGCTCCTTATCGTTGATAACACTTACTGAAGAGTCATCATGATATGAACGGAGGAATCTCATTCATGCAATATGAACATTACTAAGCATGAGTCATACGTGCTGTCCAAGTTTACACTAAGCAAAGAAAAAGAATTATGTGAAGTCAAGTGGAATTTATGAAGAATCAAGTTTCATTTAATGAACAAAGACTTCAAGCTACTTCAAATGGGATGTCATTTACTCTTGGATGGTTACAAATGCATGGAATATGGATGAAAAATACTAATCTCAGATTTATTGTATTTATTAAATGTATTTTTCAGTTTTGAGTCATTTTATGTATACAATTAGATCATGGCTTGTAATGGTCATTAACTATGAGTGTTACAACTCTTTGAATGCCTCATAGAATATCTAGGGTTTGAAGCCTATATAATGCCAAGTAATTTTCCACAAAAAGGAGATTTGGGAAGAGATTTGAAAATGTAGTAAAAAGAGCCTTTGAGCTTTCTTCTAGCCTTGTGCTATGTTTCTTTTGCAATTCTATGGCATTTAGATTGCATGTTCAGAATCATTCAAGCTTGACTTGATCGATCTTGCTTATAGAGTGATTCGAAAATCAAGGCTCAATGGGAGTTGCAAGCTTTGTCCGATCCGTGGTTTTGTCGATCGTCTAGGTAATCTGTCATCTAGCCATTCTTAGGGGCTGAGATCATCTTGATTTTGGGTGTTTGAGCTTGAGATCTAAAGGTCTTGTCTATCACTGAAAAGTCTTAAGACCTAGGGAGTTTTGGAGGAGGGGGCCTTGGTAGCTCTTTAACGAAAGTCAAATTTGAAAATGTAATAATAGTCTTCGACTTAGCAAGAGAGGAGTAGGAGCTTGAAGGGTTGGAGCATGATTTTTTTCCATCCAAAGAGGGGAATTGCAAGCGAATACATCTTTCTTCTAGGACATCCGGGTTCACTTCACCTTCTTTTGAAGTGATACACAATACTTTTTCGATGTAGTGCTTGGGAAAAGCGGGAGTTGGAAATAAATTCTTCTTAGGAAAAGGAGATTCGAGAATTAAAGGAAAGGAAGTAATGACCTTGAGGGAATTTGCTTCGGCTATTTTTTTCTTATGTCTGATGGCCTTCCACACTTGAATCAAATAAATTACGTGAGGAAAGGGATACCTCATTAAAAACTGGAGAGAGAATGCCTAATAAATGCTTAGAAGCCATAACATTCGGATTTCCCAAGCCATAATGAGATGCTTTGGCTGCCTCTGTCGGAGCATTAATTCCTTTTTCTCGATTTTTCTGAGAGTAATGAAGTGGGAAAGTTGGAAAACGGTTGGCTGAAAATGAAACGTTTTTATCATTAATGCTTAATAAGTTGTCTTTTGCTTCAACCAACGCAACGTTTGAATTTCCTGTTGAGGGAGTCTTGGGCAAATCAACCGGTTGGTGATCCTCTAATTTTCCTTCATTAAATTCAATTCAAAAGCCTTTTTCCTCATTAACGATGACTCAAAATTTTCTTGAACTTTGTTCACACCGTCATCTTCAACCTCCAGACCAAGCAATGTATTGGCAAAGGGGGGGTTTACGGATTCCTTTTTGTATGAAACCAGCATATGATTATATATTATTTTATTTGCATCTTTCGGCTGGATTAACTTCAACTGATCAGCTTCTTCTAAATATGAGTCAAAAGGGTTCCTTTAGAACCTTGGAAGATTTTGTAAGGGATCAAAAAGTGATCAACTGATCAGCTATCTTCTCTTCTTTTTTTTCCTTTTCTTTTTTCTTTTTTAAAAAAAGAAAACTTCTCATTGATATAATGAAAAGAGACTAATACTCAAAATACAATGATACAAAATATTCAAAAGAAGACATTTTTTCAATTCTTTTTCTTTTTTTTATAGAAACAACTTTCATTGACAAGAAAATGAAAGATTACATGAAAACAAAAAATAAAAAATAAAGCACACAAAAGAAGGGAACCTGCTAAAGAAAGGGGCTCCAACTATACTAGATAGATCCTATAGAATAGTTACAATAGTTACAAAATTGAAGCCTTGACGGACCATTCTTCTCTTGCTTTTGTTTCTCATCTTGATTGGGATGATGCTAAAGTATGAGGACTGATCCCTCCGGTATCTTTTTTGGTTTAGTCCTTATATTTCTTCAGTAGCTCAAATCAAGTGCCTAATATAATGCTGCCCCCGTCCATTTGTGTTCTTTGTTGGCAAGCAATGGAGGATCAGAATCATCCTTCATTTTCCTTTGTCTGCACAAAGTTTTTAGCATCTTCTATTCAATAGTTTCTCTATAACTTTAAATTTGTGTCCCTTTTTGTAGTAGGGTGTTTTGTGGGCTCGGCTTTTTAAATGCCTTGTATTCTTTATTTTTTTTCCTCAATGAGAGTTGATGTTCCTATTAAAAAATGAAGATATTAAGTTGATTGGTGTGCAATCCTTCACTGATGCAACCATTCTTTTTTTCTGAATCAAACAAATGAAATTCTACTTAAAACCCAAATTTACATGACCATTTTTGTGAAACTCCTTAAACAGCCGGAAGAAATCTCCTTCAAAATGCTGCCAAAACATCATTAAAAATTTAGACTGTGGCCTTTCCACAACTGCTTTTACGTGTACATGACCACTATTGTGACTCCTTTTATATGTTCATGACTCCTTTTTCCCCCTTAGACCACTGTCTTTGTCATCTCATTCGTCTGGGTGTGGCCTTTTCATGGAGTCACACCATTCATACTTTCTAGTATGCAGGTTAACAAGACAAAAATGGAAAAGCAATCAAACAATCAAATCATTAGAAGAACTCCTACATCCATCTAAAATAAGCAAACACTGAAGCAAAGATCTTAAAAAAAAGAAAGAAAAAAAACACACACACAATTGATGAGAAAACTAAGAAAATTGCATGTGAAAGCATACCTTTTGCAGAACTGCCTCAGCATCTTTTCTTCCCATCTGCTCGTGCCGCAAAGCATCAACAGTCTCCTGGTACTTGGCATACATTTTGGCCAACTAGTAGGAATGAAATAACAACTTCCACTTAAATCAGAAATGAGTATCACAATTATAAATTGAACAACAAAACATACATTAAGAACGTATAAAAAAGCAAATACCAACAATGAAAACTAAAGACTCACACTCCAACCATCACGCAACAGCGATGCAGCTAATGCTGTCCCAGAAACACCTACAGGAACCCTGGGGTCGAATTTGTGATTCTCACCAACCACATCACTACATTCCTTCGGCTTTATCGAACTACGCCCAAAAAGTTTCAAGAAAAATAATTTGGCATCAGTTCAAACCACAAAAACGGATTTAAAGAATTATTCAAAGCCAGATTACACAAGATCCCATTGAGAACCATCTCCAACCCATAACACAGCATTAAACAAATCACATATTTAATGCTTCACAAGAGATGACATTTGAATACATCACCAAACTGAACTCCAATAATTTAGGGACCTTATCATACCAAACAAATTTCAGATCCATTTCTCAGGATTCTCAATACTGAATTTTTGCTCCCAACAAGATTTTAGCCAGGTTAAAAAAAATGCTTTTGGTCCTAATATTGGATTTTACTCCTAGAAAGATCTTAGCCAGGATTACTTTTTATGTAGTTAGAAATCGTAGTCAAACAGAAAACATCAGGTAGGATAGAAATACAGCATGTCAATTAGGGGTGTTCACAATTCAAATTGGTAGTCAAACCAAACGGAACCAAAAATTTTGGTTTTAGATAAATACTAAACTGAACCGAACAGTTTGTCGGGTCCAAACTGAACTGCATATAATATATAATATAAACAGCTCGATTCAATTTTGGATTCCATTCGCAAATCCAAAATCGAACCAAACAGAAATTTTCAGTTTCCTTATAGTTAGTTTTAAACCAAACAGAAATTTTCAGTTTCCTTATAGTTTTAAACCAAACCAAACCGATGCTTCAGTAAAACCAAATTTTTGAATCGATTCAACTCGATTTGGTCATTTTAGCGTGCACCCCACCAATGTTCAATAAGATATACACATTAAAAAAGCAGTTAAGTGACGTGCAGCTTCTATACGTGTATGACTCCTAGAAAAGCACCATGTGTGGTGAAGTGGAGACTGGAGATTTCTTCTTCTTTTTTGATACCAAGTCAGAACTTTTCATTCATGGTTAAAGTGCTACAACAACCCCATGACTACAACAACACAGAAAAAAAGAGGGAAAAAAAACCCCTCTACCAAACAAAAATCAAAGCCTCAATGGCATTGTGGCTTTACTCTCACTTCCATCAAGAAAGAATGAAAGAATACACCAAGCATACAAAAAGGAAAGCCAACCTGCATAAAACGGCTCCAGTCAAGTAAAAAAAGAGTAAAATATCACTGTATCCTGAAGAGAAACATAGAACCTAACAAGGGATCAAACATCACCAGAAGACCTCTTCATACACATAAAGATTCTATCCTTTCTCTCGCTACAGAAACCCACTAAACAGTACACACCCAAACCTGCCACACAAAAGCCCTTTTTCACAAATAGGTGGATAGTGAATGAGATCCTTGATCTTCTCTCCACATTCCGAAAAGCTAGATTTTAAATTCTTTTTTTTTTGGAAAAAAAAAAAAAGAAAGAAAAAAAAAAAAGGAAACCAACACCAAGACGCCTCAAAGAAGCAACTCCAAATAGAAGTAGCAAAATCACACCTCCAAAGAAGAAGATCAGGGTCCTCTACCACCCTCCTGCATAAAATACAACATTATGGCTCGGCACTATGGATCCACTAGCCAAGATCTGATCCAACGTGTTAATTCTTGCAAGCCAAACAAAAGCTTGACCTTTTTGAAATCTTAACCTTCTGCACAAAGGCAAAAATGGAAACACTCGGTGCAAAAACTCACCAAACACCGAAAGAAAGAATTACAAGAAACTCTTCCAACAATGGGGCTAAGGTGAAAGTCCTCCAACAATGATACGCCTATCACTTCCCTATTAGTAAGTGGCATTGTGGCTTTACTTATCAGCTTCAATCCATGTAGTAGTAGAATATGAGTTCACTTACACTTTCTCTTTTCTTTTCTCTTTCTCTTTTTTTTTCTTCATTGTTCAGCCTCCAAAGCTTTGAAATGAACTTAAGACTCAAAAATGAAGCAAAATCCATGAGGAAACCTCTATCATTTCCTAAAAAACTAGCCATCCTTTCTTATCTTTCAACATAGCTGGCCAAATCGCACACTCAAAAAACTAACCAAATGAAGATCGAAACTTGGCTAAATTGATAACCTCATACTCGTTTTTCCCTTTCTCTTGGAAGAACACTTTAATAGGAAAACACAGAATCTCCAGTAAGCCAACCATTGCAAAGATAAGGAGATAGAGAGAAATCTTCCTGTAGTGAGTCATGTCGTTCAAGAAATATCCATTTCCTCATGCCAAATAAAAAAATATAGATCCCAAATACAGCAACACTTAACTTCCATTCTCAGCAAGCTAGTACTTGTAGGAGTGAGCATTGGTCTGTCGGTGTTGGTTTTGGACTAAAACTGATGCCGAAAACCAACGTCGATTCCCGTCAATCAAAGATGGCCAGTTTTAGTACAACAAAGACGGTAGGTCGGCTCGGTTTTGACCAAAACCGACGTGAAGGACAACCTCCAACAAGGCATGGAAGAACAATATGGAAGAAGAGAGAAAGAAGAAGAATAAATAGAAAAAAAGAACATTCAGTTGTATTTCTTAACTCTTTTTACTACAAAAAGACTGTAGAAAAAGAAAAGAGAAAATGGAGAAGAAGAATAGAGAAGGAAAAAAAAAAGAAGAAGAAAAAAAAGACCAGGGCGGAGGAGAGTCATGATAAGAGGAAGAGGAAGATGGAAAATGAAAAGATGTATACTTTTTTTCTTGAAAAGGAAACAATCTCTTTCATTGACATAATAAAATGAGACAAAAAACTAAAAAACAAATGCATAAATAAAATATCATAATACAAACTAAAAAACAAAAAACTCTACGGATCAACAAATGCACTCAGGCATCTCAACTAGGTTGACACCCCCTTAGCATTCTCATCATCTCCACCTCTAAAGGCAAACGAAGAAAAAACAATCAAGGCCAAAACAGTCCTCAAATACAAACTTTACATTAAGTAAATAAAATAAAATAGTCCTCAAAGATGTATAAATAAAATATCATATCAAAAATAGTTTTTTTGAATTTGTATATTAATAGAAATATTAATATATTACATTATTTTAATATAAGTCTTAATTGAATACCGTCAAAGCGAGCTTAGCTTAGCATTAATTGGCATGACCTTCCATCCAAAAGCTAGAAGGTTCAATCTCTCATCCCCACAAATGTTGTACTAAAAAAATAAATCTTAATTGAATACCTTGGGAAGATAAAAAAAATGCACCAATGCAAGCACAACACAGCAAAAGATCGTCTTTAAATATAATCAAGGCATTAATTCTTCAATGCAAAACCTTTGGTCAAATGGGATCTCCGCCCTCCTTTGGAGGCTATTGTTTGAAAGAAACTCTAGAATCTTTCATGATCAAAAAACTAACAGTGACTTTTATGGAGTTTGATTACTCCGTTTGCTTATACTTGGTCCTCTACTTCTAAATTCTTTTGTAGTTTTTAAATTCCTTAAATTTTAAACTCTTAAACATGTACTCTTAAAAAGAAAAATCATTGGAACTAGGAGTCAATTTTTGTAACCCTTTTTAGGCGCAATAGGTTGAAATTAATCTCTCCATTCCCATTTTGAACTTTTTGTCTTTTTGACAAGATACAATACTTCAAATTAAGTAAGCAAAAAGAGACTAATGCTTAAGAATACAACCTCCAAAATGAGTGCAAGAACCCATTTCAAACTTGATTAAGAATTATAACAACAAAATGAGGAGTATAACATACGCATCTGAACCAAAGCTGCTGAGGGGAAAAAGAGCGAGTTCGTTCTTTTTCCTACTAAGTTCAATCTCTGCTTCACACTTTTCCAGTTTCACTTTCAAATCTGTAGCCTCCTATTACCAATCAAGAAATGAAAATAGTTACAGATTACCAGAATATATAATAAACAAAGAAAAGAAATTTCCATATAAGAAATAGAGGTCAAAACATAAACACGAAGTAATAGAGGAAGCAATGCAATCAAGAAGACCACAAGTTTGAAAAAGAAATGTATCCAACTATCATGAGCAAACAGATGATGCAATGGCAAGGCTTAACGTAATCAATCCCAAGATCCATACACAACTCATCCCATAAGACAAGGGGCACAAGAACAACACAAAAGAAAAGGAAATGATATATACACATATACATATATTTATAGAAACAACAGCTTTCATCGAGGAAAAAAGAAAGAATACAAGGACATACAAAAAGTCAAACACACACAAACTCTACTAAAGAAATGAGTTCCAACTAAGCAAAATGTTGTTTGTAGGGTAATGACAAAAGGTCTTTGAAATCGAAGCCCATATAAAAACATGAAACCTCACCAAAGACAAAATATCACCAATGTCCCTCTCCACACCTCTACAATTTTTGTTACTTCTCTACCCCTTAGAACCCATAACAGAACACACGCCATAGAAAACCACAAGAAATGACTCTTCTTGCTAAAAGGTGGATGGGGAGAAACTCCCCAATCGAATCTCTAAAAATCCTTCAACGAATTAGCACAAAACCAAATTCCTGAGAGAAGATTCCACATAGACCTCGCGAACTCACAACTCCAAAAATACAGCAGAAAAAGCCCACTAACAAGGGCATCTTCCTCGAAAGCCAATCCATAATATTCACACAACCAAGTAAAACTTGCCACGATTGACTCACTAACAAGAGAGGGGTCGAATAAATTCTGAAAGAAGGATTTACAAGAGAATCCTTCTAAAGGATCGAGACTCCAAATTCAAACACCCCTTCTACCAAGCCCAAAATTGGACTCTCCCATCAAGGACAGAAGAGAGACAACCTCCAATCATTTCCCTATCAGACAATGAGCAACAGAACAAAAAGAGAAAAAAGTAGAACACCCCATACAAACCTAAAAAACCAGAGACCAAACAACTTTAAAGAAAGACAAATGGTATAAACAAGGAAACGTAGAGCAGAAGGGTCTATCTCCCACCACTGGTCTTCCGGAAAATACATTTCCAAGGAAAAAATATAGATGATCCTCATCTTCACCAACTCTCCCAAGGACAAAACATATGTGGGGATGTGTGTGTAAAATGATTTCCACGTGATAACCAATAGAAGGACAAGAAACGCAGTGGCATTTAAATTAATTGGCCTTCAGGCTGGTAAAAGAGGAAGAACTAGAAGAGAGTAAAATTCAATCTCTATTTAGAGAGACATTTCTTTCAAGAGATTTCCAAGAAACAAGGAAATCATGAAACATTTACATAAAACATAATTTATTTTCTGTGTTTTGAACATTATTGAACTCCCAGTCAAGGAGCCTGAAAACATAGAAGAGAGTGTAAAATTTTAATCTTTACATAGAGGGATGTTTCTTTCAATAGATTTCAAAGAAACAAGCAAATCCCAATCAAGGAGCTTGAAAACAAGCAAATCCCAACCCACTGCTTTCCAAATTGATTATTGGATTCAGGACAACCAAAACATTAAATCACTGTTTTTTCTTTCTATTCTATGCCTTAGAAAACAAGAAAGGACTTTTGGAATGTAATCCAATCGTTCACAAATTAAAGCTCATGCTCATAGAACCACAACTATCACTGACAGCTAACATTAGAAGATTAATGGTACAGAAAAAATCAAATATACCATTCTGTGCCCTTTTTGCATGCAATTGAACATTTTTCTACCTTTTCATTTTCATACCAATGAGAAGTTCGTTTTTGGTTCAAAATATATTACAGCAAAAACCTTTTTCTTTTTTTTCTTTTTTTTTTTTTTTTTGAATGAGAAGACAAAACTTTTCATTGAAAAATGAAAAGAGACTATTGCTCAAAAGTTCTGAACTCCTTGAACAATAACAGAAAATAACACAACTAACTGCAATTAAAAGGAAGGATAAAAGCATCCCAATTCAGATTAGAGAAAGTACAAAAGGCCTAGGAGCAAAAACTAATATTCTTTTCAACTGTTTTGTAAAATCTGTCAACAAATGTTCTGAATACATTACGTTCCAAATAATATTCACCAACATGATATCAAACAATCATACTGGAAATTCTCAGCTGCACAAGAAATTTAAAAAACAAAGAGAAGAGTGCACGAGAAACTAGTCAACGCTCCCCTGTTTTTAATTTTCTACAACGATGCTATGTTTGTCTAGTAAACAAGGGACAAGGTCAAAAACAGGTTTGTACCCTCCTCTCCCTATCCCTCATGCAAGCCCTCAAGCTAGCTAGGAAGACTTGTCAATGCATTGTGTCTTGGGACTCCATAAAACTAAGTGTAGCTTCAATTCGGTTTTTGTCATAGTTGATAGATTCAGTAAAATGTCACATTTTCAGCCATGCAAGAAAATTAATAGTGTTGTGAGCATGGCTGATGCAGACTACGAATCTTGGAGAATTCTTGAAGGAAAATCTTATTCATTAATTATCTATACATGGGGGGAAGTGATGTAGACTATGAATCAGTGATGTAGGAAATGGGGTAAATTGAGCAATTAGATAATAGGTTTAGGTTAACTTTACCCCCACTTGTATTACAACCCTATAAATAGGAGTCTTCCCCATGTATGGACAATTAATGAATAAGATTTTCCTTCAAGAATTCTCGAAAGCTTGATGCATATCTATCATAGAGGCCTGCATTGCCGCAAAATTCTAGTTAAGAATTCCAATGGAGTGCTCAACTATTGACAATCTTTTACTGATTGACCGTGGGGAGGAGGAAGATGCTTCTGCATCCGTTAAGGGAGAGGGGTTTTTGTTCGTGTTCTTGACAACCACAAGGCCCTTTCACGAAAACACTCTGATACCAAATTAATGTACACTATGAATCTTGGAGAATTCTTGAAGGAAACCTTATTCATTAATTATCCATACATGGGGAGAAGACTCCTATTTATAGAGTTTTAATACAAGTGGGATGTAGGAAGAATGGGGTTAATTGAGTAATTAGGTAATAGGTTTAGGTTAATTCCCTTTTACCGCCACTTGTATTAAAACTCTATAAATAGGAGTCTTCTTCCCATGTATGGATAATTAATGAATAAGATTTTCCTTCAAGAATGCTCCAAAATTCGTAGTCTACATCAATGGCCAATATGTTCTTTGTGTTGCTGTCGCTTCTTTAACTTTTTATCTTGTATTTTGAGCATTAGTCTCTTTTCATCACTTCAATTAGAAAAGTGTTTTCGTTTCACAATGAGTCATCCACAATCTAAGGTTCTTAATAGACACTTGGTAATTGAATAAGATGTTTGGCTGGCAATCGTCCTCAACATGAGGATCCTGCTCTTTCTCAAGCTGACTTTGCATTCAATAATATGCTAAATCATTCCACGATGAAGCATCCAAATGAAATGGTTTACACTAAATTGCCTCGATTAACTGTGAATTTAGGTAACTTACCTACTGTTGTTGATATTCATCACAAGGCAGACAACATGGCTGAATGGATACCAGACCTACACAATGAAGTTTTCAACCACCTTACTAAAAATTATGACTCCTACAAGGCTTCAACTGACGAGCACAAAAGACAAAAATTTATGTAGCCTATTGAAGAACTATCATAATAATAAAGATTTTATTGGATTCTTGGAGAGATTATCAAAAATAGCCTAAAAACTCATTGGCAAAGGTGATTCAGGTTTTTCTCCACCTTTCGAAAAAGGATGAAACACAAAAGACCCATGAACGAAGGCATCTTTCTCAAAAGCCTATATGTTGTGTTCACACACCCAAACAAATCCTGCCAAGAAAAGAACTTGACTTTCTTAGGAATCTTAATCCTCCATAAAACGTCGAAGACCGACTCAACATCAGGCGAGGGATCCAATAAAATCCTAAAGAAAGACTTACAAAAGAACCCTCCATGGAAAGGGACTCTGGAACATGAACATCCTTTCTCCCAAGCCTAAAGTTGAAACCCTCAATCGAGGAAAGAAGAGAGGCCACCTTCGTTTTTTCCCTATTGGATAAAGGTCGACAAAAACCAACAAAGAAAGAAACCAAATTCCCCAAACAAACCAAAAAATCCAACACCCGACAAATTTTCATGGAGGACAAATGATGTAACCGAGGAAATGCAGAAGATAGGGATCTATCCCCCACCCAAAGATCTTCCCAAAAATACTTTATCATGTCATCTCCCACAACACAAAAAACAAGATGAGAAAAGGAAGGGAGACGAAAAGAAATATCTTTCCACAGATTTCAGTGTGTGCCATTAAGGCTTTAACCCCTTTCGCCACCCACTCAGAGCGATGGGAATTGTGCTTGCTCACAATAAGTTTCTGCCACAAGGATTCAGGCTCAAGGGCAAAACGTCGAAGCCATTTAGCCAACAAAGCTTTGTTGCGAAACCTTAAGTTTTCAAGCTCTAACTCCCCTGCTTCACAAGTTTCCCCACAACATCCCAACTAACCAAATGAGATCCTTTCTCCTCGTCCACCCCTTCCTAGAGGAAGTTTCTCATAAGCTTTTCAATGCTTTTGCAAACTGAGATAGGCGCACTAAAAGGAGAAAGTAATAGATAGGAATTTCACTCAACACCGATCTAAAAAGTATCAGTCTCCCATCTTTGGAGAAAAAACTTTTCTTCCATGAAGCCAATCTCTTCTTAATCACCATGGGGGTTCCCAAAACGAGATAGCTCTCAGATTATCTCAAGGGGGAGGCCGAGATAGGACAAAGGAAAGGAACCAACCTCACAACCCACCAAACTAGCCCATCCATTAAGCTTTTCCTACTCACAATTAATACCCAAAATCTGAAACTTACTTCTGTTAATTTTAAGCCCCGACATCCCCTCAATGAACCGTTGCAAATCAGAGATGGTCGAAGGAAACACCTTAGGTACTGGACTAAAGAATTTGCAAACTTCAATGTTAGACTAAGAAAACACCAAAGAAGAATGCGATGAAGTTCTATCAAAAATATGGTTTGAAAGAACTCATAGCATAGGTTGTGTCAGACCACCTTTTCATTTACCTCCTTTTTAAATTTTCTTATCTATTCTTACCTATAGCTATTATTTAAATTTATTCCTTTCAGATTTCAATGCGTGTGTCAGGCTTTTCATATTCCTCTTTCTTTCTATTTCCCTTTTTCTTCATTCTTTGTTTTCATCCAGACCTTTCTTCTTCTTTTTCTGATAGTGTCAAATTATTCCGTTTTCGTCTTCTTCCCATCCACAATAATCATTGCCACCAGCTTCTTTAATTGTTTTGTTCATCCACACTAATTATCGGCGTTATCTTCTCCGCCTTCTTTTTCAATTGCTTGTCTATGCAAATTGCCAACATCATTAGTTTTAGGTTTACTTTTCTATTTTGCTGATATTGTATCGGCTAGTTGCGATTCAGTGTGATTTGTGATATTCAACATTTTGAGTCGTACATTTAATCTCATTACTGATTCAAAGGCATGATCTGAATTGATGGCCTCCAATTCGAGTCAACTCGTATGTTACAACTGGTGTATTGTACAAATTCATAACAATGCCCTTTGACACTATGTGAACAAAATATATGTTACAATGAGCCATCATTGAGAGGAAATAAATGCATAAATTTCTACACTTATTTTCAATAATAAAAGTAAAAGAAGCCTTAGTTAATAAATCCATACCTCTTCCAAGCGATTTCTTTCAGATTCTTCCTTTGCAAGCTTCTCTTTATAATCACTCTCGATCTGGTTCAAATGCGTCTAGTAGCAATTGCAATTGCAAAAACAAAAACAAAATAAAAATCAGAAGGAATCACAATTTGATAACTTCTGTAGACTTTTTAGAGTCAGATTGTTTTTTTTCTTTTCCTTTGTTAACAAAATATGAACTTTCCTTTGATTAATGAAAAGAAACAAAAATGTCAAAGAATAAGAACTCCCGATGAGTGAAAAAGCTAAGAAAAATAACGGATAAATGAAAGTACATAGCTTCTCGTGAAGAATGAAACAAAAACAACCCAACTCGTGCAAATAACAACAGGAGAATAATGATGAAGAGCACAAATTGTATGGGGGATATATTTACTTTTATAAGAAACATAACTTTCATTGTATATGGGGGATACTTATACATCTCCCATCGGGAGTATTCTACTTTGTAACTAAGAATGAAAATATTGATTGAACTTCGGTAACTTAAATTTACAAATATCAGATAATTGTATATCAAGAAATATTCAAGAACAATGCTAAACCCTTTGTCCAAAAGGTAGTTTGGAGTCCCATCTCTGAGCGAGAAAGGGAAGGTATGTTTGTTCCTTTCTCTAAGGAGGAGATTAAAGTGGCTGTTTTTGGGTGTGATAGCTCTAAATCCCCAAGTCCGAATGGGTTTTCTTTGGCTTTTTATCAAGACAATTGGGCTTTGATCAAGGAGGACCTAGTCAAAGTTTTCCAAGAATTTTATGCAAGGGAAATCCTAAACAATTCCAGTTATTAAACTTTCGTTTGTCTGATTCTGAAGAAAGAGAATGGGACAAGGGTAAAGGACTTCGGACGGATAAGCCCGGCAACAAGTGTGTAAGATCATAGCAAAAGTGTTGGTTAATCAGCTGAAGAGGGTGCTCCCGTCAACTATCACAGACTCGCAGGGGCTTTTCCGGCATCTAGAAGGAGTCCTAGGGGCAAAGTGGTGGCGTCCAGAGGCCTCAAGCGGGGAGACCTTCTTTCCCTATTTCTTTTCCTTTTAATTGTTGAGTCCTCAATAGAATTGTGAGTAAATGCAAGGTCATCAAGCCTTTTGAGGTGGGAAAGGATAGTGTGATCCTCTCCCATTTTCAATTTGCTTATGACAGTCTTCTCTTCCACACCGGTAAGGATAGTTCGTTTTTTATTTTGAATCATGTTCTCGCCTTTTTTGAAGAGATGCCTAGGTTGAAGATAAACAGGGGGAGTGTAGTGTTTTGGGTATTAACTCTGATGAGGAAAAGCTTAGAAGATGGGTTGCCTGGGTCGAGTGTGATGTTGGGAGTAACCCTTCTTCGTACCTTGGCCTCCCTTTTGGAAGCAATCCAAAGTCAGTTTGTTTTTAGGATCCTATGGTGGATAAAGTCTGAAGCAGACTAGCCTCATGGAAAAGCCTTTTTCTAAAGCAACTTACCTTGATCAAGTCCGTCTTGAGTGGAATCTCGATTTCTTTTCCCTTTTCAAGGCCCCTTGTGAGGTTGCAATTGTTTGGAGAGGTTAATGTGTGACTTCTTCTAAGAAGGGATTCATGAAGGAAAAGACAAAGGTTCTCACTTGATTAGGTGGGAGGTTATTAAGAGATCGGTGTCTTTAAGGGGTATGGATATTGGGAACCTAAGGATTCGTAACAAAGCCCTTTTAGCCAAATGGTTGGGGCATTTTTCCTCAAAGCCCAATTCTCTATGGTACAGGATCATAGCTAGTAAGCATGGTCCCCATCCTTTTAAGTGGTTGGCTAAAGGGTTTAAAGGTACCGATAGGAATTTGTGGAAAGATATCTCTAAAGAGCTCCCTTCTTTTGTTCTTTTGGTTCGATGTGTCGTGGGGGAGGGTAGAGGTACTTATTTGTGGGAAGATAACTGGGTGTGGGAGAGACCTATTTGTGGGTTGTTCCCCGGGCTATATCACTTGTCACCCCTTAAAAATCATTTTGTTGTAGGCTTTCTTGTGTGGTCTGGGAGCTCTTGTTCCTTCTCCTTTGGCTTCCATCACTCTCTTTCCAATAGAGAATCGACAAATGTGGTTTCCCTTCTTTCTTTACTCGAAAGTCATCCCTTTACAGTTAGGAGAAGGGATGTCAGAGTTTGGAGCCCCAATCCTTTGTAAGGGTTCTCATGCAAATATTTCTTTCATTGTCTAGTTGATCCTTCTCATTTAGGTGATTGGTCTTCTCCGTGCTCTGGAGGATTAAGCTCCCTCGAAAGGTGAGATTCTTTTCTTGAGTTCTTCACGATCGTGTGAGCACGTTGATAGGTTTGTTAGGAAGTTGTCTTTGCTAGTTGGGCCTTTTTGTTGTATTCTTTGTTGGAAGGTAGAGGACGATTTGGACCATATTCTCTAGCGTTGTGACTTTGCAAGTGGCGTATCCGATTCGTTTTTCCAGACGTTTGGCTTGATGCATGCTCGGCATAGATATGTCAGGGCTATGACCGAGGAGTTCCTCCTCAATCTGCAGTTAATTCTTCTGTGGATGGTTT
This sequence comes from Citrullus mucosospermus, assembly GCA_030954485.1. Taxonomy (NCBI): domain Eukaryota; kingdom Viridiplantae; phylum Streptophyta; class Magnoliopsida; order Cucurbitales; family Cucurbitaceae; genus Citrullus; species Citrullus mucosospermus. Next base: position 37,700,563 of record CM062063.1, on the reverse strand, counting down.
GTTGTACAAAAAACTTAAGCTTCTTGAGAATTTTCAACTTCCACAACAAGGCAAAGACCTAATCACTCCATGGAAATGGATTAGTTAAACAAAGAAATAAAAGATTTATGAGAGCGCTTTAAAAGTAATAGGGTTCCAAGAACGAATATCCCTTCTCCCTCAGCAACAACAAAACTCTCCAAGCATTGACAAAAGAATAACATTGAAGGAGAGGTCAAGATAAAGGTTTCTAATATGATTTGTGTATGTATCTGACCCTAAATTCTTGGCCTAGCTCAAGAACTCATGCTACAACTTTTTAAAGTATGAAATTAAGGTATACGTTTTTTTTTTCCAAACACCCAAAGCAGAAATTAAGGTATATGTTGGTAGTAAGTTGGGAAGAAAATCGCAAAATATCAACAATACCAACAAAATATCATGGCTATTGGTAAACTGTAGATGAATATCATACGCTTATATTTTCATCAATGGTCAACAAGGAATGTCGGCAAAATATAAGTGACATCTCTTTGATATTCTGGAAAAATGAACCCCCCCCCCCCCCCTCGTATTGTTACTGAACCTCCAATTCTACCAATATATTGCCAATATTTCGAAAATAAATAATGACAATATTTGCATCCCTAACTCTGACATGAACAATTTTGTTTCCTTTTTAAAAGTAAAACAAAAAACAAAAACAAAACAAAAAAAAATATTATATATTTGAGATTAAAAATTTGAGATAGAGTCTAACCTCCAAGGCTTTTATGACACCCTCAAGTTCTGTTGCCTTCTTAGACCACTCCTCAGAACTTTCTTTGTAAAGTTCAACAAGCTTATTGACCTACAAAGGCAATTAAAAACGTGATGTCAGGGTTGCTATTTAATCTATTTGCTTCCAAGTGATTCCCCCTATAAGAGCAAATTTAACAGCATTGGAATACAATAAAATACTAATTTCAAAATATATAATAAAAATTAGTTTGACATATTTCCATATGAAATCAATTGGAAATGAAATTTCCTTTTCAAGACCCAAAGTTATCTAGATCTTACAACAATTACAAGTTGGAAAACATGGACTCAAATCCACCTAAGAAAAATGAAAAAATACAACAGCAATCAAAGCCCAAGAAAAAAGAATAATTCAATAAACAAGTAAAATGTTCAACCTCACAAGTTTCTAGCCTAGATGCAGGCACCTGACAAGGAAATTAAGCACATAATGTTCATTGGGCATGGGGCAACTTAACCACTATGTCCATCCCCAATGTTAATAGACACGAAGCACTAACTATCAAATAATTAGCTTCATCCAAGCTCCATAATTTTTAAGTCACGTGTTAGAAAACCATCTGACTAAAATCATAAGAATATTCAGTCACCTGAAACCTAAAAAAGGAAAAGAGGAAGGTTTCAAGAATCTTTCCTTGGCTCCCCCAAGTCCTAATTGAATTTCTCTACACAAGGTGCACTTTTACGTGTTTTTTCAAAAAAGAAGAAATATTCCAAATCCTCCTAAACAAAATACTGATCAAGGACATAATGCAAATGCCGCTCCTCATGTCAATGCAAATCCTAAGACATTAAGTTAAAATCTACAGAAGAAAAGGAACAAATGAAAAAGTATGACGATTGAAAATGGTAATCTGCTATCAAGTACAGCCAAGGCTAGTATATGCATATGTTGACCCATGAGCCCCTAAAAATTGGCAAGGAGAAAGTGGCTCTGCCACACCCTCTAGTTTTCAACAATACTAGCGGAAAGGAGGATTCCTTCAACTCTCAACTATATGTTGGGGTTCTTTGATGCTATGTTTGGGCTTAAAATTACTATGAATAAATGTTAGATTTTAGGGATCAATTGTGATAAGGAGAAACTCAAGAGTTGGTCGGCTGTGATATTGGCTCCTTTCCCTCTTTCTACCTTGGAATTTCCCTCTGGAGGTAAAACCAAAGGATCTGACGATTGAAAAGGATAGGAAACAGTTGGCTACTTGGAAGAAGAGTTTCTTCTCCAAAGCTGGTAAACTTACCTTGATTCGGTTGGTTCTAAGTGGCATTCCCATTTATTATTTTTTTTTCCTTTTTCGAGCCCCAGGTTCGGTGTGCAAAAGCATCCAGAAGCTTGTGAGGGGTCTTATATGACAAGGGGTGGATGAAGGAGAAGGTTTGCATTTGGTTAGTTGAGAGGTGGTGGTGGTGGGTGTTAGTGCTTGGAAACCTTTTTTTCAGAAAAGAAAAAACAAGATTTTTTAAAATACAAAGAAAGAATAGGCAAAAATAACGAAAATACAACCAAATGAAGCCCTCAACTTTCCAAAGCTAGAAAAGTAAAGCAATTACAATCAAATACAAGTCATGAAGGAACAAATTGGCTCTTGAACGAAAACCATTGAATCTGAAACTATGAGAACCATGTGTAGCAAGGACAATGCAAAGTAGTGAAAAAAGATCAAAACTTCAAAAACCAACTGAGATTGAGACTTCAACACTGCTTCAAAAATCTTGAGACGAGATCCTTCCAACAGAAAAACTTCCATCAAAGGCAAAACTTGCAACTCCAAGGTTTTAGAGCTTTGGCAAGTAATGAAGCTTGAAAATGAAGCCCAAACAAACTGACATGCTTGGATATCAATCAAAAACACCAAGATGATATAATATCCAACAGCAACTTTTGCCCAACTGGAGAACAACTTCAACAAGTGTTTGTCTTCCCTGAATCCTCCTCCCTCTATTTATAACCAAATACACTAACTCCCTAACAAATTACCTTTATGCCCCCTCACTAATGCCATACTAAGATCCTTAACCAGGACCCTTACATTACCCCGCCCTTTGAAGACACCTCAAGGTGTGAATTGGATAACCCGATTCAAACGCCCCAAAAAAATGCCCAGTCCCAAAATCAAAATTAGAATAAGCAAGTAAAGCAAATACAATCAAATACAACTCATAACGGAACAAATTGGCTCTTCGAACGAGATTCCAAAAACCACTGTATTTGAAACTAAGAGAACAAACAACCATGCGACGAGGACAACTATTAGGAGATTATCCGAGGGAGAGAAAGTCAGCTTCAACTTCAACAAAACTGATAATATAACCAACAATCCAAAAAAGCAAAGTCATAAGAGGAGACACTAAATGAAACCCAATCTAACATAAGAAGAGACACTAAAGCAGACCAAGCCATTATGAAAGTACATCCCCTTTTATGTTTCTCTAACAAATGGGCCTCAAACAAATCATTAAATTCAAGCCCACTAAGCTCCTTTCTTCTTTCTTCATAAATCTTCACGTGGCTATTTCATGTTTTCAGCACCTCCCTCTGGCCCACAACACACATTCCGTTAGGGACTCAACTTCCTTATGTAAACTAATAGATTTCGATTTCGAACACTTTTTGTAATTACTCTATAGGGAATGTTTTAATTAGTTGGAGCCTCTTTCTTTAGTAGGGTTTTTGTGACATTGTTTTTTGTATGCTTTGTATTATTTCTTTTTTTTTTCCTCAATGAAAGCTATAAAATAATGTTCACCCAATGTCCACAACAAACTACAAGCTACAGCTCATTGGACCTCATTATGTCTACATTCGACCGCCAACGCCACTACAATAACAAAAAGGAACAAACATTGACACTGCAAAGTCCAAAGAAGAATATAATTGAATGCTAACAGGTATCTCTTAAGAATAATAACTTAGAAAACATGTAGTTGCATTAAAATTAACGTCAAACATCAATGTTCAAGAAACAGCTCACTGTTGATATTTCAGCACAAAGACGTTCCTCATTTTCTGCAGCCATTTTTCTTGACGAACACAATTCCTGGACAAGTAATAATTAATTAGCATTCATCGGCAGTAAATAACATGGAGGAACTTCAACTTCTTGAGCATAAATAGAACATATAACACCTCCTGTGCAGATGTTAGCTTCATCTCAAGTTCTTTAACACTATCCTTGTTCCATTTTAAGGCGCTAGAGCATTCATCCAACTGTTTCTGAACCTAAAGTCAATGAAATTCCAAAAAGTGAACGGATACTTATATGCATTGACATCTGTAAATTTTTCAAGACTTGGAATATGATCTCCTGTAAAGCCACATACATCTCTAAGTTTTGCAGACAATTCAGCCTCGGTATCAGAATGAAGTCTGCGCAGCTCGATGATACTGCCTACTTTAGCAGTTAACTCATCATTGAGCCATACGTTATGCCTCTCAATAAGTTCCTTCTCCTGCACAAAAATGGAAGAAAAGAGTAAATATAGCACATAAATGGGAATCAAGAAAACAGAATGAAGGGTATTAAATTAAGGTTAAATTACAAATTTAGTCTCTGAACTCTAAGGTTTGTGGCTATCTGATCCGTTAACTTTCAAAAGTGTCTAACATGTCTTTGAACATTCAATTTTGTGAAGTCCCCAACAAATTCAAAATTTTAAATAACTAATCCATCTAGATATAAATTTGAATGTATGTCTAATTGAACTCTAAATCTTCAAAGTCTGTATTTGGGATGCAAAGTTATTTAGTCTGGAGTTAAGAAATTTGTGTTTGGAGTTTAGAGTTGAGTTATTAAATTAGGGGTATTTGGTGCATCTTTTGTAATCTAAAAAAAAAAAAAAAAAAGATTTTTTTGGGGTTATTTTTGTTTGACCTTCAATTGCACACATATTTTCACATATTTTTAACACTCAATTAAGATGTCAACTTAAATCCTTCACATATATTTTACATTTTTTACATGTAACCATTATACTTGAGATAGACAAAATACTCTTGTTTCATAGAAAAAAAATTATAATATACTTTCACATTAGTTGAATGGATGAGTGTAATATGCACAGAAAACAAAGGCCATCAAAGGGTTTAGGGCATTTTATGGCATCTTATGTCAAATAAGGTTATGGTTTATCATGCATGTACGTCAGTGTTGGAAATGCGAACAAAGTCCCACATTGGCTAGATATGGAGACAGTCATGAGAATGGGTATGTAAGAGAGAAAAACTATCGCCAATGGTATGAGGCCTTTTGGGTGAAACTAAAATTAAAACCACAAAGGTTTATGCCCGAAGTGGACAATATCATATCGTGGTTGAGATATCTAGAGGTATGTTGTCTTTAACAAGTGATATTAGAGTCGCGCTAGGCCCTAACTTAGCTATACCGATAGAGTACTCGAGTGTCGACCAAAGAAGTGGAGAGCCTCAAAAGATGCAATCACGATGGTATCCATCTATGGTTGAGCTTTTGGACAGACAGTGTCAAAATGAAATGTATTTCAAAAAGTCATTTGCATTCAAACATTTTTTATACACAAGTTTGTTTCGATTGGCTATATGCTCAAAGTGTTTCTATTAATATTAAATTACAGACGACTATTAAACACTATGAACTAATAATATCAAGTTTGCATTTAAAAACACTTTCACCAACCAAATTTTTTTAAGTACATGATTGGTTGAGTTGTGGTTGATAGAGTTAGTCGTTGGAGATTATAGATGGAGATGGTGGTCAAAGTTAGTCATCAAAGGTGATCATCAAAGTTGGTCGTCAGAAGTCACGCAAAGTTTGACGCTAGAGGTGGTCGGTAGAAATGATTGTTGGAAGGAAGTGGTTTGTGTTGGAGGTATCGCAAGAGGTGGTTGTCAAAACATGTCGCTAGAGTGAGGTAACGTCATAACCATAGTTGCTAATGGTGGTTGTTCCCAGAAGAATGAGTAAATGACAAAGAAGGTACATTGATAACAAATAGATGAAAGACAAGTTGGAATTGGGGAGTTTGACCAATGGATGTTGTAAAAAGAATATTAATAGAAGAATAATGTTGTTATGGATTCTTAGATACTTTTAGATGGATTTTTTTAAAAAACGGAAACAAGACTTTTTCATTGAATTAATGAAATGAGTCTAATGCTCAAATTACAATGAAACAGACAAAGAAAAGAGAAAATACAACATAAAAAAGGAGCAACAAGAACAAAGTGAAAGATACGAATGATTTAGAAAACTATTAAGTGAGTGGAAATTTTCAAGCATTTACAATATATTAAGAACACCGAAGTGTTTATGAAATGCTAAATATTATAAAGTTTCATGAAAATATGTTGAGAATATTTTGAAAGATTTTGTATGAACTTTCTATATATGTGGTTAGATAAATGTGCAAACTTCAATAGTGAACACTGCTGAAGTTGGTGGAGTTTAGTTATTTAACACCAACTTGTGAAATTGATGGGTCAAACACTAAGTTGAGATAAAAACCCAACTCAACCAAAGTCAATGCCCTATATACACCCCCTAAAGACTAAATTTGCAATTTTGAAAGTTTAAGGACCAAATAGACACAAATATCAAAATTTGGGGCCTAGATGACTCGAGAACATGGTGCAATCCAAGCTATGGTATAAAGCTCATTTAAGTTGGCAAAGGTTGTTAACCTCCTTAGCTTAAGAGTCGGGATTGCTAGTACTACTACACTTTAGAATTTTCATCAAATACAACATTACAAACTTTCCTATTAAACAAACACCAAAGCAGACAAAACTTCCAAGAAGCTATCGAAATGATACCCAAGGGGGATCACCATAAGCCCGTGGATAGGAGGGCAGGAAAGATAGAGGGCGACAACAAAAAGAAGAAGGAAGGGGACAGATGGAATATGGGAGACTACCCAAAACTTTATTTTTCAACTTCTAAATTCTTGATCACGTATAGAGATAATTCATCAACAAAACTATAAAATTCAAATGTCTAAAATGAACAATTTGTTTCTTTTTCCTTTTTTGAGTGCAACAATTACAGGAGGAGATTGAACCTTGAACCTCTTAGAATGGAGCGCATACCAATACCACTTAGCCAAGCTCACTTTGGCAAACAATATGTTTCTTAACGAAGGTGAAACTAGATAATAATGAGGAAGTGATTACCTATGAAAGACGGCGAATTCAGGGTGGGGGATTGAACCTTGAACCTCTTAGAATGGAGCGGATACCAATACCACTTAGCCAAGCTCACTTTGGCAAACAGTATGTTTCTCAATGAAGGTTAAACTAGACAATAATGAGGAAGCGATTACCTGTGAAAGACGAGCGAATTCAGCCCGGGAGCGCACTAACTCCATGTCAACCTCACTTATACGGGCTTCTCTTTGAGCAGCTGTCTCAGACAAATTGACCTTCAAGACGATCAAAAAGAAACATTTTTTGCAGGAAAGTGGAAATGTTAATTTATACCACAAATTTTATTACATGGATGGTAAGTCGGAGAAGTAAAAGGAACTTACAATCTTATCAAGATAACTCTTTATAGTGGAATCTTTTTCACCAATTTCTAAGTCCTTATGCTCGATAAGCTCCATCAGCTGCCTTTTTGATTTATGCAGTTCAGATAACTCTGTATTTAACCTCTCTATCTCCCCATCCTTCCCAATCTGTAAGCACCAAAGAAGCCAATGCTTGAAATATTCAATATTAACAAAAGGCAGTGTAAATGGAGGGCTTCATTACATGTGCGTAAACGAATGGAGTGAAAGGGGAAAAAATAGTATTCTTACGGAAAGTAAATTGAGTTGATGTTTTTGGGACTTGACTTCGGCAAGCTCGGAGAGTCTAAGTTCGAGGGTCGTTTGAAGCTGTGCATTCTGAGACTGGAGGTCAGAGAACTCAGCAGAAAGAGAGAGGAACTTCTGGTCAAGAAGAGAACAAGTCTGTTCCGCAGTGATTGAAGCAGCATCAGCTTCGGCTCTGACGGTCTCGAGCTCGCTACGGAGACCTTGGATGAAGACATCGGCCTTCTCGGCCAAAAAAGCGGCGTCGTTGGAGTGCCGAGAGAACTCCTCGTCGGAGATGAATAAATGCGCCATTTTATCTGTACGGGGTACAAGATGCCCGGTGCAGATCAACTGCGGGCTAATATACCTCGGCGAGTCAGTATTAATCGTGCAAAGCGGTAACACGAAAACGAGAGGATGGTTTTCTGCGAGATCAGAAGCGGGAGGGAGAAGGAAACGAGAGGAGCGGAAAAGGTAATGTGAGAGGGGAATGCTTCCCACAAAACCGGAATTTTTATAAATATGTACTTCTTCACCTTTCCGTGGGGGGAATTCTTAACCCTAACCTTCGCTTGATTAATTTTAACTTTTTAACTTCTAAATTTGTAAATGGTATGAATTTTAACCTTCATCTTTTAATTTCATCGTTTAATATTCATACTTAAACAAACGCACCAATTTACACTATCTCATAAGGCTTTGTTTCAATTAATGTTAAATAGATTTCTTACACATGTTCAAAGTCACACGTTGCTCTATATAATAGATACTTGTTTGTTATTTTAAAAAAAACACAATTACCAAATAATAATGGAGTGACCACTGTCATAAAAACCATGAATCCAAACTCTTGAAGTAAGACTAAGTGTGGAAATAAAAAAGACTGATCTTGTGGTTTCTCTCGTCTTCAATGTTGTTACTAACAAGTGTGAGGAATATTAGCCAGCAGCAACCACATTGATTTTTTGTTGGGTTTTATGTCCTAAAACTCGTAGTTTGTAAATTTCGAAATTTATTCTCAATAAAGTTGTTATCAAGATTTATTCAGTAAAATTTTTATTGAATACTTAGATTTTATGGGTAGACATAAAAGTGGATCAAGTTTAGGTAATAACCAAAACGGTATATAGTATAGAGACAAGAGTGTGGGGGCATACTATGCAATGAGTTTGCATAAGACTGAACCATGAAATAATCATTTTTACTTTGTAACACCGTTTACTGTTAAAACTGATTATTTCAACATGATGACCTAGGTAACTCGATCTTAATCTTCAACTAACTAACTATTGTTTATTTGGGATTATCTTTTAATCTGCATGGGTGAGAGTGGCCCAAGTTAGCCGACTCAATAAGCCCCCATTTTAGAGATAAAACCAGAAAGATAGCTGGGGACATAGTCCTGCAAGATGAAATTCACTCCAGCCTAATTTAAGGTTAGTATAGAAGTTGTTCCCTTAAGTACTAACTCTGGGTCTTGAACAAGGGGTCTCGCCCTCTCATTGACCTGAGAGGGACTCAGTTTGATGGTTGAACCACAAACCAATTATTCATTAGAGGATCAGTGGGACTTAAGGAACGAGATGTAATTATAGGAGTAAAATGGTAATTTTGACCTAGCTGTAATTACGACAACTTGTGAAGGATCAACTTACTAGTTGTAGTTATATTAAGTGAACAAAAATATATGTACAGTGAGGAGAGTGCAACTACTAGGCTATAGTGGAATGTTCTGGTAGTTAACGAATGTTAATTAACTAGGTTAAAGAGTTTAGCCGATTAATTTCGAATCGTTGGAGCTCATGATCTGTAGGTCCATTTAGTCCCCTTGTTAGCTCATGGACTAAACCTTAGAATAGTGTGTTGAGAATAGTGTGTTGAAAGAATTTGAAATGTTCGAATTCAATTAAGGAGCAAATTTTACGGTTTGTTCATTTAATTGTGAATTAGACGAAATTGGAAAGTTGAAAATATTTAAATATGAATTAAATATTAATCGGATAAATAGAGACTCATAGGATTGGAAATTGCCAAGAAAAGTGGAAAAAATATTAATTTAATATTAAATATTGTTTTAATATAATTAATTATTTATTTATTTATTATTTAAATTAATATTATATAAATTAATTATTAGAATTAATTTAAAGAAAGAACTTAAGAAATCAAATTCTGTTTATTGAAAATCAATTTTTGGAATTCTTGGTTTTTTCCACTATCCATGATGAAGGAGTAGGTGTTTACCTCTTATTCCATCATCTTCCACTATCAATTTCATCCTTATAATCACCATGTTTGGTGTCAATGTGCATGTAAATCAGATTTGCATGGTTTCTTCTTGAAATAGAAGAAAGAAATTTGGAAGATGGGTTAGCAATTCGAGGATTTTTGCTGAAAAATACCACCTACTCAAAACTCTCCATAACCTATTGTTCTTCACAAATTTACTCTAAATTCAACACAATTTGGATCCCACAATCCATTCTAAGTCTAGAGAATAACGAAGAAGATACTTGTGGTGGTCCACGAAGTGTTCGTGATAAAAAACTTGAAGGAATTTGATTCAATTTTGAGCTACAACAAGTAAATGTTCATCCTCTTTTTTGGTTTTGAAAACTAGCATGTTTAATCTTCAAAATTGATGTAACTAGAGTTCTTTAGATCCTTATTGCTTCTATTTTTATGTTGCTAACTCCTTCATTTTCATCGACTTCAATGGTGAAGAATTTGAGCTATAAATTATGGGTGATACTAAGGAAAGGGAAGTGATGGAAAGAATGGCACTCATGGACATAATGAACTATTTGTAGCATCCTTGCTGGCCCCAACAATGGTCTTACAAAGAATGAAAGCAACACTGATGTGGAATAGGAATGAGATAGAGATTTCAAATAGAGTGATTTAAAAAATCTTGCCTCTATATGCGACAAATGAACAACAAATCGGTTAGGAGGTGGATGATATATAGAAAAAAACAATAAACATACTGGCAATTGATTTGAGAATGAATGTGTTCCATGATCGACTGAAAATGCATTGACTAAAAACAATAAATATACTGGCAATTGATTGGCAACAATGCCCTATATGTGGTGAGTCTTGGTACAAAGTTGATCATAGAAAAGGTAAAAAGATCCCACATAAAATTTGACGACATTTTTCTTTAATACCGAGATTAAAGCGATTTTTTGCATCAAAACATATTGCTTTTGAAATGAGGTGACATAAAGATAAACGTGTTGAAACAGATGGAGTGCTACGACATCCAGTTGATGTTGCAGGGTGGAAGCATTTTGATCGTGAGTTTCCACAATTTGCTTCAGACCCACGAAACGTTTGTTTAGGACTAGCTTCAGATTGCTTCAATTTTGATTATATATTCGCATCTGTGTCATCAATTTTTAAAATATTGCAAATATGGAAACTTTTGTTTAAAATAATATATATGGATAAAAATTATTTTATTTGATTTTTTTCCTATTCAGAAAATACCCTCATCTCTTCAAACGTGTAAAATCGGGAGGAATTAGCTCTCTGTCGCTTCTTGTAAAGTGCTTATCAGAACTATATGGGAAAAGTTATAGAGGGCTCAGCTTCTTCCCGATAAGTTTAAACTTACAAGGAATTGAGGTCTCTGTTATTTTCTCGTAAAGTTAGTCATCAGAACTTTACGGGAAAAGTGACGGGGAGAGTTTTTTATTGTCATTTGTTTTTTATTTGATTGCTAATTGATTGTCATCTGATTGCTATTCGTTTACTATTCGATACTTAGTTTTTGTGATTTATGTTTGATTGCTATTTGATTGCTATCTAATTGCTATCTGGTTTGAACTTTGCAACTAGATTGTGAGTGAGGAAGGGAAGGAAAGCGAAGCGAGCGCGAGAGAGTTGGTCGCATCGAAGTTTCGCTCTTATCGATCTCGCTTTCGCTTTCTTTTCTCACTCACAATCACCCTTATCTCTCTCGATCTCTCTGATGCGCATTTTTAGTGTTAACCGCAAGTGTACGAGTCAAGTTATAATATAAGACGGTTAAGTCCGAATATCGTTCCACTGGAGATCCAATTGTGAAGGTTTAAGTTACTTAGCTATTCTAGAATTGAATCAATTTTATTTGAGGATTGGAATTAAAGTTGTTAATTATGGAAAATATAAACCAAATAAGGAAAGTATTAAAGTGAGAAACACTAGAGTCAAAGAGAGTTATAGGGTAATGAATCCTTGTTTATTTCATCATGCAATATTATATATTTCATGGATTTTATTGTCATTCATATGCTTAAGTCTAGAAACTTAATTCCAAGTTATTTTCTCTAAAAAACAATCCTTTCTCATGCAACTCGATTGATTACTAATCTCTTGAAACCAATATAAAATTACATGGCATTAATAATAGTCTTTAGCAACCTTTATTGTCAACCTAACTACTCTAGTGATAGATTAACAACAATTCATTGTTATAGATCATGTTAAACATACAATCTCTCAATCATACATCTAACCTAACATGTGAAGATGGCCAATCCACAAGAATTAAACACAATAACAATGAAAAGCATAATCATTCCAACAAAACCATGAAAGTCTACAATATCAACATAAATTCATAAACAATTCATCAAAACCATAAAACTAAAGAGTTTAGCCACTCATAGCTTGAAGGAACATGTTTAAACAAAATAAACAAAGAAATAGTGTAAAGAAAAGGAAACTCTACTGAAAAGAGGCTCTTGATTGAGGTAGCACCGTCACGATCTCCTTGGCTCTCACGTCGGATCGAACTCTTTTCCTCTTCCTTGCAACTAACTCACTCTTTGAACTCTTTTATGAACTCTCACTCAATTCTCTCCTTCTTGTGCCTCTTTAGGTCGGTAAATTGATGGTTGATTGATTTTTGATTGATTAGAGCTGCTAGAAACCTCCAAATTTATAGAGTTAGCCGCCCAAAAATTGACCAAAAATAACAAATTTTCATTTCAGGAAAACTGGCGCCGCGGCGCTAGGGTTGCGCCAAAATTGTTACTCTCGGGCTTTAGCGCCGTCCAAGCGCCGCAACGCTGTGATGCGTTTAGAATGTTGTGCTCGGATTTTGGCGCCGCGATGCTATGATGCGTCCAGAACATTGCACTCGGGTTTTAGCGCCGCAGCGCTATCCCAAATTTTGCCCTTTTGAGTTTTTTAGCTTTTTTTCACCGTATTCTTGCTCAGTTTTGATCTTTTAGTCTTTTCTTCTAATTTTCCTAATTTTAACCTGAAAATCACTAGCAAACAAGTGAAATCTAATATAAACTCCCTTAATTTGAGAGGATAGAAAGCACTTTTCAAATGCTTATCACTCTCTCACTCTGATCATAACTTTACGGGACAAGTCACAGAGAGCTAATTCATTCCTGATAAGTTTGAACTTACCATGAAAGAATTAGCCCTTTTTTATTTGATTTTTTTCTATTCCAAAAATACATTCATCTTTTCAAACGTGTAAAATCGACTTCAAAATTTCCTTCTTCGACAATACATGCATTTTCCTTCTTCGACAAGCTGTGAGTTTCTCTGCAACATTTTCTTCAATATTCAACCCTAAAATCGGTTTGATTTCAATTTTTTTGCTTTCAGCTCGTCCTCACCTTCTTTCCTTCACGATTTCATCCTCACTCGATCTCTGGTTTCTTCCATCTTTGGCTTTGAAGCCCATTTTTGTTTCATGATTGCACTTTGGTTAACTTGGAGTTGTTTCTTTGTTTTCAACATGTATGTAAATTATTGATTTTTCTTTTTTCCATGCTCGATTTTGTGTTTAAATTTGTGTTTGATTTAGCTTTTTGTTTTTTATTTAGTGATTTGGTTGAGATGAGGAGTAGAGATTCATCTTATATGAGTTTTCTTTAGTTCATATTTTGGTCGGAGATTGAATAGTATATCTTGATTGTTATTTGATTGCTAATCGATTATCATTTGATTGCTATCCTGGTAAGTTCAAACTTATATCGTATTATTTTTTTTTATATATTTTTTGTAGTATTTTGTAGAGATGGTTAAACTTCCAAGAGTTGTTTTTCATATTGTTTAGTGGGATGATCGACAATGCTACGTAGGTTACAAAACTATTGGTGTTTTGGTTGATGAAGCGATGCCTTTTGAGCCTTTTGTTTACCTCATTTAGAAGGAAATTCAAGTTGATTCATCTATTGAATTATAAGTTTTATTGGACTTAAGTATTATTGGAGTTAAACATGTTGTTAAGATTCTTGAAGATAAAGAAGTATGTTGGTTTTTGTCTGTGGTTAAAGATCAATTTACAAAATATCCTTTAATTGCTCATGTTGTGAATACACTTTTAGTGGTGTCAGTTGCTTCTTTTTCTTCTGTAATTGAGGTTGAGTGTGAAGGTGAACTAGAAGTTTTTAGATATTTTCATATTACCAATATGTACTTTGCATTGTCTTTGAAGAAGGACTTGTTTGCTAATAAAGAATTTTTGTTGAAGTCGTTTCAATTCATAATTGTAAAGAATAATTTTGAGTTTAGAACTTTGAGGTCAAATTCAAAATTTATTGAGTCAGAATGTAATCAAGATGGTTGTCAATGGTTTGTCAGAGCATCACATTATAAAAGGAGCGAATTATGGATGATTCGAAAGTATATCAGTGAGCATAATTGCTCTATGATGGTTCGTTCTTCACACAAGCAAACATCTTCACAGTTTATTAGTCATTGTATGGTTGAAATTTTAAGATAGAGTTATGATTATTCAACACCAAAAGATATTATACATCATTTGTGGATGCATTATGGAGTTGGTGTTAGTTATTATAAAGCTCGAAGGGCAAAAGAATCCATTATGAAATTGTTGAAAGGAGATGTTGGTGATTCACATGCCTTAATTCTCAAATTTCTTTTTAAGTTAAAAGAAATCAATCCAGGTTTTTATTTTTTTTTATTATTATTTTTTATTTATTTACTTATTTCAGTATATCGTTGATCATTTTTATAGTAATCAGTTGACTGACATACCTATTAATTTTTTCTCCTATTTTTTTAGGGTCATTTACTGAATATGAATTACATTCAAATGGTCATTTTAAATATTGTTTCATGGCCATGGGGTCATCAATTGAAGGTTGGAGATACTGTAGGCCAAATATTTTCGTTAATGGGACATTTTTAAAATGTTAATTTGCTGGAACCTTACTAACTGCCTCAACAATAGATGGTAATAGTAGTATTTTTCCTCTTGCTTCAAGTATAGTAGATTCAGAAAATGATGCCTCTTGGACATGGTTTTTTTGAGAACTTAAAAGTTTGTTTTGGAGATCGGGAGGGATTAGTTATTGTTTCTGTTAAGCATATGAGCATTTTGAAAACTATTTTAAATGTGTTTCCATTGGCTGAATCTTGTGTTTGTATGGAACATCTCTTGAAAAATGTGAAGCTTTATTTCAAAGATTCTATAGTAGATAAAGTTTTTCGCAAGTGTGCAAAATCATATACAGTAGATGATTTTGAATTGTATACGAGATGGATGGAGTCAATATATCCATCTATTAGAGAATATCTTAGGAATGTTGGGTTTGAGAGATGAACCCATGTATACTCCAAACAAAGAAGATATCAAATGACAACCAATATTTCTGAGAGTTTGAATTCAATGTTGAAAAATGATAGAAATATACTAGTTGCTTTACCGCTTGATTCAATTCGAGAGTTACTCCAACAGTGGTTGTGTGATAGAAGTAAATCAGCATCTTGTTTGAAGAGTATTTTGACTAGTTGGGCTGAAGGAGCGATGAGAAATCTAGTTGAAGAATCATGGGGGTTTACTATAAGTAATTGCTATTTGATTTCTATGTTGATTATTACTGTGTTATACTGATTTTTATTAGATTGCTATGTGATTTCTGTTTGATTGCTACATCGCTATCTTATACGGATTGTCATCAGATTGCTATGTGATTCCTGTTTGATTGCTACATCGCTATCTTATACGGATTGCCATGAGATTGCAATGTGATTGTTATCTAATTGTCTTTTTCTTTTATATGTCATGCTTATATTATTTATTTTGATTTAATAATTTTTTTAGGTTTCCTATATGTGATTTTGAATATCAAGTACTTGATCGAGGTAAAACCTTTTTGGTAAAGTTGCCTAATAATAGTTACAGTTGTCATGTTTGGGATTTCGAAGAGATACCATGCAGTCCTGCTCTTGTTGTTATTCGTACCCTTAATTTAAATCCTTATTCTTTTGTGTCAAAGTAGTATTTTGCTAGCACATTGGCATCAACTTATAATGGTATTGTTCGCGCTATTAGTAACCATAATGAATGGAGTATTATAGATGCGAATGACACAAGATTGCCCCCTATTGTTAAACGTCCAACAGAAAGACCCTGAAAGTAAAGGATTCCTTCAATTGGTGAATTGGGAAAACATAAGAAATGTACCCATTGTAAGCGTGTTGATCATAATGAAATAACATGTAAAAATCTACCTGTTTGAACGATCATATTGTGGGCATCAAAGATAACTTTATTATTTGTTTTCATTTGAATACAACAGTGTATTGTTTTAGTAGTTTTTTAGTCATTTAGCACAACAGTGTATTTTTTTCATTTAAAGTTCTATGCATTAAAGTCAAGTACTCTTGAATATATTCTCATTAGACGGTAATTAGATGGGAATCACATGAAAATCATATTGCAATATGAAAAAGAATAAAAGGCAATCATATGGCAATCAAAATGAAATCAGATAACTATAAAAAATTATTAACCAATTGACAAAAATAAAAACAAATCATATGTCAATTACAACACAATTTGTGATAAATTTCACAATTTTAGTAAAAACCATTCTTTCCTAAAGGCTTTATAATTCATTTCACTATCAATCAAAACATTTGTGCTAATATGAAATACTACCATTAGATGACAACATTGTTCAACTAGCTATTCTCACTCCTCTCACTCTTCTCCTCTATTTACCCTTTGTCAGCCATCACACTCCAATCGTCACCAAGGGTACATTTTTTTCTCTCTCTCCTCACTTTCCTCCTCTATTTACCCCTTAATTTTGTGAAAGTTCTACTTAGTTTTGAATTTCTTTGGCATTTTCTTTATGCTCTGGCAAATTTCCCCTCTTCAACTTTTGGGATAAGATTGAGTGTTTTTATGGGTTTTGCTTGTAGTTCTTGTTTGCCCATTTGGTTTTGGCATGAAATTGATGTTCTCACACTGCTTTGGAATTTTAGATTGGAGATTTGAAGCGCTTTAGGTTGTCGTCCAACAAATTAAAAAGGTTTCCCTATGACACTTGGTAAATGGTTTATGTTCTAAACCCATATGGATTGTTGTGCTGAAAGTTAGGTTCAATTTTTTAACATTTTGGTTTTTTGGCTTAAGATTGTGTTGGTTTGGAAGGTTGGAAGGTGGTTTTGGCTCAAGCTGTAGTTGGTTAATTATTATTGGTAGAAATTTGAAGTGAGTTTTATGTTTGCAATTAAACACTAAACATTGGAGTTAAGTTTGATTATGATTTATATTAGAGGTTTGATCAAAGATTACTCTAATCCAAGAAAGAAGATAAATTGCTAGCTGTTTGGGCTTATTCTCAAGGTAAGTGCACTACTACTAAAATGCCTTAGGGCGAAGCAAAGAAAGGTTTATTTGAAAATGTTTTAGCTTGCCAACTAAAATATTAATTAAATTAGTTATATGTTGATGTACATGTTTTCACATGATTCATTTTGAGACTATGAATGTATGTTATGTGAATTAGTATGGAATTATAAATGATTTATCATTTCAATTATTATGTGCATGTGTTCAAAACAATGAACAATGACTAAGGTTGTTTTTGTTAGCAGGTTAGCAATTGTTGGTAAATCCTCTTCAACATCTATTCGACTTTGATAGAGGTTTTAGAATTGAGTTTTAATATTTAAACCTCGTTTTTAACGAAATTCTACTTTGTTTGTTTTATGTTAGTATGTTGTTTGTTTTACTTAATTAATAATAATAAGTCACATGCATATCTCTATAAATTTTGTTATTTTGTAATGAGCTATGCATTGATTATGTTATTGTGATTTTGGATGTTAGGCATGATGCATTGTTAAGTGTATTGTTGAGTTGTCTATAAAAGTATAACCTTTTAAAAAGATTTCTAATTAAGTCTTAAATCTATAGTTGCCAGAATTTAATACTTTTTTTTTTTTTTTTTTTACTTTTAATTAAATTTGATTGTAGTTCGAGATTTCTAATTATGTCTCAAACTCTTTGTTTGTACTTCAAGGCTGTTTCAGAATGTTAGAACTAAGTTTTAAGGCTTTTGTTAAGGTAAGAACATTTTCCTTGAGTATGATGAATGTTTTGTACTATGTGTTCTGAGTATTGGAAGTAAGTTCTCACATAGATGTTTTGAGCAAGATTGATGTTTATTGTTTGTTATAATTTTACTTGTTTAGTTGTTATAACCTAAAAAAGTTTGGACAAGTTACAATACTCTTTATATGATTTTTATACAAAGTTTCGATGTTAAGAGTTCATAGAGTTGGCTAGTTACAATACTAATAGTTTTCTATAAAAGTTTCTATTTCCTATTTGGATAGGATTGGTAGCAGAAACTTGATCTTGTTTATGAATGTTTCTATTCCCATTATAATTGCTCCAATATTTTATTTTCTCATTGTTCCCTTATAAATTGTTGATGACTGACTAACTGTCATGTGATGGGTAGGTATCTTAATGACAATTGTTTTAGGTAGAAGATCCACCTCAACTTGCAAACTTGACAAACTTGAAAATCTTGTATGCTTTACTTTCGTTCTATGGGATATAGGCTTTGATAATGTTCTAAGTTATAAAATCATGTTATTTGTTATGTTCTAACCCATTTTTTTTGTCATGGAAGCTGTGGACGTTTGAAAATGTTTGTTAGCAAAAAGTTAAAATTAGGTTGTTTAATAGTTGGAGGAAATGGAACTTATTGCTTTTTATCTGAGTTTTCTCTTTTCAATTATGGGTACTTGTTCTTTTGAACAATTTTGCAATTTTAAGCAGAGTTTACCCATACGAAGCTAGACTTTGAACCACCCTAATTTCGTGAGAGGTCTGATTTCAACATGTTCCTCTTTTGGTGAGTTTCAACTTTAACCTAACCCCTTTTTACCTCTGTTTAATGTTACCCACTCCCTTTTGGCTTCAAATATGCAAGTTTAAGCTTGTTCAAATTCCATCTAGAAAGCATTCGGATCTTTTGGACAATTCAATGGGCAAAACATTCTAAACTCTTATCGAGCTCTTCTAAATGTTGTAGTTTAGTTTTAAACATTAGAACCTCCCTTTTTGTAGCAATGAATGATCTCAGACCAATTCAAGCACTTTTCTAGCGAAATTTTAAGTCTGTTTCGATGAGTTTTAAGTATTATATGTTTAGGCCTTTTCAAACACGGTTGAAGTGATTTAGATTGGTTTCTAATTCTTGGAAGCTTTTATTAGTAGATTCAGATTGTTTCATTTTTTTTAATGCTTTTGGACATTTCTTTCAATGAAGCCCAAGTCAATTTTGTTTAGATTTAGGTGATAAGCCTCTATTTATGATATGTTATATCTTATTACTATACTTTTGGTTTATTTATTTACTGCTATTATTTATTTTATTAAAGTGTGGTTTTGATTGTTTTGAGTGTATGCTAAGAGAGATTGTAAACATTAAAGTATTGAGTTAAATTCTAAAATGAAGGTTGTTTTTTTAATAGGTTTCCGCAAACCTGTTGAAGTAAGGAAATCGACAAGCAAGTTATATAATATGTTTTTTTTTTTTTTTTTTTTTGTTGGGATAGTGCTAAACTTTTTTGGCAACACTTATATTTAATTTATTTGTAAATAACTTACCAAAGTTTGGTTACTAGTATCTTTGTATATAGTTTCTTTGTATAAATGTTACCAACCTTGTTATATATGAAAGTTCATATTTATGTCTATATGTATCTTGTGTCAAAATTGGAGGAAACGGAGGTGGAATGATAGACATGAAACAAATGATTATCCATCATTATAAACATTATTTGATGTTTCACATAATGAAATGTATCTATTTGACATTGGAATATTGTCATCAATCAAGCTTCAATAACTATAACTAAATATCAATAAATGTAAGTTATTGCTCGAATGGGAAAAGTGCCAAATTTCTCGAAAGGTTTGTTGAGTATTTTGTGAAAGCCAAATTTTTGGTAGGTTAAAAACTTTTGGAAATTTTGGGCTAGGGAAAAGCCACAAAATGGCCCAATGTACTGAGATTTTTTGTGTTAATAGATTTCCTAGTTGGTTAGCCTCCCCCGTAGATGAGGACTTACACTTTTTGTGTATGCTGGTGGTTTGACTTAATGATATGGTTTTCTTCTTCTAAAAAAAAGCCTAATGGACATGGTTGCACTAAAAAACAGAGGCAACTTGCATTTTGGTTAAAAGACAATGGCATTATAAACGATCCACTGGTCCAAATAACATCCTCAAAAAGCACGATAAATTAGATTTGATCCACAACAAATCTCAAATCAAATCCACAACAAATCTCAGATACACAAACACAAATCCACAAATCTTAGATACACAAACGCGTTTGAATGTAAACAACTAAAAAAACTCTCGCTCTTGTGTTTGGTTCTCACAAAAAATCTTTCTTCTTTCTCTTAAAAATCGAAAAAGAGAACTCCAGATGAAGTTTGCTCGACGCTTCCTCTTCCTTTCTTCACTGACTCTCCCTCTTCCTTCATGAAAATGAAATATTGGATTCCAAGAACTTCACCTCTTCCGATATTGGGTTCAAGCTTTTTTTTTTTTTTTTTTTTTTTTTTTTTTTTTTTTTTTTTTTTTTTTTTTTTTAAATTAAATTTAATTTAATTTAATTTAATTATTATTTTTTTTATAACTTTTTGCCTTTTCAATATTAATACGAATATGGATACCTTATCAATCTATTTTGGTTTAAAATTAATTCGGTCATTATACTAGTCAACTTTAGTTAATTTGGAGCATTTTTGAAACATAAGGTACTAAATAGAAACTAAACTCAAAACCTATGTACCAAAAAGTGTTTCTCACTTTTTTTTTCTTTTTTAGTTTAAATGAAACATTAAAAGTTTAGAGATATTCTTTAAACAAAACCACAACGATTTCCATCCAAGACTAACGATAAAGGTGTTTTTGAATTTTTTTTTTCTTTTTTTTAAGTTTTACGGGTGTTTTTGAAATTTTAAAAAGTTCAAGAATATTTTTGACACAAAATATAAAATTTAAAAGTATTTTATATAATTTATTCTTATTATTATTTAACCTTTGACAAAAATTAACTTCTAAATTTAATAGATTGATTGAAAAATGGAGATATAATTAGAAATTTGAAAGTCTAAGATTAAAATGGAACAAAATGCTTTTTTTTTTTTTTAAAAAGGATCAAAATAATATTTTAATTGAAAAAATATTTCTTCAATTTTAATAGTCTTGTCTCGTCTTCCGATGTATTTTTTTTGCTGAATATATATAGCAAAAGGGTGTGTTAGAGTTTGGGAGTTTGTCCAGTGAGCGTCCCAACGCCATAATCTGCGTTTCATCACATTGTTGGGTTCACCAGAAAATATATGAAGATATAGTGGAGTTTTATATAATTAATTGATTGGTAAGTTTGTGTGAAATCTGGTTGAAGACGAAGGAAGGGCATGGCGACGGCGGTTGTGATAGGAAGCGGGAGCGGGAGCGGGGGATCTTCTTCTTCTTCTTCTTCTTCTTCTTCTTCCAAGTCTAGGAGATCATCAAAGGCAATTTGGTACTCTCAGCCTCTGACTCCGTTGATGGAAGGGCCGGATCCCCAGTTCCAAGACCAAGAACCCAACAAGAAAGATTCATCCGCTTCCAACTGGGAATTCCTCCGCGACTGGTTCAAGATCCAGCGCAACCTCACGCCCTCTATCTCCCCATCCTCCTTCACCAACCTTCCCAACTCCAAGACCCAAGATTTGAAGCTTTTGCTCGGTGTCCTTGCATGCCCTCTCGCTCCCATTCCCCTCCATTCTCATTCCCATTCCCATTCCCCTCCATACTCCCACTTCCCACCTGATACTCCTCTTGTAAGTTTCCAACACTATATTAAATTTAATTTACTGCTCAATTAAGCTTTTTAAGATTTTTCGTATCATTAATTAAGTTTCCTTTTTCTTATCAGGAAACTTCTGTGGCTCATTATATTATACAGCAATACTTGGCTGCCACCGGATGTCTGAAACAGCAAAAGTGCGCCAAGAACATGTACGCCACGGGCAGCGTGAAGATGATTCGGTGCGAAACAGAGGTTTCTTCAGGTAAATCTGTGAAGACGGTAGGGACAAGATGTGAGGACACCGGCTGCTTTGTTCTTTGGCAAATGCTACCGGGCATGTGGTCCCTCGAGTTGGTCGTCGGAGGCAGTAAGGTGGTGGCCGGCAGCGACGGCAATACCGTCTGGCGTCACACTCCCTGGCTCGGCACCCATGCCGCCAAAGGCCCACAACGACCTCTCCGTCGCATCATTCAGGTACTTGTTGATCAATTCTTCATGCCCCTTATGCTACAAATTCACTTCCTAAATTTAATTAATCATCTCACCTCTACCAACTAATAACTTACACATCTACTTGAGTTCACTAGCGAACATTCTACACATCTTTTCCTTTTTTTGGGTATAAGTTTGACCATTTTCAACGATAAGAATGAGAGGCAGTGAGAATCAAAATCAAAAAGTGGGAAGACAAAACAAAATTGGGTGGGGTTATTTGGTCATGTGATGGTAAAGCAAAGATTTTCAAAAAATGCTTTACCAAACAAAGGACAGAGACTGTGGAACAAATGGACAATCCCAAGAAATAGCTGACAATGATAGAGAAACTGTCCCCTGCTTTATCGTACACGCTTCTGCTTTTTCAACAGTGAAAGACTCGGATTTTTGGGATGGATGGATGGCACGTGATTGATTATCCTGGTGACGTCACTCCTCCGTCTTTCTTCATTCAAGGGTCCCAAATGCCCCTGCTTTTTGTGCTTCTGTTTTTGCCTTTGACAGTTGTTACTTTGTATTTAGTGTGTGATTTCTTCTTCTTTCTTCTTCCCATTTACACACTTGCTTGCTTTAGTTTTTTCTTTTTCTTTTCCTTTTTCTTTTCGCTGAATATTAAAAAAAAGATTAACTTTTTTGATTTACGAAAAATGATCATAAAATCGGATGGCATAGATTTGTTTGCAATATATTAATATGAATGGGGCCACAGAAAGTGCAGCTATCTCGATGCATTTTTTTAGGGGGCGGGAGGGTGTAAATTAATTAAAGCTAATGTACCTCTTACAACTATAATTTCAAAAGTTAGGATATTACCTTAAACTTTCCTAAATACTTCAAATAAAAGACCTAACGCGCTGTAATGACTCAAAATTTGAGCTAGTAATGATCTAAAACGGTGTAAATCTTTACTGTTAATATGAGCTAGTATTTATTTATTTATTTTGGAATAATAATAATAATTTTTTTTTTAATTTGACCGAAAAAAAACACAGAAATTAGGAAGAAATAATTGAAAAAGAAAAGGGGGGAAGATGAATAATAATGTTGAAAATGAAATGCAATGCACAGGGGCTAGACCCAAAGAGCACAGCGAGGCTGTTCGAGAAAGCCCAATGCCTGGGAGAAAAGCGGATCGGGGAAGACGAGTGCTTCGTGCTGAAAGTGTCGGCAGAGCGGGAGGCAGTGATGGAGAGGAACGAGGGGCCTGCGGAAGTGATAAGGCACGTTCTGTACGGCTACTTCTGCCAGAAGAGCGGAGTGCTGGTGTACCTGGAGGACTCGCACCTAACCAGGGTCCAGACCGAAGGTGACGCTGTCTACTGGGAAACCACCATCGGAAGCTGCATCGGGGACTACAGAGACGTGGACGGGGTCCTCATCGCTCACCGTGGCAGGTCCATAGCCACTGTCTTCAAGTTCGGGGAAATGTCAACCCAATTTAGCAGGACCCGCATGGAAGAGGTTTGGAGCATTGACGATGTCATGTTCAACGTCGCCGGCCTTAGCATCGACTACTTTATTCCTCCCGCTGATATTTTTGATACCCTTCACTCTCACTCTCACCCGCACTCCCACTATCATTCTCCATAAATCTTCACTGCTACTACTTAGCTTCTTCATACTTCATTTCCCAGCTGCCCTAATTTCTTGGATAACCCACCCTAATCACTTCACTGTATACACCATCCATAACAACTTCAACTTATCTCCTCTTCCTATCCCTACTCTTAATTTACATAAATTATATTATTTAGATGGGACAAAAATCTTTTTTTTCCCCCTCCATTACTCTATTTTCATTTTTCTTCTTTTCTTTGCTTCTAATTAACCTGCCATACGCGAGAATTTAATTAATTATTTAGTGAGTCTCAACGTGATTAAAGGTTTATTATGAGAGGCCATTCGTACCTCATATTGAATTATCTTTTATATTACACTACTCACATATTACTGTTAAACAATAATAGGGTTTAGGTTTGTGTTCCTATAGTGTCTGAATTTTCATTAGTGTTTCATAGCTCAAACTTTTAATTTAGTGTCTGGTTGATAAAAATTTGATAGGTCTCTGCCAGTTTATTAATTTTCTTAAAAAATTTGAACCTTATATCTAATAAGATTTTAAATTTTAAATTTTGTGTTAATATGTAACTTTGTCTAATAAGATTTTAAAATTTCAGTTTTGTGTTACAAATTTGAATCTTATGTCTAATAAGATTTTAAATTTTAGATTTTGTGTTAATATATAATTTTGTAACACCGTATACTAAATAGAACACAGAACTCAAATTACATAGATTAAATTTGTAAATTTTTTTAATAATAATAATCCAATAAACCTTCAAATCTTTTATTTTTAACAATGATATTTGTGGGAGTCCCTACAAAGTAGACCAAACTTGTCATAGTAAGCAAAAATGTAATTGACATGCATTATGGATTGTTTGAGGTGCAGAATTCGTAGTCTGTCGTTATTATTTTTGGAGAGATATAATAGCTTGTAAAATTGAATAGTCTATGTTTGGAGTGTATATATATTTCAATTTTAGTTCAGGAAGTGTAGAGTATTTTAGTCTTTGAAGAATGTGTTTGGGTTAGTGCTGGATGTGTTTAACATAGAGTTAACAAAGTATAAGTGTAGCTTTATTTTTCTCTGAGTTTAGGTTGTATTTTTTGTTGTAATTTGTCTTTTCGTATTGTACGAGCAGTGATTATGTTCAATATCTTTGTTAAATATCATATTTTACCAGAAGAAATAGAAATATTTGTTTAACATGTCGTTTGATTTTTGTTACATGAAAAATTTGAATTAGAGCATGTTTGTATTACCTAGGAAAAAAATATTTTTCAAAAGCTCATTTTTTATTTTAAACAAATTTTCAAAAAAAATCTTTAAAATAAAAACATTCATAAATTTGGTTAATACATTTTCTCTCAAAAGTGTTCTTATGCACCAATTTGGTTTGGTTTGTTGTATATTCAAAATGTTTCTATTGTCAAATTATTGTAAAAGAAGACTATTAAACAATATGAACTATTGATAATTTTAAATTTGTATTTGAAAAACACTTTGTATCACCCCAAGTTTTTTTTTTTTTTTTTGGGTAAATGATTAATCAAGTTGGATGTTAAAGTTTGTCGCTAGAGTTAGTTGTTGGAGAAGATCGACGAAATTCATGTTGTCAAAGGTGAGTCTTTGGAGTAAGGCGATGATAGTCGCCAATGATGGTTGCTGTTGCTGGAGCTGGTCACCAGTGAATGGATTCATTAGAAACATTGAGGGGGAGAATTGGTTATTTTAATGAACTCAACCCAACTCAAGTTTGTGTCTTGAACAACCTTTACTCTCTTCATGTCGGAGGTTCGAGAAGAGCGAACGAGACACAATATACTTCAACTACTATTGTGGTTTGGTTTCTTCCTCATAGTTTGCGAGAGATTTAGTTTTATAGCATTAATTACACTTTCATTTTGAAAAAATAGCAAAAAATGAGATTATTTTGAATTACACCAAAATGTATGGGACGCACATGTATCTATATTTGCTCAATCTGAAAATGCCCTTAACAACCCCTTTAATTGCACTACAACAATTCATTAATTATACTATAATTAATTCACCAAATTCTGGTTGTTTTAATTTGATTTCAGATATTCAACATGGAATTCATCCCCTTTTCATGCAGATATTTTGGCATTTATCTCGGTTTTTAGTTTGAAAATTCTCCAAATTCATATCTAAATAACTTTCTAATTTCAAATTTTGATTAGAATTTTGAATCCTTATCATACAACTTTCCATAAATCTCTTTTCTATTAATGCTAACTAAATCATACAAGTTTAATATTTTTTTTTCATTATCTTTATAATAATTTTTGTTTAAACAATTTTGTTTTTATCATTATTTTCAATAGAAGTTCGTTTTAGAATGGAAGAAGGATAGATCTATATCTCGTTTCTCACAAATTCTTATCATCATTAAATTTTCAATTTATTGAACTAACTTTTTCTTGATGTATTGTTTCATCAAGATCAAATTTAACTAGCGATATCATTTACCTGTTCCTGCAAAAAAAAAAAAAAAAAAAAAAAAAAAGCGCAGCACCAATAAATTCACGAGAGATGTAGATTTGGCTTTATAATTATATTTATTATAATTTCAATTTAAACATGAAATATAGTATTTGGTTCACTGTTTAGAATTATGATTGAAATATATCCTTGATAGTTGGTTACTAGTTGTTTGTGGTGGAAGCCGGTTGTCGGAACTTGGGTTGCGACAGCGATAGTGAGCAGCAGCAGTGGCGGTACTTGGGCAACGTCAGCATGCAACAAACTGTGTCTAATGGAAGGCAGAGGGATGGGAGAGGAGAAATCACGTGAATATGAAAAAAAATTTTAGGTGAGGGGCGACAGTTGTGGGAGAGTACGGTTTTTTTAAGAGTCTCTCCCGGTGGGTTACACATAGCAACGGGAGTTTTGTCGATGACATGTCATCTATGTCGGCGTAGAGGTTGCTTGAAACCGTGGTCATAGGGTCTCATTATCCTGATGCCGTCGGGAGAGGCTGCTTATCTCCACGCTTGTACTGATGGTCTCGAGAGAGATTTTTTGTCCTAGCAATTGTTTTTTTCGTCGGATGAAGCTTTCTTGGCTGACGCCGTTTTTGGTGTCGGAAAGTGTGGTTTTGGGAGAGATGTTTTCTTGGTGTGACTCTATTTAGAGGATAAAATTAGGATTATCTCTATTGTGAAAGTTTATTACTAAGTTGCCTAAATAAATAAAATAAAGAATGTGATAAAAATGTCTAAAAAAGTTTTTCCTACATTCTCACCCTTAGATTAATTATTAAATAAAATTTTATAATATCAATAATTTTATCTAAAAATTAATAAAAATATAGAATAAATAAAATAAAATACAAGCTTCATAAATTTTAATAACATTTCATTAATAAATTCTAAAACATACACATATATTTTTAATTAATTAAATAATAAAAATATATATAATTTAACAGAATACTAGTTTGGGTTGAGAGAGTCCACCGAGATATCTTGGCTAAGTTGACACTGAAGGAGTTAGAAACATGAATGCAAAAGCAATTAGGATCTAAAGCACTCTAACTACATCAATTTTAAGGATTAAACATAATTGTTCTTATAACCGAAAAACAGAAACAATGACGCTTACTTGTTGTAGCTCAAAATTGAATCAAATTCCTCCAAGGTTTTGATCACGAACACTTCGTGGACCACCATAAGCATCTTCCTCGTAATTCTCAAGTCTTAGAACGGATTGTAGGATCCAATTTGTAATGAATTTGGAGCAAATTTGTAAAGAAATGACAATTTTGAAGAGTTTTTAAGCAAAAATCACCAAGAAGATCAACCTCTCTTCTTAATTTCTTTCTTCTATTTAAAGAAGTAACCATGCAAATCAGATTTACGTGCAAGTTGACACCAATTTTGGTGATTATCCAACTCAATTAGGAGGTGTATGAAGATGGAAAAAGAGTGATTAGCAATCTCCCACCTCCTACTTCAACATGCAATTAGTGGAGAAATCCATGAAAATTCAAAAATGATTTTCTAAAATTCAAATAAAAGAGTTTCCATTTTCTAATTTAAAATTAATTCCACTAATTAATTATATTGAATTAATATTTTTTCCATTTTTCCTAGTAATTTTCAATATGATGAATCTTTATTTATCCGATTAATATTTAAATCACATTTAAATATTTCTAACTTTCCAATTTCGTTTAATTCATAATTAAAACGAACAACCGTAAAATTTACTCTTTTAGACGAATTTGGACGTTTTCAAATTCTTTCATCACACTATTCTAAGGTTTAGTCCATGAGCTAACAATGGGACCTAATGGATCTACAGATCATGACCTCCAGCAATCTGAAACTAACCGGCTAAACTCTTTAACCTAGTTAATTAACATTCATTAACTACTAGGACACTCCACTATAGTTCAGTAGCTGCACTCTCCTCACTGTAGATATATTTCCGTTCACTTGATATAACCACAACTATTAAGTCGATCATTCACAAGTTGTCGTAATTATTGCTAGGTTAAAATTATCGTTTTACCCCAGTAATTACATCTCTTTCATTAAGTCTCACTAATCCTCTAATGAACAATTGGTTTGTGATCCAACCATCAAACCGAGTCTTTCTCAGGCCAATGAGAGCGTGGGGCCTCTTGTTCAAGACCTGTAGTTAGTACTTATGGGAACAACTTCTTTACTAACCTTAAATTAGGCAGGAGTAAATTACATCTTGCATAACTATGTCCCCAGCTATCTACCTGGTCTTATCCCTAAAATGGTAGACTTATTGAGTCGTGAAACTCGAACCACTCTCACCCATGCAGATTAAAGGATCATCCCAAATAAACAGGAGTTTGTAGTTAGCTCAGGATTAAGATCGAGTTACTTAGATCATCATTGTTGAAATAATTAGTCTTAACAATAAACGACATTATAAAGTAAAAATAATTATTTCATGGCCCGGTCTTATGCAAACTCATTACATAGGATATCCCCCTCTCATGTCTCTATATAAATGATATAAGATCACATCGTTTGTATCAAATATAAAGTGGGTCACATCCATAGTGTCCCCAAGATAAAGTACCCAACCTTATCCTTATACTATAGACTGTTTTGACTATTACCTAAACTTGATACACTCTTATGTCTATTACCTATAAACTTGATCCACTCTTATGTCTACATATAAAGTCTAAGTATTCAAACTATAGCCAGGGGTTCTTTGTTTATTGGATTTAATAAATGACCCTCACATATTCAATAACATCTTTACTGAATAAACCTCGATAACAACTTTATTGAGAATATGTTCAAAGTTTTCAAACCACGAGTTTTAGGACATAAAACCCAGTAGACACCTCCTTAACACCCTTATCATACCCAGAGTCATGATGCATTCCAACAAAAGAGAGAGTATCAATACAGAGAGAGCTAGAGAGTAGCTTAAACAAAATCAAAGGAGACTAGAGAAAAGCCCTCTAGCTTAGGGAGATGGAAGATACATCATAATTACAAAATTAGTTAGATTTGGAACTCTAATTGTGGTTGCCAATGAAATAACATCTTCCCATACATGAGATTGTGTTTTAACGAACTCTTGGAATATTCTTCTGTTTCTTTCATTCCAAATACACCATAAGAATGCTGCAATAATATTGCTCCACAGAATTCTGGCCTTTGAAGTCATTTTGATATGGATCAAGTGCTCAGGCAGTGTACTCAAAGTTGATATCAGATCGTTTGTAGCCAAATGAGTGAGGCGATCCCAAATAGTTTTAGAAAAACTTTAGTTAATGAGCATGCTCCATCATTTCCACACTATTCTTGCACAAAACACACCAGTTGAGGTTAAGGTGTAACGAAGGATATCTAGCTTGGCGTCGCGAATACATATCTCATGTAGCGAGATCACTGTTCCAAGCCTCAAATACAGTCAACAGAAGATTGTTAGTTAAGGCAAATAAATGAGGGGCACTTTTGCAAAGAACACCGTTGGGAGACTAGTTATGGAACTAGAATAAGGTGTGTTTGCCATTATTGATATGTCAAACAATATGGTCAAGCACATTTGATTGGAGCTTGGCTAGGTGATACCATGGAGATTTGGAGCTGCTGTAATTACAAATCGTGAGAATGGTGTCAGAGCTGCTGGGAGCATATTTAAAATTGATGTATCTCCTCCACATGTTGTCCTTTTGGTTCAAATATCTCCATGTCTTGAGATTCATGAACTTATAAAGATCAGCTCTGGCAGAGAGAAGTAAGTCATTTGCAAACAATAAGTGAGTGATATGAATTTGACCATTATGGTATAAGATCTTCTTTCGAGCTTACTCAAGGAACATCGAAAGATAGTCCATAACAATGAGCTAAGGGCAAGGGTTGGGTCATGACCTTTGCTATTGAAAGTTGGATTTGGCCCAATCCAAGCCTCAACAATGTCTTATGTCCTTGGATTTGGGTCTTCAACTTTTAGGGCCAGATTGAGCTAGATTGACCCAATAATGAGAGTGAACATATATATGACTTCTAGATTTGGAATGTGGTATCGTGTTAAGTCACCAAAAAATTATGGAGTACATAGATTATTTTAATGCAATATCATATTTAATTTAATTAAACATTTTTGTCTCGTAAGAAAAATAAATAGAAAAAACAAATACATCTTAGTTTGGAAATGCATAAAAGAAATTAGTTGAACGCCCAATATTACATTTGTAGATTTTCTAGAACGACTACAAAGAATTGAAGGTAGCTACGGAGGAAGCAAATATGAACGAAGTTGCCTAATACAACATGTGTGTTTGGAAGATGTTTTTCGTTATTTGTCTTAAATAAAACAAGGCTCTCTTTTTCTTCTATCCAATTAGTGATTTGAGATGATTGTCAACTTTAATATATTTATTATTGGCGCAAAGTGATAATTTGGACAACTTCTTAATCATTCATTCTTTTATGTTTTTCCTATTGGGTAGCTCATGAACTTGCTGCAGTTTGCCTTTAATTGTTTCCTTTTTCCTTTTTCTTTGAAGTGATTATAAGTAAAGTTTGAATAAAATTTAGACGCCAGCTACGTCCAAAGGTTGAAGGGAAAGGGAGGATAGATGGGAGCGACAAGAGAAGCTTCCGCATTACGACATCTGAGAAGTTTCAGTGATAGTAATAGGAAGGGGATGAACTGATGGGTAGATCCGTAAATGACCCTTTACCGAAATAGATAAAAGGTTTAAACTAAAATATATGGGAAAAACTAGAGAAACAGAACAGGAGACATTAAGGGAAAGTGACACTCTTTCCTTTTTCAAATAACATGAGTCTTAAAATCAATTGATAGTGAAATGAATCTTATATAATTAAGGATTGAGGGCATGGGTGGATTAAGGGATGTGCCCCTTTAAATTGTGACATTTTACATGCATACACATATATATGGGCTGGTTGCATAAATGATATTTAAACCTAAAATAATAGAATGTGTAGCACAAGGATAAAATAATTGCATATATAGTACAAAAATTAGTAAAAGACTAAAATTTCCACGCCTAGTCACCTCTCCGCACGCTTCTTCCCGATTTTCTCAAATGGAAAGCTATCACTAATAGTAGCTATCACTAATAGTTGTTATCAATGATAACTTTCAATTTGAGAAATGTGCTATCAATTGCTATCATTGATAGCTACTATCAATGATAGCTTTCAATTTGAGAAATATTAAGTTCGCTATCATTGATACATGAATACCGCTGATATCAACTTAAGTTTCATCATCGATATCATTGATAATTAATATATTGATACGCAGTTATCACTGATATGAATATCACCAATATCTACTTGAGATATATCATCGTTATCATTGATAATTGATATTATCGTTACACGAATATCACTGATACCTACTTAAGTCATATTACTAATATAATTTATGTCAGTAATATTTACCCAAGTCACATACCACTAATGTCTACCTAAGGTATACCCCTTAAATCACTAATATTTTGACACAAAGACTATCAATGATATCATGAATATTACCGATATGCGGATATCACCAATATCTACCTAAGTTCCATACTCATACATGAATATCATTGATATCTACCTAAACTATATCACTAGAGTCATTGATAATCGATATTACCAATACATGAATATCACTAATATCTACTTAAGTCAAACCACTAATATGCGGATATCACCGATATCTACCTAAGTTATATCACTAATGTCATTGATTTTAACAGCTAAAATTGTCAAATTCATATTTTCACATTTAAATAGAACTTTAATATATAAGTGGCTATCACTAATAGATTTAATATTAATATTATGTCACAATAATAGAAGTTTATCGCTGATAGCTACTAATAGATTTTATAAGTTTTAGACTTTTAGTTTGATCTTAAGTATTGGTTACTAATAAATTATTATACATTAGTTGATATAAGTCTATAAGTAATAGGCTTCTATCATTAATTGAAGTAGTCTGTCAGCGATAGAAGCATATCACTGATAGACTATGACTTAGTCTATCGGTGATATTATAGGCTTTCAATGATAATAGTTCATACTTTTAAAGTCCTACAAAAAAAAAAAAAAATTATGGGTGCATTTGATAATGTTTTCATTTTTCATTTTTCATTTTTTGAGAAACAAACTTGTTTATAAGCATTATTTTGTTTTTTATTTCTAAATTTTAAAAAACCATTTCTAAAAAAATGTGCAAATTCATTAATTAAAAAAGTAATTTTTTTTTAATTCGTATTCATTTGGTATTTATATTTAACATTTTGTTTCAAATATAAAATTTGACAATTGACTCGTAAGTTATTTGTGAAAATGATTATGCACTCTTAAATTTTGGGTTAGAAACTCAAATTCGCCTATTTTTAAAAAATTAATAATAATTACTTTTTTGGTAAAAAAGAAGATGCTTTCCTGAAGAAAGAAAGGGAGATAAAATTGGAAGTGAGAGAGAGAGAAGGGAAAAATCTGGGAGAGGAAGGGGGAGAGGGGAGAGATGAAGGGAAGCTAGATCAAGGGCAAACTTGAGATTTAAAAAATAATGTGTTATACTTTTAGATTGTTTTCCTAATTGATATCTACTATAATTTCTCTACATTTATTGCTTTTTTATTAGATATAAAATAAAAATAATCTGTAGTAATAATTTAGATATATAAATTTTGTGTTCGTTTGAAGATTATATTGTAATTTTGCTTCAGTGGTTGGGGGCTGAGTAAAAGAAATTGCGGGACCGAGTTCGGACAACAGCCAGATCCACCTTTCCTATTTATTTTAATTTCGATTGTTTTAAATTTTTGAATATTATATATCTTATTTTAATTTCTGACTTATAATTTGCAATGGACTTGCTAAAAGATATTTCGTATTTCCACTTTTCTTTTAATATATATAAATACCACAACATATATTTATAATTTATAATTTTTTATTTCAGAAATTTATCTAATATTTATTGTTAGTACACTTGGAAAGTTGAAGCTAAAGGGAAAAAAAAATTTAATTGCATTTTAATTTCTCTCACACACACATATAAGGGCTTTTTTCAAATATAGGAAAAGAAAAAAAAAACTTAATTGCATTTTAAAATTTCTTTCCCACATATATATGGAAGGGTTTTTTTTTTTCCAAATATAACAAAAGTAACAAAAATATTTATAAATATAACAAAATTTCACTGTTTATCTGTGGATAGACCGTGTATTTTACTATTAATTATAAATATTTTCAGCAGTTTTATCATTTAAGATAATTTCTCTATATATATATCTTTATAAAATTATTTTTTAAAAGTTGATTGAATTATTTTTGCTTATGTATCCAAGTGAATAATTTTATAAAAGTTTATGATAATTTTGTAGGTAGTGTTATTTAATATAGATATCATATATTAGTGCATTTGAAAAACATTTAATTTTGAACGTATTCAAAATATGTAAACGAAGTATTAAATGCAAAATCAATATTTTAAGAATCTATTAAACATAGAAATTGTATATAAATTAAAATCTACAATTTTATGGACTAAACTCCTAATTTTATATATATTTAATTTTGGATGATTGAGATGTTGGTTAAGTTTTTTGAAGGTGAGATTCTCAGCCATAACTAAAAAAATACGGCGAGTTGCATATGATTGTGTAATTGATTCCATTTGCTTTAAATCGAAATGTTAGAGGGAGAAATTGGAAAAAGTGTGTAGATAGAGTAAGGCACATGCATCCTGAGCTTCGGCTTTGGGCCTATTTGGATTAATAAATGAGAAAAGAAAAAGAAAGATATAGAAGCTTCCTCGATATGCGCACGCATGGAAGTGCGTTGTACATATTCTTCCTTGGCTTTGGGCTTTATTGGCTTTTAATTTTTGCCTCTCCCCTCTCGTTCCACCGATATCTCTCTTTACTTCTATCTTTCTTGCCAACTGGCTTCATTTTTTTTTATCTGCAACCAATAAAGTAGGTGGCAGCGCGTACTGTCTTCTTTAATTTTGGCCGTCACCATATCCCTTTGCCATCCCATGCCAATGCCAAAATGCCATGCATGGATCTAAATCTCAAATAAAGCCGGCCATGATAAAAAATTTAAAAAAAAAAAAAAAAACCCAATTCATTAATTAATTCAAAACATTTCAAGCTATATAAAAAAATATAATAACATTAGTTATTTGCTATTTGAGTAGATGTTTGAGAAAACATGCGCACGCTTTCCATATACCTTAAGCGCGTCTGTGTGTACTGCTCATTTAGGTAATTTAGAGCCTTTTTGGGGTTTGGAAAGTGTAGCAATTGTCGTCCTCGTTGTTGGAGAGAGAAATATCAGTCGTAAGAATAATAATATTATCCTACGCCTTTGATTTTAGCATCGGTAAGAATGTGTTGGTCGGATACTTTTGTTTTCGAAATCCATGACATCCACAATATGGTAATTATTTGTATTGACCGTTTGATCTTCCCGATAATTTTGTCTCCAAATGTACCGCTAACTAACTTTGACGCAGAAAAGAGCAAAACAGACAATAAAAAACAAAACTTACTGCTTACACCATCCCAAACAAATAATACTTGGTGTTGCTATCTCCACTTCAACCAATTTATTAAGTCTAGAGGAAATAACATTGCAAGAACTTAAATATATTAACTGGTCTGATATAATATTAAATCAATTGATCTAAAAGTTAAATTACTGGATGAAGATGAATTTAATTATATCATTAAAAAAAAGAAAAAAAAAAAAGAAAGCTGCGACCAGCTAGAAGCTATATACGTATTAGTCATCACAAACCTAACATATTCGAAGAACAACTCATTGACAAATTTGATTGATAACAAATTTATAAAGGTCAGATTTTGGTGACAATTGAAGGCAATCTATATCCTTCATACAATGTCAGTAACCAGTAATTGATTCAACCAAAAAAGAAAAAAAAAACAGTACTTGAATTAATTAATTACTAGGGACAGATTGTTGGTCAAAAGGGTTTTGCATGCACATATATATGCATATGGCATGGAAGGCTTTAACCGTGTGTCGTATCTTGACTGGTAGGTCGGTGGGTAGAGTCCATCAAAATGCAAAGTCAACCCAAAATTACTCCAACGTTAATTAAAATTAACGAGTATCTTTCAAAAAAAAAAAAAAAAAAAATCGGAGTTACTCAAAATAATTCACTTAATTGACGACTGTAAAAACTGAAGAGATAAATGGAAATTAACCAAAAGGTGAATGTGTGGACTGAGGAGCAGTGGTAAGAGGGTGGTTGGCCCTATCCATGGAAAGGGGTGCCCTTCTGGGGGACGGCCTCTGAAGCTTTATGGACGCATTATTATTATTGTTGTTGTTATTATTATCATTATTATTGATGTCATACTTCTTGTGATCCCCAATGCCTTCATCCGACACTACTGGCTTTGCCTCATACATTTCCTCCAAATGATCTCTTTCCACCAGCGTCGCACCAATGCCTTTGAAATCATCTTCTTGCTGCCCCACGCAGGACGGCGGTGCCATTCCTATATCTTGCAGCCGGAGATCGTCCGGCCAGTCCAATGCACCTTTTCCCGAGCTGGCGCCGTAGTTTGGCGTAGATGGCGGGGGCCTCGGTTTCTTCTTTCCCAAGCACAGTAAACTGTCGTTGTGAGGCATGAATCCATCCACGTTTTGCTGAAGATCAAGGTGGTCGCCTCCATAGAGGTTCAGGTCTTGAAAAGAAGGGAAGCCGAGGGGGGAGCCAAAATCTTTGATCCCTCCGGCTCCGGCCATGTCGCTAATGCCTTGCTGATTATTGTTGTTATTTGGGATGCCCCCCATGGCCTTGTAGCCGCCGGAAGCTGCCATGTTTTCACCCGCTAGGGTTTGACAAGCCTTTTCTAATATACTCTGCATATACTTCCCTTGTGCCTCGATCCGCAACTGCAAGTGTCTTTGCACCTGCATGTCACGTGCGTATATTTATTCATTTTCCATCATATAACCCTAATTGTGAATATAAACTTTTTACCTCTAGTTGCTCATGCAATCTTCTCTGCACCTCCATTTGCATCCTAATCGCATCAACCATGTGTGAGTTACCACTACAAATACCATTACACAACAGAATTCCAACCCCAACTTAAAAATTCTGTAAATAATTAAAATGATTAAAATCATCATCACTACACCCTTTATTTTTATTTTTTCCAAAAGAAAAAGATCAACGCAACGTTTTCAAAATGTCAAATCGTAGCTTTAGGTAAGAAAGTGATATATTAGTTATAGGCAATTTAATTATATCAATATATCAATGGTCGTCTCAATTTTGGGCTCTAAAACTTATGAAACGATTTGAAACCAATATTAATGGAGAAGAAAATAACATTATAGGAGTTGGATCAAACACAACATCTCTTGGTGTGGTACCATTTTAAATCACCCATAATCAACCTACGAGTGAATTATCAAAAAAAAAAAAAAAAAAATCCTAGAAAGTTGGAGAACATATGATGATTATCGATATATTTCTTTGTATATACGTACTCATTCATGGTGCGGTTGATCATATTGGATGAAGAAGCCGTGTTTCGATGAAGTTCTAAACCTGAGGCTGAATCAAAAGGGCGAAGTAGTCAATATATTTTGATGAACAAACATATACACATCACATGAGGGCGTGGGAAGAAAAACTAATAATAAAGAGAGAGAGAGAGAGAGAGAAAAGAAAAGTCACCTCTCATACCATCCTTAATTGAATGATCATTGAATTCCTTGTGAGGCTGCTTTCCCAATCTAAATTTCTAAAACAGGTTAAAATGAAAACCAAAATATTGGTTAATTAATTATAATACGTGAAGCGGAAATTAGAAAGGGAAAATTAGAAGAGGCAAATTATATATAATAAATATATACCTGGAGATGGCTCTTGAGGTGGTAAAGTGTAAGACCCTTTACACCCATAACTCTCATGATGGTCTTTGGTGTAGCCTCTGAAAATAGAGAAGTTTTAAAGGGTTATGTTATAATATGAAATTGGATATATATAG
This sequence comes from Citrullus mucosospermus, assembly GCA_030954485.1. Taxonomy (NCBI): domain Eukaryota; kingdom Viridiplantae; phylum Streptophyta; class Magnoliopsida; order Cucurbitales; family Cucurbitaceae; genus Citrullus; species Citrullus mucosospermus. The sequence goes on along the minus strand of CM062063.1, from coordinate 37,663,320 downwards.
AAGAAGAAGAGAGTAAAATTAGGAATAATTAATTAGTAGTATACTATCAGGGCCTCCGAGCTGAGTGACAGCATCGACAAAGCGCTCATGAAGCTCAACAGTCCAGCGAAGGCGGGGCTTGGGGTCGGTGGTGAGGACGAGACCGGAGTCGCCTTGAACGCACATCCCTCTCTCGTGAGAATTCATAGTCGAAGCTTTCTTAGGATGGAACATTCTTTCTTTCTTTCTTGCTTTCTTTCTCTCTCTCTCTCTCTCTCTCTCTCTCTAGCTGCTGCTATTTCCCAAGGGAATACGGACAGATTCAAGAGAACAAATCCCACCCCAAATTAATAGCTCTACTGATCAATTCACTTTGGCCCCACCCTTTTTCTCTTTTTTCTTTCTCAACCCCAAAAGCACCGGCTTAGGGACACACAACCTCTTACCCTCCCTCTCATACTAAACCAATTAATATTAATTAAAGAAATGCGTCTATCTCTATTCTATTTTCCTCCCTCCACTACCCTCCTTTCTATAAAGATACCCTAATTAATTCTAATTATATATACTAACCTTTACTTCATCTATTTTCATTTTTCATTTATTTTAGGGTTTTCTCCTTTTCAAATCTTACTATTTTGTAAAATTTTAACATTAATTTTATTCCAATTTTATTATGACAAGCATTTGAATAAGTTTAGTAGTTTCATGCTAAAAATTCAATATGAAATTAAAATAAAATATGAAGGGACCAATCAAATTGGCCTTTTTTTGAATAATAGAGGAACTAAGATGGACATATTAATTTGAAACTGAAAGTATAGAAACAAAATAAAATTAAAAGCAAAAGTATATGAACCAAAGTAATATTATTTAATTAAAACAAAGGTCATCAGTGGAATATCAATCTTTAATTTACCGGACCGAACTAAACACACAAATCTGGTCAATTAATTGCTTATGTTAAATTATTATATTATATTAACATCCCCCAAGCCTCTAACTAACCAGTATATAATTAATTGATTTTTCTTTTCCAGCTGCTAGCTTTGATATTAACATTTCGTAGTACGTCTAACTTTTAGCTTAATTATTACGTTCCGACCAAATAAGATCTTCTATCCCACTCCCACCCAAACGCCCACACACACATCACTATGTCATTTGCATGAAAATACCAAACAAAAAGTTTCTCATCATAACATTATATATATATATATTCTATCTCATGTCTTCTATTGTGTGTTCAATATATTTTCAATTTATATATCTTATGATCAAAGTTCCATGTTGGAGGCTAGCTAGTTTCACAAGCTAACATTCCATACCGTAGAATATAATTATGATTGATTTGTATTTATTGTATTTAGAGTTTAATTTATATTTAATAGAACAGTTAAATAAAAAAAATTATAACTTTAATTTGCTATAAATGCAAATGCCTCTAAATTCGCTAAAATTTGTTCATTTTTGCAAGTTCTTATTTTATGGTTTTAAACTAGATGAAGCTTGAGCTGTGAGTGTAAATATAGTTAGGTACTCTTCATATATTCGTGGTAAAATCAAGCACATTAATTACAATTAGAGACGTAATGTAAATAATTTATAGGAAACACAGAAGTGAGATTAGAGGAAAAAGCGAGATGGCGACGTGGAAATCAGTGTAAAATACAAAAGGGGAGAATGTTTGGGAAGCTTTTTATGACACAAGGTGGAGGGACCTTCCATCTTCTAAAGCTTATAGTTTTAGACTCAATAAATTACCCTTATCTCTTTTGTCCGATACAAGATTGTCTTCTATTGTTTCCACTTCCCCTCTATCTCCACACAACACACAACCAAACAAAGGAACTAAAGTTATTATTGCCTCTCCATGCACGCCCCCTTCCACTGCTCTTTAAATTGAATCTAACTTACACACAATTTAAAAAAAAAAAATCAAAATTGGCTTTGATTTCTATGCTATTCTTGTTTTCTTCTTACCCACTAAAAAAAAAAAAAAAAAAAAAGAAAAAAAAAAAAGAAAGAAAGGAAAGAAAAGGAAAAAGAAAAAACAAGCAATTGGATGCCGTTTTCTATGGAATATAATTTCATTTTTAATCTAGCTAAAAAAGAAAGCAAATTAAATATATACAATCCATGACCTGTGGCTAAATCCAAAGGGGAATAAATGCTTTTCTTCTTTGACAATCAATGAAAGATTCTCTCTTGACGTCCAATTTTCATTAGTAATTAATGTGTTCAATGCTTGATTTTACATACACTACTAATGCTATAGTTTGTGCAAATACAACAATCGGGGTGTGGTTTGCCGGATTTCTAATTTAATTGATCCATCCAAAATGTAATTTTATTTTTCTGTGGATTCACAAAAAGCTTTTTAATCAGAGTCGACACCGCCCCATTTGTATTATATATTTAATTTTATGCCACATGAAATGACTTTGGAAATATATTATTTAAGTATTGCAAGAAGCTGCATTTTTCACAGAGAGATATGGAAGAATTTTGTAGATTCTTGAACTAATTATTATATGAAAAACATGGGTACGTGGTAATGCCATTTGTATTATATTTTGAATTTCTAGATTTGTCTTTTATAATTATAAATTTAATTTTTCAACTCTCACAATTTCAAAATTTATTAATATTAAAATCAAATTTATGTCTAGTAGAGAAATTATATATTAGACTCGAATTGAAAGTTTAATACTTATTAAACATTTTCAAAAGTTTAGAAGTCAAATAAAATGCAAACTTCAATGTTATGGATTAAATTTATAATTAATATATATATATAAAAGTAAAAGTTGAGGAAGGACGATTTAGAGTATGTATGAGAGTGATTTTGAAAGGATTAAAAATCTATTTTGTTACCTTCAAAATCAGTTTGAAACTTGCTTCTTAACGATATAAAATTAATTTTGATGGTACAGAAATCATATTTAAAATTGTAAAATCAAACATTAAACTAACGTTAAATGATTAAATAAATTTATATATTTCAAAATAATTTTAAATTTAACCAACAATTTTAACTATTTCAAAATTTAATATTAAATTTTTTTTCCCCGTAAATGAAGTTGGAAGAGAATTGACATTAAACGAGAGAGCGTCAAGGACATGCTTGCTTGAATTTCAAGCATTGATCTTTATAGAATTATTCTATTCTTTTGGATGAATATATTCCTTTAAAGGTGAAATTGAGGGACCCATCTTTATGTACAGTTTGAATACTTTATTACACTCGTCGTACCTTTTCCATCTAATCTATCTAACATAAGTTCCTACTTCTTAGTTCTTCTCTTCCACAATTAAAATAAAATCAAATAAAATTAATATATATTTATTAAAATAAGATAAAAAAAATAAAAAAAAAGTTCCTACCCTCAACGGATGTGCACCATTCACCATAAAGTGTATGGCTATACCAACTGCTGCAATCATCATAATATATACCATACTCCATCCACTATATTTTTTAATTCACTTATACCGTTTTTCTTTTAAGCCCATGCATTTTTAGCACCAAAGTTCTGTTTTTTTTTTTTTTTTTTTTTTTTTTTTTTTTTTTTAAATTTATTTATTTTTAATTTTCTTCATTGCCTTCCATTAATTTTGAACCTACAAATTAAATTAAAGTATGTTTTATTCGCCATTCATATTTTGTTTTATGTTTTTAGAATGACTGAATTTGCCAATATAATTTTAGCAGACAACTTGAATTTTATTTTTAAAATCGTTTTCAAATTTTAGTGATTTAAATTGTGCAAATTCTGAAAACAATATTTTGATGTTTTATTGTATTCATACTTTAAGTTTTAAATCTTATAATTTAGAATTGTTTTAAATAAAGACAAAAACATTTAAAAATATAATATGTCATGTTATAAACTCAATCATTTTTTAAAAAAATAAAATAGGTAGAATGCAATGTATAATAAGCTATATAATATTATAAAATAATTTTTTTCTCCAATCGCTTATTAAATGGTTGCAGGGATCAAACACTTTTGATCACTTATTCTCCATGCAAAACTGACGACACTGTAAAACTATAGGAAAATTAATATTAAAGGAGAGAAAAGAAATTGTGTAGAAATTCTTAAGACAAACAAATTATCAACAACTCAACAATTAATCAGTAATAAAGGGTTTGAGAAAGCCTCTAGTTTGGGTCGAGGCGTGCTGTTGAACACCGCCCTTCAAGAAGACGTGCCCTCACTTGCATGCACTGACTATTTCGGCACCCAACTCTCAGGTTCGACACCCTACAAGAAAGCTGTGTGCAACGAATTTTTGTAATTGAAGTTTCTGTGTGAATAAGGTTTCTATGAAAGACTGTATTCTCATCTAGTAGAGGAAGACGATGAGAAGACTAAAGATTGTCTAACCACATTCCATATATCATAAAAATTTCCTCAGGGGAGAGAGGAGACTTGACTTCTCCTCACCCATTTACTAATCATTTAAAATAAAATGAAATGAAGAAAAATCTTTAAATTATCCAACAAAAACTATTTAGATGATTTTATTATTGTTATGACCAAAATGAAATCGATTAGCAACGATAGTATAAATGATAAAAAACGATATAGAGATGCATGTGGTTTACTAGCAGTATGTTAGTTATGTCTATGAAAGAGAGAGAGGTTTTATTATTTGAGATGCCAATGGAATTAAAAAGTTTATATAATGACATCTCTATGAACCTTAAGTCCAAAATTGTAAATAACATATAATTTGCATATATGATACTCTCTAATCTCTATGTTTAGTCATTTAAAGCGTTAGATAATAGATTCAAGGTATTCCAACAATTATATTCGTAAAGCAAAATGAGCAAAATGACATCCTTATTATCTGGAAATTTGGTTCTGAGAGAGAAGAAATTTACATATGGGGGTTTATGTTGAAGGAAATTCCAAGTGTTTGGACAGTGTTGTGTTCACAAATGCAGAGGAGAGAGAGCCCAATCATGGAACGTCAGTTCTTTCCAAGGGAAATATTAATATATACATCTTTGCCTTGTAATTTCTACCACACCTATACTGACCTACAGGTCTCTATTTCTTTTTGGTATGATCATATTTCTTTTGTATTTATCTAAAAAATTGAGCTAATTTCAAGTAGCTACGGTCATTTAATTTAGGCACTTAGTGGTGTAAGTGTTGATAATTGACCAAAATTAATGATGAAAATCATGAGTTCTAACGGAGCCACACAACTTTCGGGCATTCAACAATAACCTTCGCCACTTCGGGTGTGGTCGAGGACAAGGGTGTGAGCAACAATGACAACATACTGTGAGACGAGTGCTTGCATTAGAGGGTCAAGGTGCCACAAGTGTGCGGATCTTCGATGCGAGTGATGTGCCAAAACGGCGTGTTAGGGAGGAAATTGAAAGTCTGGAGACCACAATGCTTCGGTGATGTAATATAGAAGATCTAGATATTTGTTGACATAAGTACTACACATAAAATATTTAGATTATGTGTTACTATTCATTTCAACTCAAAAGACGTCGGTGACATAATTTATAACATCATTCATAAAATCAATTTTATATATTAGTCATGGTAAGGACAACAAAACGTCCACTTATCTCCACAATGACATGATATTGTAAGCTTTAGGTTAGAAAGTTTCAATAGGCCTCGTACAAATGACGATGATAATTGTCATCCCCTCGAACAAAATATTGTACATTTGAGCTTTCCTTCAAACAAATTATATAGCCATCCACTAGCTATAAGAGCTTGCTCTTTATCCCAAGTCAACTTTGCTCTTTGCCCGGGGCACATCCCATTCATGATCCCAATTCAACATTAAAAAAAAAAAAAAAGCACATGAGCACATATTATACTTGCTCTTATATATCAAGGCATGACCTAAAACTCACAAATTTTCTTTATTAGTAGTATGAGGATTTTCCCCATACAACTAGGTTTAGGCCATGATTTTGATACCAATTGATAAGAGCAACGCAACCTCCACACAATAGTATAATGTTGTTCATTATGAGCATAATAACCCTCATGGTGTTGCCATCAATGTGGAGCTTTTGTTTACGCACTAAATAGAAACCTCATAGATTATAAGATATTATGAGTTGCTTTTTTAATAATTACTGATTGATTTTGAGATGGATCTTATGTTTATCTATGATTATCTCAAAACCAATTAGCAGTGGGAGTAGCAATTCATGTATTATCTTACAACGATGATTGTATTGTAAGGTCTCTCCATCTTTCTGATGCGAAATCATCAACACTAACCTACATATACGATGTATATATTGTGGGTATGATTTGATTATAAAATTTAAAATATTTCAATTAGGCTTTTTTTTTTTTTTTTTTGGTAACAAAATGATTAAGAAAATTTTCATTATAACGTTTGTTGAATATGTTGATGTGAAAATGGGAAGTTATAGTGATACTATTTGCACAAATTGAGAATAATATCAAATGATAGTTTTTTGTGTTGGCATGAATGGTATACACAACAGAGTTGGGATTCTATCTATGTCATTAGCGTTTGCAAAATATGAATAAAATTATATCTTTTGTTAAAAGACACAAACTCTATACCAAAAAATTAAAAAATGTTTGAATGACCCTCCAACTTCACCTGTTTTAATTCCTTCTCATCAGGTTCCATTTTGTAACTCTCTCTCCTTCTATCTTTGCGTTTATGTCCTTGAGAATGAAAACAAATCCGAAAGGCTAGAAACAGGATTTTGATTTTGTAATTATCATAATTATAAGTTTATGAGTCTTTGCGTTTAATTCCTTCTCATCATGTTCGATCTAGTCGTTTCTCGTTATGTCTTTGGTTTGGTACCGCAAGTGCATTTAATCCATCATCTCAGATTTTGATCCTTTAATCACTGCCCGAATGGACATTTTAGCCAACATTAGATTTTTCACCGTGTGTTACAGGTGTCATAGATCTTTGCAATTGTATGACATTGGCCACTTTAGTTTCACCCAAAAAAAATCTCATATCATTAGAGATACTTGTCTTTACTTATTGATCTTACCCTTATCTAGCCAACGTGGACCAAGACTATGATCGCACCCGTTAAAATACTCCCCTCGAATAAAGTACCACACTTGAGCTTCCTTCTCGAACAAATCCATCCACCCCTAATAGCGAGAGCTTGCTCTTCCTCTTGAGGCAACTATCAAATCCTGAGGCCACATTCAAATAGGACACGAGCATAGATCATTCCAATAGATAGCGAGTCACTAATTCTCTTTGTTCGAAATTTAAGGATTTCTGCGACATACAACTAGGTTTAGGCCATAGCTTTTAATACCAATTGATAAGGACGACAAGCCCTCCGTATATCTCTATATTGGTATTATATTATTCTATTTTGGGCATAATCTCTCATGATTTAGCTTTTGGTTTCACCTAAAAAATTTTGTACCAATAGAAATATTTGTTCTCGTTTATATTACATGGATCTCTCCTTTGTAGCCAACGTTTAACTTTGTTCATAAAGTTTTGATCTCTTTGTAATGGATGACTCATAACTACCTTAAATTTAATAAACGTGACGAAAGAAGAAAAAAGAAATATAAGGAGGAAAATAGTAGAGATTAAAAGGAAACACAAGAAATCTTCTGGCTGTTGAAGAGGCTTTAAGAGCATCATTCTTAAAGCAGTAACTGATATTAAATTAAAGCATATTAGAATTCTCCCAGTTATTCATGAAGAAGTTTACACCAAAATGGAAAAACCACACTGACGTCTGTATTGAGTTGAAGCTTAATAGGTAACTTAACTTTTGCTTTTGATTAATTTTATATTATTCTTCGCAATGTTTTGAAAAGTTATTGAACTTATGGCTTGAGGCTTGCCTTGAGGCGAGGCTTTAAATTTCAGTCTCGATCCCTACGCCTCTGTTGAACCATGAGAGGTTTACGCCTTTGAAAAAAAGCATGAAGGTTTAAAATCTCTACGCTTTGCCTAATGATTAAGAAAATACGCTTTGCCTAATGATTAAGAAAATAATAGCAATATGCCTAATTCTTAAAAAATATTAAGGTTTGAGTTGAGACTATTTGAACTAGGACTACCGTCGTTAGTGTGACTTTAAAAATATGGAAGGAAAAAATGTATAATATAAATCAATCATGTTAACGATAGTAGTAGTAGTTAACGATAACAATATCCTTAGTAGAATTTTTGATTAAGTGAAAATTGTGGGGTGAATCTTCTTCAACACTTTTATATGACTATCATGTCTAGCAGTACTTGTCTATACCAATTTAGAATGGATAAAATGTGTTTAATACCTCTTCCAAGAGGAGGAGCCTCAAGGCAGCTACATTGTTCTTCATATTGCTAGTGAAATTTTAGAATTTATCCAAGAACAAGAACATCTATTTCAAAAGGGAACAATCTAAATCTTTGAACAATCATTTTCAATGATTTCTCCAAACTATTATCCTTCTCCAAAATTCGCGGTTTCTTTCCTTCCAAGTATACCAAATCATAGCTTTAACTGCACAATCCCACAAAATCTTAGCCTTTCCTTTGAATAGCATCCCCATGTACCCTGTCCTCAGGTTGAGCCTGTTGGGCTTAGCATGCTTTGGTTAGACTTCAAACTATTAAATGTAAACCAGAAAGTAGACAATCCACCTTTCTATGCATTTGAATGTTGTGCAACTTTAACATTTTGATTTGAGAGACGACGATAATAGGCAATGATGTTTGGTGGATTAGTGACTGTTTATCCATCTGCTCTATTCCTAATACTGTTCTGTTTTAGGGGTGCAGAAGCAACCCTGAAGGGTCAAAAGCCTATTTGGCCTATTCCTAATATTTCAGAAGGAATTTGAAAATCACAAGACTGTGACATGGTCATGACTTTTCAAAGAAAAAACGGTTCACTGTTTAATTCTCCATCCACAACAGAAGTGGCTTTTATGAACCTTAATAATAATAGTTGTCTTGATCATCTTCACTTACCTAAACAGAAGTTCGGCAGTGGAGGTTCCTTTGTAATCTATTTTTTTCATTCTTTATTCCCTCTCTCTCTCTCTCTCTCTCTCTCTCTCTCTCTCTCTCTCTCTCTATTTATATGTCAATTATTTGGATGTAACTCTTTTGTACATGCTGCATTTCAGTTCCAACTATACATCCTTATGCATGGTTGATAACCTTCCAGTTCAAACATTGGGTATAGATCATTATATCGAAGAGGAAATTTAGAGTGTACTGGACAAAACTTATAGGTATTGTAGTTAGTAGTACTTTAAATCATGTGCTTAAAAATACCATATATCAATTGATTGTAAGTTCTCTCATAAAAAGTGGTTATTATCTTTTGTGATTTTGTTTTCCCCAAAAACAGGTATTGGCTCAAAGGGGAGGAAAATATACTCTTAGATGCTTCAACCTGTGCATTGGCCTTCTGAACGTTACGTGTCAATTGTTGTTTATAAATACAACTACATAATTTTATTTCTTGTTTCAGCTGCTTAAATTCTGGTCATCAAGATTTTTTAAGATTGGCTATGGAAGATTTCAACGTGTGTCAATGCATACATCATCAAGAAAGGAAAGATGTTGAAAGGTAAACTGTTGCTACTGACATTGTTCACAAAGTTTTGATCGTGGCAAGATCTATCTTGCTTTAAAATCGATTGGCTAGTTTTCTAAATTCAGTGTCATATTGAAAACCATCTTCCAATGGCAACACATCCCTGACATGGCAGGGACTTTTAGTAACTAGCCACGTAACTGACATTGTACGATGCTCAACAAACTCACTTCTTTCCCTTTTCGTTTTTGTTTGTTTTTTCTTTAACAGGTTAGAATATCTAACACCTCGGTAAGAGAATATATGCTTAAACCAGTTAAGTTATGTTCGAGTAGGCTATAATACTTTTGTATTATTGAGAATGTAGTAGGTGTGATTATATACTGTTTGGGCATTGACGCTGGCAATCCACATCAAATGTTCTGAATCCATCATCTAAATTCTCTACTTAACAGAATATGGAATGAACAATGTTTCATTTTCAGGGGGTGGATTTAATAAAATCTATGGGAAATGAAGCTGTTCGGTCGAGTAATAAGGCAGTGCTGTCGATGGATGAATATATGGACAATGGTTATGTAGCATTTGTTGGGACCTATAATCCGATCCAGTGCTGTATTTTTGAAGGAATGTCTTATGAAAGTCAACTCAAGGGGCGCACTACAAAACGCAGTTATTTAATCCCTCTTTTCTCGTCGTCATCATCGTTCTTCTTGCATTTAAAAATGGGCATTCTCCCGTTGGTACAAAGTTGTAAAATTTGACACTTTTTTTGGTTTTGGTTTTCCCTATCTAGATCTAGCCATGTAAGGAAAGAAAATTGATGACCGCTATGGTGTCACGATCAGTTACGCTCTCGTTTCATTTCTTTCCTTTGGCGGCTGTGTGGGGAGCACTGTTCCCCTGCCACTGCCGAACACTTGTAAATCGATACCAAAACCTCCACAAGAATCTCACACTGCCCTGCAACCTACCAAAGCTAGAAAACTTCTCAGAAAGTACTGCATTTTCATTTTTTACTTTTAATTTAAACACTGCACTGTCTTCTTACAGAGAGAGAAATAGAGCTCCCAGGAACAACCCTAGAATTCTCTCTCGACGTTCTCCGGACTCGGAGAAGCCATCCTCGCCCTTCACTCTACCCTCCGATTGCCCTTTCTCTGCGTTAAGCTTCCACCCATTTGCTTCTTTATTATTTGTACTGAATGTAAAATATGTCTCACCACAGATGATCCTTCTTTTCCAATTTCTTTGCATGTCCTGAAGATATCAGCCATGAATCTTTCCCGACCCACCAACGTTGGCTGTTTTACTACCTCCTCCTCAGGTTCTATTTACCAATTGATTCCCTGTGTTTTTGCTTTGACTGTGTTCTTTCTTTCTTCTTATTATTATTATTATTTTTTATTTCTTTTTTAATCAAAACAACTTTTCTTGAGCTGGGTTTCTCATTTTACGCGTAATGATGCTTTCCTGTGGAAGTCTGCGTTTTCCTACCTTCGATGTTCTGGATAGACCACCATTTAAACCATTAATTCATCTCTTTCGAGTTAGGGCGGAGTAGTGTTAAAGCCATGTTTGTCTTTTTTCATGAAAAAGGAGCTTTATGGTCAGGTTGAAACTGTGAAGAACCAAAAGGAATAAAGGAACAAGTTTCCATGACATTTATATCCTCTTCTTTCACTATATTCTTCTTTTTAATCTATTAAAGATGCGAGAAAGAGCTAATGTCTTAAACAGATTAGGATTATACGAATCTCTGCACCAGATTTCTGAATCTTTATTAGTTTCATTCTATGTTGCGGACAGGGAGCATTGTTGAGTTCAAGTTTAATGAAGATGAAATGGAATGAACTTAGTTTTATGTCAAGGTCAAATTTCAGGATTCTTTCTATGTGCGAGAGTTATGAACTGTTTTATCTCAAGCAGTAACATAAAATCGATGAGCAGAGAAATTTTTTAGTCATTTGAGAATGATTTTTAACCTAAGCGGAATGTCCTAGTAAAAAATGTGTTTTTGTTATCTTTTACATCAAATTCTCATAATGTTGATCTTTGCCCTATTTTCATAGTGTCATCAGGGGAAATATTTGTAACATGACATTTGTCGCATTTTTTTAAAACATTTCCTGCATACCCTTCTGATGTGTGAAAATTATTCTTCTCAACCAGCTTCTCTATTCCCTGGATTGGATGTGGACACAAAAACTAAAACTGGAGCTTTGGTATGATATCATTTATTATTTATTATTTTGTTTTCAACTTGTTATCTTTCAAACCAAAGTTATATATTTTACTTTTTACTCTTACAGCGATTTGAAGAAACAAAAGAAAGAATAAAAAAATTGTTCGACAAGGTTGAGCTTTCAGTTTCTGCATATGATACTGCATGGGTGGCAATGGTCCCTTCTCCAAACTCCCTCAACAAACCTCTTTTTCCTGAGTGCATAAACTGGGTCTTAGATAATCAACACCCTGATGGCTCATGGGGCATACTCCATGACCATCAGTTGCTGATGAAAGCCACTCTCTTATCTACATTAGCATGTGTTCTCACTCTTAAGCGATGGAATATTGCTCTGGATCATATGAGCAAGGGTATACTTACTTTACATCCTAGAGCTTTTCTCCATGACATATTCAGCAATAAACTCAAGGCGTTTCTTTTGTTTTGCAGCCCTTAGTTTTATCAAGTCTAATATAGCTTCAGCTACTGATGAGAAGCAACGTTCTCCAGTGGGATTTGACATAATTTTCCCTGGTATGATTGAGTATGCTAAAGACTTGAATTTGAATCTATCCTTGGCACCAGTGAATATGGATGTTTTGGTTCAAAAGAAAGAGTTGGAGCTTAGAAGGTAATTTTGCATGAAGAGTTGGAGCTTAGAACAAAATGAATTTCAACCATTTTGAGGTTTTTATTCTTAGAAATATGAAAAAGAAAAAAAAAAAAAAAAAAAACCGGCATAATCGATGCATCCAAGTTTTCTGACTTCTCATCCTCTACTTCAGTTCTTAGTATGATTGAGCAGGACTTTAAACACTACAGTAATTTATAAGTAAATACGGTAGATTTGTATTGTTTAAATTAGGTCCTTTATTGAATAAGGAAAATATTTTCCTCACTGTTCCTTTCTTCTGTTTGGCCCTTCATTCTGTCTGTTCTGAAGCTGCAGAAGCAACTCTGAAGGAGGAAAAGCCTATTTAGCGTATGTTTCAGAAGGAATGGGAAAGTTACAGGACTGGGAAATGGTCATGCAATATCAAAGGAAGAACGGATCACTGTTTAATTCTCCATCCACTACAGCAGTGGCTTTTATGCACAGAAATGACGATCGCTGTTTTAATTACCTTCGCTCACTCTTACAAAAGTTTGATAGTTCAGGTTCCTCTGACATCATTTTCTGCTTCTCTTTTCCTTTCTTAATGTCTCATTTATTTCTCTGTAATTTTTTGGCCATATATTGGTGTTTTTCAGTTCCCACAATATATCCTCTTGATATATATGCTCGTTTACACATGGTTGATAGCCTTCAAAAATTGGGGATTGATCGGCATTTCAAAGAGGAGATTAGAAGTGTCTTAGATGAAACATATAGGTAGTATGATATTTTTAACCGATCACCCCATAGTGGATTATATAGTCTGTTGTTTAATTCAAGTTCAGTTAGTATGTGGTTGAATTCCTTTCTAAATATCAATGGTTCGTGGAATGTGGAATCTTTTTGCACGAACAGATGTTGGATGCAAGGAGAGGAAAATATATTCTTAGATGCTTCAACTTGTGCAATGGCCTTCCGGATGTTACGTGTTGAAGGATATGATGTTTCTTCAGGTGTCTTGTGATTATTGAATTTTAGAGCTGAAATGTTGGATCAAAGAAAAGGTCTAATTTGTGTAATTTGTTCTTTAGATCAACTGACACAATTCTCAGAAGATCACTTTTCTGACTGCCTTGGAGGACATTTAAAGGACTTCGGTGCCTCCCTGGAGTTATTTAAGGCCTCTCAGATTATCATTCGTCCGGATGAATCTATTCTGGAAAATGTAAACTCTTGGACTAGTCGTTTCCTTAATCATGGATTATCTAGTGGTTCAGTTTGTTCTGATAGACTCGTTAAACAAGAGGTATGTTTAGTAGTAAATAAGTAACAACCCCCCCCCCCCCCCCCACACACACACACACACACATTATTTTGCTTTTTTCCTCTTCTTTTAATTTTAAATGAAGCATGAATCCCAAAAGTCTTTTCATCTCTGGCCATCTTCAGATAGTTAATGCTCTTGAGTTCCCCTATAATGCAACTCTGGAACGCTTATCAAATAAGAGAGCACTGGAAAGTTACAGTGGAGACATTGTGAGGATTTCAAAAACAACATATGCGTACGTTGTGAATTCTTTTACTTTCTCTTCATTCTTCTTTTTGTCCTTTGGCTTTGTGTGTGTGTGTGTTGGGGGGCACCTTGGGGAAGTTGAACAGACCTAATACTGGATTTAATTATATCAGCTGCCTAAATTTTGGTCATCAAGATTTCTTGGAGCTTGCTGTAGAAGATTTCAATACCCTGCAATGCATACATCGTAAAGAACTGAAAGAGCTTGAAAAGTAAGTTATTGCTTTTTGTAGATTCGGTAATTTGTTGGCATTTCCATAATTGCAAGCGTGTGAAGATTGATTTTTTACCACTATTGTATGCTTTTGCCTGTATCGAGCTTTGACCATGACCATTGCTTGGCCCAAGCTCTGTGTCACAAACAATAGTCTATGAAGTGATGACTAGGCCATTGATGAATTGGTAAATTACAAAGGTTGAGATTAGCTGAACTACTTCTCATAAAGAATAAAGAAAGATGGTGGAACCATAAACTGATGATGGCATCTATCAAGTATGTGCTAGATCAACATTTTGAATAATACATAAGAAAGGTAATAAATCATAAAAAATTACAATTCAGAGGGAAAAAAATGTCTTACATATCACCATTGAGTCATTCCTTTTATCTTTTAAATTTAAGTACTACATTACTTGCATCCAAGATAGGTCATAGGATTAAGCAAATATTCACATTTTCTGCTCTCTCTCCTCCTTGGAAGAGGCCATGAACTACTTTTCTAAATTAAATGATATACTTTGAATGTCACTGTGACTTGTTAAGTGGACGCAAGTCTTTACATTTGTAGTGCACATGAGAATCACTTGTTGGTAAGTTCATTTCCATTCTGTATGAACAGATGGGTCGTTGAGAACAAATTGGACAAGTTGAAATTCGCCAGACAGAAGCTAGCGTATTGCTATTTTTCTGCTGCGGCGACCATTACCTCTCCAGAACTTTGTGATGCCCGCTTATCATGGGCAAAAAATGGTGTGCTCACAACCGTGGTTGATGATTTCTTTGATGTTGGAGGATCTGAAGAGGAATTGGTAAACCTCATACAATTGGTGGAAAAGTACTTCTCCTTTCCTTCTACTATCTCTCCTTTGATGCTCTTTGTTTCAGTATCTTTTTCGTGTTCATTCTGCCCTTGTAGCATTCTGTATAATCAAACTCTTCATATCTTGATAAATAAACTACAGGTGGGATGCTAACGAGGAAACGGGTTACTGTTCCAAGGAAGTTGAGATTATATTTCTCGCACTTCACAGCACGGTTTGTGAAATAGGAAACAGAGCTCTAGCATGGCAAGGACGCAGTGTGATGAGGAATGTTGTCGATATTGTAAGATATTTAATCTTTTAAGCAATTATTAGACCATCGTTTTACTAGGTACAGGGAGCATATAGCTTAGTGATGCCAAATTGTACAACTTCAAGAGTGAAAATGAGGGGAAATAAAAACAACCACCAAATCCGTTTATCTTGTTTACTTTTGAACTGGATTCTTGATAAACGAGATTAGTTTATGAAATATGTGTTGGTAGGTTCTAAAGTTTGTCTCATGTTCTCAACCAGAAAATATATAAACTGTTATGTGCTTGATTTACAGTGGTTGGCTTTGCTGGAGTCAATGAGGAAGGAAGCTGAATGGTTGAAAAATAAGGTAGTGCCATCAATGGATGAATACATGGAAAATGGCTATGTATCATTTGCTTTGGGACCTATAGTCCTTCCAACGCTCTACTTTGTTGGACCTAAGCTTCCAGAGGAAGTGATTGGAAATTGTGAATACAAGAAGCTATTTAAGCTGATGAGCACTTGCGGCCGCCTTCTGAATGATACTCGAACTTTTGATGTAAGTACTAAAACAAGTTGCATGATCTAAGAGGCTTTTTTTTTCTTTTCTTTTCTTTATAAATTGCTTCTGGTTTTTGTTGCAGAGAGAATCCAATGAGGGGAAACTGAATGCTGTGTCTCTGTGGACGATTAGTGCCGGTGGTAAGTTCACCAAAGAGGAGGCCGCTGAAGCAATGAAAGGAGATATTGAGAGGACGAGAAGAGAACTGCTGAGATTGGTTTTGCAGAACAGTACAATTCCAAGAGCTTGTAAGGATTTGTTCTGGAAAATGAGCTGTGTTGTGCATCTATTTTACAGGAAAGATGATGGCTTTACTTCCCATGAGTTGATGAACTCTGCAAAAGCCTTATTTGAACAACCCATGGTTCTGGATGAACTTTTGAACAAATGAAAAACATAAGAAATAAGTCGTTAATTTGTGAACATGCGAAGGGAGACATCCTTTTGAAACTTTAGTAATCGGAAGTAAATGTAGACATTGCGTATTCACAACCTCTTTCTCTACTCGTCAGTCTTGATCACTCCCTTATACTCTATTACCGGACGTTTTTACACAAAAAATTTATCTTACTCTATTACCGGACGTTTTTACACAAAAAAAATTCAAACATAAATTTAAAACTAGTTTTAAACCAGTAAATAAACATTTAATGATTTTTAGTAAGTTAACATGTATATTATTTATATTATAATAAATGTCTATTATTTATATTATAAATAATATAATGAATGATGATTTGTTGCTTACTTTTTATGTTTTGTAGATTTTTCAATGATATAATAAAAATATCAATTCAACTATTGTGTCAATGTTATATTTCAAGTATTGTGTCAATGTTGAACTCATGAAAACGTAAAATTATCAACACGTCTATTATCAACACGTCTATGGGTATCAACTCCTTGTGATAGCTATCTCAGTTCTAAATATATATAAAATAAAAAACAAAAAACAAAACAACATACCACTGGGTCGAGAGTATAAGACTTCAGTACAGAGGGTCGAACACTTCATTTTCACATTTGGTACGTGTTTCCCGAAAGTCATATAATGTAAAGTAGCATTAACCAGTGGATGTGGAAGTCTAATTTGAAGTCTTAACTTAATTTTGACAGAGTTGGTTAAAATATATTTGATATTAATTGATTTTTCATGTAATAAAGGATGTAGCTCTGTGCTCTACGACGAGGCCAAATATGTAAGTACCAAAATCATGGACTTGAATCCCTTTATTGTAGATAGATTATTGCATGAGTCACAGTATATATCTGAAAAACCCATCGGGCAATTCAAGTCCGGCTTGAAGGAGGGAGGGGATCGGCTAATAGCCAAAACTTCGTTGATTTTTCAAAACGATCTCTTTTCATAAGACACCAATCCATGAATTCCACCTTCGACCTGTGCTGCCCCTGTACGGACCTGCACACGTGCAATCCCAGCAAAATGAAAATGATTCTAAACAAATTCATGTTCATAACCAGCAAAGCACTAAAGGCGGAGAAACAGAACGCCATACCTCTAGCCTTAAAACCTTTGAGCATAAGAGGTCATGGGCAGATTTGATGGAGATAGCACCAAGATCTTGGAACCCTTGCTTGACTGCTTGCATGGTGTAAGGAATGAACTTCAGGACTGAACCCTTATCAGCAACTGCTCCAACAACCCCCTGAGCTATCTTAAGAGTTGCAGTATCCCCCAGGTACCTGGCATCACTGCCTTTCGTCATTGCTTCTAAAGAGCCCATCCCCCGATACTTCTTCACACGCTGACCATTCTGGGAATGACAAGAACCAACTTCTTATCAGTCATTTCTGATTTCGCTAGTGAATCTCAGTTCTTATAACTTAAAAGGGGAAAAGCTTGTCTTGTGAGCAGTTGTACTTGTAACTCGTAAGAGAAATTTAGAACACCAGAAGATAAAGAACATAGACATGCGCATGGGCAAATTTGAAGTAAACTTCAGAGTGAAAGGGAAGAAAAAGAAAGGAGAAGTGGTTAAGTCAATATTAAGTACAAGCACGAATCATTCTACCACCTAAATGTACCCCTATGAAGTGCTTCTCTAGTATTGAATGGCTTAAAGACAGTTTAAATTTCAAAACACCAATCATTTGAGGTATATGGAGAGAAATCCCAAAAAAGCAGACATAGCAGTAATGATTCCAGTTTTATTTATGAAGTTGTTACTTGTAGCTGTTAAGTAACTAGCCATGACCATTCACTTGGGAAAATGACAATTTCCAGAAGAAATACCTTAGTTTCGAAGGCCCCAGGGGCCTCGGTGCTCCCAGCCAAGAAACTTCCCATCATTACCGTGGATGCACCAAGAACTAAAGCCTTAACAATATGCCCAGAGTTTGAAATTCCACCATCAGCGATGATAGGCACGCCACTTTGTGAAGCAACTAATGCGACCTTGTAAACTGCCGTCGCCTGAGAATATCAGAGGAAAGTTATACGAAGGTATTGTTTGGGCAGAAGCAGAACAAGGATTCACATGAAATGAAATGAGGAAGCACAAATTAGTATTTGCAAAGATTCAGTATCAGCATCTAAATAGCCTGGTAGGATGTTACAAAAAAGAGTACCTGTCCTCGTCCAACCGCACAAACCTCCTGCGTAGTACAGATAGATCCAGAACCCATCCCAATCCGCAAGCCATCGACTCCAGCTTGAATCAAATTCTGGGCCTGTGCCATCGTCACCACATTCCCCCCAATCACGTCCAACTCTGGATATGTCCGCTTCACATACTTTATCATATCAACCTGATAAATGGAGTTACCCTGTGAACTATCCAACACCACTACGTTTACACCTGCCTGCACCAAAAGCTTGAGCCTCTCCTTGTCATGTTCTCTTGTTCCAATCGAAGCCCCTACAAGCCAGGAACCATCCGCCGCTACCGAGCCTACGCCCAGTTTTGGATAACTCTTGATTCTCTCTACTTCTGACTTGGTCACAATATCCACAACTTCCTCGTCCTTCAACAGCGGCACGAACTCCTTCTTTTTTTCCTCCAAAAACGCGTCCAATTGCCCTAAATCATAGTTCCAGGGAACTGAAGCCCCTGAATTAACCATATAGTCATATATTTGTACTTCCTTATTCCCTAGCGAGGTCCAGTCCGCGTGTGAGACATAACCCAAAAGCTTAGACTTGGAGTTACCCGACTCTGTAACCAAAACGAAGGGCGAAGAAGAAAATTCCTCTTCGGAGTCAATCCGATCGGATGGGGACTTGAAAACAGGATTAGACAAAATAGGAACTCGGCGGGCCTTGGCGGCATGAACCATGGCGGCTTGTTGGGACGCAGGGGAATTGGAGTGGATGATACCGATGCCACCAAGAGCAGCCATGGCGGAAGCCATGTAGGCTTCGGTGACGGTGTCCATGGGGGAAGAGACGCAAGGAATAGAGAGGGAGATATTGCGGGTGAGTCGGGTAGCGAGTTGGACGGAGTCAGTGGGAAAGTCAATGTAGTGCGGAAGGAAGATGACATCGTCGTAGGTGTAGGAATATCCCTGATTGAAGAGCTTTTCAGCTGCAAAGCCGTCCTCCATCGCGATTGCACTGAGTAGGCGGCAGATGGAGGATGAGAGAAAAGGAAAAAGGGCGAATAGGGTTTAAAAGTCTTGGGAAATTGTACGGGAAATTTGTACGAATGGGCCGAAAATGCCAATGACCAAGATCTCGCTCTCGCTCCTCTCTCGCGCCCTCGTTCTCGCTCACAGACTTTTATCTCTCCGGCTCTCTCTCACTCACTCCGGCTCTCGCAGTCGCTCCCAAGGAGAGTTGCTCAGGTCGGTCGACGAATACCATGCCGAGGAGAACGCCGGCGAGCGAAAAAATGTGGTTGGTGTTGGAATCTTGGACAAAATTGCTCAAAATTGATTTGCAATACATCATTTCCTTGCTCCCTGTCTGATGTAATGTGTAAATGAATCAGAATGTTTATGTCAGATCTCGTTCAACCTATTAGACTCGCTCTCTCTTTATGTCGTTTTTCTCGCTCTCGCTCTCTCTAGGGTCACTGTTGATGGTTTCGTTCCTGCTTGTCACACTCACTCTATTTAATAGCATTAGACTTTTGGACATCTCGCTCTAGCATTATAATAGTGCTTTAAACACAATTACAAAACAGTTACATTATCTCGCCATCTCGCTTGTCTGGTCAGAATGTTTATGCTATCTGTTTAATAGTAGTACCACAGTCACACAGTATATCAATTCGCCAGAAGAATACTATTAGAGAATGTACATACATACAAGAGAAAAAAAAAAAGAAAGAAAGAGGCATGTTTGCCCACAACTGACATGCTAACTGCATCCTATAGTCAATCACTTTTTCCTGTGTAAATTACATTGCTATCAGCACCAAGTGCTCCAAAAACTTGATTGCGAATATGCCATAGTCCAATGACCCATACTGTATGTTCACTCTTATATCCTTCACCTCCCTTAGCAGCGTATGGTGAACAATGGGCTATTGAATACAAGGTCGATCTCTACAAAGCGGCCAAAAACTGTTCTCTTGAACATCTCAAGCTATCTCAGGGTAAGCTTTTCCTTCACGATGAACAAAAGTTAAAAGTTTGAAATTTCACCCTTCAAATCGGATGAACAAAAGAATTTAAAAAAAAAAAAAAAAAAAAAAAAAAAAGTCCTATATTTTTAAACTTTTTGTTTTTAAAATATAAATTGGGATAAGCTCCCTAAATGAGGCCTTTTGTTGTTGATGGTTAGGGAGGAGGAGGAGCCATAATTAAAGATTGGTAGAGGCATGCAGATTATTGAATATTTCTGGATGGAGGAAGGGAATCATATCTTTTTTAGTTCATTATACGCTGCCTAACTAATTAGTACTTCACAGAGAGAGCAGAAGGAGAGGGTGGAGTAGAGATCAAGCAAGAAACACACACACACACAAACAGAGCCTTTTGTTCCATTGGTGAAGCAAGCATATATGCCAAATTTCGGCATGCAAATATGTTTTTTCAGTAATACAAACTTACTTAATTATAAACTTATACCAATGCCAAGACCAGTCCTGAAACCCCAACAAAAAAGCACAAGAAAAAGAAAGAGAAAACTTCCATCTCTAATCTAAGATGTACCCGCCTGGCCCTTTCCATATCTTCATTTGTACACATAACTAAGCAAAGTGTCTCTTCACAACTAAAAAAACAATCCAAAGAATCCCTCTTTTTCTGCCACTTGTACAACTTTTTATGCACTCCCTCTCTTCCTTTATTTAATTCCATCCCATTATTTCTCATGCAGCCCCTTGCCTTCCTTTGCTCTCTTCTGGTTCTTCCACGCACACTTAACTCACCGGCAGCCGCCCTTGTGCTGATTTAAGTTTGTTCCAGTTGAGGCTGAGGACCATGGATTTTACCAGACTCTGCCTTCTTCTTCTCTTTATATCCACTTGTGCAACCCATTTCTTCCCTCAATGTGGTAAGTTTCTACCTTTCCTTGGATTAATCTACATCATAAAAAATATACATCAGTCGTAGCCTGTATGAGTTAATCCTTCCAAAACCAAAGCCAAATTGATATTTATTTTTAGGTGCATTATTGGAAAATGTGCGCGTAGGTCCCTGATGGAGTCACATCATGGCTATTGGCTAGACATCCACTAAGAAAAATAAAATTAAAGTTAGGAGTTAGGAGTTAGGAGCCATGCAATTGCAGTCTGCCTGGGTGGGTGCCCCTCACTTTTTAAGCCTATGCGTAATCCAAGGCAATTGTAAATTTGTAATGCCATGCTTAGCAAAGAAGTAAACCGGCATTTCCCCCCTTTTTATTCCTTTTTTAAAAAATAGTTTTAATAGGGGTAGGTGAGACATGTTTGGGCATTTTCAAAATACTCTAAATCATGTTTTTAATCATTCAAAAACTAATTTGAAAGTGTAAAATTATATAGAGTGATTAAAGACGTATTTCAAAGTGATTTTAAATGTAATAAAAATAATTTAAATAATTTTAAGGTCATGCACTAGATGAATCAATGCATGTGGATGTGGACTTTTTATGATGTAGAATGAAATGATCTGTGTTTGGCATATACATCAGACTGGATTGTTCCTTTTGTCTGGAGTCTCAAAAATTCTGATTTTTTTCCCATTTTGGTCCATCTTTGCTTTTACCATGTCTATTGTCTTGAGACTCTTTTGACATTTGGTTCATTTTGATCCATTTTTTAATAATAATTTTGATCTTTTTACTTTTAGAAAATATAGGACCAAATGATCTTTTTAAGAGCAAAGAGATTAAAATGAAGATTTTAACTACATAAACAAAAATTAGAAAATAAAAGGACGAAAATTTACATGAATCAAAACGAGGAAATTTGTATTTAAACTTAATAAGTATTTCCATGTCCCAATAAGGACATAAATTCGAGATATTTTCTCTCTATACTAAGTAGCAAGGAATAATTTGTGTTGCGTTAGATGGTAGAAGTGTGCATAGAAAGTCGAAGAAACTCCAACTGGCGAAATACTTGGATGTAATTGGTCAAAAGGTGAGCCACGTGGACAGAGCGACAAATTCCCAACCTTACGTTAGCTCCCCATTCACTCTGCCGCCATTTGATTCACTGCCGGACAACGCGCCCCCTTACTGCTTCTATCCTCCAAGTCCAAATACTCCTCAGCCTCCTTCCTCGCCCTTCACCTACATTTCATCGCCATCGCCACCGCCGCCGCCCTCTCCCACCCCAACCTACGGCTTTCCTCCGTCTCCACCCAGCATCACCCCGCCTTACTATTACGAGCCCAGCCCTCCAAGCTACGTTCCGAGCCCACCCTCTCCGACGGTGTTCGTGCCGAGCCCACCCGTGTTCCAACCACCCGTCATTTACCCTCCTCCCAGCGTGCCACCCCCTCCCCACTCCTCACCCAATATAGCCCTGTGGTGCGTGGCCAAGCCCTCCGTGCCGGACCCAATCATTCAAGAGGCCATGAACTATGCCTGCGGGACGGTGGCGGATTGCGATTCCATTCTCCCTAACGGCCCCTGCTTTCTCCCCAACACACTCATCGCCCACGCTTCCTACGCCTTCAATAGTTATTGGCAGAGAACCAAGGTGGGCGGTGGCACTTGCGAATTTGGTGGTACTGCCATGCTTGTCACCGTCGATCCCAGTAAGTTTCTAATTTAATTTTCTCTTCTTTTTTCTTTATCATTATCATTATTGATTGGGTCAGCATGGCTGTACCGTCTCGTGTTTAAAACTTCAGGATTAAAATGAACCATAAGTAGTCATAAAGTGGTCATTGTGTGTTTAATTTATCAATGAAGTGTAATATTAGAACTTCGATTGTACAAATAAAAATCAAGAGAATTTTGTGAAGTAAAAAACTAAAATATAACAAAAAATGCAGGTTTGAAGTGAGTTTCGCGATAATTAATATTACTTGATTTATTAAAGTCACAAGTTCAAATATGATTAAAATAGTACTGAAACATATTGATTATAATATATTTTTGGAGTTTTGCTTTCGAATTTTAGAATTCGTCGTGGTTGTGTGGACTTTCTTTTAATTAATATAATGATTTTGTTTGTTTTCTTTTGGAACATGACAGGTTATGATGGGTGCCATTTCGTTTACACGTAGACGGAAAAAGGAAATGCTATCCACTTTTGAAGACACATGAAAAAGATGTACAGAGTAGAATTCTAGAACATAAAATCACTCTCCATTTTTCCCCCCACTTTTCTTTTTAAACAATAATTTGGTTGGAATAAATTAATTCATATATATATGGTTGTTAAAAATATCATTTTAGTTCCTATATTTTGAAGTTTGTTCAATTTTAGTATTTATACTGTTCAATTTTAGTCTTAGTATTTTTAATAAATCTTAAATTTAGTCTCTGC
Source organism: Citrullus mucosospermus (assembly GCA_030954485.1). Taxonomy (NCBI): domain Eukaryota; kingdom Viridiplantae; phylum Streptophyta; class Magnoliopsida; order Cucurbitales; family Cucurbitaceae; genus Citrullus; species Citrullus mucosospermus. The sequence continues at coordinate 37,639,655 of CM062063.1, read as the reverse complement.
TATTAGTTTATTGTGGATTTTTTCATTACTTTTTGTTTTTTATTAGCATTGTCACTATAAATTTTAAAAATTTATTCACATATTGTGTTTCTTTCCATAAGACTCGTTATGATTATTTAATCAATTTTAGTAAAAATTAACTTCGAGAGACTAAATTTAAGATTCACTAAAAATATAAGGACTAAAATTGAACATTTGAAATTACAATGGCTAAAATTGAACAAATTTTAAAACAAAGGGATCAAAATGACATTTTTAATCGATTTTTCACATTGTCTTCATTTTGAAACATGATTTTTTTGGAAAAAGGTAAAATAAAAAAAAAATGGTTGTGGTTTAACTAGAAAATTTATATACTATGCTTTCATAGATGGACTATCAGGTCAGAATCCTTTAATCCCATCATTATGATATGATGGGTATATTTGAACTAATTTTTAAGTGATTAATTTAAAAAATAAGTCATTTTAAAAAAATTTCAAAATTAGAATGTTTGACAACCATCCAAAAAAAAGATTTTAAAGTGTATTTTAAATAATTTAAAAAGATTTTAAAGTGTATTTTAAATAGTTTAAAAAAAAAATGAGTGTTTAAAAAAAATACTTTTTTCCGACAATCATATGGGCTCGAAGTCAAATGTTATTGAATGATTTTGTATACCAAAAAAAAAAAAAATCAAATGTGAACCTAGAGAGTATGGAGTGGGTAAGTACTGTAAATATTTTTGTGGCTAAACCAATGCAACGAGATGCAAGGCTTGTTTTGTAAATTTCGATGAAGATGAGAATTAATTTTGTGGGCAATATGCACCTATGGTCACCCATACTAACTAGTGAAGGTATAATATTACTATAAGTTTTTTTATCTTCCGGCAAAACACAGTTTAATTGATTGATGTATGGATATTTCAACGACAAATAGATTTGTAGTTTTAATTCTTTACCTTTTATTGTGCTAAAAAAAAATTCTTGTACTAACTTTTTTACACTTTTTGTCTCTCTTTTTTTTTTTACCCTTCTCCATTTCAATAAAGAGCGGAGATACATATCTTTAGTCTCTTGATCAATAGTGTTTGTTATATTAAAATTGAGCAATTTTTAACTAAATTTAACTTTCAAACAGAAAATATATATTACATTATCTCAATAGAGGTAGATTTTAAAATTAGATTGTTTTCATACATTAAGTATTAGTCATCATAATTCAATTGATTTGTGCATAAACCCTTTGACTAAGAAGCTAAATGTTTGAATTCTCCACTTGAAATATTGTTGAACTCAAACAAACAAACAAAAAAATACACAAGTGTTGCATTAATATGTACACTAAATTATAGAAGACACCCATAAATTTTGTACATTGTTTAAAAAATGTACTCTAAAGTTTCAAAAGTTTCATTAATATCCTTCAACTTTCAAAAACAGTAAAAAAAAAATGTATTTATTGATAGTATATGGACGGAAGCTATTTATCTACAACTCTCTATTTCTCTATTTCTCTTTCCAATTTCAATCACACATTTCTATTTTCACAGCATAATGTTTTAGCGTAAATTAACAAGTTGTAACATGTGAAATTAACAATAATAAGAGACACAAGAGTTAGTAACCTAGAAAAGAAACTTTATTAACAATTAATTCACTTAAGCTCTCCCTAAGTAAAAGCTCTACTTAACTTATATTGAGAGAATACTACCCCACAAACCAACACGGTCCTTTTCAAGATGTGAGTTCTTATAATTGAACCACCGAAAAAGAAGGTGCACCTTGTTGGTATAGGTAGTAACTTTCAATTCTTTTAAATCTTTCTTAATCATACTTTCATGTCTTCAAGATCCCTCTCATTCAGATGTGATTTTGGTTCATTCATGTTCCCCTCCTAAACTCAGGTCATTACATGCCCACTAGATACCACTTGGTGTTTCCGAACCACATCCTATTAGGAGAAGTTTCGCTCTGATACGACTTAACTATACACAAGGTACTTGGCATACAGAGAAACATTTTTCCTAACATAAAACACATAGCGAACCAAAATTGCAATAATAAGCTCTCTTAATTCTTTTTATCATGTTCGAACATAAATAGAATAAATTTTGAACACCAAAATGGTCAAATTTTTTAATTGAAAAATAACAAACTTGAAAACAATAAATATAGATATGCATTCTCATATTATTCTAACTTGTCCTATTTTTACATCAAATTTCTCAACAACCAATTAAAAAAAAAAAAAAAACTTTCCAGTTAAAAAATTAAATCCCACAAATTGGCAAAAATCAAAATCTCTCCTCACTCAGCAGAATGATGAATCACAGACCAAAAAAAAAAAAAAAAATGGTCATTTTAGATCATAGGGAACCTAACAAATAGACTAATTTAAATTGAAAAAAGATGAACAAAATTTTCATCTCTACAAATTTTGTGATGCACGTATAATCTTCATTTTTTCTCATAATGGTTGCATTAAAATTATGATCCAAATAATAAAAATATCAAGAGCAGCCAGGCCAACTACTAAAGTGAGAGCTAGTAATGCTGGCCTTTAGTTGATGAATAAATCTCCATATTATCATATTTTAAAAATCAAAACTGAGAAGGTTAGGGTTGGATTGGGTTATTAATAAAAGAGCAAAAGTGGATCAAGCCCATTTGGCCAATACAGACATGCAAGCAGCTCCTAGAAGCAAAGAGATGTTAGCCCCTAATTGAAGCCCCAAATTGTTTTGCATCCTTGGGTTCATGAAATCTGCTGCAAGAAGGTCAACAAGCGCCATGTATATCAATATTCCTGCCGATGCTGAGTTCATGCTTCCTTCCACGATCAGAGCCGTCCGGCTGTTGTCTTTGTAAACTCCGGAGATTCCAATTCCCACTCCAATTCCCACAGGTGCTGTCAGTGAGAAAAATGTCGCCATTGCTGCCGCTGATCGCCACCTAAATTGTGCCTGCACACACCCTCGCCACCATCACTAACAATTTAGTGAATAATCTCAATCTAACCCACGCGTCCAAACTCCTTCCTATTCCCATTGGTTGGTCAACTTGTTAAAGTAAACAGAAGACTAACAATGTCATTGGTTTTAAACTTGCCTAAAGCACCATAATAACAAAACCCCTCGAATTGAAGTTTGTCAATTAATTGGTGGCGCTATCACTCTAATTGTCATGTATGGACGGAAACCGAATATCTTTGCATTGATATTATCTTAAATCTTTCAATAAAAAGAATAATAATTAAAAATTAAAAATACTCCTAACATTGGTATAATTAGGATTATTTTCAAATATAACAAAATAAGTTAAATTATTTACAAATATAGAAAATTTTCAATTTCTATCAACGATTTTTCTATATTTATAAATAGTTTGATATTTTTTTTGTTTATAATAATTCCTCGTATAGTTAATTTATTTGAAGTTATATTGAGTTAAAAAATAATAAACTTTAAAAGCTTATATAGATACCTTCATTTCTTTTCCAATACAAATACTCACATTTTTCTCTCATTTATATAGTTTTACATCAATTTTCTTAACAACCAAATATAAGCCAAAACTTCAAGTTAAAGCATAAAAATATCAAACTATACAAATGTTTTTTTATATAGATATTCTCACTTATACTAACGATGATATCTATATAATTTATTATTTAAAAACAAAAATATGGTATCTATATAATTTATTATTTAAAATTGGTTTTTTCTAATTAAAAAAAAACCTCATACAAATTCATCACCATATTAACGATAGAAGCATTTAAAAGAAAAATTTTAAAAAGAAAAAAATTTAGAGTTATTTTTTCAATAAGGTATTGACAATTTTTGTTCATGTTAACTATAAATGTATTTTTTAATTTTTGTAAGTTTAAGAGTATTTTTAAAATAAAATTTAAAAGATTTTGATCCAAAACTAATGAAAACATAACATCATACTAATTTATTCCTCTTATATACGTTTTGTATTTTGTTTTCCTTTCATTCACATAATGTATAGTTTGAATTTACCTGGGAAATGCAGCCACCGAGACCCATGCCCTCGAAAAATTGGTGGAAAGACAGAGCAACAAGTAGTGGCTTAATCGTGGCAGGGCTCTGTGAGGCACCAAGAGAAATACCAATTATTACCGAATGAACCACAATTCCCAACTCCAACACCTGAAAAATCCATCCAAAATTCAATTCATTATGAATTTTTAATTTTTTCTGACTACAACAGAGTAAAGGGGAAATGCACAAAGTATTTCATTTACTGCATTTGTAATTATACCTGAGATATAATCCGGTAGCGGATCAAGTCAGCGAGACTCAAGTCTCCGGCGGGAGAGGCGGCGGATCCGTGAGCGTGGCCATGTGTGGCGTGCGTGTGAACATGCACGTGACCGGCATGGTCGTCGCCTCTTTCCTGATCTGCAGTTACCTGCTTGGTTTTACTGAAGTGGCGTCTCTGGTAAAAACTGGTTGCAAATGTGTCCAACATCAAGGTGGCGATGGAGGCAGCCATCGCAATGAAGCCCGCAAAAGGGAAATCGCCCCAAGGGGTTTGGGCAATACACGGGGAGGTCAAGTCTTGGAAGGCATCGGGGAGTATGTGGATGAACCCAGTGCCCAAAATGACCCCTGCAGCAAAAGCCTTGATCATGAAAAATATGTCGTTTTCTGGCCTCAGAGACTGAATCTTCTTGCCCACCAAAGGGAGGCTCACCCCTGCAGCGCCGGCCACCAGCACAGACGCAATCGACCCTACCTTGTATTTGATTGCTTCTTTTGCAGCGTTGTGCTCGGCGGCAGCGCCATCGGAATCACATGTACATGACTGCCGCCCGCCGGAGACTAGAGCAGGGAGGAAGAGGGCAACAAAAACAAAGAAGAACTTGGACATCTTCTTGTTTTTGCGTAGATGGTAAAACCTGGGTGGATGAGAAGAAGAATTAATAGTGGAGTGGAGGGTGCTGAAGAGAGCTTTTGGTAGTGGGGTTTTGAGCGATGGATGGAGTTTTTACTTACAATACAATGAAAAGGAGAAAAGGCAGAAAAGAATGGGCAAGGTGTTTGGTTCTTTTTAAAATTCACTGGCTGGCTAACAACGAGAGTTGAGAGGCATCCATTCCAATGATACACAGACGGAAAACAAGAAATTCTACATCTGAATATAATATTTTATTTTATATTGTAGTCTTTCAATCAAAAGTCATATCCTTGGTGGACACCAACGGCTTAGGTTGCATTTCATACTTGGTGTTTGGAGTGTTAGTGGTTTGACTTAATATCTTGGAGTTGAAAATAGTGATAAATGTGCAAATCAGAAAAACATGAGTTTTTAGATAAATATGTAAATTTTAATATCGTTAACCATGAGTTGAATTATTTAATACCAATTCATGAAGCTAGTGGGCCAAACACCACCTAAATTTATAAGTACCAACTTTTTACTTTGTTATTATTATTATTATTTTTTAGATTGAAAATAAAACTTTTGACGTCAAAGTCGATGGTTCAAATTTTATAAGCTATCGTCATGTTGGTTTTGTTATTTATAGTTTTTCAAAATTGGCTTTTGTTTTGGAATATATCTAAAATTTGAATGTTAGAAAGATAAAGATTGTTGTAAAGAAAACAAGCAACTATATATGGTCCCTTCAATAATTTTTCTATTTTTTTTAAAGTTGTTCTTGTTTTTTTTTTCCAACTTTTTAGCATGATTTTTATCTAGTTAGATAAACATTTGAATTATTGGCTACAATAAAAAAAAAATTATATATATGAGAAATTATTATAATAGAAAAAAATCAAATTATCTACAAATATAGAAAGATTTCAGCGACAAACAAACTTCTATGGCTATAGTGAGCGATAGAAGTATGTCGCAGACTATCACCTAATGATAGAAGTCTGAAATTTTTCTATATTTGTAAATAGTTTGACTCATTTTGCTAAATTTGAAAATAGCCCTATATATTTAAAAATTTTCAAAACCTAACTCGAATTTTGGAAATAAAAGATCTAAAAATTTATGAAATGGAGTTTAGAGAATCTATACATTTGAATGGTTTGTGTAGATGAGGTTCTTAGATGCCCTTCAAACTAGAAACCATTCTTCAAATATCAATATTAGGACATAATATGCTGTTTTATTTTTCTAAGTATTTTGGGTAGCGTAGTGAGGAAGGAGACCAATGACAACTCGCATAAAGCTTCGCCATGGCCAACTTGCTGCGGTTCACAGCAAAAGTTGGTCATTCCCTAATAATAAAAATATAATAGCATTAGTAGTATAAGGAATGCGGCAAATGCAATAAAAGAAAAGTGATAGTACTGCTTAGGCTTCTCAAAAAGCAATGATTATTAATTTAATTAAGTTAAAAGATATGATTTGGGATCACTTTCTTTAAGTATTGGGAAAAAGGGTAAGAAAATATGTCGACATGCAGACGCCTAAGCGATTGCGAATTGCCCTGTATTGCATAGTTGAAGCACGAATTGTGCTTACTTAACCAAAGTCAATCCCATAAAATGTCGATATTATGTCATTACTTTTCACTTTCCCATTATACAAATCTCACATCTTTTTGTTTTCTTTTTCTTTTTCTCTCTCTCTCTTTTTTTTTTTTCTCTTCTTTTACTCCACTCGATGAACCACTTTTAGTGCTTAACTTGAAGTTGCACCCACACTTTTTATTTTATGCCACTCAAATTCACTCCAGCCTTTAAAATTAGACACTCCATTTAATCACGGACTTGGGTGAGCAGTGATTAATTAATTTACTTCAGTTTCATAAGTTTAGCGTCCAAAGTTAGAATTGCAAATTTTATTTATTAAATATATAAAAAATGAAAGTTCAAATTTTCTATCAAATTAGCCTATTAGCTCAGTTGGTTGGGGTGTCGTGCTAATAACGCGAAGGTCGCAGGTTCGAAACCTGCATGGGCCAAATTTTTTACAAAAATATTTAATGAATTTCGTAGGGACAGAAACGTAAACTTACTTTAATTTTGAAAACCTTAACGTTGGGCGTTTACCCGCCTCCGCTTCGCTGCCAGCAAAAGAGAGTGCCATCTCTCTCTTCGTGTTATTTGAACTTGAAGAACACAAAGCTTTGAACAATTGCGGATATTGCTTAGATGAACATCCGTCCCTGAATTTCTCGCCATTTAAGGTACTCTCAACTTCAACTGAGACATCTTCTATCTTTTGAATGCAATTCCCCTCTGCTTTAATTACTTTTCCGAAGTCTAGATTCTGCCGCATCGTTCATCGTTTGGTTTCATAAGCTTTGGTCAAATTTACGGTTGATTTGGCTTCTTTATTGATATTTACTGGAGGATCTTGATCTGAATTCTCTCTCTCTCTCTCTCTCTCTCTCTCTACGATGGGTTCCTTATTTATTGTATGTTAATGAAGAAAAATTAGGGTTTAGGAGGAAGTGAAGCTTGGCAAAGGTTGCAAATATTTGCTTGGATCCCGACCTTTTTACTTTATGCTTCTGTACTGTATTTTCACCTCGGGTTTGGCGAAATAATGTGTAAAGTTCGATTCTATGAATTTGAGTCTGTAAACTGATTTTGAGCAGGAAACTAAATCGATAAGAGATCAGAAACAGGAAAGCTAGATCAATGGTGGCTACCAAGGTATATTAAATGTCACTAGTTCTCTCATTTCTTGAATAGATAATAGTTCCTTGATTACTCTTGAACGATACTGTTGCTCGAAACTAGGCTAAAGTCTGCCTGGATGCGGGCCTGCCTACTGAGGATAATCGCACCCGTAGGAGTGGTAAGATATCCTCAATTTATAGTTTAGCATTTAAAATCTTCTCCAACGCTTTGTAGTGGATAATTAATAACTGACTTCTTCCCCACTCCCCCCATTGGCTACAAGTAGCAATGGGAGGTTTTAAGGTTTATACGGAGAAAGATAAGATGAAAGCTGATCCCAGTTGCAAGTAAGTGTCATTTTACTTCTGTTCCTTCAATCTTTTCTCTCCACACGTTTTATTTCTGTTTTACTTCTCTTCTGTTCCCATTTAAGGCAATAAAATGGTTAGAATTTTTTTAAGCTTTTTTTATACGTAAACAAAGAGCTCCCTCAACTTGTCTGACATTTAACACGACTGATTCACATTTTTAGGCTGTAGTAGGTATCATCAATGTAAACATTCCTTTTATTATCAAAGTATCCCCTAACGAGTAGGTAATTGAATTGATTCAACTATTTCAACTGTTTAATTGTTTGTTATTTTCTGTGTGGTAGGAAACCTGTAACAATTAAAAAGGAGCCTTCAACAGATTGTACGATTCAACCAAAGGTAATTTGACCTTCTTCTCTAAGCTTTTGGGTCAAAATTCTAACAGTAGGAAGTGAACATGAAGTCTGGTTTGAGAAGTGGTCACATATTAACTTTTACATTTGAGGTTTCTTCTAATTTAAGGGAGGCCTGCAACGCTCAGAGAAGAATATAGAGAAATTTGAAGTCTCTGGTAAGAAATAAAGATGGTATATTAAAATAGAAAATTTAGATAATATTGTGGGTTTATTTCAATAGAAAATCTACACTGCTTCTTCAGGGGCCAAAAGCATGAGAAGAAGAGCATTGGCAGATGTGAGTAACGTCCGAGGCAACTCTTCCAGGAAAATAATGCAAGATAGCTCCAAGCATAAGTGAGTCTCCAAGCATAAGTTAGTTTGCTTAAAAAAACTATTCCGGTCCATTTTTTTGGTATACGGTTTGACTTCTAGGAATCAGGAAATTGCACGTTGTTGTAAGGTGCAATATATAAGTTTTCTCCCCTGGCCCTTACATTTATGTCACTCTGTCTCCGTCCTTAGAAATTAAGCTGATGCAAATGGTCATTGTCACTTGTTTGTGTAGGGTTTCAACTGGGACTAGAATTAGCACTGCTGGCATCAATATCTCATTTCGGAAATCATTGGTATGTAAATTTTTGCTAGCTTTAGTTGTGAAAATATGTCTCTTTGTCTCGCCATCAGTCTCTATAGAACGTCCTTTTATATCAGCAACAAAACCTCTTCAGTTTGCTTTTGTTGTACTTGCATAGGGGAAAACGAAGAATGCAGGGGACGCTGTTGGTGACTTGCAAGCTTCAGAAAAAGGTTTCTGTATTATGATTTTTCTCTAGTTTTTATAGTTAATTATGTAGCAATTGACCTGCTTTCCTCATTAGGGCATGTTCAAGATTCAAAAGGTTGTTCGGTCTATGAAAGAAACAAAACAGATGGTCCCTGCTGTGCCAATACTGTGAATGCCAGGTTTTGAACTTTTATTTTTCACTCTAACCTCGATTAGAAGGTTTAAAGTTAAACGGTTTATAATGTTGTTCTTCCAATTGGAACTTATGAAGTGCCTTTTTGTGTGCATATTTGTAGATATAGATCTTTTACGAAGTTTTATGTTGATCTCTTGTTTATTTCTCAGGAGCATTAAAAAGATCTCTATTGTGCAAACAAGGTTTGATGATCAAAAAATGTCTTTTCCCTCTTGGTTGTTATCAAGAAGACGTACAACTCAAACATATTGGTTGTTTCTCTCTTGTTTTGAAGGAGATCTTTACCAATGCTAAAGAGGATGAACCAGGCAAATGCTTCGAACCCAAAGGTTATGGGTCACTAGATTATGATATGTGACATTTCTTCGGGATATGATGATATATGACCTAAATGTTTATTTTATGTAGAATGGAATCAATTTACCTGTTATTTCTAATGGCATGTATTTCTGATAAGTTCGTATTTTCCACTTCCAGGAAGTTACTGAGAAGCCTGAAAAGACGAATAGATCTCAAGCATGTTTGAGTAAGGATTTAGATTTTTGTAATTCATATTGTTTTTTCGCTTTAGGTGACAGACCAGACCAACATAGGACTAAACCATTTTTTTTTGTCTCCTTTTATAGCTAAATCTGGCAAGAATGCAGCAGTCCTGGCAAAGAATACCAGAAGTCAGCTATGGAATAACCGGGCAAGCGATGGTTTCATTATAACGTTAGCACTTGTGAAACTCAGTGTATTGAATGTTAAGTAAGAATTCTATTTTGGAGATTCTGATGGTGGCAAAGGAATTTCAGGGGTCAAGCCAAGGTGGACACAAGTGCACTGTTGAAAAAGTCTAGTAAGGTAAAATTGCTTATCATTTCCAGCAATATCTTTTATAAGCAATGTGTTTCTGTAGATTCTTGATTCTGTTGACTGCTCATAAGAAATTCTTTTCCTTCATTTCCATTGGTGTTAATCGTAAGTGTTCTTGTTCCGTTGTATGCACAATTTTTAGAGGTTATATTATGAAGCTTTTTTACAATATCACCTTCCAGCCCATTACAAGGATCATGAAGAAGGCTTCTGGTAATCAAGAGGCATCAAAACCCAAATGTGCACCAGTTGCAATCAAATTGATTTCTAGTACTGCATCATCATCCAAGATTGTGGATCCCTCAGCATCTCTTTGTGAGAATATAACTAATGTGTCCATTCAAGGGAAGGATGCATCTGAACCTACTTGTAATCCAAGTACAAGTACGGATTTCACTTTCAGGAAAAAGGTTGGTCGTAGGAGATCATATACATCCTTGTTGGTCGCTGGAGCAAAGGTGAGGTTAGCATCTATAGGATACCACTCGTATAACTTCATTTCAGCTTATATTCTTATTGCCAATATTTTGCAGTTGCTGGATAAATGTGCCGTTGTTACGGAGCTGGCTAACCTACCTAGTATTGACAATGACTACGACCAAATGGAGGTTGCTGAATACGTTGAGGAGATATATCATTATTATTGGGTTACAGAGGTGATGTTGGTTATTCTTTTTAAAAAGAATTGGCCGTTTTTAACTTCTAATGCTTTTTTACCTAATTTTGTGCTTTTCATTTGCAATATCGAAGTGTCCTAGTGTAGGCTTTCTGTGGTTTTCTCTTCTCAAGCAGAATTTGTCAGCTGCTTGTTTAGTTATTATTTTGCAAAGTTCATTTATTTATGTTTTACTTCTTAATGCCTATTCCTATAGTTTATCTTCAACTTACAACTGCCAACTACTGTATTTAACAAACTAAAGTTGTTTCTAATTTCAGGCACAAAGTTCATCGCTTTCAAATTACTTATCAGTACAAAAAGAAATTACCCCCCTTATGCGAGGCATTTTGATCAACTGGTTGATTGAAGTACCTATCTATTTTCTAGTTTTCCTACTTTCTTCATTTTTCTTCCTTCCCTTTCAAGCACCTATCTTACGTTTTTTTGGTCGTAGGTACACTTCAAATTTGACTTGATGCCTGAAACACTATTTCTCTCTATTACGTTGTTTGACCGGTATCTCTCCCAAGTCAAAATCAAGAAGAATGAAATGCAGTTGGTTGGTCTTACTGCACTGTTATTGGCTTCAAAATATGAAGATTTCTGGCATCCTAGGGTAAAGATTGATATCTGACTTTTAATTATTTTGACATTATGCTTGCTCGATGAAAGTTAGTCTGATCAGAAATTTTGGTGTCCGTTGGAAACAGGTTAAAGATCTAATTAGCATTTCAGCTGAGTCCTACTCAAGGGAGCAAATGCTACAAATGGTACAGTTGTCTATTTATTCTGTGCTGTTTTATCTGACTTTCTTGAAAATATATTTGACTTCTCAAGTGGCTGGTTGAGGATGGGGGAAAAACATTATCCTTCAATCATTTTCAACTGTAACCATGGGCGCTCAAAGTGGAAGAATGTTGGCTTTGTAATTTTTTGTGTGACGTATTATGCCTTGATCTGAGATCCTCTGATAAACTGACTAAAATTCAAACTAGAATTATATCACTTGAACTAATCGTACTAATTAGCCGAACAGACTAAACTGCCTTGGTTCAACCGGTTTTATAATACTCTCTTGTTCTCCTGCACGTTGTTTTGAATTTGGCCAGCAATGGCCATAGAGAATATTAGTATTGTATGCTACAAATGCTGTATTTTTTTGGGACATGTTTGAGAGAAAATAAAATGATTATATGAAAATCGCTTATACAAATCATTTTCACTAAATCACTAGCCGGGTTAAGGAAGTTTGAAAGTTCTGTATGCGTTTAAGCATAGTAGTGATGCAGAAACAACTTGATCACATCAGGTTTACTGCTATAATTTTTATACTTACTTCTATTTCCATGTTTTGATCTCCCTCCAGGAAGCACTCATTCTGAAGAAGTTGAAGTTTCGCTTGAACGTGCCTACTACATATGTTTTTATGTTAAGATTCCTCAAGGCGGCTCAGTCTACTAATACTCAGGTTTGGAAGCTTCTAGAGACCCACGATATAGTTTACTTGAAGAGATTCTAATAGTCGTGTGCTGCTTTGAATTCTGCTACAGCTTGAACACTTATCATTTTACTTGATTGAGCTGGCCTTGGTTGAATATGAAGCTCTCAGTTTTAGGCCGTCGTTGTTATGTGCATCGGCTCTATATGTTGCCCGGTGTACGCTGCGAATAAGTCCAAGCTGGACCACATTACTAAACAAACATACACGCTACGAAGCGTCCCAAATAAGGTAGTTCCTAAGATTTGTGGCAGCTCGTAATATAAACTTTCAAATACTAAATCTTTGTCATTGTTTTATAGAGAATGTGCTGAGATGATCTTGAAATTTCACCAATCTGCTCAATTGGGACAGCTGAAAGTCACGTATGAGAAGTACATGAAACCTAATTTTAATGGTGTTGCGGCTATAAAGCCACTGGACAAGCTTCCTCTTTGATTTTTCTCATCCTTCATCGTGTAAAGTAATTCATTTGATGTTACTTGGTAAACTTTCCATCGTTTTTCTATCCTCCTTCCATCTAAATCTTGGAATAACATTTCGAACAGTTTTTGCTGAATACCTTACAGGAAGCAAACATGTGGGTGTAGATCTAGTCATAGAAAGGTCGCGGCCAAGCCATAGCTTACAATAGCGCACAAGTCTTGGCTGCATGGAATCTCTATGTTCTCTCTGGCTTTGTGTTTATCGCACTGGAATGACGTTCACCATTCATTGTAGTTTATAGTTTTGAGACACTTCTTATTCCTTCTTGGTATTGGATGTTTTGCATTAGAGTGTAAAACTCAAACCCCACTTGAGTTCATAATGATGTTCAGCACTCTAGTTTTTGTGAAGGATCGAAGAGGAAAAAAAAGAAGCTTGCATGAGTGATGGGTTTCCACAAACGCCTTGAGATAGTTCAGAATTGAGGTGATGACTGGCTGGATATTCTGTAGAAAGGAAAAAAAAAAGAAAAACATGTAATATCAGCATGCCATGATTTGACATCAAACTTTATAGTGGAAAAGGAACAAGTTCATAGTGGTAGTTATGAATTTTATGTCTAACAAATTTTTGATAAATTTATTAAATTTTTAAACATTACTTTATAAAATTAATATTTTATGTCCAATAAAATTGTTTCAAAATCATTTCTACAGTTTTGATTACCTATAACTTTTAGAAAAATTATTATTAAAAAAATATATATTTACAAATATTGAGAAATTTTACTATCTTTATATTAATCTATTAATCTATCATTGGAACTTGACTCTGTTTTAATCTTAATGAAGAAAGTAATTAAGTTTTAATATTCATAGTTTTAAAAATTCATAATCTATCGTTGAAACTTGACTCTGTTTTAATCTTATGAAGAAAGTAATTAAGTTCATAAGTTAAAATTCATGGTTTTGAAAATGCACAAAGCTATATAGACTAATTTTGTTACAATATGTCCAGAACAATTCTAACTCTGCCATTCCTAGAGAAGAGAATAAACTTATCCATAATTTACCTATTTTGCATTCTCTTCTCTCTTGAGCTGAGCCTAGAAAGGTGTCTTTCCCTTCTTATATGGCACAAACTGTTCTTAAAGTGAGAATCTTGCCACTCTTAATTTCATTTTATCTGTCCAATCTGTGATTTCGCAATTTCTTCCAGCTCGTGTGTATATTCTAGTCTGTTTATTTCGTTTTCATAAATATTTTTCTCTATACGTCCATCGGCTCATGCATATAGTGTTCATCCCAAGAACATCATCCATCTGATCGACCTTGATTCATATTTTTTAAAAATTAATGTACCAATATTAACATTCGATTTGTTTCTTTTTTCGAGTTGATTTGACCTTTCTTGGTGGAGCACGCGTTCTTTAGCATTTTAGATATTATCCAAATTGAATTTATTTATTTATAAAAGGTCAGGATTGCAGATTCATTAAATCCATAATTTCTTCACTTGTTCCTCCACAGTCCTTTTACTAGTTCTAGATCTGAATGAAATCATATTTCCTCCAAATTCACATTAACCACTGCCCTGCAGTTGGAAAATGAGTCCCCCAAATTCTGTCAATCGGTATTACTGTAAATTAAAAAAAAAAAAATACAAAAATTATTATACTCAACAATCAACTTGCCTTTATTTACCAACCAAGTGGTTAAGGAAAAGGGTATTTAAAAAAAGGCAAAACCTAGACTACAAATGAAATATGAACTAAAAAGATTGTTCTTCAAGAATATCAAAATAGCAATTTGAATACTCAAAATGTAGGAGCACCTGAATGCACAAGCCTTACGAAGGTAAGGAAAGTGCCAGAATCTCGGCCCCAAATCCTTGTTGGCAACGTACAGCGCTGATGACGCTACGGAAAAGAGCGCCTCAGAGACTCTAATTTATTGCCTTTGGCAATTTCGCATTCGATACATTGCGAGCAGATCGGCTCAGAAATTGAATATACAAAACAAAGTAATCAAGAAAAAACCTAAAAATTGGAAAGGTTAGCTAATCCTTATCGAGAAGAGAGGCTCAGAAATATTCATGTTGACATCAATAAACTCGCCCTAGAAAGAAGGCAAAGCTTTCATAGTTTGATGGTATATGAATTCGTCATCACTGCCATTAACAAATGAAACAAAGGTATTGAAACAGTAAGCAATTGGATCAGAAATATCAACAAATCTAAAACACTTGAACTCTATCACGCAATCAAGGCATACCGAAGACAAATAAACATCGGACGCAGATATGATGCGTGTAACCACTAGGACTGAGATCAGGGCATAATGGCTATGCAAAATGGCCGATAGAGAAGTAAAAAAGAGAATGAGATGGTGTTATCCTTCGGGGCGTTTAAATAGCACTTCGGCGAAGATACCTAAAAGAAAACAAAAACCCTAATTCTTATCCTCCCACTCCCAGCATAGCAGAATTGACCACTTGGCCCTCCAATGTAAAGAGAATTGCCATTTGCCAGTTGCCAAACAGGCAACAGTTTTGTATTTTTCTTAAAAAAATGTTTTTTTTTTAAATTTTTTTTTTATAATTTTTAACAAGGTCTAAAACAAAAGGAGTATGAGACTCAGTGCAACTAATTATTACTCATATTTAGGTTTCTTTTTGGAATTGATGTATATTTTAAAATAATTGTTGTCTCTTTTTAGAAAAAAATAGTTGAGAAAAGAAGTAAAATGATATTTGGTAAATTAACTTGAAAAAGTAGATTAAATTGTTTCATTAACAAATACAAAAACATCTTATTTTATATATAATAACTAAAATAGATTTATATAATTTTTAATTTTTTGTAATTTAAAATTTTAAATAATTGTTTAGTATGATAAATTTTATTTGTTATAGATTAATTTTTAAATATTAAAAAAAATAGCTTTATTTTTTTAAAAAATCAATATGGTATACTTTTTAAGAAAATTGATGCTTTTAAATCATGAAAATATATTTGATCACGTGAGAAATAGATAAATATATAAATGAATCTTTTTTTTTTAAATATAAAATTGAAAACTAAATCTTAATTAAAAATTCTACTTGATTTTAGGAGAATCTAAAAGTTAGTAGGATACTGCTTTTATGGTAAACATGAAATTATTGAGTTTTAAAAGTGACTTTAAATATTTAATTTAAATTTGTTTTACCAAACGCAAAAAAAAAGATTAATTTTTTTTTTCAAATGACTTTTTGACACAACTAATGCAATGCCAAATGCAGCCTCAAAAGTAATCTCCACAAATTTCCATGAAAATTTTGAAAGAGTAAGGATCATGCAAAGGAAAACAAATTGGATCAAATAAACTAATTACAGCAATTTTAAAGATTAAACATGTTTGCTCAATAATCAAAAACAAAATTTAAGCTCAAAATTGAAGAAATCCTTTTGTTGTTTATCATCAAGAACACTTCTAGATCGAGTCTTCTTCACTATTCTCTGGGCTTAGAATGGATTGTGGGGTCTAAATTCTGGTGAATTTGAAGCAAGTAGAAAGCTTTTTGGAGAGTTTGGAGTTCTTGGTTTTTGAAGTAAAATTAACTTAAAATTTTCAACCTTTTTTAAAAAATTAAATAAAATTAATTCAAATAATTAATTTTAAATAATCAATTAAACATTTTAATGGACTATATTAATTTAATATTAAATATTAAATTGTTAAAAAATCAATTCAAATAAATAATTGTAAATAATTAATTATTTATTTTAATTTAATATTAAATAGTAAATTAATCATTTTTGTACTAATCCCAACTTTTTTCAATCCGATGAATCTTTATTCATGTGATTAATATTTAAATCACATTTAAATATTTCCAACTCTCCTTTATCGTTCGATTCACAACTCAACAATCAGACGTTTAAGCAAATCGTATATGATTAATATTTACTCCATAAACTGAATTCGAACGATTCAATTTCTCTCATCACACTATTCTAAGGTTTAGTCCGATATGAGCTAACAGGGGACCTAATAAACCTACAGATCATGAGCTCCAACGGTCCGAAATTAACCAGTTAAACTCTTTAACCTAGCTAATCAACATTCGTTAACTACCGGGTCATTCCACTATAGCCTTATAGTTGCACTCTCCTTATTGTAGATATATTTATGTCCACTTGATATAATATGATTAGTAAGTCAATCCTTCACAAGTTGTTCATAATTATAGCTAGGTCAAAAATACCGTTTTACCCCTATAATTACTTCTTGTTCCTTAAGTCCCACCACTAGCCCTCTAATGGACAATTAGTTTGTGGTCCAACTACCAAACTGAAACCCTCTCGGGCCAATGAGAGGGTAGGGCGTCTTGTTCAAGACCCAGAGCCAGTTTTTAAGGGAACAACCTCTCTACTATCACTATAATCAGGTAGGAGTGAATTTCATCTCGCGATACTATGTCCCCAACTATCTACCCAGTCTTATCCCTAAAATGCTAGGCTTGTTGAGTCGGTGAACTCAGTCCACTCTCACCCATGCAAATCAAAGGGTAATCTCGAATAAACAAGAGTTCATGGTTAGCTCAGGATTAAGATTGAGTTATGTAGGTCATCATATTAAAATAATCAGTCTTAATAGTAAACGACATTATAAAGTAAAAGTGACTATCTCATGGTCTGGTCGTATGCAAGCTCATTACATAAGATACCCCACTCGCATGTCTTTATATGAACGATATAGGATCACATAGTTTGTATTAAATACAAAGTGGGTCACATACATAACGTCCCCATGATAAGGTACCCAACTTTGTCCTTATACTATAGACCATTTTGGCTTTTACTCGAACCTGATCTATTTTTTTATGTCTACACATAAAGTCTAAGTATTTATGCTATAGTCAAGGGTTCCTAGTTTATTGGATTTAGATTTATATTACACGCAACTCACATATTCAATTACATCTTTACTAAATAAACTTCAATATCAACTTTACTAAAAATAAAATATGTTTATTGTTTACAAACCACGAGTTTAAGGACATAAAACCTAACAAAAATAACCCTAAACGATTTTTGGATTCAACTTGGAGTGGGTTGGGTGAGTTATAATAATTTAGTTAACATTTAAGGGTTATGATAAAATAATTCGGATTTATTACAAGAAAACTATATATAACTCAATGGTTAAAATAATCAACTCTCTCTCCAACATTTCCAATAATTCCACCCACCGACGACTAACTTTAGCAAATATCCCAATCACTCCAAATTTCAACGACAACCATCTTCGACAACTAGCTCCAACGATTACCTTTGGTAGCTAGCTAATGATCACCTCTAGCAATCATTTTGTAGGTTTTGAGTACGAAAGAAGTAAATTCGACTGTTAGGATGAAAACTTAGCTAAAATAAATCATTTTGAGCAATAATGGATCAATTAGGTCAAAGAATAGTTAAATAACGACTTTACCCTTGGGGCCACGTGTGATGGTAGATGGATTGTGAACATTTGAATATGTTGCTATAAAACCTACAGTGTAATTATATCATAACTTTTGAACAGGGTGACTGTTTTAGGCGAATGACCAGTCGTCTTCGTGTTTTTCGTCCTCTATCCACCTACAATATTAGTTTTAGGTTTTTCTTTGTAATTGAGGTGAACAATGACATGCTTTAGCTTTCTCATATCGATGAGAATGTAATGATCACCAATTCCTAGTTCTAGAGGTTTGTTCCAATTGTAATCTTGTTAGATAAAGTTGCATGTTTCTATGTTGTTTATTGATTTTCATCTTGGAATTATATTCATGGTTGTATTTATTTGAGATTAACAAATCAAGTTGCATGATCGATCATTATAGATTAAGACTTAATTCGTAATCTTTGATGCTCTTAATCGCTTGGTAACGAAGTTAAGTCAAATGTGTGGATTGTGTGGCGTTCTATCAATTAGCATTGTTTGTTTAACTAGATGAAGATACTAAGTGGCTAGTTAGGCATTACCTGCTTTTCATTTCTCTTAGTGGTTTTCCTAAATTTTAATGTGGTTAACTAATGTATTTGACATCCCCCTCCTCTCAAGCTTCATTGTACTCTTCATTTATCATGGTCATTTTGTTGATTCATCTTGTATTTGGGTTACTTATTAAATCTTTGTTGTAATCTTTGGATATTTTTATTTATGAATGAAATGATTTCTTAAAAAAAAAAAAAAAAGAAAAGAACTAATGTATTTCACATGCACTACATCTAGATATATTAGTTAAATAGTTGTTTTGGACTTCTGTACAACATTATAGTATGTGTTGGCTAAGCATAGACAAAGATATAGTTGTTTTGGACTTCTGTTCAGCACTATAGAATGCGTTGGCTAAGCATAGACAAAGATAGGAATTTATATAAATTCAATGATGATTAGTATTTTCTATATTTTAACTTTTTTTTGTTTGTTTGTTTTTTTAATAGATTATCAATGGTATTTATTATGCTCTATTATTTTAAATTATTTATCAATTAATCATTCAATAATTCACCTAATTAAAAAGTTATATAGCCATTTATCATTTAAATTTAGAAGGAGTATGTCATCTCTAGTAAAAAGTATTTCGACTAAATTTTTTTTTTTACTTTATTTATTATTTATTTTTTGAGTAAAAATATAAAAATTATGGATATAAGAGATAGAATCTCCAACTTAATGATGCTACCACGATTATTTGATTCCAATTCAATATTTAGTAAACGACGATTAGTGTATCTCGATCGGTCTAGGCAAAGGCAAGGGACAGGAGGCCTCTACCTTTGATGTGCCTAAGTGTGCATTACAATTTTCTACCCAGCTATCTGGTTGGAAATAAATGCATTTTCATTTTTGGCTTTTAATTTAAAAAATAATACAAAAACAGATTCGAACTCACTGCACTGTCTTCTTACAGAGAGAGAAATAGAGCATTCAGGAACAACCCTAGAATTCTCTCTCGACGTTCTCCGGACTCGGAGAAGCCATCCTCGCCCTTCACTCTACCCTCCGATTGCCCTTTCTCTGCGTTGAGCTTCTACCCACCACCTACAAAATGGTTAGTGTTTTGTTCTCCTCGGTTATTGTTAATTCAATTATGATACCCCTTCCCTTATCCCTTTATTCTTTTTTCATCGCGCAAGGTTATTGTTGTTCAATTCTTTTCCAGCTTTTGTTCCTGAGGCAGGATTTATGTTAACTACATCGTTTTCGCTACCCAATTTGTTAACCCACACACTCTGCACCATATCTTTGTGTAAACCCAGGGAATTTTGATCAAGTATTGTTTCCTCGGTTGCATGAAATATCAGATTAAGATTTTATCTTCTGATTGCTTATTTTACTGGTTGCGATTGCGGTTTGATGCACGGAGCAACCATCTTCTATACTGTTTTTAAATAACTGCTATATGATTAACTTTTTTGTTGACATGCTCAGTCCTCTGTGTGAATTTTTATGCATACACCAATACATCCAAGACATGTAAACGCCACTCTATAATATAACTTTTATTGTATTTGTTCTTGGCAGCATAAATTAAGCAGAGGACACCGAGATAAGCTCCATCAATTTATGGCCATAACTGGTACAAGGTACGCTTTTGAACTATTTTTTTAAACTTAATTTTTAGCTAATTACTAAAATTTATGGCATCAAGATACTGGTCGCGTGTGGTTGCTTCACTTTATCAGTTTGTCTAAGGGAAGACTAACCTTATGTGTGAAAAGAGAATAATCTAAGAAATCAGTCATATCAAATAACATCGACTGACATGGACTTAAGTAAGATGTAGAAGCTGCAGAGGTAGACACGGATTCTTGTACAAATTATTTCTTTTCATCCTCTCCAGAAAGTTGAATGAGAATTAGATCTATTTAGTTTCCTGGGATTTGAATTATCTCTCGTGTTTTGATCACCAAATACTGTAGGGCTTAGTTGATACCCATTAAGATATTATTGAGTATACACAATGTTGTATACCTATGTGTTGTCATTTTTTCTGTTTGGTTTTTAAACTGCCGCCTTGTTTATCTCCTATGCAAGCTGATCTTAAATTGATTTGAAACAAAAAGTTGCAACTATTAAAGGAAAGAGGCTATTCGAGCATTTTAAGAAAAAATTCAGAATACCAGAGTGAAGAAGAAATGAGTTAGAGGAGAGTGTGCAAAAAGATCTATAAGATGTAAAGCCTCATGAGCGCATATCTGATCGCTTAACAATTAACAACCTTGGGAAATGTTTAGTTTTTTTCTTGATGTAATTTTTCTTAATATGTCTAGAGAAAAGGATGAGGATGGTTGACTTGCATGCTTTGGATTAGAGTTCATTGTCTCACTTTTCTATGAGTATTCATGGGTCATCATTTTCCTGGTGCCCCTTTATTTTTTATTCAAAAGATTTAGAAAGTTTTTTTCCTTTTTTAATTTTTGTTTTGTTTTCTTGCATCCATGATGAACAATAGGGAGTAGAACTGATAAAAAATGCTTTTAGTGTTTGTGGACTCGTGCTGTAGACTTCTTTCATATCAAGGCTAAGAAGCATGGATAATGACTTCTGGTTTGTCTTGTATTTTCATGGATTTAGATATTTTACTTTTTATTCAAAAGATTTAGAAAGTTTTTTCCTTTTTTTTTTTGTTTTTTTTGTTTTTTTTGTTTTTGTTTTTTTTGTTTTTGTTTTTGTTTTCTTGCATCCATGATGAAAAAATAGGGAGTAGAACTAATAAAAAAATGCTTTTAGTGTTTGTGGACTCTTGCTGTAGCCTTCTTTCATATTAAGCCTAAGAAGCATGGATAATGAATTCTGGTTTGTCTTGTATTTTCATGGATTTAGATATTTTATTGATCATGCAGTGAAAAGGTTGCTCATCAGGCCCTGAAGGCTAGCGATTGGCATCTTGAGGGAGCTTTTGATGTATTTTACAGTCAACCCCAAATTAAAGCATTCACCGACTCTAGACATTTGGAAGAGCTTTATAACAGATATAAAGGCGAGCTTTATATTCATTCAATCATTACTTTTCTTTCTGTACACTTGTAAAGAGTAGTGAAACCGTTGTGACAGAGTTTATGATTTTCTACTAGCATGAAAGTAACAAAGTCTTTTTTCTTTTTCTTTTTCTTTTTTTTTTTTAAAATCTAAAATGGGCAGATCCATATGTTGATATGATATTGGCTGATGGAATCTCACTGCTCTGTGATGACCTTCAGGTAGTTGATTTACCTGTCCAACTATTTTTGATATATTAAAAAAAAAAAACTAACAAGAAAATACTCAATAACGCACAAACAACTCAAGAACACAGAAATATGAAAATATATTGAAATGTGCTATAATATCATAGAAAGGTAACAAGGTAACCACTAGCCTTTCAGGAGGGCTAAACTCTCCCAAATTTCCCAAAGGAAACCATTACAAAATTGTTCAAACCCTTACTCTCAACCGACTCCCTCTATTTATAACTATAACAAACTTTCTAGTCATCTACTAATACGCCCCTTACTAATAACCATACTAATATTTACTAATAATTCTACTATTTTCATGACTAAGGGCATTACAGTTTGATGAGTTGATGGCTATAAAGTTTACTACTAAATTTGAACCATGCAGCTCTACTTTCTATGTCTACCTATTGAATTGACGTGAATTACATTTTTCTGCAGGTGGATCCTCAAGATATTGTTATGGTATGCTTTTCAAAATTAATTTTTGCTACACAAGGCGGTCATATGCAAATTAAATGAATATTTTATGCTATCTTTCTCGTCCTTGAGTTATCTAGAGTCCATGCATGCATTCCTTTTAGTGGGGGATAAATTAGATAGTTATCCTGAAAAGATTACTCTTTTCATGCTTCATCCTGGAGAGGATATTTGAGATGGGATAGCAATATTCACATTCTCCCCCTTATAATTCAGTAGCTTGGTAGAGGCATTGACGTAAATAACTTCAAGTTCAAGGTCCCTTTAAGTGCTTCCTTCACCCTTGTTAAAAGAAGCTGATTATTTCAGTTTCACATTATCATTAACACTGACTGTAGATTTGGAAGGACAATCATGGGATTATCTATTTGAAAGGTTTGGAAGTAGTTTATATCTTCACCTAATTTCAAGAATCTCAGTTTAAATACTGATTTGGTGCATGTCTTCTGATTAATAGTTTTTTTTTGTTTTTTTTGTTTTTGTTTTATATATATATATTTATATATTGTCGCTATTACCTGCAGTTGGTTGTTTCTTGGCATATGAAGGCAAACACAATGTGTGAGTTTTCCAAACAGGAGTTTATAGGTGGATTACAAGCACTAGGGTAAATAATTGTTTGCAGTTATATGTTCTTTCAGACAAGAATAACATGCATGGGATCAAAATAACTTTTGTCATAATTTTAATGTTCAATTTATGATGGCAGGATAGATTCTCTGGAGAGGTTTCGAGAAAGGATACCATATATGCGCTCTGAGTTGAAAGATGATCGTATGTATTCTTTTGTTGTCTATATCATGTTGTAAATTATGTTATCCCTTGCTTATGATTGGAAACAAGAATGTTGTGTGATATTCTCATGCTGATTTGCTATGTGATTTCATGTCTGTCCAGAAAAGTTCCGTGAGATTTACAACTTCGCATTTGGTTGGGCAAAAGAAAAGGTACTTGTTCTTGGCTTGAATATTCCCTGGAGGATCTATTTACAGCTGCTTTCTATCTCCAGTGGCATGTGTGTTAGATAAGGCATGGACTTCTAAAGTGCGTATACATGTTTCAGGGGCAAAAATCTTTAGCATTGGACACTGCAATTGGAATGTGGCAGTTACTATTTGCTGAAAAGCAGTGGCTCCTGGTCGACCACTGGTGTCAGTTCTTGCAGGTAATGTTCCCAATCTGTCTGTTTTGAAAATGACCGAACTTCTGTAATATGGGGCAAAGCTTCCTGTTGTTGGGGTATGATCTCTGTAACGAAGATTTTATTTTATTTTACTTTTATTTTTATTTTTTATAAGACACTGGTATTTGACTCGAGGAGCTTATGTATCATGTGGATGCAAAGGACAGAACACTCTAGATATTTTATCCAGTAGTTATCCATCTTGAACACTTTTGTAGAATGTAATACAGGAAGGATTTTTCCTGCACAAAAGTTTGCCAGTAGTTTTCTTGTTTGCTTTCCGCTGAGGAATGTGG
Source organism: Citrullus mucosospermus (assembly GCA_030954485.1). Taxonomy (NCBI): domain Eukaryota; kingdom Viridiplantae; phylum Streptophyta; class Magnoliopsida; order Cucurbitales; family Cucurbitaceae; genus Citrullus; species Citrullus mucosospermus. The sequence continues at coordinate 37,615,723 of CM062063.1, read as the reverse complement.
GGAGATTACGCATTATTTCTGTAGAGATGGGAACTCAACCAAGAAAAATGCTTTAGAACTTGAATTGTCTGTTGCAAATTCCAAGTTCGAGTTGCTCGTTCTGTTTTTTAATGATACATTCCTAATAATTTATTTGATATATTTATACTTTAATCTTTCTTGATTCAGGCTCGGCATAATAAAGCTATTTCTAGGGACACATGGTCTCAACTTCTGGAGTTTGCAAGGGTAAGAATGATAATTTAAACAAAAGGTTTAAATGCCTCGAAATATTATTATTTTTATTAAATAATTTGGTTTATGAACTTTTAACATGAATTCCTGAAAGTGATAAAAGCAATATCGTGTCTTCGATGCTTGTTGTTGATGCTATGCACTTATTGTGCTAATTCCTTTCTTACTTGTCTCGATTTGTAGACTGTGGAGCCGACACTATCAAATTATGATGCTGAAGGTGCTTGGCCATACCTTATCGATGAATTTGTTGAATACCTGAACGAGAATGGCATAATCCAGAGTCAGCCGAATGATTTGAGTCAAATAAGGTGATATGCTACTGCAACTGGTTTGGGATTATTCAATATTTATCTTGGTGTGATTTGAATACCCTCTGGTTGAATGAATTCATTGGGGGGAAGTAAGATATAAGGGGGGAAGATGGGTGAGCGACTGACATCCGAGTGAAGACATTTTATTTGTTGTTGGATTTGGTATATCATCTATATTATTGAGTGGGAAAGTGGAATTTTATAGTAATAATACTGTGAAGTGAACAAACCTCTTCCCTCTTGTGCTTTATTTCTACGTATCCACGGTATACCTATCTATACCTTGCTGCATGGAAAATTTACGGGGAGAATTTTTATTCAACATGCTTACCTAATGTTGGGATGGATCTTGTAGATGGGCTGTGATTTTTTTTTGCCAATTGATTTTGAGGTAGAACCCTAGGTTATCTAACACGTTATCTAAACACATAAAGTCCAAACAGATATTTGGTCCAATATTAAAAAAAAAAAAAAAGTGGGATCCAATCAAGAATGGTAACCCAAAAGAGGTGCCATCTTGAGAGGCATGTAAATGGGTTATTCCTCTTATTATCAATTGATTTTGAGATGGAACTTCATGTGATAGATCTTAACTCAAGACATTATTATTCCATACTTGTCCAACGTTCCATTCAGTGTTATCGTTCTCTCCCCAAATTCAAGTAATGGTTGAAATGTTGCCATTTTTTTTTGAGATCATGAAATGCTAAGATCTATTATTTGTTGCAATTTTAATGTCTTTGGTAGAGATCTTATCCTAATTTAAAACAATTTTCAATCTAATTGAGTGTATTTGTGAACCATAGTATTATTTGTAGTTACTAATTAAATATTAGGTTGACAATTTTTTTTTAGTACAACCACTCTGAAGATGGGAGATCGAAACTTCAAATTTTAGGGAGGAAAGTTATGTCTATTAAACACTTTGGGAGGTTAATATTTTTTATGGACACATAGGATCATATACTTTATAATATATGATATGATGTTAGACCAATTTAATTGTACACAAGACGAATTGAATTTATCAAGTTTCTAACATAGTTTGCTATATTAAGTTTTTATGGGAATGTAATTGAGGGAATGTAAGTCAATTACCGCTAAATTAAGGACATGTATTGGGAGAGATTTATTAGCAAGTGAATTTTATACAACCATTTTTATGTTTGGTTTTACACTTTTATAATCATTTTGCACCTAAAACTAAATGTGATGTTCAATGACTCAAGGGTATGTTTGGAATTAACTTTTTAATAAGTATTTTGAGTTAAATTATTTAATTATAATTAGTTTTATAAAACTATTAAAAATTGTGTTAATATTTAGTTTCATATTTGTACAAATGATTTAAATTTAATTAAAAATATTTTTAAATGATTAACATTAGTTTTCAAATTTATTTTTAGAATATCAAATTATTAAGAAAATATCACATTTAAGATTGAAAAAAATTAGAGGCAGAAAAAATTATATAGAAAGAGACTAAAAGTTTAAGAGAGAAGAAATAGGGAGTAAAAGAAAATTTTCATAGAGAAAAAATATTGGAGGCATACGAGAAATTTAGAGAAAAATTTAATAGACAACAAAAATTCAAATATAAAGAAATAAAATTAAGATATAAAAAATTTGGGAGAATTATAAAAATTTATGAGAATAATTTTGAAGATAAAAAAAAAAAAAAAGAAAAGAAAAAAAAGCTCGAGAGTGAGGAATAAAATATTTTAAGAGCATAAAGTCAAAGAATGAGGTAAAGAAACTAAAGAGTGTTAAAAGAAAACTTTATGAGAGAATTAGGGAGAGATAAAAATTAGAGAGAATAAAGATAAAAATGGACAATTTTTAGAAAGAAAACCACTCACAATCTTCCTATCACCTAACAAAAATAACTTGGAATCATTTGTAAGTGGCTGATATGAAATTATTGCATGGGTTTTTGAGTGTCAACTTTCAATAATATTATATATTATTATAGCCTAGTCCATCATAAGTTCTATCAGATCGAAAGAGTCGAAATGTCTCGAGAGGGGATCCATCAATAATAAGGAGAAATCTCCTATTTCTATCTATTCTTGATCCATCAGAAAGAAATCGATATGTATCTGATGGAGTCTACAACTATTATAACTTACTATTTACTATAAATTATTATTTCAAATTCTATTTAATATTTCTTACTCATACTTCTTTTATTATTGTGTTTATTATTTTCTATAAAATAGTCTATATCACAAACACAAAGAATTATAATTTATAGACATTGACTGTTATAACCATCGTTCAAAATATTGATGTCGATAAAAATATTGCAGTCTCGATTTTATGAAAATATTGATGGAAATATCGATAACGATGAGAATTTTGGAAAACTATATGGAAATGGTTAAAATTAATTAATGAAACTTTAGGTTAATTTCAACAATATGGTAGTTTTTTAAAAAATGACAAAAATGAGCAGTAACAATCTTTTTTTATAGAAATAGTGTAGTTAAAAAAAATTCTTGAAATAGAGTTGAATTGGAAATTATTGATAAAAACATGGTTGGTAAATTGTGGGCGGGCACATGATTTTGGTGGCATTAGATGACATCCAACCAGGCGTTAACTTGGCAATCCATGTGAACTAAAATTTCGTACCCCGTCTATGTTTTTTTTCTTGTTTTTTTCTCTTCTCCTCTCTTTTTTTCTTTTTTTCTCTTCTTTTCCTGAATCTTCTTTTTCTCCGAGCGAGATTGAGAGAGCAAGAGTGTGATAGAGAAAGCGAGAGAGATAAGAGTGAGGAAAAGAAGTGAGAGCAAGAGCGAGATTTTGAGACTGAGATTTAAGTGAAATTATCCTCCCTTCTATTTTGTTGTTTTTTTTTTTCCTTTCAAACATAATAAACCAAAATTGAGTACTCTGCCCACGATTTAGCAACTTTATTTTTGTCAATTTTTTTTTCATCCATCCTATTTTTGTTGTTTGTTATTAAAATAACATTATTTTTTTATAATCATTTCTATAAATTAGACTATAATTGACCATTTTTAATAATCATTTCTATAAATTAAGACAACATATAGATGTATATTATGTAAATGTTGATGCAAGAGCATAGATTTAAAAAAGAAATGGAAAAATAATTACAAAATAATATCAAATATTGATAATTAATTGCAAAATTCAAGGAGATGAAATGTTCGCATATAAAATTGTAAATTGTTCATTATAAAATGTACATGTCCAACACCCAAAAGATGACCTTGGAGCATCTAATTCAAAATCTTGATACTTTTGGTAAAAAACTACAATATTGCTCGCACTTAAACTTAGGACTTGATACCCTATATTGAAAATGTTGAAGATAGTTATTAAGTGAAAATGATAGGACTCATACGGCCAACATATAGACTCTACTAGTGGATACATCTTACTGGTCGATGATCTTCCTCCATATGGATAATAACTATTAGGTGGAAAGTTAGGTTGGAAATTGTTATGGTTAAGTCTCGAAGAACCATCATGAATGAAATTAAGACAAGGCCATAACATTGAAAAAAGCTCTATTGAGCTAAGTCATAGCCAATTGAAGGAAAAAAAAAAAAAAAAAAAAACTTTGAAATTTAAATTTGGAGAAATTGGGGGAAAATTGTTCTTCCCTTGTCGAATTTCCGAGTTTGTAGGAATCTCGAAATTTTACACTATGGTTATAACTCATAAACTATAATAAGCAACACGGTGGTTAAACGCCCATTTTGGATGTCTATGATAATTACTTTCTTATATCTTTGTCAAATATCATAACTTAGAAGAAAAGTAGTTTTAATTATTTTAAAATTAATCTCAAACATGGCGTAAATTAAACTTACTTTGGACACTTCCAAAATCAACGCTCATCAACTCTCTCAAAATTACTAGAGAATATGAAAAGTGTCATTTTGAGCAATTAATGCGATAATGCGAAAATATAAGTGGAGATTAAAGATTAACATGAGAAAAAAATGTTTAAAAAAAAATCATTTTTATTTAAACACTTTTGATAAAAATGGATTAAAAAACACTTAAAAAATTATTTTAAGTGATTGTTAAATATTGAAACTTTTTTCAAAATGACTTATTTTTAAAATTAAAAACTTAAAAATGTAATTCAAGTACACCTTTGTCTATGAATGTGTTGTATGTGCTTGCTTACAGGTTAGAGCTTAGCAGGCAGTAGCTTATTTAACAAACAACCTCCACAAATAGAGTTTAAGAGTAGGAATCAGCAAGGCACAGTACAGATGCACGAACCATGGTTGCAAAATCCGTCGCAAACTCCAATACAATCTTCATCCGAACTACACCGTCCCTTGAACGACGGGCTCGGCCGGTAGCAAGCCCTTCCTTCCGTCTCCGCCACCATCCATCCTGTAAGCAACAACACAACACAACTTCTATTACTCTCTATTTTCATTATTATAATAAAGATATTAAACCACAAAATTAAACAACCAGGAGGATCGCATCGGATGAGATCTAGTACCAGAAGCAAGGGATAGGAAGATGAACAACACAATTGTGAGCTTTCTCCATTCTTCTGATCCCGCCATCTCTTTCTTTCTAATCTTTCCCGCACTTAAAACTTAGGACTTGATACCCCTTTTATATGCTCTCACATACCTCTTGTACAAATTAGGCAACTACAATCCTTTTATTATTCTTTCCTAATTTATAGTTTCTTTACTTGTAATATCATTTGTGTCTATGATCTTATGGGTAGATTTTGGATCAGAGGGCATAATCGACTTTATGTAATGATGGCAAAACTAGAGCTAAAAAACCACACCCTAGACTCCAATTAAGCATGGAAAGAGGATGAAGTTGAAGCTAACCCTCAGCTAAGGATGAGGCTAGGCTGTGGAATGAGGCATGTTGTGACCTATTTGGGTCCCGGGAAGAAGAAGAACAGGAGCCAAAAGCCCGAACGGCCTCCTCAACTCCAAGGCTGACTCTCCACATTCGAGGGATGAGATGTGCTAAATGCATGTTCTAGTCCATTTGACTCAAAAACTAACCTAAGGTGACTAGGAAACACTAATGTGACTAGCCTAAGTTAAAATTTTACTAGAAATACACCATTACGGTTCCATATGAGATATCTTCTGGCTTCTTCCCGTTCTATAATTCTCTTAATGACAAATATTTGTCATGTAAAGTGGATAATTAAACACATAAAATGTTTCAATAATACACAGATTATTTCATGTTTTCCTTTTCTGTTCATGTTTTCTTAAACAAATTTGATTATTTCTCTACCTTTTTCATTTTCGGAACGAACAACCTAGCTTTTCCTGTTATGATGGAATAAATCATATGCATTTCTGTTTCAGTTTGGATGTGAATAAAGCCTGTAATGTCATCTACTCTTTATTTAAAACTACCATTTCGACCAAAACTAACTACCAAATCTATGAGGTTAGTATTGATTTAAAATGAAATGTTTTTCTTTCTATTATTATAAATGCTATTAATATGATTTTCTTATTTATCCAAATTATTGGAGTTTGAGTGATTCGATCACTTGACCAAGGTGATCAAGAGTATATGCATAATCTAGTTGAGCATGTTCAAATTGGCTTGTCCTTAAATCATCTTTCTTAAATTACATCGGTCGTTTGATAATTGTTTTGTTTTTTGTGTTTGTTTTCTCTCCGTTTCTTTACAACCATTTTCATCTTTCTTAAGAAAGATTTGAATTCTTAACCAAATTCCATATATATATATATATATATATAAAAGTTATTTAGACCCCATTGAATGACTTTTTTTTTTTTTTTGGAAAATGGAGCTTATGAGCGTTACTTCTACCTTTATGTTTATTTGTTTTGCTATCTACTTTTTAACAATGTCTTCAAAATTCATGCAAAGTTTTTAAAACTAGAAAATGTAGTTTTAAAAACTTGTTTTTATTTTAGGAATTTGGTTAAAAGAAATGGTGATAAAACAAACAATGTAAAACTAAGGGGGAGAATACCTTTTTAGACTCTAAGTTTTGAATTTAGTTTCTATTTAATCTTCTTTATGTTTCAAAATCTAACTGTTATACCTATGAGAATTCAATAATATTCAATTTTAGTCCAAATCATTAAGTCAAACGTAGACTGCACTAATTTTGGCTATTTAAATCTTGAAAATAAAAAAGAATAAAAAAGATAAAAAAAAATTCACTCCCGAAAAGGTAACAGAGTGACAATGATGGTAGTGCTGTCGCCGACTTCTCATCTCCGTCACGTGCTCTTTCATTCCTCTATTTAGATTCATAATGTTTTCGTCCCAAAACTTGAAGTTTCACAGAAAATCGAAATTATGAGTAATTTTCCTCGGCTTTCTTCTATTTCAAATGATAAGCAAAGGTGCCAATTTGGCCTTTTTGTTTAAGTAAGGGCATCTCGCCTTTTTTAATAGGATGAAGTGGGACAGCATAAGTGATTTCGGTAAAACGATGATGAGCTTAGGCTCCCATGTCCCGCCGACTCTTCGAAAAAGTCAGGTAGTCAAACGGCTCACAGGAAGTCCAAAGCAAGCAGAGTCTAAGACCGGTCAAACTCACATCAGTAGAGTGGGAGACACATTTATGAAAAGCAAGAAGCTGCAAAGAATTGACCAACTATAAATAGATATCTGACTTTCGGATAAAAGTATGAACATCTATTAGTATGTATCATGAGTCTACTTGTTACAAAAGTTAAAGATGCTATTCTCAAACATACATAAGTCCTCAAACAAGGAAAATGTATCATGGCCCTATTTATTCATATTTTTATTAAAAAAAAAAAAAAAAAAAAAAAACAAGAGTCTGCATCTCCCGAGGCTGGGAGAACAAATAGGCGAATATAATCAGGGTGATAAAATAATTAATACAATAAGGAAATAATACTTCACAAGTAAAAGTGGCTACTAGAGAATGGAGGACTCCAGAATCTTTCTAACAAATTCATAACGGATTGTTGTTTTGGCCCAATTTCTCCACCGTGGCTCTTTCTTCTTTCTATCCCACTCCCCCAAAAAATTGATTATTTGACACGTCATTAAATAATCTATTGATTTATTAAATATTTATTGTATGAACCCCATATTATTTTTAAAAGCTTTTTATGGGCAAACAATAAATTAAGGTAGTATAGAAAACTTTCCATACCATCTTAGTACTAGAAATTTTCTCCATTACGGGTGGATGAGTTGGCTGGTAACTTATTGAATTTTTCCTCTGTGGCGTTTTCCCTAACACCAAATAGGAACACTAACACTAACTGCAACACCATCACTCGCTAGAAATTGATCACCACGCGAACTCCTCCGATTTTTCTTCTCCATTTTTTCTTTCTTTTTTTTTTTTTTTTATAGATGATATAGTTAAATTTGATTTCACCCACTAACTTGTCGATTGACCCAAAAATTTAAGTTAGTAGGTGAAAGCAATTTTACCTATTTTGGCATTTTTTTTTCCCTTTCTATTGGGGATGGCCTGTATCCTTTTTGTAAATGTCTAGAAAGTAGACTATTTCCTTCGAATAATATGATCACACGGGTAATGATAACTTTTCTTTTTTGACGTTTGTGGGTGTATAATTTAGAAAAGTGACACTATTAGAAGTGTTTTCAGTACAGTAGACTGTTTTAAGTGGCTTTTGCTGCTTGGGAATTGGAGCTAGTGGCAGTTTTAATTTACATTAAGGTAGAAGTAGGAATAACAAAGTTGGGTTTGTCTCTTCTTTTCATGGATTGTGTCTTTGTAGTAGCGTTTAATTTAATAACTTGATGCTATCTTACTCGTTCTAAGGTAATCTAGACGTGCAATACTTCGACAAGATCTGAATTAAACTCAGTTTGGGGCATTCCAAAATCACGGCTCTATCGAAAATGTCAGTTTGAGCAGAGAAGGTAATAGGAGAATGCGAATATATAAGTTTGAGATTAGTTGATTAATAATGTGTTGCGCTGGTGTGGATGCAGCTTGTTACATAAAAGCAGAATTAAGAGAAGATAGAGCGAGTCAGCAAGGCACGGGACACATGCACGAACCACGCCCAGGGGAGCAATATCCGTCGCAAAATCTAAGACAGTCATCGTCCGAACCACAGTGTCCCTTGAACGACGGGTTCGGCTTGTAGCAACTCCTTCCTTCCGTCTCCGCCACCATCCATCCTGTAAGCAGCAACACAAATACAAAACCACCTTCTATTACTCTCTATATTTTCATTCATGCCTCTAACAAAACAATGTGTGTGTATATATATATATCTATATATATTCAGATCGCATTACCAGAAGAAAGTGATAGGAAGATGAACAACACAACTGTGAGCTTTCTCCATCCTTCTCCCGCCATCTCTTTAATTTCTTTAATATCTTTCCCTCACTTCAACTTTTACGACTCCATACCCCCATTTATACTCTTTTCCTTTCCTCTAGATGTTTTCTTAAACACGTTTGCTTATTTCTCGACCATTGTTTTGGAATTAACAGCCACGCTTTTCCTTATTCTGCTACATTTTGGATATGAATAAAGCCTGGCCCTCTAATCGTATCCACCCTCCATTTAAAACTACCATTTTCGCCAAAATAAACTTCTAAATCCGTGAGGTTACTATCAATTTAAAATCAAGTATTTCTTTCTATTATAAATGCTATGAATGGGAATAGACCTCTAAATTTATGGAAAAAATCAATTTACAGATTGAATCAATTACGACTTTTTTTTTTTTTTTTTAAAGAAATTAAGTGGGTTTTAATTGATATAATTGTTAGTTTAGGGGCTTAAACGACAAACCTGCCAACGTTAAGGATAAAAATTGGTAGTTCCCCCTAAAATTTAGATCTGGCGGCTTGAGATCGAAGATGACTGGTAAAGGAAGCCTCGGCTCCTTATTTGAGCATACTAAGAAATGTTTTGCCAGAATACCAGAATCAAGCAGAGAAGGGGCATAGGAAGAGTACAAAAGAAGATTAATTACATGTAAAGCTTGTTAACCCATATTTGATCGCTTAACCAATTGATTAACAACAGAGGTTAACACTTAATTTCTTTTCATGTAATTTTTTTCTTCTTACTGTTTTTGAAGAAAATGATGAAGATGGCTGACTTGTATGGTTGGATTTGAACTTGTTACTTCACTTGCATGTTTTGGATTTGGTGACTAACCATTTTAGTGCTGCATCTTTATTTCTTAATGAAAAGGTTTTGAGAGCTTTCTCCCATTTTTTTTCTTCTAATGGGAATGGCCTCTTGTCCTTTTTATAAATGTCTAGAAAGTAGACTATTTCCTTCGGATAATATGATCACAATATGTACGGGTTCTAATGAAAACTTTTCTTTTTTATCCTTCTTGGGTATATAATTTAGAAAAGTAACACTATTAAAAGTGTTTTCAGTAGACTGTTTTAAGTGGCTCTTGCTGCTTGGGAATTGGAACTATTGGCAGTTTTATTTTACATTAAGGTAAAAGTAGGAATAACAAAGTTGGGTTTGTCTCTTCTTTTCATCGATCTTGATGTTTTGTGTCTCTGTACTAGCCTTTAATTTAACAACTGGGCATGTTATTTGCGAAACTGCCACAGTAAGTCTTCATTTGCAAATTTAATTATTACTTGATGCTATCTCACTCATTCTAGAGTAATCTAGGCACGCAATGCATTCATTTTTGTCCACTTTGAACATAAAGCCTCATAGCCTTTTTTTTTTTTTTTTTTGTCTATTTTGGACAGAATTTTCGTGGATGTAGCCAACACGATGTTACTGAACTACGTAACCTCTGTCAATCTCTTTGGCTTTATGTTTTCTATTTATTTTGATAGTTGATTCTTAACAAAATTCTTACCAAAAATGGTCATAAGCCAAGAATTTAAATCTTGGCTAGCTAGATGAGTAGCGCTTTGCTTACTTTTTAGTTTCTATATTGTCCATCAAATCCAGCGGTTAAGATTGGCACTACTTCCCATTACACAACCAAGAAATTTTTTGACAGTGCCAATTTTAACTTGACAGATGAGATAAAACTAGATGGAAGATGGGACCAGAAGCTTAATGAGTAAACTTGTGCGTTTCATTAGAATAGCAGGAGCTTATTTTATTCATGAGGGAGTAAGAACTCAGGTAAACTCCAAACCCGTTGATGCATGAACTTAGCAACAGCATTGCTGTGTACAAATGCATTTATCACCCGAGCAAAACCCATCATCCCACCCCTCTTGATAAAAACAAACTCTACCACATTCCTCAGCTGAATTGCACGTTCCCTGAAACGCCGTGCTCGGTTTATAACATGTCAGCCCCTCCGTCTGCACAACCATCCAGCCTATAACAGTATAATAGAAATGTCATTAGAGATATATTAGTTATTAGTTAGAGTGTTTGTTATGCTATTTGGTTATAAATAGAGGGACAGGGAATGGATTGGTGAAACACGAACGTTATTTTGATGAGCGAATTATGGCTTGAGGGAGATCTTGAGTGGGAAGGGTCCAAGTACTTAGTTATAGTTCTTTACATTCACTACCAATTCCCATTGTTTGGATTTTATCACAGTAGCAAAATTTATTCATTCAAACAAAACTCTTCTTTGTACATTATCAACCAAGATTTCTTTAATTGTAATATTTTTTTCCATGAAAATTTCTGCACATGTTTATTATTAAATACAAGTGCTTATACATACTTCAATCCCGATTTTCAATAAGGCTAAATAGAAGTTACCAATTTCTTTGTATTTCATTTTTAATGGTTGCAAATTTCAATTTGAGTATCAAATTATGTATCTACCTAAAAACTTATAATTCGAACTCTTTTTTCTTTTTAACAGTAAAAAAAAAAAAATTACAGAAAAAATGTTTTGCTGAACGATCTATAAAATAAACCAAAAACAATACAGTTTGATTCTGATTAGTAATACTTATCAATGTGAATTAGCTCTCCAAAGTCTTTTAGGCATAAACCATGGACAAGCAGAGGAACAAATTACCAGAAGCAAGGGCTAGGAAGATGAACACCACAGCTGTGAGCTTTCTTAATCCTTCTCCTGCCATTCCTTTATCTCTTCACTTTCACTACACTTGAATAATTGGATATCGGTTCCCCATTATATCTGCTGTGAGACGCCTCATTTTATTTTTTAATGTTTTATTGAAAATCCTACGTTTTTAAGGAATAAACAGCTACGCTTTGGCTATCATAACAGAATAATCACATGGGTTTCTGTTACTGAAATTGCAGAGCGACAGTTTCGAATGTGATGAAGCTTACTTTTTGGGAGAAAAAGCATTCAAATCTGTGTTGTCCATTCTTGATTTAAAAGGGAATCTTTCTATCTACCTATACCATTTCATTTATTTCTAGTTTTGGCGATAGACACCGATTGATGGAATATTGACATGAAAGTAAAATTTTGATGGGATTCTGTGATTTGGCAGCCAATAAAACAACTAAGAACAAAGCTGATCGAGAAAAAAAAAAAAAAAAAAAAAAGCCTCAGCTTCTGTTGTTGCATCATTGCATGGAGGTTACGAGATCATTTTTAACCACAAGGGAAATCAACAAGCTCAACGAAGGTAAAAACGTATTTTATTGATAATTGTAAGAGTAACTGTTTCTACTTAAATTCAAGTGTAATAAATTCTCTGTTAATTATTTTTCATAATCTGCCAAAAAAAGGTATGAAATTGAAGTTTTGTTTGCATTTTTAGACAGGACAATCGAATTATGTTGATATATATATTTTCACAGGCTAAATTTGGACTCATTAATAAATGATACATATATTTGGAATTAAAGTGCGATCAGCATGTTCTAGGATACCAAGTTGAGGAACAGAATTAACTTTTGTTGTTTTCTTGGTTGGTTTCTGTTGAGGAATATGGGGATGTAAGGTCTAAGCCTTCCTGCCAGACGGCTTCAGAACTCGAATTGTAAGTCAGAGTTCCATGTTCTTTCTTCCATTGATACGTTCTCTAATAATTTATTATTATTATTACTTGATTCAGGCTCAAAGTAATGCTATTTATAGGGACACATGGTCTCAACTACTCAAGTTTGCCAGTGTAAGAAAAAGCAAAAAAAAAAAAAAAAAAAAAGTATCTGTTTTTCTTCAGCATCAGTAAATAAAACAAAACAGAGGCCTCCACCCAAAAAAGTTTGCTGGGTACTCATGATTTAGATATTGCCATTTTGCTGCTACTTTGTATATTTTCTTTCCTCAATGTCTCGCTTGTTAGACTCCAAAGTCACACCATCTATTTATTATATTAAAGTGATAGTAAAAAAGAGAAGTCAAGCTAAGCATTGTTCAGTTGGTAATTCATGATTACTTTTCAACCCTTTTCAATGAAGATTAGAGACGTGTATGTAATAACTTTCCAAGTGCTTAAAAATATAATTTTTTTTACTTAAAAAACACATTTTTTAAGTATGTAAAAGTCTTTGCAAGTATGCTATACACCTCTTCATCTGTGGTGTAATATTGTGAAGCTTTGAATAGAAATGGAACTACATCAAGTCATATATTGGAATGGAGTGTGGTCAATTCCAAATCCGGCCATAAATAGTGTGGACAAGGCTGGGTACAAATGCATAAATCATCCGAACAAAGTCAGTAGTGCCACAACTCAAAATAGCGAGCTCTAGCACATGCGTCAGCCGAAATACACAGTCCCCTAAACGTTGGCCTCTCTCTCTGTTGCTACCAAGTTGTTCCTCAAGTCTGCACCGCCATCCCTCTTGTTCCAACACAAATTCTATTCAAACAAAACCCTTAATCCTTAGGACCTATTTATCTTTCAATATAATTTTATTTTTGGGATGTTAAATTATAAGTTTAGTTGAACTTTGAGGTACTGTTTGAGACCCAACTTCAAGTAGCTGAGTCCATGTTTGGGGCTCCAATTCAAATAGTTGGTGTTTCCAACTATTATAACCTACAACTATCTACGGTATTATTATTTCAAATTCCTCTATTTACTATTTTATACTCATTCTATATTTTCCTCTTTGTTACTAAAATAGTCTGCATCTCAAACATAAACTATTATAAACCATACTACAATAGTATGTGCCTCAAATATAGACTATTATAAATTACAGATTATTATAACTCGACTGACGATAATAACCAACTCAATGCCCCAAACACCCTCGTAGGTTTTTAGCCTCAATTAGGTGTCATTTGACGATAATTGGACGTTATTTTTCCTCCTCAAAAGTCTTTATACAGTAAACAGCGAAGGAGCATGATCAAGTACCAGATTTGAAGGCTAGGAAGATGAGCTACAGGATTGTGAGCTTTAGAGACCTATGGATGAACTCAACACTTAATTGACACTTTTAAAAGTTTAAAAACTAAATAGACACGGTTTAGGGGATCAAACTTGTAATTTAACCATTTTTACTCCTTAAAAGTATTTATACAATAAACAATGAACGAACAGGATCAAGTACCAGAAAGGAGGGCTAGGAAGATGAGGAGCAGGACTGTGAGCTTTCTTAATTCGTCTCCCACCATGCGTTGTTTCTTCCTTACCTTAGCCTTCACTTTACCTCAACTCCGATGCTTACACTTAACCTTGGCTGTCTTCGATGCCCCATTTTATATAGTTCGGAAAAAAGCCATACTTTTAATATTTCCTTCCAAATCTGACGTTGTTTTCTCTGTTTTGTTAGGAAAGGACGGTCATGCTTTGGCTATCATGACAAAATAATTATATGCGTTTCGGTTCCAGGCTGACGTCCTTCGAGGGGTAAAAGCAAAATCTGTGGGCGACTCTCCATTTCAAATAAATATCTTCATATCTTATATTAAATGCTTACACGTTGATTCTCTTTTTTATTATGTACAAATATATAATATAATTTTTCCTACCTTTTTAGTTAGAATTTTATAACGTTGTTTTAAGAATATTAAGTGCTTTATTAGATAAATCTAAATCTAGTAAAGTTGAAGGTGCTGTATCAAGTCCTCATTGTTGCAAGGAGAAGAGCAAGATCATTGACTAACGCAAAGAAAAATCTGCATGATGGCAAAAGGGGAGATGGGGTTTAGTGTGGACAAATGTAAAAGAACATTTACTAGGCAATCGTCAGAGCAGAGCAACTCAGTTCAAGCATGGCAATATTTCTTTTAATTGTTTTTCACATCTGCATAAAAGGAATGAAAATGAAGTTTTGACTTGCAGTTTTAGTCATATATGAACTATGTTGATAATCATACATGCTTTTATTGTAAATGTGCATATATTTAATTTAAAATCTAAGGAATTGGAAAGGAAAATGCAATGTTCCATGATCCCAAGTTGAGAAACAAACTTACCTTCAAAATTTATTATACTATTTGATAAGGTGATGTGTTTTATTGCGTCAATCTGAATTGTTTTTCATCGTTATTTCCAACGTTAACATGGTTCAGGATGGTGCAGAAAAAAACATCATCAAGAAAAAGAGAGGGACCAAAAGACTCGACAATTTATGATCTTCCACAAAATTCTTGTTAAACATGGCTGGCAGAGGTCTAAATCTCTCGCAATAGTCTTCTTCACTTGTTGGCTGCTACCATCGCCATGTGCTCTATGAGGTCCAGTACTCGGTTGCTGTTTAAACGAGTATTATAATTCTCATATTTACCAAAACAAAACGAAAAAATAAGCATATTTCAAGCACTTAGTTCCAATAACTTCACAAGAAAATGTACCTGTATCCCCATTCGTTGTCATACCAAGAGATAAGCTTCATGAAGGAGTCGCTAAGACCTATTCCGGCCTTTGCATCGAAAATACTTGACCTGGAGTAAATTGAAATCCAATTAAATATCCGTGATCCATAGCCCCCCAAGTACATTTTTTTAGTTTAAAACCACTCTTTTCATGTCTAAAATCACTTTTAAACATGTCTTTAATCATTTAAAATCAATTTGATGTTTAATTTCTCAGTTTTCAATCCAATTTTTATACAATTAAAATCGATTTTGAATAATTAGTAGTGTTTTGGAGTGATTTTCAATATAATAAAAGTATCATTTAAAAATCACCGAGTCAGGAATGAGATAGGTATTATTTCAATTTTTGACATGCAGTCTCTCTCACATTACAACAGTACCTTGAGTCACCCACAAAATCATTGGAGACAACGTCCTCATCCGTGTAACCGAGGATACCCTTGAGCGGGCCTTCTGAGGCATATCTTTAGTTGATAGCCAAATCAACCAACAGATTAGTGATAAACAACAATAACTAATGTGTGGATCAATTCATGATTAAACTCAAGATAATGTGGGTAAGAACAGAACACTATGATAGTTCATTTACTTTATTGCAGCTTTGACATCTTCATAAGAAGCGCTCTTCTCTAGTCTACAAGTCAAGTCCACAACAGATACATTAGGTGTTGGAACACGAAATGCCATCCCTGTAAGTTTTCCGTTGAGCTCAGGAAGAACTTTTCCCACAGCCTGCAGTTTGAAAGTAACGAGAGTTTACTAATAGCTATAGAATTTCAAATACCACGTAGTTACCAAAAGCCTCTTATTTCAACCACTAACCTTTGCAGCACCGGTAGAACTCGGGATGATATTTTGTGCAGCTCCACGACCCCCACGCCAATCCTTCATTGAGGGCCCATCAACAGTTTTTTGAGTAGCTGGAGAAAGAAAAGGAAATTATCATCCATGATATTTTTTTCTTTGCCTTTTATCTGTTTTGGGAGAAGGGGAGGGGGAGAGAGACCTGTAGTCGCATGCACGGTTGTCATCAAACCTTCTGCAATACCAAAAACTTCATGAACCACCTGCTTGTCATATTTCAATTTTACTCGGTTTCTTTAGATGTTAATTAATTCTATTTCATAAAATATCTAAGCGTTTGGGATTCACACACCTTCGCAAGAGGAGCAAGACAATTCGTGGTACAACTTGCATTTGAAACAACATCCATATTTGGCTTATATGTCTTCTCATTAACTCCAACGACGAACATAGGTGCATCAGCTGATGGGGCTGATATGACTACTTTCCTGGCTCCACCCTACAAAGAGGTGTCAAGAAATTAGGGCCTTAAGTCTTGATATTAGATGGGTACAATGATGGGGCGTGTATATATATATATAGTGAGAACTAAGCTCAATCAGCATGTCTATAGACCTTCAAGTGTGCTGATGCCTTATTTGTCGTTGTGAAGACCCCAGATGATTCAACAACAAACTCGGCCCCAAACTCGCCCCAAGGAATTTCTGCTGGATCCCTATAGAAATAACCACAGATATATGGCAGGTGATTAGAAGACATGCAAAACTTTTCTAGATGTCATTTCTGGTCTTCACAGGAGTACCTTTTACTTAAAACCTTTATTTGTTTCCCATTGATCTCCAAGGTTGAATCATCCACAATGTTAATCGTGCCCTTAAAATTACCATGTGTAGAATCAAACTTGAACATGTATGCCTGCATAAAATGAAGAGTATATTAAAAGCATTTCTTCACATCTAAAAGCTTGATCAACTAAGCAATTCTAGAAAGTTGAAACTGAACGAATTATCACTCAACTACCCTCTCACGGCTATAATCATAGTGCATTTTTATCAAGTAACAGGATTAAAAACTGGAGCAGAAAAAGTTCTCAGCATCAATAGCTTCGTAACCACATATAAATATATAATTTCTATTAACGAAGGCAGTATGTTGATACTAAAAATCCTGGTTAATCAAAATCTTTAGGCAAGGATAAAAGTCTATAAACTAGTAAAAGAACACCAATTGACGGAAAAAAGGACTTATTAAAAAATTTGTAATTTGAAAGGAGGCCGGATGCCACTACCATGTACTTTGCATCAACAAAAGGGTCATTAACTGCAACTACATCAATATCATCCCTCGAGGTTGCAATCCGCAATACCAACCTTCCAATACGTCCAAAACCTGCATTAGTAAGACTGGGTTCACGTTCTTATTTGTGAGGACATTTCTTTATAAAATAAAAAGTAAGGTCAAGGTCAAATGATATGAGTATGTGTTTGATTTTCATGAAATAGGGACAAACAAGAGTGGTCTTGGTTCTCAAACACCGAAATAGATTTTTTTTTTTTTAATTGAAAATTTGCTTCCTATATTGGAGAAATTTAGAATTTTGGTTTGTAGCTAGAATTTAGTCCTATAGTTTGGTAAAACATTTTTAAATAATCCTATGATATGGACTATTGATGGAGATTTTACCAAACCATAGGGATTGTTTATAAGATTTTGTCAAACCATAGGAATTTAATTCTACCTTTTAAAACGATAGGAACTAAATTCCAACTTTCTCCAAACTCTAAGAACCAAATTTATAATTAAACCATATTTTTTTTCAAAATCTACATCAGATTAAAAGGCACATCGTGGCATGAGCTCTCAAGTAATCCAACCTAAATTAAGTATCCAGGCTGTCACTGGTCAAAAAAAGTCGCATCATTCAGGCAAGTAAACTAAAATACATAATCTGATTTCTTCAATAATAAAAAATAAAACTGAAAAAGAATAATGAATGAAGTATCTCATACGTCATGACTTTCTATCACTGAGCACAACTTCCTGTAGGAGTATAGTTCAATAATCAATACAGAGGTTTGGATACTAACAAAGCCCAGTTTCTGTCTAGAGAAACAAGTGTACGGTAGCATGCACATGACCTGTGACCAATAAATAACGGACTTGAAAGTCCATCTTTAGAATATGGCAGATCCATGGTTGATTTGAGAGAAAAAAAAAAAAAAAAAAAAAAAAAAAAACAGCTCTAATTTGAAATTTAAGTCTCTTGACCAATTGAAAGAGACCAGAAACTGTAGCAGCACTTTTTTATTACGTTTTACAAGCAGATTGTCTTCTAGTAAATCAATTGTTCAATTTCTCGACTTCTTTTTCCTATTCTGAACTTTCTTCTTCCATCATATCGACCATGAAAATTTTATCCATTTCAGTGTTTTAGCGTAAAGTAACTGTCGCAGAAACACTCACGACTTAAACACGCTGCAGAGACAGAAATCTACCACAAGGAGAAAAGAAAACGATATGCAATTGATAACAAGAAAGCAAATAAATAAAGATCTTAATTATAAGAAGAGTAGTAAATCATCAACCAACTCGTACCATTGATTCCGACCTTCGTCTTTCCACCGCTCCTTGATTCTTGAGAAGCCAACAAATTAAAATTATTAGCATCAAGAATTTCTTTTCTATTTTATTATTGATGATTGTTTTAAGGGGGAAAAAAGACCAAGAAATGAAATGTGAAAATTTGATACTGAACTTTGAACCGTCGGAGGCAGTTCAGTGGCTGTAGCTTTAATAGGCTGAATATTCTGGGTTCTACAAAGCTGCAAGGAAGATGATCCGCTTGAAACATGTGCACCGAAAATGCTCGATTGAAACTTCGAAGAATTCAAATTAACGCACGAAGCCTACATAAATAAAATGAAGTCCACGGTAAGCAAGAAAACAATTGTGTCATCAGCTAATCAATACAGACGGCGGAATGTGGAGTATGGAACGCGCTAAGCAAGTTGTGAAAAGCTTATGCCTCAAAGTTATTCATGATCGGAAGCCATTTGCAGTCGATTATGAACTTATTAAGAGACTAAGTTAGAGAAACAAGTAAAGAGCAATTTGTGGTGTAGTGATGTAACATTTGACTAAATTCCGTTTTGGAACATGATATATTAGTGAAATGATGACGACGACGACGACGAGGAGGACTATAAATGTTGAGAAGAGGACCGTAGAGTGGTCGACAGAAGAGAAGGAACGCGATGCTTGAACAAAAGACGCGGCGGGTGCAGATCTGAAGAGCGAAGCTGCGGCCATTGAAGCAAATACTTTTTGGAGAAGGGAGAATAGGAGAAGGTGTAGAATGGCCAAACGCAGAATAAAACGGGAGAAGAAAGGAAAAAAAATAAAAGCTGTGTGACAGTGCCTTTTCGGAGTCGGAAAAAGCAAAGAAGAAGAATAAGAAGAATGAAGGAAAGGGCCAATTGAGCGGAACTTCTTATGGAATTCGCTCTATACAAACTCGCTTACTCCCAGTTTCCTCCTTCCAACTTGTCCAACACCACCCTCAAAATGCCCTCCATCTTTTTATATATATATATATATTAAGGAATTGTCTACGCCGGTCCCACGATAAGGTTCTCAATCTCCAGATTTGGAGAACTGGGTCCCAGAAACTGAACGGCCCTGATTTGTTGGCTAACCAAGTACTTGGTGATGCGACATGTGCAGTGTGAAATGGGCCGGATCTTACGTCAAGCATGGGGGAAGTCCACGTTGGCAACATGTGGGCCGTTTTTGGGCCTTGGCCTTGCTTCCACGATTTCAACTTCCTATGGGCCCCATCAAATGACATCTTTTGCTTCATAACATCTGCCTCTTTCTTTTTTCTTTTTCCCTCTCTTTTAAGGAAAGTTCGAACCGTCTCATTCAAATTCCACATGCTGCACGTGCTACAATTATCCTTCTGAGTCAATCGATACACGGCAACATCTTGGTTGGGGTTATGTGGGAAACATTTGACAAAAAGAGAAGTGTATATAAAGTATTAGCATATATAATAATATTTTCAAGTAATTATAGCAAAATATATCGGTGATAGACTTTTATCACTCATAAATTTTGCTATATTTAAAATTTTTCTAAAATGTTGCTATACACTTAGTTGTTATCACTAAATTGTTGTTTATTACAATTACTAAAAAAAAATCTAAGAAAAAATAAGATGGTAAGTTTGAGAGAATTTTAACCCAAAAACTAAGTTACTAATTTTTAATTACAAGGACCAAATCGTTACTTTTAAAAGTTTAGAGACCAAATAGTTATTTTATGAAATTTCAGGACTAAAAATAATTTTTAACCTATATATATAAGAAAAGTGTGTGATGTAATAAATTATAATTCAATAATTAAACAAAATATCTAAAAATACTTATAAACTAAAAGGGCGTTTGGCCCACCAACTTATTAGGTTGGTATTAAACAATTCAACTTCAATAGTAAATACTATTGAAATTTGCATATTTATTCGAAAATTTCATCTTCTCCTCTTTCTCTATTTTGCATAATTATCGAATAAATTCATCTTACGACTTTACCCCCAAAGCACATATTTTCTACCTTCAAGATACTAACTCTAGACTTATTAACTCCATTAAATGGGTCAAACATACTCTAGGTATCTTTCATTCGCTCAAAATGAATATAGTTTAACTGATATCAAAACATGTAATATTAATTTTGAAATTAGAAATTCAATCCATCAATTCTTTATAGCGTTAAAAAAGAAAAATTTTCATTTTAATATAGACAATAGAGATACAGAAGAGTCTATTTATATTATTTTTGGAAATTTAATTAATAAATGAAAACAAGCGTGGGATATGATATCACAATATAACCTTTTGATCTCTCAAAGAGTGCCTATTACTATATATAATATATAATAATGCATACGTATGTATATGCACGCCATGATTTATTAGTGATGCACGGAGTATAATAATTAAAAACTTTATAGACTACAAGTCCCTCGTCAATAAAATTGCCTATGGGACGATATCTACCCTTTTCTATAATTATTTTTTTTATATGGACGCAAGAGCAAATCACTGACATTTGTAATGTAGCACGTGCGTTTGAGTTTATAGAGTTCAAATCAATATAATATATAATGCATGTCACCACTAAAGACGGGGTTAATCGGATAGAAAATGCTATTATAAAAATATCGGAAAAATGGATTGTTTTGAAAAGAATTAGAGAAATAATGTAACCTTTTTTGTCTTTTATAGAGCACTTATTCATTTTTTTGTTTGTTAACTTTCGTTACCATTTTGGTAGTAGTTTGCAAATATAACAACTTACAAATATATGTCAAAAATAAATAAATAAATAAATAAAAATTCATATATAACAAAATTTAAATTTTGTCTTCGAAATATATTAGTGATGGATCATATTACAAGTAGGGATCTATCGGTGATAGACCATATCGAGTAGAATCCATCGGTGAAACCATATTGTTGGTAGAAGTTTATTAGCGATAGAGTCTATAACTGATAGATTTTGCTATATTGCAATTTTTTAAAATGTTGCTATACACTTAATCATTATAGATGTTTTTTAAAAAAAATAGAAAAATTATTGAAAATAATTACGAATATAGCAAAATTTTACTTTCTATTTGTGATCTATCATAAATACAAAGTGAAATTTTGTAAATAGTTTGATATTTTTTCTATTTGTAATAATTTTTTCTGATTATTATTCTTAAAAATATTTTTCAATAAAATAACTTTTTTTTTTTTTTTTAATTTCCATCCGTTAACACTTTTTTCACCTCACATATGTCGTTATCTTTTGCCAAAAAGAAACGCCGTTGTTATGAGCATTTAAAATTTCTATTCTAATTGATAGATAATATAAATGGATTCCTTAAATTTATGTGAATTACGTAGATTTGGTAAGTAGATAGATGGACTCCCTCCCCTTTTAAGTTTTTTATGTTTAAGAGTACTTATAAAAAATATAAGAGATATTATCAAATAATTTCTTAATATTGATGTGTAACCTTTTATTTACTGTACATAGATATATACATAAAATAACTTTAAATTAAAATTACATCTACCAGACAACATAATCAAATTTATTTGTTTTTCATTAACATTTCAAACATTTGTAATCATCCAATAGTAAATTAAATAAATTATCATTTAAAGTAGCTTGAATTCTTTGTCATTTAATGAAGCTTAATTTCTCTTGACTTCATTAACGTAACTTATTTTTAGTTGTAATCTTCAACACATGAATAATATGACTTGGTTTGTATCAAATTGTATGATTTATTCAATACTCAAATGCATCTTAAACTCGTGTTGAAATACCAATGATATGTACTTAATCATTGATCTACTACTAATATTTGAAAGGTAGAATTATGACTCTTCATGAATGAGAATTTTTTATTTTGGAGATCATCGTCTTTTCAAAAGATAAGGATATATTTTTGGTGTAGATCCTTGTAGTATTAAAAAATAAATAAATAAAAGAAGGTTTGTTTGTTAATTAAATGTTAAAAAGAGAAAATATTAACTTCTCCATCTTTTACAAATATTAGAAAAGATGTGTGATTTAAATTTAAACGATATTAATTAAAAAGAAAATTATCTGTCTCTATTTTTTCTAATCTGTCCTACTTGAAAAATATGAAATTTGTCGAGATAAAATTGTACCAAGATAAATAACATGGGTATATAAATTTAATCATAAAAATAATTTAAAAAAACTAGTAATGGTTGTGAAATTATTTTTATGATTAAATTTAAATCATATATCTTTCCTAAGATTTGTAAAAGATAGGGAATGTTAGATTTTCGTTCTCATAAGCATTTATTAGACTAACAAGATGAAAGAGGTTTACATTTTCTCTTTTTAAAGAAATGTTTAATACCTCGTCTCTTCAAAAGACGAGAATTTGCACAAAAAATATATAATATGCCAAACAACACTATTTTTATAATAAATTTGGAAATGATTATATTTTTATAAATAGTTTTAATAATAAAAATATTAAATAAAAAATCCCTTCACGAATTTGCTTTTAATAGACATGTTTTTCTTGTTTATATTTGAAAAAGAGAAACAAGTGGTTGCCAAATAAATATATAAATTATATATATATAGAGGTACATCTCAGATGTACCAAACACACACTTCACAAACAAAAAATAAAAATATTTTTAAAAAAAGTAAATAAATTTAACACGTAAGTGAAAAAATAAAAATATTTTTAAAAAAAGTAAATAAATTTAACACGTAACAATTGAGTAGAAAAAATAATTTCTCTTAAGATATGCTTGAGAGTGATTTTAAAAATGACAAAAATTAAACATTTACATACTTAATAAACAGTATTTAAAGAGTGAATTCTCTTAGAATATGCTTGGGATTGATTTTAAAAATGACAAAAATAAAATATTTTTAAATTCCTCAAAAACTAATTTTGATAATATAAAAATTGCATAAAAATATATAATAAAAAATTAGATTAATAATTAAAAATGTACTTTTGAATAATAATTTTAAAAATAACAAAAAAAATAATTTTAATAATTTTAAAATCACTCCGCGCATCCCTTTTTAACATATGATCTAAAATAGTGTAAACATAAGACGGATATTTAAATTTTGGCGTGAAAGTCGTGAAACAATTGAAATAAAAATCACCTGAGAGTCCGAGACTAAAAGGAAAGCACGCCACGTGTCGCGGGTTATGGCAAGCTGAGCTGCCAACCAATTTGGCGAGACATCCCTGTCACGCGCCCCTTTCTCTATCATTCTTTTCCAATTCCGGCGACAATGCTCCACCTTCAATCTCATCTCCTTCAAATTCCATGCTTCCGACTCCACAATCCTCCTCCCTAAGGCCTCATTCTCCATTTCCCCGATCGTTCCTCTGCTATTCTGGTAATGCATCTCTCTCTTCTGCATCCTCCTCTCCTTTTCCTACGTGGTTTTTATTCAATTTTGGTACGATGTATGCTTCATTATGGATGCATAGAGGTTTGATCTAATCCATTCTGGAACGTTTCTTTCACTTTATCTATAAAATCGTCGTCGTTGGCTACACATTCACGTATAATGGGTATTGATTGTTTGGGTATACAACCTCCTCAATGCGGATGCCGGAGGCGCCGATGAATGTTCATTTATTTGGTTCCATTTTAGATGATTATTACAACCTAGGCCATGTTCTTGAATGCATGCGTTTCTTAAGGCTGGGGAGCTCTCTCGTCGGATATGTTAGAAGTTCCCAACCTCCTTTCTGCTTTACTATTTGCTAAGAGTCTGAAGGTTTCGTGTTTATTGGATTGGAACCAATTTGGACAAAAGAAGAAAATAGACTCGTTTATTTTGTTACAAGCAGTCTCATCCCATGCGTTTCTCACTACCTAATTCAACAACGTTTATTTTTCTAAGCTCCCGATTTGTATCTATCTTATTTCCAGCTTGGACTTCTCGTATGGCAGGAAAAATATAGGCATTAGGTGGATGTAAGATGCTATTGTTTAATATCAACCTGTAAAATTTTGGATTTTAAAGGTATAATTCATTCACGGTTAGCTTTTAGCACCTCATGTTTGATGCATCACTGCTATTGAGCTTATTCTATGGGTAATCTAGTTAGTTTTCTGCTTCTCTTCCGCCAAGTTGGACCTGTGGGGCCAAAAGTATGGTTTCACCTGAGGAGGCTCTTTCACACTTTTGTGCATAGTTCGATAGGTTCTCAACTTTTTTTTTTTCCCGTTTAATTTGAGCCCGCTTATAGTTCTGTAGCCAACACGTTGAGTTGGTACTGACATACTCTGCTTTTGGGAATGAGGTGCTCCAGACGAGGTCAAGAATGGCTATCGGATTTAAATACTGGGATGATTGTGTTGACCCACAAGACATAGAAGCAATGTGGAGTTACCCTCAAGTATGCGCTGAATGGTTAGATGCTGGAGAGTCTAAAACGCAAAAGGTTCACCTCTCAAGGGATCCAGATGGACAGCCTTATTTGACTCAGACAGAGATGAAGGTCATACTCTTTCTATAGTGTTTATGGACATAAACTTAAAGCAACCTTTAAGCCTTTAACTTGAATGTTTCTACAGAACTTGAAGGAGTCATAAGCCTTCATTGTATGTTGACTATAATAAGAACCCCTGCCTGATTTTAAAAACAACTCAATCTTGTTTTAATTTCAACTATTTATCCTCTTGAGGAATTTGAATATTTTCCTTCCTGATTATTCAACATCTTTTTCATTTCTGTCGCAGAGAATGAAAATAATTTATTTTCTTCTCTAATTTTGATGCACAAGTTCTTAGACAATGAATGCTATTTAACAGCCTTTAAAATTATTGTAAATTGTGTTGTTCTCCAGGCAGTGGCAGATATCATTGTGCACAGGCACTTTGATTCCAACGTAGATTCTGTAAGTTTTTTTCTCTCTCTTTTTTTTTTCCCTTTTTTCCCGCTGTATGTTTGCCTCTTACGCTTTATCTACTTGCAGTTATTTCATTGTGCTGATGTTGATATTCAATTTACTTTTCTACTAGTATTCTTTCATTTTTTTTCCTCAATGAAAGTGGTTGATCTTATCAAAATAACAAAATCAAAAAATCTTCTCTACAAAAAAAGGGTAATTTTTTTACTATTTTCTGAGCACTTGTAGTGCAAGAAATAGTTGCTTTACTTAATTTGCAGATATGTTGTAATAATTCATAATTTGCACAGGAAATGATCTGTGCCATAGCAGAACTTCAGAGTGATAGACAGCCTCTTGCAACACGTTATGACAAAAAAACCAAGGAGACGACATTAGGGATCATGCAAATAACACTTAAAACTGCTGAGTGGTTGGTCAGGTATGAAAATTCCGTATTTTATATCTTCTACATATTTAAATATATACAAAACGTATTTCATTGAATAAAATCCGATTAGGACACATTACACTAGTAACATTTTTGGTTTGCAGTGAATTGGGCTATCAATCTTATCAATTAGAAGGGAACCCAGAAGTTCTGAGTAAGCCCTTTGCCAGTGTATATTTTGGGGCTGCTTACCTTAAATGGTTATCAAACTTTGAGCAGAAGTAAGTCACTGAACTTGCATTTTGTTCATTTATTGGTTGTATATTCTCATCGGCGCTTCTAGTTCAGTGTATATATTATTTTTCACCAAGTAGTTAGTATCATTAACCCTCTAACTATATGGTTCCATATATTAACAAAGCAAACTCCTTTTCAGAGAAAGAAGTGAAGAGTTTGTAGTTAGGGCCTATAAAGGTGGTACAAAGAAGGCGACTCACAAAACAACTTTACCATACTGGAAACGATATCTATCAGTAAAAGAAAGTCTTCCATCCAGGTGCTCATATCCTATTGATGAACAAAGTTTGAATTGCAATAAAGTTTATGTTCAGATGTTAGTTAATCCGGTTAACAGTTATATGGATACATGAACAACTTAAGAATATAAATTTACTGATGAAGCGTAAGGGCATACTTTAAGCTTATATTTAGCTCGCCCTGTTGTTCTCATAATGCATGAGAGCAGAAACTATTTTCTTTCTTTTTTTTTTTTTTTTTCTTTTAAGCTTGATTGATTAGTTTTTTTAAGAAAAAAAATATATATTAAAATTAGTCAAAAAGTTAGGTCATTGAATATTTAGATTATGAGTCTGATTCTAACTTCTTGGGTATTTTACCTTCATACATACCACCAAAACAATATTCCTCCAGATGTATAATTTTGTTCTTCTAGTGGTTCTATTAAATATATCCCATCTTCAATTTTAAACATGTCTTACTTTTTGCGTATAAAGTTCCTCATCCCTTTACAAGACTGTCAATCAGAAGGTGTCAGGAAACGGTTCTACTCTGCTTTTGAGATTTGACCCGAAATGAAGTGGTCGAGTCGGTTGCAGCAGAACTCGCACATTTTGGCAGAAACTATGGACTCTTAGTCCTCTGTAATATTTGAACTATCTCGGTGCTTGCATTTAAGATCATGTCTGGATTGCTGTTTTTGGTATTACAGTGGAAGCCTTTGTTTAAATAATCGTATGTCTAATTAAAATGGGTTAATTGCTTATGAGTCATGATAGAAAGAAAACAGTCTTAGTACAATGTTCCAACTTTTAAACTGATCATTACATTGGTTATGTCTAGGAAACATAGCAATGAAGTCTCCAGCTCTGCTACGTCGCCTCCACCTGCCTCAGGGAATACAGGTTGCATTTCCTTACACGCCTCTGATGACTCATTTACTTGTGAATCTTATTCTCGATATTAAAAACTTGGATAGCTGGAGTAAAGGACTTTTTTTTTTCTTTTTCCTTTTCTTATTTTTCAAAGACAAGCAGAAAAGGGAAAAGGGTCAAAGTCAAACAATGAAAAAAAGAAGAAAAAGAAGCGGAAGATAACTCTTTTGGACTAAAAAAGCATGTACATAGAGCGCTCTTTTTTTAAACCTAATGCAAGAAATGATTAATCAATACCGTTTACCAACATGAAGTACCTAAAAAAAAAAAGAAAGAAAAAAGAAAAAAGAAAAAAAGTCAATCTAGTATTACAAATGAACAGAATGTCGCTCAGTGTTCTTGAATCATATGACAGAGTAATCTTCCCGAGAGAGAACAATCAATTGATTATAGAAGAGAAAATAAGAAGAAAACAGCAAGAAGTTGGATTTGAGAGAGTCATCCTTTCCGAACATAAATAATTAGTGTGAATTGATTTTTGCCACCAGCCAAGAGCTTTGGCTTTATTACATATACAACTTTTATTTCTTCACTAGAGTATAGGATACATGAATACATGCCTGCGGACACATATGTATTTGCATTGCATGGAAATGACAGGCTATTTTCTCCTCTCAAAGAGGGTGCAGCTACTAATTATACATTTTGGGATTGTCGAGCTACCCCTGAGGACATGGAAGAGATGTGGAATAATCCTAATGTTCTGAAAGAGTGGACTAAATCTGGAGAGAAAAAGGGCAATGTACGGTTTTCTCATGATTTAAAGAAAAGACCCTATGTTTCCCGAGTGGAATTGAAGGTAAAAATTAATAAGATTCTCGTACATCATAAGAATACTTATTTTCTGTGGCTTTCTATGTTTTTACATTCAGCTTATATTTGTAGGAAAGTTGCTTTTATTTTATATTCAGATACGCAGTGATCTAGAACCATTTGCAACAAATAACTCGTCACATTCCTCTTATCAATGCTCTAATCTCTAAATTCTCTCAAGAAAGAGGAGAGATTTTGAAATTTCTTGCACAAGCTTGCTATCATGTTATAGCTTCCATGCACCTGATTGATTCAACTTCTTGAGGGAAATAAACCAACAGCGTTTTAAATTTGTAAAGGGAATCTTCATTCTAATTGGCATCGACTTGCAGGCCATTGCTGAGATTATTCTTTCAAAACATTTCAGTACAAAAGGAGTCAAACCAGTAAGTCTCCAGCCAATTCATCCCGTACTTTCGTTTGGAATATATCTTCTCTGATGCTTTTCTCTGTTTTGTTTGATACTTTAACATTTTCTGTAGTGTTTGTCCATAATATGAGCGTGGGAGCCGAAAAACTCAATTATGTATACAATAATAAATAATACACTACAGCTAAAAGTAGTATATATATGTGTGTAAAAAAATTTTAAAAAAAAAACACCCATATTTCAACATGAACCAATTGATGAAGAACCGAAGCCTTTATCCAACAAACCCTCACGCAAAAGCTCTAGAATTTGAATTCATAATGGAAGGAGTGTGATTAGAAAGAAAATTAGAAAGGGAACACCATGAAGAGCAATGAAGCTTGGACAACTTTAAGATGTCGTCCTAAATGAAAACTCAATTATAAATATTACATGCTGTACCGTGGATTTCCACACACATTCAACGTCTTCTAGTACTTAAAGGACACAATTGTACGACCTATAAAATATATATCCTGTTCAATTTCCTACACCTGAAGGGCAAATTGTGTTAATGAATTATTCATTTAGAAATTTAACACCAGTTTGAACTGATATAACGCAATTGTTTTCAAAGATTTGTTGGAACAATTTTCTCCTGAACCAAATAACTAATTATTCAATTTAACGTTCTTCACAAAACTATTTATGGTACGAGTATTCGTTGGTGCACAGACTGTTCTATGTGCTTTAGCAGAGGTGGTTAGCATGCGCTTCATTAATGGAGTTGGAGCGCGTCCTGGAATAATGGGGATTGACTATTCAACTGCATTTTGGCTCTACATGTATGTCAATCTTGTACGATTTACTAAACAGTATCAGCATATGTCTATCATTGTACTATTGTGGGCTAGTTACATTATTCATGTGAATCAGTTGTTTGTTGGATTAGGGAGTTGAGCTACAGAGCATACAGACTTGATTCTGTTGACGACTTAACCAAGCCATTTGTGTCCATGTATTTCGGTGCTGCCTACTTGGCTTGGTTATCTGACTATGAAGGGAGGTAGGTTTCTTCTAGGATGAAAATCATCAGTATGAAACAATTATCTACCAATTACCGTATCTGAAGTGGTAGTTTTGACCAGGGAACGAACTCGGCAGTTTGTCGTTCAGGCTTATATAGCCGGGCCGCAAAATGTAGATCTTCAAGAGACAGGCCCACTGTGGCTCAAATTTGAGGAAGCATTGAGCAACTACGAAGACAATAAAAGGTTAAGATATTTCTGAACAACTCCCTCTATTTTATGCTTCAATTTTCTTCTACTTACATGACTAATACAGTAATGGTTATTTTACCTCAGTGGCGCTCAAGGGAGCTGTTCCATCATGTAAAGCAGGCATTTACCTTACTATCTGTTTTCATCCGCAAGTCGTCAATCATCACTTGATCTCTCACGACAAGAAAAGGATGGAAGCAAGATGTTCATTCTTTCACACGACAAAACCGACCACCACTTGGAAGTTTTTGTTCTGTACAGTACTGGAACATTATCTGTTCCATAAATTCCTTCTATTCATTTGCCGACCGATATATTTCAGTGCCAGCAACTCCTGTCTTTGGGTTTTCTGTACGGATGAAATAGAATTCCTAACCAAAACTAGAAATTAGAGCCAAAGCTTATGAAAACAGGAATAAAAACAGTTGGTAATGTAAATGTAGCAAAAATGAAATACCCGTCTTTCCTGATTATGCAATATATTTTTCTTCCCTTTCACTGTCTCCTTTTTCTCCGAATGTTTTCTTCTCTATTCAAACTTGTGGCTCCTGCATTTTTTACTGCGTGATGCTCTTTGAGACTTCTTTGTACTCGTACCCAGTTTATGTGTTATCTGACGAACATTTTGCAGTTCAGAGATTTTTTTGATATTCAAATTGAGGGCGAACCTTAGTGGTAAAGTTATTTACGAAGGTGTTTATGATGAAGATGGTAAACTGTTCCCAGCTATATTTTCTTAATATTTTGTCAGACCTTTAAATCGAAGGTACTCATAATTCCTGAACAAAATGACCTCAATGTGTATAAACCTATTGTGAGTCTGTGACCTCTACTTGACAAGACTTTGAGATAAATGTCAAAAATTCATGTGATCTATAAACGCCACTTGGCCAGAATGAAAGTTTGTTTGCTTTGTTTCATACACTTCAATTTTTTTTTCCTCCTGAAAAAGAAGCATTACATGGGTGGATTTAAATTCCTTTTAAGCTTTTGTTGTACCAAAAATAGAAAAAAGAAAAGAAAAACTAAATACACTGAATATAAGTAACATAAATGTGAATGACTTGAGTCAAGGCAATACAAATGATTCAGAACTTACCTCTTAAGGAATGTTCAAAGTAGGCAACAAGTGCAGAGTCGTTCATTCTCTTTCCTTTTTAAGGACAAGAAATTACGCTACCAAAAGGGAAAGAACTATAAGTTGAAGATTCATCATATCTTCTGTATAAGGGAATTCACGATGCATGCTTAATTTCATGCTTATTTCGGTGGCAGTATCTTTAGTTTCCTTGTTTTAGAAGTTGAAAAGTGAGATTTTCCCCTACCTTTCACATTAATTATCCATCATTATGAATGTATTTTAGCATTTTGAAATGAATTATATTTTGGAAAAATGAAATTCCAGCGGCAAGAGTCACTTTTTCTCACACCAATCTTCTCACAGAATTCCCTTCAAGAAAAAGAACAAAAGAAGAGTCACCAGAAAAGCTTAACCCTTTTGCCCGATCAAAAGCTAATGAGTCGAAAGAATCTGTCACTGGCTTCGTTCACAGTGGTAACCACTCAAAATGGTTTCAAAGCTTATTACAAAGTCCATTAGTTTCTTTCTTTTAAAGACTTCTTACTAAAAAAGATGAATTTTTGAAAAACAATCTATTTTTAAGGTTAATCCAGACCAACCTCTTCTTATGAAATTAAAGCAACCACATATTGAATCAAAACACTCGTGAACAAAAGGCGATTGATTCATGGTTAAACCGCCTGAATCCATCAGGCATTAGCATTACTCAATATCTCAAATTGATGAAAAAAAATGATCCAATCCAATAACGTGGACCATATATGTTCAGAGGAGAATTTTGGGACTTATTCGAATATAATCTATCCTATAACTACAACCTCTTCTCAAAGAAAAAAGACAAGCTCGAGAAATCCTCAAAAGGGTTGAGAAACAACAACCTTAACGATATAACACAGGGAAAACGGCGAGAGAATTGACTCTCCCTCAAGCTTAAGCATCGTCGAGAGCAAGGACGCCAGGAAGCGTTTTTCCTTCAAGAAGCTCTAAGCTGGCACCACCACCAGTGGAGATGTGGCTCATCTTATCTGCAAGCCCAACCTTCTCAACAGCCGCAACAGAGTCGCCTCCTCCAATTATGGTGGTAACTCCCTTCCCACTCAGCTCTGCCAACTTCTTCGCAATTGCCTGCAAAAGAAAGAGCATAAACCAAAGAACACCATTCTGAGTAACATTCGTGTAGATTTTTATAAAAAATTAGAAAGATTTCTACATTCGTGTAGATTTTTCATAAAAAAATTAGAAAGATTTCTACTCAAGGAAAATGCAAAAACCACCCCTACTACAATATGGTTGTATTGTAGTAGTTGCAATTACACCCTTCCAATGCCAAAAGTTGAGCCCTCAAACTTATGAGTGTTAAAATGTAATTTGGGGTTCAGTTTCTAAGTTTGAGGATCCAAGTTTAACACTTAATTTATATTTGGAACACTCCACTATACATATCCATTGTATAGTATTTTAATAGTTTAGAAACGTGTATAAGAAAGGTGTATGAAACAAATGCAGAGTTGGTACTTTTTTATAATTTAGCCTGTATACAGCTCAAAACATAAAACTGGTCTCCACAATTGCATACCTCTGTTCCCGCCGCAAACTTGTCAAACTCAAACACTCCCATAGGTCCATTCCAAATAATGGTTTGGGTAGAATCCAAAGCTTCACCAAAACTCTTGATAGAATCAGGTCCAATATCCAACCCCATCCAGCCATCTGGAATACTTGATGCTGCCACAACCTGAAAGAGGATGGAAAAACTGCTTACAATGAGAGAATGTTGAAGCTCAAATTACCATTTTCGTTTGAAGAAAAGATAACTTACAAACCTTGCTGTCAGCATCAGCAGCAAATTTATCCGCTACCACTACGTCAGTTGGAAGCAAAAGAGAAACTCCCTTGGCTTTTGCCTTCTCAATGAGTGAGGTGGCAAGGTCAAGCTTGTCTTCTTCAACAAGTGATTTACCCACTGCGTGACCTTGTGCCTTGTAGAAGGTAAAGATCATTCCTCCACCCAGGAAAAGAAGGTTAACCTTTTCCAACAAGGATTCAATCACTCCAATCTTTGAAGACACCTTCGAACCACCAACAATGGCAGCAAATGGTCTCTTGGGATTAGACACAGCTCCGACCAAGTAGTCAAGTTCCTGAACCAAAAGCACCATCAGTAGTCCAATTAGGCATCTTCACAATAACCACCAAACATGATTTGATTTTCACTGTCAACAAGAAAGGTGATAGAGCATGCAACAAACCTTCTGCATAAGGAAACCAGCAACAGAAGGTTTCAAGTACTTAGCAACACCCTCCGTGGAAGCGTGGGCTCTGTGAGCAGTTCCAAAAGCATCGTTAACATAGAGATCCGCGAGAGAAGCCAACTTTTTGGCAAACTCAGGGTCATTCTTCTCTTCCTCCTTGTAAAACCTCACGTTTTCAAGCAGCAAGACACCTCCCTCGGGCAATTCAGCGACCAACTTCTCAACTTCCTCGCCAATACAATCATTAGCCATTACCACCTATTATGGGAGGGGTAACGAGATTTCAGTAATCGGTAGCGTTATAATCAAATACAAACACAAATCGCAAAAAAGAGTGTAGAAAATGTAGATGTCACACCTGAAGTCCAAGGAGCTCAGAAAGCCTGGGAACAAGAGGCTTCAAACTGTATTTTGGTGTTACACCCTTTGGACGTCCCTGAAGAACCAGAATAATCAATGGTAAAGTGAGCAAATGGATTAAACAAAATGGAAGTTGCGGCAAATTTGGAAGGGGATCGAGCATTGCTGCAGAGTAAAGGGATAGAGCAGAATAAATGAACTTAGTTCTCGTCGGTATAAAACGTCATATTATTTGATCAAACACAATAAAATAATACATAGCGACACTCTAAAGATTTACTCGCGAAAATTGCTTCTAACATCGAAGGTCGATGAGACTTCCAATACTTGACACTGTGAATATTAGATCCACAAAACTGAATCGGGGGAATAAAATTGTACAGTTATCTAAATTCACAAAACAAGATGTGAAAAAAATGGGGAAATGATGACGATCGTTCCTGAAAACCAAGGATCGGAACTTAAAATTCTCAGACATGTTATAAAATGCAACGATTGAAAGAACCCAGAAACCAAAACTACGGAAAGGCAAGCCAGACAGATAGATCTCGCGAGAATGAGAAAGAGAGAAAGAAAATGAAGTGAAAGAGAAGAAGAATCGCACCAAATGGCTGGAGAGGATGACCCTAGCACCATGGCTAAGCAAATACTTAATGGTAGGCACAGCGGCACGGATTCTGGTGTCATCGGTGATGTTGAAACTGTCATCCAAAGGAACGTTGAGATCGACTCTGACGAACACCCTCTTTCCCTTCAAATCAGCCTCCTTGAGAGTACCGACGCTCCTTTTGGTAGCCATAAGAATCGCCTAAGAAAAAATCAAATAGAAAACAAGGAATCAAAAAGGGAGCCAGATAAGAAAAAGATCGGGAGACGGAAGAGAAGGCCGAAATTGGTGAAACTTACGAGGAAATAGAAGATGAGAAATTAGAGAAGCGGTGGAGAGTGAGGTGAAGCAAATACGAAGGAAATGAGAAGGGAGGAGGAGGCAATTTATAGAAGGAAAGTGATAATTGAGGAAAGCGGACACGTGGTGAGGAGCGGAGATCAGCGGCGGGGTGTGCGGGTTGGGATTTAGACCTATTTGTTGGAGTTCAAACTTTTAACTCCAACAAACAAATACGGTGGGAGCGAAGTGGTGGTCTCGTCTCTCTGTGGTCTTGCTAAAATCCCAGGTTTTGAAACCCTTTTTTATTTTTTTTATTATTTTTTCTTTCTTCCTTCCTTTATTAGAACGAGATGGCAAATGGATAATCCAAGTTTACATCCTAATTATGATATTTTTTATTTTTTATTTCTCGAACATAATTATGTTTTTAAACACGTAGGGTTCAAATCACATATCTCTTATCGCTAAATATGATTATGATTCTAATTTTTGTGGGGTTTTCTTAACTTCACATTAATTGATATTATCTTTTCCTCTAAAAATTAGTTGTCGATCATCAATTATTGTACTAGAAAAAGCTGAAAATACGTGTTAATTGTTAGTGTTGCAATCTTATATTTATAATCTTATTCTAACGGTTTGTCTTTCATTAGAGTACAAAAATAAATTTACTGTTTAGTTTATAACTATTTTTAAGTAGTTTGATCATGATGTTTATAGATATCCTATCCAACAACCTCATTTCATTCAATATAGTTATTTTTATGAGTTTTCGAATTATGCTCACTCTAATAACATGGTTAAAATGTTTGAAACTATCTTTTTAATATTATATCCAATACAATATAATAATGTATAAGTTTAAATCGTTTTTTAGTTCTTGGACTAATGATTAAAACAATTAAATTTAGCATTTTTAGTATAGAAAATTTTAATTTCATACATGATTAACATATCTATATGTCAGTTTAACTATGTTTGTTGTAGCGGATAATTAGCAATTTATCTACTAGAATTATGTTTGGATGGTCAGTATAAAGATTTTGTTTTCCTCCTTTTTCAACTAATTGATTTTATATTCCCAGTCAGTCGATTCATATATAATTGTGGAAGCGACTGCAGGATCCATCCATTTCAAAGAGACGGGTTCATGAAATCGCCCGTGATGGCTTACCTCATCTCCCCACGACTCCCACAGCCCAAGAAAAGATGCGTTTAGAATAATCCTAATAAGATTCTATCTACACACAGAAGAAAAAGTGAAATATTTGGTTAAAAAGAGAAGGCACCAACTAAAGCAAGTCAAATGGAAAGTTGTGGCCTTTGTTGATCCTCTTCTTTTTCTACGAAAGGAAATGTGGCGGATCATTTACTTTGCTTGCATGCCTCACCATAGACACCCAAGAAAAGTTGCTGTCTTTTACACCACGCATCACTTGTACGTTTACCTCTAATGGTTTTATTGGACTGCCTAAAGAATCTTCAATTTTATCTACCAAACTGAGCATTACATATATATATATATACGAGTGATCATGGGGGAAGATGCACCGGTAAGAATAAATCAAAGATTGTATCTACAAAGACCACGTAGTGTCTCAGCCTTAAATTCTACCCCTCTCTTATTCTCGAGTCAACTCTTTTCTATACTTCTCATAAAACATGTTTGGATAAATGTAGGAGAGAGGGAAAAATACTTAAAGTTCATTACAAACTATACCTATTTATGTGCATTCCATCAAATTATCTAACCATAGTTTATTATGTGACAAATTCTTACATTTTCTTTAAATAATTTTAATTTTACTTTTGTGTGTATTTAAAGTGAGATGCATAGATATAAGTGTATATATAGGTTGCATCTAAGTATTGTTCATAGGAAGAGCTTTAGATTATGTTGCATACCTTTACAATGTTGTCACATCTACCTTTTATTAGAAGAAAGTGCATGAGGTACTTATAGATAGATGCTCGCATTGGGTTATTATTGTTAAAGGTATCAAATCGTTACTGACCAAAAAATTTAAGATACTTCACGACCCAAGCAGTAACCCATTAAAGCAAAGGTTGAGACACGCGTCCTCTAGGGATTGACCGCCAGTTCAGAAATCAAATCCAAAATGAACAGAAGCTTGAACCACTGCGGTGCACGCCACTACTATACAATTACTATGCATGGTTCAAAGTCAAATTAATCCAGATCGTCTTGCAAGCCTCAGTGATATGATGAACATTTCAGGATCCCCGATTTCCAATTCCATGGCTTTGCCTTCACCATGTTTTTTTTGTTATCTAATTGAGGCCTTTCCGTAAAAAGCTTCTATTTTACTTGGAGTTGGGTGTGGATCCACGTAAATTGCCGATTCCAAAAGTTTCCTTGCACTTCTGCACGTATTCCTTCTAATGGCTATCCTTAGTCCTCCCAAACTCCTAATTTCATCTTCTCTTCTCCAATTCCACCATTTTCATTACCCAATTCCCTTCAATTTTCAACAGAAAAACCCTAATGGAATCAATAAACATTTCCATTTAGAAAGCCATCAGCGTCTCCTCCCTCTGTCTAGAGCTCTTCGCGAATGGCAAGATTACGAAGAGGCAGTGAAGCGCAAGGATCTCGCTGAAGCTCTTAGGTTTCTCGAATCCTTTGACAGAGAAAGCGCAATCGAACCCATTAATGATTCGGCACCTGCTGGTTCAGCTCCGTCTGCTCTTGGGAATCCGCGGTTATCTGGCTGGGAGAGGGACTGGGAGGTACTAGACACTTGTTTAAATGCGGATGATATGAAGCTTGTTGCCGATGCTTATGGGTTTCTCAGGGACAGAGGATTTTTGCCCAATTTTGGAAAGTGCAGGAACATTGGTACACCCCTTTCTCTGTCTCCACCATGTGAATTTATTTCATTAGTGTTGAAGGTTTTTCGCCATGTTTTCTGTCGATATCAAATTGGGAAATTAGTTCCCATCTGTCAACTTTGAATTTCGTGAAGATGGTTATGGGCGAAGAATGCAAGCATCGAGAAACGACTTTCCCTTTCGGCTTCCATCAATCTCTTTAGCATGTATCTACACGCCGTATTGCAGGGGCTTTACTTTATTGTTGATTTTCAGTACCCATTTTACTTGATGATTTGTGTATGTCGAGTTTCCCTAAGGCTCTAAATTCTTGTGAAGTTATGGCCTAAAATGATTTATCAACGTTTAATAATCAACAACGAGAGCTTTCAAATTTATTAGTTTGCAGCGTTATCCACCAGTTTTATACTACTTATTTGAGCACAGTGACTGATGAACTAGCCATACCTGCAGTTTTGGAGGGTCGAAGAGATGTCACGCCGTCTGTGTTGGAGTCTACAACTGGATTAGAAGGTAATTTGATAAATCTCGGCTTTCAGATGGATTTATCATTCATATTCCACTTATCACTTACTTTCTTTCCCTGGCCTCCTGTGTTATTCCAGTCTCCAAGTTATCTCCAAAGAAATGGGGTCTTTCAGGCAGCTCTCGTTACGCTTTGATTGCTTTTCTTGGTGGAACATCCTTTCTGCTCTCGCAGGACATAGATATTAGGCCAAACCTTTTGGCACTGCTGGGGCTGGCATTTTTGGATTCTATCCTCCTTGGTGGTACTTGTCTAGCACAAATCTCCAGCTATTGGCCACCATATAGGCGTCAAATCCTTGTACACGAAGCTGGACATCTACTGACTGGTATGCTCTACTAATATTGAATCATCAAGAACTCTGTGTTATTCATATGCTATTTACTTGGAATGGTACTTCATGCAAATATGTGAGCACAGCTGCTGAATGTTGATAAAAGTTCCTCTACCCTATTGCAG
This sequence comes from Citrullus mucosospermus, assembly GCA_030954485.1. Lineage (NCBI taxonomy): Eukaryota > Viridiplantae > Streptophyta > Magnoliopsida > Cucurbitales > Cucurbitaceae > Citrullus > Citrullus mucosospermus. Next base: position 37,577,490 of record CM062063.1, on the reverse strand, counting down.
CTTACCTCATGGGCTGCCCGATTCGTGGAGTGATTTTGGATCCGATCGTTGCCATGCAAATGGGGATACAAGGACAGGTAAACAATCCTTTCATATGCATTTCAAACTAAAGTCTTGAAATCATGGTAATTGAAAATGATTTGAATATGAGGTACCCATGTGGGTTATGCATCAAGCAGGTGGCTTTTTAACTAAAATTAAATGAAAAAAAAATATATAATAAAATTAACTCAATAATACATCATATGAAGTTGTCGCTGTGATAAAAAGGATAAGCAACACGTTGGAGAGTAACGGTGGACTTGGATGGCTAAATGTGAAATCTTTGATTCTGTATTGATGAGTCTTTTTATTCTGAATTTAATAGGCAGGTACCCAGTTTTGGGATGAAAAAATGGCAAGCAGTCTTGCTGAAGGACGTTTGGATGGTACTTCCTTTGACAGGTGATCATGATAAAGGGTTCCTCATTTGAAAAGGATCCAATCTATTTTTCCTATTATAGTACTATCAATATATATTGCATTCAGCTTCTTGAGCTTTTTAAGGCTTCAAAAGGTTGGGATCTACAAAAATAATGGTAGATATGGTATAGTTCTTAGCAATGTTTTCTGATTTTTAGTGATCATATGAGTGGACTCAGTTTTATGCCTGATACTCTGTATATAATAACTAACTTGGAAATGCCCTGGGCCATGATTGGTGTCAGGTACTGCATGGTCCTTTTTGCGGGCATTGCAGCTGAAGCTCTTGTTTACGGTGAAGCAGAGGGAGGAGAGAATGATGAAAATTTGTTTAGAAGTATTTGCATTCTTTTGCAACCCCCATTGTCTGTTGCGCAGGTTCACATTCTAATGCGCTTGAGTTGATACATTCTTCCAATGTGTACAGACATATTGACCACTTTTCTGACTTCTGCTAGTTTTTTTCACTTCACAGATGTCAAATCAAGCAAGATGGGCTGTTCTACAATCTTACAATCTGCTGAAGTGGCACAAACATGCACACCAAGTAGCTGTCAAAGCTTTGGAAAGTGGAAGCAGTCTCAGTGTTGTAATTAGGAGAATTGAGGATGCATTGTCGACAAATAGATGAAGAACGGAAATACAATCCTACATATTTCCATTCCTCTTCTTTACCTCCTTGCAGGTAACTTCTTTGTGAGATAGTCAACTTTATTTTAGTTTTCTTTTCCTCCGGTTTTTTGCTTTTAAGTTGATTAAAGTTGGTCTGAACTTTATCAGGATGTAGAAGATAGCAATCTTATACATTTATAAATGGTGTGATATATCAATTTGAGGGCCAGCTTTTTCCTTTGGTCACTTCGGTTACCTGCTATTTGGATAGTTCTTTTGAGGATATGTGTGTTTGGGGCCCATGTTTTGAATCTTAGAACAAAGGTGACATTGGAAGGCTGGATACAGCGTTAAAGAGTTGACGAATGAAACTTTGCTCAGATGAGCCTTTTGTTTTGAGATGGTTGGCACCTGTACATACACTTCTCAAGCAGTTTTCAAATGGATCCATTTGCCTAAAGGTTCCTGCCTGCTCTCTCTCTCACATGAGCGCGCACACAAACAATTCATGAGACTGGCCTTACCTGCTGGTTCTCTATTCCATGTCCTGAAGTTCACAATTTTGAATAAAACACAGAATTTCCACCGCTTACGAGTCTCTGGTTTGCCTTGGCTGTGTGTTGCAATTTGCATTTTTGCTGTGCAGGTCAGCATGCCTTGTTTGATTCAGAATGGACAGTTCCTTGCTTGTGAATGAAAGGCCATCTACTCGAATTATTTGTAGGGATGGCCATTTTAAAGCAGCATACTTCATCCATTTTCCTTCAGGCATTGGCTTAGACCATTCTTAAGCTCCATCAAACTGATGAAACCCATGTTCTCGTCTGGATCTAAACTATTGTCCAAATGCTCCTATAAATGCATTTCCATGGTTTTCTATGTGCATGAGGGACCCATCAAAGCTATAACCTCATGTTGCAGCATAAGCAGGATTGACTAGAAGTCAATGGATTTAATAATGGATTTGTTATCTAGGGAACACCAAATCCTTTTAGATGATTGGTCTTTACATGTATAACATGGGGGGTGATGGATTAGGTGCCAAAGCTTAAAGATTGAATTAGTTGAACTAAACTTTAAACAGGGTGAACCAGCTATATGTATCAATTGGCTACTTCATTATCAATACATAAATATACTTTTTCTTAAGAAGTTGGTCTTTCAATGCATGATGAAGAATAGAATTATATTCTGCGCTGCAATCTGCTTGGCCTTCCTAGCTGTTATTCTCCTGGCCTTGCTCTCGCCGGTATCCCACAGAAAGCAGGCCAAGCACGACAGAAAGCCACCATGGGCAGACCTGTCCCTCTACATCCAACGGCCACATTCTAAAGCAAATGCCAGATCTAACGATAATCAGCCTGTAACAAGGCCAGATTCTGGGATTTTTGTCTTCCACCGAACACTCACAAAGGGACCTGAGAATACTTCCCAAATTGTCGGAAATGCTCAAGGTTTCATCATTCCAAACGAACAGTTTGCTCGTTCGTCGTTCAATATCATCTATCTGAGTTTCAACACGCCCGAATATTCAGGCAGCTTGAGTGTCCATGCAAAACATATTGGGCATGAGAATAGAGAAGAAATGACAGTGGTTGGGGGGACAGGTTCTTTTGCTTTTGCACAAGGGATAGCTATTTTTCTTCAGACAGAGAGGCAGACATCTATTACAGATACATCTTATCATTTAAAGCTTCAACTTCAATTCCCCAAATGATAATGATTATGCAAAGTAGTCCCACATGCTTCTTTCTTTGATGATTTGTAATAAAGCACAATTTTGTGTACCACTGAGGAAGCATCCTCCGCATTCCAGTTGTAAAAACTATCTGAGTAAGATATACATTGTTCAAATAAAGACTAATGGAACTTGAGATGCCATTGATCTTTTTAGCTTTTTGTTGCAAACTGTTTTCAATTCTTTTTAGTTGGAATCTTGATCTTGACATGAGAATTTCAACTGTACATGCCAATTATTGGGGAGTTAGGTTCACTTTGGTAAAAGAATATATATACTGAACATTGCATATTAACTCATGAACAATCTTAAATTGTAAATTATACACATTACTCATGAACAATATGAACAATTTTGATAATACTTTATAGATGTAACTAATATTCTAAACATTATGTTTTTGTGAAGGACTTGATTACTTTGGAATCTATAGTTATAAATTTTCTAATGTTGCCATCAGAGTTCACCTAGCTTACTAGGAGTAGAACGCATTTATTCGATTCATGCAAAATTAAATTAGATTATTGTTTATCGTTTGCCTAACCTATTTTAGAAAGTGCATTCGAAGATAACAAATAACAAGAAACAATACTCTGAAAATTAAAAAAATGAAAGATAGAAGAATGGGGAAACATGGGATTAAGCGCAACTAACACCTACACCAGAGCTCTCGACTCTTTTTATAACAAATTATTCAATGAGGTTGCTACAATGTAACTGGATTAAAAATTTACGGACACTTTTCTTTCATGCATCCGATTCTAAAAAGATTGCCAGTTATATTGTGACGATCCAAATCATTTATCTTATCTTGATGATGGCTCGTTTGGAAAGCAAATGTGGATATAATAAGCTTTTTATGTGAAGCAGTTGGGTGTGGCAACGTGCATTGGTTGTTGAGAACAGAAGCATTTGAAAGGAGAAAAGGGAATACAGTATTTGTTGTTGTTTTTTTTTTTTTTTTTTCCCAATAAGGAGTATTTCTGTATTTGCTTTTCTTAGAAGCTAAAGAAAAGGAAGTTCATTTTTTATCTCCAAAAGAAAATAAGTCAATAATAATAAATAGAAAAAAACCAAGACCCAAAAACCGAGGGTCCGAATTCATTATTAAACGATTAATTAGGCCCCCGAGATTCGGTGTCTTGCTGTATTTCGGACGGCTTACCCTTCACTTTCACTCCCACTCCGACTGTACTGTAGTCTGTACCGCACTTGTCTCCTTTCCTCAACAATGGCTTGAGCTTCTCCTCTGCTGGCGCCTCTCTGTTTCTTTTACGCCTTCTTCATTTCTCTCTCTTTCCTATTGACTACAGATCTACCAACTACGCCATTGCTGTTTGTTCCTCAGGTTCGTTACCTGTATCCACTTCCTAAATACCAAATTTGAAAGAGACTTCCCAACTTCATTTTCATTTTCTTCTTATCTTACTTCTGCAACTGCTAACCTTCTCCCAAAACCCTAGATCTACTACAATGCATCTTCTACATCGCCGAGATTCTACTCCCGCGTCTATCAAATGGCACAACAAGGTAATGGTGCTTCTCCTCTCTTCCTCTCTCGCCCTCCCGCTCGAATTTGACTTCTTCTCTCGCTTTTCTGTGTTTCCTGTCTCGTTCTCTGTGTAGTTTGAGGAGAATTTGGAGCAATGGCCACATCTCAATGAGCTCGTGCAGTGCTATTCCACAGACTGGGTAAAGGATGAAAATAAGTACGGTCACTATGAGACTATCGGGCCCGTGTCCTTTCAGAATCAGATATACGAAGGCCCCGATACTGACATTGAGACTGGTAATTATGATTTTATTTTCTCACAAGTACTACTTAATTCTCTATCTCGTCAATAATTTTGATATTTAGACCGAATGGCGGTCGACATACAGTGTGGACGGCTCATAGCTTCCTCTTATGTAGCTTCTTTTGCTGTATTTATCTTTCCCTGTGACTTCAATCGGTGGCGCATCTGTTAGACTGGGTGGATTTATGCACGTACCTCCTCCCACACACATATATACACGTACATGCAGTTAGGACTCTGAATGAAACACGTCCCCTTTTCCAATCAAGTTTTGAATACTATCTTCATGAATATTCATACGTGTAGACTTCACAAGTCATGAACATTGGTCTTTCAGTAGATAAAACTGAGGGCAGTAGAAGGTACGAGGGATCTCGTTTATTTGCGAGCTTTTCACCACATAAACTACGGAACTAATATCTTAGTTTATGAAGGCTATAAACCACGACTTGCGTGGTTCGAGCATGTCACAAGTTATGGTTAGTTTATGCTTGTAGCGAACAGTTGGCCTAGATCCTAATAATTGTAAACTAGCTATAGCTATAGTGCACTGTGGCTCTAGAATAATATATTTCCTAAACTAGGGAAATAATATCTTAATTTATGAGGGCCACAAGCATATAGCCTATCAATAGTACGAGACATTTAAATTTCAAACAATGCTAGTACAATTGTCATCACGTAAACTAACCAGGGACTACTTGTGTCCTATAACTTTTTGAGTCAGTTGATATCAGTGGATCATACTGACTAGGGAACCCTGTGTTTTGTTAATTTTTTTTTCCTCCCTCTTGTTCTTGTTGGGTTGTGGGGGGGGAGAAAACCCCACCCAAAAGCTAGAAAAGTGTAACGACCCGACCTTCAGACTAATAGGACGCTACGTTATGCATTGATAATCATAAAAAGACTATAATTACAAAAAGAAAGACCAAGAACTGCTTGTGGTTGGAGCACCACGTAGAGGTTGTATGGAGTTCACTGCTACAGAAAAATTCCAACGAAGTTGACTTGTTCTAATAAATCCTATGTTTTCTTGCCTTCCAAATATGCCACAGAAGGGCTCAAACCACGCAATTCCAAATATGCCATAGAGCCTTTCATTAGCATTTGAAACACATTCCTGCAATAGCCTCTGAAAACCAACTTTCAAGCTTAAGAGAGGCAGACTGCAAAGTTCAGCTGAGAAAAGATGAATGACCGAGCCCCCTGAGTGAACAGGCAATGAATGAAGATATGATCGTCTTCATCCCTATTACACAAGCTGCAAATTGGGGCGGGGGGAAGAGCCCAACCAATGAAGATGTATTTTGTTAAGATAAAGAAAGTGATTGTCTTCATGCTTGGAATTGAGATGGTCTTCAAGTTTTTGGTAATGGAGATTTTGTCACTAATCGATATCGTAGTACTTTTTTTTAAATGATTAGAAAATGACAGGTTTAATTGTAAGGGTATATGTTGTCTTTTGTTTGGAGGGTTAGAAAGGGATCCCAGTGATGTTTGGTACCTTGTTAGGTTTCGTGTTTCTCTTTAGGCTTCAATTTTGGAGTTTTTTTGCTTGTAATTATTCTATAGACAATATTTTACTTGATTGGAGCCCTTTTCTTTAGTTGGTTTCTCGTTTGTTTGATTTTCCTCTATTACATTCTACCCTTCAGATAATCTTCCAGCTTTTATAGTACTTCATATTTTCTAATGAAAGCTCTTTTGACTTCTCAAAACAGTTTACAATTGTCATTCAGTGCTTCTGTTTCTTTGAACTTTGTTACTGTTTCCATGTAATTTGTCCAACTTGTGTGCAGAAATGCGGCTTACTTATGCTAGGCGCACAAAGCCTGATGATACTACAGAGGATGATGTACCTAGTACCTCAGGAAGGCCAGAGTCTACAACATATGATCCATTGTTATCGAATGTTCCAAAGGTTTGAGATGAACTTAACTTTATCCGACACCATACTGCATGTTATATTTCCCCACTATTACCTTTTATGCTTACATGTGACAAGTGTAATATACTTCTAATGTTTTTGCAGCAGATTGGTCCTTCTCCTCTTCCAGCTTACGAGCCAGCTTTTGATTGGGAAAATGAAAGGTCGATGATATTTGGCCAGAGGATACCAGAAACTCCTGTAACACAGTATGTCAATAATAAAAATCATATGCAGAATTCCATCCTTTTATCAAGCTAATTTACTATCTTTACAAGTTTAAACCACTATTTATATTTTGTCCCTCCTGTAAATCATGTCAGCGGCTTGAAGATTTCTGTTAAAGTTCTATCCTTATCCCTTCAAGCGGGGTTGGTTGGTAAGTTTTTTTAGAGTGGTTCATATCTTCATGGGGGTTTATATCTGCCTCTTTATTTTTTATGTGTTTCACTTCAATTCTTATTATGATTGCTGACTTGGACATATTTCTCTTTGCACCATTGAACCCCTTCCAAAGAGCCATTTTATGGTACAATTTGCTTGTATAATAGGGAGAGAAGAGAAAAATTGTCTGAGGATTTCCATTTTCGCATTGTACCGAAAGAAATGCAGGATGTAAGCTACTTCCTCTGTTTTCTCTCCCTCTAAATTTAATTTCCACCTTCTATGGTTTTACAATGAATGAATAACATAAGCTCTTTGTCCATTGCTGTTCCAGCCTAAAATATCATTTGAACCGCGTGGAATTTTCTATTTGGAGGCTCCATCAGCATCAGTCTGTCTTTTTATTCAGTTAGAGAAACATGCCACAGAAGAAGGAGGGGTTACTGCTTCTGTATATTCACGTAAAGAACCAGTATGTCTAAATATATATGTTCCTCTATTTTTTTGTTTGAGTAATCTTCTAGAAATTCAATTTAGAAAAGGTTTATTCTATCAATCTTCATTAGTTATCTTTACTCAAAAGAAAAGGAGAAGGAAAAAAAAACCTATCTATTATATTGTTCTATGTGTATTCACGTAAAGAATCAGTGGTCTAAAATAAATATATATGTTTTCTCCATAGTCCTGATCCTTTAAATATTTGTTTCATCATCTGAACTAATACTCTTTAATTGCATAAACTTCACTCACAGGTGCATTTGAATGAAAGAGAAAAGCAAAAATTGCAGGTCTGGTCTCAAATCATGCCTTACAGAGAATCCTTTGCCTGGGCCATTGTTTCATTATTTGACAACAGCACTGGTGCAGCATCTGCTGGTTCTGCTTCCCCAAGCAGTCCTCTTGCTCCCAGCATAACTGGCTCTAGTTCCCATGAAGGTGTTTTTGAGCCTAGCACAAAGGTTACTGTAGATGGTAAGCTGGGTTACTCTAGTGGAAGCTCTGTAGTTGTTGAAATATCCAACTTAAATAAGGTTAAGGAAGGCTACACGGAAGATGCACTTCAGGTGTGGTGCTTCAATCTATGTTATAAATCTAATTTTATTTTGTCCAGAATATATTGTATTGCACTTCCCTTATAAATCTCAAAGTGCCTCTAAAGGTGGTCGATGATGGTTGTTCAAATTACAGGATCCCAAACACAAGGTTCATAAACCTGTAAAAGGTGTTCTTAGGCTTGAAATTGAGAAGCACCAGATTTCCCATGCTGACAATGAAAACATGTCGGAGAGTGGTAGTGTGATCAGTGACTCTGTTGATATGGTGGACCGTCTGGTTGATTCCACATTTAAGAAGCTCCCTAATAATGGTTCTGATAGCCATCATCTTAGTGGCAGCTCGAAGTTAAATTTTTCTATCGGGAAAGAAATTTCTGGAAATGGATCATTTTCTCATGAAAATGCTGATACAAATGCAGATGATGTAAGAATAAATCGCTAATGTCATTCTTTATTTTATTGTCTCACCACTCAGTAGTTCTTTGTTCGATAGGTCTTTTTATCATTATTTTGAATTTTTACTTAGCTTTGGAATCAAGATTTTGCTTTGAAATGAAGTAGTTTTCTGGTTGATGATATGCTTATAATCCGCTTCTATGATAAACATGTTAATTAGAGATGAGTGGATGAATGATGAGGAATCACTGAATGTTAGAAAATTCTTTAGGATGTAGCAGGGAGAACAGAAACTAACATTCAAGATTAGCATATGGGTCAGGAATTGCTTTTTCTTTTTTTGCCCAACGTGGACGAGAGGGACTTTCTATAAGTTGTTTCCTTTTTGTACTGGTTCATCATGGTCCGCTAAAATTTTTTAGGAACAAGGGTTACTCGAGAAAACCTTTAACTTTTATGGAAGATTACTGGAAGTTGATAACAATATTTACTCAGCTGTTTAATTGGTGGATGATAGCTCGAATTATATCTTATTTGTTGGGTTTTTTTTTTCTTTCCATGTTTGGGCAAGAGGTTCTTATTTTCATTTCTAGTAAATCTTGTAAGCTAATTTTGTTTGATCCTTGTTTTTTCGAACTTCTTAGAGAAGGATCCCAAGTAAGGAATCCCTTGTAAGAAGAATGTTAAATGATGAATTGATGTATAGAAGGATCTCAAGTAGGGGAGCCCTTGTAAGAAGAATGTTAAATGATGAATTGGTGTATAAACTAAAATCTTGAAACAAGTTTTAGATTTCAAATAGTATAATTAAATTGAAAAATAGTTTATGCAATAGAGTTAGTATTTAGCTTGAGGAGAAATTAGACAGAATTAATTTCATTAAATAGATATTTATGGAAAAGCAACAGAGAAGTGGTGAACTGGTGATAATCATAAAGGATATTGTGAGACCTCCAATTGTGAAGACCTGCACTAGTAGGGGTAAATTGGGAAGTGGCTAAGAAAATGGTTCTGCCTAGTTGGCAGTGGATCGTGTGTGGAGTCTGGTCTGTTGGGAGGGGAAGGGGTCTGGGGGCTGAGAGGAGGTAGGAAATTTGTAGACCAGAGTGTCTATTAGGAGGAGGGAACCGGCTTTCTCAAAATTGCTGGATATCATACATAAAGGTAGATTATCCTAGCTATCATCTCAAATGCACAAGACACTGTATATTGAATAACTCTCTATATAACAGTGTTTTCTCAAGCTCTCGGGTCTCTTTTCTGTGTTGTTCGGTTTGTTATATTGCTTTCCTGCAGGTTATTTCATTTGGGTACCAACATATTAGTATCAAAGTACGTCCACCCTGGGAGAACATGTGAAATGGCACATAAACAATTGGAGGTCTCACAGATATCTAGGAAATTACACAGTTCTTAAAATTTGAAATTTAAGCTATCATTTCTATAAAATCTTCACCATTGCACAGCCCTAGATTATCATGAATGACTGTTGACCGTACATTTTGTTGGTTGGCTTTCAGTTCCACGCATTTGACTTCCGCGTTATGATGAGGAATGAGCCATTCTTGCAGCTCTTTCACTGTCTTTATGTTTACCCCCTGACTGTTAGTTTGAGCCGCAAGCGGAACTTGTTCATTCGTATAGAACTTAGAGAGGATGATAGTGACCCACGCAGACAGCCTCTGGAGGTAAATGCCTATATATTACAATATCAATTACTTACACATATCAATTTCAACACTTCCTGTCAGTGATGACTGATGAGGTCATGAGCTTCGCATATATGGAAAGTAATCTGGATTTTGCATACTTATATGTATGGTTTTGGTGGGAGACTTGCTTAGGCTATGTATCCCGTGGAGCTGGGTGCACCTCTTCAGAAGTGGGCTCACACTCAAGTTGCTGTAGGTGCAAGAGTTGCTTGCTACCATGATGAGATTAAACTCTCCCTCCCAGCTACCTGGACGCCAAAGCATCACTTGTTGTTTACTTTCTTCAATGTTGATATGCAAGCAAAACTAGAAGCTCCCAAGCCAGTATGTTATTTTCTGCTTCTCTTTGGATCTCAGTTCTTACATGGCTGTTGGTTTATATTATGAAATCTGTTTGTTTCTTTTGTTATTATCTCATCTTCTGTTGTCATATTTCAGGTGCCAATTGGATTTGCATCACTCCCCTTATCAACACATGCTCAGTATGTACTCATTTCTTCTTCCTTTTGTTTTGTTTCTGTGAATTTTATGTGGATTTTAATTAATTCTAACTTTTATTAAAACTTGTTGTCGTGCTGTGTACCTCCAAATTGCACTTTTCCCTTTTTTGACTACAATATAGTTATTGGAAACAGGCTTCAAATATGTTTTTGGAAAGTTAATGCCAATGCTCCAGTATTTCGGTAAACTGTTTTCGCATATGCATCTCCTGGTCGAAATCTCTGATCTTGATGTTTTAATTTAGGTTACGGTCTGAAATTTCTTTACCAGTAATGAGAGAGCTTGTTCCACATTACCTCCAAGATACAAACAGGGTATGTTTTGGCTTCCTTCACTGCTGCGTCCTCTGCAACAGTGAAAATTTCTGATTCAGTGATTTGACCATTTGATCTTGTTGGTCTGCATTTGTTCGTCTTCTACTGACTTACTATTCATGTTTTTCTGATTGTACAGGAGAGGCTAGATTACTTGGAAGATGGGAAGAACATCTTCAAATTGCGCTTAAGATTGTGTTCCTCCCTGTATCCCATCAATGAACGAATCAGGGATTTTTTCCTGGAATATGATAGGCACACTCTTCGAACAAGCCCTCCTTGGGGTTCTGAACTTTTGGAGGTATTTTTTTCATTTTTATCAAAATTCCACCCACCACACACACACACCCCTTGGGCATTGCGAGAATTTTTTAACATTATCAATTCATATCATTCTATTCAACAATAGGAGATAGCCATGTAGATAACTAGATGCTTTAATTGTTTCAAACCAATTGGGGATTTAATCTAACTGAAGAATAACATCTTTGGCATGATGCTGATCATTACATGCAGGCTATTAACAGTTTGAAGAATGTTGATTCCACTGCGTTACTCCAATTCCTTCATCCTATTTTGAATATGTTGCTCCATCTCATTGGCAATGGTGGAGAAACCCTCCAGGTTTTAAATCGAATTTATCTTTTTATTTCAAGGGTCTTTGTATGTTCTGAATTTTGTCGAAGCCTAGATGATTGTGCTTGAAATCGTTAATTTATTTTTGGGGTTTCAATACAAACATGTATCTAATTCTTGTTTGTCCGATGTATTTCAGGTTGCGGCTTTTAGAGCAATGGTTAATATTGTTACTAGGTACTTGTTTTGGTTTTGTAGATTCTACATTTATTTTGGTCTAATTTATGAAGTTCCTCAAATGGTTTGTAAGTTTTCTGATTTTCTTTTATGTATATAATTTGAGCCTATCTTCTTACTTCCAATCTCCAAATCAAGTTCCTGTCTTACTCTTGGTAGAGAATTTTGCTTAATCATCGTACAGTTCCTTTGATCTTTTAGGGTTTTCTTTCTCCCAATTAACTATTTACACTATGTTACAAAGTTCTCGTTGTTTATTTGTTTGACATTCTATTTGATTCACATTCTGTCTTACAAAGTTGGAACTCTTATAGTTTATTTATTGCTTTTTGTTGTCATCGTGTGACAAAAATATACAGGGTGCAACAGGAATCAGCCGAAGATGGTGAAAGAAATCACTTTCTTGTTAACTATGTTGATTATGCTTTTGATGACTTTGGAGGTCGCCAGCCACCCGTATACCCTGGTCTGTCCACTGTCTGGGGAAGCTTGGCTAGGAGCAAGGTGGTTTTGACTCTGTTATTTTCAGTTTGCATTGGTTAAGCGATCATGATTTGTTAATATCATCAGCATTGCTATATATTTTCTTTTGTACATGAATCATGTACTGGCACCTTGAAGACATTAATTGGTCCTTCGTGAGTTTCAATTATTATTTTCTTCTGGGGTTTCATTTGGATCCCTACCTGTTTTTGGTAATCCTTACTTGAACCTTCATATTGGTGTACTGCATTTGATTTATAATTGGTAGGTTATGTTCTTGATTAGCATGTGGAACATAACATAGACGATTCTTTACGTACAACCTTGTGGCGATTATTCGATTTTAGTTTTTCAAGTCTGGTAGCTCTGTTATAATGTTGTTTCATTGGTTCTCCGTGTATCATAGCAGAGAAACATATTAGAACTTGCTGAAGTTTTTCAATTTTGTAGGCCAAAGGCTATCGTGTTGGACCAGTTTATGATGACGTTTTGGCTATGGCCTGGTTTTTCCTTGAGCTAATTGTCAAATCAATGGCACTGGAGAAAACTCGGCTTTTCTATCATAGCCTTCCATTAGGTTGGTTTAATGTTCTTTTATGTTTGAGTTACATCCGTTTCTTTTGACCTTTATTATAGATGCTAAACATGCAGTCATGCAGATGCATTGCTTGTGTATGTGTGGGTTTTTCTTTCCACCTACTAGGGTTTTTGGGTTGGAAGTATTCAAAATTTACAGTGCGTCAAATTACCTCCAAACTCAAATGATCAAGTAAATTGATTACTTCGACTTTGATTACATAATTTATTCTTAGTATGCAAAAATGTTGATACTTTGATCAAAGAGACCTAATATGTAGATCTCTTCATTGGATGTGAATAATAAGATGTTAGTGTTGGGACTCCTTTTGTGGGCTTTTATTTATTGATTGAAGACTCCCAAATCCCATTGAGCCACAACAGCCAAAGGGCTACAAAAAGGACTCTCAAGTAGCCTTAAGTATGCACAATATCATAATTACACAAGGATTTAGAGAGAGAAATGCCTTCCTATGTTCTTTTATTTTTCTCGATGAAAGCATAGTTTCTTGCCAATATACAATGTGGAGAATAACATACTAGGGATTTTTTCATATAATTTTCTCATCTAATTTCATATTAAATTACATTAATCCTTTAAGCTTATGTGTATTTATTTATTATTATTTTACCCGAAGTTTACTTCTTGGTTTGTTGGATTTCTACTTCATTGTCTCTAACTATATAACGTTTAGCATTCTGTTTCTGGAAGATAATCTTTTTTATTCTTCCAGAAGTTGGTTTGACCATTGGGCGTTCCCCTACTTTGAACTTTGCTCTATTAATGAAAATATTTTTTCTTATCTGAAGAGTTTTCTTGTAATTATAGCCTTCTTGTGATTATTAACAACTAGAGAACTCTTCTTGTTTAGTCTTGCGGGAGGGAGTTCCCTCTACCCCCTGCCCTTAGGCTGTTCTTTTGGCTCTTTTGATGAATGTACTAACTTTGTTTCTTGTCAAAAAAAAGAAAAAAAAAAGAAAAAAAAGAAAATTTATCTGAAGAGTTTTCTTACTTCTGTCATTGCTGAAACATACAAACATTTGAAGGATTGTCTATCGTCTTCAAAATTGACAGTGTGTCATGCGAGCAGAGTTGGTTTTTTTAATTACTACCTTTTTTTTTGGGTGAGAGGAGTTGAAAATGATAAACTAGAGGTTTCTGTTTCATGTTGAAAAAGAGAAACAGAGTTTGCTTGTCAAGGATTAATAGAGATGTCTCTGGCAGGTAGTGGTGAAGATATTCCTTTGATTTTTTTTCCTTTCTATTTTTTGCCTTACAGGTGAAGACATTCCTCCAATGCAATTGAAAGAAGGTGTATTTAGATGCATAATGCAGTTGTATGATTGCCTTCTTACTGAAGTACATGAACGTTGCAAGAAAGGATTAAGCTTGGCTAAACGTTTGAATAGCAGTTTAGCATTCTTTTGTTATGATCTTTTGTCCATCATCGAACCTCGCCAAGTATTTGATTTGGTATACTTCTCAAATATTTTGTTTTACTTCTTTCTTGGTCTATATTAAGTTATGGGAGTAGGCAGGTAATAATTATAGTGTGTACTTTTAAAATCTAGTTGTGAAGTTTAGGTACTTTTGTAAAAGAAATCAATCAAAACTTGCAAAGGATTTTTTTAAAAAAAGTTTTAGAACTCTCTGCAGGTATGGGTGTAATTATACTATTGATAGTAATACAGACTACAGAGTAATCCTTGCTTCTGTTAAGCATTCAATTTCAAGTTGAACTTAAAATTTTATAGTTGTGTAAATCACTTGTTGGTTGAATTATTTTTAAAATACTAGAAAAGCTGGATATATATTCTATTGCAAGTAGAGATAAAGGCATGATTTTGCTAAAGACATTCCTTTAAACATTGAGCATGAAAATCGTTCAGTGTTTAGCCTCCTGGATGTGGCATTTCTATGCTATGATTCACCCAATTTGATAATTAAAAATGTTTTTAATCAATCTGTTGCAGGTATCCTTGTACCTGGACAAGTTTTCAGGTGTCTGCCAATCAGTTCTGCATGACTGCAAGCTTACGTTTTTGCAGATCATATGTGATCACGACCTCTTTGTGGAAATGCCTGGAAGAGACCCTTCTGATAGGTGCTATATCTTCAACATATACTTTTACAATGCATATTCATTTTTCTGCCCTGGAAATAAGAAACGTCCATTTCTGTACAGTTAAATAAAAGAGGAAATCACTATAGGAAAATAAAAAGTCTTATTTCCTTCTAAACAACGACAGGAAAATGCAAGAATGAACTTTTTCTACACATTTTTTTTAAATACTAATTGTCTTGTCTTCTACAATTCTCCTTCCTAAATTCTCAGAATGGGCACTCATTACATTTTTTCATTTGATTCCATTTATCAGAATTGTTAAAACCGTATGATACGCAAGTTTTATCATACAATTCAAACCGAGACAAAGGAAAAACGATAAAACTTGTGGGTTTGAATCCGAAATAATAAGTATTGTACGGTTCGATTGTGAACCATGTGAATTGTCCGGTTCAAGAATCAGTAAGACTAAAGAAACTGAAAATGACAAAAAACTGCTTTTAGGGTTTAGTGCTGGATAGTTGCCAGCATTGGAGAAGAAGACCTTGTGGGCAGTTGGCAACAACATCATGTGGACAAAAATCACAAAACAACGAAATCCTTGCCAGCAATTTAAAAAAATGGAAAGGGAAAGTTGAAAAGGAGCATTGAAGAAGACAAAGTCAAAGGAAGAGAATATGAAAAGTTCCCTTGATATCTGCAATGCTCAACAAAATAATCAATACAACCTAATCAAAAGATATCAAAATATTAGTAAAACTAAGGAAATTATTATAAATAGAAAAAATATCAAACTATTTACAAATATAGAAAATTTCACTGTCTTACAGCGCAACAGACAGCGACAGCGAAATTTTTCTATATTTGTAAATAGTTTGACTCATTTTGCTATATTTGAAAACACTTCTTAAAACTAGGGTAATTATTTTAAATGGCAAAACTGCTGAAAAATATTTTCAAAATAGAAAAATGTTACCGTTTGTCAGTAATAAACAACGATAGACACATCTATCAGTGTATCACTAATGGACAAAAATAGATGATTATAGTCTATTAGACCCTGTCTATCATCGATAATAGTGATATTTTTTTTTATATTGGTAAATATTTTGGCTCATTTTGCTATATTTAAATACAACCCTTAAAGCTACTTAATTCTTTTTTTATTAAAGCCTTCCTGCTTTTTCCCCTCATTATACATGTGTTCAATGATAAAAAGTGCGACGTTTCAATACTTTCAATCTTGGCCATTTGTTAATTACTTTTTTATTTAATGTTTGGCTATTTGTTTCTCTATTTTAGGCTTCACTATTTATATAATATTTCAATGTTATTTACCAAAATGAAACTTACAATACATGATACGTTGTGGTACATGATACACTAAAATTTCATTTTTTACGTGTTTTATTTCACAAATTAGCAGCCTTTCTACCCGTTAAGATTAGGAAACTTAAACAATGAGATTCATACAGATTTGAGGTGCAGTTCAATCGTTACTGAAATATTTGATGAATTACCGCATTATGTTGAAAAGAGTTGGGAAAAAACTATAACATGGGTTATGGTTCTAGTTTCTTTTATTGTGTTTAAATTCTGTTCATTTGATGTGCCAGTTGAATTCAGAGAAAAATGGCAGCACAGCTATGAGCTTCTCCCTCGTCTGGCTAAAATTGGCCTGTGTGAATGCCTTGTGTATGACGACACTGGGGCTTGTGTAATAAAGACATTCTCTTAGCTTTGAAGCTGGGATAGCTCATAATAAAAATTGAGTGATGATTGTTGTGACTTCTGAGTAATTTTGATATAGTTTTGTACTGTCGTGTTTGCCTTGATTTTCCTAGCTCTAGTTTGTAGCTTCCTCTTTCCTCATCTTCCTAGCCTCTGGTAGCTGTTTTGTCCTTGTCAATGGGGACATGTGACTAAGTGCTTTGTAGAGTAGAAACTTTCCGTGCCTGGTTTTGGTACAAAAAGTGGGAATAGGAACCTCTTACTTGAGAAGATTGAAATCTTCAGGAAGTCAATCCCAAAATGGGAGAGCTCCCTTTGGGACTTGGTTGCAAAAGTTCTCTAACAAAAGGGGAAACTGAAAGGAAATGTTAGGAAGCATGATTTAGTAGAACCTACTATCTGGTTACTAAATCTTACATGTTAATCGTGCTAAATAGAATTTTCTTCAGAGCAAATTTGTCTTTCTTTTATCTCTTTTCTGTGAAGTCCTTGTTATTTGAGTTTAATAATGCCTTGTGGCTTTTGTCTGACCAATTTTTTTGTTTCTGTTATAGGAACTACCTTTCATCTGTATTAATACAAGAACTTTTTCTTACTTGGGATCATGATGATTTACCCCTGCGGGCAAAGGTGAGACCAACCATAATCTGCAAGGATTGGAGAAGTAATTATGACACCATTCAAAGGGCACTTAAATTTTCATACAGATGACCTAGCTTTTGGTTCAACATACCTACTGTCTAGATTTGTTTTTGCTTTTGTCCCACTTTGTCAACTTTTCTAATCTGGCTTGTGTCTGTAGGCAGCTAGAATTTTAGTTGTTCTCTTATGCAAGCATGAATTTGATGCTCGGTACCAAAAGCCTGAAGATAAGCTGTACATTGCTCAGCTGTATTTTCCACTTATCGGGCAGGTGCATGTTTTTCTTTTAATCTATCCTATCTTTTTTATGTGTATTTTAAAGCTTGCATGTCAAAAGCTTAGCTTAGCTTAAAAATATTGATGTAACCTAAGTAGCCTCAAGAAATAATCCTCCAAGAATCAAGATTTTGGATCTTTTATTAGAATGATAAAATATGTTTCATACAAGAGGGAGAGATTCCTATTTATAGAGTTCTATTACAAGTGGGGTAAAAAGCGTATTAGCCTAGAATATTGCCTAATTACCCAATCAACCCCTATTCTTCTTACATCATCTATGGTGCTAATTGTCTTTTAATATCTGAGAGATATTTTGGAACGATTTGTTATCATTTCCCATATTTTAATATTTTACATTTGTGTAATGAAATGTGATTCCATTTCTCTTTTAAGTTCTTAAGTGTAGATTTGATTGACTTCCTGATTTCAACTAACTTAGTGCTCATCTATTACTACTCATCTTTGAAACAAACAACCAGTGCATGTCAGAAACTTCTGTTGAATGTTGGGCTATTTCTCTGTAGGTTCATTTTTCACAAGCTCAGTTTCTTATTAAAAAAATGCTAACATTTTCATTATTTGGACTCGTTAAATATTTCTGATCTTCCATAAGCTTTCAGTGGTCCAAGACAAATTTTATGATCTGGGGAAATTTCATCTCCGAATAGGTTGAATTTAATAGAATGTCAGCATTTATATGATTCCATGAAGATCATCTACGGTTTACATGATTGGAAATATAATTTCTGCTACGAACAGGCATGTTCAATATAAAAAAGAATTATACACCTTGTAGGTTTTCGCGTTTCCTCATTGCTTAGAGGAGACCTGTGGAGTGTATACTTATCTTTGCACTCTCAAGATATTGGAGCTTCACATATGACATTAGGAAGTATTGGCTAACCCTTCAGAAAGTTGCATCTCTTTTCCTGGCTATTTTCCAATTAAAATTCATAATATAATTCACCAAGTTGATACTTAATTTGCATATTGATTGTGTACATATTCAATTCTAAGATGCATGCTCTTGCTCACGCACATTGGGTTCTAGAATGTATTAAAAATATGATCTTAACCGAGTTCAGTTTTTCGTATGGATTGTGTTCATGCTTTGCGCAGATTTTAGATGAAATGCCTGTCTTCTATAACCTAAATGCCACAGAGAAGCGTGAAGTTTTGATTGTGATTTTGCAAATTGTGCGCAACTTAGACGATACGTCACTTGTCAAGGCATGGCAGCAAAGCATTGCTCGAACCAGATTGTTTTTCAAGCTCATGGAGGAATGCCTTATTCTTTTTGAGGTTGTTATCTTATCTAAAATTCAATTTCTTTTGACGTATTATTTGGCTTCTTGTTAAGAGTGATGGTTCTAGTTGGTAATATATAGTCCCACTAAGACCACTTGATCTGGTCTTATAGCTGATTTTCATTATTTTCTTGTTGATAATATTGCTTGCTTCAATATTCTTATTTTTGGTTAATAATCCCAAACCCCTTATTGAAGTACCTACTACTTGTTTCCTTCTGCAGTGACAACACAGTAAATGATTCATCTCCCTGTTTCCTATCCAAAAAAGAAAGTACATGATATATAGACCTTTGATTTTGTGAATAAAAAGAAAAGTAAATAATATATCATCACCTTTCATGTAGAGCACATATGATTCCCTGATGTTATGTTTCTAAAGTAAGGCGTGGAGATTGACTCAAGTACTCTAATTTTCTTGATGCCCCTCTATATTACAGCATAGAAAACCTGCTGATGGCATGCTTATGGGATCCAGTTCTCGAAGCCCTGCTGCTGTCGGTGATGGACCTGGTTCCCCAAAATACTCTGACAGACTTTCACCTGCAATTAACAACTACCTATCTGAGGCATCGAGACAAGAATTCAGAGTGGGTACCTCTCTTTCATATTCTGCATGACCCCTGTGTGGTCTGGGGGGTCAGCAACTCCCAGAACTTGTAATTGTTTCTAAAAAATTATTTTCCCTGGTTTTGTTCCAAATCCACTGAGTTTGTGAATAATAATATAAATGTGCACATTTATAAAGACCTTTATAGATTTTCAGAGTCAAAACTATTAGAAATGATTCTGAAAACATAAACCTAAAAATAAAATAAAAGAATCAATTCCTCATGGTTCTTTATCCACACTCGACAACTTCTATTCTAGGTTATCATTTCTTCTGATTTTTTGTTGCATCTTCTTCATTGCAGCCTCAGGGAACTCCTGATAATGGTTATTTGTGGCAGAGGGTGAATTCTCAGTTGAGCTCCCCAAATCAGCCATATTCCTTGAGAGAAGCACTAGCTCAGGCACAATCATCTAGGATTGGTGCATCTGCCCAAGCACTAAGGGAGTCACTGCACCCGGTATTAAGACAAAAATTGGTAAGCTTCTCTGATTTTCATTTTCTAATTTGATTCTCAATAGTGACTTTATAGAAGATTATCGTCATATCTATAATAGGCAACTTAACTTGTAAGTTTCCTCTCAGGAACTTTGGGAAGAAAACTTAAGTGCAGCAGTAAGTCTTCAGGTTTTGGAAATAACAGAGAAGTTCTCCTTGATGGCGTCATCCCATAGCATTGCCACTGACTACGGGAAACTTGATTGCATCACCTCCATCTTCATGAGCTTCTTCTCTAAGAATCAACCTTTGGCATTCTACAAGGCCTTATTTCCTGTCTTTAACAGTGTCTTTGATCTTCATGGTGCAACTTTAATGGCAAGAGAAAATGACCGTTTCCTAAAGCAAGTAACATTCCATCTTCTTCGGCTTGCAGTTTTTCGAAATGATAGCATAAGGAAAAGGGCAGTTACTGGGCTTCAGATACTTGTGAGGGTAGGACTTTTGAATTGCATCTTTCACCAACTTTTAACTCTTGTTTTGTTGTTTCTAATATATGTATATTTTTTTTTCTTGTGTTGCAGAGTTCTTTCTGTCACTTTATGCAGACGGCTAGATTGAGGGTCATGCTCATAATAACTTTGTCAGAGTTGATGTCTGATGTGCAAGTAACTCAGATGAAGGCAAATGGGACACTTGAAGAGAGTGGTGAAGCACAGCGTCTACGAAAATCCTTAGAAGACATGGCAGATGAATCGAAGAGTTCTAATCTGTTAAATGAATGTGGACTTCCTGAGAATGCTCTTGTCATAATTCCAGAAGCTTCTGCTGACAATAGGTGGTCCTGGTCAGAGTTGAAATATCTTTCTGACAGTCTCCTTCTGGCTCTTGATGCTAGTTTAGAGCATGCTCTTTTAGTAAGTAGTTTGTTTCATTTATGTTTAGATAATTTATTGCTATTATTATTTTTGGGTTGTAGATATATGCCCAGCCCATTCTGTTCATTCCAGATGAAATGTGGGAAGTGCAGGGTTTTAGTGGTATATTTCTAGTTGTTCTCTCCTGGAACTTCCGATTCCTGGTGGCAACACCATTTTGTGATGTCTGCTATAGAAAAGTTTTCTTGGTCTGCATCTTGCAATAATATACTTTATTCAATGTAGCATAGAAAATGCGTTAAGGCAATAAGGTTGATGGTTTTTAAGTTCTTAGTGTATCTCTGGTTACATACGATGCTTTCACTCCCAAAGGGAGTTTTATTCCAGGAACAGTGTTATTTCTGGTAGTAGTTATTGCCCTCTAAAGATTTCGAACATTGACAGATGCTGGCTATTTTCTTTTTGATTTAGGCCTCTGTGATGTCGATGGATAGATATGCTGCTGCAGAAGGTTTCTACAAACTTGCCATGGCATTCGCCCCTGTGCCTGATCTTCATATTATGTGGTTATTGCATTTATGTGATGCGCATCAAGAGATGCAGTCATGGGCAGAGGCTGCGCAGTGTGCTGTAGCCGTTGCAGCTGTGGTCATGCAGGTACTTTTCATTTGATTTTCACTTGACGCAATTTGTAATCCTCAAATTTGTGTTGTCTCTGTGTGGGGGCTTAGGACGAGTTTTTTTGTTCTTTGACAAAAACTTGGATTTCCCTTAGGCTCTCGTCGCTCGAAATGATGGTGTCTGGAGCAGAGATCATGTGACAGCTCTACGCAGAATATGTCCTATGGTCAGCAGTGAGATCACCTCAGAGGCATCAGCAGCTGAGGTGGAGGGATACGGTGCCTCTAAACTCACGGTCGACTCTGCTGTGAAGTACCTACAGCTCGCAAACAAGCTTTTCTCCCAAGCTGAGTTGTATCATTTTTGTGCTAGTATTCTGGAACTTGTAATTCCAGTTTATAAAAGCAGGAGAGCATATGGGCAACTGGCAAAATGTCACACCTTATTGACAAATATTTACGAATCAATCCTTGAGCAGGAATCAAGCCCAATCCCGTTTACTGACGCAACATATTATAGAGTGGGGTTCTATGGTGAAAAATTTGGGAAGCTGGACAGGAAGGAATACGTATATCGTGAGCCCCGTGACGTACGGTTGGGTGACATAATGGAGAAACTCAGTCATGTATACGAGTCTAGGATGGATGGCAGTCACACACTGCATATTATTCCAGACTCCAGGCAAGTGAAAGCAGAGGAGTTGCAGCCGGGCGTTTGCTACCTACAGATAACGGCAGTTGATCCTGTCATTGAAGATGAAGATCTGGGAAGTAGAAGAGAGAGAATCATTTCTCTATCCACTGGGAGTGTCCGTGCTCGTGTCTTTGACCGTTTCTTATTTGATACCCCATTTACGAAAAATGGAAGGACTCAAGGTGGACTAGAAGACCAATGGAAGAGGAGGACTGTTCTACAGACTGAGGGTTCCTTCCCAGCATTGGTAAATCGACTCTTAGTAACTAAGTCCGAATCGCTCGAGTTTTCCCCTGTGGAAAATGCAATTGGAATGATTGAAACTAGAACTGCTGCTCTGCGGAATGAACTGGAAGAGCCTCGCAGTTCTGAGGGCGATCAACTTCCACGACTCCAGAGTCTTCAGAGAATACTCCAAGGCAGTGTTGCAGTTCAAGTGAGCTTCTCACTTAATTTATGTTGTAACTTTATGCTCCTGCGATGTGAATCTTTAGAACCCTGATGTACTTCTCTATCGATGCAGGTTAACAGTGGAGTCTTGAGCGTGTGCACTGCATTCTTGTCCGGTGAGCCAGCTACAAGGTTGCGGTCACAAGAGTTGCAGCAACTCATTGCTGCACTTCTCGAATTCATGGCTGTATGTAAGCGTGCAATTCGAGTTCATTTTAGATTAATCGGAGAGGAAGACCAGGAGTTCCACACCCAACTAGTGAATGGATTCCAGTCTCTCACCGCCGAACTATCGCATTACATTCCCGCCATTCTGTCTGAACTGTAAGCATTGTGTGAATAACCACTTTTTTCTTTTCTTTTGCCCTTTTCTTGGGTTTCGTGTAGTGTAACAAAATCTACATTTTTCATCATTAATGTTGTGTAGTCTGCCGCAACATTGTATTCTTGTATATACAATTTATCTTTTTCAGTAGCATCGAGATTTTTGTATAAAAGTGGTGTGTGCTAATAGGTTAAAAAAAATCAACTGTTAATTTATTGTTTGTCTATATGCATGTTCTTGAAATCTAAATGACCTATTTCGACAATCTTCAAGTTCTAATTTCATACTATCTCGATCTTTCAATTACATTCATAGTTAAGTAAAGTATATAAATACGTGTCCAAGCGTCACGAAATGTGTGGAATCAAAAATTCCAAATTCCAAATTCCAGTTAGATTCAACTTTCAGGTGGACAGAAATTTGGATTCCAAATTATCTAAATTTATTGGTGCGGTTGGCCATCACAGCTTGCTTTTTGGAACAGCAAGAGGTGAATTTCTGGACCTCTTTTCCACTACTCGCGACAACTGCTTCACAGCTTCCTTGGGCAGCCGACGTGGCGAGCTCAACCACATCCCTCCATCGGCAATAATGGTTGTTCCATTCACGTACTTACCTTCAAAATAGATGCAATGTACGATATTTAATTAACTAAAGATTCTACAACCAATACATTTCTTTTTCAAAGATAACCTGGTATCCAAATTTCCATGATGTTGATGTTTTTAAACCCTATTTTAAAATGGTGACCAAATCATCTCTTCAATTTTTAAAAGTGTACTTAAAAACAAATTTCTTAAGCCCCGTTTTATAACCATTTTTTTTTAAAGTTAAAGCCTATAAACATTACTTTACCTTTTTTTATTCTTTTGCTATTTACTTTTTACCAATATTTTCAAAAACCAAGCCAAAATTTGAAAACTAAAAAAATAGCTTTTAAATACTTGCTTTTGTTTTTTGAATTTAACAAAGAATTCAACTATTGTACTTAAGAGAGATGTAAATCAATGTAAGAAATGGGGAAGAAATATGCTTAATTTTCAAAAACAAAAACAAAAAATGAAATGGTTATCAAGCAGGCCTAAATTAACATTGGCAAACAATCATTCAACTGTTAACGTTGTAAGTATCAGTTCCAAGATCACTTAACAGGGTTCTTGGAAGTTGTTAACAAAATCAACCTAAATGAAAACATGGAGAGGAATATCCATTTTACTTTTCATTTTTCAAATGAAGTTGTTAACAAGATCAACCTAAATGAAAACTTATGCCGTATGGCCTCAACTCGTGATTTCTTCATTTATATGTCAGATCATATGCCATAGAAGTAGTGTAGAAAAAAAAAAAGAAATATTGCATGATTAAAGTGGGGCACACCTGCATCCGAGGCAAGGTAGAGAGCAGCCATAGCAATATCCCATTTTTCTCCAATTCTGTACAGAGGCATATCATCCCTTACTTTGCTATTTATCTCTTCAGGTGCGAGTTTACTCAGACCTGGAGTATCCTGGATGGGTCCTGGTGCAATGCCATTGACCCTAATATCATAATCAGCGCCCCATTCTAGAGCTAAGTTTCTTGTAATAGCGTCTACAGCTGCCTGTTTGAAATAAAGTTCTAAGAAATTTCTTCCACCCCAAAAAGAGAAATTATAACCTTCAGACATGATAACAACTAACCTTGGCTGCAGATACATGAATTTGATACCAGACAGCTGTGTAGTGCAAAGTTGCACTAATATTAATAATTGTTCCGCCGGTAACCGAATTCCTTCCAGGTCCTCCTTTCTTGAGATATTTGAGGGCTTCATGGCACATTGTGAATGTGCCAACTGAATCAATATCCATTACTGCAGGGGTTTGTTAAAATCAAGTGTAAGTAAATAGGAATATGTGGCACTTCATGAAAAGCGTGTTCCGGCAATAAGCGCCATTTCATATAATGTAATAATTCCTTACTGGGATGAATCTTACACAATCACCAAACGTCTTTACATAAAACAATGCATCCCTATTAAACTAATATGATTAACTTTGAAACACTAAACACATGGCACTTACACCAAAATGGCTAAAAGTTCCCTTGAGACAATAACATTAAGTACTGTATTTAATAAGAACGTGAACATATTTGTATCTCGCAACATACAACCAAAGAACCAAACATGTGAGACTTTCTATGTTCTCCTTTCAGTCCAATAAAAATTAGATGAGTTATGATCGAGGGAATTGAATTTTCATAAATTTTATAAATTTCTAGAGTGAATATGCGTCCAAATTAGTATAGTTCCCAAGGTCAAAAACTGAAGATAAACAACATCTCAGGAGTATCCAACAACCACAAAATGATTCCAAAAGACAAGTTTTTCATTGCATGATTTCTATGGACTAATATCAAGTAAAAGCAAGGCTACCATGATTATTGAAAGAAGCAACCGCATGAAAACAGAACCTGTTCGAAATCCATTGGGAGACAAATCTTCTGCTGATACCAGAAAATTCCCAGCTGCTGCATTCACAAGAATGTCCAGACTACCAAGATTATTGAAAGTAGACTCCACTACCCTACTTGCGTCTTCTTGCTTACGAACATCACCTTCAAATCCAAATGCCTGCAATGGAAAGTAAACAAATAACAGGTTTCAGATCAGAATCAAGTTCAGATTTATCAAAGCATGACATGGTGAATTTATACATATTAGAAAGAGTACGCCTAGACATCAATGAGTGTCATACTCAAATTATAAGACTCCGCCTACACATCATGTGAAGTATACACAAATTTAAAGCCAACACAACTACTCTTGAATTTTCCACCGAGGAAACAATTGACCAATTGGATGTACGACAGAAAGAATCAAATTTTTGTTCGAATCTCGGATTGATCTTGACCGGTGTGAACAAGTTCTCTAGAAGGGTGTTAGTTGTGAAAGATGAGAAACATTTGAGGGTTACGATTAAAATCTAAAATAACAGCGGAATGTATTATGACCATACGCTGCTTCAGCTTTGATGAGGTATAATTGTTCTTGGCATGACAAAGCAAACCAACTAAGAAGAAAACCTTTTTCCATAATTCCAGTAAGGCTCCATCTTTATAAGAACATTAATCACTCTTAAACAATAAAACGAAACCGTAGAGGCAGAATGGTTTACGAAAAGAAGTCCACAGAAGCTTATTTATGCAGTGTTCTTTCATTTGTTTACTCTTTCGTATTTCGTTAGATGGGAGTTTCCTACACCTAACATCCTCATGAGACTAGGAGTTCTTGATCATCAATAAGAAAAGTGCGGAAGAAGTATCTTGAAATTATCAAAAAATGAATGGAGTGAAAGACAAATACCGAGATTCCGAGAGATCGGAGAGTGGCGACGGCGGAGTCAAGGACTTGCTTCCTTCGACCCATGATGGCAATGGAAGCTCCATGTTGACCGAATTGGGTGGCGATTTCGAAGCCAATTCCAGAGCCGCCGCCTGTAATCAAAGCCACCTTCCCTCTCAATATGTCTGAACGGAACGGGGACGCCATCTCTGCTTTCTCTATAATCAACGACGAAGAAGCTCCTTGAAAGGTTCTTTGTATGATGCCCCCTTTTCTTTTAAATTTCATTTCATTTCGTAAGTTATTTAAAATCAGAGATCTGATCTACCCACCGAAGTCCGTCTCCTTAATTTCATTTAATTTCATAAGTTATTTAAAATGAAAAACGTGACAAATCATGTTTATTCATTCTCTACCCCCACCCAATTAAAAAAGCACTCATTTATTTCTACAGAAATTATGTGAGTATTCACTTTGTGTACTTTAATTTATAAAACTGCATTTACTAACAACATGATGATTCATCATTAACGTAATAAAATGAATCGATGACTACAAATTAATAAATTCCATAATACTACTTATCTAGAAAATTAATCCTCAGATTTGAGGGTTTCTTGAAATTGTCAAAAAAAAAAAGAAAAGAAAAAAATGAAGCTATTGCATTTAATATATGAGGGGGAATAATTGCAAAAAGTTGTGAAACAACCAACAAAAAGTAATGTTTAAAAATTAAAACCAGAGAGTTGTTTGTAAACATCTTGTGTTATTATCCTATGAGCAAAACTTCCGTGTGGGCTACACCCAAACCTGCATCCCAACCACGTGGCCCATTTTTATGGTGCCACGTCTCTTTTTCTTTTTTAATATAATTTCTTTCTTCTTCTATCGTTTATTTTCTTTTTCTTCCGTTTTCTTTATCTTTCTTCTTCTTCTTCCAAATCTAAATCTCAGCCTCCAGCTTTTTTTCTTTTTTTTCTCTCTTAAAATTATTATTATTTTATCCATTATTTCATCTCCAACTCAATCTAATCCTAAAAACTCGAGATTTATGTACGTTAAATAGCAAATATCTATAATATTTATCACAAATTTTAAACAAAGATAAATATCATAACAATTTTAAAAAATATGTATATTAAAACTTTACAAGTTAATCAATAGAAAGTAATTAAGCTGGATTGGGTTGGATCAACTTAATTTTTTTAAAGATTTAACCTAGTTCACAAACCTTATTTCACAAATATCTTACACAAATATCTTAAAATTAGAAAATATTTCATATCTAGATTTTGGTCCAATTTTCAGGCAAATTTAATCTTAAGACTTGTTATCTCTCCTATTAAAGTTTGAGTTTTTACAATTTAATATATCATAATTAATCATCTTAAATTCAATTAAACCTTATCAAATTCATTATTTTACAATTAATGTTATATGTATTATAATAAATGTTGGGATATTATTTAATGAGTATTATTTTATTCTTCCACTTATATGGTAATTATCTCTTCAATTTAGGAATAAAACAGGTTAAGTTTTTATGTGCTTTAAATTGTATATGTTTATGTAGTACTTTACGAAGTATATCTACATTGATTTTTGTTTTTTCAATATATACTAGGTTATATTAATTGTTCAGTAATGTACCATGATATGAGTGCATTTCTTCATGTATAATGTGCATTTTTTTTCAATATTTTCATACGCAACTAGTTTTTAATAGTATATTTCACAAATATAATTACATTGTCATGTATACACATGTATATATTTGAAATTAAGACATATATTCTGCATATTTTGTCATATATACACATGTATATTATACCAAGATAGATGACATTCTCAAATTATTTGAAATAAAATCATATATATTTGAAATTGAAAACAAGATATACAAATAAACTTCATATACTATGTATTATAACCCACATGACTTTCATGTTCAAGTTTTGGAAAAAAAAATCATTTAATGAGCGTAAATATGATATATTTTTTAAAGATTTGATTTTGAAAATAAAATGATTTTGGAAAAAATCATTTAATGCACGTGATTATGGTATATTTTCTTTTCTATTTGTGTCTTTTCTTATTTCTATTTTTTCTTACTATTATTTTTCAAATTTTATAAAATTTGTAGAAAGTGATTGGACATTTAAGCCATATTTTTGTGTAATATTTCAAACAGGAAGTTTAAGACACTTTGATAATTAAGTCTATTTAATTAGGTTATACGAATAGAAAGTCCACAATCTTTACATTTTGGGTTGAGTAGTCCGAGTTGTTCAAATTATCAGGTCATTTGAACACCCTTAATCTCGAGCTATACTTCCATGTTCCTCCTCTGCACCATAAATTAGCAATTTTTACTGGGGCTTTGGACTTTTGAAGTATAATCCATTTTCTCAGTCCAATTCTAACTAAAATTCGTTTTCTTTTGGTGTGTTTTAAAACCCTAACAACCAAATCATGCTGCTTCCTTGAATGGAAGAAGACCAAACCCACGAAATCTTTTACCGATCTCCGATAAGGGTCCATGCTTCTTTCAATTCACAAATTTATGGTGAAGAGGAAGAGGGTAAAGAAAGGAAATAAAGGCAGAAAATGAAAAATAGGAACAGACTTAAAAAAAGTTTAAATAAAAAATAAAAATAAATATTTAAAATAAAAGGCAAAAATTCATGAATAGGATATCAAGAAAGAAAAGCAGAAAAAGAAGATCAAAGAAGAGAAACAAAAGGGGGGAAAAAAAGCGAAGAAAGACCAACAGATTCAGGAGATGACGAATGGTAAAAACAAAAAAGAAAAAGAAGGTTAGAGGTTGAGATTTGGAGGAAGAAAGAAAAAGGGAGAAAAAAATTAGGAAAAGAAACAAAGAAAGAAAGAGGAGATGAACGAAAGAGGAAGAAAAAAATATATACATGGCACCATAAAAATGGGCCACGTGGCTGGGATGCTGGTATCCTATTCCTCTTTTGTCAATCCTCTCACAAAGAAAACAATAATTTGGAGAGAGAAGCATGTAAGAATTTCCTTGTTTGTATCCAATCCTCCAATGGAGAACCAACCCTTCTGGGAATATTTCTTGGAATATGTCTCTTCCCGCAGAGTATTGAAGGGAGTCTTAGATAACATGCTGCTGCAAGTTTGTAAAAAATGGAACTTACAAGATCAAGCTAAACAAGTGTCTCAATGAAACTCTGCTATAAAGCTAAACAATTTAAGTTTTCCAGCACTAGCAGAAGGTTTGGCCAGTCCTCTTCATCCACTTAAAAGAGTTAAAAAGTTGCTGTATTCAACCTAACAGAGTCTCTAACTAAGAACATTTTCCTTCCAGCAGAGATGAACATTAATCTCTAGGCATGCTATTTAAAATAATGAAGAAATATGTAGGAGGAAAGTTTTTCCATTCCATATCAAAAGCAATAAGACTAAAATTCTACAGAGAACATGGAACTCTCTTATACATCCAGTGTTGGCAAGAAGATTCTATCAGCTGGCTGGAAACTACTAGTATAGCAGGAACACCCAAGTGCAACAATTCAGATAACCTTTGTTCATTTGTTTCTTTGTTTGTTCAATCCATGCTTGCTAAGTTATCACCCCTTGATTTTCCAGTTATGGGATGTCCGAGGTCCACTTGAAATACCCTCATAATATCGAGATTCAAGCTTTTGGTCATTCCACAGTTCAACAAAATCTGAGAAAAGTTCGCGAGCAGACTCTGACGAAAGATCAGAAAAATACACATTCTTCTCATCTTTCAACCAGGTAGCAAACTCATTATTCTTTGAGAAATAGTCTTCCTTGGACAGTTCTTGAATTTTGGCTCTCTAAATCAACAAAAGTAGTATTAAGCCCAGAAAACAGAGGGTCACAGCCCAATAACAAGAAATAGGACATGGTACATACTCTCCAATTCCAAAACGAAAAAACTATAATAAACTAGGGCATAGTTTAATTGATGAAAAAGCAATAGAAAAATACTACTATGAACAAATTTTGCAAGGAGTTCTGTAGAAGTAGCCAACAAATCAAGGCTTAAGTGGGAAACAATGACGTGAAGTTGACTTTCAGCGATTATTGCTAGTCCTAGAAATTTTAAACATTCCCAATAAGGCATCATGCCAGTGGCAGTGATTAGCTGGCTGGATTACGTAGTATATCGCAAGGTTCACAACAATCTGTGGAGACAGGAAAGAAATTTATAGAAGCAGGAATTCTAGTAGCAGCGACAAATAACTAATAAATATGGATCAAACCAAGATGCTTCTCCTATTTGTCTAATCAAGACACCATAATTCACTTTGAAAACGATTTGATGGATTTAATTCTTCAGAGTGACCATATCACTGCTAAATAATTCGTTTTTCTAGTACCATGCATCATCATTGTACTTCTGTTTCTGTATAAGATTAAGGAATGGAGTACATGGTTAACATACTTCAGAATTGGTGATAGGGCAACTTAATGCAACTATATTAACATTAACTTCTATGTTCAAGTAGCCTATAGCACCAAACAATTTGATATTATAAATGGTTCTTTTACGTGAAAAAGCAAAAGAAAAATAATAAAGAATAGTTAATCCTAAGTTATGAGAAGCTGAATTTTAGATTGCAAATTTGCAAGCACCTTCCCCTTGTGCAACTTGAGTACACCCCTTGTGCAACTTATATTATTAATTTCTAGACCTCTACATACCTGAACCAAATCCTTAGACACCAGGTAACTTTCCAGTGATTAATCTACTATTACAACTCTCCTCCGTTATATTCTTGTGTAACCTCACTCACATCCAGTGATCCCATAAGTTGAGTTCAGCTGCACAGATCCATGAATTAAAAAGGTAAAGAGTGAAAAACAATCTAATATTTTCCAGACATTTTCACTATCTTCATTATATTTGAGTTAACCTCAAGGCCACATGAGATGATCTCAAAATAGGATAATCTAATACTATATTTACTGGATTTGGATACCTCGAGATATAATATTAATAATTGAGAGGTGCTGAAGTAGGGGAAAAAACAACACAAGCATGATAAATCAAAACTTCCTATATAGAGCATTGCAATCCATTTCCTACTTCTGTACATTCCAATCCCATCTAAGAATAATAAACAGAGGAAAAGTGCAGGGATGCCTAATAGCATAATAAGACAACTTATGATAGTGCAATCCAGTAAATGAATGTAAAAGTAGAATAAGTAAAACATAAACTAATGCGCAGAACTCACTGAAAGGTGATCGCCCTTGTGATGCTTGCCTTTGTGAATATCCTTCGACTTCTTCTCTGAGAGAAAAAGGTAGGGCATGACAAAACTTTACTTTGGAAATCTATTTATAAAGTACTTCTTCACAATCCCGTCCATAAGTAAAACAACTAAAAGTTTACATCTGCATCTGAAATGAGGCCGCTATAGAAAAACTGGGATAAAGTAAAAACTCATGTATTCAAATACTTACAGGACAATCTTCTTTCTTGAAACCACAAGTTTCTTCAAACATGAATTTGGAGAAAAGGACAGAAAAAGTAGCAGAGAGAATAAATTTAAAGAATATATAAAAATAAAAGGATTTTGATTTCAATTAACTTAGCCATAGTATCGACACCAGTTTAATACCAGAAAACCTAAACTTCGAATTGAAGCAATTTGCACAACACCATTAATTCTAATTCAAATTCAAAATAAAATAGCCAACGAAGAAGAAAACAACCACTCGACCACCTATAAGATAAACAAATAATACCAAACATGAGCCGTAACATGCATACTTCTGCAAATTGCCCGTTCGAGTTTACCTGAGTGGCGTTTAGAGTGCTTGTGAGATTTCTTCTCCTTCCGCTTCTCTCTCTTATCCCTCCTTCTGCATTCCCTTTCCTCATCTTCTGCAGCTCTTGGTCTCTTGCTCCTCTTCTCGTCTGAACTTTTACAAGCAGCAGCATTAACACAACAGACACCATAGATTACTGGAGAATACACTCCGAGAAAAGCAAAAATGTAAAGTTCTCTAGGAGTACTGCTTCTATTTGGGAGAAGTTCTTGAAAATAGTTGAGTAAAAACAGATTAAAAGAGGGGAAATGCATAGACAAAAGGAGAACAGGAATCGGTACCATCAGAAGATGAAGCCGCTTTTCTATGCTTCCTCTTCTCCTTGGATTTTCTTTCGCTTCCGGCCATAGCAAAATTGAACAAGGATCGTGAATTGGGTGATTCAAGCTTCGATGACCGATTTGGTCCACCGCCGTAACATTCCGGTTAACAGAAGGGTTTTTTTATTAAAAGTTCTTATTATTTTACCAGAAAACAGTTCAATAAATACTTTTAATATATTTATCATTTAAAATAATTTCTCCTTTTATAATTGCAATTTTCTGATAGATTAATCAACAGATTAGATAATTCTTTTTGAACAAAAAAAATTGAGGTTTAATCATCATTTTAACTTTTAGAAAAATTATTATAAAAAAAATAATAAACTATGTCTAAATATAGAAAATTTTCTTATACGGCAATAAACTTATATAACTTTAAAAATAGAAGTTTATTGAGGTTTATTATTGGTAGATAAAAATTCTTAAATAATTTAACTCATTTTGATATATTTAAAATAATATACATGAATTTTTAGTCTCATTTTGGGTTATTTCTCTCAATTAATAGTTTAAAAAGATCAAAATTAAAGATAATATTACAACTATTTGTTCTATTTTTTCACAAATGGAAATAAGAGATGTATTTTTTTATATGGTTGGCAAAAAGATATCTTTTGTAATTTAGCCACAAAAAAAAGTTCTATTATTCAAATTTTCTTTTTATTTTTTATAAAAGGATATTACGTAAACCCTCAGGGGCAATTGTTGGAAATTACATCTTTTGATACAAAGGATTGTGCCCAAATAGAAAAGTTATTACATCAAATATATGATATCTACTGGCCCTCTTTGCTGTTTAATGAGCTACGGTGTTCAGTTGTCTTTTTAAATGGGTAAAAGATATTGAGTAAAAAATTGCTATTAATTCCAAATTTTCATCTTTTTAAAGTGGTCCCGTTTGATAAATTTTTGTTTTTTTTGTTTCTTGTTTCTGGTTCTATGTTCCATGTCTCTTGTGTCTTATTATTTTAGAACAAGAAATAAGACTATGTTTGATAAATATTTTTGTTTCATGTTTTTTGAAAAAAAAAAAACAAAAACAAAACAAAACAAAATTTTGTTTGATAACTATTTATTCTTGTTTCTTGTTTTTTCCTTTTTTTTTTTTTTTTTGTAACAAAATAATATAAAAATAGAAGTTATGTCATACATTAAACTTCGAAAAAGATATTATCAAAAGCTTATGTTATCTAATAGAAGTAAAGTCTCGATGACAACTAAATATAATAATAAAGTTGTATTATATCCTTCATATGTTGCCTAAATTTGATTGCCACTCTCGTTTCTAACTCGAGTCATTGGTCTTAAATAATGTCTAGTCAAATTCAACTTAATTATATAATTATGTAAATGTCGTGGTTGTAAAATATTAAAGTTAAGTTAAATGAATGTCTTAGTTAACAAAATTTATATATTGTAAATTTCTACTCAATTCCATATATATAAAAAATTTTAAAATAAAATATAAATATGGGAGAATTATTTTTGTAAATAACAAAATTAATAAAGAAAAAATAAAAATAAAAAAATATGTAATGAAAATACACCTTCTTCAAAAATAATAATAATAATAATAATAATAAAGATAAAAAATGTCCAAAAACAAAATTACTTAAGTGGGATGATTTGGATTTGAATTCATGATTGGTAGGAAGTTAGGTTGAGAATTACTATATGTGGAAACAGTAAAATAGAAATAGAAACAGTAACAAAAGAAACTATTTTATGTTGTTTTTCAATTTTGGCCAACTTTTTATAAATGTTTCTCAAAATTTAGAAACAAAAAACGAAAACAATTATCAAACAAGTTCATTTCCTAAAAATTGAGAAACAAAAATAAGAAACAAAGAAATTATAAAACGACCATGAACATTCAATTTGACAGTGGGAGGATGATTTGGCATTAATCAAATTAATTGGCTCTAAGCAGTTGGATTCGAAGATGATTTTTGAGCAATTTCCATTTTTCTGCCATACGAACTCCTTCCAAAATTGCAGTCATTTCAGATAAAGGAAGGGTCTAAGATTTTCTTTTTATTTTGTTTGAGATCAAAATGAGAATTTAACATTTCACTTTTGGTGGAAAATTTATGTTTTTACCTTTTTCTTTTTTAACCTACATTCATAAAATATTATTCGGCTAATTTAAAACGAGAAAATTAATAAATTAGAGGAGTAATGTGGAAGAAGAAAAAATTTACCTGCCACTTATTTTAAAATCAATATGTCAAAACATCTCTCTTCTTTTTTAATTATAGTTAGGTTAACTTTCAAAAGAAATTAGAAAATCAAAATTCTATTAAACTTAAAATTCTAATTTATATATAATATAACGCAAATAATTTTTAAAAATTTTATATTTGTCAATAACATATTGAACATAAATTTTACAATAAGTTAAATTACAAATTTAGTCTCTATCATTGAAAAAAAGAGAAGAAAAAAAAAAGCTAGAGTTTATTATTTCCCATGATTATAAAAGTTTAATTTAGTTTCTATGATTTATAAAAATCTCATAAATTGTCATTGTGGTTTAATAAACTTCTAGTAAATAGTTCCTTCCATATGGACTATTTTACGAAGGCTTTATCAAATCTAGGCACTAGTTTTTAATTTTCTCGAAAGCATGGAGCTGAAATTTACAATTGAACCTAAAAAAAAATACATAAAGTAGAGATATATAATTGTGAAAGTTGAGGGGGACTAAATTGTAATTTAACCTTATTATTATTATTATGATTTTCAAAATTTGGCGAAGTCGAGTAGAGGAAGAGCAGAGTATAATCGCTATGGCGCGGGTTTCCCTCCATTTGTTGGTTTAACGAACTTTTGGTAAATTGAGTGATAAAACAGAGTGAAAGTGTTGAGACTTCTTCTGGGTTTCAATTCAATCCGCAACTCAACCAAAAATGTTGAATGGTTGGATCCTTTCAGTCGTCTTCATCACTCTCCTCGTTTCTCTCTGCAATCCAAGAGGCGTTTCCGACATCAAGACTCTCGCTTTCTCTTCCTCCAACCATCCTCTCCATTTCTCTGAAACTCAAACTCACAACCTCTTCTCTTTCCTTTCAACTCTTCAGTACGACTTCTATAGAGAATCCTGCCCTAACGCCGAGAACATTGTAAGGTCTGCCATGGCTCTCATTTACTCTCACCATCAAGATATCTCCGCTTCTCTCCTTAGACTCTTCTTCCACGACTGCTTCATCCAGGTATCCATTAAATCTTCATTTCTTGATTCCCTTCTTGATTCTCTCCCCTTCTTTTCTAATCTTCTTCTTTCTTTTCTTTTTCCTTCAATCAGGGTTGCGATGCTTCCATCCTATTGGATCCCACTACAGGTGACGATATCTATTCGAGTGAGAAGCAGGCTATTCCTAATTTGACCTTGAAGGGTTTCGATGAGATAGATCAAATCAAGGAGGAGCTTGAAAGGGTTTGCCCACGCGTTGTTTCTTGTGCCGATATCCTTTCCCTTGCTACTAGAGATGCCGTCGTTCTGGTAAATACATATATCATTGCCTTCTTATCTCCTTTTTCTTTTCATTTCTTGTAATTCTTTCAAGCATTCTGTAGTGTACTGATTGATTCTGGGGTTTCTGAGTTATTGATGATACGATTGCTTCTCAGCTTAGATTTAGGAATAGAATGTTGTAGCTTAATTCTTAGTTATTGTGTTTCAATTCGACTAACGTGGTGATTCGGCGCTTAGGCTGGTGGCCCCTTCTATCCAGTTTTCACCGGCAGACGAGACAGCACAAGGGCATACTTTGAAGAAGCAACGGCGGAAATGCCACGACCGGACGACAACATCAATCGCACTCTTTATCTATTTGCAACAAGAGGATTTGACGAAAGAGATATGGTCAGTCTTTTAGGTATGCTAAAATTAGCTCTTCCCTCAAAACTCATTCTCCTCACGAATCACAATTAGTTTCAGTGGTTATTACCCTTTTGGCTTTGAAGGAGCGCACAACATTGGGAAGATTGGGTGTCAGTTCATTCTGAATCGTCTTTATAACTTCTCCGGAACCAGCCTACCAGATCCATCAATTGACCCTGAGTTCCTGAACCTGATGAGATTCAAGTGCCAAGAGAAGGAGAACAACAACAGCAATGGTAGTCAAGATCAATTGTCTCCAGCATCATCCCCAATTCCAGAGGCATCAGTAGAGAATCTGAGGAGGTCTACCTTGGGCATGTCCTACTTTCAAGAACTGTCGCCTTCATTGTCATCGGAGGGAGGTTTCGACACTCATTACTACAAGAGCTTGTTGAGTGGGAGAGGATTGTTGTATGCTGATCAGCAACTAATGGCCAATGAGAAGACGGGAAGATTGGTAAAGGGCTATGCTTCTGACGATGGCTCTACATTTCGCATGGACTTTGCAAGGGCTATGGTGAAGCTATCGGTTCTTGATGTTCTAACTGGTTCTCAAGGTCAAATTCGTGAGAGGTGCGGGTACTGAACTGCAACAGCATTTTTTTTTTGAGACATTCTTTGGTATCATTGCTCTGTTCTAATTCTTGAACAAAGCTACATATTTTTTACAACTCGTTTAGAACTCGGTTGATGTTAATATGAGAAATGTGTATAATAGAAATTTATCAACAAATGAACCAATAATAATCACGTTCTTCCTGCCTAATATACCGCGGCTATATATATATTGAGTTTGGAATATACAGAATGGATTTAACCAATTCCACGTAGGAAAAATATGGACTCATAAAAATCCTAGTCAGCATTGAGTCATCAGAATTTGATAATAATAGTATAGAACAAGCATCGAATTTGTTTGCATACATAGGTTCTCCATAACTGACCATTTTCATGCCTATTCGGAAAGACTTCATGTGCAGAAACAGTCTTTAAGCCATTAAAAAGTCAATCAAACAAGCTTTTCATTTGTCATTTGCAAACAATGTGCGAACCAAAATTCTCCCTTAAATTGTGGAGACTGGAGCATGCCATACATAAAGCAATATGACGCATTGTGGGTTTCTTCTATGCTTTCCGTGCGTGTTCATTCTTTGGGCTCTCGTTAGAAACTTGCCATTCAGAATATCTTGAGAAGGTTAATGTACGTTTAGTAATCATTCAAATTTTTAGATCTACTAAACATTCACAGGGTAAGAAGTCTTGATACCTACACCAAGGTCTTCGATTATTGTCTTCCCCTGCCTTCTTTTTTATGATGATTAGACTAACTAAACACCAGATTTAAGGATTTTTGGACAATTCTTTGAACGTGCAATTGATTGAAAGAAAATGTACATCATTAGGTGTGACTCACAAGCAAAACCCACTATTAAGGAGTGATAACTGCATGAAATCTCAGTCGTAGAAAGATACAGAAAGAAACAAAATTAATGTAAGTGGAGAAATCCTCTTTTGGGTATTCCCTTGTCAACAAAGTGGTTGAAGTGCAATAAACCTATTCCTTAAATCTAAGGATATGGAGAATCAAAGCTTGAACAGAGGAACTGAACGGAACATAATATTACATCTAATAGTTTTTACTACTTTTTTAAAATGCTCTAAGGATATGGAGAATTAAAGCTTTAATTATTATAAAGTTTGGGTGTAAAAGATGTGCTATCACATGCATGAATATTAACACCTGCGTTATAAATACTAATCTCAGAAACATGAAAACAAAAAAAGTAGATATACACCTGCGTTATAAATACTCAGAATCGTATTAACACGTAAAACTGTTGGATTGCAATTTATTAAATGCAATTTCCACAGATGAAACTTCAATGTCAAAACCATAACTTTGACCCCCATAAAGCACATAAAGATACCCTTTTGGAGATAAAGGCGGTGGGAGAAGTTGAGATACCTTGGGAAATTCTAATGTGGGCGGTGAAGGCGCATCCTTCTTCATGGAGTAGTATACATCAGCGACGAGAAGCCAAATAAGGTCGGGATCTATAGATGCAAGTCCTCCAAGCGCATTCAAAGATGCCTCCCTAAGCCCCACAACACCACTAAAGGCTACACCTGCTACTAGGCCACTAACCTTCTTGAGAACTACTTCCAATGCCGATGCACTTCTTCTGTTTCTAGATAGATCAGCAATCATATTCAGCAGTTCGACCTGAACTTTCAAATTGGAACTTTCAGCGACCGAGGCCTCTGATGATATAGATGCGTTTCGATAGGGAAGTTGTAGCACTGCCTTCTCATCTCTCACGTTTTGTTTCCTCAGAGGAGACGACGTCAGAAGCTTCCAGAAATGAGATCCATCTGTATGGAAACGTCGTGTGAAGAAATCTCCTCCACAGATTTGTACTGAACTGCTTATCACATTTAAACATCTTCGTGCAGCCTGCAAAAGTTGCATTGATTACTATTTCCAAATCAATAAACATTAAATTCGAAAGGAGGCAGCAGGCCAGCAGCATAATCTAAAATCAACTAAATGTATTTGTTGTTTCTTCGAGTTTATGTACGTCAGAGGCAATTAACTAAAAGACAACCATTCTGTTCCTTTTTCTGTAGGCTTTCGGACTCTTGAAACTAAAATCCTAAAAAAAGCCGTCATCCTGAGTTGCATGTTAAGAGATACAATTGCTCAAGTAAAAACTAGATCAAACACTGGGGAAAAGGACATGGACAGATGATAACTCACCACTGGGTTTTTGTTCCGAATGCAAGCAACCAAAAAGGGCCATATTTTATTCATTGCGGGAAGCAACCTGTTCTCATCCGTCCCCTCCTCAGAAACATTCAGAGTGTCCAGAAGTCGATAAAAAGAATGTGAGTGCAATGTTTCCTCAATTGCTTCCTTGATATCCTTCTCATGCTTATAGGCTTCTTCCACTTTTGCCAATGCCACGAGGCCATACTATGCAAACAATTTATTTAAATGGTTTTTTTTCATTAGAATCAAATTTAAGCAAAACAAAATTCAATCTTGCAAGATTTCACCAAAAAGGGATGGGGTGAAGAGGTATTTTTATAGCATCAAAGTGATGTGAGAGACAGACAGACAGAGAAGCCACAACATAAGCTCAGAAATTCAAAACGATGATGGTTAGATCAACATTTTGTGTGCATTGTATACCCTAATCTCAAAATCCTACAAAAATGATCATGATGATGATGATTACGCAAAACATGATCGTGTGCAATTTGCACCAAGGACATGAAATAATTCTTGGTGACATTCTCAGACAGAAAATGGCCACGAAAAGATCTCTCACTGACAAGGGAATCCAGTTCTTGGCTCGAATATAAACAATCTTGGGAAAATGCTGGAGGCACAGTTTTTTTTTTTCTTTTTTTTGGAGCACCCAGACTGTAATTAGATTCCCTCCAAACTTCAACATCTGTAAACAGAAAATCTGGAAGGTATACAATGTGGACAAACTAAATAACTGCTCATTTCCTAGATTTGTTAGATCAACATAGCTCGTAGTAAATTTCTGTACTGCTTTTTTATCTCTCATTTCAGGTAGCTGAGTATGAAGTGTTTAATCAAGCCCAAAAGATTGGAAAATTCCAGTTAGCTATACAAAGAGTAATGTAACAGGATTGGGATATGGATCGACTTCATCCACTTGAACGAATGACTTGAAAAGGGTCATACCTCAACAATATCTAAGGCCACCAAGCATGTTGCTTGATTCTGTGAAGCTAGGAGAGGTATCGCAGTCGCAATGCATGAACCAGCAATTGATCCAACTGTCCGTCTATATCTTCTGGAATCATTGAACTTGAACAAAATATTTTCCCATTCTACACAGAATAAATAAACCTTTGAATAATTCTATTTGATTCAGCCTAACGTTTCAAAGTATTACAAAATTAGAAATATCTTATATAATCTAGATTAAGTTCGTCCTCTTATGACATTGCACAATGACAACTTTGCCATGTTGACTAATTCATCCTCTTAATATCCAGCACTGTTTCCCTTGCAAGAACAGAGGAACTGAACAGAACATAATATTACATCTAGATTGGCAGGAACCACACCAGCTGCGTGCCTAGCAAGTTCATCCAATTCCTTCCTTCACAGTTCATAATTTAATCTTGTTTCTACAACAGATAAACATTTAATACTCACCTTATTACAGTTTAGAACTAAAAACCCTCAACTTTATATCACCAAGATCAGAGGTTAAACGTTTTAAGGCTGCTTAAATATCAAAATCTAAGAGGAAAATTTATGCCATCGTTGTAACATGAAACTAGTTAACCAAGATCAATCACCTGATTCCAGTGAAGATATATTTATGTCATCATCATAACATGATCTTGACACTCCTCCGAACTCGAATTCTGCCTGCTTTCCCTCGTTAGAGATTAAAGACTTAACATGACTAACATATGATGCTGCTTTACTAGGCAGGGAATTAGATTCGTGCTTCGATACTCTGGCAATCTCTGCTACTGCCTGGAGGAAAAAAAAATCCATCAATAATATTAAAATATGAACAGT
Source organism: Citrullus mucosospermus (assembly GCA_030954485.1). Classification (NCBI taxonomy): domain Eukaryota; kingdom Viridiplantae; phylum Streptophyta; class Magnoliopsida; order Cucurbitales; family Cucurbitaceae; genus Citrullus; species Citrullus mucosospermus. The sequence goes on along the minus strand of CM062063.1, from coordinate 37,536,739 downwards.
CTGGTTTTACATTGCAAAAAATCCTCGCGGCTGAGGAGAGACAAATTAGGAAACTCCCCCCCCAAAAGGAGTTCAAAAACTCACCAAAGAGCTCAATGAGCAAAGATATTCAACAGAACGGTTATGTTAGTTATTGTAAACCTTAGTACAAAGTGGATATGCATAATTCAGAAGTGACCTTTAAGAAGGGACCAGTAAGATTGGGATGCTGATGTCTTCCAAGAATCTCAAGTTCCGATGATACCGTATGCATCTGCAATAGTTCAGTGCATCAGACTTCCAACCCATTCAGACCGAGTAAAAGACATGTAGATAACCACATCCACACATATAAGAAATGTATAAAATTTTCGTTCTAAGCAACCCTCAAGAATGTAAAAATGGCAAACTATGACCACAGAGCCATATGCATTCATTCTGTACAGAACACAGGTTCTCCTTCAATTAGTAAGCCCATAAAATCCTGTATAATGAATTAGGTTGTTAAGGATGTTAATTGACATACAGGTTCCTCCAACAGAGGCAAAATCTCATGAGCTATTCCAATATAGGAAAGGATAGCAGCAAGAACATTTGGCACGTGCGGATTGAGATCCAAATGACGTAACTGCCTACATATTGAATCAATCACATAATCTGCATTTTCCAAAACCAAGTTCTGAACCTGCAGAAAGATCATATTTGCAACTGATCAAAAAAAGACTTGCGAACCATAGTAAAATATGCGTTCACATTGTCTTACCGTTGGGTAGTCAGATGAAGAAGAAAGAATATGTAAAATGGCATCGGAGGTGCTTCGAACTTCCACATTTGAGGAAATAAGATTCTCGAGCAGCAAATAAAGTGATGAATGAAGAAATCCACGAGAAGAAAAATCTTTTCCCAGACACATACTAAAAATACCTATTCCTTCAATTATAACCTGTTCAAGAGAAGTTGCAGTTTAAATAGTGTAAAATCACCATATGGCCAAGAAAAATATCCACAACTATGCATATAGGTTTGAAGTTTGATCTTACCTGATGCAGCATAGCAGTGTCTCTGAAGAAGTGTAAGCTAATGTCTTCTTCACCAACAGGATGCATCGGGGAAGATTTATGTTGCGTAGGAAGGTCCCATATCTCAGGAGATAGGTATTCATGCAAGATTCTACCAATACAATCAATTAACTGTGCTTTAACTTTTTCCAGGGAAATTTTCCAACTAGCTTCATTATTTGTGGCACATTCAAAGTCATTGATAACCTTCCTGAACATTCCTGCCCTCTGAAACATACTTGAGAAGTAATCTATTGAATATTCTGAAACACCAAATATCATCTCATTCAGAATACATACAGCTGTGCTTGCCTGGCGCACTAACATTCCTGAACCAGTCCTCCTGTACCAATATTCCCAGTTTTCTTCACTGTACTCTTTCTTACGAAGCTCAGAAACCAGTTTTTGCAAGTTTCCCAGTGGGATGTCAATGGTAACCGACAAACTACCTTCACCTTTGCTATCTGGTAATAAGAAAGCATACGGGATGAGAACAAAACATGAGAATAGAAGAGCTAAATAATCAGAGAGGAATAGTTTCAAACCTGACACCAAAGACAAACCAACGAGTCGGAGAACTCCTCCAAGAGCTTCATAAAGTTTCTGACTGCCAGCGCCCTTAAACCATGGGGGCATGCGAGGAAGCACATGATCACATTGCTGTATATCTTTCTCCTGACCCATTGTGAGCTCTGAAACTGCAGGTGAGGCAGTATTCATGATGGAAAGGCAATTACTGATGAAATTAGTTCCAACTTTTAACTCGGTAAGAGAGTGCAGATATCCTAGAGAAGATGGCCTTGCTGAAAGAAACTTTCCAATAGAACTGGCGTAAACTGAATTCTGATTTAGACAAACAGCAAATACATCTAGAAAGCGAATTGCAGTTACCTATACATTCAACGACCAATACAAAATTAATATGGTATTAAGTTATTAACAACATGAAAAACCAGTGAATGAGAGATTAAAGAGCAAAAGAACAAACAAATATAGGATAATAACCAAAAAATAAAATCATGCAGTGCTGAGATTGAATATCAATAGCAGAATATGGCAAGGAGAGGTGAAAAATAGCTAAGATGAATTCACTGTCTCCCTATTTTCAGATATTGCTCATTATTAACCCAAAGTGAAATTAGACAAGGAAAAATATTTTCATTGTTATGATCCAAAACATGCATCCAACCATGCGAAGTATCTTTATATTTTGAAACTATGGTTGAAGCCATAGAATTAAAGAAATTATCAAACAAATTATCAAGCAATAATGCAGCAAGTCATACTTGATACTTCATCTACATCTGTGTGTTATAGATTGAACATCATGTAATAAAGTAAATGTAGATAGCCATGTCTGTTAAAACATCAGAGAGAAGCTCATACTGGAGAGATAAGATGATCTATAATGAGCTGAGGCCCAGAATAATATGCCACTACAAGTAACTGTCGTGCATGTGACAGAGCAAACTTCTCATCACTTCCAAGAACCACATTTGGAAGCTTTTCAACCAACCTAGATTTAATGGGGAGAAGTTAGCTTTACAATACGTCCAAGAAATTTTAGTCAGTTGTAGCTTTATATATCAAGATAAGAACCTCACAAAAATTTTGGCAAGGTCATGCTGCAATTGATCGTTCCCAGTTATGCAGAATAAATATTCAAGGAACTCTTGTGCAGTGAATGAAACATCCTCAGATTCATCAATAGCTAAAGCACACAAGCATTCCTGCATCAACAGACAGGATATATATTATAAATTAACATTGTGAGAAGCAAGCTTACAAAATTTTCACTACTTATAAAATGATCAAGATCCCAACCAACTCAATATAACATTTTCTAGTTGAATCAATAGACTGCATGGATAAGCATACAAAATTTCCCAACAATACCCAGCATATTCCATGAGAGTATGTTGCATTTCAAGTGGCTCCAAGATCACATAATCTTATTTTGATCGAGGAATTATATATGCATTTAAACACATAATGAGGAGGTTTCCAAAGCTATTAGATTTTAGACATAAACATGACATCTTTTACAACAGAAGAATAAAGAAAAGAAGTGATGGTCTTTTTCCCATTAGTTTCTGAATGATAGCATTGATTAGGGCACCCTTCCGCTCAATTGAAAGTTGTAAAATGAGGATAGATCCAGGCTAACAGAAATAGGCCAGGAAAACTGAAACAAGAGAAACCTAAATTCCAAAATCAAAATTTGCGTGTCACGTTGATGTCATCAAATATGGAAAATCTTAGAATAACCTATGACTGTCCATAGTTGTCAGACCAAATCTTAAAGCTATCATTTCTTTGAAGATCCTAACAGAGAGGGAAAATGTATTTTTTTAAAGACATGCAATATTCTTGAAACACAGGACTTTTTTCTGTTTGCTTTCCTTTCGTCTTCCAAAATAAAAGGAGTTTCATTATGTGGGAATCTTTTAGCAACTGCCTGAGGCTGGACCACCAAGTTTTCTTTCTGTGAACTTGTGTTTATATGATTGCAAGAAAAAAATGTAAAACCTAGTATCAATTTAATGTTTGAAACCAAATAAATAAATAATCGATTGCATTGAATAAGAAGAGTGTTACATCGCCGATTGACCCAAAAGTTTAAGCTTATGGGTGAAGACAAATTTGATTATATCATCTAACACTTCCCCTCGCTTGTGGGCTTGAACTATGAAGAAGATTCAACAAGTGGAATCAATTTTAATTGGGGAGGAAACAATATCGCAGGAGTTTGAACACAAGACCTCCCTAGACCACCTGCTTTGATACCATGTTAAATCGTCAATTGACCCAAAAGCTTAAGTTGATGGGTGAAGTTAAATTTAATTACATCATAGAAGTTCAAATTATTGAAAAACAATTAATTTCATTTTTGAGGCAAGGAACTACCAATCTTGCTTATAAACATGTTAATCCAGCATTGGTCTATTCTTCGAGGTCTTACCCTATAATTGAAACCCTTCTTGATTGATGAACATGAAGGGAAAGGGAAGGGATTGCACTTAGTTAGATGGGAGATTATCGAGAGACCAATCTCCAAGGGGGGCCTAGAGACTGGGAATCTAAGTTTATGTAACAAAGCCGTGTTAGCCAAATGGTTGTGGCGTTTCTCCTCCAAGCACAATTCCCTTTAGTGTAGGATCATTGTTAGTAGACATGGCCCCCATCTTTTTGAATGGTTGTCAAAGGGAGTTAAAGGTACTCACCCAAGCTTGTGGAAGAATATTTCGACGGAGCTTCCTTCTTTTGTTCTTTGGTCCATTGTTTGGTGGGGGAGGGAGGGATACATATTTTTGGAAAATCATTAGGTGGGGAGAGACCTCTTTATGCCTTATTTCCTTTATCATTTGTCTTCCCTTAAAAACCACTTTGCTGCTGATTTCTTTGTGTGGTCTGGGAGCTTTTCGAGATTCATCACTCTCTTTCCAAGAGGAAAGTGACTGATGCGGCTTCTTTTCTTTCTTTGCTCGAGGACCACTCTTTTCGGCGTGGGAGAAGGAAAAGTGAGGGTTTGGAGCCCTAATCCTTTGGAGGGGTTTTCATGCAAGTCTCTTTTTCATAGTCTAGTTGATCTCTCTCCCTTAGGAGAATCGGTCTTTTCGGTTCTTTGGAGGATTAAACCCCTGAGAAAGTGAGGTTCTTTACTTGGAGTGTTTTACATGGTCGTGCTAACATGATGGATCGGCTTGTGAGGAAGTTGCCCTCGCTGGTTGGTCCTTTCTATTGTATGCCTTATCAGAAAATGGAGGAAGATTAAGACCATATTCTCCGGCGTTGCGAGTTTGCAAGTCCCAATTGGGACTTATTCTTTCAGACATTTGGTATAATGTATGCTTATCGTGCCACGTCTTCTATTAAAACCCCTAAGAAAGTGAGGTTCTTTACTTGGAGTGTTTTACATGGTCGTGCTAACATGATGGATCGGCTTGTGAGGAAGTTGCCCTTGTTGGTTGGTCCTTTCTATTGTATGCTTTGTCAGAAGGCAGAGGAAGATTAAGACCATATTTGGTGTTGCGAGTTTGCAAGTTCCAATTGGGACTTATTCTTTCAGACATTTGGCATATTGTATGCTCGTCACAAGGATACTGGTGTTACGATCAAGGAGTTCCTCCTCAATCCGCCTCGTGGAGAGAAGGGTTGTTTTTTATGGTTTGCAGGCGTATGTGTGATCTTATGGGTTTTGTGAGATGTGGTTTTTAGAGGGGTGGAAAGTGGTCTCTTGTTCATTATAATGTTTCTTTGTAGACTTTGATTTCAAAGACCTTTTGTAACTATTTTATAGGTATTCTTTTGCATAGCTAGAGTCCTTTCTATAGAGGGAGGTCCCTTTTTTGTGCACTCAGTACACCTTTACATTCTTACATCTTTCCTAAATGAAAGTTGTTTCCAAAACAAAACAAAAACAAAAACAAAGAAATGAAACTTACATTCATTTCACTGTTCACTCACTTCACTATAGGTTTTCAGGTCCCACATATATGAAAAAGGATTTTATATTATACATTCAAAAAATGCAACAAATTCAACAAAATAGGAATTATAACCAATACTAAAAATACATCAACAAGAGACATTTGCCTCCCCAAATAAACTGATAACAAAAAAGTAGGTAGTGATTGTTCTTTTTGCTCACCAAAAGCATCAATCTACTCTCCTTTAGTGTATGGCTGCACCTTGACAGTAGTCCTTTTATAGCAGCCAGGATGCCCAGTCTAACCTTTTTTACCAGATGCATACAAATCTAACAAGCACCCAGAGAAATTAGTTCAGCAAACACATCAGCAGTTATAAAAGCAATAAAAGATTTTTGACAAGTATTGGAAGATTTGACACATAATATTCGAGGACTTACATATGGAAAAGTTGCACTTAATAGTTTATCCACATGTGTTGAAGTTCCTGCAACCCATTCCTCCGTACGATCCACATGAAAAGATTTGTTCCCCTTGAGATAGTCAGCACCCATCTTCTCCTTTGATCCAGATTCATAAGTAGTTTTCTTTGCCACCTCAGCAGATGAAGATTCTTCTACCTTTATACTCCCACCTCGGACTTTATCAGGCAATTGACGGAGTTCCTCTAGAATATATTGTGCCTTTTTACCCTTCTCCATAATAATTTCAGATTGAAAATCCATAAACATAACAACGCTAGATTTATTAGCATCATCCGCAAGGACTATCATTAGATATTCAGCCAAGCCTCTAATTGCTTGGTTTGTGGCTTCTGTATTCCCAGCAGCCCCACTTAATGATGTTTTAGAGGTCCGCAAAACTTTAGAGAATTGACTGACAACACCAGGCAAGAAGAAGGCCAATGCATCAGCTGTTCCAACCTGCAGATAGTATTGATATTCTAAACCAATCGAGCATCCATCCTCAAGATTATTATTTACTACCACAGAAATAATATAGAGAATTGTTGAGTATCAAAGAGAATATATATATATAGTAATATATATAGTTATAATTTGTTTTTTTATTCACAAGGAACTTCCCCCTTCGAGTAAATAAATATAAAAGTGACAGGGGATTACAAGTTTTCAATAATGTTGATTTTTGGCCTACAATACATACACTTACGCTAAAGTAAATCAGTATGAGGCTCCACACACACACACATAGTATAACCTCAGCAATTCGTTACTGATAAATTATTGCTTTAACTTGAACCAGGTTTTCCATGTGTAAGCTATATCAATCAATATAAGACCGGTAGCATGACTTTATCCTCATTTCTTATTTTAAGCAGCCCAATCAAGAGGTAGGGCCTCTCGAATCTTTATCTCAGGAAGAAGACTTAGTCTCTGTGGGTGAAGATCATGCCTACATATGACCTAAAAGGCAAAAATCCATATCCCTCCAATCAAGAATTTACTCCAAGTCATGACAGGTAGCCCATTTATTCATAGTTAATTAAAGTTAAATATTTACCTTTGCCACAAGTATGCGAAGGGTCATAAAGGCTTCAATACGAAGTTTGGAACTTCCATGATGTCCTCGTGCAGCCTCAATATCTGCAGCCTTTGCACATACTCATGAACAAATAGAACAACTTGGGCAAAATAAATGCTAGAAAACAAGGGGAAATCATTGAAGCATGTTTTTTCATACTTTGAGAAGAAGTGACAGCCAGTGTCCAACAGCAGCTGAAGCAGTGTCACTCCGGAGAAATTCAAGCAAGCATTCATTTGGCTTTGACTCTTCTGAAAGAACATCAAGATGACCTTGAAATTCTCTGTTTTCTGCAAGTGCTGGGGAACCAGATATTTGTTTACATGAGCATGCATTATCTGAGCACAGGTATAAATTCATAAAGATTGCCTTGAAACACTTGATAACTCCTTCACGGAATTCTTCTGATGCCTCAAGGGGAGATAACAGAGCTCCACATGTTAACTTTTTCAGCACTACAACCATCTGCATTATCACATCATCATAATTAGGCCAAACAACTAATTCAGAAAATGGATATATTAAAAGTCTTTAAAGGCTATTCACAGAATAACGGAATACAGCACAAATAGGCCAATGAACATTAAAACAACCCTTAGTTGAAAGCAGGGGATCTAAGAGACAAACAAGAACCTACTTACCTTATCATACTCATTTGTGTCATAAGTCAACTATGTCCGTAAATAATAAATCTACTTACCTTATCAAACACATTCATGTCATAAGTCAACTACGCTCGTAAATAATAAATCTCATCCCTAGCACCATAAAAAATAAAATAAAACCATACCAATAAGATATTAGATAATACAGTTACATGGGCATATTTTGCAGGAAGAAGACGTAAACTGAAATGCAATAAAAATCAAATCTCCTCCAGAGCTGCTTCACAAAAATTATTATTGTGAAAAAAAATATATTTAGTTCAGTATAGTTCCTTGAAACTGATTTAGAGTGTGGCAAGCAACAAGCATCACTCTAAGAACAGTCCCTTCCACTACAAGGATAATAAACATTTAAGAAATGAAAGGTAACGAATGAGGTACATCTCAAGACTAATGGTACTTTTAAATTAGACCACCTGCTCCACGGATCCTAAATGACACTTCTTCAGAAGTTCTTCAAGACACTGAAGCACACCTTCTGCCACACCGTCGCTCACTCTATGAGGCAGATCATGACTAACAGACATCATAATGTTTTCTCCAGAATCAACCTTCTGCTGAGATCTAACCCCAACAGCTGCATCCAATAGCAGCAGTAGCGGGAACAGCGCATAACTGGAAATAGCAAAAACTAAACTATCAGGTGGGGTTGCATGATAGTTCAAAGGGACTGAAATTACAAGACATAAACAAAAGTAGATGATGTTTTTACTTCATGCTTTTAATTTCGCAGCGCATGTATAAAGAGATAGTAAAGTTTTGAGAACTCGCTTCAGCACCCAAAGAATTAAATGAACAAAAAAAATAATCATTAGCATCATATCGATTATCTTCTTAACCCAGTTTTCCGATGCCCTTCCAAGATTTTTCCAAGTATTCCATGAAGTTGATTGATAAGAAATGAAACCTGTCGATTACATTTACGGTTCAAAGGCTAAAATATATTCTTCGTCCCTGAACTATAACTCTATTTTCGAGTAAGTTCTTGAATGAATTGTGGAGAAATGCTTAATTGTGTGAATGCTGAGAGCTGGAATGGAAAACGCAAATTGATCAACGTATAAAACGAAAGAGCACGTAGAGAAATATAGCATATAGAATATTCCACGAAGTAAGAGAGGCTTACTCAAAGCAAGGTTGCAGAGAAGTTGTGGGTGTTTTTCGAAGCAGCTCGAGCATTGAATGAATTGAGGAGGAATGTTTCTTGGGCTGTTGGAGAAGCTGTAGCAGCTCCAAGCAATATGGTTTGAGCTCTGCGAACACTCCACTTGTCTGAAATCCTTCATTTGATTCTTCCAGCTTCTCTTCCTCGCTTAAAGAATTTGTATCAGCTATCTCCATCTTCAACAGCTCGGGAGAAACAGAAGAAAAACTCTACTTTCAGACAAGAACAACCGTGAAACCCAAACAAGCAAAACAGTTATATTGGAAATTGAAATGAAGCAAGCGATCAATTGCAGTGGGTAATAAGAATTAGTATGAAGGTGAAGAGGTAGATGTCGTAAAACCTCTCCAGAGAGCACGAGAAGACCCGCTAAACTCGCAGCTTCTTTCTTTTTTCTTTTCATTTATTTTTTCACCCTTTTTCCCCCATCGACCATCGTACGGTGGTGCTGAACTATGAATCTTAGGCTGGGCTAAAAGATAATGGCGGTGGACCGTAAATTTTGCTACGGCCCAATCATTCCCTTTGGGTCTATTTTTCTTTTATTGAATCATGAATCCAAATGCAAATATAGCAATCAAGTCTAAAATATTTATAGATATAGCATAATACAAAAAAATTTACATATATAATAAAATTTAGACTTTACCTTCGAAGTCTCTCAATGATAGACCACATCAGTAGTAAGAGTCTATCAGTGATAGACCATATCACTAGTAAAGTCTATCAATAATAGATCGTATCGCTGGTAGGAGCTATTATCGATAAATTTTGCTATATTTGCACATTTTTTAAATTTTGATATACATTTAATTATTATTCTTTAAAATGCTACCCAACACAATTGCCTTTATATATTATGTTTGGGTATCTTTTGGAGTAGTTGCAAATATAGCTATTAGGCTCAAAGTATTAGCATATATACCAAAATTTATATCAATATCTCAGAGTTTATCGATGATAGGAGTCTCTCACTAATAGATTTTGCTATCTATAGTAATAAACTTCTATCATTGATAGATTCATATTAATAGTAGACTTTTATTACTGATAGTAAAATCCATGATCATAGATAATCTATTGTTGATAGACTATTATTAATAATAGAGTTTATCACTAATACTCTATTATGGGTAGACTCTATCAATGATGTGAGGTATCACCGACATGTTGGGTTTTATGTTCTAAAACTCGTGGTTTGTAAATGATAAACATAATCTATTTTCAATAGAGTTGATATTGAAGTTTATTCAGTATAGATGATATTGAATGTGTAAGTTATGTATAAATCTAAATCCAACAAACTACGAACCCCTGGTTATAGCATGAATACTTAGACTTTATGCGTAGACAGAAAATTGGATTAAGTTTAAGTAAAAGCCAAAACGATGGATAATATAGGGATAAGACTTAGTACCTTATCCTGAAGACACTATGAATGTGGCCCACTTTGTATTTGATACAAACGATGTGTTCATACATCGTTCATGTAAAGACATGAGACTGGACTATGAAATAATCATTTTTACTTTACCACATTGTTTACTGTTAAGACTTATTATTTCAATTTGACGACCTAGGTAACTCGATCTTAATCACGAGCTAACTATGAACTCCTGTTTATTTGGGATTATCCTTTGATATGCATGGGTGAAAGTGGCCCGAGTTCGCGGTCTCAATAAGCCTACCATTTTAGGGATAAGATCAGGTAGATAGCTGGAAACATAGTTTTGCGAGATGGAATTCGCTCATACTTGATTTTAGGATAGTAGAGAAGTAGTTCCTTTAAGCTCTAACTCCAAGTCTTGAACAAAGGGCCCACCCTCTCATTGGCCCAAAAGGGACTCGATTTGGTGGTTGGATCACAAACTAATTGTTAATTAGAGGGTTAGTGGGACTTAAGGAACAATAAGTAATTGTAGGAGTAAAACAGTAATTTTGACCAAGTTATAATTACGAACAAATTGTGAAAGATCGACTTACTAATCGTGGTTATATCAAGTGGACAAAAATATATCTATAGTAAGGATAGTATAGCTACTGGGCTATAGTGGAATGTCCAGGTAGTTAACGAATGTTGATTAACTAAGTTAAAGAGTTTTGATTGGTTAATTTCGGATCGTTGAAGCTCATGATCTGTATGTCCATTAGGTCTTTCTGCTAGCTCATATCGGATTAAACCTTAGAATGATGTGATGAAAGAAATTGAAATGTTCAAATTTGGTTTAGGGAGTAAGTATTACGTTTTGCTGAAACATATAGTCGTTTAATTATAAATTGAACGATAATAGAAAGTTGAAAATATTTAAATGTGATTTAAATATTGTTCACATAAATAGAGATTCATCGGATTAAATTATCAATTATCAATTTAATATTAATTTAATAAATTTAATTAAATGTTTAATTATTTATTTAAAATTAATTAATTGAATTAATTTATATGAAATTTATATTTAAAAAATCATTTTAAATTGAATTTTGGATATTCAATTTTGCATTAATTTAAGGTGGAGGTGGGTGTTTCTTAAACTCATTTTGAGGAAAACACCTCAAATCCCACTTAATTAGTCACCTACCTGGTGTCTTGTTAAGATTAAATTGAGTTGTATGATCTCTTCTTTAAATAGAAGTTGAATTAGTACAAATTTGGTTAATGAAGGTTGAGAATTTGAATCAAATTTTCTCCAAAAACTCTCGAACCTTCAAACTTGCTCCAAATTCATCTCGATTTGGATCCTACAATCCGTTTCAAGGCCAGAAATTAATGGGGAAGACTCTAGTGATGGTCCACAAAAGTGTTTGTGATAAAAAAAAAAAAAAAAATTGGTTCAATTTTGAGCTACACCAATGTAAGTTTCAAAACTCTATTTTCGGGTTTATGAACAAACATGTTTAATCCTTAAGATTGATGTACTTAGAGTGTTTTAGATCCAAATTGCTTATGCATGCATGTTCTTTACTCTTTCACAATACAGACTCTGTCAATGATGTGAATCGTTGATAAGATTATCAATGATTGGAGTTTATGACTTATAGGCTAATATATTTGAAATCTATCAACAATAATCAACGATAAAATTCACATAACATATCAAAATATATCACTTATGTAGAAGGCTACTTATAGACTTTTATTACATACTTTTAAGTTTCAACCATAGATAGCTTAGCTACATTTTAATTGTTTATAGTTCTTATGGTTGTTTTGAAAATAAATCGTATCAAATTACTTTGAATATTTTTGTTGAGATATTAATGAAAGAGATGGAGATAAAAATTAGATGAAGAAAGTGAGAGAATGGAGAAAGAAAAATAAAATTGTTTGAAATCTATCAATAGAAGAGAAAGTAGTCGTGCATTGTGATTGAAATATATCGATTTTAGTAGTCTATCATTGATAGATTTATGTTGTGAATTAAAAGTATGTTAGTACTAGACTTTTAGTTACTAAAAAATATAGTGATAAAAATCAATATAAGCATAGTTTAGCAGATTTAAGACATAGACTTTTGATTTAATCCCACAATTATTGTGCTGGAAAAAACATAAAGATAAACACCAACAAAATAACAAGAGAGAATAGATTAATTGTAAAAAAGAGAAAGATTAATGAAAATTAGATATAACCAAAGAAAGAGAATATTGTACTAAATTGGGCACTATTCAATTCAAACTCCCATATTTTTTAGATTTATACCCTGCAATTTTAAATGTATAATTTTAGTTTGTATTTATATATTTAAATTTATTTTTTTAAAAAAAACCCTTAAATTTGGCCCTACCATTTGTTTATTGTTGATTTTTTTAAAATATATATTTTTTCCTTATTTATCAACATTTTCATTCTAAATTTTAAAAACATATTTACATATTATATTTCCTTCCATCCATGACAATAATAATAATAATAATAATAATAATAATAATTTAGCCAAATTTAATGAAAATTAAATTAGAAGGACTAGACTTATTAAAAGTATGAAGACTAAAATTAGACATTTGATTGTGTATTGGAATTAAATTGAACAAACTTCAAACTACAAAAACAAAAATAGTATTTCCTTTTATTCTTTTGAAAGTATATATAATGACTAAATTTATCATTTGAAAAGTAAATAAATTCTAAAAAAAAAGTACAGGAAGGAAAATGTTATTTTAACTAAATTTGTTTTGGCCGTGGTGACCACATTGGTCGTGATGAGCGTTACCCTCGCATGGTAGCAATATTTGGGTTGGGGCACACCTTGTTTGTATTGCAGGTTCCTTTGATTTTGGGCAAATAATTGATAGACCAAAAAAAATGTTTTGATAATATAGATTTCATGTCACTTTATGGTTCCTTCAATTGATTTTATTTCCAGGCTGTTCATTCACAACCCTTCAAGTCTGCCACATAGTACACCATAGTACAACACATGATACCAACATTGTTATGGGAAATTCATATATATTTACACATAATTCACACTATGTTAAGGAAGGGAAAAAAAAAAAAAAAAAAAGCATTTACTCAAATATTTATTCGTTCTTAAATACGTAATATTCCGCCGAAGTCAAAAGATAATAGATACATTATTTTATATTTAAAAAAATGAAGAGCAAACGTTGGACCTTCATTATTAAAAATAAATAAATAAATAAGTTTATTTCCATTGGTTAAAAATAATAATGTGGATTAGGCAAATAAATAGAATAGAAGGGAGAGAGAGGATGCGTCATCTAAAGTCGTTTGGTTTTAGGTATTAAATGTTGCATTCAAAACGTTTTTATGGGTAGGTATTAAATGCCATGGTCCGGTGTACTAAATCCAAATAATTATTAAAGAAAAAAATGACGCTATAATAATAAAACAAATGCATTTAATTTTTTTTATTTAAGAAAATAGTTATAATAATAATTTGTCACCCTTTATTTTTTATCTTTTTAAAAAAAAGTTATAAGATTATATATATAGATATTTTCTTAAAGAAATTAGTAGATACTGTTGATAATAAGTGTGTGGAAGTTTGCTTTTTAGAGATTTTCTTTTTAGTGCATCAGGATATACTTTCTAAATCCTTGAGTTTTAATAAGATACATATTTAGTCATTCAACCGTGTGAACTTGATTTCAATTTAGTCTATCGATTCTAGTATTATAATTTTATTATTGAGATTTTAGTTTTGTTTTCAGTTCCCTCCCTAGATTCCAAGAATTGTATTTTAATTGTGATTTTTCATTAAATACTAATTTTCAGTCTTTAACCTTAATTTTTATTTAACCATTTGAAATAATTATGAAATGAAATTTTAAAATTAATTATAATAGTGATGAGAAAAGATGGTGAAACTTATTATTTATACTTATTTTAGATGAATTAATAGTGGAAAATCGAGGTTAAAAGTTTAAATCTCAAAACTAAGCAATCAAAACTCAAATCTAAAGGATAAAACTATAACATCTTGAAATTTAGAGAGTAAATTAAGGCAACATTTATCAAACCGTACGTAATGAAATCTCATTGATAGATCAATCGTAGTAAGTATAAATCTCAAATGTAATTGAATTGTTTTTTTTATCGCGTTTACTTATAGTTGCAAATATGTCACAATTAATTGTTACCGTTATCATTAATGTTACTGTTTAACCCTAATGGTAGAGGTAAATGTAACAATAAATGTGTCAAATTCATATTTCTTATACATTATCGTAACAATAATTGCAACGGTAACGATAACAGTAAAAAGAATGGGTTCCAAGTAATTTTCAACCACAATCTGATTGAGCATCCTACCTTCCTCAATTAGATTGCATTTTTCTTTATTATATATTTAGAGGCAAAGCCCACAGTTCATTATGATTACAAAATACGGGTAAACGACAATAAATATAATCAAATGAGATACACTTTTTATTTTACCATTGATGAATTTTGTTTGAGTTGGGATAAATATGGCCTAAAATCAAACTCAAAACTTAAAAGATTAGACGTGTAACATTTAAGGAAATTAATAATGAAATAAAAATCAAAGATGAAACAGATATATTTTTCTTGATTTTTTTTTTTTAAATTTTATTTAAGAGAGAGAAGTTTAATTTATTTGGAAAGGAAGGAAAAATATAAGGCCATTAATTATGGAGTTTTGAATGCTTGGTTGGGCAGGTACTCGTGTGTCCATTTCAATATTTGTCAATGTTTGACTAACCAACAACAATAATAAATGTATTGATTTATGTATCATTTATTTTTCTGATGGAGAGACCTTCCTCACATCCACCAGATTGCCTCTCTTAATCCTTATTCACTTTACTATGTGTTACTATCTTTTCTTTGTATTTCATACATAATACCTAATAATTACTTTAATTATTTTCTAATTTTAGTATTACGCCAAGGAATTAAAATTAACTAAAACGTAATAGCTGGTTTAGTGTATTATAACAGTAATGCGGACTTAAGATGAAATTCACCTTCTATATTAATTTTCAATTCAAATTCTCAACTTAAAATTGGGTGGGTTCGCTCCATGATTCTTGCAAATAGTATAACAATGTTTATTTTGAACATAAATTTTTATGGGTCAAAGTGAACATAATTCAACTTCCATATAAGCATGTTAATGATTACGAGGTTCGTGGTTCAAATCTCTCTAAGAGCCTGTTTGGATTGACCGAAGAAAAAAGTGTTAATAAAAAAATTCATTTTTATTTAAACTATTTTGATAAAAACATTTATTTTTAGTGGTCCCCAAACACTCCAATTTTTTTCAAAATTTACTTATTTTTTAAATTAAACACTTGAAAATATATTCTAAACACACCATTCTTCTCTAAATGTACTTATTTTTTTTTATATATATATAAAAAAAAAAACCTTTTATCAATATTTTTTTACTCACCTAAAAAGTTTCGTACCAATTGAGGTGCTATCTACACCCTTATACCTCTTATTCTTATGTAGTTTGATATGTAGAATTTGAACATATACCTGGGTGCATTCCCGATTATACCGATCTTTGTGCATCCCACCTAAATGTCTAATTACAAGTTGTCATGTGTCAATTTTTTAAATATATTTTTAATATTTTTATGCAATTGAGGAGATGCAGGAAAATAGATGCAACCTAATATTACTCTAACTACAAATATAATTTGTGGTTAAGTTTTATTGAACAAGTTGTAGCAAAGAACAATAACCGACTTCAATAAGAGTAAAAGTTCTTGATATCACATATGGTAACTTTTTTTATTTTATTTATTTATTTATTATTATTTTTTTAATGACTACGTCTTTTTTTTAGTTTAATAAAATGAAAGTGAACGATTCCGACCTTCAACCGCCAAGTAAGAAAGTTAATTATGTCTTATTCTTTGAGTGGTGTTTATGTTAGAAATTTGAACATACAAGATTACAAGTGTTGAGGGCTACCTGTGGTAATGCCTAAACCCAAAGGGGTACACAAATTTGCATGGGTCTACGCGTTCCAATGAAGAAAGTTAAACCATCTAATTTCAAGTCTATCAATTGATTTGTGGAATTTCACCAAAGGTAAAATAACTAGAGATGTTTAGGGACGGATTGTTTGAGGACAACTTTCCTACCAAAAAGAGAATCAAATAAAAGGGATAATTTCTCACTGAAAAACTAATCAAGGAATTTCATATTTATTTAAAGAAAAATTACTCAAATTTCATATGAGAAGAAATAATTACATATATAAAATTATTTATAATCTAAAACTAAATGATTAATTCAAACATATTCATTATCTTGACCATTAAATAATCAAACTTTAAATTTAAACCTAATATTTATATATAATAATAATGGTTTAACAATAATTATTATAATAAATGAAAAAGAGGCAAATAGAATGAGAAACATCTTCATTTAGTGTATAGGGAACTTTTCCCCTACTCTCTCTCTCATTTTGTATTTAAAATGGAAAATCTCTAAGGAGAAAATGAACATCTTTATAAATGACCGAGTCAAGCTCGCTCTTCATTCTACAACCTTGAGTTGAGGGTATAGCTATTATGACACAAGCGATATTGAACACATTCACAAACAGAGTCAAAAGAACGAGTCTTATAAACAACTTCACACTAACCATTTCAAGAGGTAAACAATTCTATTTGTACTTAGTCCAGCTAAATATTTTGTACTAACTTAGGTAAGCTCAATAGTGCGAGTACATGTAGGTCAACTTCAAAAACAAATTTGAATTAGAGGAGCGGAAGACAAATTTCTCTCACCAACATTTAAAAAAAAAGTTTACATAATTCAATGCCTAAGTGAGAGTTAATATTTAAAAGAGAATGAAAGTTAGACCCACTCTTGCAATCTCTAACTATCATAATCGTAGTGATAATGAAAAGACAGAAGTAGATTAAAAACATAAAATGAAACTAAAGTTCTTAAGTACAAACGAAACAATATTGCATTTGGGGATGATTGAGTATAAACCGCAACAACACCTTTGGGGCCTTAGCCATCATACCAAGTTGGACCCAACAACTGTGATAAAGCCCTTTTGGCTTAGCTCCATTTCGTGTCGAACAAACGTTGGCTATCAAAATTGATAGTCAAAGTGCTTTTCTTAAACCACACGTCCTCTAAAACCCACTTCATTTAATACATTGATTGCTCCTTTGAGTTCAGCTTTCTACACCCAACAGAAATTACTACTCATCACATTAATATCAATTCAAATACATTACATTTTTGTCCCTAAAATTTTTTATCAATAGAATTTCAAACATACTTTTTGTTTCATCTTCCTCCTTCTATTTTAAAATGCCATTTTTTACCTTTAATTAACTTTTTAAAAATCAACTTAATTTTTATTAATTTTCATCATAATTGAAATTAATTTTAAAATATATACACCACAATTATTCTTAAAGTAAATATTAATAAAAAAAAAATTCCAGGGTAAAAATGTCATATCCAAACACTTGGGTAGATTGGAAACTAAACTCACACTCCTCCAAGGGTATATTATATTGAAACTTTAAAAACCTAACCAAAAAAAAAAAATCATAAATAAAATTTGAGGAAAAAGGTTATTTTTCTCTAATAAATAATAAAGAAAAATGAAGAGGAATGAATGAGAATCCGAATATAAGTGGGATCCAAATTTTTAAATAAGAAGAAATGAAACTTAGAAATTAAAAGAAGAGGGGGAAAAAGAGGGCATTAAATGATGGAAAAAAGAGTAGTAGTAATTGTGATTGGCATTTAATGCCCAATTAATTGTCTTCCTCCACCCTCCCACTTTCCCATCATTAATCAAATTCGAACAATTAATTTCCATTTTCACTCCCACCATTAATATTGTGAAAATGAATGAATTAATTAATTTACTTCATAACGTGGGTTCAATCTTCAATATTTAGAAGATAAAATTTTGGTCTTATATTTCCCTATCTCGCTCGCGCTCTCCATACAATTACCAACACCCAACCAATCCAAACCCACTCATTCTTCTCTTTCTCTTTCTCTCTCTCTCTCTCTTTTTTCCCTCTTCCTCTTATTTTTATCAAAATAATAATAATAATAATAACAACAACAAATTAAATTAAATTAAATTATTAAACCACCTTCAAAAGGGGTTTCCTTTAGTTTCCGCTTTGTTTCTCTATAAAGCTCCCAGAAAATGGCTGCCGAAGTAAGCAGTCTGATTCGAGTACTCGCCGGTTACAAGGACGAAGACAATCGAACGGCTCTCGTTACTCGCGATTTGCTCGGACAATCTTCCAACCTTACTGACTCTCAAGAATTGGACCTCGATTTGCAGGTTCCCACCGGCTGGGAGAAAAGGCTCGACTTGAAGGTGCGTCTTTTTTTTTTCTCTTTTTTCTTTTTTTTTTTTAAATTTTAAATATCAAGAACAAAAAACTCTCTTTGTATACTGGAATTCAAGAATTGTTTGATTACCTTGAGAAATTAGGCTAAAAATAAAAGGGAAAGGGAACACTTTTTCAGACTGCAATTTTTTTTTTCCCTTCATTTTAATGACATTAATTGCGGCGTTTCGACTCTTTTTTTTTTTTTTTTTTTTTTTTTTTTAATGTTTGGTACTCCTGATTAATTACCACCTCTCCTCTGAAATCATTAAATTTCTTCTTTTTCGTATGAACTGAAAAATGCCATATCATTAATTTTATATTTTTACAAAAAAAGAAATTAAATTTCGCCTGTTTGTTTTTGCAGTCGGGAAAAGTTTACATACAGAGAAGTCAAACACCGGATTCTCCTCTGAATTCAGATTCGAAACAACTCCAAATGATCAATCAAACAGAATCGAAATTTCAGGACTTGAATTTCCCCCCATCTCCTTCAAAACGAACATTAAATCTCTTCAACGAAACCAGTTTGGATTTGAAATTGACATCGTCGCCGTCGCCGTCGCCGTCGACCAATTACGCCAGCGTTTGTACTCTGGATAAGGTGAAATCTGCTCTGGAAAGGGCCGACAAGGAGCTCGTAAAGAAACGCTCTTCGCTATGGAAATCGTCTTCATCGCCGTCTTACTCCTCCTCCTCGTCGGCGGCGAAGGAAATTCAAGAAGAAGAAGCGGCGGAAATTAGAAACTCGGCGGCGCCGATGGCGGTGGGTTGCCCAGGATGTTTATCATATGTATTAGTAATGAAAAACAACCCCCGATGTCCTCGTTGCAACTCTGTTGTTCCATTGCCGACCATCAAGAAACCTCGGATTGATCTAAACATGTCCATATAAAAAAAAAAAAAAAAAAGGTTTGGGAATCGTCCATCATCATCATCATATATAAAATATCCAAAAGGAAATTAAGAAATTTCGGCCATGGCCCTCTTCCTGGATCTTTTGTTTTTTGTTTTTTTATTTTTTTTTTGGGTATATGTAAAATGGATATATTTACACAAAATTATGCCCCTTCCATTCTTCCTTTTTTATTTTTATTTTTTTTCCCCTCTTTCTACATTTTCTTCGTGACGTTTTTTCTTTGATTCATTCAATTTTCAATCTCTCCTGTCATGTAAAATTATTAAAGTCTATAGTTCGATGATAGATACTGGTGCGTTTGACCATTTTATTATTTAAAATAAAATTTCAAAACGTAGTTCAAATTCAAAGATAACTTTTATTGCGTTTCAAAAATGATTTTCTATCGTCATGTGCTTTATTTTTTTTTTTTTTTTTGGGGGGGGGGGGGGGGGGAGTTCCAATATAAGGGTGGAGATTTGATTTTGACGTTTAAAAATACATAAGTTTGAAGTTACCTTGAAAATTTGTTATTTATTTTGAGATATTAGATGTAAATGATTACTACTAAAATTTGATTTCAAAATTCCATCAATACCCTAATATATATCTTTTTTAATTCAACCATAAATGTCAAACTATCAAATTTTGGGATAGTATATGATCTAATTCACTAATATCTTCCTTTCGAAAAATTATTCACTAATATTTGATAAATAATAAATTATAATATATAGAAAAGCAATTGTTCAGTGTCTTTCCAAACAATAACTTATGAAGTGTGCACGTAAATTACGTCTACTTGTATGAAAATTTTAATTACTTGATTTTAATGTTTTCGTCTTTCATGCGGATGATTTAAATTTTACTTTTGTTATTTTAAAATCACTATAAAACACTCACATAACTAATTTTAATTATGGAGGTGATTTTTTAGTGATAAAAGAGGAATAATTTTGAAATCAATTTCAACAATTTTAAAATGAATTAGTGGAGTTTGTGGTGGGCAGTGTGAATGTGAAATTAATTATCCATAGAACAGTTAGTTTTAATTGGTGTTACAATATATATTTGAATTTAAAAGAATGGGGTGAGAATATAAATTGGATATTTTGGGGGAAATAAAAAGAGAGAAAAAAAGAAAGAAAGAAAAATAGTGCATTTATAGAGGTTGCGTAGTAAAAACGTTTGAAAGGCAGTGGGTGGAGAAGGTGGGTTTAATCTTTAATGGTTGCTTGCTGCATTGCATGAGGCTAATTATAGCGTTTACAGACCCAACAAATTAATATACTTAACACGCATATTTAATGGAGACTTTATTTTTGTCATAGTTTGCCACCTACGTTTTTTTTTTTTTTTTTTTTTTTTTTTCTTTTTTAATTTTAATTTTCTATCTAGATTTATTGCTCTCTCTCTCTCTCTCTGTCTCTCTTTTTCTTCTTTGTAATTAATTCGTATTATTGTTATATTAGTAATCAATTAATTCTCATTAATCACACCTCCATCCCTATTACTGCCTATCGTCTAAATCTTAAACTTTGTTATTAATTAATCAACAAGTAATGTCTTAGGATTGTGGATTTATTATGATGATAATTATGTGTGACTTTTATGAACCTCCCCTCGCATTTATTACTATCATTTAATTCTGCAACCATACTTTTAAATTTTAAACTTATTTGGCAAGCAAATCAACGTCAACAAACCATTAATGCCCATCAGTTAATGAATTGATTTATGGTTGATTATTTTCAGTAATTAATGATAAATACATTAATTTCCTGTTTTTAAAGTGCAATAATATCATCTGCGGTATTACCATAATCAACAAAGGAATTTTATTATCAAATCCCCCTCTAAACTTGTTCTATCTTCTATTTCTCCTCTTCCACTATAATAACTTTAGGTGGTATTTGGGTCTTTAATTTTAATTTTGAAAAAAAAAAATGTTAGAATATCTGACAATTATTCACACATACCCTCTTAAAAAAAACGAATTTATAAAATAAATTGGTTTAACATTTGAAATAACTTTTAGAACTAACAAAATGAATTTTAAGTGTTTAATGATAAATATCTCCCTAATTAGTATACTTTTTATAATCACCAAAACATCCTCAAAATCATAAATTTCACTTCTACTTTGTTGTCATAGCTACCATCTACTCCAGCGTCCAACTCTAATGACCACCTCCATTATTTTAAATTATTAGTTCGTAGTATGTCAAATCGCTGATTGACCCAAAAACTTAAGTTAGTTGATCAATCGATGATTTAAGATGGTATAAGTGAGGGGGAGTGTTAGATAATATGTAATTAAATTTGTCTTTACCATCCGCTTAAGTTTTTGGGTCAATTAACAATTTAACATGATATCAGAATAGGTTTAGGACATTATGTGTTCAAATCCATGCAATGTTGTTTACTTGTGAATAAAAACATTACTGGGAAAGAGTTACCAACACGTGAGAAAAAATAGTTGATCTATTATATCTAAGATTGATTTTTCTTTTGTCTAATTTAATCCTAGATGTTAAATTTTTATTTTAATAGATACACATTTTTTATATATATATATATATATTGAATTGGTCAATGACATATTAGATATAAAATTGAAAAATTTTAGGTCTCGTTTAATAATCATTTGACTTTTTGTTTTTGTAAATTGGGCTTCTAAACATTAACTTTACCTATTGATTAATTTGTCAAATTAGTATTTATATTTTAAGGATGTTTTAGAAAAACAAGCCAAATTTATAGAATGGAAAAAAAGAGTATTTTGAAAACTTATTCTTCCTTTTAGAATTTGGTTAAGGAAAAGAAATGAAAACCATTGTAAAAAGATCGTAAAAAAATGTGTATAATTTAAAAAATAAAAATTTAAATAGTTACCTAACCTAACTTAAAAAATATATTGAGAATATATTTCATAAACTTAAAAATCACAAAAATGAAACTTTGAACACCTTTTTAATTAATTATATGTTTGACGCAAGTTGATCTGTATGAGTGTTTGCGCGAAATATTTATTTTTATTATTAAAAAAAAAAAAAAAAAAAAAAAAACGAAGACCATAACCCAATTATTAGTACATTACAAAAAGGAAGAGAAAAAAAAAAAAAAAACTCTTTTATTATGGGACTTTAGTTCTAAAAGTCAATATGAAGATTTAAGACTATTGAATACCTCGAAGATATTTAAAAGAATTTTGGAAGAAAAACAAAAACAAAAAATGATGTATAATTAAGACATTTAAGGTAGTAGCCAAAGATACCATATATTTGGTTTAAAATTTAATGTTGAAATAAATGTGGACAATTGAGGTAAGTAGTTAGTAAGAGTGGATAATTTTTTCGCTTAGGCCACCGCATCATCCTCTACTTTTTATTTATTCACAGCGTCATATTATAATAATAATAATAATAATAATATATTATTATTATTATTACTACTACTACAATATTATTACTATAACTTTTTTATTATATCCTAATCTAATTGAGTAGTTTATCTTTCTTTTGAAAAAATGGCGAACTTAGTTAAATCAGCCATCAACTTGCATCTAGATATCACTGTCATCGTCTATACGTCTTTCAATTCTTTTTCTTCTCGACATTGGGTTCTTCGATGCGTTGATCATTGGAACAATGTGGATTTGATGATTCCGGTTAGCATCTTTTTCTTGTCCTTTAGTATTTTTTTTATTCTTTTTGGTATATCATGCATTCAAAAGGTATAAAACTCATAATTTTCAGGATAAGAAGATTTTGTAATCACCATGAATGTAAAATTATTCATATTACACTATTTCATTCTCAAATTCATGCATTCATCTCCTAAATTACTCCAATTATTTCAAATAGAAAGTATGATAACTTATATTTCTACAAGTTATCATGTATGGAATTACAAGTGCTATTAACTACTTATAAGTATACAACTCAATGACTCGATGGACAAAAAAAAATATACATTATCTAATTTATCACTTTGGAAGTAGGAGACTTGTTTGTATATAAGTCGTCGTAAATTTTATAATATAGAAAACAATACGAAATATTAATAAGTATCAGATTAATCATTGTTTGATTTGGTGGTAAGATTTCAATTATCACTTTAAAAGTTCGTTGTTTAATTTTCATATCATAACTGTTGGGAAAAAACCAACTTCAAATGAAAGCCGAATTAGAACATTTATATATATTATTTGCGGTTGAAATAATTTTTACCATGTGTTAAAGGTTTTGTCATGTTTATTCGATGCTCTCAATTATCAATTAAATCTATAAACTTACAACTAATCAATTTAAACTCTCAATTAAAATTTATTTAAAAATAGTTCATTTAAGTTATAATCGTCAATTTTGTTAAATCGTCATTTGTAAAAATCTACACACATAGAAGAATTTATGCATTGATGATTTTCAAATATAATCCTAATAAATGTTCTAAATCCATCTACTTATAATAATTTATAAATTTAATTGACATAATAAAATGTTTTGTATAATATTTTTTAAGCTAAATTTGGAGGAAGTTGTAAATTGATACATTTACAAAAGTTCAAGGTTTAAATTGATATACCTATGAAAGTTTAAAGTTTAAATTGATGCAATTCTTAGTTTGGGGTTTAAATTAATACAATCTCAAAAGTTCAAGGTTTAAATTGATAGAATTACTAATTTAGGATCTAAATCAATACAACTCAAAATTAAGGATATAAATTGATATCTTCCTATTCTTTTAAGTAAGTTTCCAGTAAGAATCTTGGAGAATACTCTCCAAAAAGGCAAAGAGAGAGGAGTAAGACAACATTTTAAACTAACAAAAGTGTTCCCAACCAAAACAAAGTTTTATTTGTTTGAATTTCTACTCTAAATTAGTTACAAGTAAAGTCTCTCGTTGTCCAAATAAATTTGAGGGAAATAAAAAAACAAAGTTATGAGGGCATAACTCAAAGTGGACAATATATATCATATCATTTGTGGAGATATTTTGAGGGTTGTTGTCTCCTAACAAATAAGAGATATGCCATTGACTTAGCCATGCCACATGTTAGTATAATTCTCAAGTGTCAAACAAATAACGAAGTGACGAGACTCTCAAAATATACAATCATGGTGGAGATCCGTAGTTGAGCTTATTTAGACTAATCACTGTCCTTAAAAATTACCAAAATAAAAAATGTATCATTCTCCGAAGATCCCTAAATTTTTTATGATAGCATTGATTAAATTACAAAAGATACCCATAAAATTTATCATTTGTTTAAAATATAATATCACATGAACTTTCATAAACATTTTAAAAATGACCTAATAGTAGAAATGGAAATATGAAACGATGTAACAACGACCTATAATGAAGTTTGGATCACAACATCATTTTAAGTCATCAACACATAATTTTATATAAGTCGCAATTTTTGTTCAAAATTACATAGAATTTCTACTCTAAAGATAATCTTGCTATATTTATATATATAAAAAGAAATGGTTGGATACAATATTGCAAATTGTTTTTTGTTTTTTTTTTTTTTTCAAACAAGGGAAAAAAATAAAAAAAACAAGGTTGAAGAGTATTTGTAATAATTTAGCAAATAGCATTCAATCGCCCACAATAGTTTTAAGTGAAGATTTGAATTTTGCCATAGTTCGCCACCTTCGCCCCTACCACTAGGAGACTTATTTTATTTTATTTTAAGATGGGCAACTTGACTTTATTGTTCTCTCTTTCTCAACATTTTTTCTTCTAAATAAAAAACGGTTTATCTTTTCAGAAATAAAAAATTAATTCATAGTGTCACATTAGGAACCTATTCATTTCAACTCAGAAATTAAGTTCGTCCACCTCATTATTGCCTATTGTTTTCTATCGATTTTTTTTGTTACCTTTTTCAAAAAAAATAAATATTTTAATGCATTCGATCACTCAAATAATAGAAGTATTCTTTTTCAAACGATATATTAATATATCTTTTAGTATATTGAGATAAGAAAGAGATTCGAACTACAAATTTTTTGAACCTTAACACGTTTGTATGCTATACTTATTTTGTCACAATATATTAATCTTAAATTATTGATTTTTGTTCAATACTTTCTATGTTTGTAATTTTAAAATATTAATTTTATTCTATAAAATTTGCAATAATAATAGTAGTAGTTGATGTTCTCCATGGTTAAAATTTTCACGTTATTGCATTAATATCCCAAGTCATTGTGTTTTTAACTAAATATTATGTAAAATTGTCCCTTGGACAACGAGAAACAAAAATCATATTTTATATATTATTTCGTTTGTGATTGAAGATTGAAGTTGCAACTTTGTATTAAAATTTATATTTTATTGGCAATGAAACCAACAAGAGAGGTAAGTAATAATATAACATGTTATTGACAAATTATTTTAGGTTCAATTAATTACAATAATTTCTATCATTAGCAACAATAATGGCAAGGCACATTATTTAATAGGTTTGGTTACCTAACAATTATGTTTTAAAAATCTCCCTAAAAAAAAAAGCTTAATCAGAAAATTTGTAAGATGATAAATGTTAAAATATAAATTAAGTTCTCAAATTTTAAAGTTTATATCGATTTGTTCTTAAACGTTAAAAAATATTTAATTGGATAGCTTATTCGTCCACCTCAATTAATCTCACGGGAAACATATTAGACGATCTTACAACATTTCAGTGTCAAAGAAACTAGGTGACCACTATAAATTTAATTCATTTCCTTTGAACCATTTATTCCATACATGTCATTTATTTATCACTATGTAGACTGAGAGAGAATTTATGTTAAGTTTTTATTATGTAATTATTTGGTTTAGCAAGAGAGGGTTTATAAGATTGAGACATGACACCAGCAAACTATCAAGACTATTAAATGTTAGTTATGCAATATAAAATGCATGAATCTATCAAAATGATTTTAGAATTTTTGGGAAGTGCGTATAACATCTGCTTTGTGTTTTGAATGCACACCAAAGGTCCTATTCGAAGAGATTTTTAGGTTTGTGGGAATAAAACGCGTAACATACGAAAGCGAAAAATATCGTAATTGAGTACAATCTAAGTTGGACGTAATACATGCTCCTCTCTTTTTTATACAAACATTAAAAAAAAAAAAATCATTTTAAAAAATAAAATAAAATGCTACGTGACACGTTTTTATTGGGTGTAGTCTTGAACCGCACCTAAGCATTTTTCATATACATGTATACACTATAATTTCTATTATTAAATATTTAACTACCTAATCAATAAATATATTATTTTGTTACGTGAGATTTATCACTGTAGTAGACTAGAGAGTAAAGAGTGCATTGCACATCCAGATATACTTACTCTCTAATAGATTAGAGAGTGACATTTATATTTAAGTATTATTTTGTGATCTATATTTAGATAACGAATACTTGGTATTCCTTTTAGTTTTGTTACTTCAAAAAGAGAAAAATATAGGGTGTTTTCCAATATAGTAAAATGAGTTAAAATATTTACAAATGTAGCAAAATGTCAAGTCTATCACTTGATAGACTACTATCATCTATCACTTTTTATTAGCGATAACATCTATAGATGTCTATTAGTGTCTATATTTGTAAATATTTACAATAATTTTGCCATTTAAAACAGTTACTCAAAAATATATAATTTAATACTCGAAATTTAAAAAATGTTAAGCTGGTGAACTAAATTAAATTATGTTTAAAAAATCTTCTAATTTTAAAAAATGTCTATTAATTTTTTAAACTTTCAATTTTTGCTTTAAATTTTGAGTTTAACAATATATGTCCTTGCCATTACACATTATAAATAATATATAAATCTATCCAATGCACCACGAAAGTTTAATGTTGTCTTATAATTAGAAACAAAATTCAATCGTACATTTAATAAATTTTTAAATTTCCAAAAAAAAAAAAACTTGCGAACATTATGTATAATAGTTCACATGTAATATAATACATGCCCATCTCAATTAAGTCAATACACGTATTTGAAGACAATATCTATCAACCACAATGATTGTTTAAAATAAGTTCATAAATTTAAATAAATAAATTAAAATTTTTAGACAATAATAAAATGAATACTAAAATACACACATACATTAAAAAAAAAAAAAAAAAAAAAAGTTGGAGGAGTGAAATGAAATAAATAAAAAATTGAAGGCGAAAATTGAAATTTAATCCAAACTCTTCCTCCATTAGTCTATAATAATATTGTCCCGGAAAAAAAAAGTTTGTTTTATAATTTAATTTGGGAGAGGTGAGCTTGAGATGAAATTATAAAAATGAATTTTGTGATGAATATTGAATAGAGAATTGGAGATATGAATAATTAATAGGAGGAGGTTTTTATTAAATATTTGTAAAGTTAGTTGAACTAAATAAACTCGCAGCATTAATGAAGAAGACCAAAAAATTAATGTTGTGAATTGACAATTACGAGAGAATGCCTTGAGACGTCAATTGCCAACATTAATTCATGATTGGGAAATGGGACCCTTTTTCTTGTCTTACCCCTCCCTTCCCTTCCCTTCCCTTCCCTTCTCCCTTTCTTTTTAATACTCTTTTAATTTGTTTCCTTTCAATTTACATTTCCATCCCACATTACATCATTTTCTCCCCCTCTTGCTTCTCTTCTACATATCCATACTTTATTAGTACACACTGATACTATTTATTCTTTCAAGAATTTCCATGATGTAATTGTTTAACTAATTAAAAAAAAAAAACTTATTGTACGTTTGTAATACAGTTTCTCTTAATATGTCCATTGCAACATATTGCTATTAGATGTTTGTGAATATGAATTTTGGAAATAATATTGTTATTTTTTTTTTTTAGTACAATGAATGAGAAGATGATGATTGAACTCATGACTTTAAAGGAGGGAAGCATGTCAAAAACTATTAAGCTTAACTCACTTTAATTGTAATAATATTTCTGGTTTTTTAGATTGTTGTGTTTGGTTGTGCATTTGATAATATGTGGATGTTTGTGTATTCTTTTATGAGGTTAGTTTTATAAAATATATGTAATTACAATACATTATTTAATGAACTTATATTTCTCTCCATTGAGATTTTGTGGCGTACTTGGGAAGCTCGTAACCGGATGGTGTTTCAAGGGCCTAACGGTTTGATAGTGGCTTTGCTTGCCTCGATGAGGGTCCCTCTCGAAATTTGGAAACCAAGTTGGTGCGGGTGCCTATGGTGAATGGTCGGTAGAGAGTGATAGTGGGGGGCTAGGGAGGCATCAGATAACAATGATTGAGTTGGGTGGGCTTGTCCATAAGATTGATGGTTTTGCTTTGTCTACGCAACTTGGAATCTGAATGATGGTAAGGGGGTATTGGTTGGGTGCTCCAAAATCATAGGGTATGCTCATTGCTACAGGTGGGAAGGGTGCCCCGTGGATCAATTGATGTGTTATTTGTTGTGGTTTGTGCGTCAGCATCGGGATTATGGGCTATGGTGTGGATTCATTTGTACAGATGCCTCTGATTGTGGAGCCAGATAATGTGATCATGACGAGTCTACGGACAAACGAGGAAAATGTGTTAACACTGGTGGAATTTGTGGTGGAAGACATTCTATTTACGGGGAGACACAAGGAGATGTAGTTTCGTCATATTCATCGATGTCAAAATATGGTGGCTGATATAATTGCACATTGGAACGTAGATGAGGAGGAGTGTCATTATCGATAAAATGACTTCCCAATATGAATTTGTGTTTGGTTGAGGCCAATTTGAGTTTATAATTGTATGTTATTTCCAACAAATATATATATATATATATATATATATATATATATATATATATATATATATTTTTGAGTGAGTAGAAACGAAAACACGTTGTTTTCGTTTAAGTATAAATTTAGATGTTTCTTCAAATATCCATTACGAGGTTTTTCTCTTGTGATTTATACCAAAATTTTATTTTGTAATTTTGTTTTAAAATTGTAGTAAATTAATTATCATTTTAGGAGCTGGGCTGGAGCCGGTGGGCTTTTTTAGGTCTGGATCTATACTTGGGCCGGCAAGACGATGATGGAATGGAATTGCCAACATTTCGCGGCTTATCCGTTTTGTAAGCATGATTCCAAATATCAATATGAAAAATCTAATTTTATGAAAATAACAATAGAAATATTGATATCAATCAAAATTTTAGCAAACTTTATAAAATTTGATTGAAATTGTAATAACTAATTAATGAAATTTTGATTGTAGCTTAGTTAGACCATAATTCACCATTTTTAATCATCATTTCTATAAAGTAAAACAACATTTAGATGTATATTGTAAGTATTTATGTAAATATCGATGTGAGCGTCAAAATTTAAAAAATAAATAAAAAATTCAATGGAAAACGATGGAAATAAAAGTTTTGGATGGTTAAAAAAACAAAACTTACATCAATTGGATTTTGAGGTAAAAGTAAAACTATGTGAAAATTTAATGGAAATAGTTCGAATGAAGTTAAAAATAAATATATGTTGTTTTTTCAATTTTGGTTTCTAGAAATAAAACTTACATCAATTCAATTTTGAGATGAAATGATGAGAAAGTTTAATGGAAAATATTTGTAAAAATAAATATATGTTATTTTTTCAATTTTAGTTCTTGGAAATGAAAGGGATTGTAAAAAAACAAAACTTACATCAATTCAATTTAATAGAAAATGTTTGAATGAAAATACATGTTACTTTTTTCAATTACTTATAATTAAGACAAGACTATAAAATAGACAAAACTTCGATTGAATTAAGTAAATTATAGCCAATTGAAAAAGTAAAAAAATCGAAATTTCTATGATTTCTTGAAATTAGGGGAAAATTGAAATTTCTCCCTTGTCAAAATTTCAAATCTATCGAAATTTTGACAAAATTTTACACTATAGCCCTAACAACCTCTTATATTTTATTATTATTATTATCATCATCTTTTTTGGGACAACTTCCTCTTCTATTGGACGTACGTTCCTTTCTTTATTTTTTCTTTTAAATTAAGTATTCAATATACGGATTTGGTTATAAATAGTCTTAGAATTTTAAAGTATGAAAATAATCTCAAATAACGAGTTGTTGTCGAAATAAATTAATTTGAAATCAATTGTATTTAAAAAATAAAATAATACCACTTCAAAAAATTAAAATAAAAAACGTGTTTTATTACCGATATGGATACATACAATAATACTCTAATTGATAAAAATCCAATAATACAATAATACTACCAAATTCAAATTCTTTAATAAAAATCAACCAAATCAACCAAATCACAAGTTAAATTAAAATCAGGTTTAAGACAAAGGAAATAAATATTAAAAAATTGAAAAAGTAAAAATAAAAAAACTCTCAAAATTCTAACCAACTCTTCATTATTTAGTGTCAAAATGAACATAACTCAACAATATAATATTTATGTCAGTGTCCTATGCTCATCTTCGACCATCCACCAAGCCTTGATAAGATTTTTTTTCTTTCTTTTTTCTTTTTTCATTATATTTTTTTTGTTAGTATCTTTATCATAAATGTACACATGTCACATATCATAAAAAATATATACATACAAAAATAACCTATCTTCACTTCTTAATTTTTTCTGAAATTGACCTATAAAGGTATTTTATCACATCCGTGCCCATGTTTCAGATATAATTGAGACATAATCCACCCTGCCCCCAAAAAAATAAAATTACGTTATATTTTTATATTTATTTTTTCCTATATTTTCTTCTCCTCTACATGAGTTGTTATTATTGAGCATATCCCGCCAGAATATTGCCACACTTTTTTTTTTCCCCAAACTTTTAGTTTTATCTTCACTTTTATTTTGAGTTTTTTTAGAAAACAATTTTATTTTATTTTAATCCGGCCCTTTTTTGCTATCTTAAAGTTAAATTCAGGAGACTTTGGATATTTTTGTTATTTTTTTGGGCAGTTTTCTAAATAACGAACTTACATGCTTCATGATGATTAGTCAACAAATATGCATGTACAATAATAATTAAAAAATTAAAAGATATGAGTTTATTTTTAAAAGTATATACTGACTTAGTTAGGCTTGATTTTGATTAGATTTTCCATTCAAAAATCGATCTAGATCAATACTTTTAAGTTTTCTCTAAATGCAAATTTTATACTAAAACATCAAAGAGAACCAATAAGTTGGAATGATTTTCAATCTTTCTGGTTGTTTGATCTTTGTTGCACTGACTGTCCGAAAACAACTAGCCATATTTTTTTCTAAATCCTATTTACACGTACGCCCATTACTAATCTAAGGTAAATTGAAGCAATTTTATTAAATTATTGGGTTAGTTTTACCTATTAATTTCGGATTTTAGAGTGAAGTTAGGATTTAATTTGATGAGTTAAGTATCCCAATTCAGCTCATTGGACATACTAAAATGAAGTTTGGTGGGAGAGTTTAGACTTGTTATGTTTGACTAAAGTCAACTAGGTTTTAGCCTTTTATTTTAAAGAAATTTGTTAAAACCCAGTTGCGCGCCTCCTTCCCCCTCACACTCTCGATTTTCTTCGCCAGCCACCTCCATCGAACAGCTCGCGCCGCCAGCCCCTCCGACCTCCTGCCCGCCGTCGTTATCTCCGGCCATCCCTCGCGCCGCCGCCGGTAAGGAGCTTTTGAACTCTCTCTCTCTCTCTCTCTCTCTCTCTCTCTCTCATCTTCCTGTTTGCAGCTCCGCCCAACAGCTCACACCACCACCGCCAGCGACCATCGCCTGAATGGGATGCCTACGAAGGCAAAAGAAAAAGAAAAAAAAAACTAACGAGTAGTTTGGTCGATTTAGTTGTTGTTATTGAAATGCTGTATTTGGAATTGTTGTAATTATTCTTATCAATTAGAATGAAACCCAGCAAAATAGAATGTACGAACAAACTAGAAAAGTAACCAGGAGATTTGAGTTTGACTGAATGGGGTGCATTGGTAGTGGGAGGCGTTTGTATATGAATTGGTATAGGTTGGCGTTTGCATACGAACTGACCTAGCATAACTTAAAATACCGTCAAATCTTGACCTATTTGGAACCAATTTTCCTTTTGTATTTTTCTTTTTTCTTTCTAGAAAACAAATAAACACTGATTTCAAATTCCTTGCCTCTTTTTTTTTTTTTTTTTTTTTTTCTTTTCTTTTCTTTTCAATCCAAACGTGTGAACTGATTTGAAATCCTTACAAATTCAGGAATTAAAAACGGGGTTAATCCTTCACCACTCCAAGGAGACTTTCATTCTGCCTTGGCTATGAGGAAGAAACGTAATAGCGAGAAACAAAAGGTAATTCTACCGCCGGACCTTCCGCCAGAGGTTACTGAGGAAGAAATTGAGGTCTCCGATGAGGACTTGGAGTTTGTTAAGGAGAATCAAGACTATGCCGTGTCTGTTTCCCGTCTAGACACTAAATCCATAACCAAGTTCGTATTCAATCTCAATAAGCTACTTTTGGAATAGTGTTTTCTTATTGGCTCCTTACGAGAGAGTGAAAAATGAAAATTATAGTGTCTGTGGTCCTTAGGACATCCGCTAAAGAAGATTACTTATTATCTACTGAGCACTTCAATTTATTGTTCCTGAAGGCATGTTACCCGGGTCGCTAATGTTGAAGAAGATGCTTTGGAGGTTTTATACGAGAAGCGTCTGCGCAAGAAGCCAGTGGAGAATCAGGAGGAGGAAAATAAGCTCCAAGTTGATCGTGTGGATGCTCTTCCTGTCAAAACTCTTGATGGGAAACTCTACTACCGGACATGTATATCTTACTTGTCTCCTCTGTCTCTTTCTACCATTTGCTTCATTCAGTATATTCACTCTCTTCCTACGTACTTGATGCAGCAAAACTATCCGATGCACCTGAAAATGGTGGGAATGAAGAGGCAACGGAAGAGGACCAGGTAGATAATGGTGTAATGAAGTTAAATAAAGCAGAAAGGAGGGCAAAGCAAAAGAAAATTAAGAAGATTGCCAAGAAACAAGAGGATGCAACCCAAGCTGAAGAAGTTCAACCAACCCCACAAGCTGCAGTTTTGGTATTCTTCCATGATTTCACTTTCCGTCTTTGTTATAGCGCTGTTCCATGAAATAGTGATAGTTATTTTTCTTATGAAAAAGAGGTGGAAATTAACAACCCTTGTTGGGCTTGTCATGCTGTCTATCATGTAGTTATGTAGTTTTTGTCGAAGCAGACACAAAAACTCTTGGTTTCTGCCTGCTTATCTGATAGGTTCTTAATTCCGTAGGAAAATGTTCATATAAAATCCTATTCCTGGGTTTGTTTTAAATTGAAAACCAACTTTTATTAAGCTGAAATAAACAAAAGTGACCACGAAAAACCATGGCAATACCAAACACATGGCTACTGATAAACAGCCATTTACACGGAGCCACAATTGCTAGTAATAAAAAATAAAAAGGAAGTTCCTGAAAGAATAGTAATAAGTAACACTGGACTTGGTCAGGAAGATATCCCTTACCAATGAATTCTGTCTATCATTTATATTTTAATAGACTAGTTTATTAAAATATAAATGATAGACTGTGAGTATAAACTGTGAGTCGGACAAGCAATTTGGTTGGTTGTGAGGTTGGTGCCTTCCCTTCTTCCTATCTCAGTCTCCCCCTTGGTGGTAACCCGAGAGCTATTTCCTTCTGGAATGCCCCTTTAGAGAAGATTAGGAAGAGCTTGGCCTTGTGGAAGAAACGTTTCTTTTCCAAAGTGGGAAGGATGACGCATATTAGATCAATGTAAGTGGTATCCCCACTTATT
The DNA here is from genome assembly GCA_030954485.1 of Citrullus mucosospermus. Taxonomy (NCBI): domain Eukaryota; kingdom Viridiplantae; phylum Streptophyta; class Magnoliopsida; order Cucurbitales; family Cucurbitaceae; genus Citrullus; species Citrullus mucosospermus. The sequence continues at coordinate 37,502,362 of CM062063.1, read as the reverse complement.
ACTTTTCTCTTTTTAGCAAGTTTTTCTTGGTTTGCAAGAGTGTTGAGAAACTTATGAGAGACTTCCTTTAGGATGGTGTGGAGGAAGGGAGAGGATCTCATTTGGCTGGTTGGGAGACTGTGGGGAAACGTGTGGACCAAGGGGGTCTTGAGTTGGGAAATTTAAGATTATGCAACAAAATTCTGTTTGCTAAATGGTTGTGGCGTTTTGCCCTTGAGATTGAATCTTTGTGGCAAAGAATTATTGTGAGCAAACACGGTCCTCACCCCTTTGAGTGGGCAGCGAAAGGGGTCAAAGGCACACACCGAAATCCGTGGAAAGATATTTCCTTTCAGGTCCCTTTCCCCATCTTATTTTCTGTGTTGTGGGGGAGGGTAAGGGTACGTTCTTTTGGGAGGATCATTGGGTGGGGGATAGACCTCTCTCAATGGCGTTTCCTAGATTATATCATTTGTCCTCCTTGAAAAATCGGGTCGTGGTGGATTTTTTGGTGTGGTCGAGGAGTTTCGTTTCTGTTTCCTTTGGTTTGCGTCAGGCTTTAACCATTAGGGAAACGACGGATGTGGTGTCTCTTCTTTCTTTGGTGGAAGGTTTTGATTTCATGTTGGGGGGAAGTGATGTTCGTGTTTGGAGTATGATTCCTGTGGAGGGTTTTCCTACAAGTCTTTTTTCATGCTTTTATTGAACCCTTCTCTCGTTGGTGAGTCGGTCTTTAATGTTTTGTGGAGGTTTAAGATTTCGAAGAAAGATAAGTTCTTTACTTGACAGGTCTTGCTTGGGCGTGTGAACACTCTGGATAACCTGGGGCGAAAGATGCCCTCTTTAATGAGCCATTTTTGTTGTATTCTTTGTCGGAAGGCAGAGGAAACCTCAATCACCTCCTTTGGGAGTGTCAATTTGCGAGCTTTGTCTGGAGTGTTCTCCTTTAGGAGTTTGATATCTTGGTGGCTAGGCAAAGAGATGTCCGCCTGTTGATCGGGGAGCTCCTCCTCCATCTGCCTTTCAAAGAGAAAGGTTGTTTTCGTTTATAGACTGGGGTGTGTGCAGTCTTGTGGGACCTTTGGGGGGAGTGAAACAATAGAGTGTGTGTTCTGTGGTGTGGAGAGAGGCCCTGGGGAGATTTGGTCCCTAGCGAAATTTCACGTTTCTCTTTGGACTTTAGTTTCAAAGACTTTTCGTAATTATGACATAGACAACATCATTCTTAGTTGGAAACCCTTTCTTTAGTGGGTTTTTTGTGGGCTTGGTTTTTTTGTATGGCGTTGTATTCTTTCATTTTTTCTTAATGAAAGCAGTTGTTTCTATAAAAAAAAGAAAAGACTAGTTTATATCCTCTTCAGAACTGAACATTACAGTTTCTTTAATTATCTTTCTGTTCTTGAAGGACAAAATGTTGTATCAGTCTTTGTTGCACTAGCAATTAGGAGCAACCGTGTAGGATTCATGTACACTGGTGGTTAATGTGCTGGTTTCACATGAGATTTCCTTTAAAAAATTGTATGTTTTGACCCTTACATTTGTCATTAATCTCCTTCTAGACCTGAAAACTACTCTCTCGATCTCATATGCTTGTTTCGTTAAATATTTATCTGTTTAGGCTGAAGTGGCAGAAGATCTTACTGCTGAAAAGACATTTGAAAGTAAGAAGCAGAAACTTGCGGAGCTTGGAATTGCATTGCTGGCAGACCCAAATTCCAATATTAAATCTTTGAAGGAGATGCTGCAGATTGCTAAAGATAATGATCAAGCAATAGGGAAACTTGGACTTCTATCATTATTGGCTGTTTTTAAAGACATTATACCTGGGTTTGATGCTGATTCTTATTCCTCTCCTTCTTTCAAAAGTGCATAATATAAATGTTTTGATTGTCTTAGTTGCATCTTATGCTTTTTATTTATTTTTAATTATTATTATTTTTTTGTGTAATAAAAAAGGAAAAACCATATAATTTCATTCTATTCTAAAAGTTATCTTTAATTTAACACATTATTATAATGAACAACATAATAGTAATTATAGGTAGACAGTCAAAATTTTAAATTATATAGTGGCACATTTATTTATTATTTTGATTCTAAAATTTATATTTTTCTATACTCTGCTGTGGAATGTATATACAGTTATCGGATTCGGCTTCCAACAGAAAAGGAGCTGGAAATTAAAGTGTCCAAGGATGTCAAGAAAATGCGGTACTATGAGTCTACTCTTCTTACTATTTATAAGGTTTGTGCTCCAATTTATTTTCATCTTTTCATGGACTCTTGTCTTCTGATGGTGCTGGAAATTGGAATGTTGTTATTCAGTAGAACACCTTCTGAAATCAGTGAAAATGTCTACGACTCTAGCTTACTTACTTAACTCAATAAAGTAATTTGGTTCACTTGTGGTATTTGATTAGATCTTTGTATGCTATTATTTCTGCAGCGCAGCTTTTTGATATCATGTAGATGGGGCTTTTTTTTGGCAAGTATTTTATTTGATGTATTAGGTATCTGACAATAAATATAATGCTTTGCAAGTGTGGACTGAAGTGTCTTGATTTTTTGTGTCGAATAATTAGATCTTTGTATGATATTATTCATGAAGTGCACCTTTTTGACATCATGTAGATGATACCTTTTTTTTGTGTGTTGGGGGGGGGGGGGCGAAGGGGCAGTTTTCAGTTTGAGGTATTAGGATATCTGACACTAGATAAATTATGCTGTCCAAGTGTTGACTGAAATTTCTTGATTTTTTGCATCGGATAATTGGAGATCTGGATTTCCGCCTTCTTTTTTGAGATGGTTTCCTTTTATTAGGTATTTTTAATATTACTTTTGCTATCTGTTAATATTTTTGTGCATACACTTTTGCAGGGATACCTGCAGAAGCTGATGTCATTAGAAAAATTGCCGTCATTTCAGCATGTTGTTATTTGCTGTATATGTGCATTGCTTGATGCAGTTCCCCACTTCAACTTTCGAGAGACATTGTTAGGTATCGTTGTTAAAAACATAAGCTCCCCTGATGATGTTGTAAGGTTAGCCTTTAAAACAGCTGTTCTCTTGTCTAATTTTTTCTTCCTTCTCATGAACCAATATTGAGATAAGAAGTTGTATATTCATTCCTGCATCAATTGTTTTAAATTGTTGAGAATAAAATATTGCAATAGAACATAACCTGTTTTTTATCTTTTATTTTTCACATCATCAATGAACGGCTCATTTCTTCCTGAAATTTAAAATTGTGCATTCTTGGGTTATGATAATCTACATTGTGTGTTCTTATCCTTGGCTATATTAGGATACGGGGTCTTATTATTTATTATTTATTATTATCATTTTAAAAACTTTTCCTCTCCCTAGAATATGCTCTAACCTTTATGCTCTATTGATATCTGTGGATTGGCAGAAAACTTTGTTGTGGTGCTATTAAGTCTTTATTTATCAATGAGGGAAAGCATGGTGGTGAAGCGACTGTGGAGGCCGTCCGGTTGATTGCTGATCATGTGAAATATCACGATTGCCAATTGCATCCTGATTCCATCCAGGTTTGAATTCTCATTCTTGCACCTTTTTTTGGGAGCGTATGAGCTCATGCTTTCTACAGAAGTTTATGCGTTGATTGACGGGAACACATTGAAGCTATGGTTTTACTGCTCGTGTAATTGTTAGAAGAAGTTATATCACTGTCTATTTTCAAAATCTAGACATCCACTTCTTAGATCTCCCTTTCTCTTAGGCTGTTCTTTTTATGTATTGTGACTCGTGGTTATACATTTTATGCAATTTAATATTTTTTTTCCTTAAAAGATTTATATTGAAACTTCTGCCTCATACCACCTCATTGCATATGTTCACCTGCTCGAGCGAAGGGAAAATTAGATAGTTTCTCCTAGAGATGGTCTTGAGGCTACCTTTACAGATTTCACTTTTGAAGCATTGATTAACTTCTGTGTGTGCATGATATGACCATGAAATATGGGGTTCTGTTTCTTGTAGTAACTTCTAAAGTTTGTAGCACTGCACCTGAAGAAAGACTAAATGGAAGATGCTTGAATCAAGGTTGGGATGGCATAAGTTAAATTAACTGTGGCTCAGCTACAATTTGGGTTTCTGTTGTCGTCCATGTCTTTCATAGATGAATATATATAGATACATGGAGTTATGCTTGGTTTGATGACACAAGGGTCAAATGTGCTTCACACCAATACCATTGCAAGGCACGCACAGACATTTGTTGTTGAAATGAAACTTTGAACTGCAGTTTTCATTTCTGTGATTAGTTTTTTTCACTCAAAGTTTCCTGTTTGCAACTTCTACCAGTCTTTTCTACATCTAACATTTGACGAGGATCTGAGGAAAGCAGAAAAGCAAGACGAGCATAGTAAAGTAAAGAACAAAAAACACAGGAAAATAAAGAATCGTGAGGAATCAAGTCATTTGCAAGGGAATGATGGAAGACAAAGTATGAGGACGAAGTTTACTGAAGAGGTATTGCTGTTGTGTTGCCTATTATTTTTCCCCCTTTCTCGTCTGATTTGGTACCTTTTTAGTTGGTAATTGATGAATGTTTGTGATGTTTCTCATAGGTTGCTGCTGATTACAGGGCTGCTTCTCTTGCTCCAGATGTAGTGAAGCAAAGAGAGATGCAGTCAGATACACTTTCTGCTGTGTTTGAAACATATTTCCGAATCTTAAGGCATACAATGCAGTCATTAACTGCTAGGTAAGTTATTATTATTGTTTAGAGTTTTTTTTTTTTGTGTGTGTGTACAGATGTCCCTTTCACGGACTCCTTTGTGATTTTTGACTTACCCCTACAAATGTATGAATTCTAACCTTCTGCTTACGTCATAGTGCACTAATTGAGTTTTGTGTGATATCGTATTTAGGATGTTCTTCTCAGCCCGATGGTGGCTTATCCCTAACCCGATTATATGACCTCTCGTTGGCCATGTCATTGGATAAGCCACCGTCAGGCTGGGAAGGACATCACGAATGCGATATCACTCAAAATTCAGTTAGTGCGCTTTGACGTAAGCAAAAGATTAAAATTCATACATTTGTGGGGCAGGTCAAAAATCATAAAAGCGTCTGTGAAAAGGTCATTCGTACAAGAAACTCTTGTTTAGGGGATGAATGTTGTTTGTGTTTTCTTCAAACAATTCAGTCTTTTAGAAAAATGTCCTAGTATTTTTATGTGCTTGCGCATAAGAGGGAACAACATTGCATGAAATCTATTTTAATCTTCATTCAACTATACTTTCAATTTAACTAAAATAATTATGAATCATTTAATGCATCTTAATCAAAACTTTTTTTTTAGCTGAACAAATTTTTTTTGAATACTCTACAAAATATGAACAAAAATAGGTGTTCTATTTTTTTCTGAAAAAGGGTACAGAACTAAACAAGAGCAAACCAAATGTTTGTTTCAGTTAACTTCCTTTTTCTTAAGCTTAATGCCAATGGGAAGCTGATTTTAGAAGTTAAATCGATCGATCATTGTATGTCCCAGTAGGGTGGCTCCTTCGAGTTTTTGACTGGAGGTTGATGTAGGGATCCTTGTCTACTTGAACTGTCTAAGTTTGAAAATTTAAATTGGACCACTAACATGTTGATTAATGAAAGCTTTGGTTTATTTGCGTTTGTTGTTTTCATGAATTTTCAATTGCTTTCCATTGTACTTTTCATCTTCCGCAACTCAGACTGCTGAACCATGCACCTTTCATTTATTATGAAGGCCTGAAGCAAGTAGTGCCCCGTCCACTACTAGTCCATCTGGATCCCATCCTCTGCTTGCTCCATGTTTGAATGGGTTGGGAAAATTCTCGCATCTCATTGATTTTGATTTCATGGGAGATCTTATGAATTATTTAAAAAGGCTTGCTTCTGGTGGTGACGATTCTTCTGAGAAACAGTCACAATGTTTGACTGTGTCTGAGCGTCTTCAGTGTTGCATTGTGGCATTTAAAGTAATGAGGAAAAACCTTGATGCTTTGAATGTTGATCTTCAGGACTTCTTTGTCCAGCTATACAATATTCTACTTGAGTACAGACCTGGGAGGTTAGTGTTGAACTCTAAAACAGAATGCTAAAATTGTTGCTGATTTTCTAAATGCAAGCCTCGTTAATGTTTGTTTTTTTTCCTCCAAGGATTTGTTTTAATGTTTATGCTTTTGATTACAACAAGTTCTCTGATAATCTAATCTTCTGAAAATTCTCTGATGTTATACTGAGATTCATCACTGAGGCATCCAATCGTTATGTGAACCCAGATGAAACTGTTAGATACCTCTTTCCCTGCACACTCAAATATCTAACAAGACAAACGAAGATCCAATATACCAGCCAACAGTCTACTATTTATTCAGAAACGGAGAGTTCATCAACAAGAGAAACCTCGGAGGCTCCACAATATGGATATCAATAAACAAGAAGAAGAAGAAAGAAGATAGCAAAAGAAAGATCAAGAAGATAAGGACTGATTTGAGAGCGCCTCCCTCTCCTAAGCTTCGTTCAGCTTTTGACAAATTCCATACCTCCAAATGCTCCCCCAAAATCCCTCATAAACCTCTCAGATGTCGGTTCCACTGGTCCCCCCCTCTCTAACCAAATTTGCAGCCACGACCTCCTGGTTATTTCCTCTTTTACCCCTCCTATGATGTGTGGATGAATGGGGTCTAACAGAAACTACTATTCTTTTAATTAATGCATCAATGCGTTCAACTGTTCAAGAATTCTCAGACATTACTTGCTTATTCGCATGTAAACTATAACAAATTTTGATTATTATTTTAAGGCTAAGTCCATTTATATCTAGTCTGGTGGACTTTGCCCTGGGGTCCTTGTTATGAAACAACTTTAATTCCCTGTTCCCTGGATGTCATGTAAGGGTGGGCCTTAGTATGAATATTTATGGTTTCTACTTCTTATCTGCTATCTTTTTTGTTTTATTTTTATTATTTTTCGAGTGCGTAACATTCAAGTTTCACTCACAGAGATGAAGGTGGATTGTTAGCTGAAGCTTTGAAGATAATGTTGTGCGATGATAGACAGCATGACATGCAAAAGGCAGCTGCATTTATTAAGCGTTTGGCTACTTTCTCATTATGCTTTGGATCTGCAGAGTCGTTGGCAGGTATACTCAGAACTTATGAATTCCTTTTAATTATTTAAAACACTATCCTGATTTTTATTTAACCTCGAATATGTATGTCTATTTACAGCCTTGGTCACCGTAAGGCATCTTCTTCAGAAAAATGTCAAGTGCCGCAACCTCTTGGAAAACGATGCTGGTGGAGGTTCAGTATCTGGCTCTATTGCGGTAATATTATAACTAGTTGAGATATACGATAACTTTTTGCAACACCAAGTCTTTTACGATGAAACTAGCATTGTGCTGCTCAAGTTTGCATGATTATTTATCTCTCCCCTATTTCATGAACATAAGGAAAAAAAAAATCACCAAAGAATGTGGTTTTTCTGTCGAATCTATTTGGAACAACTTTTTAAGTGCTTTAAAAAAATATTTTTTAGCAGAAATGGTATTTTTAATCACTTAGAAACTCATTGGAAATAGACTTATTTGATTCAATAGCAGACATCGTTCTTCCCACTCAAAATAGGACTGAGATAAACTAATTTTTACCAACTTGTGTTATGCAGAAATATCAGCCATATGCCTCTGATCCAAATTTGAGTGGCGCTCTTGCTTCTGTCCTTTGGGAACTTAATCTTCTGTGGAAGCATTATCATCCAGCTGTCTCAACGATGGCTGCTAGCATATCAAGCATGAATAGTGCTCAAAATCAAGTATATATCTCCACTGTTTCTCCCCAACAAGCATTCAAAGACTTGTCGCTTGAACAGGAGTCTTTTAATCCACAATTTAATGCCCGAAAAGTTTACAAGAGGAAAAGAGCTACTGAATCTTCCCAGTCTACTCTGGATACGTACGGCACTATCGACGAAAATGAAGTGAAGGAGAAACTCTCAACGAGATTCTTTCTTCTCCGGGACATCAAGGACAATGAAAGGTTGAGGGCTGAATTGGACCGCACCAATTTGTCTTTGCAGCTATACGAAGAATACAAAAGGCAAAAGAGAAAAACTAAAAAGTCTAGGAATGTTTAGTTTTAATTTTATGGAAGTGATTTTACCGTCCAAAAAATTTTGATAGTTGTTGTAGTTGTCATTTTCTGGTCTTGAAATTTCATGCTTGCAAGAAATGAAAGACCAATTAAGTGGAGAGAAAATATAGGGTGGTTGGTTCTGAAAGCAGAAAGTTCATAAATCCTACACGCAAGAACCAATCATTGGAAGGAACTTCAGTTTGAGCTGGTGAAGAATGAAGAATTTTGACTTGAATTTGTATTTCACACATTACTCCCTTTTTCTTTTTCTTGGATTTGAACAAAGATGCGAACTTTTAATGAAGTATATGTCAACTACCATCCGAAAGATATCGGGTTAGCGTTATTTAAAATAGAAATGATATGCTGTTGAGTCCGTGTAGATGACAACCAACCAAAAATAAGAGTCTGTCAAAGTTTAATTTTTTATTTTTGGAAAGAAGAGTCATCAAAGTTTTGTAACATCCCCGAGTCTTCAAATGATTGTCTCCAAGCAAACGCACAACTCAATAAATAGATCGTCTAACCAACAACAGCGTCAATCAATTCGCAACTTTAATTTTATAATATTTTATAATATCGAGCATTTTTTTTAAAAAAAAAAAATTCCTTTTTGAAAAAACAAAAAAATTATAAATAAATGAAAGAAAATAAATGTAAGGCATGTGAGTGTCTTCAGAATCCACATGGGGCTTCTCTGTAGAATCTGCCTCTTCTCTCGGATCTTGGAAGATTGTTTCGCTGTTAAAGCTTAAGATTTTGCTCAGCATAAATACCTTGAGCTTCTCGAAATTGATGAACACAAATACATTCATTTTTTCTAGTACACATGAACATTAAGGTAGAAAGGAAACCAAAGCAAAATAAATCTTTAGATACAGCCCATCTTTTTCCATAAAAAGAAAAAAAAAAATCTTTAGATACAGCTATTGCCTACAATGTTGTTACATGATATGCCAAATAATGAACAGCCATCTTATCACTCTTTCTGCTGAAATGAATTCCAAATTCTCCTAGTTTCAAAAGAATAAACGATCCTAGGTAGGTGATTATTAAGATTGAACCATGATATCTTAGTCATTTATTGAGACAATATTTTCTTTTTTACCATTAGGCCAACACATAATAGTTTAATGAGCAGAGTCACCACTCTTTGTGCTAAAATGACACCACTAATAAGCTATATCCTTTCGAATATGGTCAACAAAAATTTAAACATATAGGCACAAGTCCACGATTCGAACCTAATAGCCTTGACATTTTCCTGCATCCCACAAGAGCAACACGAGTAGTGAGGTGTACCTTATTAATTCTATTGAGTCTCTCTTACCCACATTTTCATATCCTTGAGGTCTCCATTCATACTAAGGGGTTTTAAACCTCATTGTGAAAAAGAGTCTAAATTCTCGAAGTTTCAAAAGAATCAACGATCCTATTTTAGTCTACAAATGGTTATTATTATTTTTTTTAATAGTGTTTTGGAGGATTGTAATGATGAAGGAATATTGAGAAACTAAGTAAGATTAAAAAGAAAAGAAAGAAAAAAAGGAAACCATAGTACACCCACCATGTGATATAACAGCGCAAATCAAGGGATTTCATTTTCAAACTATTATAAACAATAAGTATCCGTCATCTTGTTGGCAGTTTTCTTGCTGATTATAATTTCAACATATAATATTTTGGCATATGAATTTATATTTTATAATCACTTTGGTGGCTTCCAATCATTTCCCTTCTTCTCTCTCTTACTTCCCTTTGCTTGTAACGTGACTTGTTTGGAACCTAAGCACGCTTACATAATTTCTTCCCCTAATAATTAATTCCCTTCCTCTAAATTATTTTTCTTACAATCGATGTGACTTCTCATCCAATTAAATTCATTTTCCTTAATTTTTTTTTTTTTTTTTAAACTTTCTAAACTCTTTTGCTTATTCTTCAATCCATCACATTTAACAAATACAAGGATTTGTGATTGTGTGTGAATGCACAGAATAATATGGGGGGATACTTTTAATATTCTTAATATTGACCTCCATTAATCATTATATATATACATTACAAGTTGTTATATTCTTGACAAATTTATGTATATGTGTGTGAATGCTTAATATATAATATAAATATAGATGACCATCTTTTAATTATACATAATCAACACATCTTGGAGTTTTGACCCATCAATGCTTTCACTAAAATTAAACAAATACTAGATATGATCAAATGAATGAGGCCATATGCTTGCCTCTTTGATTAACATATGGGTTCATAAACAATTAGTGTTGATTGGGGCTAATTTGGGCATGATGCATGATTAGAACATATGACATTGATAATATAAGCTCTATGATTTTTAGATTTGGCATTTTTAAAAGTACTATTCATATCATGTGATAACTGAAATTAAACTGCATTGGCAATATAATCCATCCACTCTCTAACTAACATATGATGAGGAAAAAAAAAAAAAAAAAAAAACAAAGAATAAAAACCTTATCTCCATTAAAGAAATCCACATTCTCATGAAGGTTGGGAAAATGTGGCTAATAATATTCCATGCAATGAGATTAATCATAATTGTAGGTATGAAAATCCTTCCATCATTATAATTTTGCCAAATATCAATTTATACTCCAAAACTTTGGAAATTGTATAAATTAAAATCCTAAACAAATAGTTGTGTCAATTTAAATCTTGAAATTTTATAAGTTGTATCAATTTACACTATCTTCTAGATTTCATGCGACTAATAAATATTATGTGGAATTTATAATTTGATTCTTTAAAAATCGTCCTTGCGTTAATTCTCAAACGTGTGTGGACATCATCAAATGTCGGTTTTATAGAATGGGCGATCAAGGTAAATACATGAATGATTCTTAAAGAAAATTATGTGACTAATTAAGAGTCTAAATTGTTTCATTTAGGAAAGTTTAGGATTTCAATTAATACCATTATAAGTTTCATTTGAGATTTTTTTAAAAAAGATGAAACAAGAGTGTAAATTGATACACTTATAAAAAAAAGTTAAAGTTTTAAGTGGATATAACTCGTATAAATCGATATTTTTCTTTATAATCATTAGAAGTAAGAAAAAAAAAAGAAAAAAGAAAAAAAAGAAAAAAGAAAAGGCAGATTTGTTGCTAATTGGGTCAAACCCATGAATTTTAAACGATTAGAGTCAACTTAAAGAACATGACTTGCATTGTAGCAAAAAATGTCAACAAGCTAAGATTTAGATAATTACTTAGTTGTTAATCCCAATTACAAGGCTGAGTTTGAATCTGACACACTGGATTCCAGAAACAGTTTATTATATAATTTATTTCATCCCACATTAAACCCTCCTGAAATTAATACATCAAAGTTGCAAATTAAAAAATATATTTAGTGTTTTTTTAATTAAAGAAAAAAGAAAAGAAAATTATAAATGAATGTTCCATGTGATTGGGTGTTATAGGAGAGTGTATATATGGGTTTGTCACATTTGTCCAATGAATGGGGTATATTGCTTATCTTTATTGGATGAAAAATTGGATTATTAATTATGGGTATAGTATTACAGAGTGGGCCATGAGTTGCATTAATGATTAAGTTAAGAACAATAATTAGAATTAGAAATTTAGAAGATACATAATATTTAAATTAGTTTTGATGTGCGATCAAACCACCACTCAAAAACAAATTGAAAAGGACGATCCTCCGTCCCACCACAAAATAATTATCTTTAATAATTATGAAAATAAAATAGGTGAAAAGACGATTTTTTTAATTTTTTTTAATTTTTTTTAATTTTTATTATATGTCTCATTAGTTAGTCATTTTAGGAGTAATACATTGCTCTTCTTCTTTCATCTTTTTCTGTCTAAGTCATTAAAGTTGCATCTAGTTGACACATAAAACGACATTTTTCAACTAACACTAACAATAATTGTAAGTTGCAAGATTCTCATTTTCCATTTCTTTTCTTATACCAACCTTTTTTTTTTTTTTTAAATTTTTTTCCAATGCTTTTCTATAGCTCTAATAATGTGACAACAATATCTAGGCTATTCAAAGCAATCTATTTTTTTTCTTTCTTTTAGTTTAACAATGGTTGGAATGAAAATTTGCTTGATATTATTATGTAAATCAAATTAAAATTATGATTATTATATTGGTTAAGATACTAATGCTTCATAAATTAATTAAGTTAATAAAGGCTTGCATAGTAGTAGTGGTAGGTGAAAGGTGATCTGGCATGATTAAGTGAATTTTGCCACTACAGCTAATAAATACCAAATCCTTATAGAATTATGATATCATGATGCGTTTGCAAAATCAATTTCCATTAATAAATTTGGTAATATTATCATTAATTACCTTTTATCGTCTTATCTCATTTTAATGATCATTTATTGCAAACATATAGATCAAATGAAAATTTTGGAAAGATAATATTCTTTTAGATTTTGATGACAAATAATTCATAAAAGGATGTAATTTAAATTGGTAAAATAAAATTTTAAAAAACAAAATTCAAATTCTATTTCTGAAGGACGCGACCGGCCGTCGATATCTCCGATCTCGTCGGATCTCTACAGACGCCGCCAGCCGAATCATCAGGTAACTTCTTGCTTCTATTTCCGATGATAGTGCCGCTGATTAATCAAGAAGAATCCCTGATCCTCCGGCGGATTACCGGAGACTGGATTACCTTCTCCCGTAATTTTAGCGAATTATTACTTCTTTCGCTACTTTCTTTCCCTTTGTTTGATTGTTATTGCCATAAATGGGGGAATAAGATCTTGGATGTTCCCGATTTTGGCGAATCGAGAATATTAAAGAATCCAGAAGAGGCAGCGAGAACTGAAAATCTGTGGGAACAATTTACGTTTCCTATTCGTTAGTTTTGAATTGAAAACCACCAAAGCAGATCAAAACGGAAGAACCTTAATCGAATTCATCACCGTTACGATTCAGAACGGCGATGTAAGAAACAGAAAAAGCGAAATTCAGAGATTGATAATCAGATTTCGGTGAAGAAGAAGCTGTCTCCATTACAGAGAAAATGTAGTAATATCCTTGTCGATTTACATCGGAAGGAGAAAAAAGAAGCTAAAAAATTCTTGTCCTGGATCACTCTCTTTGATATACTAATCGTCTACGAGAAACCAAAATATCAGAAAAGAAACCTATATACAGAAAAATTAAAAAAAAAAAAAAAAAGGAACAATCTCTCTGAAAAAAATACAAGAGAGGAAAAAGAAAAGGTGGGTTTATGACTGGAGAGAGAGATTGGAAAGAAGATCTTGAAGATGGCGAGAATCGTAATCACCGAGTCTGAGTGCCTCAAGAACACGCTCAAAGAGAAGAACGTGACAAGGAATGTGTAGAACGCCTTTCTGTTCGTAACCGTACTCCTGGGCGGATTTATCGAGAAGTTCGACGAAAACAGGGTGATTTAAGAGTTGAGCGCTGACGACGAAGCGTTCCATCTCTTCGCCGACGTAAACGGGAACGTGGCCTTGCGGGACGGTGCCGGAACGGAGGATTCGAGAACGGCGAAGTTTGGTGGCGGCGGCGGCGGCGGGAGAGTCGGAGCGGAGAAGACAGTACTGAGAGGAATCGGCAACACGAGAAAGGCGGCGGATCAATTGCTTCATGATGATTGATAAAAAGAAGTAGAGATTGAGATTTGATATAAAATGTATTTGAGTGAATTGGTGGTTTGGTTTGAAGAAGATGAAAGAGAGGTTGAAGATTGGGCGAAGAATGGGAATAATATATATAGAAGTGAAGGGGAGGTGTGAGTTTGGAGTTTTCAGATTATAATTTTAAATTTTAAATTAAATACAATAATAATATAAATATTATTAAAAAAAAAATTTGGAAAAAGAGAGGGTGGGGAGGTACAGGTAAGAGTACTTGCCAGGTACAATCACTCACACCACCTTCCCCTTTCCCTCTCTCATTATTATTTATTATTTTTTTTGCTTTATTTGTAAATTTATTTAAGCCTTTGTTTTTCCCCCTTTTTCTTCTCATGACTGATCTGTATTTTAATTTAGGTTAAATTATAATTGTGGTATTTAATTTGTTAAATGTGTGTAAAATAAGTTTTAAAACTTGTTAAAGTGACCAAAATTTTAACATGCCTTACATGTTCAAATTTCCATATTTCCATTTATTCTAAAATTTTTATTTTTTAAAAATAAATATTATGTCTCTTAAAATAATAATAATAATAATAATAATAAATTAAAACTATATTATTATGGGTTTATCCCTTTATTTATTTATTTATTTTTTTTGAGATGGTCTATCCCTTTAAGGATCTTAATAATTGAGTCCATATATTTAATGGTAAATGTGAAAATTTTAGAGCAATAAACACAACTCTTTTTCTCAAAAAAGTGCAAAGCTATGTGATTGAGTATGAATAGAAATATATATATATATATATAATGAATTTAAACAGATATTTATTGGATATTGTATATTATCTAAAAAAACTATTAATTATATAAAAACAAGTCTAATTGTTTTAAATCCATTGTTAAAAATATTTTTAAATATAGTAGATAAAAACAAAAACAAAAACAAAAACTTTTTTAAATTGATAGATTGTGATAGACTACTATCATCTATGGTTGTCTCTTCTATTAGTGTTTATTAATATCTATAGGTGACAATAATAGATTACTTTTTGGCATTTGATATATTTATAAATAAGTTAGTTTATTTTGCTATATATGAAAACAACCCTAAAAACAACATAATAGATATATATAACTTCGTAAATTTTCCTAGGAAACATTAGACTTCTTGTTTGCACACTCTAATCTTTACCAACTAACCTTTACCATGCTCAATACTAACGTGGAATCGTGGATGATGATGTGGGTGTGTGTAGGAAGTTTTTCTTTTATTTAAAGAAAAAAATTAAATAAAAAAGTACTTTCATTATATCCATACTTTTGGAAGAACATTAGTTAAATACATAGAGATCTAAAAAGATGAAATATTTGAAAGTTTTTTTTTTCTTTCCAATTTTGTTTTCTAAAAATTTTAAAATTAACATGACTATATTTTCTTTGAAAAATATAACATACTACATAAACATGAAGTAAAAATAACTCATACTATTGTTATTATTTGAGTTTAACCAATCAAGTTAAATTAAGAGTGAATTGTAGATTTATGTATTTTAAATTTATTAATCAAAATTTTGTATATTTAAGGGTGAATATAAAAGAAGTATATTTTGGTGTATAGTAAAATGAATATTAAAAGTGGGGTAATGATTTAAAAAGAAAAAGGTGGGCGTAGCGTAGTAGGGGTTGGGTGGGGGCATATGACGTGTGGGAGTGGGTCTATGTTTGTCCCAGTGGCTGAGCGGCGCGCGGTTGTGTTTAGCATTTAAATATTAATATTCCTATTTCCTACACTCCTACGTCCTACCGTGTGCGCTCAAGCCCAAGGGCGGTGCCCCTTCAATATGCGCTCCAAAGTCCCCTATCCCACATTTTCACTTTTTTATTTTTATTTTTATTTTTTTTATTATTTTTTTTAATTCTGAAATTTTGGAATCTCATCTTTGTTTCTTAATTGACAAATAAAAAAATATATAAAACGTACAAGAATAGAAAATCAATATACAGATTTACATTTACATAATTTATTAATAGTGTATTAGTTATGTCCATATGGTAGAGAATAGTTGAATGTACTTCTTTAAATCCTATGATCATAATTATAAATAACCATAAGTAATTAATTATATCAAACATGTATAGTGAAATCTTTGTACTTAGTCGTTCGAAGCATCAAATAACATATTCAAGGCATTTCAAAATTCACAATGGCATCTTTGTCACATAGACTTAAGAACAATACTTGAGTGCATCTTGAGGTCTATTTGTCTTTACACATTTTACTCTCATCAAACATAAAAATTACACAAACAAAAAAGAATTAAATTATTTCAACAGAACAGTAAGTAAGAAGAATTTGTGTTACATAGAAAATTATCACTAGATAATTTAGTGGGATGCACAAAGATATGTGAATGTACACAAGTATTTTTCTTACTGTAATATATATATATATATATATTTTGCGATTCATTTTTCACATGGTCCTCATTCGACATGTTATTATATGATATATTATTTATTTTACAGATCTCACACTAGTTTCAAATATTTCTTTTATTACATATAGATAGTATGATTCTTTTATTGCAATGTGAACATGAAATGATGAAATTTCCTACTCATTGATTTGTTCTTTCTTGGAGAAAAAGAAATAAGAAAGCATGAGTTGTAATATTGATGGAGTATATTAAATGGGAATATGAGGATTTGAACCTTCTACTTAAGAGAATAGCATATGCTAATTGTTATGTCAAAATTTACTTTGACTACTCATTCTAATCATTGAAATGAATTTTTTTAGTACTATTATAGTATGTACGCCCATATGATTTTTCTTGAAATCATTCCTTTGACTTCAAGACATGCCTATCATTCTTGATCTCAATGTTATTGTTAAAACATTGATACAATAAATTTACTAAACCTTAACAACTTAAACTCTTGAGTCAATTGATAACTTAACACGATATCAAGATAAGATACCCTATGAAATTTCCAACATCTTTCCATTTTTCCATTGTTATTTTTTTTAATAAAAAAAAAGGAATAAAAAAAAAAAAAAAAGAAAAGAAAAGAAGGAGGGCATGGGGTAATATTAATTGGATGAGGAAACAAGATGTCCCAACTGCATTCTTGTCTATCTCATTCTCCAATCTTTTTACGCGTCTTTCTTCCCTTCTCTTCCCTTATCCCATCATTCTCCTTTCTCACTCACAATCTCGTTTATTACGGTTCTCTGTATTACCTCTATTTATTATGTCACGTTAAAGTACTTTTATTAATATGATAGACACTTACTGATATCATTGTAAGATTAATAAATTTATAATGTGAACATGGAGAGCCAAATTTTATTCACTCTGACTTTGGTTCTGACTCTCTTTCTTTATTATTCATTTCATTTTTCTTAATCTTTTCAATGTACGCGTTTCTTCTTCTTCCTCCTCCTCTATGTGTGTTGGCAATTTGAATATTCCCAAACAGATTCTTAGTGTGTGGGAATGTAATGGACGATATCATTATTGCTTCCCTCATCTACCGGTTGTCATTATATTTTAATAATTTCGAAACCAAAATAAAAAAAAGCAATAAAAGTATTCTTATGTCAGCCTGTATTTTTGTATTTGGAAAGCGACCTCCCCCCTTATTATTCTTTCATATGCCTAACGCACCACCAAATTCTTCTCTCCATTTCCAATTTACGCTATATCTTATCTTTTTTTTTTTTTTTTTTTTTGCTTTTCTCTCATATCAACAATGTTTTAATTAAAACCATTAAACCTAATGTTTTGTTTATATTATTGATTTGGATTGGATTACATATTACTCTGTTTTTTTTTTTTTTTTTTTGTCCCATTTGATTCTCTTTTACCTCAATTGCTTATGAAATATATACGGAACTCTCCACTCCGTAACACCGTACAACAACACACTTTAATCACATCCAAAGTCCCACATAACACACTCAAACACCCACGCCAATTTTCCCTTTTCTTTTGCTTTTCATCTACTCCACAATTTAACACTATTCATACCTCCTCAACTCACGTATACTATGTGGTAACAACTTAGTAGTTGGAATCTTCCCTTCTTATTTTATTGAAAAAAAATGTTTGTAAATTAGGCCGAATTCAATCCTAAGTATCTTCTGCCTTTAGATAAGATAAGATTTGTGTTCCATCTCAAAACTAGTTGCCTATTAGAAGAGTAGTCATATATCTTATGCGCATTGCGAGTTTGTTTGATTTTTTCAATGTAGAATTTTCGACAAATTGTTTGGTTCGTAATCAAATTTTTTCAACCTAAAAACTTCTTATAAAATAATGAAAGTCGTTTGTTATTATTATTGAGAGTTGCCAAACGTGAGGTCCAAAGGCCTCAGATAGGATATCGACAAGAGGTGTATGAGAGTGCATGTTCCAAAAGAGAAATGTTAATGCCTTGGGATTTGGGCTGACCATAGTTGAGACAAGAACCTATACTAATTGGGAAATAATCGAGCTAGGACCCGGACTAGCACCCTGTCACTTTGAGTGCCAAAAACATTTCTAACATCATTGCCATTATACATAATTAGAGGCATGTGTCAAAGGAAATACTTATAAATAACCACATTCTGACCCAAAAAGAGAGAATAAGTAATCTCCAAAGAAAAAACTTGATCACACTTCTTTTGTACTAAGTTGAACTAAACCCTCCTTGTACTACGAGTACACTAGGCTCGACACTACACTGGCGAGAAGTTCTCTTATACAGGTGAGCGCGGAGCATTTAAGGACCATACTAGAGGAGAGAAGTGGGTTGGGAGTCAAGCCTACATGAGACTCATAGTGAAACCTAACATGGACGAGATCCAAGGACCAACCGTTATTGTTATTATTTTTATTTTTAGAATAAAGTAAAAGATTAGTATTTAAAACATCTATTCATTCATTTTCAAATTTTCAAATATATAAAATTAAGATTATCCACTAAATTTTAATTTATTGAATACAATAAGTAAAGAAGTATATGTATTGTTTTCAGAATGAGTACTTTCTTGCCACTTGGGAGTTTCAATGAGATCCATTGAAGATGATGATAATGTACGGAATGTTATGCCAAGTTGGTCTAACTCTAACCCCACTGTGGCTCCCATTTGCCTCTTCCCCCTTTTGATTTATTTTCCTTCATTTGAGCCCATCCCCAAGTTATGGGGATTGGAATTTAATGCAAAAATGAATCTCCCTTTGTTTATATATATATATATATATATATATATATTTTTTTTTTTCCCTCAAAATTTGTTTAATATTATCAATTAGTGTGTATTCGTATTTCCTAATATTTGAACAAGTCAGTTTTCATAAGTTGATAAAGTGATTATGTCAATATGATGCACATCTTTTAACATTAAATTAGGCTTCAAGTCACTGTCTTTGATACTGAAACTTCTTTATTTCTTGAGAAATGGGTCTCAAATGAATGGTTTGAGTATCAACTTGATGCTTTTTTTTTTTTTTTTTTTTTTTTTTTTTTTTTTTTTTTGCCATAAACTTTATAGGAGTTAAAAGAAATTAAACACACACGCACGAACACACAAGGGGCACAGGCTACTTTATATATTATATTTTTCTAGTTTTAAGATAAGTGGGGAAGAAAATAATATTATCTAAAAAAAAAAAAAAAAAAAAAAGGGCCAAAGGGAAAGAAAACTTGTCTGGAAACCATAATTAGGGAGGACTGAGGAGGAAGAAATCAAAAGGGGAATGATTCTATAGTGGCTATCCAAGCTGAAGAAAAGTCTGGCTTTTCTATTCTTTCTTTTTTCATAAACTTCACTTTAGTCTTTTACTAAAGAAGAAGAAATCAAAATGGCCATTCAATTATTCCAAAAGCCTTGTGCTTTCGGACGTGGGCAGGGCAGCCATGACTGTTATCCCAAAAAGTTCTTAAAAAATTAATAATAAAGTTTGGCTTTGGTACGGAAATGACCTCAGCTGCGATTTTGTGAGCTAAAAAGATTAAAAGAGAGAGAGAGAGAGAGAGAGAAGAAAAAAAAAAAAAAAAGCATAAAGTATGAAGTGATTCGTAAATATATATATATAAGGTCTTTTGGTAGTGGCATTACAGGGCAGAATCAGCCCATAATGACCCGGAAATCCACATTGCCAGAGAAGCCTACCAATCAACCTTTTTCCTTTCTTGAAGAGATCAAGCTTTTAAATATACGTAGATGATACGATAGGACGAATGTTGGTGAATTTGATTTTAGTTTTACCAAAAAAAAAAAAAAAAAAAAAAAACTTCATACCAATGAAGATAGTTGGTGGTATTTGGGTTGAAAGGTGAGTGAAGGGATGAGGCTAAGTAGTTGATGGATTTTTAGAATTGAATTGGGGCACATAAATTTGACGTATGTATTTAGCTTTTGAAAAAGAGAGTTGAAAGTTAGATAAGCTGAT
Organism: Citrullus mucosospermus; assembly: GCA_030954485.1. NCBI lineage: Eukaryota > Viridiplantae > Streptophyta > Magnoliopsida > Cucurbitales > Cucurbitaceae > Citrullus > Citrullus mucosospermus. The sequence goes on along the minus strand of CM062063.1, from coordinate 37,482,163 downwards.
TACAATTACACGCAAACTGGGAGTGGAAAGGGAGCAGATTGGGGAGGATGTTCAATGCTTGGGGCAAATTTTCATCCTCTTTGGGCCCAACTCACAACACTAATTTTTTAATTAATTAATTAATTTATTTATTTATTTTATCTATTCTTTTGAGTCTAAATGTGTGTATTTTGTGGTATATGTTGAATTATTGGGGGAAAATATCTGAAAGGGTGGACCCAAGTTTGTTTGGTTGCTGGGAATTGGGACCTGAAATTTAAGGCCGTGGCAGCAATCTTCTGAATCTGCCTTTTGTGATTTGCTTATTCTCTCCCAAATTTCCATTTATAAATTCAACAGAAAAGAGTTCAAATCTTTTGGTTATAAAGAAAACAATGAGCGTAGTCAAGCTATTTGGTAATATGGTAACAAGATGTAAGGTGGATTTGGTAGCTTCAATTTCCCATAAATTTGTAGGAATGAAGTAGCTTTGGTCTAAACGAATTAGAATTAGTAGTATGGATACGTATGTTAGAAGATAGGACAAAGTAGAGCCCACTTCAGCTCTATATCAATTCCATGACTTTAATAAAGTAGTCAAGGCTGATATGTACGAATACAACAGATTTAGAATAGCTTAAATTATAAGTTTAAACAACTTTAAAATTATTTGTTAAAGGACGATTTTTGGACTAATCACAAATTGTTGTGTCATTTAATTGACGAAATTACAAACAATCAAATTGGGACTAATTAAAAGTCGACATGGTGTCTTTAATTGAAATGGAAGGTAAGAACTGACAAATCTCGATGATGTCACGTGTTTTCTTCTTAATTGTTTGCTAAATTAATTATTAATATTTGGGCCTTACTCCAATTGAGTAAGAAAATAAGCTTAATTCGGCGTAAAAACCAACTAGATCCAAATCCAATTAGTTGAGCCCAAATATTAAGTCCATTAACCAATTAAACCCAAGCCCATTTGAAAACTCTATAAGTAGAGTAATTCTCCTTCGTTTGAAGGGTTGAAAATTTTGCACTCCAAATAGCATAAGGTTCCCCAATTCTTGAAGTTGAACACTTCTTAAAAATACAAGTCTCCTGAAGGTATAAACATTCTAACATCATGCACTCTGTTTCCTCAAATATAACATATATATTCAACTGAGAGATAATCAGATGATCAAGTACTAGAGATCGAATCACATTCGCATTAAATCTACATAAACATAAGTTCAACTCCAGATAAACAAACCTCGTGCGAACAATGTATAATATGTTGATGAACATTCAATTTTATGTTTAGTAGATTTTTGAATTATGTCATTTTTGAAAACTAACCAACTTACTTAAAACAACTTCAAATATACCAGGAAGCTGTTAGAAAGTTTAAAAATCTATTTAAATATTTCTAAAGCTAAGGGTCCTTTTGGTCATAAAATTAAAATTTGAAAGATCAATTTGATACCTTTTAAAATTCAAAAACCTTTTAAACACACTAAATTTCAAAGTATTATATAATATATAATACATATTATGGATGGAAATGGCGTGTGGAGTGTGGACCAATGTTAGGCACGTGAGCCGGGCTTGACTACAGCGTGCTTGCAGTTGGTGTGGTGGTCTCAGTGTGAGCTTTGGGCCGTAGCCAACCACACAATCTTCGCAACTGGCAACGGGCGCAGAGACAGACCCAAGAAATAGTAAGAGGTCATTATTTAATTTATACCACAACAAAATAAATATTAAAATTAATTTGGATTCAACTTCAAAATTTTTAGAAAGGAAAGATTATATTCATATAAGGTTCAAAAGGTAAGATCTCATTCCATAATAATTTGATTTTCTTTTTTAAATTTTAAAAATTAAACCTATTTTCTTTTCATCTCTTATAATAATTTTTATATTTCTTAAATACAAAATTTCAATTCTTAATAATTTTTTTTTAAAAAAACAAGTTTGTGAAATTTATCTTTTTTTAATTTTCAAAACTTGGATTGGTTTTTAAAAATATTCGTAGAAATTGTATAACTAAGCAAAAAAATTTAGAGGTGAAACCATGAAAATGATATTTATAGGCTTAATTTTCAAATCTAAAAATTAAATCAATTACTTACAAACGACATAAATTTTGATTTTCCTTATAAAGATTTGTGGCTCCAACTAGGAGTGACCATTCAAACTACAAAAATCGAACCGTTTTTCAAAACCGAATAAAAAATTCAGTGAAACCGAAAAATGCGGTTCGGTCCGATTTGAAGAAATATTGAAATCAAAATATTTGGTTCGATTCGGTTTCAATTTCGAAAATCGAATTTAAAACCGAACCAAACCGTTTTTAACTTATATATATATAAAGATCAAAATTGAATTTAGAACCGAACCGAACCATTTTTAATTTAAATATATATACATATTTTAAAAAAAATAGCAAAACCGAATTATATGCAGTTCGGTTCGGTTCACATATAAAATTTTTAAAATTTTCACTTCAGTTTTGGTTTGACAATAAAACCAAACTAAATCGAACCGTTCCACCCCTCACTCCAACCTTGCTTGAATCGTACACCTCCCAAATCTCTACTGTTCTTTTTTTTTGGGTGCATGTGATTGCTTTTAAAATAAGTGTTTCTTTTTATCAAAAGTATTTCAATTGTGTGATTTTTGTTTCTACTCTGTTAAGAGTAATGGTTGGTGTTTTCTGGTCAGGTATTTTATTTGTATTTTCCCCTCAAGCCACTTCAAGTGTTTGTCTTTTTTAAAAAATACTTTTGAATAACTTCCAAAGATGATGAATTTGAGCGTTAAGTATATATATATATATAATATTTTTACCATACTAGAAGTACTTTGAAACTGATTGATGAAAGTAAATTAAAAGAAGAATCAAAAGTGATTTTAAGAACAAAAACTTTTTTTTGGAATGAAACACCAATCATGAATCTTTAATTTCATATCTTGACGGGAGGAAGAAAATTTATGAACGAGGATCAAATATTTAACATTTTAATCGAGGCTAGTTGAACCATCCTCTAAATTTGAAATACACAGCTAAATATTAAAACTCAACAATGAAATTAGTTAAAAAAAAAGAATTGAAAAATAGCAAGCATGAGCATGATTTCGAGTTAAAAGTGAAATATGTTGTAATCTCCATATTTTGATTTTTTTTCCCAATAGAGTGTGAATATTTATTATACAGTTCAAGATTTTAAAGACCACTAACTACTGAATTAGAGCATAATTTAGTGAATAAGACACAAACTATCATTCTAGAAGTCGACAGTAGCTATTTATGTTTCAAGCTTCAAACTCAACTCAGGTATGTTATAAAGATTTATTTGATTTTTTTTTCTCATATATTTGTTATTACTACACAATTTATGTGCCTAAAAACAATAGTTTGTTATCTAACAAATAGTAAAGATAAAATGATCGTATATATGTGTCACTACTATGAATGAGGAGAGCATGCATTATTATAAAATAATGTTTATGTCTCAATATTGAGGGAAATTGTTTTAAATGACAAATCTGATGAAAATATTTATAAGTAATAGCAAAATATCACAGTCTATCTACAATAGGCTGCAATATATTGCGATAGTAAACACAGATAGTAGTCTATCGCAGATAGACAGTAAAAGTTTGCTATATTTGTAAATATTTTGATTCATTTTTCTATATTTGAAAACAACCCATTAATGATATAAAAAATCAATGCTCAACTATGATAGGGACCCAATAGTTTAAATCAAAGGTTGTATCTATATCTACAAAAGAAATAAAAACTCAAATCAAGGATATGACGAAGGTAGAAAAGTAGTTCTATATTTTTAATATGTTTGGATATGCATTGTCACCCCAAATAAAATATATGCCAAATGCGTGTATAACGAGTTTTCTACGACATACTTAATTTTATTATCGTTAAGGAGTTGTTAGTATAGGAAATTGAGAGATACAAATGAGTAAAGAAATGTGACATGATACACTTACCTCTGATTTCGCGGTTGAAGAGTACAAACACACTATGCCAATTGAACTATGTCCATTTCAATGTTAACTAACTAGTTGAAATAAATTTACCAAAATTAATATATAATTAATTCTCTCTAGAATAAATAAATGATATTTATTAAAATATATCATCAATTCATATTTACAAGTAAAAGCTTATTAAATAAATGTAATTACTTAATTGTTATTTACTTAAAGGGAAGTAAAAAAAAAATCATTTATGAACTATTAATTTTGATTAATTCATTCATTATTAACATGTTACATTTTTAAAGTATTTTTTATTAATCAAAGCATAATTCAATTAGATAAGACACGATATTCTTCATGAACAAGTTCAATATTCAAATTCATGTATGGTTAAACTTGAAAAAAATGTGTATATTATTTATTTATTTTTTATTTTAAAGAAAATACGGTTGGATTTCCAAAAAATTTTATGGGAATCTTTATTTGATATTTTTTCGAAGTGTTTTTGTGTATACTAAATGCTCTTAGCTCAAGTGTTCCATGGCAAAACACACCATAACATTTTAACGAGTACATAAATAATCATTAAAATTATCTATTATTTATAAATATTTTCGATAAATTTGTCATTTAAAAAAAATATTATTTTTTAGTTAAAAAAACCTTTCATTAAAAGTGGAAAAATGGAGTAGAAGATGGTGGTGTTGAAATATGTAAACATTTTGATTGATATTTTCCCATTTTAAATGGGTCAGGCGGGGCGCTGAAAAGGTAAAAAGGTGGGGCGTTGTTGAGGTTGAATTTTGATTTTGACAACCGCCGGGAAGGAGCGCAAGTGGATAAAAGGCAGAGGCCACGGCCACCCCCTTCTGCCGCCAACCTTGAATTGTCAACGCAATCAATAAGTTCATTGGTAAAAACTATAACTTTATTCTCTTTTCAAATCTTCACCTACTCTCTACTTCAACATTCCTCGTTGCGAACTTTATGATCTTCTGATTTTCAACCCCGCCCCCGCCGGCGACTTAACGGAGCTTCCATGCAGCCCAACAATACTCCTCTATCCCTGTCGCTTATTTGTTTCAATTCCATTCAACCACATGGGCTTCCATCTTTTTATATGCTTAATTGCTTCACCACTTGCCTTTCCTAAATTCATTTCATTTGATTATTTAGTTTTATACTGGCAAATCAAGATAATGAATTCTTTAATGGGGAAGTTGAATTGTTCTCAATAGTCGCCCTCGTGGTCTTCTTTTTCAACTCTCTTGTGTTTTTTGTCGTCTTGGTTTTGGTCAGAATGTTCCATTATTATGATGGCTATCCCAATCTCTAGAATTCTAGGATTCCCATAAAACCAAAATTTCGTTTCCTCCCTCCATAGTTTTGTTACAACTTATGGCGTCTTCGTCTTTAGGTTTCATCTTTGTTCTTTGTGCTGTTGCTTCCATCGTCGCCCACGTGATTGTTTTGTCTCAAGCTCAGAATTCAACTCTACCCCCCACCGATCCTGATCAAGGTTCTCTCTCTCTCTTTTCCCACTTTTATTTAGTTTGTTCATAGACGAAAAGGCTATGTTGCTCACTTTTCTTATACACAATCAAAAACCCACTTACAACCTCTGATTTTCCACACCAAAGTTAATAAACAGTATTGGACTCTTTTGTTTTATCCATGATTTCAACTTATTTATACTCAAACAACTACATTAGAATTGATTGATTATGTCTTCTGAGTGTGTGTGCAGCAAGAGCTCTGAATTCCATATTTCGACAATGGCGTATATCGGCTCCATCAGGGGCGTGGAATATAAGCGGGAATCTGTGCAGTGGGAGAGCTGTCGACACTACAACCCCCATCGATAGTAATGGAAACCTCAATCCTCTTATAAAATGTGATTGCTCAGCCAACAATGGTGCTACTTGCCTCATTACTCAACTGTATTTCTCTCTCTCTCTCTCTATTTATGTATCTATCACATTGTATTTGAAGAGCTGGAGCCCTTTGAATTAGTTTTCTTTGTGATTGCCTTAAGCATTCACGTTCTGTATGTTAGATTGTTAGGACTTGAGTTTAATTCTAGAAATCCAGAATCAAATTATTGAATATAACTAATTTATAGGCGGGGCATTCGGTACTGATATACATGAACTGTTAAAAAATAGGATCTGACATGCAGGAATTTATATAGTAATTTTGCAATAGTCAGCCGATAGAAAAATTCAGTCTTTTCAGAAGATTAATCCCGCCATGTTGCTTTTATGTTTAGCATCCAGACAATTCCGGTTGATCACAAGAGGATATACTCTACTTGAAAGAAAAGATCAGAGAAGAGCATATTTGTTTCTCATAACAAACTAATGTTATTTGTTTTCTTTCTTCTTCTTGTTTGAAATTCATGTTATTTATATGGTTTTGCAGGCACGTTTATGCGATAAATGTTGTTGGTGTACTCCCACCAGAGCTATGGACATTAACTTCCCTCACCTATCTGTATGTTTTCTTCCTTATATTGACACGATTGTTTTTTTATTATTGCATCACGTGTAGGATGGAGAATTTGAATCTATGACCTCTTATAGAAAGTAGAGATGATTTAACTGCTGCCCTATGCTCATATTGACCCATATATACGTGTTTGATATTACATTAAGTGTAATGTCAAAAGTTTTAGTGGTAGGACGTGCAATTAAATTGAACTGATTTTTTTTTTTCAGGAAGCTGGATCAAAATTTCTTGACAGGAACATTATCTGCATCTGTTGGCAATCTCACAGAATTGCGAACCTTGTAAGACAATTCATAGCTTTTTCTATTGACCTTAGTAGGCATACTATTATATCAAAGATCAACATTATAAAGTTCATCCTTTTTCTAACTTCAATCAAATTATGATTAGGAGCCTGGGCATTAATGCATTATCAGGGGAACTGCCGAAGGAACTTGGATCTCTTTCTAAACTAGAAGTATTGTAAGTTCTCTATTTCTACTCAACTCTGGAAGACTTCCAAATGACTAGCTAATCGCATTACTTTGTACTAAATCTATGAAGTTAACATTTTCAATTAATTTTTTTTAATTATATGAAATATTTTCTTTGCACCCAAAGATTCTAAATTCACTCAGATGCTTATGTTTTTTCCTTATTTATGAATGGGAGTTGGGAGCAATGGAACTTTCAAGAGTACAGATGCAGATCATTAGCGTTACATGTCATGCAGCGTATTTATTTCATATGAACATATTTAACTGTTGCATTTTGTCTGATATTGTAGGGCATTCGGGTCCAACAATTTCTCTGGTCCCTTACCGTCAGAGCTTGGAAGTCTTTCTATGTTAAGGGAGCTGTAAGCTTTTCTTCTCTCCCCCACCCCCCCCCCCCCCCAAAAGAAAAAAAAAAAAAATTAAAAATGCTTGCAACTTTTTATATCTACATTTGTAACTTATGCTTACGGGGTTGGCTTTCCTAGCCTGCAATAACCAAATCTGAATATTTGGTATCGAAATTTCTAACATTTGGGCTAAAGGTGTAAAATTTGCCCTCAGTTTTTTATTTATTTTTATTTTTTATTTTTTATTTTTTTTATATTCAGAATATTGATGGATGTGCCGTTTCTGTAGCTCATGATTTTTGAAATTGGCAGAATACCACCTTTTTTTGTTTATAAGACATGAAGAAAGATGACTTGCTATTATTGATAGAAAGCTCATGATAAAACTCACTCTTGTACAAATTATAGGAAATATATATGTATATATTTTTGTTGATGCAAGAATCTAAAATACTAATTTGACTTTGGGTCCCCTTCACCTTGTGATATGTATGATTTATGAGGGTGCTGAAAGGTCTGAATGGATAGATTTGTCCTGAATTGCAATCTTTGACTATAATTGGGGTTTTGTTATACCTTTAATTGCGTTGCACTGTTTCATTATACTGATAATTTGTTAATCATGTTTGTCTTGATAGATACATTGATAGCTCTGGAGTTTCTGGTGGTATTCCTCCATCATTTTCAAGTCTGAGAAACTTGCAGACAGTGTAATCTATTTTCTGGCTTTAACTTTTCTTAACTTTATCAGCCAATAATACATCATTTAGATGTTAAGCTCTCTTCTGAACAGATGGGCATCAGACAATGAATTCACTGGCAGAATACCTGATTTCATCGGGAGTTGGACAAGGCTCACATCTCTGTAAGACAATTATGTTAATATTTTTCTTCTTAGCTCCAAAACCCCCCCTCCCCTTCTCCAAAATGGTGCCTGATAGCCCAAGCAACGGCTGAAGATTATATTGTGCTGAAAATTTTCATTAAAGTTCATTTTATTTACCAGTTTCTAGTAAAGGTGAAGATCTGTACCATTTATTTTATCTACTCACTTTTGTAGGAGGTTTCAAGGAAACTCTTTTACAGGTCCTATACCATCGACGTTTTCAAACTTGACATCTCTGACTGAGTTGTGAGTAACTTCAACCATTTCAGGGTATTTGACGTGTACGCCGTGACTCATTGCTAATGTACCATTTATAATTAATATAGGAGAATAGGTGATTTATCCAATGGGAGCTCTTCTCTGGCATTCGTCAGTAATATGACATCTCTAACTATCCTGTGAGTTGGCTCCATATTTTGTTTCATTGCTGTAATTTATTGTTGTTGTTGTTTTTTTATACTATTTTTTTAATAAAAAATTTATATATTTTTTGAATCTCCCAAACATTTTTTATAATTATAACGTTCCTTTTCTTGCAGGGTGTTGAGAAATAATAATATGACTGGTTCAATTCCATCCGACATTGGAGGATTTCGTAGACTTACCCAGCTGTAAGAATTCCTCATCAATGGATAATTGTTTAAATGAATTTGTTGCTGGTAATGAGCTAGGTTGGATTTTTTTGTGTTGCAAACAAATTTGACTCACACAACTGTACGTCATTTTTTGTGTATGATATTCTGTTAGGCCACCACTCATTCACACTTATGTTAGGAGGGGTAGAAGGGGAATTTCACCCAATTAGTTAAGTTAGCTTTTGTGGGAAGGAGTTGTATAAATAGTGGGTGTCTACACGCTTTTGTCTAGAATCAGGTTAGACCCAAAAACGGGAGAGATCCACCCTCTCGAACGGTGGTGTGTGCTTGTAACTTTTATCTCAATATATTTTGACAAATCTTCTTGAGGAGTCTTTACATATTCTTGCCTCACCAAATCACCCTAGAAACAACAATGTTCATATGTTTTCTTTAAGAAATTGTGTTAGTGTCATCTCATCTCCAAACTGATTAATAAATTGAAATGGGATTCATTTTGATGGTAAATTTAGGAACCTGTTTTCCTTGTTTTTTTTTCTTCCAAACATTATGAAATTTAGTGTTCTTGTGGAGAGTCGAATCCTATTTGAAGGTCACATATTATTCTTAAAAGTTCTTGTGGTTTTGAATTTGATAATAATCCGATTTTATTCTCCTTTCTATTGTAGGGACTTGAGCTTCAACAACTTGACAGGAGAGATTCCAAGCTCGCTTTTCAGTTTGAGTTCACTGTCACACTTGTAACATCCAACCCTTCCTTCAATAACTCTCTGACTCCCACCATATTTTGGTTGAATTGAAGTGTACATTCTCGGTCTTTTGTGCAGGATTCTTGGAAATAATAAGTTAAATGGGACCCTACCTACACAGAAGAGTGCATCACTTCTAAATATGTGAGTTTGTCTTGCAAATGTTGATTTCAGCTATGACAATGCTCCTTTTAAATGTATCTGATTTAGCCATATTTCTTTTGATCAATTAGATGGACGATATGTTGTATTCCTGGAAATGAAATTTCTCCATCTCAAAGATATATGAAAGATTCTATTGCCTTTTCTTTATGCTCCAAGGGAATGCATTTTTATCAAACATCTCGATTACAGAGTTAGAATATTCATAGTAAGGTGTTGCATAGGATGCATTTCTTGGGTAATTTCTAAATACATGTTTTCTGACATTTAGGTTTTGAGAAGGCATGGTATTCATTCAGGAGTACAATCATATGCTTGATTTTTCAATTTGAAAACAGTGGCAACAATTTCTTTTGGCATGCTTAGATTTATTGGCTCAGACACTAAAGAATCTGACTACCTATTCAAAACAAGTTTAAATTTTAAAACCCTACATGAATTATTGTGGTTTAAGCTAAAATATTTAGCTTGACTTGATAAGTCCACATCTAAATGGTCATTTTTCACATTTTACTTTTGCACCTTTCTTTGGCTATTAACTTCTATTCTGACTACTAATTCCTTTCCACTCGATCTTGTAGAGACTTGTCATATAACGATTTATCAGGGAGCTTTCCTGCTTGGATCAACGAGCAAAACTTACAACTGTGAGTAATGTGCCACTATTTTTCTGTTCCATATCTTTTTCTTTACAATCATGCATATGACAATAATACACTCCCTACCTACTCATGTAACATTGAGATGAAGGTTATGATATAATCTTGTTGACTTTGATATGCAGAAATTTAGTCGCCAACAATTTCACAATTGACAGTGCTAGTATCAGGTATTTCCATGAGTTGATTTAATATCCTTAATCTCTTGTGTGCCGGTTAACTATGTTTGCAAGCACTTTGTTGTCTTAAAGTTGCCTGTTTAACACATTTCTCTTTTGCTTTCAGTGGTTTGCCTTCTGGATTGAATTGTCTTCAACGCAACTTTCCTTGTAATCGAGGTCGTCCAATATGTGAGTAGAAACTACAAAATAGATTCTTCCTATTTGTTTTGTTGTATGTTTCTCTGAGGAAGAGGAAAAACTACCTCAGGCTTACTTTTGTCCACTCCAGTTCAACTTCAACCTGATGTAAATCCCAGAACCTGTGATTCTAAATACCTTGTTTTCCCCTAATATATTTTCGTACAAGTTTCTATACATACGATTCTACATCTTCATAATGCTGACATTTGACATTAGGCAAGTGTAAGTCGGAAGATGCCCAGTCCTATGGGTGGATATCATTTTTCATAACTGCTGTCTTGTATGTCTATGCCAGATTCTGATTTTGGGATCAAGTGTGGAGGTCCACAGATCAGAAGTTCATCAGGGATTTTGTTTGAAAGAGAAAATGAGACTCTCGGTCCTGCTACGTACTTTGTTACTGAGTCACAAAGGTGGGCCGTTAGTAATACTGGATACTTTACTGGGACCAACGATCCTCAATACACAGCCAATACGTTGTCTCAATTCCCAAACACCCTTGACACAGAACTTTTCCAGACACAGCGACTATCTGCTTCATCATTGAGATACTATGGACTAGGGCTTGAGAATGGCAACTACACTGTGAACCTTCATTTTGCAGAGCTAGCTTTCCCAGATTCAAATACATGGCAAAGCCGTGGGAGGCGTCTCTTTGATATATATATACAGGTTCCTTTTTTATTCTTCTTCATTTATATAATCTTTATGACTCATTGTTTACCATACTTCCAGGCGGATGCAAAAAATAAATTATTTTCGCAAATCTTGGTATGCACCAAAGCTTTGCCTATATTTGATCCAATTAAGAGGTGTCCATATCTCCAAACTCAATTGTGTGTCTAATATACTATTAAAGTTTAGCGATCCATTAAACAGAAAATTAAAAGCTTGAAATCTATTACGTACTTTTTAAAGGTCAGAGACCTTAGTTAAAAATATGAAAATACAGGGCCTAAAATTGTAATTTAATAACAATATTTTAACCTTCTGCTTTCAACTTAGAGTCTGATGGGTGTTAGGCAACACTGACAGTTTTATTTATGTTTATCCAGTGAGAACAAGTGTCATCCCTCCTGTGTTTTAAATTTCATTTTCTTAATATTATATTTCCATTCTGTCCTTTTGTTATTCCTTAACAAACTGATGCTCATTTTCCGCTATGCTTTCATTTGTGCAATTGTCTGTTGCTCTGTTCCTTTGTCTGAGTTCATCATCATTGGTTTCAGGGAAATCGTGTGTTACAGAATTTTGATATTAGAAAGGAGGCAGGTGGGTCTTTCCTTGCTGTCAGAAAGAATTTTACGGCTGAAGTTACAGAAAACTTCCTGGAAATTCATCTCTTTTGGGCGGGGAAAGGTACTTGCTGCATACCTAAACAGGGTGATTTTGGACCCGCTGTTTCAGCCATCAGTGCTACCCCAGGTAATTAGTAATGGCGAGTTTTGTTCTTTGTTTTGTGTCCTTTTCAAGTATTTTCAGTTAAGTAGTGAGCTTTTCTGCAGATTTTGTACCAACTGTCAGTAACGTTCCTCCAAGTACTAAGGAGAATAGAACAGGCCTAATCGTAGGGCTCGTTGTTGGTTTAGGATCTGTTTTCTTTCTGATTATTGGCACAGTTTTCCTTGTTGTTCAGAGAAGGAAAACGCGTCGCGCCTATGAAGATGAAGGTAATTTCAAGGAATCTGCTTCTAAGTAGTTATTTGCGTCTTGATTCTGTTGCATTCCATTTTGGATTTACATTCGAGGAGGCATTCTGAAACTTCTATAACATTTATTATTATCTTGCAGAGCTCCTAGGAATAGACACTAGACCGTACACTTTTAGTTTTTCTGAATTAAGGAGTGCTACAAATGACTTTAATTCATCCAACAAACTTGGCGAGGGAGGATTTGGACCTGTTTACAAGGTATAGTCTTTCTTTCGAATGTCCAAGGAGTGGATAGGGCTAAGGAAATGTTATTTTCTTGGTTGTCTCCTGTTGTATTATTCGCATCTGATTCAATTACCTGAAACTACCCAATAACTATGGCATTCTTGTTTTGGGAACAAAAGAAAAGATAATTTTGTAAATCTTGGTAATCTATGACCATTGAGCGAAAAAGGCTAAGGGTGTAAAACGATAATTGATATCTATTTATCTTAGACTGAATCAACCTTGCAGGTGAGGATTAAATGTGTCAGAAGTTTCACCAATGTCAATTACCGCTCTTGCTTCGTAGTTTGTACAATCGTAGGAAGATTATATCTATTTTATGCGTTCTGAAGTATTGGCGTATTACTACTATCTGATATTATTTTTTATCCTTTAGGGAACATTAAATGATGGAAGAGTGGTTGCTGTGAAGCAACTTTCAGTGGCATCCCACCAAGGAAAGAGCCAGTTTGTTGCTGAGATTGCTACAATATCTGCAGTGCAACATCGTAACCTTGTGAAATTATATGGATGTTGCATTGAGGCCGATAAACGTCTCCTTGTTTATGAGTTTCTTGAAAACAAGAGTCTTGACCAAGCATTATTTGGTAAGGAATTTATATCCAATTTTCTGGCTGTTGAAACACAAAGATGGTTGTATTTATACATGGTTTTTATGTGGCAGGACAAAAACATTTGATTATTGATTGGCCAACACGTTTTGAGATATGCGTGGGTGTAGCAAGGGGCCTCACTTACCTTCATGAGGAATCGAGGCTTCGCATAGTGCACAGAGATGTTAAGGCCAGTAACATCCTGCTTGATGGTAATCTGATTCCCAAAATTTCAGATTTTGGCTTAGCCAAACTTTATGATGACAAAAAGACTCATATAAGCACCCGTGTTGCTGGGACAATGTAAGATTAATTCATTAATTAAAATTTCTATTTTATTTTATTTACTTTTTGGTATGAGTACTAATGTTGGCCAGCTTACTGTTGCAGTGGTTATCTTGCACCTGAGTATGCCATGCGTGGCCACCTTACGGAGAAGGCTGATGTCTTTGGATTTGGCGTTGTGGCTCTTGAAATTGTTAGTGGAAGGCCAAATTCAGACCCAAGCTTAGAGCAAGACAAAGTATATCTTCTCGAATGGGTAAGAATGAATCTTTTTTTCCTGTTTTGTTAAGAACTTCTTTATTTCTTAGATGCCTCCACTTATACTCTCTCTTCCTAAGCACCTTCCCCAGGCTTATTTGAAATCATATCCTTTTTCAGATCCAACTTAACTTTACCTTTGATTTTAAATCCAAAGTAACCTGAACCATGCAATTGCTGGGAGTCCCCAGCATAATCATATCAATTAAGGAGTTTTGCTCAAACATGAGAAGAACACAAGAAACCAATAGACAAATTATCAATATCTTGCCTTGCATTTTCTCTCATAACTCAACGATGAGATCAGAAATATATACATTATTACTCGGAGTTGGACATACGTGATAATCTGTCTACGAGGCCACCAAGTGATAGATAATACTTAGGCCATTTTGATCCAAGAAGGGTATATGAGAGAATATCCAAAAAAACAAAAAACCAAAAAACCAAAAATTTAACCTGGTCTTAAATTTAGATTGGCATTCCATTTAGGTGGTGCCTTCCTCATGTTGTCGCTTGGATTCAAATTTCGTTTTAGAAGTTCTCTGATAAATTCCTGTTTTTGCTTGTAGGCATGGTACCTCCACGAAAACAACTGTGAACTTGAGATGGTGGATTCTGAATTATCAGAGTTCAGTAAGGAGGAAGTAAAAAGGGTGATCGGTGTAGCTCTTCTGTGTACTCAAACATCTCCAGCTCTTCGGCCATCGATGTCCCGTGTGGTGGCAATGCTGACTGGAGACATTGAAGTGGCCGCTGTAACTTCCAAACCAGGATACCTGACAGATTGGAAATTTGATGACATTACAAGCTTTATAGATACTCCATCAACTGAAGAACCTGATACTGGCCGTTATGCATCGACAAGTTCAAGTATCGTTGATACACATCGCTCACCAGCCAATGCTTCTGAACCAATGCTTCGTGGATTATTAGGAGAGGGTAGGTGAAGAAGCATAGTATGGACATTTTTCAATTTTTGGTTTCATATTTACTCAACATGCCCTCTGGCTTTGTACATAACAATACACAATTTGTGTCCTGTGGAACCTCCCATTTGTGAATTATTTAAGATTTCAATAAATTTTCTGCTTTCGTTTGTATGTTTAATTGTTTGACTATTACAGTCTCCCTCTTGTTATACACTATAGGTTTTTTCAAAGACCTTTTGTATAAGCATACTTCCATTTCTTTGGTCTCTAAACCAAGCTCTGGCTAACTATTTATTTCTTTGGTCTCTAAACCAAGCTCTGGCTAACTATTTATTGATCTGTTCTTTCTTCACACTTCAATATTTTCTTTTTTTTTTGATTTATAGCTGGTAGTGACAAGAGAAAAGGGACCAAAATGGTTTATCTGTTTTCTAAATTGCAAGTTTAAGGGACCAAAATGGACGACGTATTGCCTCTAAAAACACTTGTAAGTAGCTAATAGAGCTTATTCTTTTGAAAAAATTTCCCCAAAGTTTTAAGAATATTTTCTTTCTTTGTTACAAGAAATATGAGTACGAGATGGAAAGGAATATAATGTCAATTATTATTAAGCTTTGAGTTTAGTTTTCCTCCCAAAGTTTTAATATTTTTCACTTTTACTTATGACTTTTTTACTCACTTTTAGTCCTTCGCGTGAACTTTTAATTAATCGTATGAGTTTGAAGGCTCAATTTCTACGGTTGAAAGTTTGAGGGTATAATTACAAGTACCACCATATTTTAGGGGTGATTTTTATAAGTTGCCCTAATCGTAATTATGAATTAGTTAGAGAGAAGGTGATTGTGTGTGTTCCTAAGTTCCAAGCTGATTTGTGAGTTTGTGTGTTCCAATTTGAGAAAGTGGAGAAGAGTTTGAGCAGAGAGATGTAGGAAGGATGAGATGGTGTAAGTAAATAAATAGTAGTAACAACAAAAGAAGCATTTTTGGAAAGAAAGTTAAAATTGTTATCCAAATAATACCCACCAAAGCAACAAAATACAAGTGCAGATCAGAGTAATCTGCAGTGAAACAAAGAACATCCAAAATCACCAATCTCCAATCCCCCTTTTAGTTGTTACATAGAACAACCCTAATAATCCCAAGAAACATACAAGAAACAGAGAAGAAAAACAGTGTGATGAAATCCCTTGAAGACCATTTTCTCACAGCCTTACCTTCAACCCTCAGACTCTTTGCCCTCCTAAGCGCATCCACCTCCTTCAGCAAATCAAATTCAATCCCTTTCCTCTTCAATTCATCCACACACTTTGACAGCAAATTCCTGTCTTCTTTTTCCCTTTCCAGCAGTTTCTCCAAATGGGCTTCAACATCCGTCTTATATCTCACCGCCCAGATGATTCCCAGAGAGAACAAGAGAGAACAGAGAGAGGGAATCCATGATCTCTTGCAGGCTGCGCCATGGAAATCCTTGGTCGACGCATTGAAGAGGAGGAGTATGGCTGTGGAGTGGAAGACGAAGAAGAAGATGTGAAGCATTGTGATTTCTTTTCTCACAGAGTCGATTTGGGTTTCTTTCAGTGAAATTCTGCCAAAGATTAGTTCTTCTTCCTTCAGCCATTGCTTGAGAAGAAGTTTGTGGGTTGGGGTTTCTGCAATTTGGTGAAGTGGGTGTGAAGGTTTTGCTTCCATGATCGATAAGGCTTTGTTGTTATCATCCATGGAAATGACCCACAAAAACAGAGAGAGACGAAGAAGCACAAAATAGGAAGAAGAATGATAGAAGAGGGAGGATGAAATTGGAGGTTTTTGAAAGCAGGCTCTCTGCTTCTATCATTGCTTTTTTCAAATAATTGTAACGGTCGGATCTGGAAAAGCGTTGAATTACGTTTTTCCTTAAATGCCCCTACCCCTTTTCATTCAATATTCAACAATCGGCGCGTGCGCGTCTGCGCTTCACGCTACCGCCCTCACAACGGCCATGGGAAGGGAATCCTAGGCCTAAGTTTCTTTGGTCAAATCTCCCATTTATCCCCGCCAAGGCTATTTCTGGAAAAATTGTAAAAACAAACCATTCAAAAATTAAATTTAAATTAATAAATAAATATTTTAGGATTTCTTAAACATATTAACCTTTATATTATTTAAGATACTATGGAAATATCGATTCATCCCTTATGTCGATATCAAAGCTATGGAAACGTGAAAATATTGTTGGAAATATCAACATGTTGATGCGAATTTAATACTATAGTCCTCATACATCAATTATCTGACTTTTTCTTTGACAAATTCCAAAAATCACCTCTAAAGTATGGTGTTAATTGTAATTATATCTTTAAGCTTTCAATTATAAAAATTGAGTCTTCAGGCTTTTGATTGTAAAAATTGAGTCCTCAAACTTATACATGTGTTAAAATTGGACTCTAAAAAACTTACATAATTGTAGAAATTGTAACATTGTAAAAGTTTGAAGTTCTATTTTTATCATTTGGGAGTCTAATTTCTACAACTACTGTAAGTTTGTGGGTCAAAATCTAACATTTGCATAAGTTTGAGGACCAAATTTTTAACATTAAAAGTTTAAAGGTGTAATTGCAACTACAACCATGGTGATTTTTGCAATTTGCCCTTTAAAAACTCAACCTATATCATTTTCATTCCTAGTATATACTTTGCTTGTATAATTATTTATGGGTTAAATTATTAGTTGATGAAGTTTAAAGTTTGTAACTATCTAGTTTTTTAACTTTCTAAAGTGTTCAAATAAGTTGTTAAATTTTATTTTTAGGCTAATAAGTCATTAAACTTCTAATTTTGTATGTGAAATTCAAAATTTTTTAAAACTAATGGTTCTACCACATATAAATTTAAAATTTATATTTAATAAGACTTTAAACTTTTAATTTTGTAGCTAATAGATTTATAAATTTTAATAAATTCGTTCATAAACTTTATAATTTTGAAACTCGAAAATTCAAGTGGATGCAAATCTTAATTCTTTTTATTCTCAAATTATATTGCATTCATTATTTTAGGATTAATTATCATTAATGAGAAATTGCGAAAAGTAGGATCATTTTTAGGGGTATAAAGATTTGTAGGATGAGTTTTTAAAAAGATGACTTTTGGGACAAATTTGATGTGATAAGTTCAAATTATCTTTAAATGAAGAAAACTCATTTTATCATCTTTTCACCAAACTTGATAATCCGAATCTAAGATGGTTTTACACATGTTTTAACAAATTTTTTAGACAGTAATTTTCATGCATATATGTATATTTCATGTACATATTATATGTTTCAAGTATAAATATATATGGTGTGGAGCATTTGTGTCTTATTCTTGTCTTAAGTGAGTTGGGTGAGTTTACACCTGTTTTTGCAATTTCCTATCTTCAAATATTTAACCCCAAATCAATTATATACTTATTTTAGGTGATCTAGATAGGTTTTACACATGTTTTATGTAGCTTTTTTAGCTAACACTTTTTATCTTGCATACATCTTGTAACTTCCTATCTTCAAATGCTCAAGCTCAAATTAATTCTATACTTGTTTTAGGTGATTTAGGGAGGTTTTCTATACATGTTTTATGGAGTTTTTTAGCTACTGTTTTTTTTTATCTCGAAAGCATCTCACAACTTCTAAACTTGAAATGCTTAACCCCAAATCACCTAAAATATATAGGTATAAAAGTGATTTGAAGTTAAAATTTTCAAATTTGCAAGATGTCAGAAGATGTTGCCAGATAGTTGCAAGATAGTTGTGAGATAAAACATAGTAGCTAAAAAAACTTGCTAAAAACATGTGTAAACCCACTCTAAATGACCTAAAACAAGCATAAAAATGATTTGGAATTAGATGTTTCAAATTTGAAAATTGGAAGATAATTGCAAGATAGAAAAACAATAACTACTCTAAATCACCTAAAATAGGTATAAAAATGTCTTATAAATAAATAATTTAACTAATCTTGAAAATATAGCATAGGGCACAAATGAGGTTGAGAAGTTAAGTGTATTACCTAATTTTTGTGCATTTTCCTAAGATTCAGTGAAAATTTAAAAAGCCAAACTCTCTTTGCCTTTGCCTTATGCATGTTGATAATAAATACAATTTGGACATTTCATTCATATGTCTATTTGTTCCAAAACTCTTTTAAATCCAAAACCCTCAATTTGTCCTCTGTTTTTATAATTTCCCATATTCATTTCCTTTACCATCTTTTCTTTTTAGTTTCCATTGCAAAATATTGCTTTCGGCCAGTGAAGGATATAAATATTACTCTTTTCTCATATTCATATTGTTTTTCTTTGGTAATTCTAAGGGACAATCCCCATTATTAGAAGAAGAGAGGTTGAAATACAAAATATGTATATATATAATGGGGGATAAAATACCAATATTATAGTTTAAGTACTATATTGTCATTTTAAATGATATACCTTATATTTAGTATATCAATTAAAATTATGGTATATCTTTGCATAAATAATAATATACTTTGTATAAAGTATATCGGTTAACTAATATGCCAAAAATAGAGTATATCACATATACTCATTGATACATAAAAAAATTGGAATTCAGATATATATATATATATATATATATATATATATATATATATATATATATATATATTTATTTATTTATTTGCTCATTACAATTTCTCTTATCCTAATGTAAAACTAGTCAAAACAAATTATTAGAAACACTTTTTTCAAAGTAATTCATAAGAAAAATACTAATGTGCATCCTAAGGTACACCCATTTTTTGCATTTCATCTAATTGTCTAATCATAGCTTGTCACTTGACAAATTCTACCAACTGCATCTTTTTTAAAATATCTTAATTATCTTTTTTTGTGTGATGAGAGTGAGATGCAAAGAGATAGATGCATCTTGGAATGCACCCAAACATTGCTCAATTAATTAGTGCTAATGACTCAAAACTTAGCATTCTATTAAAGAAAATCAACCTCTAGTGCATAGGGATAATAATATAAATACGAAACCTAGATTAAACTTATAATAATGTGCTCTTCCAATTGTGATTTGTGTAATAAACATATATGCCATGAATTTAGTATTTTAATTTTGTTGCATTTGAATAATCTCTCTAAATTTTAGATCAGATGGTCTCAACTATATTCCGAAACTTTGAATTGTGCTTGTATGTGATTGTTTTTAATAATATTATAAACTAAATGATAAAATGTGATAGGTTTAAAATCAGATTAATATAATATTAGTTGATTTGACATGTTATTGTTGGTAAATGATATATAATAGTGGAAAATTTTTCTATGCTATGGTAGTATGGACAATTTTTCATACTACCTTTTATTTGTTGTGCGTCACATGAAATGCATTTTTAAAAATAAGATGGGATTTACAAACATTAATATGAGATCAATAAGTATTTATGAAAACGAATTTATAATATAAACAAAGAGAGTGTAGTATAGTACATCAATACTTAAAAAATTTTCCATAAAATAGTAGACAATTATATCAAATGAAACACAATCTACAAAAGAGGCCTTTGATATGGAGTGTATATGATTATACAATACACGTGACCATATACCTACAGTTTGTAACTCAATGGTTGCAAATCTTTCCACATGTTTATAATTTTTGTTTTTGTGAAAAGTTCAATATGTTTATAATTTAAGTTACACTAGATTATATAATTTAAATCTAGACATATTAACAAGTGGCTTTTGCTATATATATATAAAATTTGTATATATTATTGAATAATAACTTAATTAGAATGATCTTTACAATGGTAAATGAAGGAATAAATAGACACCAATATATCCAACAAATTAAAAAAAAAAAAACATAAAAAAAAAATCTAAAATAATAATTGAAATATACTCTAATTAACTTCAACAACATATAAACATATTTTTACTACCTTAGTTTTAAGAATACCCTTATTATCTTTCACTTTTGTTTACTTTTTATCTTTACAATATCTCAACAACTCTACCTACGTAATTAAAGCCTGTTGAACAATTGTAATGCTGACCATATAAATGATGGTCGTGACAATTATTTTTCCTATTTCATTTAAAACCAACTCAGAAGTAGTTAATTACTTAATATTAGTCCTCCCCATATTAATTAATCATACTAGAGCAATGAAAGAAAATGGAGTCAATTACTAATAATTCAAAGAAAGTCATTGCGTTGCAAGCGCTAAATGTTATTAATATTATAATGTACGAAAATTTGTGTGTTTTACCTTCAGTAGCCAATATAATAATGTTCCTATTCTTTTCATTTATATTAGTTTCTTTAAAGAGAGTAGGTTCCTATCTAGTCTAGAGAGATCTCATGATGAGTCCTATTCAAGAGATATTTACGATATAAAGCATTTGGACCACCATATTGCAATTTCAAATTTACCAATAAAATTAGCTTAAATAAACTTATAATATATGTATCTTCATACAATAGTACGTATGATAATTCACGTTTTGTAGCCATCAATAAACATGAAAATTATAGTATACCTGCATGCATACATATAACTTGTAATTATCACTTTTCTAAATATCCATATATAATTATTATTATTTTTTTTAAAAAAAAAAAAAACAATAAGAAAAGATAGTAAAACCTTGCTTTACTCATGTTCATCTTTATGTAAATAGTAATATACACAATATAAATCCGTACACATGAAAATGAAGGTAGAAAAAAGAAAGCAGAAAATGGAAGATAAATTTACAAGAATTGAAGTTAACAAACAGAAGAGTTGTAGTTGAAGTTGTAGTTGTAGTTGTAGTGGAGAAGAGAATGATGAGGTGGAGAGGGTTGAAAGTGGAAAGTTAGAGAATTTAGAAGGTCATCCTTGCAAATGATCAAATCTCTCATATTTTGAACAAATATGGTGAGATTAATCATTACAAGAACCGCCAAAAATACCAAATAAACAACCTTAGAAGCATTGAAAAATATGTAATATGCAGCCAATGACAACAATTGCATCGCCTAATTCCCTTTTCTTCTCTCTCAGACTTTGCTAAAAACAATATAATATATATGTAGAAGAAGAAGAAGAAGAAGAGCTGCTTAGTTTTAAAACTGCCACACAAACAATATGAATAATGTTACCATATTATTATATATAAAGCCCAAAGCCCTTATTAATTATTTCTTTCTTCACAGCTGAATATTAGGAAGCAGTTGGTTGTTGGTGAAATCTGGTCTTAATTAAATGAAAGAACTGACTTCTACACGTTTCTTAATTATATATCTTCTTCAAATATTATCTTTAGTGTTGTGTTGGAGAGCTGTCGTGTATATACTTTGGCCACCTTTCATAATATATAGATAATATCTTTCTTTTTTTTCTTTTATGGGGTCCCCTATAATATAATTAATGCCTTAACATAACATAAAGTAGCTGAGGAATTAATCTTTTGACCAGTTACTAAAATCTAATTAATTGTCTGACTCGTGTGGAATTAATAAAATTCTATATATGACAAACAATGATAGCATTAGCATTTTATTTTGTGATGCTTTACTGCCAATTAATCAGCCTAACTTAACTATAAAAGACATTTTGGTTCAAACAATAAACTAAAATCGACAAAAACACTAGCTACTCTAACAAACTTTAATTTCTAGTAATATATACATACTTCTTCCATTTAAAATTGGATATGTTATTTTATTTCCTATATCTCATTATATTATTATAAGCAGAGGCCTTCCTTAAATTAAAATATATTGTGCAAACAAGTACATGCATCACAAGTGCTACATTATTTTTTTTATGATTGGATAACCATTCACTAATAACTCCATATACTCATATATGCATTCTAATCATTAAGCACAATTTTTTTTTTAAAGGTAATTTAATTTATTTTGTTCTTTAACTGTGTTATTCCTTTTAACCTGGAGGGCCACAAAGTTGAAGGTAGATATAATAGGCCTTTTTCTAAAAAAATTCAAGTGGTTGATGATTCATTAATGCAATCTATCAAACAGTCGGCAGGAGAAAGCTCAATTAACCAACTTTGATGTGATCATTCAACCATTTAAAATGCAAGCAACTTGTGTGAAACTTAAATATTTTAGGACTTCTAGACAACGACATAAACTTATAAGAAGTGTTTGGGGTGAGGAAATGAGATTAGATGAGTTGAGATATGAATTCGATTGGAAGGTCAACTTCGCATGTCACCGACATTTAATACCATGTCCACTAACAGTGCATTCAACCTTCATCACCACCGATGTCTCATTGCTCAACTCTAGCGACTACCTTCGAAAACCACCTTCGTTGGCCAACCCTGCCAACCACCCTGGTGGTAAACTTCGGCAACCACCTCCGACATCCACCTCCGGCAACACTGCCCAACTCCTACAACATCCAACCACTATTGTTGACGGCCAACTCCAACGACCCAATGGTGCCACTCCACCAACTCCGGCCACTACAACTTTGGGCAGTGTTGACACATGAGTTTTTTTGTTTTGTTGACGCTCGTGACATAAAACCATCAATAAAATCATAATTTAAAACTTAAAAATAACTATTGATTTAAAAATACATATAAACATCAATAATGTTTATATTTGAGTTGACGCACAAAATTGTCAATAAAAATACCTTTATTGACACTAAGTTCCACCAAAACGTTGAATTCCCGATTTTTTTTTATAATTCCTAGTATTTTATAATCATTCTTTATGGTAATTTAACATTAATAAAATCATTTTATCAGGTAAGAAATCATACAAACTTGTATGTAAGAACACCCTTAAGAAAAAAATTGTTAGACACTTCGAGTGTTTTTATTTTAAAATTTTTTTTTATCAAAAGTGTTAAAATAAAAATACTTAACTAGAAACCTCACTTGCATTATCCAAATGATTTTAGAATGATTGTTTAAATTAAAAAAAAAAATTGAAATGCATTATCCAAAAGTAAACCCTAAACTTCATTTTTCGAAATTCCTAATCATACATGTGTGCTTACAAAACAATAAAATAAAATGCAACCTATAGTATATTAAAAAAATATATGTAGAATTATTAAATAAAAAAGTTTTCAAACAAAAATAATCATCATACAAACATATTATTAATGTTAAAAAAGAAAAAAAAGTTACACTAGATACCCTTGACATATAAATTTAATATTCCCAACATTTAAAATATAGACATATGAACATCACAAACATATAAACTCTACGTACATATAAACTCAACTCAGCGCACCAAATAACCCCTAAATAATATAGAAGTTCAAAATTACCTTTTTTTTTCAACTTCTTAGCGTTTGAGGTGTGATAAATACCGGAAAAATAAACTAGGAAATCAAAATCGTCCAATTATACATAATTCGCATTGTAATTGTATTTTAAAACATAAATTACACAAACAGAAGCATAACTCAAGATGAAAGCCACATGATTTTCCATTTAAGATGATGTTGGGAGAAGGGTAAAGAAGCCTTTTCATATTTTGAAGGTTTAAATACTATTCCGGTCTTTATATTTTTTGCTTTAGTTCATTTCGATCTCTATACTTTCAAAATGTTTATTTGGTCCTCATATTTTCAACATCAGTTCACTTTGATCCATGTTCATTTTGATTCTTATAATTTAACTTTGGTTCATTTTGGTCTTTGAATTTTAAAAAGAAACTATTTTGATCCCTAATAAAAATGAAAGGACCACGATGATATAGTCACTTTTAAAAAATACAAGAACCAAATTGAACCAAAATTAAAAGTACAGTAACCAAACTGAACCAAAGTCAAAAGTATAGAGACCAAAGTAGTATTAAGTATATTTTGAAAATATAAAAGATATTTTAGGTTGTCTATATGAAATGATGGTTCACAATGAACTCTCCAAACGACTTTGATCAAACTACTTAGTACATAAATTTCATCCCAATATATAATTAATTGGTAGAACGAAAATGAAACATGATCAGTCTTGTTTAATTACATGTTTATCACATATTTAATGTTTGTTTGAAATGGCCTAATTATGGATTCTACCTCTAGCCTTGTATTTTTCTAATGACCCCTCTAGTGGTGATGTTCATAATTTTTTGACTTTATAATTTAGAACTTCTACAAATGATTGCCTATTAATTGTGTACTTTATAGCTTATCCCTAATATAGACAGCATCCCTATATGTAACGATGTCTTCCTCACTATGATCAATTAAGGACATCGATCTCACGCTAAAAATTCGGATCAGATTTGTCTTTGATCATAGTATTGTTCAGTTCCATCTACAATATCATACAAAAAGGGGGAAGATACAAACTTACGTTAAGTGACAAATGGTCAGATCTCATTACTGAATAATGCTCTGAAAAAAAGGCCTACTTACAAGTGTTGAAACGCAGTAAATTGTGTTCGTAGCCCTTTTTTCTTTTGATTCTTTTTTAATTTTCAAGAGGCATTGTACCATAGAAGACCACCATGAAGTGCCCTCGGCCCTTATGACATTCTATCATATTGGAGGTAGTTTAACTGTCATCTGAAGTTCTTTCAATTTCACAACCTCATTTCTTATCATTTCTTATACTCTTCCTTGCTTCGTCTTCTGGGTTCTCGCTCGTCTCTCCTGTCCTTGTAACCATCATCATCAACAGTATATCTTTTCTTATGATGTGGCCTGTCTTTCATCTCTGCTTCGTCACTATTGAAATTTCTTTTACCATAACCTCTTTCATCCTTCCTACATTCTCGACTATCATCCGTACTTCTCCTTCTACCATCTCCCTCGTACCTTTTCTCTTCATGGCTACTCTTATCTCCATGCCTTCTATCATAAACCTCCTCATCCTTCCTCTTCTCTGACTTGTCACCAGATTCTCTTCCATTTCTATTTCTATTAGCTTCATAATCCCTCTTGTCATAAGCGTCATTATCATTTGAAGATCTTTTTTTATGATCCCACTCCTTTTTCCTGTGATCATCTCGGTCACTCTGTCTCTTCCTTTGTTTTGCATGGTCCCTTCGGTCATCAAAATCATCCCTGTCTCCTCTGTATCCGCTGGATTGCCTTTCTTTATTTTCTCGATGCATCTCTCTTTCCCGGAATCTATTTCTGTCATTTGATTCATGCCTATCCCTTGCACTATTCTTTTCAGCATATCGCTCACGCCCAGTGGGGCTTTGCTTCCTGGCATTTGGCCTCTCAACATGCTTATCTTTATCATGATCTCGATATCTCTTTTCTTTCCTATGGTTGCTTCCATTGTCCTCATCAAAAACAAAGTCATACCTACAACAACAATCAGCTGTCATAATAGAGAGAGGGGGGTGGTTGTGGGTGTAGTGAGTGTAACTCCACAAACCTTGATTCATCTCCACCATGCTGTACGTTATCGTCCTTCAAAATGAACTTTGTAGATCCACCAGTGCAATCCTTAGCCATATGGTCAGGAGCCCCGCATTTAAAGCAACCTCTACCTACACCCAGAAGCAGTAAGTTCAACCCGATAATTTTTTTCAATTTTATTCCATAAATTATATGGTTAGAAATGCAATGGAAAAAAAGGTTAAAATAACATTTTAGTCTCATACTTTGAAGTTTGTTCAATGTTAGTCTATATATCTTCACTTATTGATTAAATAATAATAATAATTTTCATACCAGAAAATAAAATATGTGAATATGTTTTCAAAATGCTATAGATAACAAAAACAATTTTAATAAATCAACAATAAACTAGCATTGGAGACTAAATTTAAGATTTATTGAAAGTACAAGGGGCAAAGTTTGTTTGGGATTGTTGTTTTTAAAATAATTGCTTTTTGTAAAATTATGTGTAACATAAAACATACTAGTGTTTGGTAAATTTCAGCTTTATAATTGACCTAATATTACTTTTTTTATAATTTATAATTATTAAATAATTGTTTGAAACAAATATATGAAATAAATCTTAATTTTAAAGGATAAGATTAAAAATTAAAAATTAATTAAAAATTGCATCTCCTTTTAGGAGAATCTAAAAGCCAATAAAGAACTGATTTAAAAGGGTGTGAAATGAACATGTGATTTAAAATTGATTTGAATAGATTTAATCATAATCTATTCTACGGAACATAAAAAATGGTTAAAATTATTTTATAATCACTTATATATCACCCAAAATCAACTCCAAATGCACTCTAAAATTGGACAATTGAAAGTACACAGACTAAAATTAAACAAACTTCAAAGTATAAGAACTAAAGTGGTATTTTAAAAAAAAAAAAAAGAAAAGGGGGGGGGGGGGGGGGGGGGGGGGGGGGGGGTTGATAATTATCAAACTACACGAAAGATTTGCGAGCAATTTTTACTCAATACAAAAACCAACCAGTTAGTTCATTGAAGATCGTACTTTCTCACCTTTATCTGCTGAGTAATCTTTGCGCCGATACTGGGACCACAGTTTTGCAACACTTTGACTGAAATCCACATGTATCCTTCTATCATCGATCAGAGCATTGTCCATCTTCCATCAACACACAAATAAAGAAAATCCGACATCAGTTACTCTACAAGAATAAATAAGATTACAAAAACATGACTTTTTAACAAAGGTAATGGGGCAATGGGGCACGCGTCTTTCTTTTTTAACACACCTTAAAATATGCTTGTTCACATGCCTCTTTTGTTTCAAACTCTGTCCACAAAAAAAATAATAATAATAATAAATAAATAAAATAAAATGATAATAAATAAGAAGAGAGAAAGATTGAATCAGCTGAAATTTTTTAATATATAATTAAGAATTGAACATCAAACCATGCTGGAAATGAAGTTTGCACAGCCTGCTCTACATAGACTACGGTAATTAGAACAAAATAGGATAGATTTAAGAATGATGGAGATAAATTTGAACATCATAGACACGTTGGGCCTTTTATTGTCATCGAATGGGAAAGTTACTAAAAAGTCCAAAGAAACATGAAACAATTTGGTCTCAACAATGATAATTGAACATGATCCACAACAATTATAATGCATCAATATTCCAACTCTTTCATAAAATATTTTCCTACATCATAAAACCCTCGAAGATAATTCAATTAGAACTTTTTCCTACATGCCTCTTTGATCAACATATTATCAGTTTCTTATAAGAAAGAATTTAATATAAAAAATTTGCAAATATATGACGTATCAGTTCATTCACATCTCCATCATTATATCTACACCTGGATGATGACTAAGATTCAAAAACAGAACTCCATGGAATCCAAGGAACATCAGACCAAAGCACATCCCTCGCGAAAGATGGATGTATCACCATGATTATGAAAAGCATAAATTTCAACCCACCTATGAAGGCATAGCATAAACTATCGCCAGTCTTGTAATCACGGATAACTTCAGCCCTGAAACCACATAATATTTATTAAAAACATGATGTACAGATCCAACATTTTATTGATGCTTATTGACAATTACTTACGACAATACAGTGCCAAAACGGGAGAAGATTGTATGCAAGTCCTCATCCTGCATCCACAAAGATGAACCAATCAAAACAATTGTTGAAATACTTAAACCTACATACATACAATAATCACCATTAGATCAGTGAGAGTAGTACGAACTCACTTCTGTGACTGGGTTCAATTTACAAACAAATAACACGTTATCCGGAGGCTTTATCTCAGCATCAGGAATATCTCCAATCTGTCCAGGAAAAGTTTGACATAAAGGGTGTAAAACCAAGACAGATAAATAATAATGATGAAGATTAAATGCACAACTGGAGCATGTAATGAAGCTTACAGTTTCAAGCACAACAGCTCTGGAGTGAGCTTCCTTTGCACGAAAAACCTCCTCAAGTTCTTCTGGACCTAATTGCTCATCCAGTGGCACCCAATCATCTTCCAATCGCACCTCATCAACAACCTTCACATAACAGAAGGAGTGTATCACAAATTAGGACATACTTACAATGGGAGCTCCTTAGGTTCAAACTCAGTCACCAAATGAAAATAGAAAATGAAGATTGTTGGAGCAGAATGATCATATCTTTTCAGATAAAAACATGATTCTTCAATCCTTATTGAGTCTACCTTTTTAGCTTTATCTGAAGTAAATTAGCTCCTCGCTTTTCTAAGTACAGCTTGTCTCGAAGCATCTCTTTTGTAATTACTCTCAATAGGACTATTGTAAGCATTTCATCATATTAACGAAATGATTTCTGTTTCCACGCACACACAGACACAAACAGATGGTCTCATAAAATTCAAATAATAAATAGTCCCTCAATGGACTACTTGGAAGGGTTTTATCAAACTATAAGGACTAAATTCTAACTTTTTCTAAACCATAAGAATCAAATTTGCAATTTGACCGATAATTTACATACAAAAAAGTTATGCTACTCCTGGAAAGAGCTTACAAAAAGACCCTCTATTAGTATTAAGTACAGGGAAGACAGTGCACTCCAGGTAGATGCATGATATTTGACCAAAGAACAAGCCGGCTACATGATTCCTCCTTTTCGTCAATTTCGTCATAGAAGGTTTCCATTCTATCTATCCCCTCTAGAATAAATCGTTGACCAACTTGCTTCTTTCTGGTACAAGTTGTAGGAAGTCATTGGAGAGACTTCATATCCTCCAATTCCAAACTCATGACATGACCTAATGTTTCTTCCTCTACCCTATTTATGCATTCCATTAAGTTACGTCCAACCAAGACAATGGTGCTTATCAAATCCCCTTCTTCCAAATGCCCTTCTTCCTTCTCTAATATATAACTAAAACCCGAGACATTTTAGTGAAATGAGCCTTTTTATGAACTTCCAAAACTTGTCTTACTGCAAACTCAAGGAAAAAGACAGACAAGAAACCAAGAAAAACCAACACAAGGAACCACCAAATAAAACCAACATAAAGGACAAACAAAACCAAATAACCAATTACAATATAGAATCCTAGTGTTGGCAATAATAAATAAATAATAATTAAAAAAATTTAAAAGGAAAAAAAAAGAGAGAGAGAGAGAAAAAAATCTTGAAACAACCTCGGAAAGAAACCCAAGAAACACATAAAAATGAGTCCACCCAAAATTCTTACCTATCGTGAAAACCCCTCTGTTTCACTACACCGAACCCCTTAGCTTTTCCACTTTTTTAAAAAGAATCCAAGCTTTCATTGAGAAAGAAGAAAAGGAATTCAAGTGAGGAAAAACCCAACAAAAGAGAAAAAGCCCGAAAAACAAGGGATGACAAAGGGCAAGAGGAATCCCAAAAGAACTGCAAAAAAACAGCTCCAATCTAACAAAATTGAAGCAAGATCATAGTTACAAAAGACCCGGCTATAGTAGACTAGCAATTCCCATAAGGACAAAAGATAATTATGCATAAAATATAGTGTTCAGAATTATATGGCTCAAGACAAACTGCTCCACGAAAAAAGATGACAATTTTGTGGAACTAAATTAGTATGTATGAACTATGAAGCCATGATGGCAATAAGAATGTATTATTTTGTTATTTTTCTTGTGTTTCAGAGGAAACTTGCTCTAGAAAAACAATTCCCCCAAACTTTCACATACTTAAAGTTGCCAAGTTAACCCAAAATATAGACGTCCTATAAGAACAATTCTCAAGATCCCATACTTCTTATTAAACTTCAACAATAACGAGTTAGATACCATCAATTCTTACACCTTAGGATTTGAAACATTAAAGAACTCATGGGAAGGATAAATTTCTTATCTAAATCAACTTGAAACTTTACAGACCAGCTAAGTGGAACACTAGAATCTCAGTGTCATTCAACCTCCACCAAAATATAGATTATGACAAAGAATTCCTACCTCATCTTTTGGTTTCCCTTCAGGAGAAGAACCTGGAATCAGCTCAGCTAACTGGGGTGGATCATCAAATGGATCATCCAGTATATAAGTATGCTTGATTCTGATCAAATAGACACAATCTTAATATGAAATAAAATATTTGAGAAAAAAAATATAACGATAGATTTGCAAGCACTATAGGAAATCAAGATACAAAATGTCATTAAACTACACTGGCAAAAAAGAATCTCAAGGTTATAACAATTCATGGAATAATATTAAATTTTGATCTCCAGTAGGGTGTACACTTTCAAATTCCTTCTGAAATTTTGATCCTTCAATGGTATATGCCAATGGGAGTAATTTCTGGTTATCTACTTCTTCCTTTGGACGCTTAGCAATCCCTTTTATATTTCTCAAACAATAATGAAACGTTTTCTTTTCTCAAACAGATACCGGATATTTTTGTATGGTCTGCCCTTCTCATCTGCATAGGCTTCATTAATCCTAGTCAAGGTGTCAAGTCCTTCAGCAACCTCTCCGAAGACCTGCAATTTTGGAGAATTCTTTAGGAACACAAATTATCATAAACATAAAAGCAACAGCTACTTTTACCATCAGAATAAATGCAATTAGGTCTTTCAATTACCCCAAACCAGTACTTATTGAAGAAACTTAACTCACAAAATTTTAATCAATAAGTTCAATTAATTACTTACAAAACTTACATTTCACCAAAATAAGCTATGAACATAAGAATGAAAGTAATTATGAAACTTGTTTATAACAAGAGCTCCAATAAGAAGCAAATAGACAAGAAATTTCCCAAAGATGAGAAGGTTCTTTAAGAATCTAGGAAAAGTCTTCTATTCCTTACAGTAAACCTCCCACTAAATAGCTTAAATGGCATTTTATCCTTTGGCCTTCAAAGAAAGCCTGAAAAATAAGCTTTTACTACTACAAACTAAATCCCCTTAACAATTCACCCTTCCATAAGAAACTCTTAGAATGCATTGTACAGGGCAATGACACTGTCAGAGAAAATAAGGACTAGCAGAACTCAAAAACGACACAGTTAAACATGTCATCCATTTCCAAGGATGAGTTAGTGCTGAAAAAACCCCTAAATTGAATACGTGATACGGACTACAGGGTAATTATGGCACAGATAGTAATCCCTGTGATTTATATTATTCTATTATATATATATATATTGATGTCTTCCTTTTCTTGTGGTTTGTAAATTGGATACTAAGGAGGCATATTAGAGATGAGAGAGGCAGAGACCACACCGGGGCAATGGGAGAGGGAGGGAGCATAGGTTAGTTTGTTAGGAGACTTACAGTGTGCTTGCCATCAAGGTACTCGAGATCATCACGCAAAGTAAAATAAAACTGAAAACAAAAGAGCACATGACTGTCATCTTAGTTCTTAATGTAGTGCAAGCAGGTAAATTTCAGAGAACCAGCACAGGTGTAGACAAAACTTAATAATAGAGGAAACAAATTCACATATCAATAGTACCTGAGAAGCATTAAGATTTTCTCCAGCACTGGCCATTGCAACTGTGCCAGTCTTAGAATGCTTTAAATCAAGACGGATCTCATCACTGAAAAATCGAGCCTGGTCCCCATAGAGAAATCTGAAGTTTAAAGATCACGGAAGAAGATTATATGACAAGTTTAAAAAATATGAAGGACATACATCACGACATGATAGGCATAAGATGCCTTCAAGTTCAAAATTGATTATTCCCAATATAACGCAGCCAGCAAGCAATGTAACATGAAAACTAAACAAGATAAGTTTCAAAACAAAATTCAGCGTGTAAGATCAGAATCTTGTGATAAGAAAGCACTCACTTATAGATTGAGTCGCCACCAGTCCCAGTGCCAGTGGGATCACCAGTCTGAGCAGTAAAGTCCTTCTGTATTGTATGAAACAGACATCCATTGTAGTACTTAATTCTGCATCAATCCAAGTGAGAATAATAAAGGATAAGAAAGATGAAATGGAAACTATCAACCTGAATCCTTCACATCAAGTAAACTAGTTAGCCACTGTAAATCAGGTATATCTTATAATGCGAAAATCTACATTTCCGCCCGGCAAATAGAAATTTTTCAGTGCTTGAATAACAAAAACTATTGCTGTTCGTCGATGAAGGCGGAAAAAAAGAGAGTATTACAAAACAGACGGAAGGAGTACTCTTAACAAAATCCGGGCAAAAAAACTAATAGATAGAACAAAGAAAAGGAAAGAACTGACTCACTTGCAGAGCTTCAAGAAATTCTTGGAGGTCAAGGGGCACATGTCGGTGTGCAGGTCGATCACAATGTCCCCCAGACTGGTTACAATCAGTACAGACATGGCTTCCGCGTTCTGTATTTCTTTCTCCGCAAATTGCTGAGTGTGATTTGAGGCAACTACATGCGGCTGTGCGTTGAGCTACTCGGTTACGGTTAATGCTTCGAGTACGAAACTCAAACTCGAAGCCAGCTGAACTTTCCTTGCAGATGGAGCTATTGGAGAAAGAAGAGAGATCACAGAGAGAAACTGTGAGAGACGGCGGAGGTTTTGGGTGACCGGCACGAGCAACTGAGATCGAAGTGGATCGATGCGATGGCCTTATTCTCTAGCATATCGCATACGGGCAGATGTACCGTATGGATAATCCACGACCAATAAGCTCGAGCCACGTTTTATGGCAATTCATTGTCGAGGCTTGATCCGTTTTATGCCCTATGCCCAAGATTTTGGACTACTGGACCGGTCAAATATTTCACAGTCTCTGGGCCCTTCGTCTAGTTATAATTTGAGCCGGCCCTTGAGTTTTAATTCCTATGCTTGTCCTTTTAACAAATCTATTTTGGGCTTCTTGCATATATGGCCTAATGAAAATATAGCAAAAAACTTAAAACTAATTGCAAATATAGTAACATTAACCTTCTCCATGATAAATATTGAAAATGTCTATTAAAAGCAAAAAAGACAAGTTGTAGGTACAAAATTCTTGATTTTTATAGTGTATCAGTGGTAGCTACTCTCATCGATAACTACTATTAGTTATAGATTATATCAATGATAAAAGTCTATCATTCATATACTCATTTTATAAATATCATTGATATCACTAATATCTACCTAAGTTTTATTGCTGATACATGGATATCATTGATATCTACCTCACTTCTATCACTAATACACGGATATTAATGATTCTGACTTGCTGGCCTAGCCCTTTTCTTTCTTGCAACATGGCATCCCTATCTACCTAAGTTGTATCACCAATATCACTGATACATGAATATCAGTGATATTAAGCTAAGTTCTATCACCAATATCACTATTACATGGATATCAGTGATATCCACCTAAGTTTTATCATTGACATCACTGGTACACAAATGTCACTGATATCTACATAAGCTATTCCATGGATATCCATTGATACACAAATGTCACATTGATATACTGATACACATATATCATTGATATCTACCTATGTTTCGTCACCAATATCATTGATATACAAATATCACTAGTATCTACTAAAGTTCTATCACGGATATCACTAATATCCACACATAAGTTCTATCACTTATATTATTGATACACATATATCATTAATATCTACTTAAGTTATTCTATCACCGATATCACTAATACATAAATATCATTGTGTGATACACGATTGTTATTATGGGTTGGGAGTTTTGAAAACAACTTCTAATTTAAAAAAAATAATAATAAATAAAAAAAAATTAGTAGATATAATTGGAAAAAAACAGTAATTGTCACAGTTGTGAAAAGTTTGTGAGAATGAGACTTGTATAGTAACATGGTCCCACATAACCCACCACATATATAATTTCCACTCTTTAATTTACAAATTTTTTTTTTGGGGGAGCATGCTTTTGTAAAAATTCGATGCATGATATGAAGAGAAAGAAGGTTGAAAATGAGAGGCAAAAAGTGGGATATGAGATATGTTTAGAGTATATGGACTAGAGAAAGTAGAGCCAAAGCTCTCTCATGCAAATATTATATCCACATATATAAACCATTTAAAACGAAAGTTAAAATGTTCTCAAAAAAGCTAGACATGATCATAACTCATATATCCTTCAAACCAAAGAATTTCCAAAGGAACAAACCCCGTCCCTACACACAAGACCAGACATAGAGAGAAAAGAGAAAAAGAGCATATTTCCATGGTGAAAGTGGCCAACATGAAGAAAAAAAATAATGCGAAAAAAAATAATGCTTTCTTCCGATCTTATATGCTCTAAAAATATATATCATCATATTTTTATTCATTTTCAGCCAATTTGCACCATTAATTACTCCTCTATCTGAACCACATTATGGCTGTGTCTCTTGTTTTTGGATACATGCATGCAGTGACCACTAAAGTTTGCATTTTTTTTTTCACTTGCATCATCATATACTTACATTGCTGATTAATCCAGTCATATATATGTATTGTAAATTTGACCATGATTATTATTGTGGGTGATTTTGAATAGAACATAATCAACATCAAGCAAGGTCGAAAATGACAAAACTAAAAAAGACAATAAGATTCGGGCTAAAAACACTTTAATACCAAAATGGACCTAGGAAAAGAGTTTGACCCGGGCCTTGGCCCAAAAGTCACTATGCTCGGCCAAGACCAAAATACCAAATGGGGCATGTGTTCAAAGGGATTGCCTTAAGCTCAAAATTGGGCTAAGAGAAGAAGGTGCTCTCGGCTTCGGCTACCCTGGAAAAAATATCAAACAAGGAACGCCCCAATCTAGTGAGTTGATAATCCCAATGCAACTGCGAAACCTTACGAGAAAGGACCTAGGTCAACTATAACTATAAATACATCATGATAGTTCTAAGGAGAAGTAAGTCAATTCTAATACTTAAACCCTTTGCTTATTATACATATACACTTTCTGACTCAAGCATCAGAGCGTGTGTGATAAGCATTACATCGGTGTGCAAATTTGTCCATCTTGCAAGTAGGTCATGTTATTTCCAGAATTACAAATTTACCATTTATTATGACATGAAGGTCAAGTATGTCTTGGTGAGATTTTGGTATCAACCATTAGCATTTTTTTTCTTTTTTTTTTGGTGTGTCTTGGATTCGTACCTTTAGTCAAAGAAAATGGGCAAAGTTATATACTTTAAGGAGAACCATGCAAGTGGGTAGTAAGGCCCACATTAAGAGAGAGAGTATTTAGGGTAAAATATGTTTGATGGGATACAAAGGGGCAAACAAATCGATGATGGGTACCTGATACCAACTTCAGCCCCAAAAAATCTTTTGTTCAATCTCTTTTTTTTTTTTTTTTTTTTTTAACTCGCTAAACTTTTGTGGCAAATTGGATCAAAAATTTAAAAAAAAATTTTAAAAAATCATATTTTGTGTCACAAAAGGCATCCCTTAAACAACTTGCTTTTTTTACTTGAGTTTCATTCAATAATATATATTTATATATGTGTATGTTAATTTAATTAGGTAGCTTGATATATACTTTATAGGCAGCGACAAGAAAGAAAAGAAATCAAAGCATTGGAATCACTTTTTAAGATAAGAAAACAGTAGTGCAAAATCTTTGTTCAGAAATAATCTTTTTGAATCGGATACTAAATAATCATATAGTTTTTCAAACTAAATTGTATGATGATAATAACTTGTGTCCAAGTTTCTACTCACATTATTATAACAAACTCACTGAAGATTATATTCTACCCAAATTTTCAATTTAATTAAATTTGCAGAGATAGGATTGATGTAATTGAAGGCAAATCAATAATGGACCACCAAGATTCTTTTAGGCAACAATTTGGGTTTTATATGGTTATGATAACCAACTTAATTCAATAAATGCATATCAAATATCTACTTTTGACTGGATTGACCAAGTATCTTTCATATTATGTTCAAATTCCTGCATAGAATGTCCATATTTCCTAAAAATAACTTAATAATAGTATATGTATTTAAAAAAAAAATACTATATACTATCCAAGAGACTATGGAGGAAAAACAAAAGCTTAGATAATATTTACTTAAACAGTTTTCCTTTGAGTTTTCAATGAATAATGAAAAAGAGGTCTATACATTATTCATCACTACTATTTCCCTAAATATGCCATAATATTGCAAAGGGAATATAATAATGTTTCCCTAATATTCAAAATCTATTCATTTAGATTTTGTTAATTGATAACCCTAAATTAGTTTTTTTCTTTTAGAAAATGAAGTTTACTTTTACATGTGCATTCTTTATTTTGATATTTTCTTTAATTTTCGGGGTATTTTCAAAATCTAAGTTAAATTTGAAGATTAAAAAAATATATCCAAGTGCACCTTTGGATTCCTCTTTACCCTTTAGTTTCTTACTACAAACAAAGTTTAAAGACTAAAAAAATTAGTTTTTTAAAACTTGTTTTTCATCATTAAATTATTTCACTATGAATTCAAATATTTTCTTAAAAGAGAAGGAAGTCATGATGAAAAAATAAGCGCAATTTTAAAAAATAAAAATAGTTACAAAGGGTACTAGTTATTTCCATAATTCATGTGGTTGGTATAGAAACCAATGATAAACAGCAACAATAAATAAACCTCAAATGGGTGAAAATTAGAGATTTGTTTGGATATTTAAGTACAACAAAATTTCAGTTAATATGTTTTTATTATTATTATTATTATTATTATTATTATTATTATTATTTTGTAGAATTTAATAGAAAAACAATGTAAACTTAGCTCAATATAGATAATATTATGTGCAGGTTGTAAATATAATAAAATGAGTTAACTTATTTACAAATACAATGATAAACAGTGACATTTCGTTATGTTTAAAATATTTTCAATAATTTTATCGTTTAAAAAAATTACCCTAATATTATACTATTATCGATGAATAGTTAAAGAGATTCATATGATCTATTGAAAAAGAGATTCTACCAACAAGAAGAAAAAAAAAATTAAGTCTTGATTATTAGGGAAGAATAGTAAGTTGGTGTAAGAGAAGATACAATAATTAGAGGTTGGTATTATTTGCCTTAAATATCAGGATAAAAATATAGTCAAAAGGAAGTGAAAGTTATAAGATGATGAAAGCAGAAAAAGGTAGGGTTTTTGTTTGGGCTGAAGAGAGAAAAAGTACATGAATGTGGAAGGAAAAATTAAAAATGCCCAACAAATATAGGACAATAAATTGCCAAATATTACATTATTTTGCTTCTACTTTTTTTGCATTATATTATTTGATTTAGGATTGTTAAGTGAATGGCATTGGCATTGTAGTGTTATTTGCTTAAAAATTATAAATAAATAATTCCCCATTTTGGGGGGGGGGAGGGGGGATATATGTTGTACTTGACATCTTGATGCCAAATCTTTGAGGCCCATGTGATCAATAGATTCTTCCATTTCCCTTTTCTTTCTTTCCTTCCTCACTTTTACCTTTCAACCAAATAAACAACATACTAATTTTTTTAGCTTAATTCATTCTAACACCTTATATCAAACCATTTACCTAACCCATATTGTTATTGTGTAATCTAAAACTAGCTCCACGCGAACTTAAAAATTAGTGGATTCAAGATATAATGTGGGACGATTGAGAGATTCGAACATTTGATCTCTTGGTTGATGATATGTATATTTAAACAAATTCACCTATCTTCATCTTAGAATATAAATGTAATGTCTAAACATCTCCATTTAGATTTTCATACAATATGTTAATAACATTATTTATTTGTTTAAATAATTGTAATCTATACGGCGACTCTAGATATTTTTAATAATTTCAAGTTTTAATTAATGTTACAAGTACTTCTTCCCTAGATTATATGACAATGTATATTTTGAATTTTGATTTTACCTATATGAAGATAGAAAATGCATATATGTTAAAAGAATTAATTTTAGTTCCACATTAATATACATGGATTAAATTTTTTTTAGGAAAATTATTTTAAATGACAAAACTATTGAAAATATTTGCAAATAATAGCAAAATATCACAGTTTATCATAATCTATCGCATGTAGACAGTGAAATAATTATGTTATATTTGTAAATATTTTGATTTATTTTTCTATATTTGAAAACATCATTCTTTTTAAGAATTGAGTTCTTTTTCGAGGTATGAGTATTAAATTTTTCAATCAAAGAAGTAAATATTAATTATTGTTAGGTATATTCATTTTAACATTTAAAAATTAAGCATAAAATGCTATTTTGAGACTTGTTGTATTTTGTCTCTATATTTTCAAATATAAAGTTAGTCTATCTAGTTTCAATAAATTAATTTAATTTGTAGTTAACTTTTTCTAAAACAAGTTTGATCTTTTAACCTTTTCTTTGTAAATTTTAAAATAGATGTTTTGTGTTTACACACATATTATCGTGACTAAATAAATATTATTATATTATGGTTAAAACTCCAAGTTAGCATTACTCATAGCTAGCTAAGAGAGAGAGAGAGAGAGAGTAAATGAAAGGGGCACACAGTTAGCAAACCACACATTGCTTAATTACGCGTTTACAGCTTAAAAAGAAAGTGATTAAAACCAAAGTGACAGTTTAGTTAGTTTTAGAGTGAGTGGCTGTCCCAATGCAAATTATGTCTGTATTTAATAACTCCCAAAGCACTCTTCCGGTCAGCTGCCCTGGCTGCCCCCAATCCCACTGCCCCACACGCGCACACACACACACATATATATATTTATAAAATCCAAGCCACAAGTAAAATAATTAATTAAACCCACCTCTTTTTTATTATTAATTTGTTCCCAATATGGCTTCAATTCCTCAATTCTACTGTGATGAGTATACATGGGTGGCAGCTCCTCCTACAACGGCGGCGTGTGTGGGCACCGGCGGCCCATTCTGGGAGGAAGAAAGTAATTTAGAAGTTGGTTTGATGGATGATTTTGGGGTTGTAATTCATGATCATCAACCTACTACTCAATATTCTTCAGCGCAACCCATTATTAATGATCCGCCCACGACGTCGTTTCCTCAACAACACATGCTACCCTTCCCTCAACTTAATGCTGCTGTTCATGGAGGAGGATCTCAAAACCTTCGCCATCTTGGATATCAACCAGATATTCATCAATTCTACGAATTTCCCGACGATTCTTTCGGATTGGTGCCTGAGATCAAACCAGTACTTTACCACCCTCTCCCTCCCCATAATTGGGTATATCCATTATATTTATCTCCCTTCCATAATATAATATTAAATTTTACTTTCAATTCCCTTATTTTCTACCCTATCTATACATTTTCATTTTCATTTCATATAGCAAAATCAAAGCAATAATCAAGTTCCTGTAGCTGAGGATTCAAACATGAAGGTCGCCCGCTATTCTGAAGAAGTAAGAAAACAAAGGATTCTGCGATATTTGAAGAAAAGAAATCACAGAAATTTCAATAAAACCATTAAGGTATCTATCTCCATCTCTACCTACAATTTTAATAATCATACAACATCACTAACATGACTAACATGTGTGATTTTCTATTAAAACTGTATAATTAAATTCAATTTATTGTAACCTATCAACTCATTTTAATACAGTATGCGTGTCGAAAAACCTTAGCCGACCGAAGGATTCGAGTCCGGGGGAGATTTGCGAGGAACAATGAAGCATCTGATCAAGAAATTAATCCACCAACAAAGAATGACAATTCTATTCACAAACACAATGAATTATTATACAACAACAATGATTTTGGTGTCCAGGTATCTAATTTTATATCATAATTTATTCAATTTTTTTTATTTATTTAAAAAAAGTGATTTAATTTCTTAAAATTAGAAAGACGGAAGAATTATAATAACATTTTTAAAGAAATGAGAGCTAAATCTAAATTTTGCTATAAAATATTTTTATTTTGTATTGTAATATATTTGCTAAATCTTTATATTACCCGATTGCTATATTTTTGCAGATGAAAAGGGATGAGGAAGAATGGCTACAAGAAATCACGAGCCTAATGTGTTTACCATATATAAGTAGCTGAGATATGGAATTGATGAAGATCAAAAGGAGCAGCAAAAAGAGGAAATTAAAATATTTGAATTATTATAATTGGTGGTGGTAGGCTGGTAGCTACATGTGGCGTATTTTAATTATTAATTAATTAACCAGCTAATTAATGATATTGTTCCCAACAGTGTGTTAATTAATTTTACGGTCATCCTAGGATTTTGAAACATAGGAGACTAACACAAGGAATCAATCTAATTATGTCTTTCGTCGTCCACTTTTTGGTGTCGATTAATTAATTTGAATTAATTATAACTTAAATGTGATTCCTTTTTTGGTTGAGCATTTTGTGATGTACTTTGATCCAACGATTCAAATAGTGAGTTTGATACAGAAATAAATAAATAAATATAATATGGTTTGAAAAGCTAGTTGTCGTTTGTACTTGATGGGATCGGATACTATTGATTTGTTCATGATCATCACTAAATTATTATTCTCTTGTTTATATATTGTATAGTGGATCTATATATTTATACCCACATTGTGGGATTTGAATGGAAAAGTGGCTCTTCAAAATTTTCCTTATAATTAATTGTTATAATATTTAGCTAATCTAAAGAAAATTCTAGGTTGCAAAGGGGCTTAGATGGTCAATATTGTTGAGACAACAATTAAAATTTTCAAATGTTTTTGTTAATATAAACTAAATAAAAAATCAATTATCATATCAAAAGTCGATAATTTGATTCATCATTCTTTTAATGGTTGAACTATAATATATATATATATATATATATATAATACTTTCGATGGTTTTATGAAAGGATATTTTGGTCAATAATATTTGGGTGTTTTTTAAATTCAATCTTCTATTATTTAATAAGTTTTAATTTCATCTTTTATATTTGATTTTTCAAAATTTAGTCTTCTCTAGTGTTTCGAGTAGATTTCTCCCAAAAAAAGATATTAATGAAGCTAGTTTATTTACTATGAAATGTGCGATAAAAAGAATCATTTAAGAAAACTTTATATAATATATGTTAATTAAAGAATACAGAAAATATAAAAAATAAAATAAACACATTGATTTATATGATTCACTTAAAGTAAAAGTGTATTAGTTACGTTCATAGGACAAAGAGAGAACAATTTTATCAGAGAATATTATATACAAATTATATAACAAATATTGTCTCTAAGTTTAGAGAATTTATATGGTGTACTTCTCTAAACTTGATGATCATAATTGTAAATAACCATAAATAATTAAATAATGTCAAATATGAATTTCCATCCAAAGTCATTTGAAGTGCCAGATAACAGATTCAAATCATTCCAACAATATCTTTGTAAAAAAAAATAATAATAATAATAATAAAATCATCTAAGAAAGAAAAAGATTATAATTCATCATCCAACAGTTAAGAAATTGGTAGAAATTTTGCATGAGTTTTTTCCTTCTTTAATATTCTTTTTCACGTACTATCAACTAATTTCATCAATAAACTATCTTTTTTTTTTAAGAATCTAGAAAGAAAAAGACTAGGGAGATGCACCAAAACATATTAACTACATTGACTTGATACAACGCTAAATTTAAAAATGTTAATGTAAATGTATAAATGAAAGTGTAATTAATTAAATTGAAACCTAGTTTAAATTCAAATAATAGAGCTAACTATGTTTTTATTTGACGTCTAAATTAAAGCACAATCAAATCTTTTTCAAAGTACATTTGGATTCCTTTTTTTTGCACGAACATATAACTCTAGTCCCTATTCCTTAAGATTTGCGTTTTTGCTGTATATCTTAAGGTGCTTTACTTTTTTTTTTTTTTTTTTTTTTTTTTTTTTTTTTTTTTTTTTTTTTTTTTGAGCTCTTGGTGCCTCAATCCTCATATCATTTTCATATATAATCCACAATATATTTTATTGTCAATAATCATAATCTTACATCCTAGATTATGATTGTGGTAAATAGCATATAAAGTAGGCGTAGCTAATTTCTTTTCGACTTTGTGGAATAATTTTAGCATGCAATAATATTGTGAACCTTTGGAGGAGAATATAAAATTAGAATAATAAAAGAAGCATTCACAATATTTTCTTTAATTTTGAAGACTTGTAGTCCTCTCCTCTCTAAACAACTGATCAATATGAACATAGGAAAGGCAAAGGGCAAGTCTTTTCAGTCGTCTTCTTCTGTATAGTTTGAACCATAAAAATTAATTTAATTGGACATTGAAAAAAAAAAAAAAAAAAACTTGGAAATGGGTGTCACCCAGTAGCCATTCTTTCAGTCGTAAGAAAGCACTGAGACTAGAAAGTGAATTTAATTGAAAATTGTTTGTTTTCCCATTAGCTGACTCCATAATATGATGCCCCATAACCCCAATATATATCATCTCTTTCTTCTTTTTCATTCTCTCCTCACCCTATTAGGAAGACACCCATA
Organism: Citrullus mucosospermus; assembly: GCA_030954485.1. Lineage (NCBI taxonomy): Eukaryota > Viridiplantae > Streptophyta > Magnoliopsida > Cucurbitales > Cucurbitaceae > Citrullus > Citrullus mucosospermus. Next base: position 37,439,148 of record CM062063.1, on the reverse strand, counting down.
TTTAGTTAGTAACTTTTTTCAAGAAAATGCACAAACTGATTTGGATAAGGAAAATGATCTGAAAGGCTGCAGCTGCTTGGAAGAGGATATGGTATAGGTTTCAGACTTTGAGAGGGGAGAAAGGGGTAATGGTTATGGTTATAAGTAATGGGGTTTTATGTTTGATGCCCATCATCTCTGCTCTGATCACCTAAAACAACACACCATTTGAAAGCACTTACTATTCAAAGGTCAGTTCCTTCAAGCACTCATCATCAAAATTCAACTCAATCCCATAAATTATTCTAAACACAAGTTGACACTTTCAACACCCATACCATTGACTACTACAATCTCATTATTACTATTAAAATCACTATTGCATATATATATATATGTAGGTTCACTTTTGGTGAGGGCAGGTTAAATATATTGTGTTTTATTTTTTTAATAAATAAAATTTCATCATTTCTTCATTCACATTATGCTTTTGTATTTTGGAGATTTGAGGTTGGGCCCCAAAAATTGACACAATTTTATTCCACTATTCTCCCATAAGTACTTGTTTTACATCCTCTCCATTTATTTCCATTTTGAACTCACTTCACATGGTTTTGCTTTTAATTAGTTTCATGGATGCAAAAATTTTAGTACAAATAAAAAAAAAAAAAAAAAAAAATTATCTTCAATTTATATACAATTCATCATCTTTCTTAATCCTAGTAATCAATTACTTGGGTAAGGCGGCTTTAGATACTGCCGTGGTGCATAACCTTCGTGTTCAAGAACAGTGCAATATTTCCTGTGGTTTGATAAAACAAATCAAAAAATTCATTATTATATTCAACGCCACCATGTTTTGGAACTGTTGGGCCTAATACCACCCATCTTCTTTATTTGTGTTTGCAGGCCCAAAACTTGATCTGTGGTAGGTGGTAGGTGGTAGGTGCCAGGTGTGTGGCTAAGGAGAGGCCACGTAGCTTCGGGAGCAATAACACTCGAAGGTAAGTTTTTGTGATTGCCGATTTGATTAAAAAAATGAAGAAAACTGAAATTAATTTCTTCACAATGCTGTTTTACTCTCAAGCTCTCAAGCAACTCTCTAATGGCGATTGTTTGATATAACACATGCATGATAGGAAGATTAAGAAGGAGAAGAATTTTGCGTCTACGTCCACCAAAGGAAACTGAAGATTGTTGATAAGTTTCTTTTTACAATACAACTAACCTATTCTTTCTTTGATCTGGTCTATATTTATAGTGTACATACCTCCATTACAAATTAGTAAGTTCGTTTCAATAAAACTTGTAAAACTAGCTGTTGGAGGTATAAAATTTAAAAAACAAACGTAACAGACGTACCTTTGCAGACTCCACAAGTACCATTGTAAAATTATGAGAATATATTTGTATGCTCACAGGACATTGGTCCTTTAGATCTAAACTCTTCAAAGAGTAATTCCCACCACCATGCCCTTAACTAATTAAGTGCCTTCATGTAATATTGGGTTCTTTTCCTACCCTTTGTATCTCCTCATTTTTATTGAATACCAATGAAAGGAAATGGAAGATGATGAAGGTGTTAGGCCTATGTCGACTTAGTTGGGATAGTCTTAACACCTACTAACGAGGATATTACTTGGATAAGTTTCCCAAAATGTGGGAAATGCTCTGTTATATGTAACGAAGAAAAATTAGGCTAGAGTTTAGGACGAAGAGATAATATATATAAACTTTTTCTATAGTGTCAATTGAAGCACTTACTTTCTTACTTCCTTTCCTTACTTAGGATAGAAAACACTTAATCTATTTATAAGTGTCAATAGAAGACTCTAAAAAATCTTATTTAATGATTTAGGAAATTATAGCTCTTTCTAGAAAATTATAAAATCTTCACGTATATTTAAAAGAGAAATACTTAAGTGTTGTCTAGGTTGTATCCATCTTTGTGTAACTCAGACAGGTTTCTAATAAAACGTTGTCATATTTTAATTTTTTTTTAAAAAACGATTTAATTTAATTATTTTTTACGTAAAAGTAAGAGAACATAAAATTAGGTGTAAATGCTTTTTCAAAAGCCCTTACACATCCCAAAAGTTATATGGAAGAATTCGAAAGACTAATTAAAAATTAAAAATTACATTTAGCGCACCGAATTGACATTATTTATGTGTATATATTGTTATTCCAAAGTATCAAGTTTTATGAAGCTTTTGTCAGCCATATTATTTATGTATCTCTCCACTCAAGATCTTCCCACCAAACACATCCAATTATATTCTGTTTGGACATCGTTGTTACCAAAACAAAACAAGGAAAGAAGACAATAAACAGTAACACAAAGAACAATAAAGGCAAAGGAATCCTAGGAAGGAAAAAGGTAACAAGTGTCGATATAGACGATCTAGACGTGTTGTTAATATAATGAATGATACGCATATATAAATGATATTAATCCCAAAAACAAAGTCCAAAAGATCAAAGCGTTGCATGTAGATCTGCGCTGTCCCAATCTATAAAACTAAGAAATATATATATATACTCTTATTGTTGGTCCCTAGTTTTGAATAGTATTTTATATTTGGTCTCTAGATTTCAAAATATTACGATTTTATTCATTATTTTCAGGTTAATTGACATTTGGTTTTTAAGTAAAATATTACAAGTATTGAGTTTTGTTTTAATTTGGTGAATAGGTTTCAAGATTTACACTATTGACCTTGATTTTATTTAAATATTCACTTTCAATAATCCTCAAGTTTCAAGATGACCACCTCTAATCTTAATTAATTAGTTTTTACTATTTTTTTATCACTATTAAAATTTTACTTCAATATTATTTTAAATTAATTAATTGAAAGTTAACACTCAAAGACTAAGAGAACATGAACAAAAACTCAACAATAAAAATATAAAATAAAGAAACTTAGGAACCAAATGAAAATGAATCTCAAAACTTAGGGTAAAACTGTAACATTTTAAAATCTATGGACTAAATAGTCAAAATCAAATTCAAAATTTAGGAGTAAAAGTATAGTCTTTTGAAACTTAGAGACCGAATATGAATTTTTTTTTTTTTTTTTTAAAATCGAAAAAAGAAAAAGAAAACTATATGAGAAAATAAGAGGGAATAGGCATAATGCAAAACGGGCCAAGCGGAAAGGAAAGAAAGCAAAGGCAAGCTAGCAAGACCACAAGGATGGTGATGCGCCCACATTGATATTGGGCGGAGGAGGAAGGAGGTCATCCGTACTAGATGATGCTTGTGATGTTGATGCAAATTGGCCCATTTTCAATTGAACTAGCTGGGCCTGTGTCATTGCTAGTTGTTGTTGCAATGCATCTACTTCCCGTTGTAGACACGATATCGTTCCCACGCATCCGTATACCGGATCTCGAATCCTTGCATTTGCCTCGTATACCATTGAACTCACAGCATCACTCCTTTGATGCTCTGGCAACTCCTGAATTATTCAACTTGACTATATCACTCTTTGACATTAAGAGAGGACATTAACTTATTCTTGATTGATCACAGTCATATTCTTTACTCATAAATAACTAGGAGAGTTTTAATGATGATTAGGGTCGATGGACCGAAAAAACAAGAATTATTGAATGTTCCAAGTTCCAATAGTCAAAATCTCATATCATAATCTAAATTATTCTCCATATCCTACTTGACATTTAGAAAAAAAAGAAGGTTTAGTTAAGACGATATTGTTGGTAGTTAGAGATAGAAAAGGTCGACATGACGTTTAAGCCTCCATTCACTATAGCAATAGCAATGATTATAACATCAGCGTTACACCAATAATTAGTGATTAAAAAGTATATTAGATTGGGCGTTAAAGTTTCCCGCCAAAGCTATTAGAGGAAACATCTCTATCATTCTTAATCCCACGCCAAACCAAAAAAAGAAAACAATTTACATTTAAAATGAAAATGCAGTCGAGTGCACACTTGTCCATTTATGTGTGTTTTTACGTATAAAATAAGAATTCCCACACGACCAAAAGTTTGAGAGCAATGTTTTCTTTTAGAAAATCTTCAAAAATAAAAATTAAGAATTAAGAAAAAGAAAAAATAAAACTGTTTAAATGGTCATAAAGTACTTTAGAGCTAAAACAAAATAGATTGAAATTCCACTCAGAAGCATAATGAAGCATAATGAAGCTTTTTTTTTTTTTTTTTTTTTAATTTTAATTTTTTCTTCTTCTTCTTCTTTATTAAATTTGACATGCTCTCTAATTTGAACGCCTGAGTAATCCCTTTTTCTCTCTTACATGTGAGATGAAGAATAATCTGCAAAAGATAGCCTTCCCTTGCTTTCTAAAAGTACAGAGAACTGCACTACTAAAAGAAAGAAGATTGTTTTAATTTTATTTGGTACTCTATAAATTTTGAAGTTTGGTCTATTCTAATTCTCCTACTCTCAAAATTATAAGTTTAGGGTTTATTTGGATTGACTAAACAAAAAATAATAATTAAAACACACTTTAAAATTAGTGTTCAAAAAGCTATTTGATATCGTTGTAGTTGGATACCTTCGATTTTTTCCAAAATAGCTTATTTTCAAAATTAAACACTTAAAATTTAAACGAAACACATTTTCGTCACTAAACTTACTACACATAAAATTAAAAATTTTGAATGCTATTATGACATAAAATTCAAATATATTTATCAAATTTATTTTTAAAAATTTTGAAGTTTTTAGGAAGTTATTGGATACAAAAATTTAAATTTCACAACTTTGTTTACGTAAGACACACTTTTAAAAGTTCACAAACTATTTCAATTCAAATTTCATGGACTAACCTATATAAGGCAAGAATATGAAGATTCATAATTCCATAACTAACTTAGCCATTAATATTAACTATGCATCCAATAGTAATTAGTATGACCTATTTGTTTAAAAGTGGGAGATTCGATACCATTCATTCCTACATGTTATAAAAAATAAAAAATGGAAAAAGTTGAGTATACAGTAAATAATCTCAATCATTTGACTACAATAACATAAGAACATAAATAGTATTGAATTGTGAGGCATTAGAAATGATATAAAATCCAACTACATAAAACATATATTGAATTGAGACATATGACAATATGAAGAGAGAGAGAGGAAGTAGATAGTGTAGTAGTAGAGAAAATTTCGTAATTATTTTGTAATATGATATGGGTATTAATTTGAAGAGATTGAATTTACCTGCAACAATTTGCTGACATTGCTGGCTCCAAAAACCTTGTGAACACTTGAGAATTTGTGAGGCTGATCGGAAGGGAAATAGGGAGCAAAAACGCAGTCCGGAGCACACCGCCGGCGCAGAAGCTTGCAAGCAGCGCAAGGCGGTGGTCCACTACCACCCTTTTTCATCATCATCTCTGACGCGGCCATTTTCTTTACATATATGAATACCCAAATTAACTAATTAAACCCTCTCTCTATACACTAGTATACATACATATATATATATATATATATGAGATTCTTCCTAATTAACTATAATTATATATTGTGAATATTAGAAGAAGAAGAAGAAGAAGAAGAAGAAGAAGAAGAAGAAGAAGAAGAAGAAGAAGAAGAAGAAGAAGAAGAAGAAGAAGAAGAAGAAGAGAATTTTGATTAAATGGGGATGGAAAAAGGCAATTTAAGAATTGACTAGAGAGGAAGAAAAATCAAGTGGGGTTGGGGAATTTGGAGGGAGAGAGGGATATCAGGTGGCATCAATTAAATAGAGTAGAAGTGATACCAAAATCTTTCTAAGGGACCCACCATCCAAGAATACCAAGATTTTGCCTCTACATTATTAGAATTTTTTATTATTTACAAGCAAGCAAACCCATTTTTTTTATATTATTCCAATTATCCCAATTAATCATTTTACCTTTTCCTTTCTTTCTTTTTTTTTTTTTTTTCTTTTTAAGGTAATGCAAATAAAAAAAAAAGAATAAAAAAAAATGCTAGAGGAAAGTTTTTCAATAGAGAGAAACGGTAGACTAAGTATTATAATTACAAAATAACTTTAATTTATTTTCACACCGAATTTTCAGTTGAAGAGGTAGTATATCTTTCTAAAGAAAATCTTAAATTCTTAATCGCATCTTTACAAATAGCATAGACCAAAGAATTATTCCAAATGAAGTTGAAGAGATAAAGAATTGAGGAATTACTAATTGTGTATATCAATTTTCAAAATGGGTTTTGATATCCATCCCCATATTTGAATCCAATCAAATTCCCATTCTTCAAGATGTCACTGTCATTCATTTTTGTGTTTTGCCCAATTTTGATCAATCAATGACAATTATAATAAACGACGAAAAAAACATATTAATATGTATGTAAAATAAATAATATATGAAAATAGTGATTGACCAACAAAAAGATGTATGTGAAAAAAGACAACGATTGGATGCAACTTAAGTTGCACTCACTTCCATGCTCCCTTTAATTTTATGTGCAAACAAAATTTGAGACGTGACAACCATTCATTGTGAGTACTATTTGGGTTGCATAAAAATGAGTGCAACCTAGACGATGCAAACATTTTTTTTTAAAAAAAAGAAACTTTGAATACAATTTCAAATATAAGAGTTTCCACCATAAATATACACCTCACTTTCACTTATAAAAACTTTTGGGGCTAAAAATTTAATTTGCACATTGCTGGGCTTAATTATATTAGAAATATAGATTTTGTATTTTGTGTATTTGTGGATTTTGTGATGTTTTTTCTTTTTTAATTAATTAGTGGAATGGAAGGAAGAACATTTATTTTTATTTCCTTTGCATGACATGGTTGACTTTCATTTTGGGTTATAGATAACAACATGACTAACTATACCTAAGAAAGGATGAAAAATGATTTAAAGTGTTTAGTTGGGGCCATAATTTGTTGTGACTTCCATGTGTTCATTTGTGATAACCCACTTGATTTATAACCATTTTACATATAATAGTTGACACAATCAAAGTTTTCAACCATGCATTATATTTGATGTTATAATTACTCATGCTCACATGGCCATAATGACAACACGAAAACTCATTGCTAATTATATTGGTAACTTACATTTTGTTGATTAATGAATGTTTTATGGATTCAATTACTTGATTCTTAAGCTACTTATCTAATTAACTTGCCTTATCCTTCAAGTATATAATAATATCATCAATTAAGTTATAAATAACATCACTTTTTCAATATGCTTAGTGGGAGAGAGATGGATGGGTGTTTGCAAATATTATATACATCATCATATCTTATATTATAATTATTATATAATATAAATGTTAATGCATGAATCAAATCAATACAAATATATATATATATATATATATATATATATATATATATAGAAACAAATACCAAATCATGGAGTACTAAATATATACACACATAAATTTGATTATATAGTGTGTGACTAATGGAAAAAACACGTAGTGATTAATAAAATAATATATATATGTGTGTGTGTGAAGGGGTAGTGGGAAATTTTGTTTTGTAATGGGAAAGATATAGAAATTTTTGGTGTGTTTGTGGTGAGTTGGTGATGTCCATGTCATTGATAGTTATATAGGAGGCAAGTTACATCAAATAGAGAAGATGGCCATAATTGTGTTTTTTTTTTTTTTTTTTCTCCACAATTTCCCTTTTCTTCTTATTATTATGTAATTCGTGCATTAATAACTTTACCATATTTTCCAAAGGATTATCTTTACCCATGCCACCTTTTATGAATGTCAAACAAATCATACTCAGTTACAGTTTTGTCCTCTCCATATTGTTTTTGGAAACTATTTCTCTATTTTCTTCATTACATATTGTGAAAGCAGAATTTTAAGAGGCCTTAATTAGATGCTTTGTGGTGGTAGTAATGGCTAAAATGAATTATTCAGCGCCTACATAAGCCTATGAGGAACAAAAAGTGGTCTCATCATGTGATACATTATATTGTTTCAACTCTCTTACTCATACAGTAAATAAGTAATCAATACTGAAAATGGCTTTTCATTCATATTATCATATGAAGAATAAAAGTTAATTAATTAAGGTTGGATTTTTTAGGATCATGATATTACAATATATACCTAAATTTTAAAATTTGTGCCTATTTGGTCTTTAAATTTTTATAAGTATTTAATATTCCATATAAAACATTCAATTTTATATTTAATAAATTCTTAACCAATTCAAAAAATTTTAAAAAGTAATAAATCTATTTGATATGAATTCTAATTTTATGTAATGTAATGGAAACTTAAAATTTTGATTTTGATGTTTGGTAGGCCTCTAAATACTAAAATAAATCGTAAACTCATACATTAAATTTGTAGTTTTGAAAAATACACTATACATATGGTTAAACTAAGATTATATATTTAATAATCTCTCTATGAAAATATTAGCCCAACAAAATGTGAGATACTAAAATTTGAACTTCTTAGCCCAAAGGAAGAAGTGCATATATGCCAATTAGCATATAATTGAGAAATTGGCTCTATGTTACTCTATTTCCTAATATGATGATGGACTCACCCAAGACAATGCAACTAGAAACTACATTTGGCTAGAAAACTACTTGATTTGATATGAATCGTCCAAACATCATATTATTATTTCTATTTTATTTTAATAGTTTTTTATGTAATTCTATTATTTTTTAATTTTATATTTTTTAAGACATATTAAGTAGGAGTAATTTTGTCTTTTTATTACTATGATACATTAGAGTTTTTTTTTTTTTTTTTTTTTTTAATTGGGAGGCTATTTAAAGTCTTACTATTAGGTTGTTTGAAGGTAGGTTTTATGATGAATTGAATTGAATTAGCCTTTGTGCTTTCTCTTTCAAATTTAGTCCGGAGAGCTTTTTGAACTTTGCAATTCTTTGTCTCAAAACGCAATCCGTATCTAATCTAATCTACCGGGTTCAAATTATATTGATTTAAGGGTTTTAAAATTGATCTCTTAATAAATAATTAACGTAGCTAAAATTAGACTAATCAAATATAGTTCACTGTTATATATTATATGTTGGTGAACTAACACTCTAAATATAGGTCTCACTTATTTGGGCGGTTTCAAGTGAAATGCTAGACCTTTGGGTTTATTTTATTTTATCTGAGTTTCAAAAAAGACTATGTGAATCGAATCACGGCGGGCATTTGACTACTAAACAGAAATAAATTATTATATTCATTATGATCATATTTAAAAGTAAAAAAAATATAAGTCAACAAATTTACTTGATGCATGTGAGTGGCTAATGAATATAGTTTTACCTACAACTACAATAAGAGGGAGAGATGGACCAATACTATTTATACACGTGTATATAAAAAAACCATGATGAAAATGTTAATTGATTGAAGCTAACTAGTAACTCTTAAATATACTAACTAATATAAGATAACGTGTGTTGTTCGTAAAATTTATAGTTTTATTTTAGTAAATAGAAAAACAAAATTAAAAAAAAAAAAAAAAAAAAAAAATCTAATTAATATATCAAATAATTTTTTAAGTTATTTGATCCGAAAAAGGTTATAATGAGTGATAAAATAGGAATTATAAAAAGTGGCAAGGATAAAATAGAGATAGAAGATTTTTGTTTGGGTTATATTTTAAGATAGTATGGATTATTTAATTAATTAGCATTCATTTAAATATTTGAAATCTTCATGGGGCGGTTATAATAAAGGGGCTGTAACGGTACACATACCTTACAAGTTCAAATTGGGATTCAAAGTCCAATGCCGAACCCCAATAATGAAGATGGGTCTTAGCAAGCCCATTATAAAATGTTCAACTGATTAAACAAATAGAAAATAGAATGATCGCAATGGGCGACCAAATTTGCTGGTTCCTAAATTGTAATAAATTTCGTAGTAAAATTACTTAAATTGAGAATTTTTCGATACATTGATTATAAAATTGAAAATGTTTTAAAGGCGGACTGAATGTGAGGATTATCTAAAAGATTAGAGATCATCCGTATACACAATATTATGGTGTATTTTCAAGATACAATTGCATATATGTAACACAAAGTAATAATAAAAAATTTAATGTAATCTAAAAATATTTGTAAATATGTCACAATTTTGACTTCTATCTGTACTTATCACTATCTAAGATACATCATTGAGGTATGTCACTGGACTAGAGTTTATCAATGATGGTTTGCATGCTTGTTTACTATTATGTTTGCTATTGGTATATATCATACCAACAAAATATACATGTGATTAATATGAATGATTTAACTTCATTTACTATTAGATGATTTTTCTCGCATGTTCATTTTTTTATATGTACATTAGTGCTGATATATTATTGATACACTCTAAAGTTGATTGATATGTGTGATATATAGTTGATACACACTATATTAATATTCTTGAAAGTGTTTGATATGTATTGATATGTTGTTGATATACTTTTGATATTTTTAAAAATTGATTGATATGTGATTTACTAATTGTTGATGCCAAAGTTTGACCAAGTACAAACGCCCGCAACTGACCTTCACGTGTCATCAACGATAAATTTGTAATTTAGGTAAGAGAAGACCTGCAAAACAAATAAAAAAGGTTTTGATGCCTAAGTCAGTAAAAGAACTAAATAATAGAGAAAAAGTCAAAAGTTTTAAATTATCTCCTATGATGCTCTTCCGACCTATTTATAGTTATGCTTCTCATTCCCTAATCCTTTTCCTTCTCAGAAACACCTCCTTGCACTTGGACTTGCTAAAACCCTAGGGTTTCTTAGGGCTCGGATCGGCCCGACTTAGCAATAGTTGAGGTCGAGCATGTGGTATGGGCCCTTCACTTAAGTCTGGTATCCTGTATTAGGATGATCATCTTGTCCTCTAGTCCAATTTTACCTTTAACATTAGCTCCCACTCCCATGTTAGGTATTGAGGTTTTGCTATTTATGAGCTAAACATCCTTGACCTGACTTTGTGCTACTTTAGTGACGTTGTTGGTCGGCTCTCAATAAGTTTGAGCTTCTCATCGTTGACCATGTAAGGTGCCCACAAATTGACCCATCAAACTTGTAAGGTTGATGTTGGGTACTTTTTTGGACGGTGCTTCAAGCCCTAGAGTTACCTTGGCAGGGTTTAAGGATGGTTCCTATATTATCATGGGGATGACCCATGATACCCTGTCAATAGGGTAGAGTTTTGGGTTCCTCCGATTTAATTATTTTTAAGTCAATCTTCTTTGAAGGGACTAATCCAAGAAGGGACTAGTCATGAATCTTGTCAAAAAGATGAAAATTGATTTCGTTACAAGTGAATGTAGAAAGAAGAAAACAACAAAAGAGAAAAATGTGGGAGAAAAAATAGAAATAAAAGCATGAATTGATTAAAAGAGTAAAATTAGAATACAAAATAAAAGAAAATAATAAATTTGAGAATTTTCTCATATCTAACCCATTTTCATACAACAAAGGCACGCTTGCAATTATTCCATTCCCACTCATTGGCAAATTTCCTAAAGTTGAACCATATGGGATTTTAGGAGTATTTCTGACGACGTTCATTAAATTTGAATTTGTAAATCTTCATTGCTTTTTATTCCAAAAGACAAATTACAAATAATTCTTTATTTTAGATCCACCAAGTGGGATGTGTGTTATTTATATTTAATTATAATTGTTGAATGATAAATTTTCAAATATGATAAATGAGTCCATATAATATTATATATATTTGGATGGTTTAATAAGATATTGAAGTTTTCAAGAAAAAATATTAATATTACTCAAAACATGTAATCTCTAAGTCTTTTTTTCCTGTTAACACTTTGCTATTTTCGTCAAACAAAATGAGAGATGTGATTCCTTTTTCATATAAATAAAACAAATGTTTAAGTTTGTGAGGATACATATAAATTTTTTGAAGGACTCGGAAATAATGTTCGATTATATTCTTATTTAAACCGTTACTTAATTTTAGTATAATTCAATAAATTAAGATATATATATTTTTAAGAAGAGATTCGATTGGATGGTTTTGGTTATATACCAAATCAAATCATTTGTTTGGTTCAAACCGAACCACAAATATTTAGTAAAAAAAAAATTTGGTTTTCTTATAATTTTAAACCGAATCGATGTTTTAGTAAAAAAGAGTCTTTCTGTTAGATTCGATTTGATTTTTACATGTTGGTGAGCTCAAAAAATATTAAATAATAATAATACCAAAAATGTTATTATTACCATTTGTCATTTGTGTTTTTGCGCGGACGCGGATAATAAGTCATTTTATATTTTTAAATGTAATGAAAAAATTATATACATTAAAATTAAGACAAAAAAAAATTAAAAATTACTTTTACATCTTATATTTTCATAAAAGAAACAATTTAGTCTCTGTACTTCAGTTTGTAACTGCTTAGTCTTTGTACTTTCAATTTTGTAACAATTTAGTCCTTGTACTTTAAAATTTGTAACGATTTAGTCCTTATCGTTAAAATTAGTGTTAAAATTTAATGAAATTTTTTTAATAAATAAATTGATAAACAAATTAGAGACTCAATATTTTTATATAATACAAAGTCTACATCATAAATTAATAAAAATTGACATCTAATTTTGATAAATTTTTTTACGTTAGGAACTAAATTGTTACAAATTTGAAAGTATTAGGATCAAATTGACACACTAAAGTTTAGAGACTAAATTTTTACAAAATTGTAAGTATAGGGAACGAGATCGTTACGAATCAAAATTCAGGAATTAAATTGTTACTTTCATAAAAGTTTAGGGACTAAAAGTATTTTTTAAAAACTTATACGAGATTATATCGATAAAATTAAATGATCTAATGTTTTCTTCATGGTTAATTGATTGATCATAGTCGCTGGACCGCGAAAATTTAATTGACCTACATTCATCCAAAGCTTATGGAAAACTCTACAAGTAAAGTAGACATAGACTTTTTTTTTTCTTTTCCCTTTTATAATAATTGTGGGTCTAGAAGATCAAACTCTTTAAAATGGTATAATTAATGATTACTATATTGTGCTACATTCAAATTAACAAGTACAAAGCCAACGGATGATTGGAAGTTTTACTAACAAAACTATAATTTATAGAGCTTGTTGAGATTGTTGTATTCGTGGATGGTATTATTATAGGTAAGGAAGCAAAGATGGTTTGTTTTGTTGATTCTTTAAAAATTACTATAAGACCTACCCCAATTTAACAATTTAACAATGAAATCAAAGTCTTTGTTATCACATACCATCCCTTATTTTTTAGTCCAAGGAGGTAGTAACAATAATTCTGTCATTTTGTTCATAGTGTGGCAGTCTAAATGAGTATGTCTAAACACATGCTGTCACTTTAATTCATTGTTTTTACTTTTTACTAAGAGAACAAGTAAAATAAATATTCAAATGTATTTCAACATTTTGATTAAAGAAGCAATTTTTTCCTTAGTGTCAGGCAGCAGTTTGAATTTATTTGGGTCCTTTTTGCAAACTTTCTAGAAATTAGATAGATTAATATACACTGATTTTATTAAATAATTAGTTGTATCTACTTTTCCATGTGATAAGGATGAACTTAATTTCAATAATAAATTAGAAAATTTTTCTCCCAACATTTATTTTATTGTTATTATTATTATTATTTTTTAATGTAAGGGTTTGATCATATATAATAAATAATTAAAACCCAGTCCTCTCTTATTTACCTCTTATTATATATAAATTGAATTCCATGTGCTTATTCTGTTCTCTCCTCCTCCTTTTTCCAAAACTAATAATAAGGAAAAAGAATAAAGGAACAAATAAGTCGTCACCCATATATAAATGGAATAAAATATTGATCTATTCATAATTTAAAAAAGATTCAATGAACCACCATATCATAAAAATAATAATCAACTAATGAATAAGAAATTCTAGTGATTTTTGTTGTAACAATCTAACAATGTTTATATTAATTCATTGAAATCAATAGCTTTCCATAAATTGAAGGCCTCAATAAATTATAATGATTTGGAGATCAAAACTGTTTGTATGAACAGAATTTAAGATTAAAAAAATATATAGACATATAATAAATTTTGAGAGAGTGGGTATGATTGTGTTTTATTGACCAAAAAGAAGAGGGTTTTTTTTTTTCTTCTTTTTTTTGACATTTTCTGTGTTCAAGAGAGGTTTGGACTATTTGATTTGGTCCCGAAGAATTTAAGGACAACATTTATGGGGAAGTCACTATTATTTAGTTTTCAATAATAGTCTCGAGAGAAGAAGAAAAAATGCATATAAATCTAAAGTCTTTAAGAGAATTCGATCTTGATCTCGAAAGGGACACAAAGTATATATCTTAGAAATATTCAGTTTTCGAATAGAAAATCGAAAAATAAGTGAGGTGAAAAATATTCGCAAGTTAAACGGACACTGTATATATTCAAATTTTAAGCTTAAAATGAAGATTGATATTAAAGTTTAGAAACTAGATTGTGACATACTATACTAAATTGGTACTTTAATACAAGTTTAAGGATTTAAATTAATAATTTGGTTTTTTCTTTTTTTTAAGAAAAATTATTTGAATATGTTTAGCCTATGTGATTGAACAATATATTGGGATAATCAGAAGGTAAATAATATTTTGTTTTCTCTTAGAAGGTTTGACGATTTTTCGAAATTATCCTTAGAGAATTAACTGGAGATTTTTATGTACAATTAACTATTTGATCATATAAAATTTTATAAAAAGAATTTGTATAATTTAATTCCATTAAAAAAGGAAAAGAAAAAAAAAAGTAAACGGAGAAAATTTAATAAATAATTTTGGGAAGTATTTCGCTTTAAAAACATATTTGAATTTTTAAAAGTTTCAAAAATAACCTTAAACTTAAAGAAAAATTCAAAAATACTTTTATTGTTAATATATAAATTGAAAATGTTAATACCTTGTTGCAAAAATACTTCTAAATTTTCAAAAGTTGCATTACTACGGAAGTTTAGATCTACTTGAATTTAGTGCCGTTGATTATTTGTGCGGAAAGTAGAAGACCAACCTAGAAAAATATCAACATATACAAAAGAATGGGGGTTTTCATCTTCATTAAATGTAAGAAATATATCAAGAAACAATTGTTCCTAGTATCTTATTTATCTCTTTGATCCTCTTCTCCCTTCATTCTCAGTGTTAACTTTCATCAACTAATCGAGAGATAGAGATCAGATGTTTGGTCCCTCTTTTGTGGTCTACTTCTTAATCTTTAAGAGTGATCGATAACCAATTGGTTTTTTAGTTTTTAGTTTTTAAAAAATATGCATGTTTGATTCACAATCCAATTTTTATTTTTTCTAATTTAAAAACGTTTTTTAAATGGTTAAGATAATAATTATTATTATTATAAAAAAATTTGGTTTTCTTTTTTTAGATGTGTGTTCCTTTACACCCCAAGTAATCATGGGCGGGGCTTACCTTGAAGCAACTTCCAATGTCATACACTTAAATTCTAAATCAATTTCAATTTTTTAAAAAAGAAATTAAACGAGAATAACTTCAAGTTTTTAAAACAGTTTCAAAATTAATATCAATATTTTAAAATTAAAATGGTGGGAAAATACACGTAGAATTAAGTTGTTTGTTTTAGAAAAATTAAAAATACCACAATGCCTTAAAAGAAAAATATTGCATAAAAAAAGTTTGATTTTATTTTTATCGAACAAAATTATAAAAAATAAAAAAATAAAAAAAATCATCAAACATATATTTTGAATTTATGAGATGAAAGGCAAAGACACATGTATATTAATTATGTATTTGGTTTAAAAAAAAACAAAACAAAACAGAAAATAAAAAATCGTTATCAAATATGTATGATTTTTATTTCTTAAAAACAAAAAATTAAAACAGATTTTTAAAAATAAAAAATCAAAAACTAAATGGTTAATATAAATTTTCAAATCATACATGCTTAATTGAAACCTAACTTGAAGTTCACGACATGATTGAAATCTACTTAAAGTTTAAGGGCATTACTAAAACATATATCAATGTCATATATGAATCTTGAGTCATTGTTCATCACCTTATTTAATATAAAAAGAAAAAAAAATTAAATTGAAAGGTAAAAAAACAAATTATTCATATTTTACTGAAATCTATTCAAAAGGGGTATTATTTTCCAAATTTTTTAAGCGTAATATATATATATATAGAAGTTGTATTGTTACACGCTTCATTAATATAACAAGTGTAAGGTTGTAATCCAAGAGTGGTTTATCTCTTCCAAATCCTTAGAAACTAAATGGGAAATTTTCAACTTACAAATCAAAACGACCACGAACATTCTTTTTGAAATAGGAGAATGCAAACATTAATGTGGCACTTTTGTAAATATTATTATTGTCTATAAACATTAATATATATATATATATATGGTGCTTACTTTTTCTCCTCCCAATTAATAGGAGTAGGTGTTATTGTTGTCAATGCCACAATTCTACACTTTTCTCTCTTATTTTAGACATGGGACATCTGGCCCAACCTATATGCATTTAGATTAAAATCAAACTCCATATTTATTATTTAGTTTAAATAATAATAAATGCTTTTAGTTTATTTATTATTTTTTTTTTCCACAAACTCTTAAAATGTGTTCAAACTTTTTAATTATTTTTTAATTCCTAAACAATTAAATTTTATATTGTAATCTTACCATTTAAAAATCCACTCA
The DNA here is from genome assembly GCA_030954485.1 of Citrullus mucosospermus. NCBI lineage: Eukaryota > Viridiplantae > Streptophyta > Magnoliopsida > Cucurbitales > Cucurbitaceae > Citrullus > Citrullus mucosospermus. Next base: position 37,422,444 of record CM062063.1, on the reverse strand, counting down.
TTTTATATCTACTCTCTTTTTTCATTATACACAACCGCCGTAACTTAGTATACCTTTGAAGGTTTTTTAATTCATATAATATAATTGATTGAGCTATGTTGGCTCTAACTGTAAGATTTTCCTTTTGTTTTTATATAATTTTTATCATTAATATCATTTATTTAAACATCGATTAGACTATTGTATATGATAACGATTTGATAGATGCATAACATGGCATAACGATAACATATAGCCAAAGAAAAGTATAACCAATAAATTGGGAGAGAGAGGTTTGTTAACATAATGGGACCTTTCTTTGTTAATATGAACACCATCATAGTCTCCTCTACCCCTTCTAAATTCGAAAGCTTGATCCTTCATATTTCTTCAAACTTTTTAAGGGAAGGATCAAATTTTATTATTTCGGAGAAAATTTTAATTTAGCCCTTATAGTTTATAATTAGAATTTAGTCTTAAACTCTCATAAATAATCCTTATTTTATCAAATTGTAAGGTGACTATGTATGAATACTTTATCAAACTAATATTTTAGGAGGTTTTATCAAACCATATGAACTAAATTGTTACTTTTAATTTAAAACTATGGAGAAAATAAGTTTTATTATTATTGATATTCTTTTATAAAAAATATCGTAAACCTATTAAACCGAATCGTCCCTCAACGGTTGAAAAAAAAAAAAAAAAAAAAAAAAGAAAAAAAGGACATTATGGTCAATAATCAGCCCAGGCCAAAGAAGGAAGCTACATGCAGTCATATAGAGACAAACTTTATAATGATTATTATTATAAAAAAAATAAATAAATAAATAAATAAATGGTGTTGCAGCTTCGAGGAAACTACTTGTATAAGTTGATATATGTCAATTATTTTGTCCACATTAAATTCTTCATTTGGAAAAGAAAGTCTAAAAGAAAGAAATGTTAGATTTGTACGGTTTGTGTGGCCTTTCAGTCCTTTATATGTTTTCAATGTTGAGAGCTACCATTTTTCATTGCATTAATTACCATTGCTCCATTTTTCTTCTATGTTCTTTCAATTTCACTTCCCTTTTATTTCTTTAATATGCTTTCCCTTTCCCCTTCCCTTTCCCTCCTTACATTACATATATGCCATTCAATTTAATTTGGGTCTTCATTTGTATTATGTTCTTCAATTTTCAACAAATCATTTTTCTCTTCATAACTTCATCCTTATATTGGCATAAAACCCTACTTTATCTAACTTTGTCTAAATAAGAAAAGATTAATCATAAGATGGAAAATCTATGAAGTTCAACCCAAGTTAGAGACAGCTCTTTGAAAGAAAATCAAGTCTCTTTTTAATATATAAGAGAGACAATTTGTTTAATTATAAGTTTAGTTGCCATATTTTCAAGTTTTTAGTCTAACAAGTTCTTGAATAATAGATTCTTTTTAAACTTTCGTTTAATTAAATTTTAAATTTTAAAGTTCATATCTATATTAGATCGAAAATTGAAAATTTAAGACATGTCCTTTATTGCACCCAAAAACTTAATTTATGTCACAAAAAGTATTAAATAATATAACACAAAATTAAAAAGGGTGTGATTAATGTACTATTAGTTATTTTTAAAATTAGAAGAAACAAGACATGTTACACTTTTTAAAGTTTAAAAGTGTATAAGACACAATACAATCTCAACGGCTCAAAGACAACCTCAACTTAATTACCATTTGTTTAGATACTAATATTGCTAGTTGAACACATTATGAAAACTCTGAGTTGTATAATCATCTCGACTACCTAAATATGTCATCTGTCTAAGCACTACCAAAGTAATTATGAAAATATTACATAAAGTTAAAGTGTGCCAATATGTGACCAAGAAGCTACCTAGCATAGATGAACCTACAATGTCCTTTTGTAATGAGATTCATACAATTTTCTAGTCCAAAAAGCTCAAACTAGGGGTTCAACAAGGTCACATTTAAACCCTAACTAGTGCGTCATATTAATTCCAACCCTAATTAATGAGGTAGACAATTGCATATAAGATATTGGGTATGAGATTTTTTATATGTAGCTTTTGCCTATTAAAGTGCACAATTAAACTCACCAATGATATTAATTAAGAAGGAATAAAGCAAGATTAACAAAATATTGAATGATAAAAGTACTAAGAAGCCAATTATTGTAGCTTTTCTGTATTGAAGTTTGAAAAAAGTGAAAATTGTACTGTGCAGAAATTGAGCAAAGCGGTGATGTAAGTCTTATATAATTAATTACAAAAATTAATTTTGGGGGTGTGCATAATATTATAATAGTTGCATGTGGTGTGGTTTGGTTATTAATACTGTTTACTTGTTTACTAAATTAAAAGAAGACAAAATTAGTTGTTTTCTGATTTGTTTATATATATATTGATATATACTTTTATTTTATAATTTTATCATGCCACACTAATTTATAATTATGAACATACAAAAAATAAATAAATCATTTGGTTCCAAGAAAGTATCTCTCCTTTGAATTTTTTTGCATACACATTGTTTTCGCCGGCTTGTATTTTAGCTATTTTCAAAGATTTGAACAATATATATATATATATATTACTTGGTACTTATTTGATAATCATGTTTTTTTCTTATTTTAAAAAGGAAAGTGTTTTTTTTAATCCAAGCAAGCTTAATGAAAAAAACCTTGTTTACATTGTGGGTTTTAGGTGAGTTCACATCATTATTTAAGAACTTTTTTTAATATATATATTTTTTCTAGTTGAAGCACTTTTAGGGAAAATGAGTTGTCAATTAAAATCCTTTTATATTTTATTTGCAATTTTGGTTAGTTGGTATTACATCTAAAAGTGAGTTTATATAAATATCAAATTAACACAACATGATATTATTGTATTCGAACGTGCTTCTTGATCAAACACTTTTTAAAAAATCACATTTTGGAAAATCAATTTCGAAGTATTTCATAAAAAAAATATTTTTTTTTATTTTATTTTTTATAACAATCTTTATTTCTTGCCAAATATTTCAAATTTTAAACAAGAAAAAAGCCAAAATAAACTCATAACGTGGGTTATTAGTATCATTGACTACATTGTTTGATTAGTCCTAAAAAGTTTAATTAATTATATGGTTTAGAAGAATAGAATACATTTTTGGTCCGTGAAGTTTGAAGTTAGTATTTATTTCAGGATTAGATTTCAAAAGAGTACTTTTAGTTTCTAAAGTTTGAGAAATAATTATGAATAACTTCTAACCTTTTTTCACCACTAGTTGACTAAGTGTAAAATAGGTTGATGAGAAATAGTTCTAAATTACCTAGTTGAGATGTTTCAGTGCATCTCTAACCTTATTTTTCCAATAGTGTTTTTGTTATATTAAAAAAAAAAAAAAAACAGATGGTTTCTGCTTCTCCCAACTTCCATTTCTTCTCCTTCCTCTCCTTCTTTAAGGACCTTCATTAGTCACCAAAATTACGAAAAACAATCAAAGAAGAGGTTAGAGAAAAGCCTTCCAATTGAGGGATATAGATAAAACATCATAATTATAATTACAAACAAACCAAATATTAGATTTGGTACACCAAAAAGCAACCAGATAAATATATATATATATATATATATATATATATATATATATATATACAATAGTGATAGAAAAACCTATTGCTTGCAACCTTGATGTGATTTGATTCTTTTACTGTAAGTTTGAGCAAAAACTTTTATGGTATCAGAGTTCATAAGGTCCAAACAAGTATTCGGCCTAAATAAAAATAATTTGGATCCAATCAATAATGGTGAACCCAAAAGAGGCACCATCTTGAGTGGATAGGTTGAGGATCCTACATTGAAAAAATCAAGAGACCTCATACTCTTTATAAGCATCAAATATCATCAATAAAATTGTATCTTTCACCATTGGGCAATTGCAAATATAGCACTATAGTCTAAAATATTTGAAAAAATTTGCAAATATAGCAAAATTTAGATTCAATCTTTAAAATCTACTATCACTAATAGATTTTGCTGTATTATTACCCTTTAAATAATATGTAATAACTTTTCTCATTACCAATTGATTTTGAGATGAAACCTAAGCAAATACACAATAAGTTGGCACCAAATCAAGGATTTAAAATGTAAAATGTAAAGAATCGATATAGAGATTGACAAATACAACTCATTCCAATAAAAGTGTTTGTTGTGAAACTTAAAAGAAACAAATATAGAAACTATATAACTTCAAATCTCATCAACAAAAGTGTATATTTCACCGTTTAAATAATGTGTAATAAATTTCTCATAAATGTAGATAACGAAATCTTGAACATGAAGATTCTTGTTGAACTAATTTGAAAAAAATCGTGAGCTAAAATGTCAATTTTAGAAACTTTGCAAAGCATCAATTAATATTCGGTTGAACTTTTTCAAAGGCTAAGAACGTAATTTGTCATGTCAAATATATATACTCTATAAAGCAATAAACCCAAATAACCATAGTTTCAAAAAAAAAAAACAATAAACCCAAATAACCATAGTTTCAAAAAAAAAAAAAAAAACCATAAACTACAATTTGGTCTTGAAGGACCCATCTTTATTTATACCCATTCGTATTAAAAATAGAAATTTGAGAACAAGATATTAAAAAAAAAAAAATTATATTTCATATTTAAATATGTATTTAATAACAATACATATTAAAATTAGATTATAATATAAATAATTTTTCAAAATGGATTTAACATCGTAAAACAATAAATCCAAATAATCATGGTTTTAAAAAAATCATAAATTATAATTTGGTAAAAGATAAGCAACGTAGATAATTTAATAAATAAGACTTCAATTATCATTTTAGTAGGAGTGTGTACAATTCGATTCGATCCGATTTTTAGCCGAATCATGAAACGAATCGAAGTGTTCAGTTCACAATGGAAAATAACCTTCAAGAATCGATTTTGGCTATGTAATAATTGTTGAGCAAAATAGTTGAGTCATTACCGAATTATAGTCAAAGGGTGTGACTTTGACTTAATAAAATTCTGGTGTCCCTTATTATTATAAGAACATGCCAAGAATATAGCTTCTCTCTCCCAAACCTTTTTCAAACTTCATGTCTTGAAAACCTTTGTTATTTCTCTCTGATCTCCCCCCCCCTCTCTCTCTCTCTCTCCACACAGAGAGATCACAATATGGAAACTCCAGAAGTTTGCAACGGCGGCGATGGCGATGACGATCAAATCCCGCTCCCCGGATTCCGGTTTCATCCAACCGACGAAGAACTCGTCAGCTTTTACCTCCGTCGAAAAGTTGAGAAAAGACCCATCAGCCTTGAACTCATCAAACAAATCGATATCTACAAACACAATCCATGGGACCTTCCTTGTAAGCTAAACTTATTGTTATTGTTACTATTATAGAATATTTGTAAATGATATTAATTTTTGTAATTTGGATGTAGATGGAAGCAGTAAAGTGGGAGATAAAGAATGGTATTTTTATTGCAAGAGAGGGAGGAAATACAAGAATAGTATAAGGCCAAATAGAGTAACTGGGAGTGGATTTTGGAAGGCCACAGGAATTGATAAACCTGTTTATTCAAATGGAGGTGAAGGAAATGAATGCATTGGCCTTAAGAAAACACTTGTTTACTATCGTGGAAGTGCTGGAAAAGGGTCTAAAACTGATTGGATGATGCATGAGTTTCGTCTCCCTCCTCCTAATCCAACCAACAATCCAAAGCTACTGATCCAACCCAATTCCAAGAACTTTGCCCAAGAAGCAGTAAGCCACCTAAATTTAATCTCTTCTCTTCTAGATACTTTATCTATATAGTTAGCTAATAAAGTTTGATTATTGTTGGTGTGTGTGTTTGTGTGGATGTGCAAAAGGAAATTTGGACATTGTGTAGGATATTCAAGAGGAATGTGAGTGGGAGAAGATATGGATCATCAGGGAATTGGAATAACAAGCAGGCAGCATCAACAGCAGCAACAACAACAACAACAATCAAAAACCCAACGACTGTAGAAAAGAACAGTGAAATTATGGTGGGAGGTGCTGAAAAAGGTAATAACAATGGAGAAATTAGTTACATCAACTTCAGCTGTGAATCCATGATTATCCAGACAGAGAAGAAGCCATTACTTCTTGATCCAAATTACCTCAGCAACTATAATAATCATCAGCAAGAATGGAATAACAATAGTAATTATGATCAATATAGCAGCTGCTCTTCAAGTGGTATTATTTCACCTCCAATTGCTTACCCCACAAATCAGCTTGTTGATGTCAATGATTTCTTCACTAATAGCAATTGGGATGAGCTCAGATCAATGGTGGACATGTTGTAGAGATTATTATTATTATTATTCTCTTTCCATTTTGTGTAAATATCACACACACAAAACGCCCTCATCTCTACAGGTACAGCCTTTGAATGCTCTCAACCATATCATTACATCATTCCCAAAAATAAAAGGCCAATTCAGAAGAAGCAAAAGGATTATTGGGATTTGGAATATTTTATCCATCATTACTTCAATAATCCAGTACAATTTCAGGATTAATCAACATATATATAATAGTTTAGATTATATATAGCTGGGTTGATTCCTCCCTGTGCATATATATATATATATATAGTCTTTTTTAGGCATTTCCTAGCTATATATAATCCAACATGTTACAATGGGCTTTTTCATTTCTTGTAACAATAATCTATAGTCTTTACCTTAGATTTTTGATTTAGTCTATATCATTTTACATATCATATACCCATAGATACTTCATTTTTCTCAGCCTTTGTACTATGAGTATATTTTTTTAGTATTTATAATATAAATAATATATGAAGCTTTTTTGTTCTGATTTTCTTGTGTGTGAATATGAAACAACCCCATTTGCAGTTTTTTTTTTTTTTTCCAATTTTAATTCAATGCTACGTCTTTTTGACGGTAGAATCAATCATCATATATTAAATTAAATTAAATTACTAATTATGTGGCTCCATGAGATAATGGCATTCTTTAATTAAGTATCACAAGCCTAATCAGAAATTAATTATTGATTGACTGCAGTTGCTTCAAATTCTTCAGTCTTCAATCCCTTTCCCTTACGAAACCCACTTCAATTAATTTCTCAACAATTTTAATAAAAAAATAAAAAAATAAAAAAAAATCATCACTAATTTAAGCTGATGGATGAACTTTGAAATGGAAACTTAAGATTTTTTAAAAAAAAAAAAAAAAAAAAAAATTAATTCCTATTTGTTTATTACAATTCTCAGATGACACTTAAGAAAGGTTTTATTCGTAAAATAATGTTCTTTTTTACCTAAAAAAAAAAAAAAATAAGTGACATGACGTACGGCTTTATATTCTTGAATTTTGATTAGTCAAAATTAAAATTTTTGTTTATATGTTCCACATGTATATGAGAGAGGGAGAGAAAGGGATATTCACAAATTTCTGAATATTGTTGACTTTGTCGTTGGGAGATTATTATTTAAATATGTAGAAGTCAATTAAATTGGTTTGACTTAAATGGAGGCTAATTTTGTCACACCATGTGATGTTTACTGTTTCTCGATAAACCCAAATGGAATTGGTTGCGTACATATTTAATTTTTTAGTCTCATCCACACAAACCCCTTTTTTCTTTTTTCTTTTTTCTTTTTTCTTTTTTGTCCTTATATTTCATCAGTTTAGTTTTGTCGGTTACTGTTCCAGTTATGCCTCTTTGTCTTAATAAATAATAATCTTTTTATCTATCAATTTCTAAAATTGTATACCACATTATTCCAACCCCTCCTCTGAGGTCCATTTGTGTCTTCTTTTAGACCCTTTTCTTTTTCTTCAACATAGTCAATAGTTTAATGAGTTTAACTCAACGACAATTAGCATAGTCTTAAGACATAAGGTTCGATTTTCATTTCTACAATTGTTATACTTAAAAAAAAATCAAGATAATCAAGAGAAGTTCTTAGATGCCTCTTGTTATGAGTGATTTTTTATCAAGTAAATAAATGGAAACAACAAAGTCTAGAAGATAGTAAGATTCAAGCTAAAACTGGCAGGCCTAAAAAAAGGGTTGGGTTGGTCGAAACCAGCAAGCTCAACCTCGACTGAGCCTCACAAAATATCTAATTGGGCATGTCTTGTGCAATATGCTCCAACCCAAAGGATTGCCTTAGACCCAAAATAGGACTAAGGAAGTGGAGGCCAAGGCTGACCTAGCAAAATACCAAACGGGGCACTCCCCTCACATGTTCCAGTTGAGGGAGTTAAAGAATAACTCCTGTACAACTCTAAAACCCTATTAGGATAGACCTAAGTCAACTACACCTATATGCAATATCATATAGAATCTCTACTTGCTACACAAATATACTTTTCTAACTATATCGAAGCATTTGTGACAAACACCACATCGTTGTGCATATTTTTCCATCTTACACATCACAATCTTTCCCGAATTACAAATTTACGGTTATTGTCATATGATTAGATGCATTTTCTCCTATCCGAATTTTGACATCAACGTCTATAATGGAAGATGCTCTAAAATATAAAGGGATAGTTGCAAATATAACAATCAGACCCAAATTATTTGCAAATATAGCGCAATACAAAAAAATATCAACGATAGACCATATCACTAGTAAGGGTCGACAGACTATATTGCTAGTAGACTCTATGAGTGATAGACCATACCGTTGGTAGGAGTTTATCAATAACAGAATCTATCATTGATAGATTTTGTTATATTTGTAATATTTTTAAAATGTTGTTATACACTTAATTATTATTCTTAATCCTTAAAAATGCTACCCCAACGTAATTACTCAAATACAAATGTGTCTGACAGTCTTTAAGTAGTAATGTTTATTTTACACAATAATTTGTGAAGATGTTTGAAAATATGTAGATAGTCACATTAATTTTACAATATTTTTTAAATAATCTATATTAATTAAATATTTAGTTATATTCATATACAAGAAAAAGGAAAGGGAGGGAAGGGAAAAAGTAAATAAAGTTGCCCTCAAAGTAAAAAAAAAAAAAAACTAAAAAATTTATGCTTAAAAATAGAATCAAATGGTGAAGGCAACCAAAAGAGTTAAAAGATACCTCCTATTATAAGGACACCCTTAAAATGTATGAGCATCTCAATATACATATACCGTTGCATCTTATGACACTATTCAAAGTCTCATGGAACAAATGACCTCTTAAATGCATTTCAAAATTTCACACATTACTACATATGGTTTCATATCTTATAAAGATCAATTAATTAGCTAAATGAACAAAAGACGTAGGTTCCATTTTTGTTTCATAAATTATTAGAAAAATACTCACTCTTTACAATAATTTTCTTTCCTGTATTAGGATCTTCATTTTTAAAATTGATTACGTTTGAATCGTAACAATTCATGTTTGAATGCATGTACCACGAATTTCTAAGCCTATGGGATTGCATGTCTCATAACTTGCATCATCCATCACAATTATTGAATTAAATATTTTTTATATACTTCTTTATTATCATTAAAGTTTATTTAAATTTTAACCTGTAACATTCAACCTCGTCATAGTTATGATAAATATATGAATAAACTAACTCGTAAGAATTGAGACTTTTACACGTATCCTCCCTTGGAGTTTATTACTTATTTATTTAACACATTAACATAAGCAACTTCTTCTCACTTTCTTACTTGACCATAAACAAATTTATATGAGTAGATTACAACATTGAATAGCAATTTTATACTTTTGGAGCAATAGTTTCTTATTCTGACTAAAGTTCACAAGAATAAAATTATAAAAAAATGCCATTGTTTAAAAAATACGAACAAAGACCTTTCATAAAAGTTTCAAACTACTCTTGAAGTATAAATATGACATGCAATGTTGTGTCGTTGTAGACCGAAAATCTAGATGACGAAACTATTCTAGATAGCTACCCCTATCATTTCAAGTTTTAATTTCCATCCAAAATTCTAAATGGTTTCTAAAGGTAGTTTGAAACGTTTATGATAGAACGCAAAATATATATATATATAGGTTTTTCCCTTATTTAGTGGGAAAAGAAAAGGTTATCGAGTTAGAAGTGTAGAAAGGAAAAGCAAAGTACAAAAACACAATAAAGAATAAGACCCATGCTTTTCTCATTAAAACGGTGATTCTAATCCGACATGTAACAAAAAGAAAAATTAAGTCATACAAAAAAGGTAGAAGCTTTGGTAAATTCATGCACAAAGGGTGGAAGTTCCCCTGACAATATAGTTACCAACTTCTAAGATGATGTCTTGGATCTCTTCTTGAAATGCGGCTTATCGCTGGATGATGCAATATAAGCTTCCGGATTGATAGTTTCCGCAGCTTTTCGTTTACCAAATGCCTTTGCCTTTTCCTGCAAAGCAACAACAAGATCACAAAATTGCAACAAACTTCTCCAACAAATTCGGACCATTTCCAGTTGAAAATTCTTCCAGGAGCATCCACGGCCATTATACATAATATATAGCCCACACACAAAATACCATACCTTCAAGGCCTTTGCCATTTCAGCTATGTCATTGTTATCTCCATCGAGTTTCGTATCCTGCTTCGGTATCTCCTGAAAGAGGTAAAACAATTATCACTGAAAGCAATTTGACCACGTATAGTAGTGAAAAGAATTAAAAAAAAAATGTTCAGTAAATTGGATAAGCTGAATCAACGAGCTGGAGCAACGTATACCTTAGGAGGAACAAAGGCAGCTTCTCTTTTTCTCTTGTTTTCAGCAGTTTTTTCTGCCTGCTTCTCCTGTTTATCCTGCCATTTCTTTGCTGACTTCTTTTTGTCACTTAAAAAGTATTCTCCAGTTTCCAATTGTATATCAATCTGCAATTACATCGTGTCAAATGAATCTTAATGAAATGAATGCATTGAGAAAAAATAAGAATGCAAAACATGTCTACGTTTAACCCCCTATAAAATTTTCACATTGACAATAAAATAATATGTTTCTAAGACATGGAATAATTTATCTTTATTAAACATGGCACTAACATGTTGTGGCCTGTTCCCTTTTTGACAGTTTTTGACCATCAACTATTATGTCTTATGTTGTGCTATTTTCATAATTCCTTTTTGAAATATAGATATAGACAAATTGCGCCTCCAGAAAGTGAAAGGAAGATATTGAACCTGGCTAGGTTGCTGAGGAGGAGGGAAAGGTGTGTACGGCTTCTTCTGTTTACTCTTAACCTTCTTTTGTTTAACAGTTTTCCTGAGAAAAAGGACGCTCGTGTAAAACATACATACAGGATTCTAGCAAAAGAAAATCAACAAACGAGTACATGACTAAATGGCATACTTCTTGAATTTGGGAAGAAACCTATCCCAATTTTCATTCGCAAGTGCTGGATCATTAGCGAGCTCTTTCTTCATCATGAGAATCTGCAAGAGATACCAGGTTACGCAGAGAGCTATCAAGAACATAAAATGATATACAGAAATTAAACCCAGAAACCTTAATATTATATACAGGATGCATTTTATTCATCATGCACTCTTCCACTATCCTCCTAACTTGCTTTAAACCTTTGAATGAACCCATCGCAGCAACTGTGTTGCCCTGTCAGTAACAAGAACAAGATTGACGATACAGAAGGACAGGCTGAAAGAGATGAAAAATATAGACAAGCAGCAAAAGAAAATAGACGTACCTGAACAAGAATATAGCATCCTGTCAATATTTCAAGCGCCTGCGCTAGAATAACAATTAAAAGATAAGAGAGAAGAAATAGAGCATAGACTTAGATAAATACAATTGCCCCTCTCTAAGAAAGCTAGACTAAGATATCTTTATCAAAGTAGGAGGAACTAAGTAATCTCGGAAATCAATCAACTAGGCTATATGAACCTTTAAAGTTGATGAATTTGGGCCCACAAGAAGCCGTCTTCTTTTAACAAATCGTTCCTGCAGCATAATCAAGGTAGGGCCAACGTCAAATTCCAAAGTTGATATACAGCAGAGAATGAAAAATGTAAGAATGATAAAAGATGCTAATTGGCATGGAAAATGGTAGTCCATCTAAGGAACTATTATGTGCCATAATGCACAATTACCAACATTACGGACACTATGCAAACACAAAACCCTGAAACTTAGTCTCTAAAATGACAGGCTAATTTTCAACTTCAAGTCAAAAGAATAAACCACTGAATTTCAATTTATATCCGAATGTTTCCAATTTCCAGTAATTAGTAAGCCATGTAGACGGCTAACTATGTAGGTTTCCATAGATATAGACTTTTTGAATTTAGGATGAACTTCAGACCTTAAAGCGTGTGCAAGGAGATTAAAGGCTGACAACTATCAACTATGCAAACTTCTTAGTCAAACTGCCTTAAGAGAAAAAGAACATAGAATCAGTCTGTACTAAAATATGTAGAGTAAAAGACACTAACCTTCTTGCGTACCAAGTTCCCAATCTTAATAATGTCACATTGCATTTCATCGTCCAGTATTTTTATTGCCTGACACACAAACCATGGTCAAAAAACACAATTCAAGATACCAATTAACAGGATCAGTGAAAGAAAAACTCAAACTACCACATCAAAAGAAAAAAACATAAAATAAATCAAATTATTGTTTTACCTGAGGAGCAGGAACGCTTCTTGACAAAAGCTTGATCAAATCCCTTGCCTTGACAATAATATATGGATCCTTAGTCTTTCTAGTTGTTGAAACTGTCATTGATCCTTCGATCTAATCGACCATAGGAGATTAAAACACACGCAGTGAGAATTACAACTGATTTCAAAACATCTCAAATAACAGAATCAAAGCCATTCCTTCATTAGGGTTATAAACTCTTTAATTTTTCTATTAGGACTTTAGGGACTCTTACCAGATTCAGTTCACAAGCAACACCAAACTCTTTCAGTGCAGACTTCACAACTGGCCATGTCTCTCGCAAATATTTTTCTGAAAATGGCAAAATCAAAATCTTTAAGAATTGGAATCTGATTGTTGCGCACTCAATCTAACTGTATGGCAGAAATATCTTTAAGTGAAGATAAAAACAAGCATATTGAAAAAACAAAATGAACTAAACGTTTTCCACCAATAAAGATTACCAAATTCATACAGTTAGGAAACAAAAACTTGCTATTCTACTGCTACCCAACAGTTTCAGGAAAAACATAGACTAAATAGGTCGCAGCACTAGAAAGAAAAAAAGTTGGCTTCCTCAAATCCTTTCGCAAGCATCTCGCCTGCATTACTACCCTCCATGTAGACATAGAATCGATTGACAGAAAACAAAATAAAGCATATCGGCCTACAAACAGTTAAACACTAAACAATAATTCCTTTCCAGCCAAACTACTTGGCGAAACAAAACAGTTGACACAAAATCAAAGTTCACAGTAACTAGAAATCGTTTCAGTAGGACTGAAATAAACCGTTTCACAATTTAGTATGCAAACTAGAGATAAATTAAATACGATGCACCAAATTATTAATCTAAAAACAATTGGGATGTGGAACTACTATGCAAGTAATTCTAAGAAACTCACGCTCTAATTCATTCATTTATTCCGATCTAATCCTCCATAATAGCAAGAGAGTAAAATTGGAAAATTAAAAAATAAAATCCCTTACCTCTGTACACGGGAAACAGAGTAGAGAAAGAGCTAACTTCAAGCATGCCACCTTCATTCCAAGAGGGATCAAACTTCTCCACTTTCCAACGGTCAATGTTAGGATCTTCGTCCCATGGCTTTGGCTTGTCATGCTTCCCCTTATGTTTAGTTTTATTTTGTTGCTGCTGCTCTATGTCTTCCATCACCGTGTAGGATTATTCAGGAAAACCGTGAGAAGCAATGGGAAGGAGTTAAATCTAGATGAAAAAACAGGAAAATTTTACACAATGAACCCCTGTTTGGAACCCGGAATTTGGGAGGATTTCAAATTAGTCTGTAAGTGTTTGGGTGCAAAAGAAAAGCAAGAAGTTCCGCTCCAACTTCCAAATAGGTGGGATTTGATAGGATTTCAAATTAGTCTGAAGTGTTCGAGGGTTGGGTTTTCCGCTACCACTTGCGAAAGCTCGATTCTTTGACGCGTGCAGTGTCGCCGGAAGCTACTCGTGGCCGTCACGACGTCTGCTTCGCCGTTCGCGGGTTGGGTTGCGGCTACTCTTAACGTGAAGGACAGAGGGAAGAGACGAGGGAAGAGATTTGCGTTTTAGGGTTTTTTCTTTCCCTATTTTCTTTTCTTTTAAAACAAAAGCCAATAAAATATTAGATTTTCCTTTTGAATTCCAAAATTTCTTAATTAAAATATCTTAATTAAAAACTCGTTTCTAACCATTTAAGAAATTTTCTTTGGCTAACTTAAAGTTAACTGAAATTCTAATTCTCCAAATTATTTTAAATTGACTGGAGATTTAACCGTATAATTTATTTTAAAATTAATCTATTTAACAATGTGAGGTGTTGCACACTTTATTCTATAAAACAATCATTTTTCTCCAAAAATTTCAACAAGGTAACAAAAAAAAATAATAGTACAATTCTTTTTTAAATAAGTAGACAAGATTAAAAGAAGACGAGTGATTACTCAAATTCAATGCACTCCTATTGATTCTCGCTTTTTTTTACTTTAATTTATACATTTTAAAAAGTTTTAACTTTTAAATTATGTTTTGAAATGCAATTCCAACAAAAACGTCTAAGTTTGGAGTTAACATTGATAGTTTAGGTTGTAATCAATACAGTTAAACTAAACTAATAGGTTATCCTAAGTTCATATCTATTGTAGTCTCTTCTATAAAACAAACTTTATTTGAGGGAGATTTAAAATTTGATTTTAATTCGAAGATTTGGAATTGAGTTAGATTTAGAAAATTGGTTAATTTGATATAGGTTCGAATTTAAAATTAGTAGATTTATTTTTGGAATTTAAGATTTTAGTTAATTTAAGAAAAAACGAGGATAAGTTGGACTTGAATTTAAGTCAATGAATTGATTTGTTAAGAGATATTTTGGTTAAATAAACTATTACGTGCCAGTTGAAAAAAATTTGATTGGATGAGTTTAGAAAAATTATATTAAATAACTTGTGTTTTGTTTTTTTGGAAAAAAAAAATATATATATATATATATTTGGTCAGCTCTTTGCAAGCCGCCGCCCAGCTGCTCATTCAGCTTTACCAGCATTTGGTTAGGGCCATGATAACCCATTAGTATTAGTCTTCATTATTGTTACCTATTATATTTGAATTTTAGATCCAAGTTTTGAAGGAATTTGGAACGGAAGCAAATTGTCTAAGCGAGTTAATTGAGAAAATAGTATTTTATTGGTGGCGGCAAAATTAGGTTGGACCGAGGTTTGACTTAGTGTATTTTGGGTAAGATTATTTGGTTTAATTGTTGAGTAAATTGTATTTAGAATCAAGCCTACAAAACTTAATTTAAGTTTGGAGATTTTTCGTTCACTACGAACCGGCGCCCTAACTATAATTGCAATATTTATGTTAAGATTTGTGTATACCTTGTAAGCATGTAATGATTGTCTGAATTATCATGGCTCATGAACATATAGAATGTTGTGTGTTGGGTGCCAATAAACTTGTTGAGCATAAACTTGACTTATCGTTTTAGGCATGGAATTTTATATGACTATTATGGTGGGTGGAAGTTATGATTATAATACGAAGCTTTTAGTTGTTGGATGCAAAACATAAGGTGTATGTTATCTTCCCGGCCGTGTACATCCCATGACTGTGAATTTTCAGGTTATGACTAAGTGTCCCTCGTGATCAACACTTATTGAGTATTTTATTCTTTTGTGAGGTAAAGGCAAGGACAAATAGACAAATGACAAGAATAATTTGTTGTCGTGCCTTGGGACCAGTCATCAATTTCACATATGATTTTTTTTTATTTAAGTTCTAGTTGTCCAAGTTGTTAGTCCAAATCAATATATATTTTATATAAATTTTGAACTTATGTTTTAAGGGGACCCGAGAAAATTATTTTCATGTATCTTTGATTTTATTAACTGATTCAATTTATTCATTTTAAATAAAATATGTTCAATTGCTTGATTCAAAACCGTTTTATGCATAGAATAGCATCCTAGTAGTTATAAAATTCTCTAAAGTATATTTTAATAATTTAAAATAAATTTTGACTCAAGGTGTAATTCAAATTAATCTCGAGCATGAAAATTGTGATTTTAACACTATCAAAATTAGTCTCTGACATGTATTTACATCATTTGCTTGGGAAAAAAATGAAAGTGGTCAATCTCTTCGTCTAACATTCCATTCCTTTTAGTCGTAGGCGCTCGTTCGATTTTGATTTGAATGGGTCGGATCTCCCAAGGCGAGGTACATATGGGTAGCCTTTCGAGTGTTTCGGTGATACAAACAAAGAAAAGACAAATTGAGTAAATGTTTTTTTAGAATAATAAACTTTTTAGATTGATTAATGTAATCGTTCGACTTTTAAAATTTTCAAAATTTACGTATATTATAAACTATAGAATTATAAAATTGAAGAGAAAAAATGGTTGTGGTGTTTTGGTCAAATGACCCTTTTTTTTTTTTTTGTCTTCATACCAATCTCACATATTTTGGCCTAGTAAGGATAACTACTGATCATTTTATCGAGACTAAAATATAAACACGCAAATGAAAAGAAAAAAAAATGAAAAGAATTGCAAGAACTATAGTCTTTGTAGTGATTAAAAGAAAATTATAAGGAGTTGTTTATTAAGAAGCTTATATATATACACTTGTGCGATGAACAGTAAAGTTGTTTTAGTGGTGAAATTTTAAAACGCTAATATTCATGAAAATGACGGAGTAGAATAGATATTAACTCCATTGCACCAAATACCTATGAAGAGTTTTATATGCATTAAATGTACAAGAGACAAAGATATAAATATACATTCTATAAACTAAAAAAGAGAATTAAAGTAAAAAAAGGAAATTGCATTTCATGTTTTAGGCGTGCCAAATTAAATTAAGCGTTGAATCATTTTTCTTATTCAAAATTCCTCTAAAACACGTTTTGATATTTAATTTTACACTCTTAAAATAATTAAAAACACGTTACTTTCAAATTTATACCTTGTTGTTGTTATTATTATTATTGCAAGGGTGGAAATGAATAAAATAAATCTTAATTGACATTCAACCTTTGGGAGTGGAATGAAGCATTAGCCAAATGGGCTCTTTCGTGGACTCCATCATTCCACTCCCCCGGCCCAGCTCACTACTATTATGGGCCGCATATAAGCCCAAATTCACAAATCAAATACATCGACCACAAATAATCGCAGCTGAAAACGACACCACCAAAAACATTATTTAAAGAAAGAAAAAAAGGGTTAAGAAGAATAATAATAATAATATATGGGATGTATGGGAAAAGAGGATAAGATATGAATATATAAATAATAAACTCAACAAAATCCTCACCAAATCTTTGAGTGCCAATCTCAACCAATACCCACAACTTATTCCAATAAAAATATTTTATATTAAAATCAATCTTTGAATTTCCCAAATTCAATTCAGTGCGCTAATGGAGCCATCAACAACATTGTTAGTGCAACTCAACTCCAATCAATCAATTCCAACCCATTTCATTCACAATTTTTCTTTTCTTTTTTCCCCAATTCTCCACCATCAATTAAAGTAGTTCCTTTTCATAAGCATTTTCAACATCTTTAAAAAGAAAAAAGAAAAAAAATTGTTGCAGATTAAAAGTCTACGTGCAAGAAAGCTCAAGATCACGAATCAGTACTCCATTAACATAACTCTACAATAATCATAATAGTAGTGAGATCACTTTTAAACGAAAAGGATCTTAATATTATTAAAATATCTCCATTTGAAAAAAAAAAAAAAATGAATAGTGGAAACCAAAACCCATCTCAAATCAAATGTTGAAGATGCTGGATTTTGATTAAAACTGAGTGGGATCCCAAAATTTTGAGGCCCTAAAATAGAATAGAATTGAATTGAATTTGCACATATATGTATTAAACAAGTCCTTGTTTCTTTGTTTTGTTTGTGTGGCCCATTTTCTTGTGCCAGAAAAAGGAGGCACCAACATTAATAACTTGTAGCCCTGCATTTGCTATAATGTAAAGTAGATGGATATGGGGAATAATGATGAATGATGGTGAAAGTTGACCATTCTATCCCCCACCTTTCATTTTCCTTTTCCCTTCTTTCTTTCTTTATTTATTTTTTTTCCTTTTTCCTTTTTATTTTGTTTCAAACCATTCATTGCATTTTTTAAAATTTTTTTTTTTTAGTGTAAGAAAAGAATCTAATTAAATAAATAGAGACAAGAAAGAAAAAAAAGACAGTGAATCTATATTCTCTCTTCTCTAGACATTATGAACAGCATTGAGCACATGGAGAGGTGTGTGTAGTAATTGAATTTTGATAAATTAAATTATAGTGTTGGAATTTTTTTTTTTTTCTTTTTTTGCAGAGGGGGAAGAATTGGAAGATGGGGTAATTAGGACACGAGGAGGCAATTATGGGTTTTGGATTCATAGGACAGAGTTTGAATGGAATGGTCCAAAACAACAAAATGGGGACACATAATCAATGGTGGACAGAAAGAAATTGTTTGAATACCTAATAGATAAATTACAAAGTATTTCGAATTTGTATCTAGTAGTTATGAATAAGTATGTCACGTTGTCAATTTAATATCTCTCCACTCAATAATTATATCTTTTTTAAAAAAGAAAGAAGAAGGAAAAATTGTTGATGCAAATGTTGGATAGAGAAAAATGCATATCTGGCTTTCACATGATAGCAACAGTAAACTTAAAATTTAAGGGAGAAAGAACATGCAAAATAAAGAAAAATGATCTCGATGCCAAAGTTAGTATGAGAACTATAGAATAAAGAAGAAGCTAAAAGTTTAAGTTAACTCCCATGAAGTTAGGAGAATGCATTTATAAATAAAATTGACCTAGTTGTTCCCCAGGGTTTTTAGAATTGGATAATAAGATAACCTATCGAGCCAAGGGGCATGTCTTGTTTCATGTTTGGCTAGGGGCCGAGATCGAGCATCTTTGGCGGGCCATATCTCGAG
Source organism: Citrullus mucosospermus (assembly GCA_030954485.1). Classification (NCBI taxonomy): domain Eukaryota; kingdom Viridiplantae; phylum Streptophyta; class Magnoliopsida; order Cucurbitales; family Cucurbitaceae; genus Citrullus; species Citrullus mucosospermus. The sequence goes on along the minus strand of CM062063.1, from coordinate 37,403,330 downwards.
CCTAGAATGATCTCTCGGCAAGTATGCCCGTTTAGGCATTTGGTAAGATTCGGTCTAAGCCCAAGCTAACCCCTTTTTCATAGGCATATTGTGGTTATAAGTTGCCACTTTCAACCTGTATCATACTATTTTCTTGACTTTTATCATTTATACTTGTGTTAGATGTGAATTATACCTTCGGATCCAAAAACTATGAAGCATTATCATTTATTTGGTCCTAACTTGATGGGCTTTGTTTGTTCTTTTTTGTCTCTCTCTCTCTCCTTATTGTGTGAATTTCGCGGCTCCCCCAGTTTTTATAATTGAACAAAATGGAGAGGGGTGAAGGGGGAAAGAATGAAATACGAGAATGGTTTGCAATCAATATCCAACTTCTTCTTTTTCTTTAGCTTCTTCATTATGGTCATTTCAAGTCAGTACTACTTGGTCTACTTTTAAAAACTCAAATTGGTTTTTAGCTACCAATTTCCATCACTTTCAATCAATCCTCACCTTTATTCCTAGCCCAACAGATAAGCATCTCAAATCACTATTATCTTTTTTTTTTTCTTTTTTAGAAAAAGAAAAAAACCAAAAGAAAGTTAATTGTCAACCCACTCATGAGTCTCTTCTACTCATCCAAAATAACATTAATGAGAGCTTCAATTGGGTACAATTTTTTCTATCTTTTTTCATAGTGGTTGGGTATTACTTTAGTTTAGATAAGTAAGAATGGTTGGAAAGTCATTGTAGACAAAATAAATAATAAAGTTGGGGGATGTGGGGAGAAAACATAATCATTTTACCAAAGATAGGGGGAGTTGGGTTTAATGCCACAATGCTTAGTTTTAAAATAATTGATTGGGTGTTTTTAGGAGAGGGAATAGAGAATAATAATAATGTGTTTTGAAGTGTGTTAGTGACATTAGTGGGAGGAAACTGAATTTTGCACTTTAGAAAACACTCATTATCCTTATGTGTCAAACCAAACAGTAGCTTTCTTTGTGGGCAAAACAGAATCTCTCTTTTTCCATGTTTGTGTGTTCACTCATAGTGGAGGTGTTTTCTTGTTGGATTCAAAATGGCAATAATAAAATGTATTGTCTATACCAAACCAAAGCAAAATCCCATCAATTCTTTTGAGTTAAGATCAGAAGAGATTGATTTGTGGATTTGTTATGAGTTTAATTTAGACCCACACCCACCATGGCCTAGCCCTATAGCTTTTTTGAAAAGGCAATAACAACTTTTGTGTTACATTATATAGATAGATAGAGAGATAGAGTGAGAAGAAAGCTAGAATATACCCAAGCAAAGCAAAAATAATAGTAAGAACCCAATATAAGTTAAGTAATAACATCAATATACAATAATTAAAGGTACATAATTAAGTGTGATTGGGGGGGGGGGGGGGGGGGGGGGGTAAGGGGAATAGAATACTGCCAAAATGGGTCCATCCAAAACAGATGAGATTTCATTTAATTAGGTCATTTCAAATCAAAATTCTCCAAGTGACATGTGATACAGAAATACACATAATAAATATATGATGAGTGGAGTAGGGCCATGTTGAAGATAGAAAGGAGAGGCAACAACAAAATCTCAAATTATTATGCAAGATGATGATATATAGAATTAGAAGAGAGAAATGAAAAGACTTTGCTTTCATGAAACATTTTTCTTTTTGAGCATTTTGATATGAGTGGGATGGAAGTGCCACTCCCTCCTTTCATTGGATCCATATTCTTCTATGCCTTTCTTTTTTTTTTTTTTTTTCTTCCTTATAGTGGACAACTAGTGTGAAATCAAATCCTTTTTTTTTTTTTTTTTTTTTTTTTTTGTAAAGAAAATTATATTCACATGAGTGTGGAATTTGGCATCTTTTTCTTATGGAACCCTAATCTAAAAGGGGTTTCAAAAGGGGAAGAGAGAGGTTTGAAATTGTGGGTGTGGGAATTTGGTGGGTTTGTGTAGGTGAGGGTGAATTTTGATGATGGTGAGTATGAAGATTGATGGAAAAAATTGAATAGTACAAACTTTATTTATTATTTATGTCCCACTTCCACCCACACTCTCCACATCCAATGCACTTCCCATTTTTCCTTCTTCCCAATATCCTTTTCTACCTCATTTTAGTTCTAAAATCATATACCTTTTACACCTTATCTCATTAATTACTGTTTTTTCAATTCAGTGGTTAATGAAATTAGTTAGATTGAAATGTCAGTTCAAAGGCTCACAAAAAAAAATCAAATAAACTTCACATATTTGCTCATCCGGGCCACATTATTATATAATGTATGCAAACTAATAATTATTAGTGTTGTTCTAATAACAATCATGCTTCTTAGTTGTTATGAATAGATATATAGAAAAAAATCCAAGCAAGTTCTGACATTTTTTATTTATTTATTTATTTTTATTTTTTGAAATTAGTTTTAAAGAAAGAAAGAAAGGATTCCAATGCTAAATGCACTACGCACATGACATTGGCCATTCAACTAAAACACACAGAATAAATGAAATACAAATAAATAAATAAGATGCTTTCCTTATTAAGAATCAAATCATGCTAATTTTTTTTAGAGGAAAAAAAATCCCAACATGTTAGATAGTCTCAATCGCATAAGTTTGATTTATAAGGTCAGATTTGACCCCACCATCAATGATGCTCCATTACCTTTAATTAATTCATTACTCTATAAAATTAAAATATTATAATCCCCCAACTTTCTCTTTTTCATTTAATTAATCCTCTCTCCCTCTCTCTCTCTCTCTCTCTCTCTCTCTCTCTCTCTCTCTCTCTTTTTAATCAACGTCGTGTTAGGTTATGTTTCCGATTGCGACAGACTTTATCATTATTGCTTTCTCTTTTTCTTTTTTTTTTTTTTTAAAAAAAAATCAATTAACCAAAGATTTGGAGCACGACCGTTTTTTCAAAAAAAAAATAATAATAATATTAATTAAATCAACCCCATGCTTAGCTTAGCAGAAATCCCGAATCCCCCTATTAAATATCTAAATAAATCATTAATTAATCTCTTACATAGTGGGATATTGACATTTTTTTTTTCTGTGTTTATTATTACTGTAAGTACGTTTATTTATTCGATGTATTCAATCCTCCAACTGACTTTGCCGCCATTGATACCTCACCTAATTAGACTTTTATGGATTGGACTTTGATGCATTTAGATAAATATATAGATGCTCTTTGGACTTATGCAAAAGGATTGCATTCTTCTTTATTTTATTCAATAATAATACTTTATAATAAGGTCATATTGAATAGTTGGTCAATTTTTCTGATTCCCATACCAAGAAAAGTACATGATACCGACCTTTTACAAACCCAAAATTCTTTAATTCTCCTTTTCTTTTTTTTCTTTTTTCTTTTTCTTTTTCTTCTTTATTTCGAGTTAGGTATTGGGAATGATCAAAATGACGATAACATGATTTTTATACCAATAATATTTTAAAAAGAAATTCATTTTGCAAATACTTAATTTCAAATCAAAGATTGTCATTCAAAACATACCCATACATATATTCTAACTCAAGAAAAACAACATTACTTGAGAGTAACGTTCGAACTATAAATTATTCATTCATTTAAATATATATATATATATGTATTTAAAAAGATTGGAACAATATAGTTGGCAATTTTTGTTTAAAGAGTATTCACTAAGTTGAAGTTACGTATAATTTTATTGACAAATTTAATCAAGTTTGGCACTATAATCATAGTCGCAATTAAATATCAAAATATGAAGAATGGTGTCAAATGGGAAAGAAGACGAAGATGTTTTATAGCATTGGAAGGGAAAAGGAGAATTGGAATTGAAATAGCTAGGAATAGAGGTGAGTTTGACAACTCACCCATCCAAAAAAGGATAAGTTTGGTATTCATATTAAATTAAAATTTGAGTAAAATGTTGGGTTACTTTAGGCTTAGATTCCTAGGCATAGAACAATAACCCTTTTTTTTCTTCTTTTTTTTTTTCCTCTTATATATATATATTTAATAACACAATAATGTAATAGGGAAGGGGGAAAAAAGTACATAGTTTAGCAATAGAATAAAGGGATATAAAGAAAGAAAATGGGCAGCAATAACTACAACAACAAGTGATGCTTTTTATTTATTTATATATAAAAGAAAAAAAAAATGGTTGAAAGAATAAATAAACAATAAGGAAGAAAGTATAGAGAAAAGGGTGGAGGAATGAGATTCACGGGCAACGGAGGGGCATGCCGGTCATAAAGGGACAGACGGTGGGGGCCCACAGGCTAATGAAATAATAATTTAAAAAAAAAAAAAGAGAAAAAGAAAATGTTATTAATGGCAAATGGGGATGAGATTCCTGTTTTGCCCTGCTTCGATTGGGATGGCTTATGGTTTTGGCTCCTTCAATATTGAATGCTTGTCCCCACGGTGTCGTTTTGGAATGCCAAAATGGAGTGCTCCAATTTTTATTTAATTTTCATTTGGTTTGCGTGACTCTATTATTGATTTATTTAAATTAATTGTAATTTTAATTAGAGAATATAGGTGGTAGGGTTTCCTTTTGTATGATGATTATTAATTGCCTTCCTTCCCGCTTATTCCCATCTTATCATCTCCCCTATCTAAATCTAAATCACCATCAAATCTTCTTAATCCTCATTATTTTCAACATATATCAATTTCTACATATAAATTTCACACCTCATATCTCATATCCATTCAAACCCTAAATTAACAACTATTTTCTTTTAAATCTTCTACTTTTATAAATGTATCAATTTATACTTTTAAATACATTTTGGTTGAATGCTTCATAAGCAAAATCACAAATTGCAAAAACCACCCTTGAAATATAGTAATAGTTGTAATTAAACTCTCAAACTTATAATAATTGTAGAAATTGAACCCACAAATGAAAATATTGGACATTCAAACTTACACACATGTTATAATTTATATGATTATATAAGTTTGAAGTTCGAAGTTGATCTAATTTTAACATTTATATACTTTTGCGGGTTCAATTTTTAATACTAAAAGCATAAGGATCTAATTGCAACTACCATCATACTTTAAGGGTAGTTTTTACCATTTTTCCTAAACAAAACAATTTTAGTATAATACGAATGAAATTTGAAGGGGGATATTAATTGAAACACTTACAACAAAAAAAAGAAAAAAATCAAGAATTATTAGTTCCTAAATTAATAGATAGAATTTAGTTTAAGTGTAACTTGATTTGTTTATCTTTAGGTTTTTTTAAGAAAAAATCTATGTCAATACTTGAAATTAAAAGAAATTTTGTTCAATAATTTGTTTTTGTTTTTTATAATGGACTAATAACCCTATTGTTTCTCAGTGAGATACAAATGCGATAATTAAAAAATTATAAGAAAACAAGTACAGTTAGAAAAAATGGATAAAATAAGTAGAACATAATTTTTAAGTTTGAATGGTGCGCATAATTATTTATTAATTTCACAAATTTAAACATTGACATCATTAATTTAGCCTATCACATAATACTTAAATAATTTTTTAAAAAAAGGAAAAATTAGGAAGCACTAATGTTAGAAGTTAAGCCCTAGAAAATAAATATTGAGTAGCGATAATTAAAATAACCAAAGTCTAGTTGGTGTCACATCTTCCAATACTTGTACTATTGTACCAAAAAAAAAAAAAAAAAGAAAAAAAAAACATATACACAATAATTTTGTAAGAGAACGGAATCGATTAAATGGTTTTTGTTGCGTTAATCATATAACTGCTCCATAAAATAAGCTAATTGTAAAAAGAAAAAGAAAGGATGCACATTTCGCTGAAACCGCAATAAAAAAAATTAAGAAAGAAAGGTAGCAGCAAGTTTAAATATAAAATTAGTTGGGGCAATAATTTATTCCCTTTTGACTCGTTGGAATAGGAATTGCAATATATTTTTGTTCGCGGAAGTAACGTAAAGCTTTTGATAATTTGTCCGTTGGGACCAATTCCTGGAAAACCCCATTGGGCATCTACAATCTAAGCAGTAGCCACCCACCCAATAAATAAAAGAAAAAAAGAAAAAAAAAAAAAACATATTCAATCTTGGCTTAGGGAATCACGTGACTTTCACGTGCACGTAACTGCATGCGTAAGTTCCTGGAACCTAGTCTAGACAAACCCCACCCCATGTTTAATATATTTATTTTATAAATTTCGAGGAGTGAGGAGGGAGTGTGGTCTGTGGTCTGTGTGGCTAATAAACCCGTAAACGCTAAAATATATATATATATTAATTTGAATAGGAGAAATAGAAATACACGTCGTAGGGATTACGCAACAGTTCACATCATAAGAAAGAAGATAAAAAAAAACAAATGAAAATGGGCGGGAGTATCGAAAAAGAAAAACCACGAACTGGCGTGTCTCTAATTGTATCCATTCTCTATTTGCCTTTTTATAGCAAAAGAAATAATAATAATAATAATAATAATAATATTGGAAAAGCCGTGGGAGGAGAGTGCAATTAGAAAGCGAAATGGCCTCCTCATTACACTTGTCTCCTAACAGCGACATTTGCGAGAGTTTCACGTGTCAGCTTTTCTCTCACACCTGTCCCTTTCTGAACCCTCTCTACTCAAAAACCAAAACCCATCCATCCCCCACCCATTCTCTCATTTCAAATTTCTTTTTTTCTTTTTTTTATATATATATAAATAAATATATGCTCCTTGGACCCCACATAATCCTCCTGAGACCTGGACCCAACCACAACTTTCAACATTGCCACAAAAATTAGAACGAACATTTTGTTAATTTTTTTTTTTTTTTTTTTTTGATGTGTTGAAGAATGACTATTTGATATGAGAGAAAGAGAGAGAAAAAAAAAAAAAAAAAAAAGTCTAGTTAGTAATTTTGGTTGTTGTGTTTTTGTAGAGTAGGCTTAGGACATGTTTACATGTACACTAGCGTTTTTGGTTGATTTACAAATGGGGCATGTGTGGACTGATGACCCACAAACAGTACATAGACACAGATGCCTGCACGGTAATAGCAGCACACTGGATTCCTCTTTCTCGCAGTTTCTGCACATCCTCTTCTTCCTGCTCCCCGTATCTTCACCACCGCCATTCTTACTTTTCACTGTCTTTCCTTTTACCACGCGCCATACTTTTTCTTCTTCTTCCTCCTCCTCGTTGCTTCCGCAGCTTGACTGTGCGTCGTCCACCAATGCCGTTGCTGGATCCTCGATTCCACCGCCACCCACGTGATTTCGATCTTCGTTCACTTGGCACAACACTTGTTCCAGATTGTTTCTCAACGCATTCACTGCCGCTTCGTTCGTTTGTGCCATATCACGCCATAGCTGATTCTCTATACATAAAGACTTTACTCTTTCCTCTAATGCCCAATTCAATTTCCCCATCTTTTCGATCTCTTCCTCTTTTAGTTTTAGTCTCTTCATCACACCCACTTCAATCGCTTCGATTATCCTCCTCGCTTGCCTCTTCCGCCTCTCCTCCACTTCCGATCTCACCTTCTCCAACTGGAAATAACAAACAAAACCCAGATGTATGTATCAGTCCCAAATTCAAATTCACTGATTAAACAAACAACCAAACAAGAGATGGAATTAGGATTTAAGAGGCTTACGTGTTGAGAAACCAAACGGTCGATGTCGTTTTGTTGTTGGTGGATCTGGAGGGAGATGTCTTCTCCAAGAAAGGAGAAAGATCCGCAAGACTTGGAAGCAGGGACGGAGGGGTAAGAGGTGAATGGGTTCATATTCATACATTCTCTTGCGCGCTTTCTTGGAAGAGGGAGGGTGTAGTTGTAGGATAAACCGCTATCGGATTTCATTGCTGCAGAGACCGCAGCAGTTTTGGGAGAAACAGAGGAATCTACGATGACGGAATTGTAAGCCGGAAGAAGAGTTTCTGCGGTGGTTGTTCCTGATAGTAATGGCACTCCTCGATATCCCATTCCAGTACTGTTGTACATATTGGCATCTCCTTCAATCAGATTCACCAATTCTCTGTATAAATCCTCATCATTAGAATCAAAACCAAAAACCCAAGAATGAGAGGGACTCAAACTTAATTACATATACAAACCTGTTTCCTCCCATTAGTTGAGGATGGAAGAGATTGAGATGGCGAGCTTCAACAGCCATGAGATTCAGAGAGAGAAGAGAGTAGAAATTAGAAAGAAGTAAATGGGATGTTGTGTTGAAAAATTGTGTTGAGAAGCAGAGAAGAGCAATCCTGGATTCTTATCCTATGGCGAAATGTTGGTGGGAGTGAGAGAGAGAGAGAGAGAGAGAGAGAGAGAGAGAGAGAGAGAGAGAGAAATGGAGGAAAAATTGGAGGGAGAGAGGGGACATGCAAATGCAATCAAGGAAGCAAGGCGTATGGTGGGGTTTATTTAGGGGTTGCCTTGTTTAGAAAAAGGTGATTGAATAAATAAATAAATAGACAGCGATTTATATATATTGTAAATATATTTATTTGGTTTGGAGTTGTCTATTTTAGGATTCGGTTAGGAGAAGGTGAACGAGGTTGGGTTGCGTTTTGACTCTTCTACCTGCTGAATAATTTATGAAGAGAAGGAAAGAGAGAGTGAAATAATGAGGGGTATTTCCGTGATTTGGGCATGGGGTTATCTTAATCCTGGTTCGTAGGTTAAGTGTTTAAAAAAAGTAGTAAGAGGGATAAGTGGGAAGGTTGTTTCATTGTTTGTTTTAAATAACTGACAAGGTAAGAATATGCCACGTACCCAATCCACACTGGGGCCACATACTAGGCCGCCACGTAGGCCCAGCTAAACTACAAAATGCCTTTCCTTTTTTTTCCTTTTAATTTTTTTTGAATGGGGGGGGGGGGGGGGGGCCCACGCAAACCAAGGGAATGGTTGTGCCACGTGGGAACTGCCAGCGTAGCAATAAAAGGGTGGGACCCATGTGGGGGGAGTACGGTGTACTCGGATGGTGTTTTGGCAGCTTCTTAAACTTTGGTTTGGCGGACAGTGTGATTCATGAATCATGCTTCTCCCATGGGGAACCCCCCCTGCCTTTGTAATTTTTTCCCCCGGATTCAACTCCATGCGTGCCACTCCACAATCCCTCTCCTGCACCTCCCTCTCAATTACTTCAATCACTTCTTACACCTCATTCAATCCTTTTTTTATTTTTTTATATATATATATATTTGGACTTTAACTTTATTAAATAATGAAGCAAATAACCAGTTTCCTTTCAAGATTGTGTTAGATGAATTGTAATATCTTTTCAATTTTTGAAAGTATTTACGCATGGATGATAATCTTGAAAATATGAGATAGAGTTTAATTTTGAATCGTTAATTTCAAACATTCTTCTTAAACAAAAGTAACCATTTTGGACTTATATATTACGTGGAATTTTCAATCCATTTAACATAGATTGAACATAAATTCAACCCAACAAACCGAAACAAAGAACGGCTGTAAATGAGGAGAATATCAAATATATGAGGGAAACGAATAAATCAACAAAGGTTTGGCTTGGGTGCCTAGTTGAAGCAGTGAGGAGAATGAAATGGTAAAACGTGAATAACCATCGAAGAAAAGAAACTGTTCTCCATGGAAGAATCAAGAAATCTGAAATCATGGTGTGAGGCTTTCAGGTGAAACATTTGGATAGAGAGGAATGAGAGAACCAAAACATTAGAGAGATAGAAAATCCTATATTGTGCGGATGAGGAGATGTGATATCGGTGGGCAAAAACCATGTATTGTGCAAACATGAGATGCCATACTTGGGGAGTTAAGAGGTCAGTAATCCAAATGACGAGTTAGGTTAAATATCAATGGGTCAAACGATCTCTTAATGATATTCATTGTCATCAAATTTAGATTAGGTTAAAGCAGTTTTTAGGCTCAACTCAATCTGGTATGTTTCTTCAACATAAATAACTCCTCTTACATAATGAAATAAACCCAATCCAACCAATTGGTTAAGGTTATTTTGACCCTTGCTTAAATTTTTGTTTTAAGAATAAGTAAAATATTGTGATGAAAAAGAATGTATTTAATTGTTTTTGCATCTTAAATTAATATTAGCAAATCAATTTTATTTTATATTATGAAAATATTAATAGTGTTAACAAATTATTTATAACTGTTGTTAGCTAATAAATCAACCAGAAAATCATGAAATTGAGTATATATTTGTATTGGAAGAAAAAAAATATACTTTATCATATTAATGGTTAGTTTGAATTATTTTAGGTGAGTCTTAAACAAATCCAACCTATAAAGATTTTCATTTGTTTGAATTTAAATTAATCTAAATGAGTTGCAATCCAAACAGTTGTTTAATTAATATTTTTGGATCATCGAATTGGTTGAACACTCGTATTGGATGGCCACCATTCAGTCTTGCTACGGCAACATATGTCATTCCAACACATTAATGTGTTGAATTATTTTTTTTTAAAAAAAAATGTTTAGAAATATTTTAATCATACATGGTAGTGTGGTAGTTGATTTACCCTCTAACCTAACCTCCTTTCTTTATTATTGATATTATTCTTTCCAAATTCCACCCTCTCGTTAGGGAAAAAGAAACAAATGTTTGAATATTATAATGTTGTTTATATTTTCGATTTTGTTCATTTGTATCGTTGAAACGTCTATTTTGGCTTTCGTACTCTTTTCTTTAAAAAATAAAAATAAAATAAAATTGTATATTTTGTTTCGTGCTATTAATGAACTAACTGACTGACGATACGTTACTTTCTCTTTTTCTTGAGACAAATAAGTGACAATATGACGGTTTTACCTACCAAACAATCTAATAAAAAAAGTTAAGTACGAGTAAGCCTCGCTTTAATTACCAAATACGTTAAAGATGTATATCACGTATCTAACATAATAATGTAAATTAAGAATTTAATATTTTGACTAAATTGAATATTTAGAATAAAAATTTCAGGAGGAATACAACTTATTAGTAGGTAAGACATGTTTATATGAAGTTGGACATTGCTTTAAAAAGTAATTAAGGGTTATGCCTAGATCATAAGTTCGCAATTAATTAATTGTAGTTTACTCTCCAAATCATAGCTGTTTTTTTAATTAAAAACGACAGGGAGAGAGAGTAAGAGAGGGTTGGCAATGGCATCAACAAATTTCTGAGAAGCAACCATACCCTAATTTCATTATTAATTATTAATATTGAAATTTCCAATAACCTATCCAATTTCAATTTTCTTTTAATAATTAAAAATGTGGAAAATACAGGACAACTCAACCAACTCATATAATTTCATCAAACGTCTAGTTTCGAGGCAACTATCTTTCTCTATGCAGACCATATAATTAATTAATACATATGTATATTTGGAATTGACAAACTCCAACTAAATTTGTTTTTTCCTAAAAGAAAAAGAATGAATAAATAAAATTGGTGGATTATACTATACACATAATAGTACTGTTTAATCTCATCATCATATATTAAAATTAAATCCCATAGAAGCAGCATCTTGCTTTCTATATTTGACCCACAATGTCACAAACACACAGCTAATTTTGTGCTCTATGCTTCAAATCCTGTCCCCATCTCTCTTTCTATAATCATTAATTTCTTCTCTCTTAAGTCTTATCCCTATTGGAAATATATAATCATACCACATTATACTACATCAAATCAATAATATTTTGGTACATATCATCTTTTAATTATATTATTATATTATTGAATCTTGTAATTTTTCACAATCGTCAAATCAAATATATATTTAACATGAATGACAGTTTTTTTCTTTGGTGCAACAATATCAATACTATTGAAATAAGCTCATTTGATAAATCACCATAAGAAAACGAGATGAAATAAATGACGACAAAAAAAGAAAAGAAATAAAAAACTATCAAACTGACCTTAGTTTTTCTATATTTGCAAGCAAAAGCATAAAGTATAAAAGGGTTTAAGGCTAACATAAAAAAAAAAAATCCAGAGATTTGAGAACAAAAAGTAAAGTCGTCAAAAAGGGGGGAAAAATCTAAAAAGGAAATTGTAATATTTAAAAAACAAGTTCAAAAGAAATTAAAAAGATTAATAAGATGATATTTTAAAAATTATTCTGGAAGTTGGCAACTTAAAAAGTTGCTCAACGTATTCACGAGATTACTCATAATCATAAGTCATAGGATATGAATATATTTATAAGTTTCTTTACTCTTAATTTTTAATACAAAAGTGTGGCCTCTTATGTTTTGTTCTGTCCACAATGACTACATCAAATTTTTTAAAAATCTTAAAAATAAGAGACTGGGAACATGAACCCAAGCCAACTTTAAAGTTTAAACCATATTTATATAATTGATTAAGATAATATAAAGTTGAAAAAAAGTACATCATTTGATATTGTGTATCACATTATACTAACCCTACTTTATTGTAAAACTTGAGTAAAGCAATTGAAAAAAGTAAGGCTTGGACCGAATAATGAACCATTTTTTTTTTTTTTCCCTTCTTCTTTGTGTGTTTGTTGGGTATTGCTGTAGCTCCATTATTACCCCAACTCACACTTTACTTTATCCAACAAAAAAGAAAAGAAAAAAAGAAAAAAAAAAGGTTTGCGTGGCCAATGAAAACAAAAACAAGACATGATATAAGAAGACCATATAAAAAAAGTTGAAAAGGGAAATTTTGAAAAAGGAGATTGATATTGGTATTATTTCATGTGGGGGTTGAGTCACTCGCAACCCAAGGTCACGAGTTTCTTTTTCTTTTTTTCTTTTTTTTTTTTTTGTTGCGTAAACTAATTAATAAATAAAATAGAAAAGTTGATTTGAAGGGAAAAAAAAAATGGTGGTGGTGGTGGGATTTTAATTTAAAAGGAGAAAGATTTGATGGGAGAGGAGAGAATCGTGTTTGTTTGTGGGTTTCTAGGCCTTTTAATGCCCAACTTGTGTGTTATTGTAACTTCATTATGGACATTATTTCATGGTGGGGGGGGGGGGGGGGGGGGGGGGGTTAGTTTTATTTTGTAGGTTAAATATATAATTCAACTTATGGTGTACTTTCCTAATGAAGAAGAGGGGTCTATTTTGTACTTGTCTTGCCATGCATTTCATACACTTGTTTCAAAATATACCAAAATGAATCAATTTATTTGTAGATATAGCAAAATGAACATTTTGCTATATTTAAAAATACTTTCAGTAATTTTTCATTTAAAACAATTACTCAATATCATTAAAAGTAGTTTTAAAAGAATGAAAAAAAAAAAAAGACATATTTTATAAGGATTTTTAAAATTGGCAAAAGTAATTTTAACTTAAATGCTAATTCAACACTAATAAATCTAACTTAACATTTAAACAATATGAACACAAATATGGAATTTCATATTTTTACATTGTGAATATAATTTTCACAAAGTTGTTTCAAAATATATAATAAAACGAGTCAACTTATTTTCAAATATACAACTATTAGTGTCTATCATTGATAGGCAATAACATTTTGCTACTTAAAGCAATCATTCAATATCGTTAAAATTAATTTTAAAATAATAAAAACATGTTTCATATGGTATTTTTTTTTTTAAAAAAAAACTGATTTCAGTTTAAAGGGTAGTTAAAATCTAATTAATTTAAATTAACAACTAAACAAATATTAATACAAATGGTTTTTTCAACTATTGAAATGAGGTATTTGTAGCATATTGTTAACGGAGGCTTAACAAATGGGGGGGAGGGATTGTTAATATTATCCGATTATATGAATAAATATTAAAAAGAAATTAGAGTGAGTTAATTAATGTTAATGATATGATGTGATATGATGTGGTAAAGAAAAAGAGAAAAGTAGATTGGGAGACGCTATAATATTCCACATGTGATCTCGAATCTGAATTACTTTTGTGTGTGTGTGTGTGCGCGTTTTATTTTTTTAATAATTGGAATTTGGGTAACTTTCTTAAATTTATATATTAATAAATATAAATAAATGGGTTTTCAGTTTTGTGTATGGGAGAGGAGGGAATCTCATCCATCCACTCCACAAACATATAAAAACAACCTTTGAATATGTCCGACTTCGGTCGTCTCTGTCAAATGTCATTATTTCCATTTCTAACTTACACGTACAAGCCTCCCCCCCCCCCCCCCCCCACACAAAATTAATTTCTTTTTTTCTTTTTTTTTTAAATTCAAATTAACATTTTTATCCTATATTTTGCAATTTGTTCAATTTTAGTCGTTGTATTCTCTAAATTAATTTTTATCTAAATTGCCAAATTTTAGGGGTATAATTTGTTATTTTTATTTTGTTAAATAAAAACCAAGTCAAGTTTTGATAAATTTTTTTTAATGAAAAAATTAGTAAAATACTGCTATATTTGAAAATATTTTGGTTCATTTTCTTATATCTAAAAACAAGTTTTGAAAACTATAAATAAATAAATATATATAATTTTAAAAACTTGTTTTCGATTTTAGAAATTTGCTAAGAATTATACTACTTTATTTAAGAAAAAATGTAAATCATTGCAAAAAAAAAAAAGACTTAGTTAAAAAAACTAAATAATTACCAAACTAAACCATTAGAATGTCGTATAAAAAATTGAGATTCAAAATAATGTAAGAAATTAGAACTATATTTGATGTTTTCAAATAGTGTTTGGTACTAGATTTAGAAATTGAGTTATAATTTAAATAATTGTGTGAAATGTGGTTGATACTATATATTTATGAATCATAAAACTAGGTATAATTACCCACTCATATCTAGTACACAATAAAATTTCATAGATTTATTTATGAATTTGATTTATATTAAAAGGATTGTAATACATTACGAAACATAATATGTTATATTATAAACGTGATTATATTTATTTAAAAACAGAAAAAAAAAATAGAGAATCTATGATTGTAAAACAAAAAAAGGTTTATGTAATATTAGTGGTAAAAGTGTAGGTTTTAGTGTAAAGTAAATTCTTATATATATAGTGTCAGCTCCCGTACCAAGGACAATAAAAATTCCCTCTTTCTATCATCTTCAATTATGCTTTTTTTTTTTTTTTTTTTTTTTTTTACCGCTTCCACCGACTTGGATTTTGGGCATTTTGTAGGTTACTAACACACACTGGGGACTGTGGTGGGGCCTTTATTCTGCCACGTCCTCTCCCACCCTTTTTTATTTATTTTTTATTTTTTTACTGTTTGCTTCCACCCTTTTCACACTCTGACACACGATTTGTTTACAAGAGGCAGTGAAACTGAATTCTATATTGAATAATAATAATAATAAAAAAAAAAAAGAAAGAAAATTAAACGCATTAAATTCATTTTCCAATGCAAAAATGTGGCAGTGTGTCAGATGAAGGCGCATATATCGCTGCCTTCTTGACAACTCTACTCTTTAATTTCCCTATACTATATATAAAGTCTAAAACATTATAATAAAACTCATTATTTTCCTCTAATTACCCCACTATCAAATCATCTCATTAATATCCCCACCAAATACCATGTCTTTTTTTCTTACTTTTTTATTTCTTTATTTGGGTTGCCTTTTTTTTCATCCATTCATTAATAACAATAATGATATTGATAATTTTTTTCGGTTTTTTTCCTTCCTTTTTACGTATTTCAAAGTTGGATGGCTATCCATTTTTTCTTTTTACGACTTTATTTTATTCATACCCCCAACAGTTTTCTTTTCTTTGCCCTTTTGACTAAAACTAAAACTAAGCCGGCTGGTGTCTTTTTATTTTTATTTTTATTTTTAAATAAAAAATAAAAAAATTGCTTTGAAATTGATGTCCATGTCCATGTCCATGTCCATGACTTGCTTCGAGTTCATAAATTCGTCGTCACCTTTTTTAATTGAGAAAAAGAAAAAATGGAAGGGATAAGTTTTTGTTTCTGGAACTGCCATTTTATTTAAACGTCAGTTTCATAGTCATCCTCCCAACAGTAATCAAAAGGAAACGACTTAGCCCCAGAAAAGGGGGAGGAAATGGAAAACCCACCTTCTTTCCCATAATAATTGTATATGCCTGGGCTTGGCCCAATACTAGATTCATCGCATTTTTTACTTGGGCCACCGACCCAGGCCCAAGTTAACTTCTCCAACCCAAGCCCAAGCATATTCAGCGGGGAGGGAATAAAATTAATGGTGAAGTATTATATAATAATGCTGTACCTAACAGTAAAATCTTTATCACTGATATTTGAATTAATCAGTGAAGTTATTTGTTAAGTTGTGGAGTTCACAGTTATAAAATCGATAGTTTTTTTTTTTTTTTTTTGGTATGTTATAAATTTCAAAACCACTCGACTCAAAGCAAGAAGAGGAGTAGAGTTAACAACTAATTACACATCTTTGATAAAAAAAAAAATTCAAATTTATTTTTAATAAGTCGATTAATTTAAAATTTCAACCTTGTTTTTGACATATTAAACATAAAATAAAGAAATTTATGATTCACAAGAAAGTTTTGAAAGTAAATTTTAAGAGTAAATTGGTAAGATTGAATATATTATTATGTTAAGGAGTATTTTTATAAAGAAATTTATTAACAGGGTGTATACGAAAAATTCCCAATTGTAGTCAAACCTGAAAGTTTGACCGGTCTGACCAAGAGCAGGCCTCCATGTCATAGGCGAGAAAACGGATGAAGAAAAAAAATACAAGATCTTCTGGAAACTTCCGGAAAACGCGTGGGACGCAATAAAGACTCAAATTCCTTAGCGATGTGAATTTTGAAGAACTGGTATCGTACCAATTACAACAACCCTCCTTTCGTCTCATTCCAATTTCCTTGCAGTTTCTCTTTTCACACAAAATTCAATTCATATATTTATAAACGCCATGGTTTCTCCTAATTTCCATTCCAATTCCATCATTTCTCTGCAATTCTCAGCTTCGTCTTACGATTTCGAGTATTTCCGGCGTTTCGTTGTTGATTTCCCGTCATGAGCCAATATCGCCAACAAGAAATTCCTTATGGTAAGTGGTTGAAAATGGCAAAAACAAACTTCAATTACTTACATAATTATATAGTACTTTTTTATTGCGTTTAACGGCGTCGTTTTGATTTTAATTTGTTATCGGTTGTTGTTGCAGTGGGGTATCCGGCGCCGCCACCGTCGTATCCGGCGGGGGAGCAAGATAAAGTGGGGAAATCAGGGCCTTATGTTGCAGCTCCGCCTCCGGTTGGGTATCCGGTGAGAGACGGCCCACAGTACCCTCACCAAACTAATTTCACGCCCCAAACTCAATCTAGAGGAGATGGCTTCTGGAAAGGATGGTTAGTTTCTTAAATTCTAGTTTTTATTTTCAATTTTCCTCTAAATTTTCTTTAAAATGGTATTTATTTGCATGTTATCGCATATTTTTAAAAGTTGTGATAATATACATATATTTTTTTAAATTTTGTCGATACCTAACTTCATATGATACTCTAACATAAGTATCTTGTATTCTTAAACAGTACATTTAAATATATTTTTCGTGGATTGATATTTCAAAGCATGATTCTTAAATATTGAAGTCATTTATATGTACAACCTTCCATTCCTTAGTGGAAGATGAATATTTAAATCATTTAAATTATATCTTTATTGTCTATGAAAAATTGATTACTTAACTGGTCTAAGGCATGTATATTCTTGATTAAGATAAGTTTGAATTATTCATGTGGCATATATTGTTGAATAGATAGTAATGCAAAAAACTTAGTGGTAGGAGATATGTTTTATAGGTTTAATTTTAAAAAATAAAAAATAGAAAACTAGAGTCTCCTTGGATAACCATTTTATTTTTGGTTTGTGATTTTAAAAAATTAAGCTTATTTTCTTTATATTTGATTTGCATATTTTTTCAAACACAATTGAATTTTCAGTTAAATTCTAAAGAAAAACAAGTTATTAAAAGCAACATTTTTTTTTAGATTTCAAAATTTGCTTTATTTTTTTTAAACTATTAGTAAAAATTAGAAGCAGTGTCTATTTTGATGAAGTTTTGTTGAATTTTAGTTGATTAAAGTTGTGTTAAATGAGAATATTGTTTGAGTAAACTGACGTTGAATTTGATGTGTGTGTGTGTGTGTTTGTAGCTGTGCTGCGTTGTGTTGCTGCTGGGTATTGGACTGTGTCTTCTGAGGATGCTGACTTAGCTTACATTATTTGTTGTGTTGGGTTCAGAATTGAGATGAGATGACACTCATTTTTTCACTTTTAGTTTAATTTTACTCTATTTGTTATTCTTTTATTATGTATTATATATATATTATTATGTTTATGTACGCCCTCTTGTCTTTTGGGCCTTATTTTTCTGTACTTTTGCTATGTATTTTCATCATTATTCCATCCTCATTATTTTTATATCAATAAATACATTTTCTATGTAATACCATTGCCTATTCTTACCTGCCTTTGCCCCACATTTCTATATGATTCTATGTATTTATTGTATTTTAAAAAGCAATTGACAATTCCATGACCAATTCCGTCTACAGAAAATATTAATGATATAAACATAGCATTCACATTGAAAGTTTAGCCCATTAGGTGACATTGATTACAATTATGTCATATATCATTTTGTTGCCGTATAATCAACTTTTTTGTTTGTTCTATTTCAATATATATATGAGTGTATATATATTAGTATATATGTGGCTGGTTGGGAGTCAGGTTTGAAATGAGATTGGATTGTAATGTAATTTAAGATCGGTGTTCAAATTGAGCATTTTGATTTCTATTTTTAATACCAAATTCATTCTGTTCTTACTGTTATCAGTCTAATTCTTTCTTCCATCATTTTTACGTTTTACGATTTTATTCTATTTCGTGTTAGACTTCTCATACATTTCAACACTCTCTTGAGTTCTAATAATTTCGATTACATTTTCAGTCTTCAAACAATTCATATGTCAAAAGAAAAAAAAAAAAAGAAAAATAACATTCTTAGTCTCATCTAAATATAATAATTATAGCAATATACTATATTTTAGAGGTTTTTATGATTGTTATCTAATTTCAATATATATTTCATTTACTATTTCTATGAACTGCCGTACAACAATGATAAAATTACAACTTCTCAAAACAAAAAATAGACTATCGTGTTGGTCTTGGAAAACATTGAATCATTGCTACAATCAAATTAAGCGACTAAAATGCTAACAAACTCAACTTTCAAGAGATATAAAGAGAATAATTGTTTTCAAATATAGTAAAATGAGTCAAAATATTATAAATATAACCGCGTCGGTATCTCTCGGGTATAGGTGATCGGCCAAACGTGTATGAATGATAAAATGAGAACAAATATGGTTTAAGTGAAAGCATACACTGTCGATAAAGTAATAAATTTTGGAGTATGTCAAGAGTCGAATCCCACGAGACTAGCTGAGTTTGGTTTAAAGCGATGCAATCAAGTGACCTAATGTAGCCGAGGTTAAATTGTTGTGAGTTGGCGTGAATAAGACTTAAAAAGGTAAAGACAATCAATGATGGAAGTAGGGTTTCAACTATATTTTGCCTAAGTTCACCAAAACCTGAACAATGCGACCCTATCATGTTTGCATATTGTCTTACACATGGGTATAATCTTCACTTATTTATATCCTTTACCCTGTGGTGACTTTTATCTCTAAGGCCATTTCTAAGTTTTAACCTCATATTCCTTTGTGAAATCCGATACATCCTAGCCTTCTTAGTATTAGGACTTAACTATATTGCTAACTTAAGCGGCCAATTCAAATTAACAATGCTTTCCATACAACCAGCAAGAGAAATTTGTAAGTAATGCAAAACATGACATTTTAACAATTGCTCAAGCCATGAACTCCTGGAGCATCCACATAATTGAACCCTTGATGAATTTAGCTCATGAAAAAGAATAAATGAATAGTAGCAAGAGAAGAAGTACAAAATGTGCAAGAATACAAAATGAATGTGCAAGAGTAACACTCTTTAAATGACTCCCTCACTCTCTAAAAAACTACTTCACGAAAGGATTTTCCTCTCTCAAGGACTAATCCTTCCTACTTACACACGCTCTCACGGGGTAGGAAAGCCTTAAAACCTAAGAACTCCAAAGGAACTTTTGTTTTTGGAGTAAGGCTAGCAAGTTGAGTGGAGGTTCTTCTTGGAGCGGACTGATTTCGGGTGGAAGAAGCTGCATGCTTGAAAGGAAGACTTCAATTCTTTTTATAGGCTGCAAGAGAGATTAGGTAGGGTTGAAAGCCACGTTTTGGAGGCTTTCCAGTCAAATTGGCGCTGAAGAATGGTTGAAGACCGAGTAAATTGCAACTGTGGCCGACTGGTTCTATAGCGACCCGACTTCCTAGGACTTATACTAGGTCATTACACTACATGCATGCAAACATCTCAAACACAACCATTTTCATAATTTAGACTAAAACCAAAATAATTTCATAAATTAGATAAATTTTATTAAATCTAAATAACTGAAAATCTTTGATCGGGCACCCTTAGAATTTAAAACAAAACTGTAAATTTGTATAAACTTCTAGTAGTGTAGAAAAATTGACATTCTGATTTCAAACCTCAAGACTGTGAGTTTAAAACATGAAGACATGTGCAGAAGCATCTAATTAGTTCTAATGGCACGGTCACATATCCTTCTTGTCATACGCCTGTTTGTCCTTGCTTTTATCTAAAAAAATGTAACATAAGAAAGGGTGAGTATAAAAATACTCGATAAGTAACCCCACTACTGGGGTCAGGTTGTGCAATCACATGCAAACATGAACTAAGGTGTCTCCTTTCCCCTAGATGTGCCTTAATCTTTTGCACACGAGGTCTGAGGTATATCTTTCATAAACATTGAACCATCTGGGTATGCATTACTTTCACACCCCAATCATGTCACATCCTCTCCCAAGTATGCTTTTAGCCTTGGAAAGAATGGGAAGACAGCAAGTATCGACCATTTAACAACAATTACTGTCAAACCTATACTCTTCCTTAACTCTTAGATTATAACACTTGATAAACAGTTAATAAATAAATTTCGTAATTATCCAATTAGAATGAAGACTTGGACGCTTACCTCAATGACAATCCCTCAACGCATGGTTCACTAGCACTTGGATGTTCTTAGGCCTTCTTCCTCGGCCACTTTAACCCTTGCACACGTTCTTTGCTTAGGCTTTGGACGCCTACTAAAAACACTTCAATGCATCAAGCCTCTTCAAACCAACTCCTCATGAATGCATCATAGGTCTTCAAGCCTAGCACTTTTGCCTCATACTTAGGCTCGACTACCCTATGATTGTTCCACGTGTAGCTTCGACGCTCAACATCAACACTTAGGCCTTTTTCACATGGTTTCTCCCTTCCACGCCTAACTCCCATCACTTGAACATCACTTGGCCGGCTACTTATCACCTCCTTTACCACTTGACTAGCTTGTTTTCAAGCTCAATGCCTAGTTCACGAATCAAGCCAATTCTCATGCTAACTCCAACTCTTAGGCCCTTTATGTGGCATCTTCTCCATGCATCCTTGAGCCTAAACAAAAAGAAATTTTGCCAAATCCACACACTATTTCAACTTACTTGGCTTATCAACTTAAAAATAAAAACAAAGCTTACAAATCATCTCTAAAAATATTGGGATGTGGACCATAGTTATGTATGCACATAACTCATTGGACGTACACCCCAATTCACTCTACACATATGTCATAATTTCATGCAATATTTACATATGTGTGAGTCCCAGGTCATGCTAACTCAAAATTGCTCCTAGTACATCACTTTCATGTACCAATTCAAGTACGTAACAAAATATTTCCATTTTATAATGAATCTAATTTTTGCAACGTTCTAAAGCATTACTTAGAATTATTTATCTCAAAGTTAAGCCCAATTAAATTAGCAATCTGAACCACAAACAATGAATCCAACCCAACTAGGTCCACAGAGAGGCGGAATCACAGCAGTGCTGGTGAAGACCGACGCTCTGTTGAACGGAGGAGAGAGAGAGTCCAGCTTTCGTTTCAGATGACGGCGACTAGGGCTGAGCGAAGACGCGAGCAACTGACAGTTGAGGCAAAACCCGGCGGCGACTAACGACACAAATCGCACGTAACCCACAGACGGCGCGGTTATAACCCACGAACGGCGTGGACGGGATCTGGCTTCACTCGCAACCGGCGAGCACGACCTGGCGAACGGCTGGGGGCGGACGTTGAGCTGCCGGCGAATTAGGACGCAGAAGGGAGAGAGACGTCGGGGAAGGAAGAAGAAAAAAAAAAGTGAATATTATTATCATTTTTTTAACGTGGCACGTGTATCGAGACCTACATTTCTTTTTCTCATTTCCCATTTCTTTTCTAAAACCATAAATAAATATATATATAAATTTCATTTTTCCAAAACAAAATATACAACTTATTTAATATATTTTTCAACACATCAAATCCAATCCTTCACGTCTACTTAATTTAATTCAAATTATCCCTAACAAAGTAATTCTACCAACTTTAAATTTCAATCTCCTTCAAATTAACAATCTTTTAAATCTCACCAAATTTCAAATCTTTAAATTAAATTCAACTTCTAAATCTTCCAAGATAAATTCAATTTTCTACTAATTGAATTAAATTCAAATATTTTATTACGGTCAACATATTTCAATTAAGCCTTACAAATTCAAATAATTGCCTAAATAAAAATTACCTAAAAAAATTTGGATGTCACGAGTTCAATGTTTCTGAAATTAGGGTTTTGATGCAAGGGCATCCTATGTTGATGATGCAGGAGCATCAATAGTCATTTATGTAAAATGCCAAATAATCAATGTCTCTAAAACATGTTTAATATGTCAAAATTAGACTATAAGCATCCAAAAGACCTTACTCTCAACTAATTAATCTATTCAACACTGTTTAGCACACACTATAAGAAATTTTAACATACAATAGACCATATTTCCCAATAAACACTACTGAACCTAAAACACATGTATTTTTGGCATTAATCAATAGGCATAAATGAACTATTATTATATATCATTGTCTATTAGTGATATACACTAATAGAT
Source organism: Citrullus mucosospermus (assembly GCA_030954485.1). Lineage (NCBI taxonomy): Eukaryota > Viridiplantae > Streptophyta > Magnoliopsida > Cucurbitales > Cucurbitaceae > Citrullus > Citrullus mucosospermus. Next base: position 37,380,283 of record CM062063.1, on the reverse strand, counting down.
GTTTATTAGTGTCTATCATCAATAGAAAATTACATTTTGTTATATTTGAAAACATTTCCAATAATTTTGTCATTTAAAGCAATTATCCATAAATTTTTATATAATAAAGAATTAATAAATATCTATCATTAACACAAGATTTTTACGTTTAACAATTTACTAATCTACCATTTAAATGTCTATTTGACTGAGAGACGTGTATAGTCGAGACAAGTTGATGGGTCTTTTCGATTTTTCAAACCTTTTGGTAAGGTTGGACTCAAACTTTCGCTATTTATGCAAATCTTTCTTGTTTGTGCTACATTTTAGATTATTGCACTAGCAATTGCAAATTTTAAGGATGAGTTTTATATATAGTAATTTAAGCAATTTGGTTAAAGAATATGATTGGTTCCTACATGGGATTAAAGTAACAATTTAGTGCACAGACATTAGTATAAGACCTTGTAACTTTATATTTCAGGTTTGCAAGAGTTTAGTATATAATAATTTAGACAATGCAGTTATTAATTTGTAAGGAGTAATACACTGTATGTAACAAAAACATCTCTAAAATATAATAATACATACTTGTTTTACGTGCGTAGGTTGGTAAGTTGCATAAGGACTAAATATATTTATAAAATCCAATAACTAAATCTACCAATGATAAGAATTAGATTAAAAACCCATATTTATAAGTGTAAAGTAAGTTCTATTATAGCTCTGTTGATTGATAAACATTTTTAGATTATAGGTTTTCGGTTGCTCACTCTATACAAATAGTTAAGTGACCTTGATCTTTTTAATTCAAAAAGAAAAAAGAAAAAAAGAAAAAAAGAGGGGGCATTTAAAGTGGCGAAAACTTGTGCTAAAGTAAGAAATAAAGATAGTTAAGGTTAAATAAAGATAGTTAAGGTTACAAAGTCACTTAACTGTCGATACACACTACACCTAATATCCATCGTTTACTGCTACGGCTACTAGGTATCTAATGCCATTCGCGTATTAACGTTAATGTCACCCTGCTAGAGTGCTCTCGCTTTTGGTATTCGTTATGATCTCTATGCATTTTACTAGATATAAGTTCCACTAACGATCTTTTGCTGTATTTGATTTTTTTTTTCTTAATAATTCAAATGCCATAAAATACGAACCAAGATCCGTGCTATGAAAATAAAAATAAAAATTTTTCTTGAAGGAAAATTATCATAAAGTATATACTCACGTTTAAAAAGTTAGAATTATCCGGATTTGAATTGAAAAGAAAGAGGACAAGAGATTGACGGTTGAAAAGATGGGGGTGAAGCTTGTAAATTTGCCTTTTAGTTGGGCCCTCGTAGGTAATTTTGCCAAAGTACAGAGTGTTCATCTTCTTCACTGTTGGCGCCAGAAGAAACGAAAATCAAAGCAACTCAACTCTGAAACACGAACCTTTCTTCTCCCAACAGAGCTTCTTCCCTCACCTATTTCTCTCTCCAACCTGAGAAAAGTGAGGTTCAGACTTCAGAGGGCTTATCCAGATTCCTAAATAACACAAATTACTCAAAAGGGTCTGTCTTCTTCCTCAAAAGCACTGGACTGTCATATTTGTTTATGCAGAAATTTCATTTTAGCGGCAAAAAAGCAAAAGCAAAAGCTAAAGCACCCACACTGCTCGTTCTTTGCATTCTACCTTTTTCCCCCTAATTCCTTATCAAACTCCAAAGCAACTCAATCATCCGACGCACTACACTATTCCAATTCTTTTCTTACTCGCGGAGCAATCCAAAAGCTCTTCCCCCCCCTCCTCCAATTGCCCCACCTCACACTCAAAGCATCTCTCCACTTCTTTCTTCTCTACTACATAAACATGGTCTTCCCTACTTTCTTCCGCATTTGCACAAACTCAGACTCAACCCCATTTCATGAAATTTCGACTTACATACACAACGACGGTGTTTCGTTCGGTTTAGCAAATCCATCAGCTGGAAGAATTGCCAGGTTGTTGAGGCTTGCGAAGCCAAGTTATGGCGAGTTCCAGTGGGAGCAAGAACGAGGTGGGCCCGCCTCGTTCGTTGTCTCGGCGGGTGACGCGTACGCCGACTCGGATGGTTGAGTTGCCTGAGGACAATTCTGGGATTGACAGTGAGCTGGTGCCATCGTCGCTTGCGTCCATTGCCCCCATTCTCCGCGTGGCCAACGAGATTGAGCCTGAAAATCCTAGAGTCGCCTATCTCTGTAATCACTCTAACCAACATCATTGTTTGAATGCCACTCTTATTAGAAACCGATAGATTTTAGTATACGGCATTTTCTATTGCTTTTATTACATACATACTAGCAAATGACTGAAATCCTGGCATAGCTGACTCTTTTGCTTGAATTTTCTTGATCATTCGACGCATTTTTATGATTTAATTCTTTCAGTCTCACCCCCAATTTGGTATGGTGGTGGCACTGGAGGGAAGTTGATCTGAACTTCCTCTACTGCTACCAATGGCTGCAAGAAGAAACCAGTCCTCTCAGTAAGAGATGTGAAAATAGGAACAAAGACAAGGTAGACATTGTTAGTGTTTGATTTAGGAAGTCTCCGAATCATCACTAGGAAGAATGGTTATGACGAAACCATATCATGCTATACACAGCGCGAAAATACGAAGTAGAACAATCTAGCCTCCACATTGTCAATTTAGAGACTAAAATGATGAAAATATGAACATAGAAGCACAAATCTTTTCTAGATGTAAGATGTAACTGGATGGGTTGTTTTTTAGCTTTCTTCCACCATAATAATCTGCTAGGATCATTAGCTATGGAAGTGGAGCAGTTTTTAAATGAAATCATCTTGTACATTGAAAAAGAAACTCTGGATATGACAATTTGCCACAGGGTATGCTAGATGACACAAGATTATGCAGAAATAGGTTAGTTGGCTGTTCAAATGCTTACCTCGTCACCATCCCACCAATGGAACCAAACCTTCAATATTATACTTTGATGATGCCATCTGTCATTCTCAAGGAATTTATTGTTTTTTTTTTGCCCTTTTAAATCAAGGTGCAGAAGAAAGTGAAAGTGTGCATCCAAGTTAGACTAATAAGTACGACATATTGAGAGCCAGGTTAATATGATGAATACAGAATCATTGCCAAAGACTCGAGCCCAAGGACTTAGACTTTTGAAGACATTCAAAATGGCACGGGTGATTTATCACCTGTTTTTGAACCACTTGCTGGTCACCCAGTGTCTACGTATGTTGACTCTCTTGAACTTTAGGCTTCTCTTTTACGATTCACTTCATTATTTTTCCATAAGCAGGCTAACTCACTCTTGTTTTTGTCCAACTGATCCGCTAGACACTAGGCTGTTAACTTCCATCTTTAAGGATCATATCGGTACTTACTATACATCTAGCATCCAACTTTACAACTTACATGCTTGGGAGATCAAATGGAGCTCCATTTAGATTCCATCATTGAGAAATATAAAATATAACCAATAAAGGGAGCAATGAGATACTGGTCTGGTGATTGATTTTGTTCCTTGACAATAACATGACCTACAAAATAGTAATTATGCCGATGAGGCTGACTAGACAATACATTCAAATTTTTATGCATCGGCTCATCCGTGATTTATGAGGCAATGCTTCTGATTCAAAATAGATAAGGGTTCAAACTGCAAACATTTTCATGTCTACAGTGATGGTTAGAAGAGGCAGGGATGGTCTGCCTTTGCCACCACCATTCCTTTCTCTCTCTGTGATTTAGTTATCGTGGCAAGGCAAGCTTGGAACAGCTCCATCACTTAAATTTGAAGGACTTCAAATCTTTTGTTTTGTATATTATGACATTTCTAATCTCTAGAACACAATATATATCTTCATTGAAAATTATTGGAATATACAAGACAAGTTCTTCCTTCATGCGAAGCGTCCAAACCATAGAGTCTCCAAGCGACTGTGTTTCAAATGATTTTTGACTTTGTAGACTTTAAATTAGCCTCTTTGTCAGAGTTACCCCCTTTCCATAATACAGGAGTAACGTCTACCTAGCAGTCTACTATGATATGAGGGGAAGAAGCCGCATCTCATGATTTAGAGAACTATTAAGGGAGTATGCTGAATGGATACTAAAAACTTTCATCTATTGACTTCCTCTGCCGTTTAATTTTTACCTTTATTCTTCACTGATAAACGATGCTTACAAAAAGTTTCCTTTGCGTAACTTGTTCTTCTGCAGATTTAGTAAAAGAAATATTACAGCTGGATCTTGTTATAATTGTGCTCATGTTATGAAACGGATGGTGTAGATGATCTTGTTTTGTTTTGTCCTGCAGTGGTATTTAGCTAAAATCATGACTAAAATTGTATTCCTTGTTACTTTATTTGTAGGCCGCTTCCATGCATTTGAGAAGGCCCATAAAATGGATCCAACATCAAGTGGACGGGGTGTTCGACAATTCAAGACTTATTTGTTACACAGACTTGAAAAAGTATACCTTCTAATATCATACTGTTTCTAGATATGGTCATGAAGTTAACTTTAATCTGCTCAAGTAAACTTTTAATCGGTTCTAGATAATTACTTAAATCATAAATTACTGCTTTACATTTACATTATTTATTTATTTATTATTATTTTTTTAAACAACAACTACTACAACAACAATAATAATTTTTATAAAAAAAAATTAATTTAAAGAATATGAAGCATAGACATTTTAGTGTGGGCAATGGTGTGTGCTTTGTTATGGGTTTTATGGGGAGAGAGAAATAACAAAGTGTTTAGAGGGTTGAAGAGGGACCCTAGTGATGTTTGGTCCTTGGTCAAGTTTTATCCCTTTGGGCTTTGATTTCAAAGATCTTTTATAACTACTCTTTAGGCAACATTTTACAAAGTAGACCCCTTTTCTTTAATAGGGGTTTTTTTGTGGACCTGGTTTCTTGTATTCCCTTGTATTCTTTCATTTTTTCGAGATAAAAATAGTTATTTCTATATATCAAAAAAAGACTTGGTAGACACTAGTCGAGCAAATTCAGCCCCAAGGGGAGGCCCCATTGGCAAGGGCTTGAGGTCTCCTTTCCATACTGGCTTAGAAGTTAGAAGTGCCAAGTTTGAACCTTTGAGTGAGTTTAATGTCAAAATCCCTTGATGTCTCCCGAGTTTGAGCCTTGGGGGCGCCCATTGGTCTCTTCAGGTATGAGAGAGGAAAACTCCAACTCCTAGTTATAGAAAAAGGGAAAAAAAGGACACTAGATGAGCAAATTGAACATGACTTCAACCCTTTTTGGATACATGTTAGCTTTGTCTAAGCCCAGTTAATAGGTGTTTTTGAGACTCCTGACAAACAATCATTAGATATATGAACTAAACTATTTGAACTTTTATTTAGAACAAAATAGGGATATAGAACAAAATTAATAAATTTTGAGAGTAAAATTGTGCTCTTTAGGATATAAATACATATGCTTATAAACATGTCCTTTTCATGTCTATGTCTTAGATTTTAAGAAAATGATGTGTCGTGGTGTCATTTCTATATCCGTAGTTCGCTCAAGTTAATATGTGCATTTAGAGTTCCTTTCCTTTCCTTTCTTTCAGCTTTCTTTTTATTATTTTTGTCCCTTTCTTTCTTGATGATCACTACAAACTATCATAGCCTACAAATTAAAATTCTATACAAAACATCACACCGTATTGTCAAAAGTTTCCTGCATCATTTTTCCTCGTCCCTGCTATTTTCCATTTTCTGGAAGCACAGTGTTTCATCATTAAGCATCCGTATAAATTATGCATAATTTTTCAAGAAGCTTTTGGAGACATGCATGATATATCTTTCTCCTTGGGTGAAAGGCGCAATAAGCTCCTCAAGTTTCTCTTTTTTGAATGATAAGAGTTTTGGAACATTTAAAGATAACGTTTTACCCATATAACATTTGATTGATTCAAGACATCGAGGGATCAATGCAAATTTGTATTTGTTACAGGAAGAATATGAAACAGAACCAATACTTGAAAGACATGATGTTCAAGAAATTCAGGCTTTTTACCAGAGATTCTATAAGCAGAATATTGAAGGAGGAGAATATACCAAACGACCGTGAGTTTTGCTTTTCATCTTTTATATGTCATAGTTTTGGTTTGCACACGGTTTACACCCTTTGATCTCTTTTGAGGCTTGAAGAGAAGAGATGGCTAAGTATTATCAGATAGCAACCGTACTGTATGAAGTACTAAAGACAGTGGTACCTAGCTCAAAAATTGACGAAAAGGCATGAGTCTTCAAACTTCCTATGCAATAAATAATTTAATTCCTCTAAAAAAATATGAAATAGTTTGTTTGATTTGTTGTCACAGACTGAGCAATATGCCAAGGAGGTTCAGAGGAAGAAAGAACAGCATGAACATTATAACATTCTCCCCTTGTTTGCTTTGGCGGTTAAACCAGCTATCATGGAACTTCCCGAGGTTAATATCAGAAGTCTATATAATATTGTGTTTTCTTTATTTCATAACTTAATTTTTGTGCCCTATACTCACTTTCATCAATATTGTATAGATTGAAGCAGCAATTGAAGCATTACAGAAGGTGAACAATCTTCCAATGCCCAAAATTCATTCAGCCAGCAATCCCGATGAAAATACGTCTGTGCCAACAGAGAGGGTGAAACCTGTAAATGATATACTTGATTGGCTGTCCTCTATTTTTGGGTTTCAGGTAACTTGTCTTTTGGGGACTCTAGTTGCAATGGAATTTCTTTTAGTGCTACTGATGGTTGTTTCTGGAGTTTAGCTGGCTATAATCTCAATATATTGGGGTGTGTTTAGAGTTTATTTGATATTAGATACAATATCGAGTCTTAGTTTCTTATATTTTGTGAATCTGTGAATTTGTGAACCAAATTCCAATCCCCATACCATTCGTACAATCATCTGCAAATTTGACTCAAGGCTGTTTACTGCGTTTTCATTTTTCCAGTTAAAGTTCACATGTTGGGGATTTGTCCATGATATTTGAGATTGATGTTTTTTCTTCTCTCTCTCTCTCTCTCTCTCTATAAAAAAGATCGATGTTTTCTTTTTTACTAAAATTTTAAATTTTTATTTATTGGATTCACTTTCTCAGGTTTAAAATTCTCTTAGATTTGTTACGTCCATCTTTAGTGAGTCTAGATGTGTCACTATAAGGATATAGTAGAAGGAAAGATAAGATCTGCTAACTTCTATCATGTCTTCTTTGGATATGAAGAAAGGAAATGTAGCAAACCAGAGGGAACACTTAATTCTGCTTCTTGCAAATATTGATATAAGGAATAAGAATCCGCAAGTTCCTCACCAGGTAAAACATTTTGCAGATGAGTGATACTCCGCACTGTTGGGTTTATGATGTGATCGCACTTTACTATGAGAATCCGTGATCTGCATCTCATTTTAATATTACTTGCTTGATGCAGCTAAAAAGTGGCACTGTACAGCAACTGCATGAAAAAATCTTTAAGAACTATATTTCATGGTGTAACTATCTTCGTTGCAAGCCAAACCTTGGGTATATCTTCTTACCATAAATATCGTCAGCATTAATTAATGTCTTGGTTTTTCTATTAAATTTCATTCATTCTGTTATTCCGTGTTTTGCTTTTATATTGTTATTACATTCACATGCTCACAACTATGGAATGCCTTTATTTATTTATTTTATATTTTTCTGAGAACATGTGAATGTCTTATTTAAGCATGTATTTTACATTATTACTCATAATTTGGGTAAAATTCATTATGGAATCTGAACATTTGAGAGCTGCTACTGTGTTCATGATTTATGCATTCGGGTTTCCTCTTGGTCATCACTCTTGCAGCTTATCTACTAAATAAATGGTCTATTTTACCTTTCAGGTTTCCCCATGAATGTGACCGGCAACAGTTGCAGCTTATTTATATTGGACTTCATCTTCTTATCTGGGGCGAAGCTTCAAATATTCGCTTCATGCCTGAATGTTTATGCTACATTTTCCACAATGTATGTGTATCTTCCTATCATATTGTTATTTACTTATAATGTTTGATGAATTTCTTTTCATTGTTAGTTCTCAAACGCTTGGTGTCCTTGATGTCATTAATATATCGATTAAAATTGCTGTATCTGTTACTAGTATTTACTAGCGCCATCTTGACCTGGTCATGAATAGTTTAGTACGATTGCCATAATCATCTTCATCATTATTCAGAAGTCTGATTAGCCTTAAATTCGATAATTGATTTGTACTTTCAATTTTTCTGAAGAGTTATGTTAACAATCATCTTTTCCTGCAAGTTAGATCACATTATAATGTTCATAGGGAATTACATAAAAGACGAGACAGGGTAATGGTACAGGGTGGAGGCTGGATTTAACTCCAATTATACATGTCGAGCTAATTAACAATTATTTGCATTGGAGTCAACAAGTGATGGGTTCATAGGCTCTAAGTAGATGCCAGTAAGTTAGGGGAATTGGAGCTGAGCGAGAGTTTCAGAAGCATGCCAAGAAACAGGGGGGAAGAGCAGAGTAAAAAAGAGGAGGTGCGAGGAACTTTTATCTGATGAGGCCTACATTCTGAATTGTAATCTTATGTTAGCAGATACACCCCATGGGGTTTGGCCAATTCATTGATTATTCTTATTTTTAGAAGAATCCTACTCGTTCTATACATTAAAGTTCAATATATACAGGAATACTTGAAAGTCCTAAACTAAGAATAGTAAAATAAAATTACAATAAAGGACAAAAGACTATTAAGCTCCTATATTTACACTTGTATACCATAACAATTATACCAAAATCTTGCTGACAATGGATCTCATCAGTTCACTACTTAGCTACCATTTGTAACATCTTGACGAATTTCATGAATTAGAATTTCAAGTACAGGGACAGGATGTGTGATAGAAATGTACTTGTATAGATCACTTATTGTGTGCACTTATTCACCCAAGAAAAGATGCTGTGTGGCAGAGCACATTTAAGGGTGAAACCAAGTTAGTTGTAAGTGTAACAAATTGAAGGGGAAAGAAGCAATTAGGTTTGGATTAAGGGATTAAGGGAATTTGTGAAGATGGAGAGAGATCCACCAAGGTTGAATGTGGAATACAAGTTGATATCTTCGATTATCTTAAAAAATGATCTTTTGTGAACTGATCTCCTCATCAGTAATCACATTGTCTAAACTGTTACCTTTTTCAATTTAAATCATTGTTTCTAAAAGTTCTTAACGTATTGTTATTTGAGAATGCTCAATCTTACTCTTGTTTACTCAATATGCAAGATGGCCAACGTTGTCTATGGGATTCTTTATAGCAATGTCCATCCTGTTAGTGGAGAATCGTTTCAAGAGGCAGAAGCACGTGATGAGGAATCATTTTTGAGGGAAGTTATAACTCCAATTTACCAAGTTCTTCTGATGGTAATCACATCTTCTATTTGATCAATTTACTTGTTCCCAAAGTTTGATAAGATTTCTAAGAATTATTTACTTGGTACAAAAGGAAGCAAAGAGAAACAAAGGAGGTAAGGCCAGTCATTCTACCTGGCGGAACTATGATGATCTCAATGAGTATTTTTGGTAAGCTTCACCTATAAGTAAATTCATATTGAGCTTTTGATAATATGTACTTGAAATTTTATTTGGATCTAGGTCTGACAAATGTTTCAACCTTGGATGGCCTATGAACCCCAAATCAGATTTTTTTAGGCATTCAGATTCTATACTACCTGCAAATGCGGTCTCTCTCTCTCTCTCACACACTCTTTCTTTGTGCTAGTTGATTTATACATTGTTCTCTTAGCAGCAGATTAATCCAGCTGTAAAATGTCTTCATAAAAATTGTTGCGCATGCTTGTCTTCTGCTATGTACTTGTTTACATAATTATGAAACATTAACGTAGAACTTTATTTGAATTTTAGAATCCTAACCAAGTTGCTGCTGGAAAGAGGAAGCCTAAAACAAATTTTGTTGAAGTCCGTACCTTTTTGCATCTTTATAGAAGCTTTGACAGAATGTGGATATTCTTTATATTGGCATACCAGGTTTTGTCAACCTTTTGGCTTTCTTTATATTACTTTTTTAAATCATCTTTTTTCATGGAACGCAATATCATCTATAACTTCATGATTTCAGGCTATGGTAATAATTGCCTGGAGTCCTGGTGGATCTCTTGTTGCAGTTTTTTATCCTGATGTCTTCAAGAGTGTTTTAAGCATATTTATTACTGCTGCAATTCTTAATTTTTTGAGAGGTATGACTTCAATCCGGATTACATTCTGACTTCGGTTTTGTATAATTGTCCAGAATGTGGTACATAAATTACAGATTCTTGTTAAGCTTTCTTTTGATGACTGTCAAGTATTATCTTAGGTGATGATTAAAGTTGTATGGAAATTTTCATTTTGATGTGCTTTCTCTGCAGCTACTCTGGATATAATTCTAAGTTGGATTGCATGGAGGAGCTTGAAATTTACCCAAATACTACGTTATCTTCTAAAGTTTATAGTGGCAGCAGCGTGGGTTGTGGTTTTGCCTATTGCTTATTTTAATACCGTGCAAAATCCCACTGGACTTGTGAAGTTCTTCAGTAGTTGGGCTGCGGACTGGCAGAACCAGTCATTTTACAACTATGCTGTTGCAGTATATTTGATACCAAATATATTGTCTTGCTTACTATTTTTGCTTCCACCTTTGAGAAAAAAGATGGAGCGTTCAAATTGGCGAATTATCACATTACTAATGTGGTGGGCTCAGGTCAGTATGTTTTACATTCATTACTTTCAATTGAATTCCTTGTTTGCTCGTTGTTTAGACGCTTTATGTCTTAAGTCTGGCTCTTGTTTTATTTTTCATCTCATATTATAGGTCCAGTTCTTTTTATTCTCTTGTCTGATGTTTGGTTTGGCCATACTGCAGCCTAAACTTTATATAGGAAGAGGCATGCATGAAGACATGTTCTCATTGTTGAAGTAAGTATACCTCTGTGTATTTATTCCTTTACTTCCAACTTATCACAAGGAGTTGAGGGAAGTTCCATTCTAGTGCTGCTACAGTTCTAGCATTGCAAACTGTGACTCCGATTTTAGGTTTTATTTGAAATTTCTTTATAGTCTAACATAGGATCTTATGCTACAGAGCTTTTTGGGTGTTCTGCTTTGCTACCTGTCACTCCTTTCCATAATTTGTTTTGTTGACAAAATTTTCTTGGGTTCAGGTATTCACTGTTTTGGATTCTTCTGCTTATCAGTAAGCTAGCATTCAGCTACTATGTGGAGGTGATTTTTCTTATCAACCAATAATTTGATTGTATTATCTTATAGCATTCTGCGCTTTAATGTTTAGTTTCTGATTTCTTTAATCAGTCCTTCCTTTTGTTTGTTTTCTTTGATTCAGCCCTTGCATGGGTTTGTCTAGTTGTAGTTTTGGAGTTATTGGTCGCATTTTGTGCTAAAAGTATTTTTTCTCTTATTCATCTTTGATAAAAAGAGTTTCTCAAATAGAAGAAACACCCATTACAAATAAGAAAATAAATATACAATAAGGGAAAAAATAAATACAGTAAATATTCCACAGTAAATACAATGAAAATATCAACAAAGAAAATAATCAACACTCCCCCTCAAGCTGGTTTAAAGATATCATTCATAGCCAGCTTGTCAATCAACTTGTTGAATTGCCACTTAGGAAGACCTTTAGTCAGTACATCTACAATTTGCTCTGTTGTTGGACGGTAGGGAGTGCATATACTCCTGCATCAATCTTCTCCTTTATAAAATGTTTATCGACTCAATATGTTTTGTCCTATAATGAAGGACTGGATTGTGGGTAATGGAGATTACTTCCTTGTTATCACAGTAAATGCGCATGGGATTGTCCGAGAAAATTTCAACTCTTCCAATAGTCTTTTTATCCATATGCCCTTACAAATACCATGGTCTAATGCCCTAAATTTTGCTTCAGTGCTACTCCTTGCTACCACACTTTGCTTTTTACTATGCTAAGTAACTAAATTTCCTCCAACAAAGGAGCAATAACCAGAAGTCAATCTTTTATTGGTCAAGCTACCTGCCCAATCAACATCAATGTAAACCTCAACATGTAGGTGGTCATGTTACTTAAAAAAGATGCCTTTTCCTAGGGTACCTTTCAAATATCTCAAGATTCTAAAAACAACTTCAAAGTGAGTTGGCCCAGGGGCATGCATGAACTGACTTACCATACTAACTACAAAAGCAATGTTAGGACATGTGTGAGAAAGGTATATGAGTCTTCCCACAAGTCTCTGGTACTTTTCTTTTTCTTTTACCTCTTTTCAGTTGCAGCTTCCAATTTTAAGTTCTGCCCAATGGGAGTTTTTGCTACCCTGCATCCCAGTAAACCTGTTTCTTTGAATAGATCAAGGAGATACTTCCTTTGGTTGACAAGAATGCTGCTTTTGGACCTAGCAAACTTCATGCCTAGGAAGTACTTTAATGATCCCAGGTCTTTGATTTGGAAATCATTTGTCGACTTTTTCTTCACGATAGTAATTCTTATCTCATCATTACCTGTAAGTATGATATCATCAACATATACTATCAACACAACAACCTTGTCATTTCCAGTATGCTTATAGAACTTAGTGTGGTCGACTTGACTTTGGTTGAATCCATAGCTTGTGACTACCTTTCCAAAACGTTCAAACCAGGCTCTAGGAAACTGTTTAAGGCCGTAACTTTAACTTGCACACTTTGTTAACCCCAAGGTCCACTTCAAAGCCGAGTGGAAAGTCCATAAATACCTCTTCTTCAAGATCCCCATTGAGAAAGGCATTCTCAAAATTTTTTTAGCCCAAATTCTCTTCAAGGGAAACATCTATCCTTGAAGAGTGATTTAACCGAGAATTTTCCAGACGATTCCAAATTCCAGATTCGATAACGGGACTTTGGTGCTTCTCTCTCTATTTTTAATTTTATTTATTATAGAAAAATATAAATGAAACTAAATGGTTAATATATGGTTACTCATCCGCTGTGGGTCAGCTTGATTTAATGGTTAATAAGGGTCAATGACTTAGAGGGAAATAGTTTGGGTCATGGTGGCCACTTACTTAAGATTTAACATCCTATGAGTTTTGTTTTGACAACAAAATATGGTAGGATCAGACAGTTGTCCCATGAGATTAGTTGAGGTACGTTCAAGCTAGCAATATATATATATATATATATATGTAGCTTATGGGTTATCTTCTACTCTTCTAAATAAATTATTACTCATGTTGGGTAAATCCTTTTAATAAATCTGGTTCCCTGACTGGTTTAATTATACATTGAAAATTAAATTCTTTTCACATTCATTACAAGCATTTTGGATGGGCTCAGAAAAAGTTAAACGTTTTTTTCATTTATGTGTATCTGAAAATAAACTACTCTTCAAATACAATATGATATTTTCTATTATTTAAGTTTAGTTTTTATTTTGCACATCTCGGAGATTTTAGCATCATTGTTGGTGGGCCACCCCTTTTGTGGTACCAAGAAAACTATTTGGCTGGCCATTATTCGTGCTTTCTTGTGGGGCTTATGGAGAGAGCGGAACAGACAAATTTTTCATGATTCCTTTATCTCTTTTCCTTGTTTTATGGAGAATGTTTTATCTACTGCTTTATCTTGGTGTAAAACGCAGCCCCCATTTAATTATTTCAGCTTATCTTTTTTAGTTAACAATTGACTATCGCTCATGTAGCTCTTGTACTTCTTGGGGTTTATTCCCCTTTATATATAAAATGTTTCTTTTACAAAAAAAAAGGTTTAGTTTTTATTTTGCAGTCAAGGCTGAATTTAATTGTGAAATATATCTTGTTTAGATTCAGGGGATGGGTTGTTTCCCAGAAATTATCCAAGTGGAACAATTAAGATTGAAGAAATAAAAGAAGGATGTGAACTTCTATTAGTCCTTACCTCTCTATGTCCTGTTGGACTGGAAACTGAATTGTTTTTATTTGATACAATAAATGCAGGAACTAAGCATGACATAACTAAATTTCGTTATTGTTTATACTGTGGAATTATTTTGACTATCTTTAGGGGAGAAATTTATATCTTCCAGAATCTTATGTTTATTATTTTCATTTGAATAGATATATCCGCTCATTGGTCCTACAAAGTTGATTATGTCGATGCATATTGATAATTATCAATGGCATGAGTTCTTTCCACATGGTAACATTTTGTTATTCTAAAAAATATTAAAGTTTAAGATGCTATTGCTGTTACTAATGGTTATTTTGGAATAATGACAGTGTCATATAATGTTGGGGTTATTATAGCAATATGGGCTCCAATTGTCCTGGTAAGTGAGCTAGAATTTCATGACTGTACGATGGACTACATTTGGATACTTGTTCCGCTATTGCTATACATCATATGACAATATGACATGTTTACTAATGTTATGTTTCTATTGTTATGTCTAGGTTTATTTTATGGATGCACAAATTTGGTATGCAATATTTTCAACCATTTTTGGAGGTATTCATGGAGCCTTCAGCCATCTGGGTGAGGTTAGTGCCAAGTATCTTTCTAACAAGTGAAAATTATACCATTGTCAACAGTTAAAGAATAGCTAGTAATACATTTTTCTGTTTTCTTTGTGAAGGAAACAAATAAATACATTTTTCTTTTTGGGTGCAGTAAAATTGAAGAACAGTTAATCGACTGTAGAATTTAGAACTGGGTGAATGGAATTTTTCTCGTGATATTATTTTCTAACTTTGGTATTTTTTAGATAAGGACACTTGGCATGCTGCGATCCAGGTTTGAGGCCATTCCTTCAGCCTTTAGTGAACGACTGGTTCCATCATCAGATAGGGATTCCAAAGGGAAGAACCTGGTACTGTTAGTTTCTAAATCATTTATATATCCCTTTCCCTTTGATTATAAACTTCAGATAGTACAAAATATTATTCTCTTTACACTAAATACGAAAGTCCATACCAGATTACAAAAATGAATATATTCATTATTTTTAACTAATGAACATAACATAACTCGGAGGTTGGTGCATTCCAATTCTATCCAAGGAGGCAACACTTTCAACTTATAATTAAGACTTCTAGCCATTACTTCCTTTTGTTGTATAAATTGTATACTTTTTCATCACAGGATGAATCACTAGTAAGGAAGAATATTACCAACTTCTCTCATGTCTGGAATGAATTCATACTAACTATGCGACAAGAGGACCTGATCAGTAACAGGTCATCACCACAATCAAGTTCAATTGATATAAAAATTGGAAGTTCCCAACATTTTCCTGACTGATACTTTTGTACAGGGATAGAAATTTACTACTTGTTCCATATTCTTCAAGTGATGTCTCCGTAGTCCAATGGCCTCCTTTCTTGCTTGCTAGTAAGGTATAAAAGATCCTTGAAAACTTGAAAGAAAACTAGTTAGGTGACTAACTTCACTTTTCTTCCGATGATGCTAGATTCCAATAGCATTGGATATGGCAAAAGACTTTAAAGGAAAGGAGGATGCTGACTTATTCAGGAAGATTAAAAGTGATGATTATATGTATTCTGCAGTAATAGAATGCTATGAGACACTCAGGGATATAGTAACTGCACTTTTGAACGACGAAGAAGACAAGATGTAAGAGATCATAATATTAACGTTTTATTTTTATAATCTTGATATCACCTTTCCTGCTAACAACTTTTATTTGTTAAAAAACACACCTCCCCTCCTATTGATTCTCAGGATAAATTGATGTTTTATCTCTTATAAAACAGGATTGTGCGGCGTATTTGCCATGAAGTAGAACTTAGCATACAGCAGCAAAGATTCTTAAGCAATTTCAAGATGAGTGGTCTTCCTTCACTCAGTGAGAAACTGGAGAAATTTTTAAAACTTTTGGTGGTATGTGTATGTTGTATTAAAAACAATGTTACCAACGATGATGGTACCTTTGATAGATCGATGGCATGGACTTGATTAACTGTGTTTACATTTAATCAAGTGTTTGTTTTGACAGCGTGATGATGAAAATGAAGTTGGTGGGTCACAGATAATCAATGTTCTCCAGGACATCTTTGAGATTATCACGCAGGATGTCATGGTTAATGGCTCTCAGTAAGTCTTCTGAAGTATAAGTACATGTACACATTAAAACACCGTCTTCCAATGAAGTTTGTTTGATATTCTTGTATGTATATAACCGTTTATTTCAAATGCAAGAATTCTTGGAGCAGATGTAGACCCTAATGATAACTCTGATGGGAAGAAGGGGCAGAGGTTTGAGAATATTAACATAGACCTTACACAAACTAAAACATGGATAGAAAAGGTTTTCTTAGCTATCATTAAGCTTTTTGATGTTATTTTCTTCATATATCATTAAAAAATGAGTTTATCCTATATTGCTTTTGTGAACAGGTTGTTAGGCTTTCTTTGCTTTTAACCGTCAAGGAATCTGCAATTAATGTGCCTCAAAACTTGGATGCCCGTCGGCGTATCACATTCTTTGCGAATTCTTTATTTATGACCATGCCTAAAGCTCCTAAAGTCCGTGACATGCTATCTTTTAGGTCCGTCATTCTGGATTTGTCTTTCACGTTTCAATCTCCATTTTTACGACTAGTTTTTTTCTGTCTTATGAAAAGAGGATATTTTCTATTGTGTGCTAAAATTCATAGGTATGTTCTGTTGGCAATTGATGATATTCATTTCATTTGGAGGTTTTATTTCTTTTTCTAAATCTTCTTATGGTGGTAGTTATTTTTGTATTTATTTTTAGTTTTAAAATAAGGTTAGAAGGAAAAAGAGAGGACTTAATAACTTTCTGAAGTTATTTTTTTTCCTGAATGCAATTTTTCTTTGCTATTAAGGAAAAGTTAAGTTGTGGCTCAAAAAATTGGAGTACCTATGTAGCAAAATGGTGGTTTGTGCCTTCATAAAAGAGTGTTTGTTTGTTAATGAGCTCTCTCTCCCTCTTTTGATCACTATCTTAACTATTTCATGTTCTTGGTCATAATCATGAATTTATTCATTTGAGCGTTTTACTTGTTGTCTATTGAGTTGCAGTTATATTATCATTTACTCTATTTCACCTCCTGCTTTGATAACTCAGTTCTTTTGCTGATTTATGATTAGTGTTTTAACTCCTTATTACAAAGAAGACGTCCTTTATTCCGATGAGGAACTTAAAAAGGAGAATGAGGATGGAATATCCATTTTGTTCTATCTCCAAAAGATATATCCTGGTGAGCTTTATCTTCCTTCCTTTTTTTTACATTTAATGCCATGGACAGCAACTGACACTTGTGTTGACTGTATATTAGATGAATGGACCAACTTTTATGAGCGAGTTTTAGATCCAAAACTTGGACATAGTGATAAAGACAAGATGGAGGCAATACGCCATTGGGTATCCTACAGAGGGCAGACATTATCAAGAACAGGTTGAAAGAAATTCCTATCTCTCTCTCTGCCTTTTTTCTTTGTTGGAATTTATGAATCCTAACCTTAACACTTGCTACGTCTATAAATCTTGATGGTTCATCAGTACGAGGTATGATGTACTACCGTGATGCGCTCCAGCTTCAATTCTTTCTGGAATGTGCTGGCGAGAACAGTATGTTTTTTTAATTCTATTTTGCTATTATTATGAGATTCAAAATCTAACCAATTTTGTTCCCAAACTGAGTAATTGATATACTTAGTATCTAAATTTCCTTCTTTACTTGGTAGCTGGTGGTTATCGAAACATGGACTTAAATAAAAAGGAGAAGGATGCATTCTTTGATCGTGCTCAAGCTTTGGTTGACCTGAAATTCACCTATGTTGTCTCGTGTCAAGTCTATGGTGCCCAGAAGAAGTCTGACGATGCTCGTGACCGAAGTTGCTATAGTAATATTCTCAATCTGATGTTAACGTGAGTCAGATGTTAATATGCTGTTGCTAGCCTTTACAATTCACAAAAACCACCAAAAAGTTCACTGTTTTCATTATGGATATAGATAAATAAATAAACATTGTGCAGGTATCCATCTCTACGTGTTGCTTACATAGATGAAAGAGAGGAGACAGTGAATGGGAAGCCCCAGAAGTTTTATTACTCAGTTCTTGTGAAGGGAGGTGATAAACTAGATGAGGTATAGGAGAATAGCTTCTAAATTTTATACTTACCCGCAGTTATTTAGGAGTTGCAACCTCTTGCCGGTTACTTCCAATTATGCACGCAGTGTGACACAACTATTTCAAAATTGTGTTTTCTACCGTAGGATTCTGTGATAGTTCTGAGTAAGATTCCTATTCAAGATAATTATTAAAAAAAAAAAAAAAAAACCCTTGGAGCTGTAGGCTTTAATTGAC
The DNA here is from genome assembly GCA_030954485.1 of Citrullus mucosospermus. Classification (NCBI taxonomy): domain Eukaryota; kingdom Viridiplantae; phylum Streptophyta; class Magnoliopsida; order Cucurbitales; family Cucurbitaceae; genus Citrullus; species Citrullus mucosospermus. The sequence goes on along the minus strand of CM062063.1, from coordinate 37,361,943 downwards.
TTCATAAATTTTGTATTACAAAATTTGAGGCATGGTATACTTTTACTTTAATTCTTTGAACAATTCATAATGATAATCATGGTCAAACTTCAGCCTTTATCTGTAGCCAAGTGGTAACATAGAAACCTTGGTTATGTTCCTCATTGAAGAGTAGCAGCTGGAGCTAGGAGTTAATTTCTTACGGGACTTTCCATAGAAGTTACAGTTCTAATTGCTTGTTATGTCTTTAGGAAATCTATCGAATCAAGCTTCCAGGTCCTCCAACAGCAATTGGTGAAGGAAAGCCCGAGAATCAAAACCATGCCATTATTTTCACTCGTGGACAAGCTCTGCAGACCATAGACATGAACCAGGTGATTCACCTTTCCCTCTTCAGTTGAAGATAGTGTAGCATGGCACCTTTTTACTGTTTCCAATTCATTGGATGATTATTATTGTAAGTAGTTGACAGTTTGCAACTTTACAAATCTCAAAAAGTTTATGTTTCTCACAGGACAACTATTTTGAAGAGGCTTTCAAAATGAGAAATGTTTTGGAAGAGCTCCAGAAAAACCGTCATGCAGATAGAAAACCCACAATATTGGGTTTGAGGGAGCATATCTTTACTGGAAGGTCAGTTAGGTTGAATCTAGTAACTGCTATACGAGAATGTAACTAGTCAGTTTTCAACATAGACATTTGGTTTGACATCTAATGGTTGGCAATGTTTTATACTTGTTTCTCCACTTATCTTTTTACAGTGTTTCATCACTTGCTTGGTTCATGTCCAATCAGGAGACTAGTTTTGTAACTATTGGCCAACGAATTTTGGCAAATCCTCTGAGGTAAGTCATTGATTTATCTTTAGATAATAAATTTATGTAAAATACTTACAATATATGACATTGACTTCCTGCATATAGTTAACTTTTAGATTAAACAGTAAGCCGACCTATTAATATTTTAACTTCTTGTTTTATGGACATTCTGTGGGTCTATGTGGACCTTGGTGCTTTCCGATTTTCTATCTTCCTTTCAACACTCTCTGTCATCTTGAAATTTTGAAAAAGGCTGCAAAATGGTTTGGATGCTACTGAGAAATTGGGAAGGTGTAAGCAATTTTTGATCTAAGAGATACCTGCATGAGATCATGAATAGGTGACATGGAGATTGGTAATGGAAATTAAGCTAATTCTAAGGACTATTCCCGGGGATTTAATTTATGGTTTGCTTTATTTCGTCCATCCACTTTTGATCTTTCTTACTACTTTGTAGTGTTGTGTTATATTGCTATCACTATCACTTTCCTTCCCATTTTCTTAGGTTTAGTACTAGCTAGTTATAATAGTGCCTTCCAAAAATTTATAAATTATTAATTTTGTATATTATTGAATATTTAACTTTAATCAGTAGAGAATAAATAGACACCAATGTACCCAACATAGGAAAGAAACATAAAAGGAAAAATGCTGGAAAGGAAAAAATATAATTAACTTTAACACCCTTCTTCAAACTCAAGGTGGTATAAACAACTTGAGTTTGTGAAGTGACTGATTGAAGCTGATGACAAAAATTGAAAAAAAAAAAGCTCTCGAACCAAATCACGACAAATCTAGGCTGGAGACAGAACTCACGAAGAGCTAAAACACAGAGAACTTTTGGGACGGAAACAGAGATCCTCATAGAGAGATCTAAAACATAACCTAGGAACTGTTGATTTGAAAACAGAACAGAGACCCTAAAAGATAAAAAGTAAACATACTGAAACTGAAAAACAAGAATATTGGTGAACCAAATCTGGATTTGGTGGAGAGCGAAAGTAGCGGATCTACATGTGGGTTTGCCTCCGTCGATCCGATCGACAGAGGTAGAGATCGGATAGAAGTGGCGGCTAAAAAGTATAAACCCTAGGACTTAGAGCTTTGGCGCCATGTTGATTTTGTATATTATTGAATAATTAACTTTAATCGGAATACAATGAAGTAGAGAATAAATAGACATTATGATACCCAACAAAGGAAAGAAACATAAAAGGAAAAATGTTGGAAAGGAAAAAATATAGTAAAATAATAATTAAAATAGATCCTAATTAACTTTAGCAATATTGGCAATAAAATTAATCTTCTCTTTCAATTATTATTATTATTAAGACTGTTTTCAAATAAAAATGAGCCAAACTATTTACAAATATAGAAAAATTTCAACGATAGACTGCGATAGATTTCTATCTATCGTAGTCTATCACCAAGTTATAGTAGTCTATCGCGGTCTATCGCTAAATTTTTTCTATATTTGTAGATAGTTTGATATTTTTTTCCATTTGTAATAATTTCCTTAATTATTATTATTATTATTATTATTATTAATATTATTATCATCATCATTATCATCATCATTAGAGTCATGTAATCATCATCAGTAATAAACTATATCATGGATATCATCTCTAATAACTAAAAACTGAAAAAGAACCTGGTCAATTATGTTTCTATCCTGGGCAATTACAACTTGTGTTTTCTGATAATGTAAAATTGACAACATTTCTCACTTCTCAAGAAGTTGTAAACCTATGTTTTTCATGCTACTATTTACAACATGTACTTTGGTGGTTAAAAACCATTCTTATTTGATTTGAATTATAAATTGGTCTGATTTATTGGAACGTTATATCATGGATCAGTTTTATAAGCTCACATGTCACTTTCACAGGGTACGTTTCCATTATGGGCATCCTGATATATTTGACAGAATCTTCCACATTACTAGGGGTGGCATCAGCAAAGCTTCTAGAGTCATCAACCTAAGCGAGGATATATTTGCTGGTATTTCTTATTTCAATTGAAGGTGATATGCCAATAGATTCCACCTATCAATTAATTGTTCTAATCTTAACAGGATATAATTCAACTCTTCGTGGGGGGTTCGTCACACATCATGAGTACATCCAAGTAGGCAAGGGGCGAGATGTGGGCATGAATCAAATATCACTTTTTGAAGCAAAGGTTGCAAATGGGAATGGAGAGCAGACACTTAGTCGTGATGTTTATAGGCTTGGACGTCGTTTTGACTTCTATAGAATGATGTCCTTCTACTTCACAACTGTTGGATTCTACTTCAGTAGCATGGTATTATTTCCATAAGCAAGATTTGTTTGAATAGTATTAAGACATAATCTATACATGGGTTTGCACTATCCTTGAATAACTGCTCAAAATTTTCTACTTAAGATCAATACATGGGCTCCTCGTTTCAAATAGGCTAAATATTTACTCAGATTCCTGTTTGTGTGCTTGAATTTCTAACTAAGATGTAATTGCTTCTACTAACTGTGCTATATATGTACATATTAAGAAAATGTGTACATATTCATATTTTTCTGGAAAAGATGCATTTCTTTCTTTTTTTTTTTTTTTTTTACTGAACAAATTGTTGATGCACATGTTTTTTCTATAGTCATATTTATGTTAAAATGTGGAGGTAGTTGGTTTCGAATTGCATGAATATGATTTAGTAGGCTATTTCCAACCTGACTGAATTTGGATAGTTGGTAGGCTATATTAAGATATCCTGGTAGGTTTGATCTTTGTGGATAGTTTTTGTGAGGGGCTGAATTTTTATCATAGTACGAGTTCTAAGACCAATGAAGACCAATTAGTGGGCAGAAATCTCCTTCCAAATTCGAGGAGGTTTGCAGTAAATGATTATTCTTTGAAAATTCACAATGGTGCTTTCTATTGCTAGTGGGTGTTTGTCATAATAGCAAGGATCATTCTAAGCTTTTGAATTATACATCTCGCAGGTGACTGTGCTGACAGTGTATGTATTTTTATATGGACGTTTATACATGGTTATGAGTGGTGTTGAAAGGGAGATTCTTGATAGCTCTTCCATACATCAGACAAAGGCTCTTGAAGAGGCTTTGGCTACCCAGTCTGTATTTCAACTAGGCTTGTTGCTGATACTACCAATGGTTATGGAAATTGGCCTTGAAAAAGGATTTCGTACTGCCCTTGGTGATTTTGTTATCATGCAGCTGCAACTAGCTTCTGTATTTTTCACATTCCAGCTTGGAACTAAAGCACACTTTTATGGTCGAACAATCTTGCATGGAGGTTCTAAATATCGAGCTACTGGCCGTGGATTTGTTGTTTTTCATGCAAAATTTGCTGATAACTATAGGCAATACTCACGAAGTCACTTTGTCAAAGGCTTGGAACTGTTTATTCTGCTGCTTGTTTATCAAATCTATGGAAGTTCATATCGCAGTTCAAATCTTTATCTGTTCATCACTTTCTCGATGTGGTTTCTGGTTGCCTCCTGGTTGTTTGCACCCTTTGTGTTCAATCCATCTGGATTTGACTGGCAAAAGACGGTTGATGACTGGACAGATTGGAAAAGGTGGATGGGAAATCGTGGTGGAATAGGGATCTCCCATGACAAAAGTTGGGAATCTTGGTGGGATGGAGAACAGGAACACCTGAAAAGTACAACACTAAGGGGAAGAGTGCTAGAGATAATACTTTCTTTACGGTTCCTCATATACCAATATGGAATTGTTTACCACCTTGATATATCTCATAACATTAAGAGCTTCTGGGTAGGGATTTTTTCTATGGTCAAAAAGATATTTTCTCTAATTGTCCTATTGGTATTTATCTGGAAATGCTGCCAATATCTCACTGCTGATTTTGCTTCAATGTCTTTCCAGGTTTATGGACTTTCTTGGGTAGTCATGTTAATCGCTCTTGTTGTCTTAAAGGTATGCCCCTACATAAGGATCTCACATTATTTTCTTACCTCGAAGGCTGATTTGCTTTAACATTTTTACTATTTTAGACTGGTTAATTTGTCTGGTTCGATGAAACTTTATTTTATGTTTATTCTTGGTAGATTACTACTCTTGTTGACTGATGTTTATGTTACATGTGGCTACCAGTTGGTATCCATGGGCAGACGAAAATTTGGTACCGACTTCCAGCTCATGTTCAGAATTCTGAAAGCTCTTCTCTTCCTTGGTTTCATGTCAGTCATGACTGTCTTGTTTGTAGTATGGGGCCTCACAGTTGCAGATCTATTTGCAGCTATTCTTGCGTTCTTGCCTACTGGATGGGCCATCCTTCTGGTAACTTTTGCAATTATGCTCTCATGTGATATCTATTTGATTTGAGATAAAATTGAACTGTCGTATTTTTGGTCCCTGAGCTTTGGGTTTAGTTGCATTTTGGTCTGAGTTTTCCAAACTTTAGGGATCAAAAGTGTACTTTATTTTTTTTCCTTTTTTTCTATAATTTTTCCCCTTTTTCTATAATTATAAGGAAGAAAAAGTAAAATTGAATCTGTAGTTCAAAATATAAGTTTTCTATTCAATCCACTTTAGGTCAGTTGCACGCCATAAAAGTGTCAAATCTACTGACAAAAGCTTCCTAGCTTCCTAGCTTCCTATACTTAACCTGCCTCCACTTTCCTTGTGTTGTTATCCTTCCCATTTTCCCCTACAAGAAATTGTTAGGAATGCAGTTAGGAATATTATAAGGGTATATTAGTAGTAAGATAGGAAAGTAGTCAGGGAGATTAGTTATAAATAAAGTGTGGGAAGTGATGAACTTAGGCTTTTGGAGAGTGATTTAGGGAGAGGACAAGTACCTCGAATTACTTATTTTATTGTAATTTCTTCTTGATATTGGAATATATTAGTTTCCTATATTTTCTGTGTTTGTATACCTAACAGAAATCTACTAACAAACTCAATCTACTACCAGGTTTATCAATTGCCTGATTCTATTCACCTTCATAAAAAGACCATGGCCTACCCTTCTCTCACAGTTTTCTCTCTAGTCCTATTCTCCCTTACAGTTTTTCTTAACCCCCCACCCTTCTTTTCACATAACTGAATACGAGACCTAACATTTCTATCACAACCAAATTTGATATTTCTTGTAAAAATCATGTGTTATGTTTAGTAACTTTATCAGGCCTCTTAAGGTAGCATGGTCAATATAAAAATAAAGTTATTTTTCTCAATAGCTTCTAGTGTCTCCCAAAATTTATCTTGAAGGTCATCACACAAGTCACTTAGAAATTTGTTCTTAAAAGCAGTCTTGAGAACGGTAGAAAATTATTGTTGGGATAATAAACCTCATCATATGATGTTGTCCATTTTAGGTATGACCCATACGAATTTACATTTAATTTCACTTGCAAGGCCTTGTATTAATGAAAATGTTGTTCTAATATACCATGGGCCTCTCCTTCTAACCATCATGGGACCTCTCTCTGCATCCTGAACCATTATTTTTTAGTCAGCTTTTTATATCCAAAGTTTCCAAGGAAATGCTATATGTTATCATGCAAGCAATCTTCTACTTATCAACTACCATCTGCCTGTTTTCCCATCTGCTAGTAAGAACTTTGTACGGTCATCTACATATGTCCCATAAGCATCTAGCCACTTTGCCACGTCAATTGCTTGATTTTGCTTATGAAAGACCAAATACTTGGAACTGTGAATTCAGATCCAAGGATGTGTAATTGTTACCGTTTGCTTTTCCTAAGCCTTCTCAATCTACCTAGGAAATTAGATGTCAAGATCATAACAATTCACTGAACTCTGTTATTTTGGCTGTTTTCTTTGACATAAATAAAGCTTGGGCATTGTTTGTTCAGCACAGCTTTCTTTAAATAAATTACATGTGAAAGACGTAGTATTGATTCATGTTTGTCTCTTTCCAAAGATTGGGCAGGCTTGCAGACCGATGATGAAGGGCATAGGATTCTGGGAATCAATAAAAGAGCTTGCAAGAGGGTATGAATACATCATGGGTCTCGTCATTTTCATGCCCATAGCCATTTTGTCATGGTTCCCATTTGTATCAGAGTTCCAAACACGTTTGCTCTTCAATCAAGCATTCAGTAGAGGTCTACAGATTTCAATGATTCTCGCTGGAAGAAAAGAAACGCCATCTACTTAGAACCATCTCTCTTCTCTTTCAGCTTCTTATGTTGACATTTTTGGCCTTGTCACCCATGTCCATTTACATCTCTTCAATCAGCGCCTTGGTGTATCTTGTAGCCTTTTTTTCCCCATTACATAGTTAACAGTTATACATAGAATTCTGAGAGGTCAGAAAGTGATCATTGTAACAGTGTACCCTTTTCCTTAGGTATTGATAAAATGATTCCTGTACCAATTTTTTGGAATTTGGTGGTGTTTTCCCCAACTTTTTGTTTTGCTAAAGATTGCATATTCTTTGCCTATTCTTTAATCCATAGGAACTAGGAAAAAAATGATGATTAGCACCAGGAAATGAAACCCAATGATTCTGATATAGCTGTGTTTCCCCATGGATCATACTTTATTTTATCCACTGTTGTGTAGTCGATAATGATTTTAATAGTTTTAAAATAGTAATTTTCAATGATGAAACAACTAGAATTGTCCAACTGAAACCAGATTACATGAAGCTATAGAGTTTTCTCTCTCCTGTTGATGGAATTGCAGCAATATACTTGCATCACATACTACAGTATTTGTTTTTGTTTGTTTTTTTTTTTTTTTTTTTAAGAATTACCCTAGTTGAAGCGTGTATTGTTAAGAACATAATTCTTATCAAGGGTGGATATCTCGTTATATCTATCAATATATTCGTCAATCGAAGGATTTGATATCAATATTAAATACTTATGAACATCTCTAACATCTTTTATTAATGCTTATAAAACATAAAAATTTCATCTATTTAGTCCATTATGAACATGAATACTAATAATAATATCCATAACTTAGTTTGAGAGTAAAAATAACTTAATTATTAATCTAAATAAATTTTATAAAATTTGTGATTTACAGAAATATATGTCGCTATTGATATTTGGTCGATATATTTATCGATATATTTGTAAAGTTGAAATGACGATATTGATATCAACATCGATATTTTAATCCTTGATTCTTATACCCATTTGGTCGTCGGAAAAAAGGTGGTTGGTTTGTTATTTTTGAAAAATGTGTTTCTTTTCTTATTATTTTCCTTATAAAGTTGTTCATCTTTCTCGAGTAAATACTTAAATTCATAGCAAATTTTGCAAAAACAAAAACAAATTCTTTTTTCCCTTCTACTTAATGTTAAAATTTGGTTTGATTTTTGAAAACATCCATTAAAAAAAAAAAAAACAAACAAATCAAGAAATATCATAAGTAAATGTAGTATTTATAAGCTAAATTTTTAAAAATCAAAGATAATACTAAATTGTTATCAAGTAAAGCCTTAGTTTTTAGCTTCTAAAAATTAAGCTTATAATCACTATCTTAATTTATGAGTTTCTTTTGTTTAATAACCAACTTTCTAACAATGTTTTGAAAATCTAAGCCAGACATTAAAGAAGAAAAATGTAGTTTTAATTTTTAGAATTATCTTTGGAATGTGAAATTATACTGAGAGTTTATGAGAAAACAAGTATAAATTTAAAAAATAATAAGGTTATCAAGCTTTACCAAATGAACAGTTAAATGGAACTAACCGATTAGAGTTTGAGATTAAAATGCGCACAAAGTTTAAAATAACAGATTTATTAAATCAAGATAAAATATTTAGACATATAATGTCATGTTAGAAACTCAATTCACTTTTTAAAATTGCATTATGTATCATGTAATGTATTAAGGGTCTGTTTGGTAGAGGATTTGAAAACAAGAATTTGAAAACAAGGGATTAAATGAAAATATATTTGTATTTTATATATTCAGATATGTGTTTGGTATCAAAATTCATAAATTAAATTCTAGTTTAAACAATTGCAAGCTAGTTATAGTTAGTCATTAAATATCAGTTGACAATAAATTATTATCAACTTATTAGAACATGGTTTTATGTTAAAAGAAGTTGTATAATTATTATTTTGTAATATTATATAATTTATGGATAAATTGAAACTTTTATCCTTATGGTTTGGAAGAATTTAAAATTTAGGCCTTAGGGTTTATAATTAGAATTTAATAAAATCCCTATGGCAAAGATTATTTAAGAGGATTTAACAAATCATAAGGACAATATACGAAGTTGTATCAAACCATAAAAACTAAATTCTAAAACCATGTGAACTAACTTGTAATTTTATCCAAACCATAGGGACCAAATTTGGAATTTAACTTAATTTATAATAATTACATAATACATATTTTAAATAAAAAAATTGAATTGAGTTTATAACATGACATAATATATTTCTAAATGTTTTTATCTATATTTAATATAATTTTTCATTTTAAATTTTAAAATTCAAAATATGGATACAATGGAAACATAAAAATGTTTTTTTTTCTTTAGAATTTACACCATTTGACACTATTCTTTGAATTTGAAAACATAAAATAAAATTCAAATTGTGAACCAAACATACCCAATTTTTTTAAGATAAACAGCATTCATAAATAAATTAATAATAATTTACTGCCAACGTAATTACAGTTAGTTTTATGATTTATAAATTTATAGCATCAAATACAATTTAAACAATTATTTAAGTTAGAATCTAATTTCTAAATCTACTAATACTCTACCAAAGATACCTAGTTTACCATGATAGTTGGTAACTTATCCACCCAACTCTTCTTTAGTTGACATTGAAAAATAGATTTAAGAGGTGTATTTGTTTTAGTTGGTACAATAATTTTCCTAATCTTTGTTAAAAATTATTCAAATTTTATTTTTAAATATAAAAAAATGAATCAAAATATTTATAAATATAATAACATTTATACATGCTGTGTATGACAAGACAATCACATTAGTTTATTCATTATTATTAGTAATACTTTTTATGAAATTTGAGAGATGGTTGTAATTGAGTTCCTGTCCAAAAAGCAAATGTATGTGATTAAGCCGGAGGAGATAGGAATTGTTCTCCGTTTCCGTCCTACTGATCTCTCGACGGCGATACCGGCCACCGCTTTGGTTAGGGTTACTGCTTCGTCCCACCTGCCACTTCTCTTCCTTACGCCATCGCCAAATACTTCCCTCTGCCACTTTACTGGTCGCTGCCCAGTGCCCTACAAGGTATATTAGCGGTTTCATGTTGGATTGGTTCCGCATAAGAAAGTAATTAAACCAAACATGTTGGCAATTAGATGTTTCCGGAGTTGCGGACGGATATGATGGCTTTATCTTTGTGATCAATTTCGGCACAATTTACATTTTTGCCATTTGAGTTGCTACAAATTGTTTTGAAATTGGAGAAATTTTGATATACCTTTGCTGTTATTTGGTCGATGCCTTCGATTAGTGGGCCAATCTACGGCCATTATGAACCAGTTCCTTCTATTTCGTTTCTTTGCGAGACTTGGGATGTTAAGAGCGAGTGTGTTTTGCTTTGATTAACAGGAAATATATTGTTTGCTTTTGCATCACCTGCATCAGATGCTATTTTTCATAATACAGAAAAGCCTTCCAATGGTACAGATCCAAGGAATGCTACCATTACAAAAAGTTTGTATGCATCAGATAATCTATTGAATGTCTAAATAAATCAATGTTACCAACTTGGTATTTGATGATGGTCACTAATCTTTTTGACATCGTTGTTATCCATCATATATGAGAATGAAATAGAAATAGAAATCTTTGTAGCTTATATTTATTTGGTCATCGCTATTCTTCTTGAGAGGTTTAGTTCACAATCCATCTGCCCTTTTCTTCCAACTGAATTTCGCATTTACTGAGACTTGAGAGGTTCTCCTGGTTCAACAATTTACTTAGACTTGAAAGGTGTAGCTAATGAATGTTTCGTTGTAATTGTGTCTCTAATCATGCTGTTCATAGTTCCTCCTGTTTTCGTGTGATATCAAAATTTTATCTGGACTATTTTTGTGAAATATTATTTTGCTGTCATTTGAGTTTAGTGATAGTTGTATAATATATTTGTCGTATTTCTCTCGTAATAATGCTTTTTGGATTTCATGCATACTACCAAACGAACAACTTCTATTCCCCTTTCTCACTTTCACTTTTATCATCCTACTCGGTAACAAACCAGCTGTCGACAAAAAAATGTCCAAACTAAATGGCGCTCCTCAAAGCTTGCAGCAGCAGCTAGGAAACATTAACGCACAGATGAGGCGTTCTCAGAATGTTCAAAGCACAAATTGGGTGCAAGGACCTATGAGTTTGGACGAGTTCAAGTATGGGTTCCCCTCTGGTGGATTACCATCTATATCAAATAAATGGTGGGGAGGTAGCTGTCCAGATGAAATCAATAATGAAGAAGATGACAAACATCACTTCAAAGTAGTAAATGATGGTTTCACATCTTTAATAGACCAAGATAAATCTGAAAGTATAGAGGAGGATCTCCAAGCTGATCTTCAGGGGACGCGGCTTCTGACAGCTTTGAGAAGAAGAAGTGTGGAGAGAGGACGAGAAGTACTAAAGCATGGTAATTATTCTCATGGCCAAAGTTTAAACAAGTTAAGCAAGAAAGAACAATCATTACTTCTAAGCATATTCAGATCATCTACTCCAAATGAATGGATGAATAACTCGTAACTTCAGGGGCAACTGCTTTGGTCGTGGTACTCCGCCCTTCATAAGGTATTTCAATAGTTCTACTGTTCAATCGTTACTTCTCTTATTTAAGATTGAGTATTTGGTTGCTCATAATCAGAAGTAGCTGTTGCAAACAATTCTTGATTTATCATGAAATAAGAAAGAAATATGTAATATACTTGTCAGGTGCATATTCCCATCCTCCATAACAAGGAGTATAAAGTAGCCTATGGTAAGTAGTAACATGTTCTTATACAGAAATGCGACTTTTATACCAGTAAGATAAGATGCTTTTGGGATTATAGTCAATCATTTGTAGGTTATAATTACCAAAACTTGATAGCTCAAATATTTATCGATTTAGTAATTCTATTACCAAGTCTTGATCCCCATTTTCTTAAACCATGTTCAGAATTCTCTCTGATGCGACAGCTTGTGCGGTGATTAAGAATTTGATTTTAGTTATAGACTGATCTTTCATAAACGGTAATGAACTGGTTTTAAATTGCAAATTGGCAATTGACCGAGTTATTAATTGACATTAAGCAATATATTTATGTGCAACATGTTCAGTATTAATTGAGTTTGTGATTCTTTTTCCATTAGGTTGGCAACTGTTATTTGGTAGAACAATTGAAAGTAGTTGTCTTGAATATTTTTTTCTGATTGTTGCTCAAGGATAGTAAATGGGAAATTTCTTGTCGAATTGATTGACTATTATAAGATGATAAATTAGGCTTCTTTTTTCTTTATTTGAACAGACCCTGTTGGCCAAATTTTAGATGTAGAAAAAGGAAGAAAAAAGGTGGATGAAGGGAAACCGACAATATTTGGGCCAGAGTTGGAGGGACCCAGTGGCCCACTTGAGGGGCCATCCTTAAACAACAGCCCATGCCTATTGCTCCCTGCACAGATGACCCGTTTCCGTCAGGTGACTGCCATTATTAATCTCATCCAAATTCTCAACTTTAAACCATCTCTTTCTCCTCCTTTTCAAATTTTTATTGATGCAATTGACAACTTCTGTTCATCACAATTTCTCTCTTTTGAAAGTCGAAGTAAATTCTTTGACTTAATATTACCCCCTCTATTTTGAGTCAAAATTTTAAATCTCCATCTTCAGATACATAATTCTGTTTTACACTAGTTTCCTTTCCTTATCTACCATCACCATGTTGTTATTATCAATTTTTCTTTGACTTGAGAATTTATCTACTCGAACTTTGAGGTTTGAATCTCCACCTTTCATTGTTGGCAATATATATATATATATATATATATATATATATATATATATATATATATATATATATATATATATATATATATTTTTAAAGTATAATTAAGTCCTATCATAATTACAAATCAATCTTATGTTTTTTACCCCTCCACACACACATGGAGAGGGATATATAACTTAGAGATGTTGAGAGTGGTGATCAAATTTCCGACTTATGAAGAATATTTCATATTTAATATTTAATATTTCGAATCATTAAACATGTAATAGTTGCATTAAAATTAAATTATAGGAGGTTTTTATTATTATTATTATTATTATTTTTTATATCCGCGAGTGTGTAATGGAAGGTTAAATTTGTAAATTAATGGGAATATTTGAAACCATTTTACAAAAACAATAATACTATAACGTTTTTCTTTTGCATATAATACTAGTGTAATTTTCATTATTGGTTTTCTTAGACTGTACTTTCTAGTTATTTCTTTCACTTAAAAATTGCAATTATTTCTTAATATTTGCATGGTAACTTTTGTTTTTATCATAAACTACTCTACCTCTATTGTCAATTCGAGTATAACTTAGCTACTTTGAATTAAAAAAGAAAAATATATGTGAATATTCATTGCTAAGGTGAGTATGATAGACCGAAAAATCAAGTCGACCAACCAAAACCGATTGAACAAGAGACAGTCAGTCGGAGAATAGGAGTGGCTCGTTTGGTGTCGGTTTGGGAAAATTTCATACTGACATTTTTTAAACAAAAATTCAAAGAATGAAACTGACCTAAATCGACCGATTGAAGGCTGGTTTTTACTCCTTGATGGTCTAGATTGGTTTGAACATTTATTGGTCGGTTTGGTCAAAAAACTGACTTTGATCGACTGCTGCAAACAACTATTCGTTACAAACATAATGGTATATTTTGATTCAAATATTTGACAACTTAAAAATGGAATTATCCTTAGTATGACCCAAATTTTATTTAGACTACACTTCAGAATATACACGCTTTTCTTGTACTCTTTTAGCAAATTTCCTTCTTTTATTCCACTATTCTTTTTCCTCCCTCCTACTCCTCTAGCTTCCACTATAACTTTCAACAAATTTGGCATTACTCACTAGGACCTCTATTCTAATTTACTCTAAAAAGAAGAGAGAGAGAGAGAGAGAGAGAGAGAGAGAGAGAGAGAGAGAGAGAGAGAGGATTATCCTCTAAATCTATTGTTTTTTTATAAAACAGAACTTCATTTAATTTCCAATACTTTTCCTATAAGAATATAGAAGCGATGACAACATTTATTACGTCAGTGGATAAAATGCCATATATAAAAAAGAAATAAAAAATGCCATATATAAAATTAAGTCATTGAGCGCTATCAGTCTCAATCATACATTTTAATCACATTGTTATTACAATTAAATAATTAGATATTTGTAAAAGAAATCCCCGAAAACAAAAACAACCATGGTCAAATTGCCTTTGAAATTAAATGTCTAAACAATTAAATTTCTCAATATTATTGAAAATTTTCAATTAAGTCCATTCAATAAACATCGTGAAAATTCATTAACACAAAATTTATGTCTTATTAAATTACAATTCTATTAACGTATTTATATGGATAAACATGCTACTTGAAATAAATAAAATTTGTTGCTTCATAGTTGATTTTGAGGATAAATAAATTGAATTTCAATAAAGGGTAAGTTAAATTGACATATTTAATTTTCAAAAGGTTAGAAGACTAAATTAATAATTACCCAAAGAAAGAGAAAAAAGAATAGAAAAGGAAATATTGTGTATATATATTCTTGCGTTGCGTTGCGTTGCGTTTTTTTATTTTTTTATTTTTTTTATTTTTACATTTATACGGTCATCTCCGTTTCTCACTCTTTCTTTTTGTACAGATTCCGATATTTTCATGCGTTTTTATAATTCCGTCTCCCACAATTCTCTTTTTTTGGTATCCGCTACGATCAGGCAATCGGCTAATCCTACAGGCTACCATTATTCTCCGTTGATTCCCTCTGCTAATTCGTCATTTTGTGTCGCCATGTTCATTAATTCACTTCCCTCTCTTCTTCATTTCCCATTTTACCATTTACATTTCCCTCTCCGATCTGGTTTACCAGCCTTCAGAACCAGCTAGATTTCAAGTCCTTCCACTTGGGTTGACTCTCTTTCTCCCTCTTAATTACTGTACTCTTTGCTGCTTATTCAATGTCTTTTTTTTCTTACCCAGCTATATCTGCAGTGCCATAATCCTATTCACTTTCTTCTTGCCGTTTTCCCCATCTCCGGTGACCTCCATTACAAACCCAGTTTCCCTTTTCACCTTTTTCAACGTCTTTCTCGCTTCTACATACACAAACCCTCCATTTTCACCTACCCTTTTCCCCAACTTCTCATTCCCTCATTGTATTTTCTCTATAGATTCTCTCAATTTCTCTCTCTCCCATATAAGTTTGCTTTTTGTCTGGTATTTATCTTACATTTTCTTCTACCATTCCCTAAATTGTTACTGACCCTTTGAGCTTTATACCCCTTTTCGTTATAATCTTCTTTCGCCCCCGAGAGAATCTGGTATTGGAGGGTCTGGTTTGTTTCAGGTCGATATTGGGCTATCTATGCTTATTGGGTCTCTATTGGTTAAAATAGAAGCCCTTTCTCTGCTTCTGTGGGATCTTAAAGAGGAAGATCAAGGGGGTTAGGCTAGATCTGTTGAAAGGTGGATGAATGCTTTCTACTTTGAGCTACTTTCCTCTCTTTTCTTTAATTTATTCACATTTATCTTTTATGTCTTTTACTTGAATCATAAGTGATGCCTTCTACAAATTTGTGCTTTTTTGTTCGATAGATTTAGACCTTTTGATTTCGCTATTGGTGGTTCATTACTATGGGTTTTCTTCTATAATGGGACATTGAATTTATTTTGCTTTCTTCGTCATCATGACTTGTACATAAGAGTATCAGTTGGGTTTTGTTTGGAAAGAACAGTATCAGTTGAATGCCCAATGAAGATGTAAAGTATCTTCCTTAACCGTCTTATTTTCCTTTTTTTTATGTTCTATTATCATGATATTTGCAATTTATTTTAAGAATTTGTGAAGGAGATTGCAATCTTTCGTGGATGTTTCTTGTTTTGTAATTTTTGTTTTAAATGACTGTCAAATTCTGAAGAAACTTTAGTAACCTGTGTTACTGATACTAAGCTCTCTCGGGAATCTCTTACCTATAATTTGAAACTGCATGATGTTTTGTATCTAATTGTCAGGTTAAAATGTCTTGATTTATCTGCGGCTGGAACTTAGGGGGCTGAGCCAGTTCATAGTTTTGGCATCTTGAGGATCAGCCTTCAGCTATGTCATCTGGAAGTAGTAGTACTTTGAATACAGAATTGTCAAAGAAAACACCCTTCCTTGGTTTGTCCCTATGGGTTTTGATCTGCTTATGTGTTGGTGCATTTATTGTATTAATTCTCGGTATCTTATCTGTATGGGTGATGTTTAGAAGAAAAACAAGGAGATCCCCAGAAAATTTCTCAATTTCTCAAATACCAAATGTCTCGAAGGATATTAAGGTGGACAGAATCGCGACTCAATCTGCCCACCACAATCATCTCGAGAACCTTTATCTTTCCATTCATGATAAATCAAGTGAGAAGAACTCAGAGAAGATGATTGGTCATTTGGGTATGAGCAAGTCTAGTGATCCTGATAACATAAGCCAATGCAGCTCCAATTATCATCATGAAAGAGTTTTCAGCTCACATTCAGGAGAAGAAGGAAGCTCTGGGACTGTTAGAAAGCAGTCTTCCATGTCCTATGGAGGGTATGGAGGCCTTGTGACTGCCTCTCCTCTTGTTGGCCTGCCTGAAATTTCGCATCTTGGTTGGGGTCATTGGTTTACACTCAGGGATCTAGAATTTGCGACAAATCGTTTCGCTGCAGACAATGTGCTTGGGGAAGGGGGTTATGGGGTCGTCTACA
Source organism: Citrullus mucosospermus (assembly GCA_030954485.1). Lineage (NCBI taxonomy): Eukaryota > Viridiplantae > Streptophyta > Magnoliopsida > Cucurbitales > Cucurbitaceae > Citrullus > Citrullus mucosospermus. The sequence goes on along the minus strand of CM062063.1, from coordinate 37,345,194 downwards.
AAGGCAGACTGATAAATGGAACTGAGGTTGCAGTGAAGAAACTTCTCAATAATCTGTAAGGAATTTAGGAGCTTGAAACATTAATTAAACTATGGTGTTGATAATTGTTCTTTTCAAGTTTAAGTTGCTTCTATATAGGGGACAAGCAGAGAAAGAATTTAGAGTTGAAGTGGAGGCCATCGGTCATGTAAGACACAAGAACCTTGTACGGCTCCTCGGCTATTGCATAGAAGGAGTTCATAGGTACTATTCTTTTTGTATTGTTTCTCAATCTTTGGACCCAAATTTCGTTCCCTTCTATTATTCTAACCCTATTGGTGAACTGCCATTATAGTACGTGCTTAACAAGTGTTACACTGTCAGTATGTCTTCAGTTGACATTTTTGAGTATCTTCTTAAAGAACATGGCTTTTCTCTTTTTACTTGCATAGGATGCTGGTCTATGAATATGTGAACAATGGGAACTTAGAGCAATGGTTACATGGGGCTATGCGGCAACATGGCACCCTTACTTGGGAGGCTCGAATGAAGGTGCTTCTTGGCACTGCCAAGGCGTAAGTAACGATAGTTTAGACATCTTTATGCACTCAGCACTCTTGTTATATACGGTCTCTGATGACCTGAGGGTATTATGCTTTAGTTCTCTTAATTTCAGTTCATTCTTCCAGTAATTTTCATCACGTAGTGCAAAGCTTGCTCCAATCCATAGTTTTGGTTAGAAAATTACTTCCCCTGCACTCCTCCTCGTGTCCTATCTTATGGAAAATTCATCATTCTAAATGACTGCTACTCTGGAGAATTTCTCAGATGGTGCCCACTGTTTCCCATAATAAAACTTTCAAACTTGAGAATGTCACCCAACTTCTTTACCCTAAGTGGTAGAATTTCTCAACATTGTATTATTTAATTCAACCAAAGGTGGAGTATATAGTGAAAGCAGGAAATTTTAACTGGTTTGAGGAACTAATTTCACATAATGAATACAGGCTAGCATATTTACATGAAGCAATTGAACCAAAGGTTGTCCACAGAGACATAAAATCGAGCAACATCTTAATCGATGATGAATTTAATGCAAAGGTTTCAGATTTTGGATTGGCCAAGCTTTTGGATGCAGGAGAGAGTCACATCACGACTAGAGTGATGGGAACATTTGGGTATATGCTCAGTTTTCATTCTATTATATAACTATTGTGATAAAGAATCTGCAGGTCGGAGCTAATGTTGTTTTTCATTTATCCCAGGTATGTGGCGCCAGAATATGCCAACACTGGCTTGTTAAACGAGAAGAGTGACATTTATAGCTTTGGTGTTCTCCTTCTAGAAGCAATTACGGGAAGGGACCCAGTGGACTATGGTCGTCCTGCTAATGAGGTACTTCTGACTCTTAAAAATATTGGTGGTTAGTTTCCTTTTGGGCGTACTTCCGGACTTAATCTTCCATGTATGCTGCAAATATAATTTCCATATCTTAATTGTCATTAGCTTATGCACTTCCCTGCTAGTATAAAAGTGTACTTTATTCTTCAGGTTAATCTTGTTGAGTGGTTAAAAGTGATGGTTGGCACAAGGAGAGCTGAGGAAGTTATTGACCCAAGTCTTGAAACTAAACCCGCTACACGAGCATTGAAACGTGCCCTTCTGATTGCACTTAGGTGTGTGGATCCTGAGGCAGATAAGAGACCAAAAATGACCCAAGTTGTTAGGATGCTTGAAGCTGATGACTACCCATCACGTGAGGTAGGTATCAACGAAATATGTGAACCAAAATAATAAATCATATTGTTGTTTCCTACCTCCTATATGACCTTTCTTGCAATGCTATTGTTCAGTTAAAAATTGCTACAACAATCCTTTTGTGGTACATGTCTCTGGTCAAGCAATTTCTTATTTGTATTATTTCACAAACTATTGTAGTAATGGGTTGATGAGCATTGCTCTACAATAGCCAAGGAATTTATATCCACCTGGTTAATGGTAGTGAAGACACTCATGCAATAGTGTCAATGTTCTGAATTTTCTTTTTCATTAACAGAAAGATTTTGGGCCAACAATAGTACATACTGAAGCTATTTTTGATGTCTTTGCTGGGTGCCAACTCATTAACTTAAATTTCTTATTGCATAAACGTACCCTTCTTAGCGCGTGCCAGCATCGGCTATTTCTCTTGTTCTAAAACAATGTGATGAGGTGCAGTCTTGCAGGGAGGGGAGGGGGTGGATGTTCTTCTGTTTTATGGTGCCATTTTTTAGCTCAATCTCATGCATAGCATTATTCTAGTTGAGAAGTTTGAAATTGTTAATACACAATTCTTTTGTAGGATCGTCGGAGCCAGAAGAGCAGCACAGCAAACTCAGAGATCGAATCCAGTCAAGGCGAGGTCGGAAGTAAACCAGGTGAATCACAAAACAGACCCGTAAATGCATGAGTTGTTTGAAACACTAGCTCTTCCTCTTGTCAGCGCTAGCATGGAGTAGAAAGCTTTTAAAAGGATTGAAATTGGCTTGGAGAATTTTTTCCAATGTGAAGAATGAGCAATTGGATGACTGATTGTCCAGTTGTTTCATAGTACATATCACTGGACTGGGGATTGAAAAAGGTGACCGCCCTTTTAGATATAAGATAAAATTAATACAGAGAGAGAAATGTTCTGCAGACAATGGTTGAAGCCACTTGCTCTATCATCTCCTCTTTCACATGATTGTAATTTCTTCCCCCCCCCCCCTTTTCTGAGAAAACAGAACTTTTTTATTTTATTATTTATTATTATTATTTTTTTTAATTGTTGGTTCACTTACCATTTGTTACTATAATTATTAATTTTTTTTTTTTTTTGGAAAAGAAAATTATTTTGAATTCTCTATGTCAAATGAAGGCATCAGAATGTTGAAGCAACAACCAGTCCCTTTTTGGGTGGCTTTTTTTTTTTTTTTTTTTTTTTTTTTTTTTTTTTTTGATGGGTGGGGCATTGCTTTTTGTTGGCATACTTGCAGTAGAATAAAGGTTTCTCCATTGGGCTGCTGTTACCTTCTTTATTTTTCTCTTCTTTTTAGCTTTTTTCTAGCACTTCTTCCCCTTTGATTGGGTTCCTCTCTTATAATTTTATAAATATTATTTCCCTCTCCTTAATTTCCGTGAGATACCATGATGTCTTGTCTCCAAAGGCTACCTCATTATTACTTAAACATTTTTTTCTCTTGCATTCCTCTACGGACATTTGTTGTGTCCATGTTGAGTATTATGAATTTTTTTTAGTTTAAATTATCGAATTTTGAGATTATAATTGATGTCTAATTATTAACTTTATATTGATTTACACATTATACATGTAAAACTATATAATAGTAACAATCTATGATTTGAACATATTGTATGTTTGTATTCAAATTAGGAACCAAACACCTTAAATTTGAGGATAAATGTTAATAGGTTCTTTAAGGAAGGACATGAGTTTCCTTGAAAACTTTTTTAAAAACTTGTTAGAGAAGCTTATATAATTGTGGTGATGTGGGCCATTTTTGTTTTAATTTGTCGGGCCTTTTCAACTTCTCACCTTTTATTTTCCCTTCTACATTCTTTTCTTCTGTACAAATTTCCAAATTTAAGAATATATACTTTCAATTATAAGTTTTCATTTGTTTTTAATTTTATGTGTTCACATGCCAAATATAACGTTTTCTTCCAAATCTATGCTATTGGATGGTAGTTTACTTGACTTATGATGACCATGTTTATACATATATATAGTTTTTGTGTATATTTCTATTGGGATTAGGTAAGTAAACATTAAGCTACACATTTCTATTCAAAAATTACATTGATAAACTCAAACTCAATGATGTGTCTCGCTAAACTGGCATAAAATTTTTAGTTCCAAACCTAACTATTAAATTACTTCTAATTCTATAGATAATCACTTTTAATCCAATAAATGCTTCGATTGTTTGTTAACCTAACTCTTAACATGACTCGTTTAGCAAAAGGAAATATCTGGATCATAATTTGAATTTGAACAAAGAAAAAAAAAAAAAAAAAGCTACCTAATAGTTGACAATTGGAAAAAAAGGACTGCCAAATTCGATTTTGTATTAATAACTAATATCATTTTTCTCTCTCTCTTTTTCTTGTACCTTAATATTAACCCATCACTACCATACTTTTTTTAAAAAAAAAAATTATAATTAATGATCACTTTAGGTTATATGACCTACAAATTAGAATATATTTGTTGAACTATATAAACTAAATTGGAAACTTTGTAGTTATGATGTGTAAATAAAAACTAAACTTAAGCCTAAATTTCCGGGGCCAAAACTGTGCTTTTTCCAATTTCATTTCAATTTGTTCTTAACAAAGTTGATGTAAATTAAAATAAGAGAGAGAAGCAACTCTCAATATTGTAACAATTCTAGGTTTAATATTACATGATTAGTTTGATGAAAATTATAATTAACCTTTGTTAGTTTTAGACAATATAATCCTATCCTCTCTTAGTTAAAAGTGAGTCTAGCTCAAAAGTAATTGACATGATCTTCCTTATTAGAGATTGAAGATTCGAATTCCCCACACTAAAAAAAAGGATATCATTTCTTAATTAGAACAAGTAATGAAACATAACAAAATTAATTTAGGAAAAGTAGGATTTGGATAGCCATTCATTTGTTTTTGGAGCAACAAGTTTAGGCTCCCTTCCATTCCAACTAAAACCAATTAACAGTGAAAGAAGTAAAACTAGGGGCATGTTTTAAAGATTATGAGTTCCCTCTATCTACTACTATACCAATGAGAATGATTCAAGAGTGAGTGTGAACACCAACCATATTCGAGCGTCTATACCCTGCCTATTTTGGCACAAGGACATATAATTGGACATTAATTTGCCAACCCCATTATTACCTATCACTTATTTAATTTGTGGAAAGTCATATTTAGATTTGAGAAACTTGGAACTTGATGTCTTTGTAACGTTCCATGGAAGACACAGCTTCCAATAATTAATGTTAGAGGTTGACCTTGAAACTTGTCATTAAACAGGTTGCATAAAGTCAACTCTCCATTCATTATTCTTACTAGCGTTGTTCATAAACCTTCCTTCTTAAGTTTAGCTCCTTTCATCCAAGTTTCCAATGTCTATTTTATAACTTCAATCCCTTAAATATTTAATTATTCCAAATATATTATATATAGCTCATCAAGGACCAACTTCTTCTATAATGAAAATAATTGGGTTTTTTTTTTGGGGAGATATTTAGGTTTTAAATACTTTTGTAAAGTCTAGAAAAAGTGTGTTATTGAAGATCTTGAAAAATAGAATTGTGAGTTTTAAACTAATCACTTAAAATTTTCATTATAATTGATCTGGAAAGACAAGTCTATATTGATCTTCAACTGATATAATGTACGTATTTTTCGACGAATAAGTTAGAGCTTCAAATCACTTACCTACTTTATTTATTTTTAACAAGACACTTGAGGCAGAGGGATTGGTAGACGCACTTGAATATTTCAACCAGGTTGGCATATGATCCCTAGTACGCTCATCATATCTGATACTTGCTTCAAAAAAGAAAAAAAAATCATATCCAACACCAAAAATGAGTTGTGTATTTTGCCTTCAAAGATTAAATGTACAGAAAAGAGCTGTAAATGAACTTAGAATCAATAATACAACAAGAAAAATGTTGGAGGGAAGTCATCCAACTAAACGAGAGAGTAGAAAGGTTACAATAATACAACAAGGCAAATGCTTCAAATCACTTTCCTACGATTGTTAAAAAATAAAAAATAATCTATCATGTGTATAATACAATATGAAAGATGCATGTTATTGATGCATGCATATCTATGCTTATGTTATAATAATGAATCTATAAATTAATTAGTTGAGGATTATTGTAGTTGAGAATATAATATTGTAGAAATCGCAATTATATGAAAGAATGTTGACTAGATTTATAAAGTGTTAAATTAAACAAATTTGTCTAATCCAAGTTTGAGCTTGTGAATTTGACCATTAACCAACCTACTTGATCATAATGCTTTCATCTCTTGGGTCTAATTTGAATAGACTTATGTGTGATGTGATCATATCTATGGTTAGCTGCAAGCAAAATTCAAAATTAACTGAAATTTTGAACAAATTCAAGAGCATATTGGTTGCTAATTAATGGGATTTGACAAGTTTTTTTTTTTTTTTTTTTTTTTTTTTTGTGTAAAATTTCATTTTGAATGTAAATCCCTTCTTACCCACCTTTTCGGCCATTGAATTCGTTATAATTTTGTTAACAAACCGAACATAATTTAGTAGATAAGACATCAATTTATGATTATTGTTGATATTTAAAAAAAAAAAATTCTTAATTATAAATGCATCTTGGCCACCTACTTTATTCTTCAAATACCGGCGTTGAGGATTTTCTTGTAAAATGAATTCAATAATTGGACAAACTAAATTAATTTACTTTATTGAATGTAAAGTTTAATTGAGTCTTACCCGCTAAAGGTTTTTTTGGACAAAAATAAGGCATCAATTTGGTTGAACATATAATTAAGCTAATTAAGCTTGTCCACAAATATGAAAATATAAGGATGCCTTCACAAAGACAACTTTGATCTGAATCAATCAAAAAGGACATATCAGTCTATGTCAATCAAGGTATATTATTGAGAAACGACATGTAATCTTGATTTGAAAATCATCAAAAAGGACAAATTATCCCCCAAGTTGACTGCTACCTCATTCATTAAACTCCTGATCATATTGCTATTATTATTACTGTTTGTTTTTCTTTGGTTTTCTTTGTTCTCATTCTGCTTTGTCTTCTAAATTCTTGTCTAATTCTCTGAGTTTCTCGAGCTTAGATTAGAAAAACATGGTTCTTCAAACCATTCACCTTAATTTCTTCAATAATATAATTATGAATCCGGAACAATTTTTGATCATATATGATATTATTAAGTTGTTTTCTTCCTTCTTTTCTTTTACTCACTTACTAAATTCGTTTTCAATTTCTTAGTTTCTTTTTAAAAAATTGGCTACAGATTCAAACATGTGAAAAATGAACAAGATACCAAATAAATTGTAAGGACGGAAAGAAAAAGTAAAATGAAACTAAGAGCAATTATGGCTACACTTAATCTCATGTTCCCTTTTCTTTACACACCAAGAAAAAGTAAAAAAAGAAAAAAAAAGTAAAAAAAAAAAAAAAAAAAATGTAACGTGACACATTTCTATTGAGTTCTAGGTATACTATTAGCTATCGAATAGATGATTTCCTAAAACTAAGGTCCTGTTTTTTAATATATAGTATTAAAAGTAAGTAATAAAACTAAAAATCTAAAATTTATAAGTTTAATTTTTAAAAATAGAAAATAAAAAATAAAGTAACTATTTTATCAAACTCTGGCCAAAATTTTATTACTTTTATTTTTAAAAAAAATGATATTTTATTGGAGGAAGAGAAACATACTTAGGAAAGAGCAAAGAAATTACTAGAAGGTGCTATGAATTTATCAATCTAGTTGAATTATCTAGCATATTGATTCTCAAACTTTAGTATCTTGTTAAAAAAAGGATTACAAGGGAGCAGACTAATTTTGAACAATAGATTCAGCATGGCAATTTGAGAATAGTTTGTTGGAAAGAACATTCTCCCGAAGGCCAAAATTATTATGGAAAAACTTTCTAAAAATCATGACATTTTTAAGTCTTTTCATTATAATAACATGTTGTTATGTCATTTGGAAAAAAAAAAAAAAAAATGTTACTCACCACCTCCATGTCAAATTTTTATCATTTTAGTCTTTGATTCTTAGAAATTTTTTAGACAATGATTAAGTGCAGTCATATAACCTTTTTTATTATATATATATTTGCCACGTAACAAATTTTATTGGATAACTTAATTAGTGGGTTGCACAAAGATATATAGACGCAATCCAACCACCACCTAAATATTCTTCAACTTCTTATCTAGTTCATATATAAAACCAAAATTTACATGCAAAGAGATTAACCTAATCATGATCATGATTCATTTATCCGACCAATGAAGAGAGTTTTTGTTCATATAATGCATGCAAATTGATCATCTAGCGTGAATATTCACAAATATGAATAAAAACACACCCTCCAAAATCTTGGAGAGAAAAATGGGTCTTTTACATACGTATTCAAAGTACCGAATCAATGCAAAAATATGCATGGTAAACTTAGTACACAGGTTCTGACCCCTCCATTATATGTTAGATAATACATAACAATATATAATATAAACTCTAAGGAAATCTCAACTCTCCAAGGGTTTATCCTAATACAAGAGCCACGAAAGCTGGAACAAAGGAAAAAAAGTTATACACAATATATATATAGATTCTCATACAAAGTGGACTTGGCATAAGCATCTCCTATTTTTGAGTGAACAAATCTTGCAACAAACCATAATGATCAGGCATTTGAAGGTGTTGTTGAAGGCTTAGATTTTGGTACATCATCGAGGCCGGGTCGGTTTGGCAGTTATTTGTCGGTAACAAATGTGAGAAGAGTTCTTGTGGAAGCGTAGGCCCCGACGAGGCTGCCGTTACCGATGTTGATGCTGATGCATAGAATGGAGACGACATGATCCCTGCAGAATGGCCTCGGAGTGTAGCTGGACAATGGTGGTTGTGTTGGCCTTCATATGTAGTAATCACTACAGATGGATCTTGATATGATCTTTCAACTCGTTTTTTCACTACACATTTTTGGCTGGTGCATCTATAGTAGCTTCTGTAGTGTATAACACACACACACACATATAATACATTAAACAAATCTATATGATATATAAAAGACTAGTGCAATATCCAATATTAAGCTAAGTAATTAAATTTATGTGGTTAATTAGTTTTCATCATGCTTACCGACCCACTATTGTGTTGTATCTTTCTAAAAAAAAAAGAAAAAATTAAATCGTTCAACACTTGCATAGTATGTTATCGAGTATTATGATATCTTTGGCTTAGTATTGTCACATGCCATAAATAAGCTAAATTAAACTAATAGTAGAGTTAATTAACATCAAACATCTATTAAACATAAAATTAAACTTAAATAGACCCCGAGAATCCTAGATAGATTTTGAAGAGTAAAATGTAATTGAATGAATCGATGTCGTCCATGCCAATGATAGAGTATGAGTTATGAGCTCATACCCTTACGTGACCTTACCTGCGGTAGCCTCCCCACACGTGCCGAGCTTAATAAAAAAATTTGAAAATATACATAAGTTTAAAAATTGCAAGAACTTAACTTAACCTAAAAATTTTGGGAGGGAACTAGAAAAAGGGTTCATTTATCATATCCAGATCAAGGAATGGCCCAACTCCCTTCCTGATTAAATCAGCATACACACATATATATAATTTAACAATAATGGTAAATGGGAAAATAGTTTAAAAAAAAAAAAAAAAAAAAAAAAAAAAAAAAAAGATTAACCTTGGGTAAGGACTATTTTTAACTGCTTTCTGACCATATTTTCTCCATCTATAACCATCTTCAAGGTGATCAATCTCACTCTTAGTCAAGAAAGCAAAACGGGGCTCCCTCTGCCGTTTCTCTTTCTTTTTTGTTATGCTGTTCCTGATCAAATCAAATATCATCATCGTCACTTTAATTTTTCTCACATTTTAATCTCTAAGTATATCTACATAATTATATTATTGGAAATTTTAAGTCTTCTATTTATTTATTTTTTGGGTAACCCTATTTATCAACATAAATGTTTCTTAGTCTAATCTTAGTAATCTTCACCATGGGCTCCTCCAATAATCAACCATAAAAAATCAAAAGGAAAAAAAAAAAAACGTACTGTTTCTTAGACTTTTCTTCATCTTTATTCTCGCACCCTTTTATGTCCTCTTTGTTGCTCTTGACTGAATCTTCTTCAACTACAGCTTCATTAGACGACGACGACACTGAAGAATTTGGGGTGGTCGTCGAAGCCTTCTTTGATTTCGACCTGTCGTCCACTGCAGAAATGACTTCGGATGAACAGCACGACACGTCGAACGCCTTCGACAGGCTGTTGTAATCCAACGAGGTATCGAAGAAGTTAGTGAAGCTCATCAAAGCAGGATCCAACGTCGCCGCTTGTTGATGGAAGATCGAACGGTTCATATCCAACTGGTTGTATTGGAATGGATCATACTGCTGGTACACATTTTTGCCTTCATCATTTGACATTGAAAATCAAACAATCTGATCGACCAAAATTAGGGTTTTTTCCTTTTTTTTTTTTTTTTTTTCTTTTTTAGATCTTTGAGTCTGTGAAGAATAAAAAAGAAAAAAACCCAAACTTTTCGCTCATAAACTTTCCTGCCTTTTCTTTTTTCTCCGCGGTTTGAGAGAGATGTTTGAGAATATGGTAGTTTTTCTTTTTGGTTACTCGCCACTCCCACTTTTTTTTTTCTTTATTAATTAATTCATTACACATGAATTGACAGGCCCCTTAAAAAAATTATGTTAAATTATTTAAATAATAACATGCTTTAGATCTAGAAGATATCGGCTTTTTATTTATTTATTTATTTATTATAATGGGTCAATTTATCAGCAGTTAAAAATTAATACACAGCAATATTAATAATCAACAATTAATTTCACCAATCAATCCCCATTAATTAAATTAATCTCCTCCTCAAGCCACAGCCACCAACGTCGAGCACGCATAATTAATTCTAGGAAAAACTGCAGTAATTTTTTTTTTTCTTTTTATAAAATGTAATTTAACTTGATTGAAATATCAAAAGAAATGAAGAGTGTATATATGAAAATGGGTTTCGAAAAAATGGAAAAATATAAGAGTCGTAGTCGTAGTCATTATTATGGAATGGAAGTAATGTACTAATATTTTAGTCAACAATTCCAACTTATAATGTATTTGATAAACCTACCGATTTCTTCTGACAGGGAGACGCGTGTGACGGAATCGGCACCGGCGTTTGACCGTTGTTCCGGCACGTGGGAGTTGATTTATTATTATTATTTTTTCAAATCACCTCATTTATTTCCTTCTTCACAAAAACGCTATGTAGTGTTCTTGGCTTTGCTGATCCAACCCTCACGTCATCTCAGTAGTCATCAAAAACCCTAATCCTTTTTTCCAAAACTAAATTCCCATAAACTTTTTATGTAATTGATATATATATATATATTTCTTTAGCTTTTATTCAATAATTGTCTTGTCGGTCTTTTTTATTTAATTACCGCCATAAAATTTATGCCTGTTTTGGTTAATATTATCTGAAATGTTTCTTAATTTTGTATGTAAAGTTGTGACTATATATAAGAAAATAAATTATTGTGACCGCTAAAAATATTCCAAACCCGAGATTTATGGTTTTTAATATTTTAAGTTGAGCCAAACATGAAAAGGAAAGAGGGAAAAAGAGGGATAAGAAAGAAGGGGTTCCTAATCAATTAGTTGACTTTGATTAGACATGACTAAATAGACCTAATCAACTGTTCAGAATATTATTGTTAGATTATGTTTCTTCGTTTGGTTTCAGGGAGCTTAATTAGTGTTCAAGCAATCTAATGTTAATATAAATTAGGAGCTATAATTTGATTATAAGTTGATATGAATCAATTATGAGTTTTTTGTTCTTTATGATCTTGAATTGATATAATTAATTATATGATATATATCCATGGTATGATGTAAAGCTTTTAGGATATAGCTAATTAAATAATTATTAAGTGATATTTAATACTCTCATCACTGTAAAATAAACATATAATTGGCTTTGATCACCTAACTTGAGCTAGATGACCAAATTGCCTAATGAGTAACACACTTCTAATTAGAATGGTTGATTATCATTTAAATTTAGATTGTGTGTACAAAACTCCAAATATTGAAATAAGTAAGCATATAATATGTTTGGAATGTTCTTATTGCTACCTCTGAAAATTGAATCAATATTGTAAAACAAAATTAGAGCCATGAGATTTTGTATTTTGCCTATCCCAAATAAGGGTGAACCAATGTCAGATTTAGCATTATGTTCTTGAATTATATAATAAAACAAAAACATGAATACGTAGTTTTTTTTTCTTTTTTTTAATATTGAAATTGAGTAAAGTGATCTCCCTACCTGGGTGAAAGTGTCAAATTTTGAAATATAATATCAATTATATATATATATATATACACGTGGTGTAGGTCAATAGGTGCACAGAAATATCTCAGCTAGATTAACACATTCGTAGCACCTTGGTAATATCTCTTTATAAAAAAATTAATTAATTAAATTATGCATAGATTTTTTGTTTTTGAAAAAAAGAAAAACTATTTTGATCTTAAGTTTTGACTTTTTACTTCGTTGATTTCAAATTGTTATGCTTCTATCTTTAAGTTATATATGAGTTTAGTTTTTATTGGTTCCTAATTTCAATTAGATTTTTAGATAGTACTTTTTAACCATTAAATTTGTACTAATACATGCTGGTTAACTTTTAGTTAATGAATCTAAAATAATCATGATGTGGGTTTTTTTAATTAACTTTAATACTGACGAACAAATGATTAAAACTAATTTGATTATAGTTAATATAATCATATAAAATAGTATTAGTAAAAATCAAAGGTAAAAATATACCATTTTGAAATCTATGACTAAATGAAAACTAACTCATAATTCAAGAATAAAATTGTAATATATTGAAATTGAGGAAACAAATGAAAGCTACACTAAGATTTGAAGATATAAAAATATAATATTTTAAAATTTAATAACTAAATAATAATCATATTCAAAATTCAAACATTAAAAACATAATTTTTGCACCTTTTTTTTTCTCGTTTGAGTGTTATATATATAAAAAAGGTTAAAAACAAGGCTCGGTCATCAATAAAGAGGTATCTCTATAGCTTGATTTGGTGGTTTCAAAAAATATATAGCTAATAGCCTGATTTAGTTGACACTTTTGGCGTACAATTTCGGTAAATTCATTTATTTCTTATAAATAAAACAAAAATACGTCAACAAAAATGTGTGTAAATAGGAACATATGCAAAATTTCCAAATTACTTATAATAATATGGACATAATCCCAGCTAATACGAATAATTGTTAGCTGAGAGAAAATATCCACCATTTTAAATTTTGAATTAAAAAATTCAATTAAATCTTGAAAAATAAATACTTAATTGACTCATGAAGTTGACACATTTCAATCCATAAATTGTAACGTATATATTTTAAATAAGCCATCCCTAACTACAAAATGAAACAAAAATAACATTTAAACATAAATTAAGAAATTATCACGTACAAAATTAGTGTTAGCTTAATTATTTATAAAAACACTTCAACTTAGTCAACATGTGCTCTTTTTTTAAGTCTCGAGACTCAAATTGTACTACAAAAATTAAAATAACACTCAAATTTAATACAAGAAAAATAAACAAATATATATACACACATATACACTAATTAATATGATAAACAATTTTTGATGATTACGAAAAAGAAATGATAATTATAATTAAACGAGCAATTCAGTATTTTATAGATTAGGTCATAATTTAGGTTATTACTTTTAAAAAATGAGAATTTAACTTTCAAGTGTTTTTAACTTTACGTGTTTGAACAAGTCATAGTTAAAGCGGTAATCTCACGGCCATGTTAGGCCGAAACAGTCTTTTAATATCAATTCTTTATTAATAAATATTAACCTAACATGCATCCAATTTTCGTTGAAAATCATGACAGTAATTTTAATAATTTAATCGTCATGAATTGACTTACTGGTAAAAAAGAAAATATAGTCTTAATAAATGACTAAAAGGTCTTGTGTTAAATCTATGGTGTCCACCTATCTAATAATTAATAACTACGAGTCTTCTTGACACTTAAATATTGTAGGGTTAGAGACAGGTTATTCAATCACAACCTTGGGTGCAAAGGTGCACCATCTCGCCAACTCGACTAGAGTGCTAATTAATGTTAACTATTGCCACTTAATATAAATATTTTATTGGTCAGTTCGGTTTTGCAATTCATTTCCCTACCCAACCCAAACCCCAAACCAAAAATTTCGATTTTTATATGTTTTCAACCCGAAACCGATGAGCGGTTTCGGTTGGCTTAGGTGGTTTTGTTGGTTTATCGGTTTTTCTTTGCACCATAGTGGTGAAAAAAAAATGGAAGAATGACGTGTATGATATATATGAATAATGGTAAATTGTAATACAAACATAATTTGCACAATCAATCAATCATCCAAGGTAGTCACTTTTATCTAAATTTTTGCCTTATTAAATATCTTTATATAGCTTTTGATTCCAAATATAGTACTCAAGTCCAAAAATATCATAGTCTTGTGAACAATAAATATATCTCAATTATATCTATTTTTAATTCGTTGTTACTGATATGATATATAATGAATGAGATTAAATAAATTAATAAAGTACGTAAGACTGACAAATATAAAAGTTATTTCTTTCTTTATTCATTTAGATGACAAAGAATTTCTATCATAATAGATGAAATTGAAATTTGAGATGAAGCATACTTAAATAAGATGAATCATGAAGGTACACATTAAAAAAAAAAAAGAAAAAAAAAAGCATATAGTAAATGGATTGTCTATAATTAATTGAGCACCCAAAGTGTTTGGACCAATAAGGGAGAAAAAAGAAAATGAAATAATAAGATATATACAATGTATTAAAGCTTTATTTTTATTTTTTATTTTTATTTTTGAGAAAGTATTAAAAGCTTTTAATTTCAATGAATGCATAATGATGCCTCTAGAAATATGAATGAAGTGAGACACATTGCTCCGCCAATCAAGACCTTGTAATGAATTACGAGATAGATTAAAGAAATAGGGAGTTAGTTTTGTTGGGATGGAAATAGTCAAAAAAGCCAAATTTTATTGGGGAGAGTTGACCATGGCTTTTAGGGTCTTGTTTATTTATTTATTTATCTATTTAATCTTTTTTTTCCAAGTTAACATAATAATATGAGAGAGAATTGAATTGTCAATTTTTAAGATACCAATTAATAGTTGTATTATACTTTAAAATACAACATTAATTTTGATACTTTAACCGTTTTTTTTTTATGTATATTTTAGTATTTATAATTTCATAGACAAAGAAATTAAGTCTGTCCTATTGAAATCATAATTTAAATTTGGTAAAAAAAATTTCAATATGATTTTAATTAAAACATAAACATTTAATATGAGAGAGTCTTAAGTTATTTTTTATTTTTTAATCATTTTAATATGATAGATGTGAAGGCACAAATCTAAAATGATTGATATAAGAAAAGGTACATCTAGAGGGTACTATATCTACTAAGCATATTAGAAAGAATTAATGTTAAAGACTTAATAACTATATATCATTTTTCTTATAAGAAACAAATGTGTATATTCATCCAAAGAGCCAAAAATAATCACTATACACAAACATACACATAACAAACATAACAAGTAGAGTATAGAAATTTGAACTTCAAATTTTAGAAACACGAACACATGCATATTAATACCAGTGAGTATAGACCTATGCTCACGTTAGCGCCTTAATCATTACATTTTCATGATATTATAAAATAAGTTTATGTATATATGAAAAGTAATAATGAAAAATCTAATAAGGGTCAAATGTTTCTCCGTAGATTGCTGCTTTAGAGGCGTGTTGTGATTCAAATATAGAGGAGGTGTGTTTGGTTCCAAAAATAAAAATAATAATTTAAAAGAAAAAGAAAAAAAAAAAAAAAAAGAAAGGAAAAAAGAGGGGTTTAGTTTGGGGAATAAGAAAAGGACATCTAACTGTGTGGTTATATTATATTGGTTAATTTATAAATTTGGTCTCCGTGGTTTAAAAAGTTTGAAATTTAATCCCTATAACTTTAAAAGTTAGAATTTAGTTCTTATAGATTGATAAAATCTCATAAATAGTCTAAATAGATTGCTAAAATCTTTAGCAATAATTCCACCATAAGAATAATTTATGATGATTTTATTAAACCATAAAGAATAAATTCTAATTATAAATCACAATAACTAAATTTTAACTTTCTGCGAATTATAGAGATCAAATTTGTAATTTAACATATTGTCCATAATGGGATCATAATAAAGTTTTGGAGTCAATTTGGAGAGAGAAATCGTTGTTGGTTAGGTTGGTATGGGCTAATGTCTCCCATTGGCTTTGGATCACATCATGGGCCTTAACTCTTCTCTTTGTGGGCCCAACTCATGATGGCCTCATTTTACCAAATCCAGCAACAATTGCTAAAAAGGACTTTTCCTAAACAAGCTTTTTATATAAATGTCCACGTGGCGGGGCGAGGGTTCTCCACAAAAAAATTCGTAGATCGGTTTTTCGCAGATAATTTTTTCCTTTTATTTTGTTTGTTTTTTATTATTTTTTAAAAAAATAATTAACTTTAAATCCCTCTTAGGACAAATTTTAATTGAATAGTTAAGTTTCTTACAAAGTTTTCTTTTTCAATAATTAATATAATTAGTTCTGTGAACAATTTGAATTAAATATATATATTATAAATTTAAAAGTTAAATTCAAATATATTAAATATATTAACCATTAAATAATAAAATTTGTAATTTAAACAAAATATTTATCAATAATAATAACACGATATTAAATTATTAAAATAATTAAATACAAGAGGCTAATAGGGCGGGGGAATGGACGGGGATGTCCCCGCCCCCATTTACCTCACAGACAATGTTTCCTCCACTCCCTCTCCCATTCCCCACTTAAACAATCCCCACTCCGTTCGAAGTTGGTCCCCACAGAGTTCGTTCTCGTGGAGAAAATGAACATCTCTAACTTCTAGTAATACTATAATATACAAGTGCAATATTCTTTTGTGTTTAATGTTAATATGTAAGATTATCTCTTGTATATTGTACCGGTTTAGTTTCATTCTTTAAGAAGTTTGTAATAGGTCACTGAAGTTTTAGAGTTGTGTCAATTCGTTATTTGTTAAGTGAACTCTTATACTGTAAAATATACTGATGAAGAAACATCATAAGTATTAAAATAGTATAATTAAAAAATATGATTAGACATAAACTTAAAAGTTTACTTAGTAAAATTATTTTAAAGTATAAGGACTACATATATAAGATATAGAAAATGTCAAAATTAACTAACCTTTATCTTTCTAATTAAATTAGCTAACTTAGAAATATAACATTTTTTTTTTTGGCAAAAATATAAATAAAGAGAATCCTTAAGCTAAGTGTTTGTGTTCAAGTATTCAATAATATATAATCCAACGTAAATTGAAAAGGTTACACAACTTTGGACCTGTTGTTACATAAAGGCATGGACTTGGTCTTAAATTAAATAAAATTGCATTTAAAAAGAAATTAGCTTTTGAAGTTTCTTCTTAAGGCCAATCACATTATAGTAAATTCATAATGCAAATACAAGGTTGTGGGCTCCAACTAAAATAGCCATTTAGCTAAAAACAACATAGTTTGATAATTGATAATTGACATGTACTTTTTACTTTGAAGAAGAAGGTTCAAATTTACATATAGAAATTTTGGACCAATTATGAACAGCCACATAATTTCTTAAATTAATGTTCAATCACTTAAGCTTAGAGGTGTTCAAATGACGGGACAATCGGAACAATCTGGACTACCCAACCCAAAATGTAAGAGTTGAGTTGGATTAAATTTTTTATATTTTTCTCGGTTTGGGTTAGTTGAGTCACAGGTTGACTAAAAAATAATTTGGATTAACCAAAACCAACTCGAATTACATATATTTTAATTAAAAAAATATATTTCTATTTGTTTAAATTTTAATTACTTTTAATTGGTGAATTTGTGAGTTTAAAATTTTTTCTTTTAGAATTATTATGATGTGTTTGTTAAAAGTTTATAATAAATATCGTAGATATTTGGTATTTAATATTTTAATTTTGTAAGATTTTAGTTATTTGTTGACATAAATTTTTATTTTAAATTAAGAAAAAAGTTATAACCTGACAACTCAATTTAACCTAACCGAAGTAGAGATTTATTTGGGTGTTTTGGATTCCATCACAACCAACTAAAATTTTCGGACTGCTGCACATCTTCAATTTTGATCATGGGCCGTACAATTTCGTTGAACGCAGTCAAATGGGCCACATAATATGGGCTTCATTTTGATGGGCTTTATTTTTTAATATTTTTTTCCCAAAATTTTAATTCCATTTCTGAAAGAATTTCGCCGGCAACTGCAAGCATTCAGGAAGACGAACGAGAAACGGAGATGATATTGAACTCTGCAGCAACCATAGCTAAGGTTGTTCCGCTGTGGCCTTTACTGAAACCAATACGTGCATCTTCTAACATCAGCACAGAGCAGCTACGCGAGGAACTCACTCACCTTCATTCTGAAGCAGAGAGTACAAGAACCAAAGGTCTGTATGCATTCTTTTGCTTTCTCCACTTCTGCAACTACTTTCTACAATCTTAGACAAATTAGACGCAAATTATGTCATCATTGTTCTTGATTTCTTTTTAGTAAGTTTTTAATTCGTGTATGTGTGTGTTGGAGCATTGAATTGGAAAATGGTAATGAATGACCGTAGCAACGTGCATTGTTAAAGTATTGGAATCTTTTCTGCCGAGAAAACTAATTTACCTGATTTATGGCTCCAATACCTTTAAAATTGAATGAAAGTGTGGTTGATTCAGCAAACAATGCGAGATCGAGACTCTTGAGATTGTCTGAGGCTGCTGAGAAGCTACGGCAGCAGGCAGCTATTAGCGTACGAACAGGGAAGGAAGATGAAGCGAGAGATCTACTTTTCCAGAAGAAGAAGGTAATGCAAGCGTTGGAGAAGTCAAAAAGTCGAATCAGGTTGTTGGATGAACTGTCAGCAAAGCTTAACGAGGTAAAATGAAATAATAGGCTGACCGAGCAGTACTTTTATGTAGTCAATTTCCACATTCATGTTTTACTCGTAATTTCGCAAGTGGTATTGAATTGGTGGAGAATTTAGTGACTGCTGTGTCATGTATGTTCAATTACTGGACTTATATTTTCCAGTTGATCCGTTTGTGGTATCATATCACTCTGTCATTGGAGCGTTGCAAAGGGTTGTGAAATGATAAAAAAGAATTCACCAGGTACTCCACTTTGGCTGTGGCCTTGATCAAGGGTAGTTTCAAAAGGGGGCTATCTTGTCAAAAGCACATAAGAAAACTAATACTTGCAAATTGCAATACTATGGTAGCATGCCATGGTTGGTTCTGCTTTAATGCATGAACAAACGACGGAAAACTATATGTTGCTTGAATTTGGAGGGGAAGACTTTAATGCAGTTCCTTGAGACGAGGTCCTCTAAGTGAAGATGACTATATCTAATAAGGACATGCAGTGCAATGCTGCTTGTGTTTGTATCCAATTCATTTGGTACATTGCTAGCGCTCATTTTGTACAGCTTGTGAAAGAATGAGTGCAGTTTGGCCATGGATACAGCAGCCTGGAAATTTGCCTAATAGATCTTAAGAAGGGAGGGCGATCGCAAGTGGAGGGTTTTTGGTATTAGCAGCCCTGCCACTTCTGTTCAGCACTCTTGTCTTTTTTGTTTCTGCAAAACTTATTTTCTAATCTGGTTCATATTATCTAAGAATCTGTTCTTCAGTTTTAGCAATGAAAAAGAAACTACTTGATTTTCTCAGGCAATATATGTAAAAGAGAGTCAGCTAATCAGGAATATTGGTTCGGATTTGACAATGGCCAGTGAAGATGGTTCGAGCCCCATTCGAATTGCCTCTTCAGAGCAGGAAGCTAAAGAAGAGTCAGAAGAAACTGATTTTCAATCTAAAGATGTAAATCTTCATGAATATCAAGATTTGCAGCCGAGTGCTGCAGAGGATCATGCAAGCATAGCTAATGACCGAGAGCAAGAGGCCCCTCCATGCTCTGATTTAGGGAGTGAAGATGAAATAGTAAACAGTATGAAGGGAGCATCATCTTATGAGGACTTTATGGAAAACCTGGACAAACAGCTAAACATAATTGAAGATGAACTTGATGCTGTGCTGAGGGCTTCAACAGTCCTATTAGATGGTGAGGATAAACAAAAAAATTTAAGAGTACAGCAAATAGTGGAACTTCAAGATAGCATCCAGCTTATCAGAAAGAGGTAACATATTCTTCACCACCCATATAAAAAAGAACACTGCATTTTGATTATCATTCATCTTTCACAATGTTTTAAGATTGGGGATTTGATATGATATCTGAAATTGCTGACAATCTAATAAAGTGTGTTCTAATACTTATGTTGACAGAATCTCAAGTTTCAAGTTGCCAAATGCAAACATCAGGTAATACTTAGCTTTGGAGCACCTATATCTTGCATTACTATTTAAGAAGCATAATTTTTGTAAACTTCGTTTCTAATTTTTGGTCTTTTGATGTAAGATACCCTTCGTACTCTAAACAATCTTCCCCCAATTGTAAGTAATATAACGGTAATTGTTACTGCCCAATCCCCTCTCATACATTGTTGCAATATTGGCATAGAATTCGTTACTCGTTAGTTTGTGATTCACAAAACACAATATTTAACCACAAGTTGTATAGTTAATCCAAAGCCATCAGAACACATGGGCTGATACTGTTTGGTGTAGTTCACAATTTTTCTTTCAACATGAGTTTCTGAAATTTGAATTTGAACGATTGGTTTCAGGAGGCAAACATTGTTTCAAATATTTCATATTCCATAGTCTGTAATCCTAATCGTTGTTGTCTCATAGGGAGAAACCAATGGTTTCAAGAGTACAAAGGTAATGTAATTTTGGCTGTTCATTTTCTATGTACAATTGGGAGATACAGTTAACTGACCATGAACCCTAGTTGAACGAATACAGCTTACAAACCCAAAATGAAGGAAATGAGACCGACTCTTTCTTTTAATAAATCAATTGCCGAATCAAATCTTTCCTCAAAATACCAACCAATTGCAATAATGAAAAGGATTCAGGAGTTAGCTTTCGTGGGGAAGATGTGAAGGGGCCTACGGCACTATAAGAAACAAATCCCACAAAATGAATAAGTCAAAGCCAGTTACAGGAATTAAAACTAGACTAAACCTTCGACCTCACTGGGTATCTCTTATTCATACTTAACCTCGACCTCTCTATTTTAACATCCCTAGAAGGTCTTTCCGCAGTTTTGTTCATTCTCATTGATGATCTCGCCCTGTTTCTAGCAGCATTTTCTTTGAAATCAACATGTCTCTTACCCCCATTGTCTTTTCGATCAGCATGAACGTTATGATGACTACGAGTATTTTCATCTTCATCATCCGAGGAGTTGAGTAATTCAGCTTCATTCTGTTTCCCAGATCTATCATCTGACCCTTCTTTCTGTTCTTGCTTCTGTTGGCGAGTGCCACCATGCTCGTTTGTTGTTTTACTGTCTTCCTTCACTGTGTTCATAAGATGAAGGTACTTGTTTCTAGTGTTCATCAAGGGGCTACTCTCAATCACAGAACCCCTTTTATACCCTTCTTTCAAGACAACTGTGTAGGTCCCAGCCTTACTTGATACGTAGAATATCCCTGGATGGTGAAGCAATGCTCTCTTAAACCTTGACCGTAGACCAAAGTACTCACCAATGCATAATATATTTTCCTTCTCAGTCTTCTTCGTGACAAGCATATGAAGAAGCTCGTGTAAAATTGCAACAGTCCATTTATCAGATTCATCACTGTTAGGAGAAAGATGTGATGCATTTTCATAGGGAGAAATGTAAGGTAGCTTTTGCCACTCATCCACCCACTTCTTGAACTTCTTATCCATAACGAACCCATTCGAAAATTTCATAGGAAAAGTAATATTATGCATTCCCTTCGATGTATCAGGCTTTACTTTTGCAGCCATCTTCTGTAAAACTGAGGTGGCCAATTCATTGTTCCAACATACCAATTCCAATGCCCGCATATCACCTGATCCAGATGCAAAATTTTGGTGTCCTACAACTTTGAAGTAATCTGGAAAATCAGGAACTATACTTTGAACATAATCTTTAGGAAGACCCAGGTCCCATTTCAGTTGATCAATGATGGTTACAGGTATTTTATGAACTCTTGATAGCATCAATAGCCTCACAAGTCGTTCTGCTGCTTCTTGTCTACAAGTCTCACTTTGATACGTTAGCTGCTCTTCAGCATCAAGTTCAAGGACTTTAGAGGTTAGCCGAACATGAGGTTGAATCCCAATGCCTCCAGGAAGAAATTCTTCGAAAATGGAAGGATATTTTCTGATCAATTCAATAGGACGCGTTGGAATTCTTAGAACTTCCTTTTTCTGAGTTATGATGGAAACTGGAACAGACTTGGACGGCTCTGATTTAATAAAATCTTTTATGTTCATCACTGGGAGAAGATTCTTCTCTCTCTCAACAGCATGATCAAGACCACGATCTCGAACCCATTGAATTGTGCCGTCTACATATGTTCGAAGGTGTATCTGGAAAATATGGTGTTGCTGTTGGGACTGATGGAGAGGTCCCGAGCAAGAGCGGAAGAACAAAAACATTCTAGTGCTCTACTTAGCTTCACTTCCTTTGTTGTTTCTTTGATTCAACTTCAAAAATACCGGGAATCGAGCTATCTGAAAGCATTATTCCCAACACAACATGCATAAAAACACAAACAGTGAACACATTAAATAAAAGTTGGCCAGATTTAACTCAAAATGAAGTACATTTGTGGAGAGAAATGTTACCGGCGGCTGTCGGCTGAGGCAAGAAAGTAAAAATTCTGAGGCGACGGCGGCTGAAGTCTGATCCGAGTAGACGTGGGACGACGGCGAATGAAGGGGAGAAGGGGCGTAGAAGCAACAAAGAACGAGGGCGACCGGGCGGGCGGAGGAGAAGGAACGAGGAAGAGCTCTGGCGCTGCGACTTTGAAGACGGAAGTGAAGGCCGAAGGAAGCGAACTCGCCACTCGCGAAAAACCCTTAAGTAAACATATATGTAACCTGTACGGTTCGGATTGACCGAATTTGTTTCTCTCAAACTTGAGAACCGAGCCGAGCCGATCTGATATGTTCCTTAAAAACCCAATCGAGCCAACTGAACCCAACTTAGTAATTTTCAATGGTGGAACCAAATTTGCATACGAAGCCGGAAGTACTTCTAAGATTAATAATTAAGATTAATAATTAAGTGTACAGTAACATTTTTAAAGAATTGTAAATATAACAAAATATACTGTGATAGATTCTATTGTTACTAGAATCTTATCGACGATATGGGACTCCTATTAGCAATATGATACTCCTCTTAGCGATATGGTTTATCACTAATAGACTCTTAAGAGTTAAATCTAAATTTTGCTATATTTGCTAATTCTTTTGCGTTGTGCTATGTTTGTTAATATTTTGGGTGTGATTTCTATATTTGTAACTGTTACAAACCTTTAGTCCTTCCAATGTTTTTGGCTTTATAATAGCGACTGAAACAACAAGAAGAAGTTGTGGGTGCTATAGAAATACAAAGTGAATATCGAAGGAGAACATCTTTTGAAAGGTGAAAATGATGAGACAGTGAAAAGTTGGAATAAACTCACAAGTTAGCTAATATATCAATTTTAGTTTAAAACACCATTTTGATCTTTGATTTAGCTTTCATTCCATTCTAGGCAATATACTGGACCAATCTACGTAATATACTCGAAATGGTCTAAATTTAGTCTATATACTTTTAATAAATCTTAAATTTAATCATAATATTCTTAATAAATTTTTAATTTTGTCCTTTAAAGTTTTATAAATAATATTAATAATTTTATAAAAAAAGACATGAAATTATATTTTTATAATTAATAGAGGGAATACTTATAAAGACTATTTTATTTTCTGAAAGGAAAAATAAAAAATAGACTAGTTGCATTTGCTAATTTTAAGATCTATTAAAATTATGGAGACAAAAATTGAATTGAAATTATATGAACAAAAGTCAAACAAAACCTAAAATAAAGTCATTTTTGAAGAAGTTTAGGCAAAATGGATCATTTCTAGCCATCACCTAAATAAAGTTGTTTGGAAGCATTTTCATCATCTCATCCACGGCTTAAATTTTAAATTTCCACACTCATTTCTTTTGACTGGTTAAACAAGTTCCTAAACGCTCTCTCAATCGATTTATTCATTGGTCCAAACGAGCATCAACTAGCATCATATATGCAATATCAATCTTGAGATCATCAACTTTCAATTATGTCATCTTCAAAGTATCTTATAAACCCATACACAGCTTTCTTTTTTAAATTTACAAGTTTGATGAACACGAAATTCTAATAAATATGGTCAATTTTAAAGAATATTGAATATCTCAAGCATATATTTAAAAAATTCATCTGCACAAAAGTCCTTTTTATCTTGTAGCATAACTCCCAATTGTTCCAATACAATGTAGATCTCTTGAGCTTTAGGATGCAATCTCCCACCACCAGCTATGAACTTATGAACTTCATCATCAACTTCAATCAGACTGCCCCCTGGTTCTTTCTCCACCTTTTTCATCTTCATTGAAATCCTTCTTGATGGTTCAATTCTGTATGTGTTTTTCATCAGTGAGAAAAAGTCCCCTGTCTTCGTCCACCGTTGCAACATGATTACAAGCTGTTAATACAGCCATAAAGCTAATAGAATCTGGTTTAAGACCTGAAGATTCCAGCATTTTGATTAGCAAAACTGCTACCTTTTCGCAGCCATTCACTGCCAGGCCAAAGATCATGGAGTTCCAACGGGATAATCCTCTGTTGGGTATTTTCTCAAACACTTGGAGGGCATTCCCTTTGCTACCACATTTACAGTACATGTCTATGATTGCTGTAACTACAATGGTATTCAACTCCAGATTGTTCTTCTTTATGTATTCATGAATCCATTCCCCTTGTTTGAGTGCTCCAATTTGAGCTGAAGCATTTAACAAACTCACCATAGTAAACTCACTAGGCTGGATTCTCTCTTCTTGCATTTTGACAAACAGCTTCAGCGCTTCTTTGAACATCCCATTTCTAACATACCCGCCAATCATAGAATTCCTAGAGATTGGATTTGTAACAGGCATTTTATCGAACAGCTTCCTCGACTCATCAATTTCCCCACATTTAGCCAGACCCAGAATCATGGAATTCCAGGCAACGACATCGAATTCCATTTATTGGTTAAAGATTCGATGTGCTTCATCCAAAAACCCACCAGTAGCATACATGTACAAAATTGTGTTTCTGATAAAAGGGTCAAACTGAAGGCCTAATTTTACTATCCTCCCATGAAGCTGAGCTCTATCATGGGCAAGTCCAAGTTGAGAGTAAGCTTTGAAAACTGATGGGTAAGTCAATCTCTGCGGTTCTACTTGTGAAGTAACCAACATGTCGATGAAAAGAGAGGACAATTTGGGGGTTTTAGCTTTGAGAGAAGCCTCTTATTACTGTATTCCAAGAAAAAAAGATTAGGGTTTTGCATTTGCAGAAAGACCAAATATGCGGCTAGCAGCAAAAGAGTCTTTGGCCTGGCCGGATTTGATCAAGTGGGCACGAAACTGTTGCAGGTCTCTCATGGTGGTGCAATACTTATCCGCCATTGAAAGGTAAAGTTGGTTGGAGATGATCGATTTTGATGTCGAAATTGGCGAAAGTGGAGGGTGCCCACAGAAACTTGTTAGCATTTTTCACTTCTGATTCTCAGGTTTTAGTGTTTACCTCACAGAACTCACAAAGTGGCTGAAGAAGGTGTAGAACTTTCCAATGGTGTGGCCATGGCAGAAACTCCGTCATCCAATTCCAATCTCGGGCAGGGCCACCATCCACCCGAAAAAAGAAGTCATTATTCACATGGGCCACTGGTATTGTTTCTTTCTAATCCAGCTATAGTGCAAATGGCAAGCTTAGGATTCACTTTTAGACTTTCCACTTTAAAATCGTATTCACCTTCACCATTTTTGTTTTGAAACTTTTGGCGTGGACTGGACCTGAATTAAGGACTTCCATTCAAAATGTGCAGTACTTTTTCTATTTGGGTTTTATTTAGAATATTCATGCACTGGTTAGATCTTAAAAAAATTGATGTCCTTAAGAACTTTCTGTAGTTAATGTTTGGTATTTGGGCTATTTTGAGTTTATCAAAGACTGTTTATATATATGTATGTGAACATTCTTGTCAGGATTGATTATCTAACTGAATTTCCTTCAACTACCTTGGACTTATATAAGCAGGGGATATTTAAGTAAAAAAGATTCAGTGGTGACCCATTGTCCTCCAAATTAGGATTCCCCATTAATCAATTGCACTGTAGTTAGTCAAGATTGTGGGATCAGAAGGAAATAATTAGGCAGGAAAAAGATGAACCCATTTTAATACATCCATGCTGAAGTGGCCAGAAAGGAGAAGGGGAAAAAAATAAACATATCATAACCATCATTACAGCAACGATTATCAGTAAGCAGCCCACATTAAAGAACTAAATTTCAATCATATCTTTCTTTTTATTTTCTTTTTGTTAACCATCCTCGGGCTTCCCCCCATTTTGATTTCCCTCTCTTTTCCTTCCTCTGTCTCTCATTTGCTCGCACCCCCCTACACCCTATGTCTACTCTCTCTCTCTCTCTCTCCACCCAAAGAAAAAGGGGGCACTTGTACTTTCGAAATGGATATTTTACAGGACAAGGAGTGTAAAGTCTTCAACTTTCCGACAAGGTAATGATGCCACTCCACAATATCATTTCGAATTCTCTATATTTAAACCAGAAGGAAAGCAGGAAGCTCTGATAACTAAGGAACTATCATCTAAAAAGTGGGAGGATGAGGAACAGCCTGCTCATTAGAGGAAGAACAGGAGGATTGACCCATGACTGGGTTATACACAGCCTAATATTCCTCATTCTTGGTCATTTTCTCTATCCAGGTGACTGATTATTCATTTCTTCTGTAAATTTGGAGTCTATGTGAGGATCAAACGGCTATTTAGATATTTCTGTTACAGGCATTTAATGCATTCCAATTGAATTTTCTTGCATTTATACAGTTAAAGCATGTACCTTTTCTTCTCTCATCTACTGTCTGCTACACAACCTTAAATGCCCATTAATTGTATTTCTGCCGCATTATTCAAAATTGTCTTTTTTCTGAGGGCCATATTTATGGTTTCATATTCATCTTTTTTCCCCAGAACTGAGCGAATTGAAGTTTCTCGTTTTCCTTCCCATTTGGGTCTTCCGCGAATGACTGTTCTGAGTTGTAGATTGTGATTATTACTGAATTTTAAATTACTTTTTAAATTTGATTTGCTTGAGGTTCAGGATCTAATGTAGCAAGTAAACCATTTTGATCTTGTTGACTCAAAACTTAGGGCAAAGAGAATTTAGAGTAAACAATCTGATATTAGAAGCTTCACTCATGTTGGATATGCTCAAACAAGCGTCTACAGGGCTTCTTAGATTTTTACAGGCTAAAAATATGAACTTCAACAACCTTTACTTCACTGCACTTTTTGTTCTAATGATGGTGAATTTTAACTGAGCTTTTCTTAGCATTCACCAAGATTTTCTGTTATTTTGTTCCATGTGCAATTCATTGTTCAAGAGGATGAGTTTATTTTTGTTTCTGTGATCCAAATGGCAGGACACACGAGAGAGCTAAACCATGAGATTCAGAAATTTTCTTCCCAAATTTCCACCACTAAAAGGGATATTACTACCCCTATAACAACCGTTCCGACAATAATTCTTTCCAATCCCGCCGTGTCAACTCCATTTATCAATCCAACTTCAACCTCAGACACGTATTCTCCGGCCATGGGATCTCCCAAAAGATCATCTCCTCCTTCGTCAGGGGCTAGTTGGTGCATTGCTAGTCAAAGTGCATCACAAAAGGCATTGCAAATTGCTCTAGACTACGCATGTGGCCATGGTGGTACTGATTGCTCAGCAATTCAAGCTGGTCAGAGCTGTTACAACCCAAACACCATTCATGATCATGCCTCCTACGCCTTCAATAGCTACTATCAAAAGAATCCTGTTCCAAATAGCTGTAACTTTGGTGGGACTGCTGTCATTACTAGCACTGACCCAAGTATGTTGCTTCCTTCAAAAGTTGTTTCTTTGTTGCCTCACTAGATAATAATGTGTTCTTTTACTATTCCCTCTCCCTTCTTTTTTCTTTTGGGGGAGGGGTTAACGGAGGGGAGAGCAAGATAAGGCGAACTTTCTATAATTTGGTCACAGCACTTTAGAGGTACAAGGTTGAACTGATTCCCTTAACACAAGCCCAAAGAATCAAAGAGTCTTACCATAGAATGACAGTTCCTTCTGAACAACCAGAAGCTTTGGAAATACTAAAAAGAACAGCCTTTGTGAACGAACTCTATTTGTCCTCTTTCACCTTCTTAAAACCTTCCGTGGGAAGTGTGGATATGAAGAAATTTAGTCTTTTCTTATTTCTAAATTCATGATCAGAACCCAAAATCTAATAATCAGAGGAAATTCAGCTTTACTCCCAGACCCCTCCCCCCCAAACTTTTTTTTTTCCTTTTCCAAGTTGGGTTGGTGAATGAAGAAGGTTGGGTGTGTCTGTAGGGACTATAAAGTGATGTGAATTATTGAATCTGTAATGGGGTGTAGTGGAATTCTTCTTTCTGCAACTGCAAGATGTTTACGAACATAAAACTTCATAGATTGACTCTGTTTCTATAAAGTCTTGTTTATGTCTTTTCCCACCGCTATTTTTTTTCAGGTACTATGGCCTGTCAGTACACATCCACTAGGTAAAATGCCCATCTTCCATTGCTTCCATTTGCTTTCTTTTCCTGCTACCATCATTCATGTCCTAACAATGACACTGCCTTTTTTTCAACTTTCCAGCACAAGTTCATCAGTTCTAAACACCACAAATTCCAAGGGATCAACAGTGTTTGGTGCTGTACCCTCAAGCCCCTCTCCTTCAGCAGCAACTTGTCAAGAAATAAATGTTCTGCAACAACTATTTTTGTTGACCATGGTTTCTCTCAGATTATTACACACCAACAATCTTCATGGCTGATTGGGACAGTAAAGCCAACTTAATTGCTTATAAACCTTTGCATTTACTTCACCCAATTCAAGTTGCTTGAAAGAACTGCAGAGTTTTGGATTCAGGAACAGCATCTCTGGGACCTGTTTTCTAGACTATTTGCTCATAAGTTAGTAGTGGAAAGTAATGCCAATTTAGTAAGAGCAAAGCGAAAAATTTTCCAATGTTGTGTTGGATCTAGAACATATGCACATGTTTACTACTTAAAAGAGAATGAAACCCTTTTCTCTTGATGTGAGATCTGTCTGATCTTTTTTAATTTTCAGAGCATCTTGTGACATTGGGGAAAAGAAATAGTAACAATACGTGAATCTAATCTCGTTGTTTGTATTGTACATTTTGTACCTTCCCTCTTGAATTCCTGTTTTTTTTTTTTCCTTTGGTAATATAGTGTTCTACTTTTAATTGCAAATGAATAATTGGCTTACCCAATTTTTCAATATTATAACAAAAAAAGAAAAAAAAAAAAAAGATTTATCGAACCTTAGATTCCTTTTCCACAACACGTTGCTTTTTATTTCCTCGTATTTCGGTGAATATTTTATTGTTTTTTCTTGCCATACCATACGAATCGCACAATTATTTATTCACTTAATATTTAAATAGGGCAACTGTTTAAAGTAATTTTTCTAATATAATAGATATTTGGTTAAATTTTAAATTTTGCCTAAATTTTGAGATTTATATGTATTAAGTTATTGAATTTTTAAGAATATCTAACAAATTTAAAATTTTCAATTTTGTGTCTCATAGTCCCACGAACTCACAATTTTTGTGTTTAATAAGTCACTGACAAACTAAAAAACTTTTAAGTATTAATTGATCTATTAGATATAGATTTTAGTGAAAATATCAATGTATATCCCTAAACTTCAATATTGTATCCATTAAACTTTGAATATCAATTTATACTCTCTATTGCATTATGTTTGAATAAATATGATATGAGACTCACAATTTTATCAATTGAAACCCTAAACTCTCATGAGCGAATTAATTTAGATTCCCACTTAGGATTTCCTTCGAAAATCGTTAACTTAACACATCAATTTCAATCATCCATTTTACAAAATGGTCTAAATTGATTCATTGATGACAATTTAAGAGCTTAAATTGAAACAATTATAAGTCTTACCAATCACCACGATATCTTCAAGCAAAAATCTAAATGAGAGTATAAATTGATATACTTATTAAAGTCAAAGGTTTAAATTGATATCTTTATTAGTATAGAGTTTTAATTGATGGTTAAGGATATAAATTGACTTTTTTTTTTCTAACTTTTATTTTGTTTCTAGTTGATCTTTAAATTAATATATAGATATCAAACCTTAAAAACTAAATTTATAATTACGAAGGTTAAAGATTACATAAGCACAAAATAACGTTTGTGATTCTAAAAAATATAAATGGATTTTGTGTAAATGGGATTTTATAAATACAATTTGAGTATAGTAAAGTGAAGAAAATTGGTTATGTATTTAAATGAAGAAGATGTGATGATATTAATGTCTGCCAATAACAGTGGTTGTGAGTATTTTGTGGTTTCATTATTGATTGAAAAAGAAATACCTTTTTCCATTTCCTTATAGAGACAATGACCACTTCCTCCTTATTTCATAAGCCACGTAATTTCATCTAATTTTTGTTTTAATGCCAAATAAATAAATAAATAAATCATCATTTATTCGCCCATGTCAATGTCAATTATTCTTCCTACATTTCATTCCAAGATAATATCCACCATACTTAATCCAAAATGAAAATTCCACCAGTGTTATTCCTATCAATTTTTATGTTGGTCTAATTAATTGTATATATTTTTGGGTGATTAACATGAATTAGACTCAATAACGTATCAACCACTTTCTCTAATGTTGAGACTTGTCCCACGTATGTCCAAAGTCCTATGGATGAGTCAAGTCCAAGGAGAAATATAGACCTACATGGTGGTTGCACAACCCAAAAGAAAAATTCAAATCCTCGAGTTTCAAGTCAATCAGTCGAATTTCACTAAAGGAAAAATGACTGGGTCGAACTCGTCATTGGCGCTTTACAATCTCGAGGGTTACACACATTCTAATATTATCAGCACTACACGTAACTCCAAGAGGGTATCAAATGAAATACCTTATAAATAACTCTATGTTGACAGCTACAAGACAAATAAATAATTTTCTCTATTCTTAGTTAAACTAAATAGCACTCTTATAGTAATTTAGGTATTAAAGTATACTAACTCAACACCATACTAGAACGAGTTTTTCGCACTGACATCTTTCATTTTCATATGTTTTAGTCATTATTTTTTTTGGGATGCATTTTCATTTTAGTTCTATTGTTTTAAAATGCTCAATTTAGTTTTTATGTTTTAATGTTTTTTCATTTATTCTCTCTTCTCATTTCTAAGTGTATAAAATTGGCTAATGATAAGGTTAGATAATATAATATTGTTTAGAGGAAGAATATGGTCACTAAAAAAATATGTTATTTATATCCTTCCTCTAAATTATTATCCAACTTCATAGATTTTTCTAAAATTTTGATAGCAACATTCGTTCTTATCTCTTCAAGTTGTTTGGTTTTTCTAAAAATGATTGTTATTTACAAAGGCTCCATGATTTCGATGATTTTAAAATTACTTTCAAACATGCACTTAATAATATATTTGGGGGTGGGTGATTAAATCACTTATCATATTATCACTTCGAAAATGCTTTTGAAAGTTACACTTGTAAGTGTAAAATTAAACATTCAATTGATTTTAAGCTATTAAAGGTATGTTTCAAAGTGATTATGACATGACAAAAGTGATTTTAACCATTTCAAACTTACTCCCAAACATATACAAAACACTTATTCATAAAACTACGACTCTTCTGAAATATAGCAAAATGAGCTAAATTATTTACAAATATAGAAAAAATTCACTGCCTATCAATAATAGATAGTGATAGATTTCTATCTAGACTAAGCGATAGAAGTCTATCGCGATCTATCATTGATAGATAAATAGATTTTTTTTTTTTTTTTATATTTATAGATTGTTTGATATTTTTCTATTTATAATAATTTTTCCAAAATTTATTCTAAAATAATTCCTTCTTTTCACTTTTGTAAATGTGTTGATTTATTGTAAATATGTTTAGAACCAACTTTTAGAAGGTTTTTAAATTCGAATTTTATCCTATTAAAATCCTACTTTCTCAACAATTAATTATAGCATAATTCAGCCGCGCTCCAATTAAAATTTCAAATGGATTAGTTCAAGGCAACCAAATTTTAAATAATTATCTTTAAAAAGGAGTAGAAATTATCAACAAACAAACATATATATATTTTAATAGTATGCCTATCTTAATCAAGACGCTAAATTACAACAAATTATCATTAATGTACTAAATACTATATTCTATTTTCTTATATTTAAAATTTGAAACTTGTTAAAGACTTAAATTTACTTTATGTTGCAATTGATATACAAAATTGATGACGAGTATTTTAATGGCTGCAAAACTTTTGTAGGTGTAAATAATATGACTAAATAATTAACTATTAAGGGATCACTCAATAGATCATATATTCAAGAGAATGTTTGATTTAGTTAAGTATGATAGACCAATTCCTAAGATAATAAGATCAACAAGAACCATGAATGTTGACTCTTAGGGTCGGCCATGAAAGTTGAGGAGGTCATAAAGGCTGACTTCATAGACTTCATGAAGGCCGGCCAAGGGTCAACCATGAGAGAAAAACAATGCGTAAGTATAGAAACTGACCCTTGGGTCAATCATGAAGATAGAATTATACCTAAGTGTTCAACTTTTGCATGTACTTGGGTTTGCTAGTAAGATATTACCAACAATTCACAACAATAAGTAACGATTTGACTATATTATTGATCCTAGAAATTAATTAGCAAATAATCATTACAAAACTATATCTCTATATAACCAAGAGAGCTTGTGACGTTGAAAATACACTTAAAACACTCTAAGTTCTCCATTTCTCTAGGCTCACTAAATTATTACCAACTTGATCGTCCGAGTGTTGGTGATCAAGCACCACACCACTGCAAAGTTTTCTAGATTATAATTGGAAATTATTCGATTCGTCCTAATTATTACAAATTTACAATTGATACCAAATTTGGGTATCAACAACCATTATATTAAGTCATGACACTATTAGCTAGTCATAACCTTCCTTAGAAGAAAATATGTAATTTAAAAAAAAATTAAAAATAAGAGATTAAATTAAAAATTTTAAACCATAGATAGTAAATAAATAAATAATTATTCAAATGTCAACTACTAAAACGTATGTTTACCTAAAAATTATATAAACAGTTAAAAGTATCATTTTTTTTTTCTGTCTCTAATTTGTTCCCTATGAATTTTGAAAAGTAATCATTTTTATTTAGAGAGGAAGAGATAATTTCGTCTTACGTATGAAAGTTTATGGGTTTGCCTTAGGAGTATCAAAGTAGGACGTGGATGAGGTTGAGGATAGCTTTCTATTTCCTCCATTAAATTTCACAATGATTAGACTAAGGATTTTTTTTTTTTTTTTTTTTTTTAAACCATTGGAGTAAGGATTTTAATAGAAGAAAGATAAATTATATATCTAAAAAAAAAAAGAAAGTAAGGCAAAGGCAAACAACATGCGACGTGGAGTTGGGAGTGGAGATAGGGACCATAATCCTTGCCCAAATCATTACGTGGTCCGTCACAATGTAACTATTAATTTTTCCATCTTAAATGTAGAGGACAAGTACATTCAATTTATATTCAATTTCAATTTTTGTTATTGTAAGCATGAACTCATCGAATAAAATGAAGTCAAAATTCTTGGAATAATTAGTTATTAGTTTTTTTTTTTTGTTTTTTAATATGTTTCCTCCCAACTTTCATATTCTTACCATACTTTTCACATGGTTAAACACAAACATTTGAATTCTTAGATGAAATTCAAACAAAATAATTCTTGTTTTCAAAATTGAACTTTATATAAGAAAAATAAAATCTTTAAAGAAGCTAAACCAAAAAAAATAAAATAATGGTCAAATGAAACATAAATAATTGACTTTAACCACCATTAAATTATGTTTAAATTCATGGCCTACATCATGATTAATACTGTGGTAATAGTTGTATGTTATCTATTAAGGGGGGAAAAACTGGAATATGTAATGCTAAAATGAATAAAAGCAAAAGAAAAAGGAAAAAGGTGAAAAAGAAATGGCACCAAATTATACTTGCTTGAATTGAAGTCCCAAAGTTTAAGCACAGCGAATCCCTCCATTTTTATCAATTCTATAATTATCTTAAATGTTGAATTAGAATCCCCTTCCTACCATGGAAAACCGCCAATCCCTCTCTCTCCCTCTCCTCTCCGCAACCACCTCCACCTCCGGCACCGGCGCCACCGCCACACCCACTTCTCCAAACCAATCCCTCTCCCTCTCCAACCAGGCCGTCGCCGTCCGCCTTCTTCTGGTGGCCGTCGTCGGACTAACTTCACTTTGGGCCAATCATGAAGCCTCAAAAGGCTTCGACATCACAATTCTCAACAACGCCAAAGGCTCCTCCGCCGGTCAACGTTTCGATCTCTTTTACGTCTCAAATGACGAAGCCACGCGCCTTCTCCTCAACGCGAGTAGCTTCATTGAGAATCTGATCTACCCTTCTCCAGACTTTCCAAAGAAGAAAGTTAAGAGCGTGCATCTCACGCTCTCCCTCCGCGATCTCTCTTCTAATGTCGCCGTCGAACAGCTCGACGGCGGAGTTGACTTCGTCGTTCATTTGAGCCCTTCCATTTTCAATGAGAGAAACGTGAACCACGCCATGTCAGCGGCGATCCTCAGAGGGATGTCGCGCGTGTGGCTATGGAATGGAGAAGCCGACGCGCCGCCCTCGCTTCTCGACGGAATGGTCGAGCATATCGTCGGAGCTGCCGGATTTGTCGAGAAGAAATATTCTGGTGGGGTCGTTAGCAAGTTGGCAGCATGTGAGCCCATGTGGTGGAAGGATAAGGACCCTATGCAGGTCGCAATGTTTCTCGACTATCACGAAAGACAACGGGTGGGTTTCATCCAACGGTTGAATCAAGGTCTGAAGTCCAGGTGGCACGATCGGACGGTGGAGGATGCGCTGGGTATGCCAGGTCAGCGGCCATGTGGTTCGTCGAATTTTTCCGGAAGCCTATAGGGGAATGGGGCGGCCACATGGGTAAATTATTCCATTATTCCAATCCATCGGAGGCAGTACCGTTCTTGAATTGCCACGTTGGAAAGGGTTGAATTTGCATTGGCAAAATCTCGTCATTTTCTTTTTTTCTTTTTATTTATATATAGATATATATTTTTCTGGCATTTTGTGTTACAATTTTGTTTATTGTTTAATTGTAAGCTCTGCATGGTACAACTTGTGTTAAATACTCGTGATGCTACACTACAGACAAATGTTGATGGTCTGTGAAATAGTTGTTTGCTTGATGGTGTATTTATTCGCTTTGTACTTTCTGCAAAATTTATGAAAATAATTAATTTAATTATTTTTAGTTCCACCACAATTGTATCATATACACTATATTTATTTTTATAAATATTAATGGACTCTATATCAATGTCAGAGTATAGAGAAAACTTTTCATATCTATGAAATTCCTGTTTGTGATATTCACGGATAGGGATAGGAATGGCTTTCTTTTACCCCTTTAATTCTCCATCTCTATGAAATTTCTCATTAACTTTTAAGCTCAGGAATTCTCCGGAAAATTTGTGGACTCGGTTCTTCAGGGATTTTTTTTTTTTTTAATTCACTATCTTGGAGATTTGCTAATTGTCTTTATATTTTTCTAAGCCCGTTTCCAGTGATTTTTTCAATTGTCACACATGGATTCTAGGTATGTCTATTTCCTGCAAAAACATATTTTCTTTACTAATCTGGAATTTATATGCTGAATATTCTTTTTCCTAATCTAAGAAATCTCAACAGAACTATATTGATCGATATTTTCCTTTTTTTGATTGGATCTTATTTTGGCAAAAAAAGTGAAATATTTTTCTAGCAATTTTTTTCCCTTATTTATTTATCTAAGGAAGAGTGTTATGGGTCTGGTCATTTGTACGATAACACAAAAGTTGTCTCAACTATTGTTGTAACAAGCGCTATTTCTGCTGTCCAAACTTTCTTTATCTTTATGATGTGTCTAATTTTTTTGGGATGTTTTCCTTTTTATAAAGAAATTATTTATGGAAGGTTTTGTGCCCTTGCTAGGGTTGGTCGTCATTATTGAATATTTTGAAGAATTGTTGTTCTAGGGTTTGATTGCATTCTGTTCTTGGTGAGAAAGAGTTTTTGTTTTGGGTGGTCAATTTGTGCAAAATAGTGATTTAATATTTGCTCACTTTATTCTGTTGTGCGTATCCATTGTTTGAATCATTCAAGAACATGAAGATTATTTTTGTCTTAGGGGGAACCTAAAACTTCATTCATCGAGAAGGATTTCTCAAGTCTTAGTCCTAAGGTGTTGAGAAGTGAGTTCTCAAGACTTAGGGGGACCTAAGTTCTCATGTGAAGGGAGTTCACTAAGTCACAAGGAAGATAATCAAACTAAGAGGAGCCTCACACACTGTCGAAAGCTGAAGTGTTCATCACTAATATTATCAAACTTAGGGGGAGCCTAAGTACAATTGAGAGGGAGTCTCATATCTAGGGGGAGCCTAGGTGCTTAGCAAGTTAAGTTCTGCAAGAGTCACTGTAGAAGTCAAAACTTTACAGATAAGTATTTTGTTATAAACGCTTAACTGTTCAATATTAGTAGATTATCTTTCTTGGGCACACTGCCCCTCAGACGTAGGTAGTTTATCGCCAACTGGGTTACCAACTCTTGTGTGCAAATTCTCTTTTACTTCCTATTTGTTTTGTTGATTGTTACCGTGTTTGTCTGTGCTTTCTGTTTAACATCCGTATTTGAGTGACCAGTCATCTTATAACTTTTTCATAGTAGTTAAATTTTGTTTTGGATCTCACATTAGAGAAATCAAAGGACCTTAACATTTTTATAAGATGCATGAATTACTCTTCTCGTACTAATTGATTTTGAGATAGAACACCATATTATTTAATAAATTTCATTAAAAAAAAATTATGTTCATGAATGGTTGATTTTAATGAATTGATTTGTTACCACCTAGTGTCTATCGTCACCTAGTTGATTGTGAAGAATGATTCCTATAAGTTACTGCATGTCTAGTTGCAATTTGTTGTCACCTTTAATTGTTCGCAGGAATAGGCATCACCTTTAAT
Source organism: Citrullus mucosospermus (assembly GCA_030954485.1). Taxonomy (NCBI): domain Eukaryota; kingdom Viridiplantae; phylum Streptophyta; class Magnoliopsida; order Cucurbitales; family Cucurbitaceae; genus Citrullus; species Citrullus mucosospermus. The sequence goes on along the minus strand of CM062063.1, from coordinate 37,307,757 downwards.
TTCAGTCATGATTTTGATTTTGAAATTGTGGAAATAGCATGATTTTGATTGTTGGTTGCGGAAATGCTTGTTGGACTTGAATGTTGTGTGTCTTGTTTGATTTGTCTGCATCATGTTAAATTGAATCACTATCTTGAGGATAAATGGTTAGAAATTGAGCTGTGCCTAATGTACTTTTGATATGCTTTATGTTTGATTTAATTGATCAGATACTATTATAAGGTAATGTATGCTTAGTAGTGATTGTGAAGAAGCTCTCCATGAGCAAATACAAGTATATACAATGGACAAATAATATTGTCAAAATAAATTTAAGTTCAACTGGCATATGTGTTAACACGATAAAAATTAAGGTTTATGTTTTAAATCTCCCATCCCGTTGTACTAAAAATTACTATTTGTCTAATGTACTTGCTCATGGAGAGCTAGTTCAAAAATAGATAAGATTGTAAGCCTTGTAATTTATTTGTGTTACTTGAAATTCCTACTTATGTTTCTTTTCCCTTTTTGTTCATGTAATTGGTATCAACTTGTTATACTTTCCATCAAACTAGTGATGATGGACAACTTGTTAAGTTGATGGCTTATGACAAATTTAATATTTATCAACACTCTAACACTCTCATTCACTTTTGGGTTTCATTTTTTTTTTTTTGAAAATCCAACAGCTGTGTTAGAATGTTGTGAATCTGTATGGTATAATAATCCTCTGTAATAATAGAATTGCTCTCCCTTTGCCCGTGGATGTACCAAACACACTGTTAGCAAACCACGTAAATTTTCATATCAATCTTTACTGTTTACATTTTCTCACTTTCTTTGCTTGTCGATTTCATTTATGTCGTAACAAAGTGAAATTCAATATTGGTTAGGGAGGAAAATGACTTTTCAAGGGTGCAAACTTCAAACCTTTCAAATCTTGTTGTGATAACATGTTAAATCATCAATTGACCCAAAAACTTAAGCTTTGAATTGATTGGTGATTTAACATAGTATCAAAGCATCATGTATTGTATGTTTGAACTCTTTTGTTGTCATTTCATTTCCAATTAATATTAATTTCCCACTTGTTGAGTATCCCATATTGATGAATCATTTTTTTCGTCTATATGAAATGTGAAAATTTTATAGAATGTTTAATTCTTCCTTTGTTTGATCATGAGTTAACACTTTAGATAGGCATTTGCGAAAGATGTATGCCAATTTAATTGGGCATTTTGTTGCATTCTTTGTAGAAGGCCGAGGAAGATCTTGAACTACATTCTTTGAAATTATGGTTTGCTTGGACAGTCTAGAACTTCTTTTTGGCGTATTTTGTTTTCCTTTTGCTATGCAAAAAGACTACAAAGGATTTTTTTTTTTTTTTTTACAGGAAGCAAGAGCTTTTGTGCAATAATCTCTTAAGGGCGTTTTGGGCTCTGGATTGGAAAACACTATAGTAAATAAAGATTTAAAATAGTAATATTGTAGTTATATATAAGTTATAATAGTTGGAAATCCCCTTTATTCTAGTTGGCGCCCATTATCCAATTTCAAATTGATGGCCAAACAACTCTTTAGGTATTATTGTTATTTATGGAACCCTTTTCTGTAGGCTTGCCCCACATGGAAATAGACATTCCTAAATTGAGGTGAGGTGAGAATAAAACCATTCATATTGGTTTTTAGCATATATTTATTAATTTAATAGAACCACTTTTTAATTTTAACTAACGTGTTCATAGCTACTAGCTTTTTAGATTTAATTTTACTAGAAATTTGCTACCTTTTAGTTTACCCGTTTCAAATTATCTTTTCATATTAATATATTTTTTCACATCTATTTTCAAATGTTAATTAATTCAATTTTTTATAACGATTACTTTTATCAAACCTTTATCTAATAATTTAGGTTAAACAGAATTAATCGAAATTCAAATCAATATATATATTATAATAAAATTATAAATTAATTCTCAATATGAAAATAAGTGAAATAATGAATCTATTTTAGTTCATATAACTAAATTACACCAATTTAGAATTAATTTACAAATTACTATAACTAGGTTTTTTAATTGGTCCCTAAATTACAAACTTTCTTCTATTTCAGTCCCAGAACTTTTAAAAAGTCTGTTTTAGTCCCCAAACTTCTAAAACACATCCATTTTAGTCCCTATGGTCTATAATCGGTTAAAAACTTAACAAATTGGTGACATGGCACTCGTATCTCAACATCCACATAGATGATGTATTGCCAAATAAGCAGGCAAAGTTTATATGGGTATAACTAAGGCTCATTTGGATTGACTTGAGAAAAAAATGTTTTTAAAAAAATTTATTTTTATTTAAATTCTTTTAATAAAAATTACTTAAAATACACTCCAAAATCTATTTTGAGTGGTTGTCAAATACTTCAATTTTTTTCAAAATGACTTATTTTTTAATAAAAAACATTTAAAAATGTATTCAAAACACACCTTTATTAACATCTAAGTCTTCCCATTGTCACTTCGTGCTCTCATGACATCTTGGTCTTCACCTTTAACAAAAATAACGTAAATTGCTATATATTTTTGGGTTTTAATGAAATAATCCACAACATTCAACTTTTTTGGCCTCTTTTTTTTTTTTTTACTTCTTTTCTCTAATTGCAAAAAATGTTCTAATTTCTTCTAATAAAAAAAGAAAAAAAATCAACCCACCAAAAGAAAATCTATAGCTTCAAAAGAATCAAATCAAATGGTATATTCCTTTTTCTAACCGAGCTTGTTCATTTACTCAGAATAGAACAATAAATTGCAATATTTAAGAAAATTGAGATTAATATTCAATAAACCCAAAAAGTTTGTGAGAATGAGAAAAAATTGATTGGGTCAGTCCGATCATTTTTATTGATAAAACCTTTATTGAGACTTAGTGGGCAAATCACAATCTGTTAAGATTTTAATATAGATTATTAACAATAGGAACTAAAATAGACCAGTTTAGGCACTAAAATATATTCTTTTTAAAATTTAAAGACTAAAATAAAACAAAATTTGTAATTGATCTACTAAAATAAAATTTAAACCTAAAATTTATCAAATACTATTTTAGTTATGTTTGCTTAGTTGACTTCTCTATATTTTAAACAATAATAATAATATATCATTCTGATTAAATATATTATTGTACTTTGCCAAAAAAATATACCATAGACTCAACTCATTTCATTTTGGTAAAAATTAAAATACGTATGATATAATATTATGACTTATATAGTACTATATAATATACAAAAAGTATAACATTATGGAATACAACCAATTTTTTTATTTATTTATCAATATATTGAACTATTCTTTAAATTAAAATTTAGCTTCGTCCTGCATTGCTGGTCTAAAATACATCTCTCGTTGTTGTGATATATAAATTCTAGAAATAATGACAATTTGTCAAGACTTTCAACATTTGGCAAATTCTAACATATCGAACTTAATTGTCGAACTTAACTACTTGGAGGTTGTGAATTTGTTGAATGGCGAAGTTGAGGATCTCTCAAAAGTTTTCCTTTTCATTGAGGAGGCCAAGAAGAAGAGGTTTTGAGATGGGGTCATTGCTTTCTCTCCACTTTCTTACCTAAGTGGTTTACTTTGACTTTGCCCCGTAATACTCTTTTGTTGTACTTTTTCTTGTCTTGTTTCTTAAATAATGTTATATTTGTAGTTTTTTAGTTCAACCAAATCAACATCTTTGATTTATTTGCAATTTGTACACAATTCAATCAATTAAAATACCATATGTATTGTTGAATTCAATAGATATGTAGATATGCATACACTTATGTCTCATCATTCTTTTATTTTAAAAATTAAAAATTTTATATTAATTTTTCCTGGACTTCAAATTTAAATGGCAAGAAGTGTTTCATTTTTCACAACTAAAATGTAAAATGCAGTCCTAAAGTATTTGAAAATATCAAATTGAGCTTAAATTAATGGTAATTAGATCTAATCTAACCTTCTTTTGAAGTTGGAGGTTCAATCCCTCATCCCATAAGTTTGTTTAACTAAATAAATAATTAAAAATATATTTATTGAATTGATATTTTTCTAAGGTTAATTTTATAGTTTTTGTTTTCAATCCTTTTTGCCCTTGTCTTTTTAAATTCATTTCTTGATTTCTTGAACTTGTTAGAAATATTTTTTAGAAAAAAGTAATTGCAAAAGAAAAAAAAAAACTAGGAAAAAATATATTTTTGGTACTTAAGTTTTGGACTTAGTTTCTATTTGATCCTTACGTTTCAATATCACACATTTAGTCCTTAATTAAGTTTTTACTTTTGTTTCAATTTAGAGTTTAAGATTCAAAATGTTACAATTTTAACCCTTGAGATTTGAGTTTTATTTCATTTTGGTCCATAGATTTCAAAATTTTACATTTTTATCCTCAATTTTTCGTTCGAAATTCAGTTTTAATCATTGACGTCAATGTATATAAATCGATTTAAAATAATCATGAAGTGAAATTTTTTAATTTTATTTTAAAAGTGATGAAAGTAGTGAAACTTAATTAATTATAATTCATTTAATTATTTAAAATTTATTAACATACATTAAAACTAAAGATAAAAAATGAGTATTTAGTGAAAAATGAAGGTTAAAAATGTAAATCTTGAAATCTATGGACCAAGTTGAAACAAAACTCAAATGTCAAAAGTAAAATTGTAACATTATGAAACCTAATGACTAAATTGAAACCACGGACTAAATATGTAACATTTTAAAACTTAATGACCAAATTAAAATTAAAATTATACTCAAATATTTTTCCCAAAAATCTATATATTCACTCATATTTAGAAAGAGCATTCAAGTCTCAAAACACTATCCAATCACACTAATTTATTGAGAAGATATTTCCTCAAAAAACAAAATAGTGAAAATATGAGTGAGAAACTAAAAAGACATTTCACTATTTTGTTTTTTTTAAAAGGTCGTGAAATTTTGTCCGATACATATGTCTTGTGAATATTGAATGGATATTGGTGTTATATAAATAAAAAAATAAAATGAGCCTAATAATTTATGAGTGAAAACAAAGGGTACAAAGAATAAATAAATAATTAATTAATGAAGATAGGGAAAGTATTTGTTAAGATTGTGGTGGTTGGTATTCACTAGCCCAACATGTCTAGTTTTTGATGTGCATGGCGGCTAACTTTTTCAGTTCGAGGAATAGACAATGCCTTCAACTCAAGGGAGTGTATCCACATTTCCATAAGAAAATATATCAATAAACTTTTACACCTAAAATTAATTGTCCAAACTACATCTAGTTTTAATTTCATTAGATTACATTTTAAAATTGGATAAGCGTTTCAATAGTAATCTTAAACTAAAAAAATGTTGCAATTTTTACCTTTCGCTATTTATTGCTTGCCACATCGGCATGCTTTTGAAAATAGTGTGGAGGATCACTAATATTAAAAAAAATTGATGAAGACAAGTTTCTAGTGTGATGAAAAATGAGCATGGTGCTTTAATTTCTTAGTGCTAGAAAAGTTTGCACTTGAAAGTTTGTTAAAAATTGTATTATCAAATGCTTTCAATTGAATTATAAAACAAATGTATGGTGCAAAACTGATTTAAAAATGACATTAGAGTTTTTTTTTTTTTTTTTTTTTGTTAAAATTTGTGAGTTTTGACAATGTATACACCAATCAAACTTAAATTTGTGTAAAACTTATATCATTGAGTTGTGTACATCTTGCTAGGTTGAAGTTCATACCTCGTTGCTATTATATGTGAAGATTCTCGAAGCAATGGCTATATATGCTTCAGACTTGAAAGTATTTCATCGCTTAATCTATCAAAAAAACATAGTTGAATCTGATTGTTTGGAGGTTGTTAAATTGTTGAATGATGAGTCGATTGACATTTCTAAAGTGACTTTTTTTGTTGATGAGACAAATGCTGTGGGCAATGAAATGAGAATAATTATCTCATTCTCTCATATCGTTCGTCACAACCAAAATGCATTTGCACACTTGGTAACTCGCAAATTTTTTTAAAAAATATGGATTCTTCAATCCTTCCAATCCCTTATCCTAAGTGGTTAACCCAATTTGTGTGAAATGATGTAATAAAGTTTGATGTTTTGTATGGTTGATTTTTAAAAATTAAAAAATAAAAAAAATATCGAAACTATCAAGTTTGTGGAGATTATTATATATATGTTTAGGTACAAATTAAATGTTCCCGAAGAAAAGGGTAAATCATAAAAAATCAACGTTAGATATTTCTGAAGTTAACCAATAAATATAAGGATAATATTTATATATCAAATAAATATGTGGATAATATTATTTATTTAAACTTTTTTTTTAAAGGACATGGATAATATTATTATTGGTTTCAAATTACTTTGACAACATGTTGAGATGTAGTGATATATCTTTTCTGCTCATAAATGCTTATTAGTAATATATGTCTATTATTGATAAAATAAATAAATAAATAAAGGATAGATATATCTACTGCTTATTACATGTTAGAGGTTGAGATATGTTGGTGAGATTTTCAACTTCTCAAAAACTCATCATATGGGCTAGCTTAAAATTGTCACATTTGTTATTTTTTTTTCTTTTAAGAAAAATATCTTAAAATTTATTATTATTTTGAACTAAATTGCTATATATATACATGCACAATTGCCTTTTTCTTGACAAAAAAAAAATTATTGAATCTCATGAGACAACGACAAAATACAGATCCTTCTTAACCATCTAAAGGATTGAGGGAGGAAAGTTCGAGCATCAAATGCCATACATACTATTTCTCTAGCTCTTTTAGCATTGTAATCGTAAACTCCATTACAAGTTTTATTAATGTGATTATTATTCAATCATATATACATACATAGTAGTCTTATTTAGCACATACTATTGCCTTTAACTCAAATTATTATTCAAGGATATATATACATAACCACCAAATTTAGCACATACTATTGCCTTTAACTAAAATTATTATTCAAGGATATATATACATAACCACCAAATTTAATTCAAACTAACATAATTTAATTATAGGTTGAAAATATGTGTAGTCTATAAAATTTGAGACTTGTGATTATTAGTTTTTAAAATTTCAATCTTGTATTTAATAAATTTTTTATTTTTAATTTGTGTCTAATAAACTTCAAAATTATGAAAAAAAAATGCTAGTCTACTAAATATAGATTTAAATTTTATATTTAAATAGAAACTTAAATTTTCAATTTTGTATTTAATAAATTTACAAATATTAAAAATTATTAAAATAATATTGAAATATATACATCAATTTTCAATTACTAGAGACTAAATTTATAATTTAATCTATAATTTTTGAATAGTTAAAAAAAAAAAAAAAAAAGAAAGTGGAAGAGTGAGCAATTGATATGATAGTTAAAATTTAGTCCAAAGAATAAATAAAAAAAAAAAAAAAAAAAGAAAAAAGAAAAAATAGAGTGGAGAGGGAGCAAGTTGCAAAAAAGATAAATAGATAATAGATGAGAATTCGAAAAACATAGACAAAAGTTAACACTTTGTAACCTAATATTTAGGTGCACCTTATTCTCATTATTCTCACTTTCTAAGATAAATAAATAAATATATTTTTAAAAAATATATTAACACGTGTCAACTAAACTGCACCTAAGTTGTTTTCTTCTCGTAAGTAAATAATATTGCAAAATGCCAAATCTTTGACACGTGTCATGATGTTACCATCTAATGCAATGCGCTCAGTGTGGCACATAAAAGCTCACTCTTTCCCACTTGGGTGGTTTATCGTTGGAATTAATTTAATGATTCTTTCGATTTGCCTTTCAATCAATTAAATTTGATTTTGTATACTCTTAAAATCAAGGCTTTAAAAGTGGATGTTGAAATATCTGAATTGCAAGGTTTTAAATTAGGATGGATATTTTCATGAATGTTTTTATATCCGTCCACGTATTTAGATATTGACATGAAAGGTGAATTAATATTTTTATATTATTTTAAAAAATTAACAAAATATAAATAAAATATTGATGTGAAACTAATGTTAACCACAAGACATTTAAATTTATTCTACAAGAATTAAATGCTTACTTGTTAACTGAAATAATTTTTATGGATATTTTATATTAAACTTTTTTTTCCAAAAATATTGATCATCATGGAAGCTCATATTTGCTATACGAGGTCTATGGGTGAGGTGGAACCAAGGATGGCTTCTACATCTTTGTACTTATCCCTATTCCCAATATCATTCTTCATGAAATTCCTCATTTAATTTTGCTAAGATTTAGTTCTCTGTAATGAATTTTAAGGAAAAAAATCTATTAAGTTTAGAATCATGGAATTTGAAAAGTTTTAACTAAAAAGTTCATTCCACATAGACAATTTAAAATTAAATTACTTGAATTTTCTAAAAGTAAATAATTACCTATCAAATTATCATATGTATATAATCTAAATTTAAATTTTCAATTCAAACATATTCATTATATTCGTCATTAAAAAATAAAATTTGAAATTTAAATATAATTATTATTATTGTTGTTGTTATTAAAATGAAAAATAAAAATAAACAAGAGGCAAAGTAGCTAGGGATGGAGAATTACTTTTTAGCTAAAATACCATTTTGGTTTAGGTATTTTGCAATTTGTTCAATTTTAGTCCTATACTTTCAAATGTCCAATTTTAGTCCTTGTATTTTCAATAAATCTTAAATTTAGTCTCTCGAAGTTAATTTTTATCGAAAATGATTACATAATCATAATAATTCTAATGCAAAGAAACATTGTTTTCAAAATTTATAGTGAAATTGTTAATAAAAAAATATATTAAAAAAATATATTAAAAAAAGTAATGATAAAAACCACAATAAACCGCAGGCATGACTAAATTTAAAATTTATTGAAATTACAAAGACTAAAATTAGATATTTAAAAGTAAAAGGACTAAAAGTGAACAAACTTAAAATTATAGACACTAAAATGATATTTTAACCTATTTTTTGGACAATATATTTGAATACATTTTTTCTCTCCATTAAATTTAAGTATAAAATCTATAATCTGACCTAAGCATGTTTTGAGATTACTCTTTTCATCTTATTATTTTTTTCAATACCAAAACAAACAACTTTTGTTGAGGAAAAATCTTTATTTTAATTTTGGAATTTTGTTTAAACAGTTTAAAACGAAATATTTTCTTTTGTTGCTTGCTTAACAATATGCACTTCACTAAATTGAAAACCTCTTTTATTTAGAAGTTATCATCTTTTAACAATGCTCCGCTAAAGCTTAATCCAATCTAAAAATGGTATTCACTATATTTTAAATTTACAAGTGGTATTTTTATACTATAGCTATATAGACAATTGTGCATCATGTCAACACGTTTTTAAAAATATGATGAGACTTACTGACATTAATGTGGAGACCAAAAATATTTATGAAGACAAGTGTATAGTGTGAACAAAGTGAATATGGTACTCCCATAATGCTAGAAAATTTTCCAAATTCTAGCTTTATTGTGACTTTTCCTAAGTAGCATTTGATATTCTTAAGTTTATAAATGTTTGATATAACCTTTGCATTTAAACTTTTAATCTAACATTTTTTAGGTACAAAAATATGAAAGTGATAATATATAGTTTCTAAATATATTGCCTGATCATATATTTTGATAGTTGAACAATAGAAAAAATAAACATAAAGTAGAGAAAAAGAAACTAAAAATTGAATTACAGATGAACAAAAACAAAATACCAATAATATCACATGTAATCACAAAATCTATATAAATCCATGAACTTAAACAGCACAAAAACAAACCCCAATACAGGATATGATCAAACTACAACCTCTATTTCGATTTGTCAGTACCCCAAAAAAAAAACTATCTTATTTTTTTGAAGACTTATGATCTTGGACGACTCCTTCGTTCCCAGCCAACATCATATACTTATCTTTTCTAGTAAGCTTAGTACATTCAAATCCCAAAACATCAGCCAATTGTCTTTGTACATAATTAGCAACTTGGTAACTTGATTTTCCTCCCCCACATGTCATTTCCTTTGGAAGCTTAGGAAGAATAACCATATGATAAGTTGCCCTCGGATTCATCAAAAAAAATATTGGATCCAACCATTTTAATCCACTTGCTGTCGTCCCATAAAACATACTCACCCACGAATTAACCGCAACAGGCACAATTTCATCAGTCAACTCCGCAAAAAGTGGACTAAATCTCAACAAATACGGCTCCCGACATGTCGTCCCTTCAGGACATACAACCAAATCCCCTTCTCCAAGTAATTTTTGCATTTTTTCCCCATCTTTTTCTCTATCTCTACTCAATCTCACAGTTTTGATTGGTGCTATGATTTCTGAGAATTTGCTTAGACTGTATGTAACTGCCACTAATGGCTTCCCAACTAAAGCACTTAAAAAAACAGGGTCTAGAAGTGTTCTGTGGCTACAAACAAATAGAACTCCTTTGTTTTGGGTTGATGATGCCTCTGTTTTTGTGTAGCCTTTTTGAGTTATGGTTATGCCACTCCAATGGCCTAAATAAAGACCCAATTTGTAGGGAAGAAAAATACCAATAAGAATTCTGTAAATTGCTAGCAAAACTCCAAAAGGAATCCATAGGAATGTGCAAAGACTTGCAAATGGAGTTGGTAAAAATGCTAATCTTCCATCGTGAAATATCAATGGCTTTGGATATCTTTCTCTTCCTACTGTTGAACTACTACTTGTAGTACTTCCTCCTTGGCTTCTCTTCTCCTCGTTCACAACATATCCTTCCTGTGTCAAAATATCATGAAAATGTTTATAAAACTACAAATTCAGTAGCATTTTTTAATACAATCTTAATTTTCATTTACACTCAATTTCCATCCGGACATTCTAACCCATTTCTATTTCAAATGTAACAGTGCAACCCAAAGAAACAGCACTCTGACGGGCGGCAAAACAATTTTTAAAACGAAATAATTTTTTATGTGCTGCCAGAATCTTGTTCATGATTGATTCTATCTACTACATCTTGTTCAAAACCTGTATCTTGAATAAAAACTCTATTAAATGAATTTTCAGAAGGCAGGGGAGCTTTCTTGGTAAATACTCCATCAACGTAGAGAAAATTCAAGACAGCAGAAAGCACACTGAAATAATTTGATGGGTCTGACAAATTAAGGAACTGGTTTGTTAGATGTACGAATTTTTGTTTTAAAAAAAATTAAAAAAAAAAAAAAAAAAAAAAGAAGTGTATATATTTTTGTAGCATTTAATTCAATTGTTTGTGCAGCGAAATTGATAACTTTTTTCCAACCAATTTAAGTAAATGTCTTAATATACATGTAATAAAAGTTTATTCAATAACCGACATAAACAGAACTCATCAATTATCTATCTAATTCAACTTAAGATCAAACAAAATAATGAAATTGAAATTGGAAGAAGAAACTATAATACCTTGCAAAAAGAAATGAAAAGATGGTCATGAAGATTTGGAGATCCAATACCAATATCAGGCCTTTGGTCTCCAAAATACTCAAGTAAAGCTTTGTGTTTCACAAGCAAGCCATCTGGAGACAGAAAACCAGTGTAGTAGCGGCCATAAGTTTGCAATTCAGTCCCTATAACATCATTAACATTCAAATAATTTCTCAAAAACCCCTCCACCATAACTCTAGGAACACTTGTAAACACAATCTTAGACCCAGTGGCTTGAAAGACTTCAAAAACATGAGGATTGAGATTCTCAAGAAAAAACTTAGGGAGAACGGTAGTACTAACATTAGCCATGTCTTTAATTGGGAGGCCACAAAAGGAAATGAAAATCATAGCTTTGAATTTGGATTCCCAATCCAAAAGACAGAGAATTGGCCATGAAATAAGCAAGATTATAGCTCGAAAAAGGCTGCCTCCTTCGAAGGAAACAAGCATGAAATAAGGGAAAAAAGAGTAGCTTTTTGAGGAGTTTAAAAGTGCACCATTTAAGTCACAAACAAGAGTTTGGGATGCTCTGTTTTTTAGGCTACATTTGGAGATGTGGGGGTAAAAAGAAGATGGGTAGGGTGTTTTGAGAGATGGGTTTGTAGTACTAAAAAGGGAAGTAAAGCCAAAGCCATATTGTTTTACTTTTTTGGCTGCTTTGTAACATGAATTGGCTAAGAGTTGGTACAAAACACATTCTATGAGCTTGAAAAGAAGCCTAGGAAAAACAGCCATTTTTAAAATTGATGGATTTTGGGTAATTTTGTGGGTTGGAGTATGGAGAAGATGGAGAGTTTTGAGAGAGTATTTATAGGGAAGGAATTGAAGTTATTGTGTGTTTGTGTGTGTGTATTTGGAAATTGTAAAGTTGACCAATGTATTTGGTTAGCCACACCGGTTGCATTAATTGAATGGTGATCATTTTTTTCTCTTTTTTCTTTTAAGGGCCCTTTTTTTCTTCTTTTTTATATTTTGGGTCCATTTGGAAATGCCGTTAGCATGCAAATATTACAATTTACTACTTAGTCGGTTGGATTGTAGGTCACCCTCCACTGTCTGTTTTAGGGAGGAGATAACACTGTGAACCAAAACAAATTTCAATTTACATTTTACAATTCCTTAAATTACAAGTTTATCCGATCAATTTTTAGATTTTTCTTTAAAATCTATTTCGTCTTATTTTTCAATTTCCTTTCTAATATATATCATTAACAAATTTTATATAAAATTTTGAATTTTTAAAAATAAAAAACTAAATGGTTACAAAATATGATCTAACCAATACCTTTTCATTTATTGGTTTCTATGTTTTGTCATCTATATTTTCAAAGTATTTTTAAAAACCAATATATATATATATATATAAACCTTTTTTTTTTCCCTTTAGAATTTAGTTAAGAATTCAAATGTTTATATTGGAAAGATGAAAATCTATAAGAAAGCAAATCAATTTAAGTCAAAAAAAAACTATATTATAACTGTAAATTTTATAAAAATTGTAAAGTCAAAATCTATAATTGTAATTTCATCCAAAGTTAAGAGTAATTATGTAATTTAATTAGGGGAGAAAGATAAATAATTGATTTCAAATTCCATAACAATTTTCAACTTTAATTATTTTGGTCCATGTATTTTAATCTATGGGCTTTTTATTATCTTTGTGTTTATTTTACTCAAATGAAAATTTTCAAAAGAAATTTATAAAATATATTGACAATTTTGGTATCTATTTGTAAAATTCTCACACGAATTCTATACACAGTGAAAATTGAGTATATTTATTTAGAACCCATATTCTAAAATGCCTTCAAGTGTTTGACAACATAAATATTATATTAATGAGATTAGTATAGATCTATGGAATATAATATTGAAAATTGATGATCCTAGCTACTAAATTTTTATTTTATTTTATTTTTTTAATTGTGTTGAGAAAGTGAGTAGAAAACTTAGAAACTAGAAAGTTGTTTGATAATGCCAAAATGTGGAATAAATTTTTTGAAAATGTTATTCTTATTTGTTTTAAATTGCAGAATTTTTGTTTATTTAAGAGTTCTTTTCGATTATAGCAAAATAAATTACAATATTTATAAATATAACAAAATTTCACTTTAAGTTAATTTTCATTTATTAAAGTTGTTTTTTTTTTTTTTAACTTTACGAGTGTAATGCTTCCATCTAAGTCAATCCATGCTATATTTATTTATTTATTCCGAAATATGGTTTTCACCGGTTTTTGTATATTGTTAATTTAATTTCTTTATTAATAAAATGGTTGAATTTGAACGGTAAGCAACCATCGCAATAATTTTCTGAAAATAAAACCATCAAATATCCAAATAAACTTTTCAACATTTATTCTCATTCCACAAACTTTTACTTTAAAATCCAATATAACTTTTAATATTTTCCCTCCAAAACAAAAATATGAAAAGCTAGATATTTTAAGTTTTCTTAAATTATCAATAAAATTAACTTAAAAATTTATGGCTTTACAATTAAATTCATATTGAAATTCCAGAAGTTTTAGAATTTCACACTTAAAAAAAATATATTATAATGTATTTTATTTACGATTTTTTTAGAAGTATTTTATTTATGGTTAAACAACTCATTTTAACACTATATTAAAATGAGTATAGACCAACAAACATAGAGTTTATGGTCTCAACCTCAAAGTCAGAGGTTAGATTCTTCACTTTTTTTCAAAAAAAAAAAAAAAAAACTTATTTTTTAATTGAATAGTGGTGGAGACTATAAATAATAAACTTCTTAATAGCTAACATTTAAGTTCCATTTGGATTGACTTGAGAAAAAAGTGTTTTTCAAAAACTCATTTTTATTTAAACTATTTTGATAAAAACTGTTAAAAATACGCTTCAAATCCTATTGTGAGTGGTTGCCAAACACTCCAATTTTTTTCAAAATGACTTACTTTTTTAAATAAAACACTTGAAAATGTATTCCAAACACACCATTACTTTATACCCGTTGAACTACTAGTTTTAGGTTAGAAACAACTTTTTACTCCCTCTCCTTCTTTTTGTTTCTTAAAAAAATATGTAATGATAAAAAGGAAAAAAGTTTCCCTTTCGGTACTTAGATTTTTAGTTTAATTTTTAATTTGGTCCCTAGGTTGTAAAATGTTACATTTTTACTAAGTTTTTAGTGTAATCTCTGTTTGGTCTCTAAATTTCAAAATGTTACATTTTTACACTTTCATTTTAGGTTTCAATATCTTACACTTTGCCCTTCAAATTTTCACTAAAGCTCCTATTGGTCTTTAGTGTTAACTTTAAATTAATCAATCTAAAATAATTGTGAAGTGAAAATTCAAAATTATTTTTTAATAGTGATGAAAAATTAGTGAAAACTAATAAATTATAATTCTTTTAATTCCTTTAAATCAATTAACAAACGTTAACACTAAAAACTGAATTTCAAAGCTCAAAGGTAAATTTTAACATTTTAAAACTTATGGAACAAAGAGAAATTAAACACAAAAGTGTTGTTTTCAAATATAGAAAAATGAACCAAAATATTTACGAATATAGCAAAATTTTATTGTTATAGAACGTGATAGACTACTATATGTGTGTAGTTGTGTTATGATAGACAAAAATAGTAGTTTATCGCAATCTACCACAGACAGACTATAATATTTTGCTATTATTTATAAATATTTTCAACATTTTTATCATTTAAAATAATTTTCCAACACAAAACTTAGATAAAAAGTGTAATGTTCAAAAATTGAGAAATCAAATAAAAGCTAATCTCAAAATTTAAATAGATCAATCAAATTCTTAAGATTTTAAAAGCTTCTTATTAGATACAAAATTAAAAATGGATTAGACCTTTTTAGAATTTGAATTTGCCAAAAACTTATTAATATAATTTTAATGCATGAGAAAATAACATAGCGTGTGCTAAACTCAAGTATAAATGAAAAACAAAACGTATTTAATTTTCGTTGGTACAAAAATTTTAATTTCCCCATTTATTTATGCTTAGTTTGCGTTGTCATTAGGAGAAGTGCAAACTTTTGATTTCTCACACCATTGTTTTCTTAAATAAAAGAAAAAAAAACTTAAACTTAAACTTTGGGTTGCAAAAACAAAGCCTCTAGATTTTTCAATCAACAAGTTTTTTTTTTTAAAAAAAAAAAAAAAATCATTTTAACCCCTAAATTTCAAAGTTAGTCACGTTTCATTTTTAAATTTTAAAATATTACGCTTTTTTATCTGAGTTTTAAGTTTGTTTTAACTTTATCCCTAAAATTCTAAAGTTTACATTTTTTAATACTCACCCTCGATAAATGTCTATTAAGTAATTTATAAGAATTGCTTTAATTATAATCGAAATTCTACTAATTTTTTATTAATGCTGAAATTATATAAATTAATTAAATTTAAGTTCTATGACAAATATGAAAGTGAACATAAATAAATCAAATGAAATTTAAAAATAAAAATATAACATTTTAAAATTTAGAGACATAAAAAAAACATTTTATAATAAAAAAAAATAAAAAATAAAAAACTTAGGTAAAGCAAATGGGTTTTTCCTTTTGAGTAGCGTTGTTTTTTTGAGTTAGATAACCAATATGGTCCGTTACTTGAAAATCTAACGCACCGATTAATAAATGTTAAGACCATTTTTAAAAAAAAATAAATAAATAAAATAATAATAATAATAATAATAATAATAATAATAGAAGAGTCAAAACCTATCCGAACACAACAAGATTTCACTGACTTTATTTTTCTTATGTTATTATAATAATAATGAATTAAAATTTGACTTTGTGTTGGCGGCACTCTCTTCTTGGGCTTCTCGATCTTCCCAATCACAACCCCGCAGTGGGTTATTTGTTTCTTTTTAATTAAATACACACTGAGATTTACAGTTTAGATTATTTTAGGGGTCCAATCATTTTTCTTTCTCATTTATACACACTGTTTCATTCTCTTTTATACTTTTATTTTTTGGGTTAAGAAATTAGAAGCAAGCTTTAAATTATTTCAATGGGGTGCAAAACCCAAGAAAATGGTTGGGAGTAAGGAA
This sequence comes from Citrullus mucosospermus, assembly GCA_030954485.1. Classification (NCBI taxonomy): domain Eukaryota; kingdom Viridiplantae; phylum Streptophyta; class Magnoliopsida; order Cucurbitales; family Cucurbitaceae; genus Citrullus; species Citrullus mucosospermus. The sequence continues at coordinate 37,291,188 of CM062063.1, read as the reverse complement.
TTAAGTGGTCATTTCCCAATGCTATTTAGAGTAAAGGCTAAGTGCATGAGCATCCATACAATTTGTTTTCAATCAAGTTTCTTTCAAGTTTTGTTTGTGTGGTAGTTAAAGTTCATGCACTCATCATTTAGATATGGGTTCATAAGAAATGGGGATGAAAAATATATATAGTTTTCCATTTTTTATATGAATGCCCTTAGTCTCTTCTCTAGAGGCATCATGCAACCTTGTTTTGTTTGCATGTTCATTTCATGTATTACACCAAAACACCATTCCAATCACTCACTTATGTATGTGTGTGTATATATAAATTATATATTTAGGCTCTGCACTTTGAATTGAAGTTTTTGTATATATTTTTAAAATTATAAATTTAGTTTTTAAGTTTTTGATATTTTCTAAATTAACAAATTGACTATACAAGTTCATAGTTTCATTAAATATAAAATTCAAATTTATATCTAATATATCACTCCATTTTTAAAATTTATAATTTTTTTAAAAACATATATTATTAGATATAAAATTAAAATTTTAGAAATTTTGTTAGACAATTTTTAAAAATTATGGACCAAACAAACACAAACCTCAAAATTCATGGACTAAACTTGAATTTAACCTATAGTTTATTATCTTAAGCAAGACTATACAAAACAACAAGTGATTAAAGGCCCATTTAGATTAACTTAAAAATAAATATTTTTTAAAATATATTTTCATTTAAACACTTTTGATAAGAATTGTTTAAAATAAAGACACTAATTGCTTTTAAAATTCATTTTGAATGGTTCCCAAACACTTGTATTTCTTTAAATTAAACACATGAAAAGGTATTTCAAACACACCCTAAATCATTTCTTTAAATTCATCTTTATTGCTTTAGTAATTTATCTTACATAAAGTTGGGCATGAGAGTACCTATTACCTTAAGGTTAAAAGTTCAATCTCTGCCTATTACATAAAGTTGGGCAGCTGCCTTACCCTATCGGGGGTGTTGGGGGCTTCAACTTGGAGTGAGTTGAGTAGGTTATTAGGCTATAATCAACATTTGAGTAGGTAAGTGTTATTTTAACCTTCATTTACAATCTAATGGTTAAAATAATCAACTCTCCCTCCTTCCAATGTTCCCAATAAACTCCACCCACTAGTGATCAATTTTAACGGCCACCACTAATGACCACTTCCAGTAAGTTTTTAACTTTTCATGATTATACAACAAAACTCTAACATTGTATAAATAAGAAATGTCATAAGATCTTTGAACTAGAAATGATTTTCACAATAACATGAGTTTTAGAGTATCATACCTTGATCCACGATGTTGATCTAATAAGGGATTGAGTTTCCATCTCTTGACCTTCCTTTAAAACTTAATAAGGTTTCTTGATGAAGAGAAAAGAACTCCTTAATGAGGTAGAGAGAGGACCAATCTAGCTCTAGAGTTTTATCTTTATATAACCACCGGCCATCAATATGTTTGATTGGAGAATTATCTTTTACTTAATTTAAGGAATTATCTTTTACTTAATATGCCTAAAAGATAAAATATAAGATAATGCACATGAGTCACATTAATGATAATATTATGAAAGATTTAGAAAATTGACCTACTTCACAAACAATATTTCACAAATATCCTAAATTTTAATTATATTCCAAAACATAATTTTGAGACAATTTAACCTTTTGGTGCATTCCCCTCTCATATTTAATTTTTGTATTATTTATAATTAAAATATTAAAAAATTCAATCCAAATTTAGTATTAATTAATTAAAATTTTTATTTATGGAATAAACATATTCAGTTCTCATTTAATGATTTTTTAATTTTATTTATTAACTAATATGGTATATATTCATACAATTAAAGAATATGATAATAGTTACATTCTCTCCTATATTTAATTTTCGTATTATTTTATAATTAAATATTAAAAAATAATTTTTGTTTATAAAGGATGTTTTTTTCAATCATTACAAATTTGTCCATTTTTTGTTTTTACATATTTCAGATGTTGATTTTAGGAGTTTTTTTATGGTTTTTTTTTTCCAATTAGTTACAAGTTTGTCACAAATTTTCCTTTTTACATATTTTGAATTTTGATTTAAAATTTAGAATCCCTTATTTCGGTGGATTGTATTTAATGCAAAATTACGGTTACAAATATTCTTATGGTCTGTGTTTTGTTTCGCACATATGTATACGGGGTTTATTTCAAATATATACAATATTATCTCAAATATGTATGAGGTTAATTCCAATTGTATTTAGAACAAGTATAAATTTAAGGTTATTATATAATATATACTGCATATTTTAATTTTAATATCGTTTCTATTTAGATATATATTCCACATATTTTGTCATGTATATACATGTATATGTTTGAAATTAAGATATATATTCCACATATTTTATCATATATATATATACACATGTATATTATACTAAAATAGATGATATCCTCAGATTTTTTGGAATAAACTCATATATATTTAAAATTGAAAATAGAATGTGCAAATATAGTCCAAGTGACTTTCATGTATGAGTTTTGGGGAAAAAATCATTTAATCCGCGTGAATATGGTGGATTTTTTCAAAGATGTGATTTTGGAAATAAACCAGTTTTGGAAAAAACCATTTAATGCGCGTGAATATGGTATATTTTCTTTTTCATATATGTTTTTTCTTGTTTCTATTTTTTTTCTTATTATTATTTTCCAAAATTTTAAAATTTTGTGGATGGCGATATGGACATTTGAGCTATATTTTTGTGTAATATTTCATCTTATTAGGCTATTCATGAAAAAAAATAGGAAGTTTAAGACAATTTTCTAATTAAGTCTATTTAATTAGGTTATATGGATAGAAAGCCCTTATAAAAATAGTTAATGAGATCCTTTGATTGTTGTGAAAATAGTTTGAATTTTTTTTTTTTAATAAAAACAGTTTTAGTAATCCATTTTTAAAATTTTTAACGTGTTACATTGGTGTATCAATAGTTTATCGATATTTGTTTGAAGTTCATTTAAAACTTAACCGTGGTGTATCAATAGTATATTATTAGTAATCATTAAAAAATTGTTTCAAGTGTATCATTGGTGTATTAGCAGCTTATCAACATTCATTCTAAATATATTTTAAGTTTAACATTGATGTATCATCAGTATATCAATTACCTCATCGAAAGACAATATATCAAATTATGCTTAATTCTAAATTAAAATTCAAATATAATATTTATGTATTAGAAGTGTATGAATAAAATTCATTTGTGAAATATATAGGTTGAAGAGTATTTTTGATATAAGCTAATAATAGTTTTGGGTTGGAATAGGTTGAACCAACCAAACCCAATGAAGTTGGGCCAAATAGAGAGAATTTGTAATTGGATTCTTCTTCCTCTAGTTTTGAAAAAAGTGTGAATCACTCCCTTTTTCTACGGCTTATATTCCAAGCAAAAGCCTCCAAAAATGGAGATGGAAAGGAAACTCCCAATTTATTACCAAATCCCATTTGAATTCAACACTTAGACATAGACTACTCGCATTTTCTTGGAATCCACTAAACTTTCCTCTTCCACGCTGCCCCTGCCTTTTTTCTTTTTCTTAATCAAAATAATTTAATTACAATAAATATAAGAAAATTGCAAATATAATAATTAAAAAAAAAAAAAAGTTTAACCTGATTCTCGATTTTTTCTTTTTTCTTTTTTCACGATTTTACCCTCATTTATGTTTCAATAGGTCTTTATATTTGGTATATCAATTAATTGATATACTTTATTTAAAGATTGTCATTTATATAATTAATATATCATCACTTTAATTATGTTATGTCAACGTTGTTTGTTTGATTATGTTAAAAAAGTTTCGTTATGCTATAGAGTTATTTTCATTTGATTTGTTCAATTTTGGTGATGATATATATTAAAATGCATTAATTTTGTCAAGTGGTTTGCCAAATATAAATTATATTAGTTAATCTGTTTTATTTTCAAATTTTTTATATGATTTTAATGGTATATAAGCTATATTTAATTTGGTATATAAATTGTGTAACAAATATTTCATATTCTGTATATTAATTGATTGATATGCCTGATTTAGAATGTTACTTAAAGTTTAACATTAGCATTTCAATTGTATATTAGTACTAATTCAAAATAAGTTGAAAATGCAATACTAAGTATTTGGTGTATTAGTAATTTATCAACATTCATCCAAATTTTATTTAAATTGTGACATAGATATATCAATAGTATATATCAGTAGTCATTAAAATTCATTTCATGTACATTTTTAGTGTATCAATAATATTTCACTCATAATCTAGATCCATTTTAAGTATTGTATTCGTGTATCGGTAGTATATCAATAATCATTAAAAAATATTTTTTTTTAAATCATTTTTATTTAATCTCTTTTGATAAAAATCGTTTAAAATACATTTTAAAATCTATTTTGAGTGGTTGCCAAATACTCCAATTTTTTTATAAAAATGACTTATTTTTTAAATTAAACACTAAGATGTATTCCAAACACACACTTAGTAGTTATATTTAGGCATTTATTCAAAATTCATTTAAAGTACAAATTAGTTTATCAATATTGTAATGCTCATAAAAAATTAATTTCAAGGACCATTAGTGTATTAGTAGTATGTCATCATTTCTTCTAAATAAAATTTTAAGTATAACATTGTTGTATTAGTATTATATCAACATTAACTCAAAATTCATTTCTATTATAAAACGTTAGTATAACATAAGTATACCAATACTTCTTAAAAATACATTTGTTCAAGTATATCAATTATATATAAACACACATGTTCAAAATTAAATTTCAAGAGCAACATTGGTGTGTCATTGGTTTATCAACATTTGTTCAAAATGGTTACAAACATAACAGATTGAACCATTATATAAGATAATTATAATGTACAAGAAAAATAATATTCTATAACATATGAATAAGGATTGAAATTAAGTCAACAAATAATAGTAAATGAATAAGCATCTCTTGAATGATAAATATGGTTTATGCATGATAAATACGGTATATTTATTGTATAACTTATATATTTTATGTTTGGTATATTAGTCAACTGCTATATACCAAATGGCTAATATACCAGATATATCCATAAGGGTAAATTTGAATAAATAAAAATGAAATATGCTTTTATGTTTTTTTTTTTTCCTTGCTATATTTGCAATTTTGAAGAACAATTGCTAAATTTGTAAATTTGAGAATGTTCTTTACTATACTTGCAAATACCCCCATTGCTATATTTCTATTATTTCAAAAGTTAACTATTTGAAGAAATAAATTTGAAAATATTTCATGAAAATAAGGTTTAATTCGTTTTTTTTTTTAATGCGTTTGATAGTAAATTTAGAAATTATATTCTAACCTAAATAATTATTGTAAATGTGTTTGAAACTGCATTTTTAAATCATAAAATTAGTTGTAGTTATTGTTTATGGGCTATTATTAATTAATTTAAGAACATGTTCTAAATAAATAAAAAAAATGGCATAACTATTGTTTTGTAATATTATATCATTTATAATTCATCACATAAGACATATTTTATTTTTAAAAAAAAATAATTAAGTTTCTAGACATTTTAATCTTTATTTAATATAATTTTGCATTCTAAAATTTAAGATTCAAAATCTAGATACTTAACAAAAAAAATTATTTTCAAAATTGCACTGTTAGGATCACAAAATTCAGAAAACAGTTTTTAGAAATATAATTAAGATTGTTTTCCAAACACAGTTGTTAAATTAATGAATCTGAAAATAAAGCATAATTCGAATTGCCAAACAAACACAAAATGTTTTCGAAACCATCATCAAAATAAAAATTTGATAAAATATTAGAAAAACTTAGACCTGAAACATTGTTGCAACCACCTGAAACGAAAAACTAAATTTGAACATTGTCATACCATTTCAAACTTGAAAAATAGTTTTAGAAAAAATATATATATATATATATATATATATATATATATATATATATATATATATATATATATATATAGTGCATCTCGGGGTGCAACCCACACAAATGCCCAATCAAATTTACGATGCGACAAACCGTTTCATTTTTTCAAAAGAAATGATGCATGAAAGGTGTACTTTACAATATAAGCTACAACAAAGTATTACTTTTTAAAAAATATAATATATCAATTGCAATGTTTGGAAAAAAAAAATAGTATTTTTTTAGTAAAATAACTAAGGAGATAAAAGATCGAATATCAAATTTTAAGAAAAGATGTCATGTCAATTACGGTTGAATTACTCACTTTGAGAAAATTCGAAGTATATTTTTTTCCATTAGAACGTAATTTATTATTTCCAATTTATTCTTGTTGTTATGAATATTTTAAAAAAAAATTAAATAAATAAATAATAATAATAATAGTTAGATTGGATGATAGGTTGAAGCGAAGCAAGCAAGAATAATGCCTTTTTTTTTCTCGCCGAGAAATGCGTTATTCCAATTCCAATAGGGAAGGAGTTGGGTCCCATCCCATTCCACTCCCACCAATAAAATATATTTATATATTTTCTTACATTCCTATTTGGCAGACAGCCAAAGTTCCCTACGTCTTGTTTGGTAACTTGTATTCCACTTTCTAAACCCCGTATAAGCTACTTTTAACTTGGATTTCAATGTCCACGTCACTACTTAATATATATATTCTTTTTAAATTAAATACTTAAAAAGTTACTCCAAATACATCATACATTAATTAAATTAAGGGCATATTTGTATTTAAACTCTTTTGATTAAAAAAAAGTTGAAAAAATTATAAAACATTTCAATTTTTCATTATTTTTCAAATTAAACACTTGAAAAAAAAAAAAAAAAAAACTTTTAGGACAAAATTTCCTTATTTAATTGTCCCCAAATCTATTTCTCCACTATCATTCTCTTTTCTTCTCTCTCTTTTCTGCTTTGAGTGAGAGAGAGCAGCTTCGTGGCGGAACTTGAAGTTGTGGGAATCAATGGCAAAGCCGCCGAAGAAGCACGTCTTCCTCTTCTACTGTGCGGAATGCGAAGAACTTGCTCACAAAGTTGCAGCTCAATCCGATTCCATCACCCTACAAACCATCAAATGGAGGTTCATTTCTTTTCCTTTCCCCTGAAATGAAAATATCTTTGTTTCCCACTGGATAACTCCTTGTATTTCTTAGTTTTGTGGCTTTTCCGTTGGTTTGCAGTTCTTAACAATAGTTTTGCTTTTTCAAAGTACTTTTTTATTAGCTTGTTAATGTAATGATCATCTTATGCTTGAAATTCTGTTCATAATCTTATAATTTACTCTCATCCTTACAAAATAAACTATAAACTATAAGTAGACGGAGATAAAACCTTAAGAACCCATTTACTTTTCACTTAGTTTTGTTTTTAAATAAACCAAACTCTACATTTGTCCGAACAGAACACCACAACCAACAGAATAAATCAAAGCAGTAAACAAAACAGCATAGAGATATATAATGGTTCAACCTTTCGGTCTACATCCAATCTGAGAACCAGCTTAGAAGATTTTTATTAACAACAATATAGTCACAATCACAGATATTAAACATGAATCAACAATCTGTAATTATTCCATTCAAGACCCACTGTCGTTCGAAGCCTTTACTCCAAGACTCAATCGGATTCACACGGCAGCAGCTTTGATTTCCCCCTCTCACATGTCTTGTTTTTCTTTCTCTCTCTAGAATGTGTGTTATGCGGCTGCTGCTCCCTTTTTTTTTTCCCCCACTTAAGGTGATACTTGACGAGCCCTAGCAAATAGAAGATTGAGATAACTTCAAAAATGCCATTGAGCATATATACTAAATTTCCTTTAAGTTAAAACCCTTTTATATCTTGTCATTTTTAACATTTTTGTTATAAGCAAACTTTTCCAGAACAAATAGCTGGTGCTGCTCCTTTGGTTTTGTTTTTTGATTTTTAAATTTGAGCTTGTTGCTCTTTCCTGTGGAATTGTTTTGTTCCTGTTCTATTTCTAGAATGTAAGTGTTTCTGCTGACATGTATTCGACAGACATTATTATACAATTGCTACAAAAAGAAAAAGGCATTTAGACATTTTATACATATATACAATGACGTGTTAATGTCCTAATTCTGTTGAAGCTAGCATTTTCCAATTCTCTATGCCTGTATCCTGCATTATCTGTGTCCTGTAACTGTATCCTTTCTTCTTGGGTTCTCTTTGTCATGCCTTTGGTTTTTCTTAGATTTTGCTTTTTTGTTCATTTTGTTAGTATGTCAACTATGTTGGCACTTATAAGCTGCTTGAGGTAGTCTTTCATTTTGTAAGTACTATAATCAGATTATATTCACACTATGTACAGGACATTTGATGATGGCTTTCCAAATATCTACATAAACAATGCTCAAGATCTTCGCGGGAATCATGTAGCATTCCTTGCATCTTTCAGCCACCCAGGAGCTATCTTTGAACAAATATCAGTCATATACAATCTCCCAAGACTTTTTGCTGCTTCATTCACGTTGGTATTGCCCTTCTTTCCTACTGGCTCCTTTGAGCGAATGGAAGAAGAAGGGGATGTAGCAACAGCATTTACCATGGCGAGGATCCTATCAAATATTCCTATTTCAAGAGGTGGCCCAACAAGTGTAGTAATCTATGATATACATGCGTTGCAGGTTTGTTTTTATTGATTGAATTTATGTTCTAAAACTAAGCATGATTAAGTCACCACATAGCATAGGAAGCAGCTCTGGACATGGCCTTGCTAGTTAGTGAAAAAAAAATTGTGAATTGCATATCTAACTTCTGTATTGTACTTTTAGTTAGTGTAATCTCAGTTGCTGATTTTGCATTATAATAGCTAGCTACAGCTATCTTTATATCTTATCCACACCTTTGCATGAATCAACTTTTAGCAGTTGCTTTGTAGCCTGGGAGAATCCTTTGACATCTTCACTCTTTCAATCTCTCTTCCTCTCATTTCCGGTGCGGTAATATTCAAATGGTATCATCTTTTATATCGATGGCCCTTTCAATGCAGGAAAGGTTTTACTTTGGGGATAATGTTTTGCCTTTGTTTGAAACTGGAATTCCACTCCTGAAGCAACGCCTGCACCAACTTCCTGATGCTGACGATGTGAGTATGGTGTACAATGCCCAGAAAACTTTCTTCCAAACCCGTGTGGTTTTTTTTCCCCTTTGACATCTCCATGATTTGCCTGTGCTATCGTGTAGGTAGTAATAGCATTTCCTGATGATGGAGCTTGGAAGCGATTCCACAAGCTACTTGATCGTTATCCTATGGTTAGTTGGAGTTTATCTACAAAGTACAGTGTCTTTTATGAGTACATTTCTCTCAGTATTCTAAAATATGATGTTGACTAATGGCAGGTCATCTGTACAAAAGTTCGTGAAGAAGACAAAAGGATAGTGCGGATCAAGGAAGGAAGTCCTGCTGGTCGTCATGTTGTTATTGTAGATGATTTGGTACAATCTGGAGGAACCTTGATTGAGTGCCAGGTATTGCTCTCCTCTGGGTCATAATCCTGCTACATACTTTTGCAAACCAGTGCCTCAAGATCATTTGAACTCAATGCTCCATCACTTATTTGGTTTTGTACCAAAACTGCTGCATACAAATTGCTGCTCTCCCATAAAAATAAACAAAACAAAGGCATTTCATACCATATGACAGCTGAATAGATTACAAGCTTTTAAATCATTGTGAATTGGCAGAGGATTCTCGTGAGAAAAGTCTCACTGATTATGCTATCATATGTCATCAAGTTTCCTGAACGAATGACAACATTCTCATTATCGTTCAAAAATAAAAAAAACAAACAAACAAACATTATTATTGTGTTTCTAAAAGGCTGTGAGCTGCAAAAAGTTCCTTTTGCATGAACATCATTGATGAAGACTTTTTATGCCGCAATATCATTTCTGCAGACAATTATAAACTTATAAGAAGCATGCCCATTTTTCACATTGATTAGTTTTTTAAAAGTCTGGTCATGATGTAAGCTGAAAATGTCCAATCATATTCTCGATTGCCTGCTGCATTCTAATATTTCTGCCCATTTTTCTATCAGAAAGTTTTAGCAGCTCACGGTGCGGCCAAGGTTAGTGCGTATGTTACTCATGGTGTTTTCCCAAAGCAGTCATGGAAGCGATTCCTTCACAAGAATGGTGAGTGGTTAAAGTTTTCTAACAGACTTAAAACATATTTGGGAGTAATCTGGAAGTGGTTAAAACCACTTGTGTTTTGTTCAAAATTACTCAAGTGTACTTTTAATCATTCAAAATTAATTAAATGTTTAATTTTGCACTTTTAATCATCATTTTCATACCAACGAAATTGATTCAAATTATTAAAAACATATTAAATCTCATAAATTTTCAAGCATGGCAATCCCTATCTTGATATTCATTTTGAAGGTTTGGAGACGGCGTTTTCCTACTTCTGGATCACAGATTCCTGCCCTCATACAGTCAAAGCCATAACAGATAAAGCACCTTTTGAAGTTTTGAGTCTTGCAGGTTCAATTGCTGATGCTTTGGTGATTTGAACCGATAGGTTATTGATGGGATGGGGACTTGAATTGTGAGAATATTAAGCATATCGTTAACAATAATCCATACGGGGAAAAGAAGAGTTGTCCCCCACACCGTACTGATTCTGATATGTCAGTGAACGCTGGATGACATCTTTTTTGGTGATATTGATGGTTTAATAGTACTGTTTTTGTCATCTTCTCTCCTTTCAAATATTCGTCATCTCCTATTTTCCATCTTGCATTATTGTTTAAACAACAGAGGGTATAGCATAAAACCTGCAAAAGCTCAGTGAATATATATAAATAAACAATGTTTTAAAGAATTGCAGCTTTAAGATAGAAGTTACAATCCACACAAAGAGAGAGCGAGACAAGCTTCTTTCAAATGTGCAAGTTTAAGTACAATTCTGATTATTCAAGGATCCAAAAGAAAGACAAGAATATGAATTTACAATAATTAATTTGATGCAACACAAATTCTGTTGACTACATGATATCAACAACTTAACATAGGGAAGAACATCCTGTGGCCTCCCCCCATCTGTACACTTCTTGAACACAGAACCTAAAGCCTATGACCCACAGAATTTACCAATATCAACAGGAACAACTCATATTTGCAATTGGACTTGAAAGCCCCTATGAACAAAGACAAAATGCAAACTCCTCTAATATAGACTCCACAGAAGAGATGGTCACAAACAAGCTTGAAGCAACGATGCCGCAGAGAGACTTAGGCCAGTAGTCATGTGATTCTCCTTATTTACCATTGGTTAAATTACAATATGTTCCTCTACCTACAACAAAAAAAATGCTCTCTGCCTCCTTGTCTGCAATACCCTTCATGAAAAATAATCATCAAGTAAAGTATTCATCAATCATAAATACTCCCTCAGTTCTCACTTAGTTTTACCATATAATACCTATCCAACAGTTAGTTTTCCCAGCCTTTTTTCTTTTAATCTCAAGGCTTGGAAAATGAACCAACATAAGTTAATTTTCTGGTTTTTCATCTGGGTGGCCCTTTGGGCTGTCCAATGAGTCCCCTGAGTATGATCCATCTGGCTGACGAATGCATATGTTCAGATTGCTGGAGAGGAGAATATCCTGGATTTATGATAAACAACATATTGAATCGGTCAGCAAAAATGATAGGGAACTTCTCTGGATACAAGCTATCAGTTAGCATGATTCAGTAAAGTCGTATCTACACTTTCAATCATAAGTGCAACGAGACAGGTAAAGAAAAGTATAAAAGTACAGCACGCGTTGAACAAAAATAACTAGGATTGATCAAAACATGTCACCTGGTCACCAATCTCTTGGCCTTCAGAGCGAAAGAGAATTGGCCGACATCGCTTGTCCTCATTCATTAGGCTCGAGTTCTGAAAGTGTGTTACTAGAGCCGTCTTGCCCTGAATTCGAGCATAAGCTAGTGAAGCAACCTTTTCACTATTGAACTTTTCCCACTTCTTACCATTGAATGCCTGGTGAAGGTGAACATTTTCATTGTAAGCAAGAACTTTAGAGAAAGGATTCTTATGGTTCTTATGATTTGAGCATCAGATTTTGACACACACAGACAGACATACATACATACATACATACATACATACATATATATTATATATAGGAGTAAAGCCAATGATAATAAATGAAAACATACCAGATAAATGCATTGTCACCAAAAAAAGGGAAAGGAAAAAGGGAAAAAAAGGGATTTGGCGTACCTCATAGAAAGGAATGATTTGTGTGGGAGACACCATATTGATGAAGGCATAACCGACATTGCACTTATTCTGAAACAAGAAATCAAACCATGATTTGAAATCAGTATCATAGGGTCTTCGATCATATAACATATTCTAGAAAACAAATGCTACCTTGAAATCAATGGGCAAGTATAGAAAATCATAAGCACCACGGTGATTTTCATCAATAGCAGCCAAAAGCATCTTTGACGTGTACCTATAGCAACAGATAAATATAGGTTTACGAAAAGAAACACAGGATATAATCAAGGTGAAATTTAAACTGCTAGTCTTTAAATAATACACCAAATAGGTTCTTACTTATTGGGGATGTTTTTTATCATTAGTGTGGTCCTAGTATCTTCCCCACTAACAATTTTTTCTAAATCAAGCTGATACTGCTTCTTGCTCTCAATTTGGTTCCCAACATTCTCAACTCGCCTACTACGACCACGTTCCAGCAATCCATCAGTGTTCACAACACCAGACCCAGGAAAAGAGCCATTCCCATAGTAAATAGGGCCTTGCCTGGGCAAAGACATCATTCTAAAGTTGGGAGAGCCATTTTCAACCATATTCGCTGGAAGACCAAGACCACCAGTCATAGCTGCTCGTGTACTCAAGTTCACAAAATTACCATTGTGGCGACTTAAGCTTGTGCTCCCTAGTGCACCTGGACTCATGAAGGATGTTTCTGGTGACTCGGGGAAATAACCAAAAGGCCTATCAAGAGGAACACCGGATGGAGCAGATCCCACGTGATGGTGATGAGAACCCAGCAAAGAACCATGGTGTCTAGCATATGGAAAACCTTGTCCTTGCCCATTAGAAGTAAATGGCTGTCCCGCAGATGGTGTCGGCCAAGCTGAAGAATTGGAACGTTCAGCATAGGGGGTTGGGCTTCCCCATAGGAACTGAGGACCAGATAACGTCCCAATACTGGATGAATTGGAATTCAAGTCAGCAACAGAAGATGTAGATCCACCATTTGAGCTAAATTTGTTGTCGGGAAAGGATTGATGATGATGGTAGGCTGTTCCTTGCATCAATGCGGAATTGGTGAGCACTTGGTTGACATGGTTAGCTCTTCCTTGGTCCTTTCCAATTGGTGCTATTCTTGGAGAGTTTGACAGATTGGGAGGAAGAATTGAAGCCAAGCCAGACAAATGACTGCTGTTTATGGGGCTCAGGCTTCCCAAACCAGGAGACTTGCTAAATGAATTATGTTCCACAGGACTGCCAATATGTGACCAGTTACCTACCATAGAAGTGGTTCTAATGTTAATGAGTATTCAAAATAGATGATGCAGAGAAGAACTTCAGTCCAAGGGTTGAGATGTTGTAGGCAATCATAGCTTCTTAAATATGATCAGGATTCAAGAAAAGCTGTACAAGATGATCACCTGGAGGTGAATTGGTTACTGGCGAACCAACCTGATGACGAAAAGTTCGAGTGTCATCTTGTTCCAGCTCTTGACTTAGTTGCTGCATTAAACTATATGAATGATAAGAACATGTCAGTATATAAGCAAACATGACATTGCATAAAACACATACAAATGCCAAAAGAATAAAGACTACTAAAATAATCAACGGAAATGATGAAAGCAAATCATCATATACTTATTATCTTGTGTAAGCATATAAAAAATCTAGCTCAGATACTGTGTACAAAAGTGACTGGCATAAGGAGCTTACTTCCTACGTGCCCCTCCAGGACGGCTTGGTTCAAGCTTTATTCGCTTGCCTGCTATATCACTCCTATTTAATGCCCTTAGAGCAGCCTCTGCTGCTCTAACGTCATAAAATTCTATGAACTTATGATGCCGCTTGTGTGGTGTCTCCCTAATCTGCAATTTGAGGAAGGGAAGTTAGACTTTTAGAAACTTAATTGCAGATGTCTGTATTAAGATTCCATACAAATCATATGTGACATGCATCCTTGCACAGAGATGCACAAATCCAAGAACTGATTGTGCAGGCATTTCTGCATAAGCGTGCCATTTTCAGGTGTGCATATAATGGAAAGTTGGAAAATACCTCCTTTACTTCTCCATAAGCCCCAAATATTCGACGAAGGTCATCATTTGAAACTGAGGCATCCAGATTGAATACAACAAGAGTTCCCTGGTTAATATCCTTTTCTGAAGGATTATCCTGGAAAATGGCGAAGCAACAGATTTAAAGAGTTAGCGAGTTAATGATCTTGGTACAATGTACTGAAAGAAGTTAGAACCAAGAAAGACAAACTGTATAACAAGAATGGCCATCTCAGTTCAAACCTTTGGTATTGAAAAATGAATGTCAAGTTTCCGTCGTCTCAAAGGCTTGTTTTGCAATGCACGCATTGCAGTGCGAGCCGCTCGAATGTCATAGTAAGATATCATCACAAAACCCCTATGCTTGCATGCAGTGTATAAAGTTCTTATATCTCCATATTGCTGTAGAGATAGGAGCAGTTAATGAACCAGAATTTGAAGTGGAATAAATAGAAGTCTTCCCAAACCTTACAGAAACGAAGCAATGCAGCATATAGTACAGAAAGTAAACTCATCTATATACAGATTTAATGGAAGGGGCTTTCATGGTACCAATAACAACAATAAACTAGTTTTCCATCAGGACAGTATCCATCTTAATGCCACTTATCTGAGCTACTGAGGAACCAATATCTTAAACCTCAATAGTTACTGATAAATCTAAAGATGTAAATGAACTCAAATATATTGAGGCTCCAGTAAGTAACATGCACATCACCAATCTCAAAGCCTGCCAAGTGCATGCACCAAGTCCAGGGGCATAGACTACGTGCACAATTACAGAAAGCAAGATCAGAATGAATTCGAGCAGATAATGCCAATATCTAACCTCATTACATACAACTGAAACTCAAGAAAAAAGATTGAAGGGGCTCTTCAGGAAGCTTGGCATTGTTACACATGAGAATTGGAAACAAGACTAAGTACTAATCACAAAAGCTGATCATTTAAGTTTTGAAAAGAAACCTTAGTAGGCAGCAAAGTTTCATGGTACCCAAATAAAATTAATGGAAACTTGCACATACTTTACCAGAATATCAAATAAAACAAACAGACATAAGGAAAAGAGGAGCATAAAAGACAAATCTAAGAGAGTAAGCTCAATTAAGATGTTACCTTGCAAATATAAGGAAGTAACTCGCCAAAGAAAATTTCCTCACAAAATTTAAGGAAGCAAAGCAACTCATTAAATAATATTACCTCAAAGAGGGCTCTTAACTCAGCATCCTCAACATTACTATTGATATTCCTTACAAACAATGTCCTTGATGGATGTTCCCCATATGGATGCTCTCCAGCCACCGTTCCCACACCGTTTGGCAGAGCATAATGACTAACCATGCCTCCAGTAACACTGTCAGACAGATTCAATTTTGACATACCCATACTCAGGTTTTCTTGAGGTTCAAAATCTAGTTCCATTCCCCCTCCACTGCCAAATAAGTCATACTCTTCCAAATCCTCTAATTGACTGGGCAATCCACTTAAGTCAAAATCATCCATTAAACCACTGAAAAGCTCATCATCATCAGGAAGCAAGTTGCCTATTGCATCTATTTCTACCTCTCCAAGAGGATCCTTGATGTCAGTTTTGGGGTCAAGTTCATTGGATAAGTCAGCACCATCAGATTGACAAAGCTCAGAATCAAAATCCACTGCGCATTAGCAAGGAAAGACTTACTTTCCACCTAAAAACTAAACAGATTGTTGATAAGTATGTTACAACAAACACTTATACGTACATTTCTCATGTGGTAGGACCGGCAACGAACTGGAAAACAAGCTAACATCAGATGAAGCGTGAAAAGAGTCAGATCTGCGAGGAATTCCCCATGCACTACTTCCCACTTTTCGGGGAACATTAACTAGTAAATTTTTAGGTGGGCCTGCAAAAGCAATGATCGGTAAGTATTCAAAAGGTCTAGTGTATACTTAACTTAAACCAGCATTGTAAAGATGTTAATGTAAACAATGCAGGAAATCAGTAGGCACTTGATAGCTCTTAACCAATTTCTCTTGGTTGAATGAACAAAATTACCCGATAGAGAATCTTCAGATTGTTGCTCCATTATGCACTTTCTGCCAAAGACAAAAAAGTAAAACGGGCATAAATTTAGTCATCAAATACTTCGAACTCTGTCAGCCAAGTACACCTATATCTATATGCAGAGATGCAGTATGCATATTGCAAAACCATTCAAGAGCTAACAGTCAGATTTCAATAATCATTCTTCCAAGTGCACACAATTTCTCTAATGGCAGGGCACTGAGACAGTAATCAGTTTTGGAAGAGCAGAATTACTAAATCAGTATGACATGTCATTAAATATTGCCAACACATGAGATATTAAAAATTAAAAACCTAACCGAATTTTCATGGTCAACATATATGCAAATTAGCAACTTAAAAGATGCACAACATCAAAGATGTTGCTTTTTTCTTTTTCTGGTAACCCATGAAACAAATCTAGGCCAACCCTTGTCTGGAAAATGAAAATGAAAGGTTTTGGTCTGACCTAATAAACCAGAGAAGAAATCAAGCGCTTGACAAGGACCTACTCAATAATGGAAAAACCACTCTTTTATATCTCTCTTTTTTCTATAGGTTTACATCACGATATTAGTATGGTGAAAAACATAACTAGAGAAAAGACTTGGAATGATGCAAGTTAAAATTCCCCATAAACTACCAATAACATATCCATATCAGTAACAAAACATTATGCATGTTCTCTCAGAGGCATAAAGAAATCCAGGATCTCACATAGTCTTGGTAACAATCAATGGGTCCGTAAAAAGTTGCCCCAAAATGTTCCATGGAAAAATTGATTCGCGATTAGATAAAAATTGGGGAGAAAATGGCAAGGAAAATCAAACAGAAAAGCTCGTGAGCTCGTAAATTCCACTATATTCCAGTCAAAGAAGTTCCAAACTAAAATTCATCATATGCAACCATCAAAAGGAGTAAATTTGAGCATACCCAAAAACACCCAAATAACTCCAATAACGTTTTTCATCAATATCATGCACTATTAAAAGCTTAATTCAAACCAATTCCCAAATAGCAGCAGCTAGAGTAGCCGATCAAATGCAAAGGGAAAACAAAATTGAACGATATACAGTACACCCAGATTCATAAAAACAAAACCCAAATAAAATATGCAGAGCTTTCGAAGCAAACAGAGATAGTAAAGCGAGAAGTACCTCGAAACAAAGTACGCTAAAGAGAGGTCATCGAACGATGATTAGTATTCGTTTTGCGAGAGAGAGAGAAGGTGAATATTTGGAGAATCGAGACGAGGTTTGGTCTCGATCAAGAAATTAGATTAAAAAAAATTAGAGAGGCAAAAAAAAAAATTCCAAAAGGAAATAAAGAAAAGGAGAAGAGTTTCCGTAGAAGCAGAGAAAAATCTTTCTTCTACTCTTCTACTTCCTGCAGTCTCGCCGGGAACCCAGATAGAAGAGACAGCGAGAGAAGGAAGCTGGGCAAATTTTAGAAAGAGAAAGGAAATGGGGGCGAAAAAATTAATAATAAAAGGAAAAATCAAAAGAAAATTAAAGGAAAATGATTGGAAGAATGGAGGACAAGCACAGGAAAATATATATATTAAAAAAAATTGTTTGTATAATATAATTTATAATAAAATGCTAATTAATTATATAAAAATATTAAAAAACATAAATAAACTAAATTTAAAATTTATTAAAAATACCCGCGGTAGAATAGAACCACTAATAAATTACAAAGATTAAAATGGCATATTAACCTAAAAAAAAATATTAATAAACTTACTGTTAGGGCTTTTTTTTCTTTGTTTCTATGAAAGACTAAATTCAGCTGAATTTGAATCCTATTTGGCGTCCGTTGACACCAACGAATTTCAATTTCACTGTTTGCCTTGTTCTCTGATTCTAAATTTTGCGTTTTTAATTTATTTTTAATTGTGAAACAAAAAATAATAATATTATTTGTTGGATAAATTCCCGCTGTTTTCTCTGACCTTGATTATGGATTGAATTTCGGGGGTGCCATGAGTTTGGATCCATTATGGGACGCGTGGCGGAAAGTGATTGGATGGAGTGAATGAGTGGACTTCTCTTGTTTTCGACGAGCTCACGTGGGACTGGATATAGGTGATTGTTTGCTCCCATTGTGTTTTTGAAGAGTGACGCGATCTTGCGTCGGTGGAAACGTGGGAAATCAGGAAATCACCTGCTTCTGTTCGCAGGATTTTACAATGTCAGCGCGCGATTTAGATGCTGCCACGTAATCTTCGATCAACTTTTGGAGTCTTGGGTGATCATCACTCATCAAAAGTTTGTGGTGGGCCCTTCCTTGCTCTAAAAACATACAAATATCTCATCGTGTATGGGGCCCACTAAAAGAAAAATCTATGGATCAGCCCATCATTCGTTTTAGCTGATAGAAATATTATTATGGAACTACTATAAATGTAATGCTCCAATTAGGAGTGTAGATTAATAAATCTAGATCATATTCGAAAGATATAAATTTTTAGGATATAAAAATATGGTTAAATAATGCATAATTGAAAACTATTATTTATATCAATAAGGTGCATTTTTTTTAATGGCTAAATCATAAGAACTCTAAAGTTAAATGTGCTTAGCCTGAAACAATTCTTCACTCTTATAAGCAATTTATGACAGGCAGGAAAGACCTTACCAGGTCTCGTAGGGGATGCAAGGGAATGTCGGAGTCATCAATTGTCGATATTTGGATTCCAAATCCTAGTCAAAATTTTTTGTATGTGGCGTTACAATAAATATTTCAAAATTACATTAAAGTAAAAACATATATAAATGTTGTGATAAAAATTGAGACATGAAATGGTGCAGCAATTATCTGAAATGGCAGTTGCAACCCAAACACTGTCACACTTATTTAAATTTCTAATTTTCGTCTAAAATTTTAACAGATTTCTACTTCAACTATAATTATGAACTAGTTATAAAAGATCAATGATAATACTACAACTTGTTAAGAGAATTAAAAAAAAAATGATAATATTGAGAGATTTATAAATTGGCTATCTTTTTTGTAAGACAAAAATCAAAATAGAAAAAAGTATATGGATTGAAATAAAATAAGAAATAAATATTAAAGTAAAATAAAAGTAAAGTAAAAAAAATTAAAAAATAAAAATAAAAAAAGCCAATTTACCTTTTCCTTTAGTTTTTTTTTATGTACGGACATTGCAGCCAAATATGAAATTATTATGATCCATCGGTCTCTTTAAATATGATTTTTTGTTGTAATAATTTGCGTATGGTTGTATATAATTGAACAAAAGCACGTGTAATTGCTTTAGTGAGGCTAATGGGCTGGACCCACTGGGTGAAATCATAAATTTGACCAACCTTACGAGTTGGGCCTTTTTTATGGGCTGGAAAGTAAAAAAAAAAGGTGTCCAGTAACAAAAGGAAAGGCCCACACGGTTCTGTAACTTGGCCCACACTCCCCCAGATTTCGGTCTGTCAGTACCCCTCCATAGTTCATAGATAGCCACGTCAGCGAGTAACGTCGACCCCATACTTTGTCTATGGTTTGAAAAATGACAGCTGTGGGCCCATTAAGAAAAGATTAGGGCCCACGTAACAAAATATCTAAATTGAGACAAAACCATAGAATAATTTCATAAATACTTGCTATATAGTTCGCGGATGGGTGTTGGAGTGGCCTTTTGGACTGCCCAATTTAGTTCGATATTAGATTTCGCTTTTTCTCAAATCATTTATTTGAAAACTAGAGAATGTTTGACCAATAATTTATATGATTTGTAAACTGAAAATAGTTGAGATTGAAATAAAGTACATATATGGATTTTTGGAGAATTTGATGTAACAATGTGTTGTGTTGTTGTTGTGTTTGATGTAAATCTAAGTATTGCATCCACGAAAGAGTAGAGACTCCACCTCTGATACATCACGTATGGAAACTTGGAGATGGTAAAGAGATGTTTGAGGATGGTTTAAACTATGAAAGCACTAAATAAAAGTTATTAAAGTCATCGTATGAGACTAGCTAGACTTAATTATGAATCAAGGTATCTTAATCATGATGGATTTTGAAGATGTTACAATTTTACTTTGCATGTTGTCGAAGATGAAAAATATAATGAAGTATGGCTGCACTAATGAAACTAAGACACGTTGTTTGTGAGTTCATTTTAAATAGTTAAAATCATTTTTATCATGTTTTCACTATAATACATGCTTTTAATTATTTAAAATCAAATTTTGATCGTGTGAAAATTACATCTAAAAGTGTTAAACCAAATATTAAATATGTCTTAGTTATTAAATACACATATTTGAAAGAGATTTTGAATATGATAAAAGTACTTTTAACCATTATCATT
The DNA here is from genome assembly GCA_030954485.1 of Citrullus mucosospermus. Lineage (NCBI taxonomy): Eukaryota > Viridiplantae > Streptophyta > Magnoliopsida > Cucurbitales > Cucurbitaceae > Citrullus > Citrullus mucosospermus. The sequence goes on along the minus strand of CM062063.1, from coordinate 37,270,423 downwards.
CTACGCAACCATACTCTAAGAGTTGACGAAACAAAATTAAACTCGAACTTACATTTAACAAGTCATTCATGCTTTGACGAGTTAAACTTCAGTTATGGAACTATGACTTCAAGATACTTTCAAACTATATAGGGCGGTTCGAAGCTTTTTTTCTCTAAATATTTTAGGTTGCAATTTAGCAAGTAGCCATTTTAGTATTGAATCTGAAAGTAAGAGTTAGAACTCTTCAATTGACCATATGTTATGTAGAATTTTTAAGGCTATAAATAGTCATTTATGTCATTTGTTTGAAATAAGATTAAAAAAAAATTAATGAAAATAACATATTAGCTTTATTTTAGTCAAGAGGTACGTTTTTGTGCAATTCTAAGTCTCTTAAATGGGATGTTTATAATCATTCAAGTTTTACTTTATCGTTCTTTTTTATAAAGTGATTCCCTTTTTCTAGAATGAACAAAAATAAATTGAAGATCAAGAATAATCGAGTTAAACTTGACATGAACTTTTAATTTTGTGTCCAATCGATTTTTGAATATTAGAAAGTGTCAAAATATATCATTAAACTTTCAATTGTATGTTCAATAAATCTCTAAATTTGAGTATGTCATACAAATGAGGGGAACCATAAGTATAATTAGTATACTTTAGTAAACATTTAAATGAGTTGTTAATCTAGATTAATTAATATTTAATTTGGTTGTTTCAAATATAACAAAATATACAAAAATATTTATAAATATAGCAAAATGTGATACATATCTATCTGTAATAGACAATGATAGACATATATTAGTGACACCGATAGACGTCTATCCGTATCTATCACGCCATATTTATAAATATTTTCAAAAAATAGGGGGAAGCTTTTGAGTATTGATTTGAAAATAAATTTGTTTCCAGAGAGTCTTCTTTGAGGTTAGGGATGGATTTTTCCCTTTTCCACTCGACATTTCCTTTTTTAATTTTAAAAAACCCACTTGAAAGTAGGAACAAACTTTGAACACACTTATTAAACTTTCAACCACATCGTTACAACACACTCAATTGCTCAATTAAATTTGCTTGTGACTGGGTTTGGTTAAATTTCAACCCTGTTATTTATTTATTTATGAGGTAAATAGCATGTCTTGGCTATTTGAAAATCATCAAAGAATTAAATTACAAATTTTGGTCCCTATAAATTTGGAAAAAGTTAAAACTTAGTCCATATGATTTTAAAAGTTTGAATTTGATCTCTATGGTTTGGAGAAAATTAGCATTTAATCCTATAATTTAGAAAAAAATAGAATTTAATCTCTCCTTTAGAGATTATTTATAAAAAATTTAAACTCTAATTTATTTCAAACTAAAGAGACTATATTTATAATTTAATGAAATCTGAAAAACGAAAATTCTTTTGGGAGTAAAAAAGGGTAAAAAGGAAAAAAAAAAAAAATTGGGCCTCCAAAGTTATGAAGTTATAAAATAACTAAAGAAGGCCTGCCAAAATCAAGCTCTGCATCCAATATTCCAAATTAGAATTTCAGAACCTCCATTAATTAATTAATTATTTTATTTAATTTAGGAGGTTTGGAATAGAATTCGAACCTTGAGATGATAATTTATGTATTAGCTATCAAAACGGAAAAACTTCCATTATTATTATTAATTCCTTGAAAAAGATTGAAACTTGACCTCGAATCATTGCAGCCAAATTCTTTATAAGATATCTAAAAAAAGCAATCAATTTAATAACACATAAATATCTTGTTAATTTGATTTATCGAGAAAACAATTCACAAAATATCTACATAAAGTAGGGCAAGAAAGGTTGGTAGAATAAGATAATCTACATTGACATTGTGTGGTACAAGAAAAGCCAATTCAATAAATTTAATTAGGCAGAGCTTATTAAACAAATAAGATTATTAAATTAATTTACAATAAATTGCCAACACACACACACACACACACACACACACACAATAACATTGTAATATAATTAAAGTTAGATGAAACGTCTAAAGTCTGATGGGTGTAGGGTTGGGTTCCATTGCCAAAATCTACCAATGCCAACCTCTCGATCACATAATATTCAAAACGCAACATGATTTGACTGATAAACCAGAATTGAGAGAAATCATATGCTAAATTATGTAGTTTTGAGTTAATTAAGGTCCAAGTTAATTGAACTTGAAAGTTTGTGCCAAATTAGGTAATAAATGACCAAGATCAAAGCCAAAAATGTGAATAGAGACGAAAAGAGAATATTATAATATTAATATTAATATTAATATTGATATGTGTTCCTTCATAGAGTGGGAAAGATGACGTAAGCAAATTATTTTCTAGGTTAAATCACAAAATTTATTCTATAAACATTACGATGTAAAACGAAGTATTTTACAAATTATATATTAAATTTCTAAACTTTTAATTTTGGCACCCAAGTACATTGTTGGATACATCTTTAATTTTCACTTTCATCTTTTAAATATAAAATTAAATTTTATATCTATGAATTTTTAAGTCCATATTTTGTAACCATTTTGTTTTTGTTTTTGTTTTTTAAAATTAAGTCTATAGACGTTACTTACACCTTCAAATTTATTCCTATGTTATCTATGTTTTACTGATAATTTAAAAAACCAAGCCAAAATTTGAAAACTAAGAAAAAATATAAATTTTAAAATTTTACTTTTGTTTTTTGAATTTGGCAAATGCTTCAACTATTGTACTAAAGACTAAGAGATATGCAAATCAATATATGAAATGGAGAAAAAATAGGCTTAATTCTTTTTATAAAAAAAAAAAACGATTGAGTTACCAAATGTGGTCTAAACTTTTAGATTTGTATTTAATATGTTCATACATTTTTAAAAATGATGGATAGATTAGAGACTTACAAATTGCAATATTCGAAATTCAAAGACCTATTAGATCTATCTATACTATATATAAAAGGGCCACTATAAGGGACTTAGGGAGAATCTTTACATTCATGTTTTGTCTTTACAACTTTTCATAATTTTTATTTTATCTTTCGTCACAACTATTCGGGTCAATACTGTAACTGAATAGTAAACACGACCATATCTTTTTCCAGTTACAAGTAGTTGTGAAGATTTTAGAGAGAGATAAAAAAAATAGAGAGAGATTTAAAAACATTGGAGGAAATAGATTAGGGTTTCTCAACATACAACAAGACGAAAGCAAATTAAATACAAGGATTCAAATGCTCGATGGGCTTTTACAAAATAAACCTAACTAAATAATATTTAAATAACAAAAACTAAACCTATTAAATACTATTATAACATCAATATTAAATACTTCAACAGTATTCGAGTTTAAAGTGGCAAATATTTTCATGTATGAGTGTCATACATATTATAAATATGAAAAATAACGATCTACTTAACAGTGGACATATATTTCAACGGGTAATTACATCTTTTGCTATGTTACAACTATTCAGATCAAAGTGGTATATCTCGTGTATGAGTGTGATTTAAACCATAAATATAAAACATCAATATCTAATAATAGAGATATGTTTGAACTGACAATCATGTTTGGTGACTTTTAAAATCTTATAAATTTCTATTTTGTCTTTCTCTTCAATCTGCTACAACAACTATTTGAGTCAAAGAATATAAAAAAATTATCTGATATATTAATTAAATTTTTTTTAGACTAATAATCAAAAGTAAATTGACATATTATTTATTTATTATTGAAAAAGATGCAAGCTAATTATTGAGTGGGAAAAGTGGGAAAAGCTTTTGTAAAATGTGAAGTGTCCCACAGAATCGTCCACACCGTTGATTGCAAAGTTGCTCACATGCTTTGTCGATTAGCCTTCTAAATCAATACCTCCACGGCTCCACTAACTAAAGTTTAGATGATTTATGTTAAATTAAATTATTGCCCATACGACCATAATTCGAGTACTTAAAAAACTGTTGATAAATAGTCGAATTTTCAAAATTTAAGTACTTAATAGTTACAATATTATGAGTGAATTATAAGAGATATTTCTATCTATAAAAAAAATAATCAAAATATTTATAAATATAACACAATTTTATTATTTATTTGTGATAAACCACAATAGACTACTATTTGTGTCGTGATAGAAACAAATAATAATATATAATAGATAAATTGTGATATTTATTATTTTTAAATATTTTTAATATTTTTGTTATTTAAAATGATTTCTCAAATTATATAATGAGAATTACAATATTATGAGTGAATTATAATGGAGTGATATAAAATCCAGCTTGATTTGTAGATTTTTTTTAAATTTCACTGCGGCAATGGAAAAAAGAAAACCAGAATTAAACGAGAGGAAAATCCTTCATAATATTAGATTTACTAATATGTTAATTAGTTTAGCTGAATTTATGTAGACACGACAATTTAGATCTTTTAATTTAGGTGGGTTTGACCTTAATTTTAAAACTCGAACAAAATCATATATATATATTTTTAAAGTTAATGTAGGGTTTAATAACTATTTCGTTTTCAATCTTTTGTTTTAGAATTTATGCTTGTTTTTCCATGGTTTTCAAATTATGATTTTTATCTTTAGTAGAGAAACACTTGAATTCCTAATCAAATTCTAAAAACACAAACAAGTATTTTTAAAATAATTTTTATTTTATTTTATAATTTTTAAAATTTGACTTGGTTTTGAAATACATTGATAACAAAACATACAAATTTGTGGTGGGAATATTGCTTTAAAAAAAAAAATAAATAAAGTGGTTATTAAACTGGATGTAATTTTCCAAATCTCTGTCTTGGTTAAAACAAAATATTCTATTGTCACAAGTGACCTTAGCTCATAAAGAATTGACATGCACTCGCTTTTTTTTAAATTAGAGGTTTGATATTTCATTCCAACCGATGACAATCCACGTTTCTATCCAATCCAAAGTAGTGTTTAATTTTAGAAAAACATATCAATTTACACTCTTAAACTATAAGAGTTGTATAAATTTAAATTCATAATTTTGTAAGTCCACCAATTTACACCATTCACTACGTTTTGTTTGGTAATTAACATTGTGTGAGATTTATAATTTCACCAATTTAACTCCCAAACTTTTATAAACAAATCGATTTAGACTCTCAATTAAAGTTTTGTGTCCAAATATCAATTCTTATCATCCATTTTATTAATCCAATATTTTAAAAAGTCAACCCACGTGTAAGAATTAAAACAAGTTTTTGCAAGGTATTTTTCGAACTAAGTCTAAAGGAGGGTGTTAATTGATACACTCTCGAAACTTTATAATTTAAATTGATACAATTATTAGTTTACGATTTAATTTGATACAACCTCTAAAGTTTAGAGGTGTAATTTGAAATATTCGTTAAATTTAAATAACATAAAACTACTATTATAGCATAGGATAAACTTATAATTTACCTGGTAGTATTCAAAGTTCAAACTTTATTAGCTTTATTTATACAATGATCTATGTAAGCACATAAGATTATAAAATTTTATACATGGATTAAATTAGAAGTGAACATAGTTTAACGATAATAAATTTATACTACTTTACATTCTGATTGAAACCTCTTAAATACGAACAAAGCATGTACTTAATGAGTTAGAGTTAAAAGCTATATTCAAATTAATACAAAAAGAAACTCTCTAAATCAGCTATTTAAGTAGATGTTTATCCAACCAAAAGTTGAATAAAAAATAAATAAATAAATAAATAAAAGTAGATAGGTATTAATTTAATAAGGTAACTTGAAGTAATAAATCTTTTTGAGTATCACAATTTCCGATTCTCATAAAAAAAATGGATTCTCTTTGGTGAAGATTGGTTGCTGAATTTTCTGATCTCTCTATTCCCCAAAATACAGTCCTACTCATGGTATTGCCACCGTCCAATCCATCCTTATCCATACGTTCTGGGCTCTACGAATGTACGCACCCGGAAGAAATATATAAATAATACTACTTTGATTTATTATCATCCATTTCATTATTCTTAAAATATTTATTTCGTTATTTGTATTTCTAAAATATGATATATTTCTTACATTTCCTTTTAAAACTTAAAAGATATAACCGTATAAAGATTAGACTTCAAATTAGAAGTAAAGTAAATATTTCAATACTATAATATAAATATGAAAATGAATCAATGTCATAAATATGCAAATTAAAATAGTATTTAATCAAGAAAAAAAGACAAAATATTATTTTGCAATAATTTCAAATTTTGTTATATCGTAGTTATAATTATGTATTTTTAATAAATCTTAAATTTAGTCTCTATACTTTTACTAAATTTTAAATTCAGTATAACAAATTAACTTTTATCTAAATAGATTAAATAATAAATAGTAATAATATTTTGACATTGTGATTATATACTTACAATTTATAAAGTAGGGGTTGAGGCAAATTTAATTTTTAGAAAGATCAAAACAAACGGTAAGGTTTAGTAACCATTTCATTTTTTGTTTTTTGTTTTTGAAAATTAAGTATATTTTCTTTTCATTTATTATAATGTACACATTTTTTAACTAGTTGAATTATTAGCCAAATTCAAAAAATAAAAACAAGTTTTAAAAGCTTGCTTGGTTTTTTAAATTATTGATTAAAAAAAAGTAGATAACAAATTTTAAACTTAATTTTAAAAAATAAATTTAGAGACAGAAAGTAATCTCTATAAATAAAAAAAAAAAAATTGAAATGACTAATAGTGTGTGTTGAAAACACTAAACTACAATTATATAATTATGAGTAGAAAGGCCAAAATAGAGCTTTAATTATTTAGTAGAAAGGCCGAAATATAATAAAACTAAAAATACATAGCAAAATAATAATTTAAACCTAAAGAAAAATGGAAAGAAAAAAGGATTGAAAAAGCAACAAGAAGCAAGAGGGTCTCCTAGATTTCTGCTTTTTCACTTCAAATTATCTTGTTTATATATCTACTCTCAAGCCTTCGCCGCTCCTTCCTTCTCCCCAACTCTCCTTTTCCTTCTTCCCCTTCTCCTATTACCCGCCTGTAGATCTCCGATTCTGTTCTTCCCCTCTTTTTTATCCGTTTCTTCATCGTTCAGCAATTGGGTTTAGGGCATTCATCGAGTAGGAATGCAAAAAGTCTCTATCCTCGATCTGATTCTGGTTACTTTATGGTAGCTGGTGGTGTCGGTTGTTCTGGTTTGGTGATTGAGTTTTTGGTTCAGGTTTTGGGATTGCAGGTGGGGAAGTGTATGAGGGATTTGATTTGGGTAATTTTATTATGTTCCGTGGAGGATTCGGGAAGGAGCATAAGGAGGGATTGTGGGTTTGTGATCCGGAGCAGGGGTAGATGGGGCAAATGTGGTTGAGTCTTCTTTTAGTCAATTAAGAATTGAAGTTTTCTATTTTTGTGCCGAACTGGATTTCAGATTTCGTCTTCACTGTCTCCAACCTGGTTTGAGACTTTAAGGAAATGCAGACCGGTCATCGTAAGAAGGTGAAGTTTTATCTCTCATTGTTATTATCTTATTCAGAACCTTCTCTAATACCTAAGATTTTATTTTTCTTCCCCTAAAAGTTATATGAGAGTGTTATTGCTTGTCTGATGCAAAATTTATGTCAAATACATTCAATATAGGCATATCGGTGGAAGTTTATGAAAAAAAAATTGCGCATTATAAGTGCTTATATATTGGGCTCTGACTAATTTGCAGCTGTAGATGTCATTTCTATTGCCATAAAGTACTCTTGTCCAAAATTCACTTTGATGATCGTATTTCTATTTAATTCATTTATATGTAATTTCTTCATCCTTAGTCTGGATTGTAGTAAATCCCATACTGTTTACCGACGTGCCTTGGAAAAACTTCAATCAAACTTTCAACTCTCTTGGCTGTTGGGTTATTCTTTTTCCTGTATGTATATGCAGCATCTTGTATCTTAATGTAGATGGGTTTTTTGTGTGACAGAATTCTGCAGAATTGGACTTTTTCTCTGAATACGGCGATGCCAACAGATTCAAAGTTCGCGAAGTTATTGGAAAGGGGAGTTATGGTGTGGTTTGTTCAGCTGTTGACACTCTCACTAATGAAAAAGTGGCAATAAAGAAGATACACGATATTTTTGAACATGTATCTGATGCTGCCCGTATTCTTCGTGAGATAAAGCTGCTCAGGCTTCTACGTCATCCTGATATTGTTGAAATTAAACACATTATGTTACCACCTTCTCGTAGGGGGTTCAAAGATATTTTTGTTGTGTTTGAGTTGATGGAATCAGATTTGCATCAAGTCATCAAGGCCAACGATGATTTAACAAAAGAGCACTATCAATTTTTCCTTTATCAGCTACTCCGTGCGCTGAAATATATTCACACAGGTGCTTGGACATTGCATTGCATTTGCACCACACTTTACCTGAGTATAGAGTTTTTGGGGAGCTGGATTGCTCTTGTAATCATTGTTACTTTTTGGCCCACTCTCCTTTTGGCTGGATGGAGTGTTTTGTGTTTCTCATATTATAGCATTTATGCTACTGATAGTTACCCTTCTTCTTTTGCCATATTCTTTTTATAATGTTTTTGGGGCGGTATATTGTCTGGAGTAATTATGGTACGAGTTGGATATAATGTGTGACCTACCTGATTTTGATCTACATTACTGCAGCAAATGTCTACCATCGGGATTTAAAACCAAAGAATATATTGGCAAATGCAAATTGCAAACTCAAAATCTGTGATTTTGGATTGGCTAGAGTTGCTTTTAGTGACACCCCAACTACAATATTTTGGACGGTAGGCCAGTCAATATACTCATATATTCATGTTCGATACATTAAAAATTCTGAATGTATAAGTAGCGAGAACAAAGCTTATAATATGTGATGGTACTTGCAGGACTATGTTGCTACTAGATGGTATAGGGCTCCAGAGCTATGTGGTTCTTTCTTCTCTAAGGTTTGTTTTGATGACATTTCTTGAACATACTCTACTGATCATTCTTAGAATCTAAAACTAAAACTTTGCTAGCTTCATATTTAATAAACAGAGCTTTAGTTATAACCCTGTCGCAGAGTTATAAGTAATTGATTACTCTCTCTGTTGTAGTGAGACTTTGAGTTTAATTGTTTTGGTTGTTTAGTTAGGTTTCAATTCCTCTATAAATAATGGCATTAGTTTCTTGACAATTATAATCAATTTTATGTATAACAATGATGTTCCTCATTTTGTGACTGATTTTTTCTTTTTTCTGTGTCTACTTTTTAATTCTTTTCTGGATATAGTATACTCCTGCCATTGACATTTGGAGTATTGGCTGCATATTTGCTGAAGTACTGACCGGGAAACCACTTTTTCCTGGTAAAAATATTGTTCATCAGCTTGATTTGATGACAGATCTCCTTGGAACACCGTCATTGGATACCATTTCTCGGGTAAGTGGCATTTTATTATGTATAGTATAGTTGTGGAGAAGTTTTTGTGTTTTGAATATTTTGCGATAAAATTTTCTTTACCATGAACTTTCAAATATGTTGCCTTAGGTAAGAAATGAAAAGGCCAGGAGGTACTTAACTAGTATGAGGAAGAAGCAGCCCATACCCTTTTCTCAGAAGTTCCCTAATGCTGATCCTGTAGCCCTGCAATTGCTACAACGATTGCTTGCATTTGATCCAAAGGATCGACCTACTGCTGAAGAGGTCTGCTGCTATATGCTTGATTAGCTACATTCTTCCCTTGCTACCTTTGTTATGTCTATTTACACTTATTTATCTAGTTTTTGGTTTATCAACTCAATTATAGTATGATATAGAGCAAATCTATAAATTTTTGTTCTTCCAATGCACTTTAAAATTTGAAATTAATCACATGTGCCAACACGTTGAAAACCATTTGCCATCAGGCTTTGGCAGATCCTTACTTTAAGGGGCTGGCAAAAGTTGAGAGGGAACCTTCTTGCCAGCCAATCTCAAAGGTGGAGTTTGAATTTGAAAGGAGAAAGGTCACAAAGGATGACATTCGCGAGCTAATATTCCTTGAGATACTAGAATACCATCCTCAACTGCTAAAAGACTACTTAAATGGAACTGAGAGATCAAATTTTCTTTATCCAAGGTCCTTAAATGCCTTTTCTTTTTCAATTTCCAAACGATGAATTTGATTTGGTTAGTGGATGTTCCTGACACTGATCTTCTGGTCCATGTTTCTGCTTTCACAGTGCACTAGATCAGTTCAAAAAGCAATTTGCTCATCTTGAAGATAATGGAGGGAAAAGTGGACCAGTTTATCCTTTAGAAAGAAAACATGCATCTCTTCCTAGGTACATAAAACTTTTAGTTGCTGCTCCTCGCTTCAAATGTGATCTGGCATAAGAGTGAATGTCCAATTATGATGATAATTACATTTTCAATCTGTTGGTGCTAGCAGGTCTTCAGTACAGTCAAATACCATTCCTCCTAAAGCTACATCAAATATTGTTTCCTTTAAAGACCGATATGCGCCAGCAGGTTCGTTCAGCAGTCAGCATTTCAGAGATCCAGCAGCGCAGAGGATTGCTGCTGCTCAAGGTCTTTTCTGAGTACCATCGTATCATTTGTTTTGCCTACTTTCTAACAGCCCGACCTGCCTAACTTTGGTTCTTTGTTTAGCCAAGCCTGGAAGAATCTCGGGCCCGGTCGTGCCATATGAAAGTGGAAGTATTGTTAAAGATGCCTACGACCCGAGAATGTTAATTAGAAGTGCCTTCCCTTCTCATGCTATCCATCCAACATATTACTATCAGCAATCTTGCGGCCAAAATGAAGAAAGATCAGCAACGGGGGCTGAACAGGACACATCCTTGCAATGTAAACAATCCCCTCAATGTGGAATGGCTGCCAAATTAGCAGGAGATACAGCTGCTACTGGTGCTTTCTCAAATCCTTTCTTTATGGCGCGTGTAGGCATGCCCAAGATCGGAAACAATGACCGTGCTGCACGTTTGCAGGTAAGTGCTCAATATGATGCTGGAGCTGTTGCTGCTGCAACTACCACCACCCATCGAAACACTGGCACGGTCGAGTATGGCATGACAAGAATGTGTTAGAGAAGCAATTTGATTAAACTGTGGGGAATCTAGTCCGTGTATTGTTGACAGCTTTTTAGATGAGTTTGTTCGGATGGACTAAAATGCCGCCGATGTTTGGCGACTTGAATTTGCCTGAATAGTTAAAACAAAGAGAACTTTTTGTCAATATGGTGATGCTCATTCCATCCATATAACTCATTTGTCTCAGAATAGTTAATTGGCGGGATCCATGCTTCTGAGTGCTTCAGTTTTCAACTTTGGCCATTATTTGCACTATAGTTTTGTATTATAGAAGAAGAAATATGATAGCTCATTTATTGGATCACTTTATAAGCTTTCAACTCACTGGCTTTGGTTACACAACTGAGCTGTGTTTCAGAATTCAGACTTTGAAACTCACTATCATCATATTGGCCATTGAAGAGGAAGCTGAGCTTATTGATGGATAGCTTAAAGCAGTAAAAGATGGGCCAACAATCACATCAATCTTAATAAACCCATGTAAAATTTTCATACAGGAACTAGTTGGTTTATACATCGATGGAATTGGTTTAGACATATATCATCAACAATGTTTGTTAAGCTTAAAACAAAAAAGAAGCATTGTTAACACAGTTTGAATGGCAATGATGTTTTGTTTTATTCCTTTTATGAAGAAGAATCTCATTGAAAATTTAACTTTTCGTTAAGATTAATTTTTGGCATTATAAAAGATTACAATCGTCCAAAAAAGTAATCGAAAGCAGTAATGTAATTACCCAAAATAGGAAACAAACTTCGAAAAAGAAAGAGAGAATCCCGAGTCAATCGCTTAGCTGGATAACGCAATTTATACAATATATGTGTGTATATATCTATAAGGTGAACCAAGGATTCCTGTCATTTTCAATGTATTTTTTTAAAAAAATAAATTGAGAATTGATATACTTTATGGAAATGATTTACCAATAGGTAGTTTACCTAAAAGAAAGTAAATTATTTTTAAAACAATGATTTATCCAAAAGTTTAGGCCTAAATCATGACTTAATCTAGATTTGGAATTATTTTGAAATCCACCTATAAAAAGGAAAAAAAAAAGTAAAAAAAAGTAAAAACTGAATCAAGCTTGAGTCGTTTACTCTCAAGTCTCCCACTAATATTGATTTCTCCTTGAATTTTCTAAAAAGATACAAATATAATATTAAATTTATGTTCAGCCAGGTTTGACTCTTGTATCAATCCATGATTTTAGAAAGATGAACTGGGAAGCGATTAATGAAACTGCAGCATAAACACATTGTTGAACTCTCACCCCAATCTGTTATTACTATCCATGTCGATTTTGATTTGCTATCCATTAAAAAGCTACACAGATTTACCAGCAAGTAGTATAGAACATGAAGAAGATGATGGTGATGATCATAAACAGGGAAAAGATTCGAAATCCTGCTCCCAACTAACAGAGAAAAAGATGGAGCGACTGAGAATCAAACGCCCGATCGATCTTTTCTCACATGGAAAAGAGAAGAAAAAAATAATAATAAACCAAATGAAAAAAAAAAAAAAAAAAAAAATCAAAATCAGAAGTAACTCATCTTCTTCAACCTCCGCACTTGGATTTCTCCTTCTCCAAGCTCTCGAAAAAGCTCGAGAGTGCTCTCATGGCCTTCACTTGATGCTGCAAATTCATTATATACTCCGCCGTCTGTTCAAACAGCTTGTCGACTCCAAGCGATTCCCCTCCCGGAACGATGCTCTGCAAGGCGCGAATCTTGCGTTCGACGGCTTCCTTCTCATCGGCTTCTTCGGAGGGGTAAACAGCGTCGTTTCGGTGAAATTTCTCGGCAATGCGGGTGGTCGGTACTCTTCTCCGGCTACGGCGTCGATGGGGAGAGGATTTGTGCAATGCGTTGAGGATTAGGGTTTTTTGGCGAGAAGTGGTTGTTGGTTTGAGTGTTTGAATTTGAGGTTTGTCCATGGCGGAGAGTAGAGAGAGAGAGAGAGAGAGAGAGAGAGAGAGAGAGAGAGAGAGAGAGAGAGCAGGTGTGTGAATGGGTACGAATAAGGGGAAGGAGGAGGGAGTTAAATTATTGTTGAGCTCTGAAAATGTCAATGCCAACGAAGCTGTGGCCCACCATTTTTGGGGTTCTCTCAAGTCCTCTGGTTTTGGATTTTTGGTTGGACTTCAAACGCCGCCGTACGCGTCTGAGCTTTCTTCCACCTGATGGGATGCATATCACCCGGAACCCAAATCCCATTTTCTTATTTCAAATCATTCGCAGCCCAAATCTTTACCCTATCTATGAATCATAATTCAAAACTATTCCTAATTTCATTCAAATCCAATCACATAGTTTATTTTAGGTTTAAATTTAGGGGTGTTCTCATCTCATTAACAAATATAAGTAAAATGACAAAATAAATATGTATGAATTAGAAACTTTTTTTTTTGTTTTTGTTATATTTGAAAATATTTGTAGCAATTTTGTCATTTAAATTAATTACTCTAAATTTTATTACTTTGTTTCTTAAACTTCTCGAACTTTTGACTTCAGATTAAAGTTCAAAATAAACCGTTGTAATGCATGAAAATCAAAACAAACTAAAATATAGATTAGAATAGTACAAACTATTTAGATTTTTTATCTTAGGTTTAATATCATATTATTTTTTTATTCTATCTTTAAGACAATTTATGGTATGGGAAATTAAGTTTATAAATATATCCGTTTTGTTATCTATTTTTATACATTTTTTTTTGTTTCTAGAATTGGTTATAATTTTAAGTCTTATAGAAATTATGAATTTCAAAGGCCAAATAGATTTTAAAATTTCCAAAATCGATGGTAAAAAAAAATATTTATTTTTGTTCCTATTTTTTTTATTATTGGCATATTGGTCTTTCTATATTATTAAGTCACTTAATAACTTTTTTTTCTTCTAATTTAGCTTAATATCTAATTATTTTAAAATGAATGTGGCTTAGATTTATGCTCATGTTAGCGTATCAATACTTACTCAAATTTACATCATCAATTTTGTAGCATCATAATAAAAGTATATAGCTTGAATGATTATATTTTCAGAGTTGGTAGATTACCATAAACGTTTTAAAAATTTAGGTACTAAAAAATTTAATAATGAAAATGAACCTATTTAAAGATTTAAAAATCAAATTATAATCATTTTGATAGTTCTAACAACAAAATTAAGTTCTTTATTATAAAACTTAGTTAAATTGCAATTTTAGTTTCTATAGTTCGAAGAAAGTTAGATTATAATCCTTATAATTTATAATTAGAATTTAGTTATTATGGTTTGATAAAGTCTTCATATATAGTCTCCACAAGAGGAACTATTTTTTTAAAATTTTATCAAATCATATAGACTATTTATGAGGTTTAATCATAAGCAATAAAGACTAACCTATAAAGACTAAATTCTAATTTTTTTTTTTTTTAAATTATAAGAGCTAAATTTGTAATTTAATCTACGTTTAAATCTTATTTTGGTCCCTTAACTTTATAGAATTAATGTTCTATTCTAGTCCCTAAACTTAAAAAATGTATGTTCTAGTCTCTAAACTTTTAATACTTTTTAGTTTTAAAATTTTAAAAAGTGCTTATTTTGGTCCATTCTATGAAGATTCTATTAATTTTTTTTGACAAAATGACGAGGCAACTTGTATTTTGGATAACTAGGCTACCAAATAAGTTAGCTAAGTTAAAAAATCTAGAGTTTCAATTTTGAAAAAGGTGGCAAAAGGGAGAATTTAAAGACATTTTTTTCGTTTAATATTTTGGTATATTAGATGTGGACATTTTACTTCACCTTCATCTTGTTTAACACGTCTACAATTTAGTCATCTAAAAATATGGGCTATCTCACACTTATAGTTAAGAGTTGACATAATTTTCTCCCACATACTAGAGTTAACAATAACATTTTAAAAATTTAATAACCAAAATAGAAAAAAAAATAAAAGTTGATAAAATAGGATTTAAGCTTTTAATTTATAAACTTATGAGAATGTTATGATAAATGCAAAAGAAAGAACAACGCGCAACGAGGAAGAAGTGAGGAGCGTGAAGATTATTAGATGTTAGAGAGAGATAGGAAAATGGGCCCACCAAAAGAAGGGGAAAAGAAGAGAGGGAGAGAGAGAGAGAAAGCACATGTGATCACATGATTTTCTTGAAGCCAACACCACCCATGTGCCTCCCCACTCTCTTCATCCTATGATCTATATCACTAGCCTTGGCATGGTCGCCACGTGGCGTTAATCAGTAGCCCCACCACCTTGAGCCCCCAAAATTCAATTTTTCAAATCTTAAATTCATTATTAATCCCAATTCATACAACATTACCTTAAATAAATAAATACAATCTTTTTTTTTTTTTTTTTAATTTTATTTTTTTATAGGTTGAGTATACTTTCAATCTCACCCTAAAGTTTTGTGAATTTTATCCATCTAGTATCCTATAGTTTGAGTTTAGTTACTTTTTAACTAAATCCCACCCATCGTTTTTATATTATATTTTACCCATTTCAGAATTTAAATTTTCAATGTAGTTGGCAAAACATCAAATTAGTGCCACCTTCAGTTTAATCAAAACTAAATAATTTATGCTTTTAAAATAGATAGAAATTAAATTGAAACTAAACTCAAATTATCATAGGTTAAAATAAAACAAAGCCTAAACTAAATAGAGTAATTTCAAACCAGTAAAAGTAACTAAGGAATAATTTGAAACTTTCAAAATTATCTAGCTAAATTGAAATTATTGATATATTTATATTTTCCAGAGATTATTTGATATAAAATTAAAAATGTACTATTTATATAATTTTTAAAATTTAAGAATTAAATTAAGAAAATCCTCCAAATTTTACAAATAAGTTTGTAATTCAAGCGAATAAAGAAATATAGTTAAGATATGGTTTTGGTTCTTATGCTTTGGAGTTTGTTTAAATTTAATCTATTTATTTTCAATAAATCTTGAATTTGGTTCCTCCAAGCTAAGTTTTATTATAATTGGTTAATACAAAAAATACAATAGATAAATATATCTTTAAAATATATAATAAAAATGCTAATAAATAAAAAAATCAACAATAAATTAATCATGAAAATCAAATTTCAAATTTATTAAAAATTTAAAATTAAAATTAAAAAATTAAAAATGGGGGAACTAAAATTGAAAAAGTACGTAAATAATATTTAAAGCAAGAAATAAAGGATATAGGGTTGAACAATGAATGAATTAAGATGGTTATGATATGGTGGTGGTGATGCTTCCAAGAAGGAAACCAAGAGAGGGGTATTGGTCATTGGGATTGGGAGAGAGATTTGGTTGTGTTGGGCATATGGGGCTCCATGTGATCAGAGCCACCTCATGTCTTTTCTTGCTTCCCACTTTCTCTTCTTTTCTCTCTCTTCTTTTTTAATATTTGTACATATTAAAAGGAAATACAACTATTTCTAAGAATAAGATCTTGTACCGGTCACATTTGTGACAATTTAATTTTTATCATAAAAGAATTAAATCGCTATCTATAAAGTATAAAGATTAAATTGTTATAAAATTAAAAATACGTAGATTAAATAATTACAAATTAAAGTTTAAAGATTAAATGGTTAATTTTGCAAAAATTTAATAACTAAAAGTGATTAAAATGTGTAAAGATATGCGTACAGTGTGATGTACTTAATCAATTTATTAATTTTTTTTTGTTTAAGGCATCCAAACAACCCTCTTCTCTTGGCCTCTTTCTCTATTTCTAACCTTTTCCATATTTCTTTTTATTATTTGACCCATCCACCCACCATCCGTACTTATTCTTAGTACCCAATATATATTTCTTTTCATGATATTATTTTAAAAATCACACCAAGGATCTCCATTTTTTTTTACCTTAAGTCAAACAACCCTACAATTGGAGATGATGCAACCTTTTCTTTTTTTTTTTTTTTTTTTTTTTTTTTTTTTTTTTTATGTATATACACACACACACACACACACTCAATTTTGGATGTGAAATTATTCGAGATCTTCATAAAATTTTCATAAACCCATCATTTTTGTTGTTTCTGTCCCTTTAAAATTTTACCTTTCAATTCATTACTTAGTTTTCAAAATGAGCAATTGTACCCTCTTAGTAATGATTGTTTCTATTTTAATAAAAAAATTGAGTTTTAAGAGTAACCAACCTATTTAGAAAGAAGAGGATGGGAATTATAAGGAAAACAACTAACGTTTGGACTCGTACGTAGCGTTTTATTTATTTATTTATTTTATTTAAATTATATGTAGAGTATTAATTTAAGATCGCTTGGTAATTTTCTTTTTAAGCTTGTTTTTTTATAGGTTAGTTATTTATTTATTTAAATATTAAAAGGTATTTCTAATATAAAAATAGATGAAATTTCCATACTTACGCTAAAAAAAAAAGAATTAAATAAAATAAATTATCATTATTTTTCAAAACATCTACCATTTTGCGAAAGAAAAAAGGGAAAGCAATTAAATTTATATGTATATAGAATTATTAAGTTGAATCAATTAAAATTTTAACTTGAAATGTTTCCTTAAAAGAGGTAAAAATCACAATAAAAATAAGAAAAATCATGGATATATTAAGAAAAACACTAAAAACATAGTAGTTATTTATTTATTTGGTAGAAATGGGGTAGGGGTTTTGAATTTTTGAACCATGGTCATTACTCATTAATACACTCGTAACTATGCTAACTTTGAAAAATAAAAATGTAGTTATGAACTAATCTTACTAAATAAATAACGGATTTATTTCGTCTTGGACAAATTTTGCTTTATTTGTTTAAAGAAGTCGAATAATTATTTAAAGCTTTTGGGTACCAAAGTTTGGATCAACTTTTATCCTTTCATTTTAGTGCAACATGTTTCCTTCTTTTTGTCGCAGGTCCTCAAAACTATTAAAGCCCTTTTGATTATAAGGAAAGAAAAGCTCCATTCCCATTCGCTGCACTCCTTCTACTTCACTGCCTAAAATGGCCACTCACACCACTTCCTCTTACTACTCCTTTCACCCAAAAAAAAAAAAAAAAACCCTTCCCCTAATTAAGATTAACTACATTGTTTAAATTACAAAATTTGATCTTCTTATTTGAAACATTTGTATTTAAATAACTCCTAAATTACTTTAAAACTGTCTAACAAGTTGTTAACCTTCTAATATTGTGTTTAATAACTAATTTTACTAGTCGTTGAAAGTTTAGGATCTTATTAAACCTAACATTAAAAGTTTAGAAGTGAACAAGCAAAGATATGACAAAAAGTATAAAGGTCCCCATTAGTACGTAAACCGATTGTATACTACCACTAATAAACACCAAAATAATTGATATTCACTAGGTAGCGAGATTGATCACACATATATTTTTTTTAGTACAACTATGAGCTGGGGGATTGTAACTCCAACCTTTTAAGACGAAGATCATACCAATACCACTGAGTTAAGCTCACTTTGGCCACTATAAAATATTTAAGAAAAAGCAAAAAGAAGAGCTTATTATGTGACAAACTGTAATTGAACATCTAGGTGAATTACATAAAGATAGGTGGCAACTCAAGACGCAAAGAAACCTAGCGCCTAATCCTTAGAATTTGTACGTTGATTCAGAATTTGAAAGACCCTAACATTCCTCTACAACTTAACAATCTCATCCTTACCTGTCTTAAACTGTTTATATGTTTAAGATAAAAACTATCTCCATAAACTAACACAAATCATTTTAGCACATGTTTTGTCCTCACTCACACGCTTTTCAATTAAATTTAAAATATATCACATAACATAAAATTGTTCAAAGTCAAACACACTTAACTTTATAGTATTTATGATTGAGCTACTAAATAGAAATATATACTTTATTTTTCGGTGGCTCAGTCATAAAATGTCTAGCGTTAACTTTGTTTGAGTTAAAATAAGAGAAATTATTATAAATAGAAAAAAATATCAAATCATTTACAAATATAAAAAAATTTCACAGAAGTCTATCTGTGATAGACATCTATTACTATTGAAAGTCTATCGTGAATAGACAATAAAATATTTTTATATTCGTAAATAGCTAGAGTCATTGTACTATATTTGAAAACAACTCTTGAAATAATTATATATTGGTTTGAATTTTGGTCTAAAATCTTGAGCCCATTTTTACAGCTTTTATTTTATTTTATTTTTTTATTTAAAAAAAAGAATTATAACCGACACATCCCTAATGATTTTCAAATATACAATATTCTAAACTTTTTACAAGTCATCAAAGACTCTAAAAAAATAAAAATAAAAATTGAAGAACTTTTTTTTGCCGAGGGTTGTATGAATGATTGAGGAGAAAAAAACAAAGGCATTATCAGACCCAGAGGGATTTAAGCCAAAGCAACGGCGTCGGTTGCCGCTGATCTAACTTTAGAAAAAGGCATCCCCGTAATCGTGGATGGATTGCACATAATTATTAATTTAGATTTTCTTTTTATTTATAAGTTACAACCATTTATTATGATTGAATTACAAATTTTAATTTTAATTCTTAGGATTTGATAAAATGTAATAAATAATTTCTATCCCGTAGTTTAATAAAGATTCTCTTTGTAAATAATCTATATTTATGAAAATTTTGTTATTATTATTATTATTTTTGAATATGTGGGGTGTCGAGATCAAACTCTTAACCTTGAAGTTAGTAGTAACGTGAGTTATGCTTATTTTGACTTATGAGGACTTTATTAAATGTAATTGCAATGAGTATCACCTTTAGGTATAATAATTAAATTTATAACAATATTTTTTAAAAATTGTAAATATAGCAAAATCTATCTTGCTGATAGGTTTTTACCAACGATATGATTTATCAATAATAGACTTCGAAAGTTAGATCTAAATTTTGTTATATTTAAAAACTTTTTTCCATTATGCTATATTTGCTAATATTTTGGGTTTGATTGCTATATTTGTAATTGACCATTTTGTAAACTATGTGAACTAAAGTCTAATTATAAATCAAGGGCCCACCAACTACCTTTCTGATAAGATGCCTCCGATTAAAAAACATTGATATATCAAGATACAAACTCGAATTGGTTCTTGGTCCTGGTCATAAACCCCACTATGTTCGCCTAGCCCTCCCGTCTAGAGTGAAAAGAAGGAGAAAAAGCACGGTCGAAGAAATATGAGTAGGCTTCTATTACTACACAACAATAAAGCATGAGAGCATTTTGGACATGTACATACATATTTGAATTTAAGGATAAAAAACTAGTTCCACGAAATTTGAAGACTAAATACTAACCTTCCCCAAATTATAAAAGCTAAATTTTAGAATTTGACCTATTTTAATCTTGGATCACATTTGCATCTAAATGGGGCCAAGAGGGAGTTTTATGAATGTGGGAGAAAAAAGTATGCGTGTTTGAAGGGGCAAAGAAGTAAGGAGAAAAATTGAATGATGATGGGCAGTGGTACACATGCAATGCATTTATGTTCCCACCCGCACCCAATTAATAATTCCATTCGATTCGAGTTCAGGAATTGTCGCTCTGCTTACCCTCCTCTTGGTCGACATGTCGTCGCTGACTGCCAAACCCCAACTCCCATTTTTCACTTTCCACCATTCTCTCAATTCTGCACTTGTCTCTCTGGCTGCCTTTCCTTAGGAAACCAAAACCCAACACAAAATCAAACCAAAAGTAAATATCAAAATGAAAACACAAGTACTTTTCTTTTCTCCTTATCTTTGTGAATCTTTGTTTGGCATTGTACGAAAATTCATAGGAAATGGTACTGTTGAAAAATGGTGCGGAGGACGAATCTTCAACCTCTAGAGTACAAGATCTAAATTTACTTTGATCTAAAAAATGCAACTTAACTAATCAATTTTAATGAATCTAATGTTTGATTATACATTTCTAATACTATTTTTATACCATCAAAATTGATTTTATAAAAAATTAAGTGCGAGTTTGAGATTGATCTTCAGTTTGTTAAAAATAACTTTTCTCATACTTCCTAATCATTTTGAAATATGCCTTTGATCATTTAAAATTCATTTGATGTTTAATTTTACACTTTTCATTGTAATAATTGTTTTAAATAACGAAACTGTTGAAAATATTTTCAAATATAGCAAAATGCTGACTGTCTATTAATGTCTATCACTAATCGACAACAATAGATAATTGTAATCTATCAAGGTCTATTATTGTCTTATCACTAATTTTTCTATGTGTGAAAACAACCCATTTTCATTTCATCAAAATTGGTTATAAATTAATAAAAATATGTTTCAAAGTGATTTTGAAAACAATACAAAAGACTTTAATCATTTTAGAATTACTCTCCAACCTCTCCTTAAAACATGTTTTAGTGTAATTTTTAACTGGATAATAGTGTGCCAAAATGAATATACAACTAATTGACACAAAAATTGTACTATCAACCTCACTGTCAAAGGTGAATAATAATTTTAATTATTTCAAAATCATTCTTTTGTTTAGAAATTATTTTAGAGGTGATAACAGCAGTTTTTATTATTTCATACTAACTTTTGAAACTGGTATTATTAATTCAAAATTAATTTTGATAATATGAAAATTTGTGTTTTTCCTGGTAATAGCAGAATCCAATTGGGCTCCAATTTGGGTTTCTTTCTCAAGTTTCTGGCCCATTTAAAACCCAACAATATTAATCTTTGAAATAACTAAAATTTAGTAACACTTTAAGATATTTTAACCCTTTTCATAGATTATCGCTCACCTTTCAATTTTGTAATATTTTAAAATAAAAAAATACATTATTTTTGGATTTAGTATTAGTTATTTACAAAATTATGTTTCTTCTCAATTAAATTTTTTTTTTTTTTTTTTTCATTTAAGGGATAAAATCTTCAACTTCCAATGAAGAAAACAACGCTAGTTACTATTGAGCTAAGCTCCATTTGTTAATTTTAAATATTACTTATTAAGTTGTGTTAAAACTTAAAAGCATGCATTTATTTATGTATTTTTCCTTATTATTTAAGGAGACTAATTTACCAAATCATGCGTGGAGATGTAGCTCAGATGTAAAGTGCTCACTTAACATGCGAGAGATGTGGGGATTGATAACCCGCATCTCCATATTCTTTTTCTTATACAAATACTCAACGAGTTAAACCACTTTATTAACCTGAAAGAGTAATATTTGAACTATTGAGTGGCCCCTTGGTGCAGTTGCACACATTTTTCTACTTAAGATGTATGTCTTTATTAACAGAATCAGTGGAATATAACTAGGCTTAACCTAAATGCCTCCAATTTTTTTTTTTTTTTCGGAAACCAAATAGAAAACTTTGTTACATACAATTAGACCAAGCTTAGAGATCGATTAGAATTTCTAAATTCTAAACTAAAATAAAATCGTAAGTATATAGATATAGTTCAATGAGATTTTCGATGGAATTTGGTTCGTGGAATTCGAACTTAGTATTTGTATTAATTTCAATATTTGTGAGTATAATTTCTAGTTTTTGATCCCTTGATTCTTTATTTCAAAAAGTTACAAGCAATTTGAGTCTTCTAAATCTTCTTTGAACCTTCAACTTTAAAGTCTTCCATCTTCAAGTCTTTAAAACTTTAGTGTTTGGAAATCTAGATCTCCAGTTCTTTGGAACTTTGGAGCTTTAATCTTCAAAACTTGTGAGCTTCGGTCTTCAGATCTTGAGAGCTTCGGTCTTCAATTCTTCAAAACTTCGATTTTTAGAGATTCGACATTTCGTTGCTAAATTTTCCAACCTCCCTACATGAAGAAGTAGACCCTCTATTTATAGATGATTTCCATGGGCTTTAGGTGGGCTTGGGCCTTTTTCTATTACTATCTTTTTTGGGTTTGGACCTAGTCCTTTCTTAGCCCGAATTTATTTCAAATTTACGCTTTACTTTAATTAAAAATTGAATTTTGAGTAGTATCCCAAATTCTAATAATCCTTCTTTAGAGTTGGAATATACTCCATTTTGTATGCAAATTTGACGTAAAATTTTGACTTTATCTTTCTCTTTACTTTCACTTTGATTTAACGGATGCTTGAAGTGTATCCATATTTTAATTTGAGGCAATACTTATATTCCACCAAAGATTTTTGATATTGGGACAAAATTTTGCTTTACCCATGTCTTGGCTTGAAATTTGAGCAAAACTTAAACTTGATTTACTTTACTCCAACTTTGGTTTGGAATAAAACTCGGAGTTTCCCAACTTTTTTCACTTGGGTCGTACGTGAATTGCTTCGATTTTAGACTAGAATCCGAATATTTGAGTATGAGTAAAATTTGTGGCCTACCCGTAGAATAATTTGAATTTTAGTCGAGATTTTGAATTCTCTTCAAATGTAAAACAAACATTTGGACTTCAGTTCAATTTTGTATTGCAATTGAATTGAGATTGAACTGAATTTTGATAAATTTGGGCTTTGATTCTTTTTTCTTTTAATATTCGGCTTGGGATTTGATATATTTCCACTATAAAATAGGAGAGGTGGGGTCATTGCTCATACTCACATCTACTCATTTTCTTTAATCTTCCTCTTTACCCCTTTTTTCCGTCTTTTTTTTCTTTTTTGTGCTTAATTTTTTTAATTCACCATCTTTAATAACTTGCCTCCACACTTTTTACTTTTTTTTTTTTTTTTTTTTTTTTTTTTTTTTTTTTTTTTTTTTGGGTCGTCTAGGAGCTAAGCTAAAAAGGTGGTGAAGAGACGAAACTTTGAAGGCAAGGTGGAGCCAGTTGCACTAGACTGGATTTGGCCCTGAAGATGAGGCGGAGCCTGCTACACCGGACTTGGCCTTGAAGATGAGGCGAATGCGCCACCGAGCTTGTTCGCTTGTCATGAGGCGGATACGTCATTGAGCTTGTTCGCTTGTTATGAGGCGGATATGGTAGAGATGGCCTTAGAAAGACTTGAATTAGTCATCCCCTGTCGCCCTACAGGGGATGACCCTCGAGCTTGTTCGCTTGTTCTGAGGCGGATACGTCATTGAACTTGTTCGCTTTTTATGAGGCGGATACGCTAGAGATGGCCTCAGAAAGACTTGAATTATTCATCCTCTGTCTCCCTATAGGGGATGACCCTAGGAAGTTAGGTGATCGTGGGAGAGTTGGGATGATCCTGGGAGATCTAAGAAGATTTAAATTATTAAGTTTGGGATGACCCTAGATCTAAATTATTAAGTTTGGGAGTTTGGGATGACCCAGGTAGGGATGACCATAGGGATTTGAACTATTAAGTTAAGTTTATATGGATGAATGCTTCTTCTTAGTGTTCTTCATCTACTTGGGCTCAGAATATGTCCAAGCCTTCTAAATTAACCACTTTTTGAAAGTCTTTCATGCCCCAATTTCTTTTAGATCATGCAATCAAGACTTAACTCTTTATGGTGACATTCCCTTGAAGAATAATGGTCTACTTCACCGAACAATGGTGAAATTTGTAGGTCAATACACGCTTCAGTGATTGTATTCCTCAGTGTCCGTCACTTAGCTTTCAAAACATTAAGAGATCTTCAAGATTTTGAAGTTGTCTTGACGAAGCCTTCAAATTTGAATTTGAAGAAGTAATGGTGAATCCTCCAAACTTAAACTTGATGAAGCATTGACAAATTCTCTGCACTTGAACCTAAATAAGTAGTGGTGAATCCTCCGATCTTGAACTTGATGAAGCATTAGTGAAAACTTTAAGCGAGTAGAGCCCAAACCTAAAGAAAACAAAACACACAAAGCACTCTGATGTGGATCTAACTTATAGCACATTTTTTTATGCATTATGTCTTCAATTTTTTATGCCTCCATTTTGATTGGTTAGGACGCTAAGTCCCTGGCAATAATCTGCGAAATTTTGGAGGTTGCATGTGAGGAGGGTTGAGAAATTTTGAGTGAAACCTTTGATTTTATCAATCTTTTCATTATATCTTACTTCATTCACATTATTTCATTGTTGCCCCTTTGATGTAATCAAATGAATGTCATGATAAAATATTCAAACCTTATTCAATGGCAAAAGTTTTTTTTTTCATGGATGTTTTTGAACTTGAATTTTATAGTTTAAGCTGCCTACGTACCTTTTTATGATGATGGGATCAAGTCATAACATAGTTCAATACAAATATGCTTTTTTTTTTTTTTAGGAGATGCATTTTTTTTTTAATTTTTAATTTTAATTTTTTTAACATAATAACTTTAAGCATAACTTTTTTAAGGAATTTGCCGTTGATTGAGCCAATTTTTAGTCCATCTTGATCGACGATTTTGTATGCTTCGTTTGTGTAGACTTTTTTTTAACAACATAGGCTTCGTCTCATTTAGGTGTGAACTTATTCCTTGCATGTATCATTGTGAGGTTTTCTTACAACAAGCACTAGATCACCAACCTGAAGATCGAGGCTTCACATACTTATCAAAGGCTTTGGACAATCGTGCTTGATAACACTCCAATGGCCGTTGAGCCTCCAGTCTCTTTTCATTAAGTGCTTCTAACTCTTAAAGATGTAATTTGACATTGTCTTTAGTAGTCAGTTCTTCTTGAATTGTTATTCTTAACGACATAATTTTACTTTCCAATGAAAAAACAACTTCTATTCCATAAACCAGAGAATATGGGGTAACTCCTGTAGGAGTGCGATGAATAATTCAATAAGCCCATAGGGCTTCACCGATCTTTTCCTGCCAATCTCTTTTCGTCTTAGAGACCATCTTCTTTAATAGGTTACATAAAGTTTTGTTGAATATAATGCTTTTGCCATTCCATTTGTTGCTGCGTTGTACATAAAAGACTTGTATTATTTGAAGTTAAACTTCTCACACAACTTGTCCATCAAACTATTGGTGAATTGTCTTCCATTGTCTGTCATAATACTATAAGAAATCCCGTATCGATAAATAATGTATGTTTGGATGAAATTTACAATGTGTGTTTGGATGAAATTTACAATGTTATCCTTCTTGGCTTCTCTTAATGGCACAACTTCAGCCCATTTTCAAAAGTAATCTGTTCTTGCAAGAATGTAAAAGTGTCCTCCCGACTACTTAGGTGTTATAAAAGTGTCCTCCCGATGACTTAAGTGTTATAGGTCCGACCAGATCGAGCCCTCAAGCTTCAAATGACCATGAAGCCACTGTCGAATGAAGAGGCTCTGGTGGTTGATGGATAAAATTTGCATATAACTAACAAACTTGAAGTGTATTAGCAATATATTTAACAACAATCAACATATAATTTGTAACTTTTTTTTTTAAGTAAAGCAAATGTGTTTTATGTTATAAGTATGATATTCCAAGAGCATTAGAAGTATATAAGACCCACAAGACAAGAGTATACCAAACATATATCAATAAATGCTTGAAGTAATACATGAGTGTATCAATGATATATCTAACAACAATCAACATTCTAGTGTATCAACAATATATCTAATATCAAATTACATTCATTAGTAGTTTGTTTAAAAGGTAAAATATGTGCATTTCATTTTATAAGCATGATATTCCAAGTGTATCAACGGTATATCAAACATAAGACATGAGTATATCAAACATCAATAAATAGATATTTGAAGTAACACATATGGGTACTAGTAGTATATCTAACAACAATCAACATTCCAAGTGCATCAACAATATATTCCAAGTGTATCAAGTGTACATTAGTAATGTATCAAGTATACATCAGTAGTGTATCAAGAGGTATAAGTATATCAGGTGTATTAAGGGGTATTTACTGTAAAATGTATATCAAATATAAGACGCAGGTATATAAGATAGTAAATGCTTGATTAACTAATGTAGTTAAAATGAAGTATATCATATAGTATATCATATGTATATATTCAAGACAAGGTATATCATTTAACAATTGTACTTGATATTGAGTATATCAACGACAAAGGATATTTTAGACTTCTAATTTTTTAATGCCTTGGGCATCGATTTTTGCTGGATCTGCAAAAGAAGAAAAAGTGAAGACATGCCTGCAAATATCAAATCCTATTTTGATATGCATGCAATTGCCCCTTAAATTAATCTCCCTCCTCGAAAGCCAAATTCATAATTTAGCACACAAAATTAATAATATATGAGATACGAGATTCATATTTGTGACCTTGATGGAAAAAGTGGTATTTGGGTGCACCCATATTCTCCCAATCTCTTCAAGCTTATAGAAGAAAATTTAAAAAATATTACAAAATAAAAGTAAAAAAGTTTACAATATGACAAATTGTGATTGTATTACTTAGTGGGCTATGGTAGAATTGCACATATTTTGCTCATATTAAATACTTAAGGTGCAATCGATACTGGAAAAAAGTTTGTCACGTGACAACTTGTGATTGAACACTTGGATGATTTCCACAAAGATTATAGCAACGAAGCACCTACGTATTTTTCTCTTTCTAATCAAAATATATATGTCTATCAACCTAATTAATGAAATGAAACTGAGCTTAACCAGCACAATTCACATGTAATTGCACTTTTGAACTTGGGAATTCCATCTCAGTAAATTTGTATGGATGGCCTAATCAAGAGGTCCAAAATGCCAAATGATCCACATTTAAAAAAAAATGTCAATTGACTTTCTGCTGACATCATGGGTATGTTGAGTTATGAAAGTGCCCTCACCTCATAAACCCTTCATTCCTCCTTCATCATTCCACGGTTTGTATATGCATGTTTTTTGTGCATAGTGTTGGTCCGCATGAAGTTAATCAATTTTACAGTTGGAGGTTTAGTAATCGTTAGTCTCTCTAGGGTTTTATTTGTGTCTTTGCATTTCAAAATCACACTGAGGTTGAAGACGGGTATATTATAGATTTAGAGAGAGCATTGAAGACGAGTATAATCAGGGAGAGCGATACCAGAGAGAGTGAGAGCGAGACCAGGGAGAGCGAGACATGTTTAGATTATTTGTGTGGGGGAAAAGGTTCTTTACGAGTGAGTATGAGAATGGAAGACGATATCGAGTTGAGCCAATCGATTGCTATAGAGTCCACATGAGGGACAATCACTTAGATGGTATTGTGAACCTTCACACATAGGAATGCATGTGTAAGGAGTTCGACTCACTTGGTATCCCGCAATTGTGGTTGCCCAGGAATGTAATATACTCATCGAACATCTCTATTGTCAATTTTATAGCATTGACTCACTCATGACTGCTTATGCGGAGCCAGTAAATCCACTTGGTCACACATTTGAATGGAAGAAACCACCGGATATGTTGAAAATAAGATCCTTCCCCTAAGGAGAGTTGCTCAGGTCGGTCAACGAAGAGTACAAAGAATACCATCCCGAGGAGAAGATGGACGAGCAAAAAAATGTGGTAGGTGTGGGAATTTTATACATAACTAACAAAATTGTAATGAACCTCTCATAATACGAATTGTTGTTGAGGACAGTGGAAATGTGACAAATGCTATGCAAAATTAGATTGTAATACATAATTTCCTTGCTCATTGTCTAATGTAATATGTGAATGGATCAAAATGTTTATACTATCTGCTGTATATACTCACAATTTGTTAATGGATCAGAATGTTTATACTGCCTGATGTATATATGAACTGTCATTTGTTTCGCTCTCGCTCTCGCTAATTGAGTTAAGACAATTACAACACAACACACTTCCATGATCTCGCTAACTCGCTCTCTCTAGTCTCGCTAAATCTCGGTCTCGCTCTCAGTCTTGGTCTCGTTCTCGCTCTCGCTAATTGAGTTAAGACAATTACAACACAACACACTTCTATGATCTCGCTAGCTCGCTCTCTCTAGTCTCGCTAAATCTCGCTCTCAATCTTGGTCTAGCTCTCGCTCTCGCTAATTGAGTTAAGACAATTACAACACAATTACATGATTTCGCTAACTTGCTCTCTCTAGACTCACTAAATTTGGCTCTCGCTCTCGCTAATTGAATTAAGACAATTACAACACAATTCCATGATTTCGCTATCTTGCTAAATCTGGCTCTTACTCTCGCTCTCACTTTGACAAGTCTTACCTATTGCAAATCAATTACAAAATACTTTCTAATCTTGCTCTATCACTTGTCTCGTCATCTCTCGCTCTTATTTGTTATGTTTATCAGTATATTAGTGCACTCACACGGTATATCATTAAAAGCTAAATAATATGTATTCATATACTACTACAAAATGTACATACATATACATTAGAAAAAAGGCATGTTTGCCTATAACTGACATGCTAACTGCATCCTATAGTCAGTCATCTTTTCATGAGTTATTACAATACTATCAACACCAGTAATTAAATGCTCTAAGAACTTCGCTGAAAAGATGCCACAGTCTAGTGACCCATGTTGTATGTTCTTGCTCGTCGGTCGAAAGACGCGCCATCGACCTAAGTGCAAATCCAACTTGAGGCGTTTCAGGTCACAGTAATTCAAAAGAGATGGTGGGGTCAACGTCATGGGCTCTAGTATGTACTCCAACTTCTTCTTGGATGTTATGGATGAGAGTGAGTCAAACACGAACACTCGGCCTTTGTTCATATCCAATGCAACCACCACCCAATGTTCACTAGTGTTAACTGAGCTGTACACGAAGTCTACATCTGCCCACCCCACGTTGTGAGGGTCAAATTTCCCCATAACGTAGTCCTTGTATGTGTCTTCGTACTCCCATACCATCGCTGCCTCCAATGCTGGCTTATTCTTGATCCGTTTGTATATCCCAAATCGAAGATTGAGGTGACCCTACGTAATCAAGAAGCATATAAGTGTTAATACTGAAAGCTTTTTAGTAAGTCATGCTATTTTATGGATTGAATATTTACCATTATTGCTGTTGGAGGACAGTGAACTTGTTCATGCACATGTCCGGCCGGTTGTGAAACTTGCCGCAAATAAACCGGAACATGACGTTCATAGTCTACATCAAAAAATAGATGTTAGTATGTAGGAAGCATTCAACGAAACCATACTTACAAACTTACATCACACTCAACCCAGGAACTCGGTTCTGTTAGTTCCTGAAAAAATTTCTTCGACAACGGTAGGTATGGATTATGTCGAACATCCACATTTGTGTTCTTACCGGCAATCCAGGACATCATCTCTAAAAAGATGTCAGATGGAATGTCATGTGCTAAATTGTATGTGACCCTCGCTCGGAAGATCGGCGTAGAAACTCCAGGAAGAGGATACTTCAGCGTTTGCTTCGTCTTCGGCTCCACAGATTGCTCTACCTTCGGTTGTGTTGATAGGGCCGGGTTTTTATCCTTTTTGGCAAGCCTCTTCTTCAGTTCGTTATTGGGAGTATACCTCTCAACACCCTTTCTCTTACGACTGGGTTGTGCAGACTTGCCACTTACCTACATACATTAATGAGCATAAAGAAATTAAAAAACCAATTGTGAACACAACTGAGTTGCACTTGAATGTGAAGATGCGGGAGGAAGTGGCTTCAATGTCTGTAACTTCATACCAATAAGTGCAAGTGGATCTGACGTGGTAGTGGTATTCGGAGGTGGGAGTAAAAGTGCGGGAGGTATGGTAGTGGTCTCAAGAGCTAGGAGTGGAAGTGGACTCGATGTGGTAGTGCTATCAGGGGCCGGGGGATCGGGAGATCGAGGTGGGGACGAAAGTGGAAGTGAGGGAGGGGACAACATCAGGGGATCAGGAGATCGAGGTGGAGGTAGAGGTGGAGGTGGGGTGGGTGACCTCCTAGAATTTGGATCCTGGGATGGGGTGGGTGACCTCCTGGAATTTGGATCACGGGATGGTGTAGGTGACCTAGAATCTGGATCACAATGTGGTGTGGGTGACCTCCTAGAATCCGGCTCAGGGGGTGGGGTAGGTGACCTCGCCTTAGCTACCATGGTGGGATCCTTCAATCATTAGGCAGACATATTAGGTGACAATTATGAACAAAATAAATGAAAACCATTGAAAGGACACATACCTTGCACAACGTTTGTAACAATGACGTAATGGTCAACAGTTGGGCTTTGACATAACCCATATCTTCCTCAAGCCTTAAAACTCGACCATCCATCCTTGACATAGAGTTGCCAATGCTCCGCAAGTAAGAATAAATACTTGGGGCAACATTGGCTCCCTCCCATTGGGTAAAGTTTGAGGGCCTAGGGCGCTCCTTCTCCCTCCCGGTGGGCATCGATGCAGATGGGTTCACCTCATCTTCCTCTTCAATGTTGCCCATCATTGTCTCATTAAATTGATCATGACCATTCTCATTGCCTCCAGTCTCGTTATGGTCATCACCATCATCCCCATTCCGTCTAGTCTCGTTATACTCATCGCCATCTTCCCCACTCTGCAAACTATCCCCATCCTCGTGTAGTAGACCAATAAGGGGTCGTCTATCCACTGGAGTGTCTTGAAATTTCTTCTCAGCATCGGACATTATGAGATCCCCATTGACCCTCATCTATATAAAGAACACAAACTGTAGGACCATTATAAATATCAAAACCAAATGGATAAAGTTTTAGGGACACTTACATTATTAGACTTGAAAATGTCTCTCTGTACTATTTTGGAAGACACCGAGTGAGAGCATGACCATCTTAATATACGAGGCACAACTATTTTGCTCATTCGTGTTGCAATATTTCCTGCAGCTGATGACAGTATCTCATATGTCCACACCTAAATATGAAACACATGTATTTAGAACTATGCTTTATGTTAAACCAAAATTAAGAATGCATTGAAGAACAAGTACCTGAAATGCCTGCGAAAATCCACAGTGAGAGTACCTGACAACAAATTTTTTGTTGGATTTCACCTTATTCTTATACACTGTTACTTTGTCCTTCAATGCAGTCTTTAGGTCGTTCAATGTCCTCTCCCAAATAATGGATCCCCAGTCTAAACTGTTATAGTAGTCTAGGTTCTCCACATCCTTAAATCGCCTACGATCTACTACACTATTTTGTTTATTCTTTCCCATCATTGCAACCTCAGTGTAGTAGACTAAGGTAATCTTTACAGCATCTAAGTCGTTTTCAAACACAAGCTTCTTGTATTCTTCTTCCAGCAGATTGACATGGAATGAATCAGAAGCCGACCGATTACCAAAGTACTTGGTTTCAAGATCTTCAGAAGACTCTTCATCCAGATCCACTCTAGTAGGGTCCCGCCACAACCCAGTAATCAACAAAAACTCATCCTTCGAAAAGGTGACAACTTTCCCTCTAACAGAAAAGCTCATCGAGTCCACTCTCCTACCCTTCACCTCCCTTAGCAGCATATGGTGGACAATTGGGCTATTGAATACGAGGTCCATGTCTACAAAACGACCAAAAACTATTTCCTTGAACATCTCAAGCTGTCTCGGGGTAAGCTTCTCCTTCACGATCTTGTTTGCATTTGCAAGGGCCAGACTCATTACTTGACCGGGAAAGCGGTCGACTTCACGTATTTTAAAAGCTTTTAACATCTTAGGCCTGCATGTAATAGCCAATCATTCATTAGATACCAAACTTCTTTAAAATAAAAAAATAAAAAAAAGTGAACATGCACTCTGTATCAATCTCGCTAGTATCGCTTTCGCTGGTATCTCTCTCTCTTGTCTTAGTCTCGCTCTCTCTTGTCTTAGTCTTGCTAGTCTCGCTCTATCTTGTCTTAGTCTCGCTAGTCTCGCTCTCTCTTGTCTTAGTCTCGTTGGTATCGCTCTATCTGCTTTGGTATCGCTCTCGCTAGTCTCACTCTCTCTTGTTTTAGTCTCGCTATCTCTGGTATAACTCTCCCTGATTATACCCGTCTTCAACCTCAATATCAGTCAGACGATTTCGCAACGCAAAACACAAATAAAACCCTAGAAAAACTATCGATTACTAAACCCCCAACTGCGAAATCGCTTCATGTGGACCAACACTAAGCACAAAAAATATGCAAATGGATATGGACCGACTTCGTAGTCGTTGGGTTTGAAGATGTACTTACCGGATTGATTCGAAAGTCGGCAACAGATGGACAAACGGACTGTGTTGCTTGCAAGTGAGCGAGATGATTTCGAACTCAGAACTTAGAATATAGAAAAGAGAGAGAGCTAAAGAGCGAGATGACTTTCGAACACAGAACTCAGAATATAGAAAAGAGAGAGAGCGAAAGAGCGAGAGAACGAGAGATAACCGTTATACTTGAAGAGCATGGAATGACGAAGCGAAGAACCAAGGGTTTATGAGGTGAACTTTCGTAATTCAACGTACTCAGGGTGTGCAAACCGGAAAAAACCTTCAAACATGACTTCGGTTCGGTTTTTTTGAATAATAGCGAACCATCGGTTCACTGAACAGTAAACCGAACCATTCGTTTCAGTCATCAGTTCATTATCCTAAAAAATTGCAGAAAGTCGAACCAAACCAGTAGAGAAAGATAAGAGCGAGAGTGAGAGCGAGATAGCAAAAGTGAGAGAGAGAGTTTAGGGTTGGCAAAAAAACTCGTGGGGTGGAAAATCCTGAGTTTGATTGAGGATGGGGTCAAACCGGGGCTCTTTTCTAGGTACCTGTCTCGATCCCGAATCTCACCCTTACTCTCTCTTGCCCAAACCCAAGTCCCAACCTAATATGGTCCCAACCAAACCCAAAGACAAACAACCTCTCCCTCTAGCTCGCACGTCTCATCGTGAATTGATATATCGGCCCAAAATTGAATGGAACCGAACTGTTGACACCCCTACCAAAACGAACTAAACTTAGAAATTAAATTGAAAAATTATAAAGTATTTACTCGGATGGCGCGGACGCCCAACTTCGACGTTATTATGAATTGGAACGGGGAAACGAAGAAGGATACAGAAATTGGCGGCAGAGATCAGTGAGTTGAAGAGAAAGAGGGATAGTGCAATCGATCAATTTATTGACGGAAAAAATGACATTTGAAGCCATTAAATCGGAGGCAAGTGGCTGCCAAAGCCACTCCATTCGGGACGATTTGGCATCGGTGATGAGCGTTGGAGGAGAAGCGAATGTTGAAGATCAAGAAATTGAAGACGATGTCGATACAAGAACAAGAGTAGGAAAACGCTGTAAATTTGAGAAGAATGTTGAATATCGAGAAGCGATGGAGGAGATTGGCTAATGTGAAGAACAAGGCAAGTCTGAAGGAAAATGAAAAGTTGACATATCTCTAGAAGAGTAACGAGGACAACCTCAAGCAAAAGTAAAAGGCGTCTGGTCTAATCTCTTGGAGATGGAAATTTTTTACACTTGGCTGGATGAACCTTGTGGAGCTCTACAGGTACGCTTCTTCATGAGATGATTTTTACACTATCAAGTTTGCTTATAGGCTTATAGCTTCTGCATTTAACTAAAATTATGAGCATCTCTAGTTATTGTTTCATCTTTCAGTCCTTTTGGTTTTCTGATCTGATATCCATAAGATGATTTTTACGTTATCAAGTATGCTTATATGCTTATAGTTTCTGCTTTGAACTAAAATTATGAGCATCTCTAGTAATTGTTCATCTTTTAGTCCTTTTGGTTATCTGATCTGATATCCTGTAAAAACCTGCTATAGAGTGTTCCAGGGAAAAAACGGGATAGACATTAAGAATTTTAGTATGATTATATATGTTTTGAGATTTTAATGACTTGCTTCAAAACAGGATTGAGTCTCCTAGGTTAGTGAGTAAATGAATGTAAGTGAATTGGGAAATAACTACTTGAAGTTCAATTCCGAGGTACATTGTTATTGTCTAGTTTCTTCTAAAATTATAAAATCTTAAGCCAACCACACCAATGCACCAAACAGTCCTCAATAAATACAGAATTGTAAGGATAGCTCCGGGGGGAATTTTGTACCGGGTTTCGCCAATGAACAGATGTAGGCTTAGTCCTTTAGATAGTTTGATTAATTGTTCTATTTGTCAACAGTGGTGTTCAGATTTCTATCGCTTTTCTTTTGTTCTCCTTTCCAAAGCCATGAGGCAGAGATCCCTGCCTTAACTCTTAAGCATTTTGCAAGTCTTTCAAGTCACATATGGACTAGTCTAGACTAGAGGTACCGGGTTCTTTGATTAGCCTGCAAATTGGCAGGTATTAGATTCATAGTTGGTTGTTGGTGTCTGATAAAGAGGCAGGGAGAGAATCCATGCGTTTGCTCGTGAATTGAGGAGGAATTAGTACTAATAAAGAACAAGAAGTAAAAAGAATAATGGGATTTTATTTGGAACTTATTATATGCAAAAAAAAATTTTAAAAAATAAAGAATAAAGAATTACATGAACGGGCTTAAAACTGATGATACAAGAAGTAAGAACAAGGAAACAATCATGGACTGTCTTGAGATAGCTTGCAATCTATCACAGAAACCTTGAGCGCTTGCATTCAGCTGGAACACCTTGAGGAAATCTTTTGAAGTCGGTGCAGTAATTATAAATCATGTATTTGGAATGCACCCATCGCATTCTATTCCTACCCTTGGCATCTAGTCCTTGATCATTCTGTCCACTTTACATGGAATTAGTAAACTGGGAGCCACAGGATGATGACGCAGATTACACAACACATGCATTGACATTGATATTACGATACGATGCAGTGAAAGGGGCCTGCGTCCAATCGGTCTTCACTAGTCCTCCTCTTGTTGCCCAATCATCTGCATTCCATAGACTTGAATAAACTTTCATGGGTTGGCTTTTTGGGTACGGAATGCCAATTGTTTCCCAATTTCGAAACACCCTTATGGGAATGTTATCTACCAAAAACCTGAAAAAGATATATATATATATTTTTTTTTTGTTACGGAACAGGAAACCAAGTTTTATAGAACTTAACATTTAGACTTAACTAACACTTACTTGATACTTTGTGGATTACAGTCGATGGAGTATGTATGAAACGTCTTTGTAGGATCAAACCAAAGGTCAAATTGTTGTTCCCTATTTCCTTTTCCTTGTGAGTACACATTAGCGTGAAGTGTGTATGGATCTCCAGATGAATTGCCTAAGAATTCGAAGTCAATCTCATCGTGTCCTGGGCTTTGAGAAGACAACTGTATGAGAGAAGGTTTAGTTAGATAGGTATTTCTGGGGAAAATTCAATTTGAGAACGAACTTCGAAGTGTGCAAGTTCATGTAGAAACTTACGTAAAAGGTGGTAACAGTGCCAGCAGAGTTTCCAGGCACTAATTTGATTTGCATGTCAAACCTTCCAAATAGGTACTCGTTCTTAGATTGAAAACCAGACCCTGAATCTTTGTCAAGTGTGAGGGTGAGGTGTCGACCTCCATCGTGTATCTTGGCTCGTGGACCACCCCAAGTGATGTCGACCTCTTGGAGAAAATTTCCAGCTGCTGTGGCCATTACTGAAGCCATGAATAAAGAAAGTACAAGCGTTGTTGAAGCTTGGTGGGACGAAAACATGTTTTGCTGTGGCAAAAAATGAATGAAAACGAATTATAGAGTGGTCTATGTAAAAAGAGATGAGGGGAAGATGGTGAATGGTGATGCTGGAATTGAAGTTCTAAAGCCTTTATATAAGAAAATTCAGCCATGGCTCGCTAATTCTATTGAAAAAATGCCAGAGCCTTTTCAGCTGGCAAAAATGTATTTGCCATCATGGAGAATATGAGAGTCACGGAAGGAGCAGAGGAAACCAGAAAAAAACACTTTTTTTATTTCTGAATTGTGAAGCTTCCGACTATTGCATGCTCTTGAAAAGTTGAAACTTACCGCTGGAATCATATAGCCTGAATCTCATGCACTTACCTTCGTCAGAGCCCAGAAAAGACAAACGGGATAAATAAATCTCTTCCTACGCGTGTGACAGCAGAGAGGGTTTGTCAACTAGATTCGTCTTAGCTGGCATCTCAAGCAGTTGCTTGGCATGAACTGAACAACTAAAAAAAAGTATTAATACGCGTTTACAATAATTTTAATATCCCTCCTCTCTAAAGTATTAATAAAACCTTCCCAAGCTGCAGCTCTTGCAAAGATACCATCAAACACGGGGGAATGCTGGTGGGTTTGATTAAAATTAGAATGAGAAATTTGATTCCAAAATTAATGGTTGAGTAAACATTTCTAATTCAAAATTGCTCATTGGTGTAGTGTAGCATTGTTGACATTAACAACTTGATGGTGAATTAAGTGGAGATTAAAATTGCTATGCTTAGTTCTCATGAAAATTCGTAGGATATTAAATTTTAAGTAAGTGTACTATAACTTTAATCCATTCACTCCAGACTTTATTTTTTAGAGTTAGATGCATGTAATGGTCGGCACGACTTGAACCACAAAGCTAACTAGGGTGTTGGTGGCAAATATTCTTGGTTGGTTGATCATGTAAAGAGTTTAGAGATAATAGATGTGGAAGGCTGTCACTTGACTCCTTTTGGAAGACTTATTAACTTGGCGAATGGTCGACAACATTTGAGGTTGCATGATGGGAATGAGTGAGAGCCATGGTTAGGTGGTCTCGGCTGGTTGAGCCTACAACCATCCATGGGAGTTTGAGGTTAGTCTAACTTGATCGAGCTAATGGGGTCAAACTAGTTAGAGTGCTTCATGTTTGAGCATGATTGGCCAAAAGCCCTAGATCTTTTCGACCAAAAACTTATAATTAAGGGTTATAAGAAGAAAAGTACTTAGGTGTTTTTTGGTTACACATATCTTTGTACAAACACTCAATTGTAAAACCATAGTTAGACAAACCCTTTTTCCTTATTTTTTTTATTATTGTGTGATGGAAGTGGGTTGCACAAAAATAGGTGCATCCTAGGATGCATGCAAATATAGCTCTCATAAAAATATTTTACTCCGTCACTATATTAATTAGGTTGTTTCTAAGCTAATTGGATTTTTATCTTAATAGGATTTAAATTTTTTTTTTTTTAGTTTTTAATTTTTATTTTTATGTAAGTTGGCTTATAATTTAGTGTGTAAAGTTTTGATGATTATGTTCAATCTAGTCCCTGAACTTCAAAAAAACCGAGATTATAGTCCTAAAATTTTAAATTTTAACTATGTACCATTTTTGCTCATAATTCTATCAACTAAATAATGACATGACATGTGGGAGAAATATTTGTTGATTTGGCACAATGTGATAGACAAATCATATAACATTGTGAACAAGAGATTTGAAATATGATTCTTAAACAAGAAAGATATGTTGCAGGTGTCACTGACTCACCGCATTTTGTCCAATTATCCACTCTTAGCCATCCATTTGCCACATTTTGTTTAGTTATATCACTGTTTGTCCAATAGACATACTATACTATAATTTGACTAAAGACGTTAATTTTAAAGATCACACATAATTACAATTCAAATTTTAGAAATGCCATTTGATTTTTGATTTTTGTTTTTTTTAGAAAAAGTTAAAAAACTAAATAGATACACAATATCAAAGAATTGTAATCTATCCTTTTGAAGTAACAATATTTTATGATTTTCATTGAAAATGCCATGGGCTTTAATCTTTGCTTTATTTCTATTTCATTTTTTTTCCTATCTTTCTATTTTTTCGTAAGAATAAGTTGATTATTTAAACCTTTTATTCTATATTATATATAAAGAAAAAAATAAAATCATACTAAATTATAAAAAAATTATTTATTCAGAATGACAATTGTGTAGAGAGAGGTAAAATAAAATAAATAATGATTACAAATTTATGCAAAAAGAATGAAAATAATTACGTGAAACCAAATAAATGTAGAAGACATAGGGGCAGTTGAATTCTTGAGTTGTATAGTATGACGTTGGCTTTGGAGCTTGGTGTGTAAGCGCTCTCACTGGAACCTTGGGCGCTTGCATTCAGCTGGAATGCCTTGAGGAAATCTTTTGTGGTCAGTGCAATAATTGTAAATCATGAACTTGGATTGCACCCATCTCAATCTATTTCTACTTTTGGCATCTAGTCCTTGATCACTTTGTGATCCACCTTGCAAAGTATTCGAAAACTTGGAGCCACATGATGATGTCCCAGATGATGCAACACACCCATTGGCATTAAAGTTTTTGTATGATGCTGTGAAAGGGGCTTGTGTCCAATCGGTCTTCACCAGCCCCCCTCTAGTTGCCCAATCGTCTGCATTCCACAAACTTGAATAAACTCTCATTGGTTGGCTCTTCGGGTAAGAAACTCCAATCTTTTCCCAGTTATGGAATATCCTTATAGGAATGTTATCCACTAGAAACCTGAAAAAGCAAAGTGTGGTTTAATGATTTAGGAAGAAGTTAAATAGTATGTAGGAAGATTTATGTTAGTAGTGCTCGGATGGCAAGACCCTCTTACTTGATACTTTCTGGAGACCAGTCGATTGAATAGGTGTGAAATCCCTTGGTGGGATCAAACCAAAGGTGAAACTGTTGTTCCCTGTTTCCTTTTCCTTGTGAGTAAACATTGGTATGAAGTGTGTATGGATCTCCAGATGAGTTGCCTAAAAATTCAAAATCAATCTCATCGTGTGATCCTCCTTGAGAAGATAACTGCAAGACAACATATATTGCGAGTTAAATCTAAAAGATCTCTACATGGAAAAAGAAAGAGTTCAAATTGGATTAGAATTTTGTGTTGGAACTAACATAAAAAGTGGTGACAGTGCCAGCAGAGTTTCCAGGGACGAGCTTCATTTGTACATCGAATCTTCCAAATAGAAACTCTTGCTTAGATTGAAAACCCGACCCTGAATCTTTGTCGAGAGAGAGCGAGAGATGTCGGCCTCCATCTAGAATCTTGGCACGTGGACCACCCCAAGTAATGTCGACATCTTGGAGAAAGTTGCCGGCGGTGGCCGTCATTGTAGAAGCCATGAACACACACATTAGAATCATTATTGTCGAAGGTCCTTTGTGAGGAGGAGACATTCTTTTGCTTCCGCAAGAGAGAAGAAGCTATAATAAAGAGGCTGTTGAAATAGGTAAGATGAGAAGATAACAAAGCTTGGTGTTGAAGTTGGGTTTGAGAAACCTTTATATAGGTGGTGAGTGGCTAGTGTTAACATAAAGCCAAAAAGCTATAATTCACTCTAATTTTAAAGCTGGCAAACCGTGTCAACCATGGTGGAGCTGGATAGGGGCCCAAATCATTGGGGGAAGAAGCAGAAGAAGCCACAAAAGAATATATTTTAATAGTGAAATATCTAAATTATGCATGCAGGTGGAGCTGGATATAATAATAAGTCTTCGCCACAGATACCAAAGCCGGTGCAGACTAGGGAAGAGAAAGAGGCGCAACGGACAAGATCCATTTAAGCTGGCAGGCATTTTCTCAAATGGGATAGCTTTAACTTTCAGGTTCTCAATTATACCTTCTTGTTGTTGCAATATAATGTCTATTGTGTTCATTTTATGGTTTTTTTTCTAAACGTAGAAGTGATTTTGAAATTATTGAAATTATTTTTGTCATGTTCTAAATCATTTTGAGACATATCATTAATTACTTAAAATTAATTTAATATTTAATTTTACAATTTTCATATTATCAAAATTGGTTTTGAATGATTAAAAGCATATTTTAAAGTAATTTGAAAATGACAAAAATGATTTTAACCCTTTCAGAATCACTCCCAAACATGTCATACGTTCTCGTGAGCTAAGTTGAAATTCTATTTTAGCCTTTATAACTCTCAATTAACTCGTTGAGGTGTATAACTTCAACTGAGAAGGTCACATGTTTGAATTTCTCACCCTACATGTTAGAACTTAATGTTTGTTCATTTTGATTTTTATATATATTTATTTAATATAGAAAAATACTTATGTGCATAACGGGCAGTACTTATCTTTGTGCATTCCACCAAATTGTCCAATTATAATTTGCTACACGACAAATTCTTATTACTTCTTTTTAAAAATATTTTAATATATTCTATGTGTGATGAGAGTGGGATTCATAAAAACGGGTGCATCTTAGGATGCAACCAAGCATTGCTCTTTGATCTATCTTGATTAGTTCAAAACATCTATTTTAGTACTTATACTTTTAGAAACGATTCACAATTTTCATCAGAAAAGCTCATTAAATTCTTTAGGCATTTGTTGTATATAAAACACATGTTAGGATTTTACGAAAATGGACTAAAAGTGATCTATTTTTAAAAATATATAGACCAAAATAGTTCTTAGTATTAACAAGAATAGACCAAAGTAAAAATGTACTCTAAGGATTAGAATAGAATTTAAATATATTACTAAAGAACTATATATTTGAAAAAAAATATTTATAACTATTTCAATTTTTTTTAAAATTTTTCATTCCTAAATTTTAGTATTTGTTTTCTTGTTCATAATTTTCTTTAAGTTTACTTTTGTCTTTATAGATAAAGTTTTGTTGTGGTTTTGTATGAGTTTGTTTAAGTATTGAAAAATTATCTTTCCAAGTATTTTGAGTATTTAATATTAAGTTAGTTTGGTCTCTAATGTTTTAAAATGTGCACTTTTAGCAAAATATACTTTTGGTTTTTTAAGTTTAGAATTAATGTTCATTTGGTAGTTAAGGTTTCAAAAGTGACACTTTAGTCCTTAATATTGGGTTTTATGTCCTAAAACTCGTAGTTTGTAATTTTTGGAACTTATTCTCAAAAAAGTTGTTACTGAGATTTGTTTAGTAAAACTGTTATTGAACATATGAATTGCATTTATTAAATCCAATAAACTAATAATCCCTGACTATCTAGTGAATACTTAGACTTCTCAATAAATATTTACAAATATAGCAAAATTTCACTGTTTATCTGCGATAGATCATGGTTTATTGCAGACAGATTGTGTATTTTGCTATTAGTTGTAAATATTTTCAACAGTTTTGCTATTTAAGATAATTTTCCAATTTTTTTAACATAAAACATGTTCATAAATAAATTAATAATATTTTATTGTGACTTAATATTTAGTGGCTAACTAGAACTAGTTTTATAATATATAAATATAATAACAAATACATTTTAAACAATTGTTCAAATTAGAATCTAGTTTCTAAATATGCTACTAAACACATATTTGAAAACATAAAATACAATATGGTTTTCAAATTTATGTGTT
The DNA here is from genome assembly GCA_030954485.1 of Citrullus mucosospermus. NCBI lineage: Eukaryota > Viridiplantae > Streptophyta > Magnoliopsida > Cucurbitales > Cucurbitaceae > Citrullus > Citrullus mucosospermus. Next base: position 37,228,353 of record CM062063.1, on the reverse strand, counting down.
CAGATTTCATACCAAACAAGCCCTAAAGTGTTTTTTTGTACCCAGATTCTTTTCCCCCTGAAATCTCTTTATCTTTACACAGAAAAAGTTCCATCATTTTTTTTTTCTTATTTAAAAAGTTAAGAAAGTCTCTTCCCCCTTTTCCAATCTCCAAAAGCGGGACAAAGCTTTTGAAACTTTATTGAAGAAACCAAGAGAAAACCCTCCCCAAAATCGGAGACTAAACTATAGACCCTTATCACTTACTCAATCTTCTTCTCCTTCTCTTCTTCACAGCCGTTGTAGAAGCAGCATCAATGAGCCACCCTCGATTTCTCTCCTCAAGAGCTAGAGGAGGATGCATTGCACAGTAAGCTCTCTATTTCCTTTCACTAAAAATCTTCATTCAAACACACCAATTCTTCAACCACTCTGCAAAATTAGGTCCAAATCCTCTCATAAACTAGCAATCGATTGACATTTTCTACTGGACCAATAGGGCTACAAAATTTGGATAGAGGAAGGCCACTGGCAAAGATAAAGAGATTCTTAGAGGGAAAATAATTGTGAGTATGAAGAAAACTTTCGTACTTTTACGGTGGAAGAGCCCAAAAGGGGACAAATCTAATTGCGAAATAGAGGAGAGGAAGAGAACAAAGGAAAAAAATGCTACATACTAGAAAGATATATAAAATCATTAAATATTTTCAAGTCATTTAAAATGCCACCTCAACAATGTCAAATCATTTTTTCCGTTAGTCATCTAACCACCAACTTAACCCATGGACCCTTCAGAATTATTTTTTAAACATGAGGGACTAATATGTCACTTTTGAAATCTTAGGAATTAAAACTTCATGGGCTATAACGTGTATTTGGCCCTTAATTATTTTAATTGAATTTAATGTTGATGAGGCAGTTGAAACAATAAAATAAAATAATGGCATGCTTATTTGAGAAATATCCCGCCTGACCCTACAACATTTGGGTGTCAATGAAACCCGTAGGATATTAAATCCAGATAGGTAGCCACCATGGATTAAATCCATGACCCCTTGGCTCTTTGGCCTTTTTAAGATATTCCCACTACCACTAGGTCAACGTAGGATAGTTTACATGATATATGATTCTTAAACAAGAAGGTATATTGCACGTGTCACTTTATTCTGCTCAAGTGTGCACCATTAACCATCCATTTGTCACATTTTGTTAAATTATATCAATGTTTGTCCAATAAGCATACTATACTATAATCAATTTTAAAGACTACACATAATCATAATTCAAAATTTAGAGATGCCATCTGATCTTTTTTTTTTCTTTCTAAAAAGTTCAAAATACCAAATGGACACATAATTATCAAAAGCTCGAACACCGAATTATAATCTATCTTTTTTAAGTATCCTCAGTTTCACAATATTTTATGATTTTCACTGAATATGCCATGGGCTTTAATCTTTGCTTTATATCTATTTCATTTTCTTTATCTTTCTATTTTTTCTTAAAAATAAGTTGATTATTAATGAACCTTTTATTCTTTATTATATTTAAAGAATAAAATAAAATCTTACAAAATTACAATAAAAATTATAAAGCAATTATTTATTTAGAATAACAATTATGCACAGGGAGGCAATATAAGATAAATAGTGACAATAAATTTACATGAAAAAGAATAAAAACAATTACTTGAAACAAAATAATTATATGAGAAACATAGAGACAGTTGAATGCCTTGAGTTGTATACTCTGACTTTGGCTTTAGAACTTGGTGTGTAAGCTCTCTCACAAGAACCTTGGGCGCTTGCATTCAGCTGGAATGCCTTGAGGAAATCTTTTGTGGTCAGTGCAATAATTGTAAATCATGAACTTGGATTGCACCCATCTCAATCTATTTCTACTTTTGGCATCTAGTCCTTGATCACTTTGTGATCCACCTTGCAAAGTATTCGAAAACTTGGAGCCACATGATGATGTCCCAGATGATGCAACACACCCATTGGCATTAAAGTTTTTGTATGATGCTGTGAAAGGGGCTTGTGTCCAATCGGTCTTCACCAGCCCCCCTCTAGTTGCCCAATCGTCTGCATTCCACAAACTTGAATAAACTCTCATTGGTTGGCTCTTCGGGTAAGAAACTCCAATCTTTTCCCAGTTATGGAATATCCTTATAGGAATGTTATCCACTAGAAACCTGAAAAAGCAAAGTGTGGTTTAATGATTTAGGAAGAAGTTAAATAGTATGTAGGAAGATTTATGTTAGTAGTGCTCGGATGGCAAGACCCTCTTACTTGATACTTTCTGGAGACCAGTCGATTGAATAGGTGTGAAATCCCTTGGTGGGATCAAACCAAAGGTGAAACTGTTGTTCCCTGTTTCCTTTTCCTTGTGAGTAAACATTGGTATGAAGTGTGTATGGATCTCCAGATGAGTTGCCTAAAAATTCAAAATCAATCTCATCGTGTGATCCTCCTTGAGAAGATAACTGCAAGACAACATATATTGCGAGTTAAATCTAAAAGATCTCTACATGGAAAAAGAAAGAGTTCAAATTGGATTAGAATTTTGTGTTGGAACTAACATAAAAAGTGGTGACAGTGCCAGCAGAGTTTCCAGGGACGAGCTTCATTTGTACATCGAATCTTCCAAATAGAAACTCTTGCTTAGATTGAAAACCCGACCCTGAATCTTTGTCGAGAGAGAGCGAGAGATGTCGGCCTCCATCTAGAATCTTGGCACGTGGACCACCCCAAGTAATGTCGACATCTTGGAGAAAGTTGCCGGCGGTGGCCGTCATTGTAGAAGCCATGAACACACACATTAGAATCATTATTGTCGAAGGTCCTTTGTGAGGAGGAGACATTCTTTTGCTTCCGCAAGAGAGAAGAAGCTATAATAAAGAGGCTGTTGAAATAGGTAAGATGAGAAGATAACAAAGCTTGGTGTTGAAGTTGGGTTTGAGAAACCTTTATATAGGTGGTGAGTGCTTAGTGGTTAGTGGTTAGTGGTAGACATAAGGCCAAAAAGCTATAATTTACTCTAATTTCAAAGCTGGCAAACCGTGTCAACTATGGTGGAGCTGGATAGGGGCCCAAATCATTGGGGGAAGAAGCAGAGAAAGCCACAAAAAAAAGCATATTTTAATAATGAAACATCTAAACTATGCATGCATGTGAATTGAAGCTGGATATTATAATAATAGTATTGTCCCACAGGTTCTCAATTGCCGGTGCAAACTAAAGAAGAGAGAGAGAGGCGCAACGGACGAGATTCATTTAAGCTGGCAGGCATTTTCTCAAATGGGATAGCTTTAACTTTCAGGTTCTCATTTATACCTTGCAATGTATATTGCGTTCACTTTATGTTTTTTTTGTCGTAAACCATAAAGTCCTCGTGAGCTAGATTGAAATTCTATCTTAGCTTCCACCTCTCAATAGCTCTTAATAACTCGTTTAGGTATTTAAAAATAATAATAATAATAATGAACCCATTAAGGTATAACTTCAACGGAGGAGGTCACCCGTATGAATTTCTCACTTAAAACGTAATTCTTTTCTTTTTTTCTTTTCATTGATTTTGATTTATATTTAGTTGATCTATTTTGATTATTTCAAAATGTTTATTTTAATTTTTATACTTTTATAAAAGGGTTATTTTGATTTTTTTTTCTTTTTCCTTTTAATCTCAATTTCATCGCAAAAAATATAAAATGTATGTTAGGATTTTTCTTATTGGATAAGCCTGTCAAAGTATTGAAAAATTACTTTTAAGTCTTTGAGGAATTAGTAAATTTGGACTTCCAAAATGTAAACTTTTAGCAAAATATATTTTTTGTCCTTGAAGTTTAAAGTTAATATCTATTTGGTTCCTTAGGTTTCAAAACTTCACGCAATGCTAGGTTGATTAGCAAAAATGTGATATAGAGGACTTGGAAATATATATTGATATATATATTATGTAGCATTTTTACTTTCTTCTCTTTCCCTCTCCTATGTCTCCGACTCCCTTCTCTCCCAGTCAGATTTTTCCTTTTTCGGAACTTACTTTTTCTAGAGATGAAGAGATTTTTAGAGGGAAAATAATTGTGAGTATGAAGAAGAAAACTTTGGTATTTTTACCGAGGAAGACCTAAAAGGGGATAAATCTAATTGAGAGGAAGAGAGGAAGAGAGAAAAGGAAAAAATGCTACATACTAGATAAAAAAAGATAATTAATAAATATTTTCAAGTCATTTAAAATTATCACCTCAACCATGTCACACCACTTTTTCATAGGTCAACTAACTACCAATTTAACACATGAATTTTTTAGAACTATTTTTCAATTTTCAAATTCCAGGGACTAAAATGTCACTTTTGAAATCTCAAGAACCAAATAGATATTAAGTTCAAACCTTATGGACTAAAAAGTATATTTTGTCTTTAATTTTTTTTTAATTGATTTTAATATTGATGTGGCAGTTGACATCATGTATGTTTGAATCGTTATCACATTTAAATTAAAACTTGGGGAAAGCTTATGTTAAATGCAATATAGAAATTTAAATAAAGAGGGAAAAAATTATTGTAATAAAATTTAAATTATTGTAATAAAATTTCAATGATCAAAATTAAATGTTTCAAATAAAAAATTTAAGCAAAATATGCATAGATATTTTGGAAGATATAATTTATCTAGGAATTAAGGTTGTAACAATATATAAGATGTTAAATAGAATTATGAGCTTTTATTTGGACTTCATTCTGTGCAAAATAAAGAGTAGAGAATTACATGAACAGAAAGGCTTAATACAAGAAACAAAAACGAAGGGAACAAATCACGGAACGACTTGAGATATGGCTTTGCTATCTCAGAGGAACCTTGAGCGCTTGCATTCAGTTGGAATACTTTGAGGGAATCTTTTGAAGTCGGTACAATAATTACAAATCATGTACTTTGATTGCACCCATCGTATCCTATTCCTACTCTTAGCATCTACTCCTTGATCATTCTGTGTTCCACCTTGCAAGGAGTCAGTAAACTTAGAGCCACAAGATGATGATCCAGATGAAACAACACATGCATTGACATTGATATTTCTATATGATGCAGTGAAAGGGGTCTTTGTCCAGTCAGTCTTCACCAATCCTCCTCTTGTTGCCCAATCATCTACATTCCATAAACTTGAATAAACTCTCATAGGTTGGTTTTTTGTGAATGGAATGCCGATTGTTTCCCAATTTCGGAACGCCCTTATAGGAACGTTGTCCACCAAAAACCTAAAAAAGAAAAAATAGGTTTATTAAATTGAGCATCACCAAGACTTATAAACGTTTACCACACAACTTACTTGATACTTTGTGGAGTCCAATCAATGGAGTATGTGTGAAATGCCTTTGTAGGATCAAACCAAAGGTGAAATTATTGTTCCCTATTCTCTTTTCCTTGTGAATATACATTGGTGTGAAATATGTAGAGGTCTACAGACGAATTGCTTAAGAATTCAAAATCAATCTCATTGTGCCCTGGTCCTTGAGAAGACAAGCATGAAAAGAAAAAAAGATCGAGTTAGATAAGTGAGAATAATTATTCTAATTTTGAATGAAAATTCATGAGAGTTTACGTCCAAGAGTGGACAATTTTATACTATTGTAGAGATATGTGTGAATGTTCGTTGTTCTGGGTTAAATTTTAAATGGATATCAAAGTAGCGTTGGTGATGAAATTTACATAAAATGCAGTGACAACGCCAACAGAGTTTTCAGGCACCGGCTTGATTTGCATGTCAAACCTTCGAAAAAGATACTCCTTCCTAGATTGAAAACCAGATTTTGAATCTTTGTCAAGTGAGTGAGTGAGATGTGGCCTCCCTCGTGTACCTTAGGCACGTGGACCGCCCCAAGTGATATCTGCCTCCCGGAGATAGTTGCCGGCGGCGGTCATTACTAAAGCCATGAATAAAGAAACCACAAGCATTATTGGAGCTTTGTGAGACGAAGGCATGCTTTGCTGTGGCCAAAGGCGAATGGAAACGAATTGTAGAAGGGTCTTTGTAAAGTTGTAAACGGAGAAGGTTAATGGTGGTGCTGAAAATTTTAAGTTATGAGACCTTACTATAAGAAATTCAGCCATGGTTAACTCTTCTAAAAATTTGTCAAAGCTTTCTGAGCTGGCGATCTTTTTTTTTTTTTTTTTTTTTTAACATAATTAGAGTAGGGAGATTCGGACCACAACATGAGGTCATGAAGTTGGGATATGTTTCATATGGGTTCAAAAGTCATAGAAGTGTTGAGGATCGCATATTGGAAAAATCAAGAGGCCTTATGTTTTTTTATGTTGGAATGCTTTGAATTTGCTATTTGTGGGGTTCTAGAAGCAACGCGCTTTGATAGACACTTGGAAGGTTTCCCCAAAACTTAAATTGTATGATTCTAAGCTTGGAGATGTGTCCTATATAAACTTTCTACAACCTGTATTAATTGGCATTTCTCTCTAACGATAAAAGTGGTCTCATTTTTGCATGTGAACGAAGTTAACACACAGTTAATCAATTGTTTAAAACTTCATATTGATCTTGCTTTCTTTGTTTGTAAATTTCATAATACTTTATAAGATGAATGAGTTACTCTTCTAATTTTTAGTTAGTTTTGAGATGGATCTAATATTATCGGTTAAGAAAGTTCTTATTTGATGAAAAAAAAAAAGCACTAATTTAATTTTGAATTGTGAAGCTTCCTAGTATTGCATGCTCTTGAACGTCGAATATGCTTCTTGACATAGCAGCAAGTTGACCCAATTATGCAATAATCCGTTTGAACTGGCATCCGTCGAGCATTTATATTCCACAACATTAGGCCACGTTAAATTATAGGGTTTCATCAAATGATGGATTTTTAAATTTATGTCAATTTTAAATTTTATTTTAATAAAATTCTGATTTTTTTTTCTCCTCCAGAAAAGGAGTTTCTAAAATTAACTTTTTAAGCTTGCCTAATAAAATTTTGAACTTTATTTAAAAGTTTCCAATAAATCAATTTAATTATTAAATTGAAGTGTTTTGTAGTTTCTTAAATTTTAATTTTGTATTTAACAGATTTGTGTCATATTTGACCTCCTTAAAATTTAATTAATTAATATATTTGTTATATATAAATTTATATGTGATTTTTTTTTTGTTTAATATGTTATTGAATTTTTTATAAAATGTCACATGGTACGTAAAATTCACCGGATACAAAAAGCTAAGTTTATGAATCTATTTGTTAGGTGTTCAAAAAATTCAACCAACCCAACTCAAATTATAGTTTGGTTGGGTTAGGCACAATATTTGCCTGGTTTGGGTTAATTTTTCACTAGCAGGAGTTTTAGGAAAAAGATTGATTCAACATACATCGTCTTCTTTGGTTTGCATGATGGAACAACGTCACTACATCATCTTTTTTGTCTTCCTAATTGTTGCTTTGCCTTCTTCTCTGTTGTACCTCCCTATGCTTGACAACGTCGTCTAATTCAACCATCGCTCTTCTATATTCTTTCGTTCCCTCTCGTCTCCAACTCTTTCCAAATTGATCTTTCTCATTCTCTTCAACTCTCCTTCCAATTGATGATCTTTCTCGTTCTCTAATCTCTCTTCTCCTAGTTGTCTTTTGTGTCCCCATCGATTCACCACTATTGTCAGTTGTCTCTCCTCTCTTTTCTCGTTGTTTGTTAAAAATACCTGACATAACTTGTTGGATCCTACCTGAAAATATAAGGATTGAGGTGGATTGGATTGCTCTCTCGTAAAAGAGTTGATTATGTCAGAGAATCAATTCGAGTGTTGGTCAAAAAGATTTTTCTTTTTATTTTTTACCCTTATTCACCTCAATTATCGTATATGATATGCCACACGCCAATCTACTAGACACAACCTTATTTTTAAAAAAAGAAAAAATCAATTAAGACATAAATCAAAATTTTTTAAAACTAAATTTATAATTTATTTTTAAATGATTAAACCCCACCTCAAATAATAACTTCCCAATCCGCGGCAGCTCGTCGTAATGGGGATGTTGGAATCTTTTGTAGCAAAACGAGCGACCGTCATCCTAATTTTATATTTGGAACGCGTCCCGTCTAATGACAGCTAGGGAATGCCGGTGGGTTGATTTAAATCCTAATCAAATCTAAATTAATGGTTGAAGTTGCAAACTTATTTAATTCAAATTATCTCAATAAAATGGGTTAATTAAATTCAATCCAACCATACGTAGAAGTTAAATAATACTCTATTGTCATTTTCCATGCATGCCTTCAAGGGCATTATTATTATTATTATTATTATTATTATTTTTCTTTTTTTTTCAAACTAATTCTTAGTACCCCTCTATTTTATTGAGTTTGTGAGGATCCACAAGAGTTATTCAGCAAATCACGCTTGTACAATGTTACTCTAAATTTTCTATAACAAATGTTGGACATAGAATATTTTTTTAGTACCACAATTGTGGAGATAATGTATCAAAACTTCTTACTTCTAAGATGGAAGTTCATGCTAATAACTGCTGGGCTAAGCTCACTTTAGCATGTTAGACATAGAATATGATTATACTTTCTAGTTCCTCCTTTTAAAATGGTGATTTAATATAGTTACTATTGTTAATGGTGACATTAAAAGTAAAACTATGATGATACATCATACATGTGATTGAAGAAATGTTGGTTGAGTTGACAAGACGTGGCATGGCAAACAAACCATAGATCAAAATTATTTATAGAAGGAATTTGATATATCTTGCTTTAAGAAGAATGACATGTTAGCACATGACATTTTATTTTGTCTGCCATGTATGTCCAACATAATGTTAAGTAATATGTCAATAATATTTGTCAAATACTTTACCATGTTACAATTTAATTAACAACATTTATGTTAGCCATGTGTTTCTAAGGTTTGATTTATATTTATTTCATTCATATATATCTTTCAATTTATTAAAAATGCGTTAGGTTACTAACAAACCTTTTATTCTTTATACTCCATTTTAAACAATCAAAAGCTTACACAACTTTATAAACTTAGAAGAAAAGTAATTATTTAAAATGAAACTGGTGGTAAAGAGGTAAGATATATAAGACAATTGATGGATACAATCATACAACTTAATTTATATGCAAAAAGAATTTAAAAAAAAAAAAAAAATTACATGAAACCATATTCAAATCCAAGAACTAACAAATCAATGCATTATATTGATGGGACATAAACAACAATTGATAAGAGTTTTTAAGCCTTCTTATAGAAACCTTGGGCGCCTACATTCAGCTGGGATGCCTCCAGGAAATCTCTTACGGTCAGTGCAATAATTATAAATCATGAACTTGGATTGCACCCATCTCAATCTATTCCTACTCTTGGCATCCAATCCTGGATTGTTTTTTGCTCCACCTTGAAGAGTATTGGCAAATTTGGAGCTACAAGATGAAGATCCAGTTGATGCAACACACCCATTGGCATTGAAGTTTCTGTAAGAAGCTGTGAAAGGGGCCTTTGTCCAATCTGTCTTCACTAGCCCTCCTCTGGTTGCCCAATCATCTGCATTCCATAGACTTGAATATACTTTCATAGGTTGGCTCTTTGGGTATGAAACACCAATCTCGTCCCAATTATGAAACACCCTTATGGGAATGTTATCCACTAGAAACCTAACAAAAAAAAACAAGATAACAAAAGTTTAATTTTAATCGGGAGAAAATGATAGGCCACGTTAAATCACCAATCAACTCAAAAATTTAGCGTGAAGGGAGTCTTACTTGATACTTTGTGGAGACCAGTCAATGGAGTAGGTGTGGAAGGCCTTTGTGGGATCAAACCAGAGATGAAATTGTTGTTCTCTGTCTCCTTTTCCTTGAGAGTACACATTAGTATGAAGTGTATATGGTTCTCCAGATGAATTGCCTAAGAATTCGAAGTCAATCTCATCGTGACTATTTCCTTGAGATGACAACTACATGACAACAAATTTCCAATTTAGAACAACATTTTCATGGAAAAATCAAACATTAAGAAGAGGTTTTATGCATAGAAATAATTAAAACTTACATAAAAGGTGGTAACAGTGCCAGCAGAGTTCCCAGGGACAAGCTTCATTTGTACATCAAACCTTCCAAATAGAAACTCTTTCTTAGACTGAAAACCAGACCCTGAATCTTTATCGAGAGAGAGGCTGAGATGTCGGCCTCCATCTAGCAATTTGGCACGGGGGCCGCCCCAAGTAATGTCCACATCGTGGAGAAAGTTGCCGGCAATGGCAGCCGTTACAGAAGCCATAATCACACAAAGTTGAAGAAGACGCATTTTTGTCGGAGAACTCTGGTTTTGCTTCGGTAGTACAAAGAAGATTTGGAAAGAGATAAGATGAGAAGAAACGAGGATTAATGGTGTGTTGAAGTTGGGAGATGAGAAGGGTTTATATAGGTGATGAGCGGAAAGGCAATAATTGAGTGTGTTGAGAAATGCCAGAGATTTGAAAGCTGGCAAATCTTGTCAACTTTGGATGAAGCCGAAGGAGCCATAATAATAATAATAATAAAATAGCATAATTTGAGAGAGAGAAATGAGCAACGGACAAGACCCGGTGAAGCTGGCACTAGCAGACAAAATCGAAGGGCATTTAAGGGATAGAATTGAATTTTAGGATTGGCCAAATTTCGATTATTATACATACCTTACCCCAAGTTTTTGATAGTTGGATATATAATCAATGCCTACAACCTTCACTTTCTTTACTTTTGTTTCTAATTAAATCACAACAATTCTCGTGAGCTATTTTGGGGCTTTGCTATATACATATATATTTCACGGCAAATATCAATTTTTTTTTTTTTTAAATTTAGAATCGTAACATTTAAACTCTAAATTAATAATTTTTTCATTATATTTTATTTAGATGCAATTATAAATGTCTAGAGCTCAAATTGATACAACTTTAAAATCCAAGGTTTAAATTGATATAATTATTAGTTTAAAGTTTAAATTGATATAACTTTCAAAGTTCAAGAATATAAATTAATATTTATCCTACATTTTATTAGATTTTAAATGGTTTTATATTAAAAGGAAAAGAAATTATTGATTCTAGTTTCCTTTAAGAATTTTGTATAGTTTTTCCTAAGAAAAGAAATTTTGAATTGAATTGAATCCTTTTCTGTATAGGTTAATGAGATGATGTATTTAAGACATGTTTGTAATTATTTTTTTTTTTTAGTACTTCTTTTAATCTTTAAGTTTTTGAGAAAAATTTAAGTGTTGTTTAGGTTGTACTTATCTCTATGCAGTCTAAATAATTGTCTAATAAAAATTTGCTCATGTGACAATTTTTCTAAAAAATAACAACTTTTATTATAATTGTTTTATGTGTAAAGGAAAGAAAAGCATGAGATTAAATATAGCCTAATTGTTGCTAAATTTTTTTTAAAGTTATTTCAAAGACCTTTAATAGATGTATATGAGAGTCAACCTTTGATAAGGTAAAAATGAAATTATTCACAATCTAGAGGTATAATTGATGTATTTTGTTTTGAAAAATACATGGAAAAAATACTTTGGTGTATTCAATGTCACACCTATATTTGTGCAACTCAATGCAAGTTGCACATGGTCTATTTGGATATAGCCTATGCATTCCTCCAATCATAGAGGGAGAATATATATATATAAATAAATAAAGAAAAATTGTAGATTTAAGATTTGATTTTTTTTTTTTTGAAAAAATGTTTTTTTAGGGTATTTATTTTAAATGGCATAACTATTAAAAATATTTTTCAATATATCAAAATATCACTGTCTATATGTGATAGACACGTCAGTGTCTTTTTGTATATTTTGTTATAGTTATTTATTTATTTTTTTTTTTTGTTTATTTGGCTATATTTGATAACAATTTTTTTCTTTTTTTTTAAAAAATGAAGTGTGAAGTATGTAAAAATGTTTTTAAGGAATATTTAATATTTAAATAAAACATAAGTGAGAGAAGATGTGGGGGTAAAGATGGGGGAGTGGGTTGTGTGAGTCACGAGGAACTCGGATCCGCGTTGGGGGTGGCTGCCTGGCTGCCTTCGGGCTGTCAAACCATCTACTCATCTCTCTTTGCCTCCCCCCCCCCGTGTTTTCTTTCTATGGTTTTTTAGTCTTTTCCCTTCCCTACTTTTCTTTAGAAAAAAAACAAAGTCACTCTCCTTTCATTATCATCAATTTTACCATTGATTCTTGTAAGTCTCATGCCTATTTTGTCTTTGTGTTTTCAAATGCTTCTACTTTTATTACATCTTACCTTATATACTATTATAAATATTATAAATTAGTTTTATTATAAATGTCTATGCTTCGTGTTTAAAATTATGTGTCATATCCCTCTTATCTCATGTATTGTCCAGATCACACACTATTAGAGTCTAAATAATTCTATCTCCTACTTGCTAATTTGCCTATACAATAAAAGATTGGAGAATAGAAAAATAATAAATTTTCATTATTTTATATTTTCATGTTTTATGTTTTATTATTTTTGTTATTTTAATTATTATATTGTAATTTCTTGATTTGTGTATTGATGTGGTGCATCGTCTTTGATCTCAAATTTATAACATATACACATATTCTTTTTAAATGAAAATTCATTAAACAATCATCAAACCAACAACTTAAAAGCTACTTTCCCTTTAGAAAGAGAAGAGGGATAAAAAATAAGAAAGAATATCATCTTTCCAAAATCCAGTGGACTTTGAAAAGATGCCTAAGAAGCTAATTATCAAATAAATTTGTTCTCTTCTCTGGTGATTTTCCGAAAAGGGAAAACACCACTTCTCCTTCACAATAAATAAATTTTTTTAAAAAAAAATCAATCAAATCAATATCTAGATGATTCAAAAGTTTGATGACTTCAATTGAATTGAACTCCACTAGGAGAATTATGTCATTTCCACGCATCATTAAGACTTTTCTAACCATCAACAATCGCTTTATCTCGAACAATTTTCATTGACCACTTGAACGAGATAAAATTACAACCACCTATAATTAGATTGTCATTCCCGTCTCTAATGATGCAACCAATTCCTCTCATTGAGAGGTCTAACCAAGCTACATCAACTTAAGCTTCCAATTGCCCTCAATCGACGACTTCTGGTAACCTCCAAACTGAATAGTAGACTTGGGCCTATTTGACTGGCACGAATCCCCTTTTGAACATTGTATTTCCATCAATTTTTTAGAGTTTGAATATGCTAGAACTTTACTGAATCTGATTGCATTTATCTGGTTCCAAATAATCCACATTAACATTAAAAGTCTGCCTCAATCCTCTTTAGGGTTGATTTTCCTCGAACAATCCAAGGCACAAGTGTTTGACCAACAATCATTACCCACAACAAACACACTAACATTAGAGGAAAAGAACATATTCCACCACTTTTTAGAGATCTTACACTCCCATGTCAAATGAGAAGTTGTTTTTTGGTGCACCCTGAATCCTTTTATTAAGTAAGTTACAAGTTGCAGGGATAATATCATGAATGATTTTCCGGCACAGTATCCCACCCCACACAGAGTTCCAACAACCAATAGACACATTCTTGTTTGTTTCAAGCTAATTCTTAATATTGAGTCGTAATGTTCGTTTCAAGTTATTTTTATCAAGTTTGAAATTTTATAGCGGGAAGACAAGAAATTATAGAGGAAAAGGTTCTTAAAGACAAATATTTTTTTAAAATATACCGAGACTAAATTTGAATATTTTTAAGAATAAAATTGAAATAGAACAAAATCACTATTTTATAGAGACAAAATAATTCTTTTAACTTAAATAAAAATAGGGCAAAACATATTTAGAGTTATCGAAAGTTTGGAGTATATATCTAATTGGACCATATTTCAAAAGAAGTAGAATGTTAAGTTGGAGAAAATAGATCTAAATGGTAACTTACTTCATTGAACCATTAGTTGGTGTAAAGAAATATTGGGATGACAATTAACAAGTTGATTATTTTTTTTTATTGGACGGTTGACATGTCATATATCTTCCTCCTTCTTTTTCAAGAAATGAAAGGGACTTAGAACATCCAAGTTTCAAACCCCAATTATTAAGAAACTGTGGTGTTAAAACTTAATTATACATTGAAAGTTATATGTTTAGTACAATAAATAAGTTACGGGAATTTGAATTTTAGACCTCAATTGAAGAGTTGGTGTTAACTCACTATATTCCAAAAATGTTTAATTCAAAAGTACCACTCTTAAAGTCAATTTTCAATTAAATTTGAAAATGAAAATATATGTAAACAAAGAAAATCAGAAAGATAGCAATAGATCGCTCCCAAATCTCGCAACTTGAAACTTTTGAAGAAGCCATTGCCTTCCTCGCTGGACATAATGATTGTTTTATAAGTGAAGTAATATAAGTTTCTTTAATTCATTATTAAGAAATAAATGACTTCTTTTAAGCGTATTATCGTTCAAATAAAATGTGAATTTTTGTTAGTATAATAACATATATAAAATGTGAGAATTAAAACATTTTACCCATAAAAACAATAATAATAACAAAGTGCTTTTGTAGCATGCCTTTTGTTTCAGCCATGTTAGTTTATTGTTGATTAAAAAAAGTGAAATATATTTTTAGTTAATAAGGTTTCATGAAAGTATTATTCAATTGAATTGATTTAGTGCATATATTTTTTAATTTGATTTACTTTTAAATCTGTGATATAATTCTTATGATAAAAAATATTATAAAGCTGCATGATATTCCTTACCTGTATTGTTGATAAATTGATGAAGGCCCACACATGATTATAAGCTATTTAATAAGAAAGTTTATTATTAGTGTTCAATTTGCAATTTATAATCCATTAGTTAGTTTTTCATGTTTTATTGTAAGATTATAAATAAGTAAGGTGTAATGAGAAAGTTTTAGAATCTCATTTCAATATAGAATTTGTGTTTTTTTGGAGAGTATTCTCTCAATCTTAGGGACGAGCTTTCTTGTTTAGACATAGATTTGGCCTAATATCTTCACTCCGCTGCATTGAGATCTCTATCCAATATTTTGCCTCTGACAATGATACCGCTCCATCTTCTATATTTTGCTTCCGATGATGGCAACAACGACAATGAGTAGAGTTGGTTCTTCTTTTAGTGATAATGTACAAATTTTTTCATATGTAAAATTAACTAAGTGGAAAGAATAAAAGACAAAAAGTAAGTGAGCAAGAATAAAAACAAGAGCGTAAGTGAGATAGTGAGCTAAAACGAGAATAAGAGCTAGAGAAAAAAATAACTCGAAAAAAACTTAATAGAAAGATGTATTTAAAAAAAAGTCGGTTAAATTTCATTTTTTCCAAAAATTTGAAGGTCATCTGTACGAACTTCCCTTTCTGTTCGGGAATTGCTTAATGGGCTCCTCCCAGTCGGCTGAACTCTCCGAGATCCAAAACAATCTTCATTTGGGCTTTACGTAATGATCAGCCCAGGCCCATATGTAGATCTGAGGCCCACAAAGAAATTTTATATTCCACATTGTAATTTTATATCAGAAGGGAGAAGCATTAACATGATAACGCATTGCATTTGTGCAGTTTCTCTGCCCAGTTGCTCTTCTTCTCGTTCGATTCCATTCCACCAAACGCATATCTCAAGAAAACATACATCCTTTACTCCCGTTTCCCTTATCAGAAATTGCTCTCAATTCAATGATTTATGCGTCCACTCTTTTACACCAACTCCAGCAACCAGTTGCAGCAAAAACCACGACCCCAACAACGCCGAGCCCGACCCGAGTCGAAACCAGAGGCTTTTTCAGCAGTTCTACTTGTCTATCAACTCCAACAACGTCCCTGATAACAACCCATCAACTAACAAGCCGAAAGAAGATCTGGGTCAAGAAGATCAGAACAGGGGCGTCAAAAAATCCAAGGGACTTTTCACAAACATGTGGTGGGTTAACCTTAAATCAGCAATAGGCCAGAGATTTAACGTAGAAGGCATTGTTTCTTCTGCTGCTGTTATTACTAAGGACCGGCATTTGGCGCTTCCACATGTCCTTGTGCCTGATGTGAGGTATATTGATTGGGTTGAACTGCACAGGAGGGGATTTAAGGGCGTTGTATTTGACAAGGATAATACAATTACCGCTCCTTACTGTTTGACAATTTGGGCACCTCTCAAATCCTCACTTGAACAGTGTAAATCTGTCTTTGGCCACAATGTAGCGGTGTTCAGCAACTCTGCTGGTAATATAGGCTAAATTCATTAGCAATGTGCTTACTTTAATAGCATTAATGGTTTTTTTCCCCTCTCAATGTGAACATTTCCCTTCACTTTGTCTGATGCTATAGGGCTTTATGAGTATGATCACGATGCTTCAAAAGCTAAAGCGCTCGAGGGGTCGATTGGAATTAAAGTTATCAGGCATAGTGAGTGTGAATTTTCCATCCTTGTTCCTACTTTTGTAACATGTGTCTACGCATTACGAAATTTTTAGCTGTTGTTGTGCACTATAGCTTAGTGGGTGAAGTTCAGATTGCAAAACCACCACCTTCTAGAGGTAGAGAGTTTGGACTTTGAGTTTTTCTCATCTCATTCCATTTTATAGATGATATATCGTGTCAAAAATCTTTTGGTTTCAAAATGATGAATTAATGTTAGGGTCAATGCTAATAATGGATCCCACGGTAAATATAGGCTATTTTGTTACTTTTAATGCGTATGGTAGGTTTTTGCTTTCTTTCTGCATAGAACATATAAAACATTGCTATGTATTTTGACCTAGGGGTGAAGAAGCCTGCCGGTACAGCTGAAGAAATTGAGAAACACTTTGGTTTTACTTCTTCACAACTTATTATGGTAAGAATCAGGTGAACTGCTTGACTACTTTGGTTTTTTGGGTTATTTATATAATTTAAAAGTGAAAATCCATATTTTCTCAGGTTGGTGATCGACCATTCACTGATGTGGTTTTCGGGAATCGCAATGGTTTTCTGACTATTTTAACTGAACCCTTGGGCGTTTCTGGGGAGACATTTGTTGTTAGGCAGGTTTGGTTTTCCTTTATTTTTTCCTTATATTTTATTGCAGTTATGTAGGCAATAAATGGATTGTATTGGTTGAAAATCATACGAGGGAAAAAGAAGCAAACACTATTAATTTTTTTAGTACGTCAATTAAGTTTCTTTCATTGTTATTATATTATCCTTGACAGTTAAAAGTTGCTCTAAGAAGGTCATAAGCCAAGTTGGGGCTGAAAATGGGGTGCTCATGGAAAGAGCTGTGGAAATATTGTCTCAACCTTTGATGCCTATTGCCTACATCTACATGTCTACTAGTAGTGTACACAGCACGGGCTGGGTCAGTTTAGGGATATTTTGTGGACTAACATGAAAATTCGGGTTGTTTAGTTCACCGACCCAAATGAACTGCTGGAACACTCAACACTACCCTTATATTTTTGGATTGGGTTGAGTTGGGTTATGGAGTTGTAGAGATGTGAGGCATTTGTTAACCGTTTCTGTTCCTTTATAATTTTCATCCTTTACTCAAATGATTAGTTTTCCCCCAAATTATTGGTTTATGAGCCTTTGTAAGTAGTAAGCATAAAGTATGTTGAAACCTAGCACCAGTAATTTTGGCGACAGAGCCTTTGTAAGTAGTAACAGTAAGCATAAAGTGTGTTGTTTGGGAAGAGACGCTTCTTGTGGCTCGCTAGGTTGTGTGCTCTGTTATGGAATATTTGGGGGGAGAGAAATAACCTAGTGTTTAAGGGTGCGAAAAGGATCCTCGTAAAAATTGACCCAAATCGAAACAATAATTCACCTCACCCATTCCAACCATTAAGGTTTGTGTTGGATTGTTCTTTGCCAAGTTTCCAGTTTTACTTGAACAGCTGTTATACTCACCTTTCGACATGGTATGTATGGTTTTCGATAACCAAGAATAATAGATATCCTAATATGACCGTGGTTTCTCTACTTTATCAGTATGCTTTCATATTACTATGACCATTGGAGATGCTGATCTATTGTTCACTCTCTTCTGTGATTTTTTGTGATCGCAGGTAAGGAAATTAGAAACATTCCTCTTGAACCGTTGGCTTAAGCAAGGAGTAAGACCTATTAGTCATCGCCTATTGCCAGAGACTAAACAGTGCATTAAAGATCTGTAACCTCTTTAGTAGTTTTAAAATTTTGCTCTGTAGATATTCATGAACGACTGAAAAGAAACATTTTTTTTTTGCCCACTGCCCATTCATTAGCTTATGGTATTGGCAGCATCTGAGTTGAATATAATACATTGGTAAGCTTTGTATTTTTGGATCGGCAAGAATAATCAAATGTAGAAGGGTTTCCTATTATGACACCTTGATGTCTGCTGTTGGAAAGAATCATAATTATGTAAACTATATGTTCTACTTCGGTTTCAAGGAAGTGCATCTTCTTTGTATATTATTAGATTATGATGCTCCAAAGGATATGCTTTCTTTGAGAATGCCCTCTGTTAACCCACACTCAAAAGAATCGAAATGCTGATTTACTGATGAATGCAACTTCTTTATAACTTCTCTTTTTTGTCATAGAGAGAGATGAGCTTACATTTGGTGAACATTGGGACAAACTTCTGATTTTGGAGAAATCTTAATTGGCATTCCATGAGAAGGGACAGGGAGAGGATCCATTATGATTGGCTCATCTGGATGGACTAAGCTCCAGTCATAACGAGTTACAACCAAATGTATAAAGATGAGGATGTTCAATTTCGCCAGCTGGTAGCCTGCACAAGCTCTTGGCCCTCCTCCAAATGGAACATAAACATACTGAGAAACAGGTTCCTCAAATCTGCTTGGCTTGAAACTCAATGGATCTTCAAAGTACTCTTCTTCGTAATGTGTTCCATACGTCGTCCACAATACCTGCCATGCAACCAAAATGATTCGAGGTAAAATGATGGTCATTTCTGGACAACAATTTACTGCAGGATATATCAACTGATGTAAAGAAACAGCAGAAGAATTTATTGAAATTTTCACCTTCCATCCTTTGGGAATGAAAAATCTCTCATATTCAATGTCTGAAATGGCTTTCCTGAAAGAACCAAATATAGGAGGAAACAGTCTAATGCTCTCACGAGCTACTTGCCAAGTATATTTCATCTTCTTTATATCTTCCATCGTCAAATTCTGGCTTGGCCCCTTGCTTCTCACTATGTCAGTGTGTTCTGTTAAGAAGTAAAAACATCTTAATTCCCATTCAGAATGGTCATTTTTGGGTTGAATCAGAATTGCTTTCTGATGGAAAGAATATTCAAATACACTCAATTCATTGGTTTATTATGATATTAGAAGATTGAAGACAGAAAAGATTACCCTGGAGAAGAAGTGAGTAGCAGTTTGAATGTTGAGCTAACATCTTGAAAGTCATGGCAATGGCAAAGGAAGTTGTATCATGAGCTGCAAAAACAAGCAAAACCACATTGTCTATGACTTCCGTTTCATTGATCTCCCCTCTTATCATTGCTCTCACCATCCTTGAAAGCAATGACCCACATTCTTCTTCTTCTTCTTCTTCTAACTTTCCTTCAATTCCCCTCCTCTTCTCTCTCACCACTTCCCTTAGCATTTTCTCTATCTCCAACCTTGCTTTCTTGGCTCTTGAAAACCTTGTGCCTGGAAACCTGTGTTAAGATTATGAACAAATAATTATGACTCAAGTCTCATTTAATAACCATTGGTTTTTTAAAATTAAGTTTATAAATACTATTTATTTATTTATTATTATTATTTTTTTAAATTCTTGTTTTACTAATATTTTAAAAACTGCGTCAAAATGTGAAAACTAAAACAAGTGGTTTTTAAATATTCATTTTTTTTTAAACATTTGGCTAAGAATTAAAATGTTTTCTTAAAAGGGTAAATACCTTGGTAAGAAAATTGAGAAGAAATAAAGCATATATTTCAAAAAACAGAAAACTAGAAAAACGAAATCACTATTAGATGGAGCCTAAATTTATCGTAACCTATCAACTTAAAGTTTTTGGTCAAAGAGTAATAGGTTAACTTGGTAAATAATCCATATGGGTCAAACTATAAGAACAAAATCCTGACTTTCTCCAAACAATAGGAACCAAATTTGTGATTTCACCTTGGTAATATAACATGGTATCTCATATAATACAACTCACAAGCGTTTAACTTCAACATAACCAATCAGCTTAAACTTTTAACAAACTACCTGAGCGGTGGTACAAAAACACCCTCCAAAACTCTCTCAAATGTCATCAACACACGTGGCTCCACTTTAATACCCATCAAACACTCAAACACTATGGTAAAAGTCAATACTTTTGCCGAATGGAATAGACCAATTGTGTCACAACCAACCCATTTAGTTTCCAAATAAACCTTAATTGTATTGCACAATTTAGGCATCATAACTTCAAGACTCGAACTAGAAAGACTTGCAGCAATAAGAGCACGCACAATTCTGTGCCTTTCACCTTGCTTTTGCATAATGCATTCTTCACCCATCAACTGAACAGAACCCGATGGCCATGAACTCACCACTAACTTAAACTCATTTGACAAGAAAAATCGATTGGCTTCAGCTCCATTTACAACCACTGTTGGAGATCCCATTAAGCTTGTTTTGAAGATTTTGCCATGTTTAGCCACTCGAGGCCTAACAAAGTCTTCAAATACTCTGTTTTTACGTTGGGCTTTGTAAAAAGCCATTGTTTCGCCAATCCAAGGAAGACCCATTTGCCCAGGTGGTATATTTTTGCTTCTCTTATTGCTCCTCAAGACTAGAACAATGGATATTATTAGCATTGCAGCTAAAAAAGAGAGCATTTTTATTGTCAATAGAAAGCAGCTAAATTTGATTGAGCCTTATGTAGTGAAGAATTTGAAAGAGAGAGAAATCATAGATTTAACAGAAGAAGATTTGATTGGTTCAGAAAGTCAACTAATCAGCATTGCTGTTTGGTTTATGTTTAAATTAATGAATGGTCAAAATCTTTCGATTCAAGTTGACGAAGAAACATGACCTTCATAACTAATTAAGTTATCGTAAAGCTAGAATCGTGGGGTTTGCATGTGCATATAGAATATGTCGTTTAATAGAAGGGTAATACTTTAATATATGTTGAAGTTGAATTGCATCCATCTTTTTGTCCTTCACTCTAATTACACTGTAAAAAAAAGTAAAAAATATTGATTAAAGAAAAGGAAAAAATCATTTCTCAAGTCTAATTTGTGGTTGAACAAATGAGTGGACTGCAAAAATATAAGTATAATTTAGATGTCCTAGAATCAGGAATAAATGATTGAGATATACAATTGTAACTCTAAATCATAATCAATGATTTTAATTTTTTTTTTAATTATAGTGCTATGTTGAGGGTTGTCTAGGACAAGACTCAAACCCATGGGTGAGCTCAAGCTCAAAGGAAAATTGAAGCCTGTATAGGGTTTCATGCGACCCAAAAGTGAAAGTCAAACCTTTGGGTTCTGGATCGATCAACCAAGCAAGTGGAATTTAACTAAAAAAGAAATGACCGAGCTATTAAGGGTCACACCTATTCTGACATCATCAATATTGCACATATCTCAAGCAGAGTAAAATAGTCTCACCCCAACTGCTTCAAAGGGTAGACAATTCCCTTTATGTTTCGTTGAACTAAATATTTCGTGTACTAATTTAGATATTAAAGTGTACTCGATTTGGCATTGCATCGGTATGAGTACTCTCGACGACACATCCGAACCAAAGAAGTGGAACAAACGAGCGCATAAAGCCTGTGTGCGAATTTCTCGTACCAACATGCAACATTCTGAAGAAAAACTTTCCCATTTGCAAAAAGGAAAAAATGTTAACATATGTTATCAACCAAGAAAAATACACATCCAAATTCTCCCAACCTTCTCTTGTTGTTAAATTCAAAATAATAATAATAATAATAAATAAATAAATAAATACGATAAAAGGTCATTTTTTAAGTGAATAAATGAGCGAGTGAAGAATTATGGTAATCATACATTTTTTACCATTTGAACTTAAGTGGTTAAAGTATTATGCCTTCAAAAGTAGCAAATCTCCACTCCAATATGCAGTAGGGAGGGATGAGAATACTGCATTTTCAGTATCCAACTTCATTATAAACACAACATCCATCCTGCCCTTGTTTGGATTGATTATATAAAAAAATCATTTTTATTTAAACTCTTTTGATAAAAAAATTGTTTAAAATACAATTTGAAAGTATTTCAAAAGTTAGTTTGAGTGGTTGTCAAATACTTCAATTTTTTTTTTTAAATGACTTATTTTCAACATTAAACACTCGAAAAGTTAAACCAAACACACTAAAAATATACAAAATAATTTTTTTTCTTTTTTTTTTTTTTTAGTTTAAAGAGGTGGATGTTCATATGACTACAATTTTGTATCTAAAATGTCTCTTAATTTTCAATTTTGCACTTAAGAGGTTAGCGTATTCCTATCTATGTGGTTAAATCAATCATTTTATAAAAAGATATTAGGTCAATAACTTACCGAACACATGTTAATTACTACAAAATCATACTCATGCATATTTTGATTCATTTTAATTTTTCATCACACCAAAATGGATGTAATACATTATTCTTAAATTCGTAGCACATTTATCAAAGCTCTAGATGTGATTGCTCCACTCACATAATAAACAAGAAGTAAGGTCATTAGTAAGACAACGTGACTTAGGATTGTGTGATATTAACTTCAGTTTTCTACCGAGGGACTCTTTTATCTTATAGGCTACCTTTTGACCTTGTAATTTGTCTCCTCTAGCATTGTAGATGTGTTTTTTTATTGTATTATTCGGCCAATTGGATGATAAAGTACAGCTTCAGGTCAAATTTCAAGATTCATTTCCAATATATAATAGAAAATGACAATTGTAATAATTTGTCTCATGTATATTTTTTTTTATTCTATTTTTTATTTCTCTTGTATGATAATGATGAGATTAAATCATTTTTTCCTTTTTTTTTTATTTTTTATCTTTAATATTTAAGTACATTTCGTGCTGCACCCATCTTTATGTAGTTAATCTCGTTATCCAATCAATGTTTGTCACGTGGTAAACTTTTATTTTTTAAAAAAAAGAGAATAATTTTGAACTTCTTTATATTACATAATGAAGATGGATATAGAGTACACTCATGTACTACTCTTTTCTCAAGCTCTAAAGTTTCAAGTGAAATGTGTGTACGCGTTTTGTGATTAGATAACATTTAACAATACGTGACATAAATGTTTCGTATGAGTGGTATCTTTTTCAACATTATGCTTACTTGCCAATGTATTGTACTACTCTTAACAAAACATACATCTTTTTCAATGTATGTATTGTCACTAGCCAATAACAATACATATACATATTTATATATTATTAAATAACCATGCTTACTTGCTTGGCAAGAAAAAGTGTCAACATTATGTTTAGCTTGTTGATAACTTGTTAACAATACATGCATATAAAAGATTTATTTATTTAGTATATTTAACTTAAAGAGACTCAATAATCTTTTTCTAAAATAAAGCATGTAATAAAAAATGTAGGCCTTCTTCAATCCTTTTAATTGTCAATTCGAGATTGTTCAATAGATAAAAACACATCATCTTAAATGTTGATGATTTCCACTCCCACAATAACTGTACTGAAAAAGAGAAAGTTGATTCTAGCCGTGCTTCTATTACTGTGCTAAATTATCCTCTCATACCAATATTGTATATAATATATATATATATATATATATATATATATATTTGTTTTATACTTTTTACGAAAACAAAATAGATTTAAAAAATTACCAATAATCCTTGTTATTAAAAACTGAAACCAAAAACAAGTATGAAACATATTCGTTTTTTTTTAAATAGAAAATAAAAAATGGTTGTCCATCACATACACCTTTTGGGATAATTATTTGATATTTTATTTTGAAATTTAAATTTATAAACATTATTTTTATTTATCAAGTGCTCAGCAAAGGAAAAATTACTGATCAACTTCGACGATATAGATCGGGCTATAAATTGAAATTGCTTTTGTAGATCTTCTAATCACATAATCACATTATAACTAATAACATTCTCCAACGATTTCTTAGAGCTAAAAACGAATTGCCCACCTGTTGGGCTGATTTCAAGTAAAAGTAAAAATATATAAAGCAAATACCAATTTATACTTCTAAACTTTTGACATTATATCATTTAAAACCTTAAACTAATAATCGTATCAATTTAAACACTAAACTTTCGTAAGTGTATTAATTTATACCTTGTTTCTAAATCTTGTTCATAAGTCAATCAATTCAAACCATTATTCATTTCGATTGCATTTGAATACCATCTATGCATTAATTCTTAAACACATGCAGACTTCTTCAAATGTCAATTTTACAAAATGGATGATTAGAGTAAATGCATAAATGATTCTCAAAGGAAATTTTGACTAAAAGCCTTAAATTGATTTATTTATGAAAGTTTAGGGATCTAATTATTGCAATTATATGTTTTACACTAGGTCTCCCAAAATAGAATGTGATGAAGAGTGTAAATTAGTACACTTGCAAAAATTTATGGTTTAAATTCATACCACCTCTAAAATTTAGGCGGGTAAATTGACATTTTTCTTATATATATATATATAAAAGTTAAGACTCTAAAGTTACTTTTGTCTGATTTCCCTCCTTCCCCTCGAAATTTCAGAATTGAAATATTATATTATATGTATGAGAAGTTAAAACTGAAGCTCTGCCCCTACAAGTAGTTAACCACCAAACCAACAAGCTACCAAGGGTCAGCTTCACTCGAGACACCAACCAACTGCATGACAGTCATCAACCTCGGAAACCCAACTTAGTCCAGAAAGAGTAAGAGGACGAGCTTCAGTTCCTCAGTAGGGCTAAGCATGGTGCAACCGTTAATGCACCTATTACACGATACACCGATCAGCATAATATTATGCAGGTTGACATTGTTGTCTTAGCTTAACATATCATTTATAATATAATTCTTGTAAATTTAGTTGAAGTTATTCTACCACATCATTGAGAATGATAGTCGAGAACAACGAGCGAGATCACTCAAGGTGCACTTATTATTACAATACATGATACAACTCAGTTTAATATACTTTCTCTTGCTTCTACTCTTTGACCATGTTTATCTCTAGCAATATTGATCTATTTTGTCAAATTAGTCAACTCTTCAATCAAAATTCAACAACAAAAAAGAATAGTTCTTATTATAGGTTCTAAGATTGATTTTGTGTATAAATAGTTGACCATTGATGATGTGCAATCTAGTCTCGCACATAATCGTTGAAGACCAAATGCTTTGATGATCTCCCATATAAATGAGGAATAGCACTTTTTCCTTTCAAAGGAAAAAGAAAAAAGAAAAAAGTTTCATATCAAGTGAGATATATTTCATATACATTTAGGGGCGTTTGGGACAAGAAGTGGAGGTGTGATTCTATGAAATTGCAAACGCTGAGGGGTTGTGAACTCCCGAAGCACATAGTGTAAGGAGTTAATAAAATATAAACTTGATGTTTTTCAATGGGAACCACAAATTCCTTGGGCCAAACAAGGAGTGAAGTTTAAAACTCCTTACTTTCCAAGCTCCTACTTTCCAATTCCTTAGGCCAAATGTCCTCTAAGTGATACTAGCTCAAAACTTTCGGAGAACATTACCGTACTACATAGGTTTATTTATAATTAAATAGGTCAAATTACAAGTGTCCTTGGATTTTGAGGTTTATGTCCGTCTATTTTGTAAGCACTGACTTGTGATACCAAGTGTTGAGGAGAGGCAATGAGATTGTGGCTATGCGTTGCTAGAGTAAATGTAGCCAAGAATGAGAGCAAAATTTTTGGAAAGTAAAATTTTGGCTAAGTGTTGGCCAAGACTATGCGTTGTTGATTGACTCATGAAGGGTTGTGAGCTGAAGTAGCAGCCGCATCGAAGGATAAGTGATTATTGGCGGGGGAAGAAATGTGTTTGAACCATGCGCTAAAGTCACTCTGTGTTGAGGACAGTCATGCGCTGAAGTCACTCTGCGTTGAGGACAGCCATGCGCTGAAGTCGATGCGTTGAAGACAGACATGCGTTGAAGTCGCTCCGCGTCGAAGACAGAGTGGTCTTGACGCGACGAAGATAGTGGTGTATGACTGAGATGTATGCGTCAAAAAAAATATATATATAGGAGGTGTTGAGGACGACGCCATGCGTTGGGTGTGGCTAGTTACTGAAGGCGTTGGAGGAGAATTTTAACATGAGCGCCTCACGTCGAAGTGAGAACCCCGCGCCAGCCTGCGGGTGAGGGGTAAGTCGGCAACATAAATCTTGGTGTTTGTGAAGGTTAAGTCGGTAGTATATATAGTTGAATTAATTAAATGTTTAATCATTTTAAGACATTTTCGAGAGCTTAAGTTGGTTTCATTTTTCAGACAAACAACAAGAGAAGGTAGAGGAAGGTGTTCTTGGAGATTTTGGGCGAAACTCTACTCGTTTTGGTGTTGAAAACAGAGCTGGAACAGAAGATTGATTTTAGTCGCACAGACTGAACAGTGGTTGATATTTGGAGTAGGACGAATAGAGGAAGCCGAGTTTAGGGCTGAAATTTGGAGGTCAGTAAATTAACATAATTCCTAACAAGTCTTATGAAGGATGGTAAAGTTGAAATTGAAGTTAATCATGTGAATCTTTAGGTAAAGCAGCACTTACAGGATTGTTAAGCAATCTGGAGCAGCAAGAAGTGATTTTGGAATAACTAAAGAACGAAGAAGAGTTAAGTCTTGAAATTTTGAGGTAAGCTGTGAAACTCAATTCTCTACAAGTTTGTAGAAGGGAAGAAGTTCTAAATCCGTCTGAATTTATGACTTTTAACAGATAGAAATAAGAACAAAAGGAAAGGAAGAAATTACAGTTGCAGGGTGCCGCTAAGAACCAAGTATCAATGCTGTTTAAGTACTGATAGCGAGACGAGTGTCGCTGAGACGCAAAGGAGTCTTCCGTCTCACAAAACTCGCTAGATATCGCTGGGTATCGCTACTAAGGTAAGGTAACGCTAGTGTCGCTCAACCTAGTATCGCTAGTAACAGGTTCTGTTAGGTAGTTTTGCTAGGAATCTCGCTTATGATGTTGTTTTGGAAAAAGGGGGAGATTCAATGATAATTAACAATTAGAATTTATGCATATTTAATGATCAAGTGAAAGACAAAGTAACGCAGGGTAAAATGTCTATTTCAAGCCAGGAAGAGATAGGGAAGGCGTATAACCCACGCAAGGCCTAGGAAGAGTTGTGAGTGACTACTTTATTCTTCGATTCGATTTTTATTAAAAATGTTCTTATCGAATATGATTTTGCGATGAACTGTTTAAAATGCATAATGTTTGATTGCATTACTTACAAGGCATGTTATATGTTTTCTAAAGTTGATACAAAGCATTTTCTTTTATGAAAGGTTATTAAATAAAGATCTGTATGATTTTCTATGAAAGGATTTCCATATGAACTATTCATGTAACGGGATCTAAAATGTTTTAGAGGAGGCTCAGTGCTCAAGGACATGAGAAGGCACGTGAATTTCCCCGGGACCCAGTACTGAAGGACATGGAGAAGGTACTTGGGCAACCCGTCATATTCCTATGTGCACATAGAGGTTGATTTGGCCGGTGCGTCGAGTTTGCTCCGCATTGAGCCAGGGATGATTTCGACGTTGGGTGTGTTGAGCCTTACTCCACCCCCAACTAAGGTTGTTTTCGACGTTGAGTGTGTTGAGCATTAGTCCGCCTCAACTAAGGGAAAAGTTTGAAAAACCAAACTGTTTACTATTTCACTTCTTTTGGAAAACAAGCATATATGATTTGAAATTGGATTCATGAGATTGATGGATTTGTGGAAAGTATGCTTTAGCTGAATAATATGTTAAATACTTGTTTATCTGTTTATATGTAACATGCCTGTTTTCAATAAATGATCGTTTTACAAAGATTAGTCACTCACTGGGCTGTTAGCTTATGTTTTCAATGTTTTATTTTTTTCCCCCCAGGTAGCAAGGACGTTCCCGGTGCTTAGCCTACTTCAGCTCACCCTGCCTAAGTCTCGAGTTCTCAAAATTCAGTCACGTCTGAGAGTTGTACGTTGTTTATAACCTTATGTAGGTGGCATGTAGATCTAGTTGTATAAAGAGTGGGAATCGTAATGTGGTTTTATACAAATGTATGGTGGATCTATGGAAGTTCAATTATGTTATGTGATAAAAGTGTACTCTGTACAGGAAGGATTATTGTATTATGATCATGTGTAGTATGATTGAGTTCCATGAATGTATATGTATAAATGTGTACACAGGAAGTTATGTAATATGCGTCACAAGAGGGGTGATGTTTATTGTCTTCACATTCCCTTATTCCCTTTCAGGATAGGTAGGTAATCCGAGAAGGGGTGTGACATATTTGATCTCTAAACTTTCAAGAGTATTCTCGTAGATTTCTAAACTAGATAATTTATTGGAAAAAAAAAAAATTAATCGACCATGCAATGCCAAACTGTACAACACAAATGTATTTATATTATCTTTTCTTAGTTCTTATCGACAGCTATTAACCTTCAATTTTTATTGATGTTTCCCTTCAGAGCCCGTCTCCTCGTTCCTATGCCCAGAAAACAAGTCAAATACAGGCCTGAAGATCGATTAATATCTCTCAGAATCATAATAATGACAACTCAGGTCTACCCTTCTTTACTTCTCTCCTATCATATTCGAGCGGCTCTCACCTAAATCTCTGTGGGTTAATAAATTTTAGTGGACACGTCCACTTCTACTCGCCACAATAGAGCCCTGGTGTCAAGGTTAAATTCTACAGTAATTCTTAACTAAAAAACCATTCGCACAAATAGACACATAACGCATAAGCATAACTTAAGTATTCTATCTTTTTGGTTCTAGCTATTGCAGTTTATGTATATATTTGTTCGGTCTAAAGCATGTCGATGGAAAACGAAAGCAATTAAGAGCTCAGCTGATAAAGAAAATGTAATTGGGTAAGATCTTACGCTTTATATGGTAATCAATCAAGCCAGGGAGCCATCAAAATAGACAATAATTGATCGCGTCCTTCGACCAATTTGGATTCCGCACGCACCTACATAATCTTGTTCCTGTTTCATAATTGATCTAAACCATAATGGAAAAGAATAAACGACCTAAATGAAGATAATGAATGTAATGCATGTCCGAATGTGGCGCTGGGAAACCAAATAATACACTCAATTTCGTGGTCCAATCCCTCGTTAATTAAGATCGACCTCCTTCAGCATCTAGGTCAACTAGTAGCAATCGGAAAAGATCTGGCAAACTTTTCTTTTTGCTACAAACAACCGCTAATAAAAAACTTAAAGGCATTACCCATTAAGACATGTTCTCAACTAAAAAGCCAAAGGTTAAAAGAATCTAGTCGAACAAAGAAAAGAAAGAAAAAATCTTAGACTCCTTGGACTACATTTAAAAGAGACATTATCGAAATCAGAAATCCCTCTACCAATATAATAAACTCCTATTCATGTAGTCATTTCAATGTATTTATTTACATTACGTTTAATAAATAAATAGACCCCACTATGTAAACAACCGTTCTCTTTTCCAGTATGTGAAGGAAAGTTTTTTTTTCCTACCGACAATGAACTTCATGTGCATAAATAATCAAAATTGAGTTTTAACCAGAAACCAAACTTGTCATACCTTAGAGGAGGAAATAAGGCCAAGGGGAGCAGGGAACTACAGTTTGAGCAGCTTTCAAAGCTTGAGATATGGGTGCCAGGATGTTATCAGCTCCTTCAGTAATAGAGGTTAAAAAAGTCATTCCAGCCCAGTACACTACAGTTTCAAAGGATGCCAGCTATCATTGGGGACAGTTAAGTAAATGGAATAACTAATACGATAAGAGGGAGAAAAAACAATGGTATTGTTAGAGCAGCGGGACCAAAATTGCAAGAAAGCCATGCATATACACATGGATTTTAATTCACTAGTTTCCTATGAAAATATCTATTGCGCTGCCCTGAATATCTGAATAAGGCAGCACCCGCAACTAAGTGTACTTGCTCCTCATCGGATCACCAGCTGCTAACATCTCCATGCTATGCGCATCCCCCGTGTGGTATGCATGGCGCAGACTCTAGATGTTGCATATGTTTGACTTCACGTATCTAGTCATAAATCATATAAGATTCAGCTTATTAATAATTAAATGAGAAAATGTGATCCATGAAATTAATTGCTACTAAGTAATAAGGATGAGCACACCACCCATTGGTTAAAACACGACTAAGAAGTTTGAAGTTTTCAACTTTATGTTGAACAAATAAAAAAGAAAAAAAAACATATCCTAATGGGTTAATGACAGGCCGTAACGTGTCCCGCGTTCCATGGTGGCGGAGGGATTGGGAGAGAGGTAAGGAAAGGGAGAGTTTACCTTGGGAGTGTCAGAAAAATTTATTTGAATTCATATGCATTGTCGACTCCAATGTTCAAACATTATTGCAAACAATGCAAGAAGTAAATAAGCGAATAAATGCACCTGCAACACATCAACTAACCACATAACCTTCTACCTGCAAATATTTACTACACTCTCTACCTCACTCGTCTTTTATATGCATCGTTTAGTATTCTCATGCATTTCATCAACAATCAATCTTCCTCCTTTTCTCCCTTCTTAGTAAAACATACAGATATGAACATAATGGAAAGAAGAGTAGCTTCTCTCCTTCTATGGACTCTCATCGTTGGGTTGGTTTCTCAAAACATGGCCATTCCTTTGACGTCTGCAAGCAACGAAGATCAGAAAACTTATTACACTCCAGACCCACATGCAGGAAGCCCTCCTTCAGGTTTCCCTATCACCCACGACATATACACACACATTCCCTCGCATTCCACGGTTCCAAAATATTTTTTAGTGTTGAGATATTCCTGACCACTTACCCACATTGAAATTTGCAAATCTCTATATCTTTTAAGTAGATGGAAGGTTCTAAACTACGTGGTGGTGTCAAAAAGTGGCAAGGACTATTGAAATCAGTGACAAATGTTTACCTTGTTTTTTCATTCATCCAGTATTTTCCTCTTTGTAGGTTCACAAGGGAGTCCACCTTATGGAATTCCACCACCACCTCGTGGTTCGGGAGGAAGCCATGGAGGAAAACCACCCTCTCATGGACATGGTGGCAAGAAACACAAGCCAAAACCAGGGAAATGCGGAAACCCACCACAAACTCCTACTCCGTCGAAACCTCCTTCTGGTGGTGGTGGATACTACAACCCTCCTACACATGATCCAACCCCATCAACTCCATCGAAGCCTCCTTCCGGTGGTGGTGGGTACTACAGCCCTCCGACTCATGATCCCACTCCAACCCCATCAACTCCTTCGAATCCTCCTTCTGGTGGTGGTGGATACTACAGCCCTCCATCTTACGATCCCACTCCAACTCCATCTACTCCAGCTCCATCTACTCCATCAACTCCATCAACTCCATCTACTCCATCAACTCCATCCAGTCCAACTCCATCAACTCCATCTACTCCATCAACTCCATCCAGTCCAACTCCATCTACTCCATCTACTCCATCAACTCCATCAACTCCAACCCCTTCAACTCCATCTACTCCTTCGGGTGGTGGATACTACAGCCCTCCATCTTACGATCCCAATCCAACTCCATCAACCCCATCTACTCCATCAACTCCAACCCCATCGACTCCATCTACTCCTTCAGGTGGTGGATACTACAGCCCTCCAACTTATGATCCCACTCCAACCCCAACGACTCCATCGACTCCTTCGGGTGGTGGTGGATACTCTAGCCCTCCAACTTATGATCCTACTCCAACCCCATCAACTCCGTCAACTCCTTCAGGTGGTGGATATTATAGCCCTCCAACTTATGATCCTACCCCATCAACTCCTCCATCAGGCGGTAGTGGATACAACAGCCCTCCAACTTTTGATCCGACGCCATCGACTCCATCAACTCCTCCTTCAGGTGGTAGTGGGTACTACAACCCTCCAACTTCTGGTACACCGTTCTACGGAACCCCACCAACCACATCAGCACCTCCATTTGTTCCTGATCCCAATTCTCCCTTCACTGGCACATGCAAGTAAGTAATTACAATTGCATGCAATACTTTTTGCAATGTTAGTCAAAGAAAGAGCATTCCCTCACGTTTCGAATACTGATAATAACCTTCCATCATCGTGTATTTTCAGCTATTGGAGGACGCACCCAGGAATAATATGGGGGTTGTTAGGCTGGTGGGGAACAATGGGCAGTGCTTTTGGTATAACAAACGCTCCTGGCTTCGGAGCTACTCTCAGCTTACCACAAGCACTCTCAAACACACGAACTGATGGTCTAGGAGCACTTTACCGAGAAGGAGCTGCGGCTTTCCTGAACTCCATGGTGAACATCAGGTATCCATTCACAACCAATCAAGTCCGTGACAGTTTTGTATCAGCACTAAGCTCAAACAAAGCAGCAGCAGCACAGGCCCAGGTTTTCAAGATGGCCAACGAGGGTAGATTCAAG
The DNA here is from genome assembly GCA_030954485.1 of Citrullus mucosospermus. Taxonomy (NCBI): domain Eukaryota; kingdom Viridiplantae; phylum Streptophyta; class Magnoliopsida; order Cucurbitales; family Cucurbitaceae; genus Citrullus; species Citrullus mucosospermus. Next base: position 37,195,724 of record CM062063.1, on the reverse strand, counting down.
CCTAGAACCTGAAGCAGAATAAATTTACCATATTTGTGAGTGCATTATGTCTAAGGTAGCAAGCCCCGCAGTTTCTATTGTTAAGTATATTACGTTTCCTCCGTGTCCTCCATATTATATTCCCTAGTGCTACATTGAGACGGATATCATATGTTACATTTCGATACTTTGCTTGAGTATCTAAAATCTTTTAGAAATCATTGTTCAATTTAAGCCTACTAACCAAGCATTTTAAAACCACTCCACAAACGAGATTCATGATACAAGAAAGAGAAAGGAAAACATTTCCATCCACGTGAAGTCCCCTCTATATCAACTAACGTTCATGCATGTCACCTTTCCAGAGGAAAAACAGATTCCTTTTTGAGTTCAAGATACAGAGTTTCACAAGGACAACAAAACAACGGAAAAATAATAATAAACTGATTGCTTAACGGCTTAATACGCAATACTTAGATTATGATCCTCAATAGAAAAACATGTGAGGCAGGAGTTATAGTTGTGGGCGCAACATTTCTTTCTAAAGTGGAAGTCCCATAAATCACCCACATAATATGCAAATTTGTAAAAAAAAAAAAAATACTACGCATGCATTTATTGATTTAACAGATATACCAATCAAGACAATAATAAAGCATGAGTTAACATCTAACTACGGAACATCTTCTCTGCTCTTGATTATTATCATCATGATTACGTTTATTTTTGGGCAGACAAGTTTTCCACCGCCTTCCACTTCCACTATGGAGTCAAAATTGGTCGCATTTAGATATAATACATTCCTGAAGGCTGTAACTGGGACGTCGGTATTGCGTTGCACATCAAATACGGAATGGACAAGGACAGTCATCTCGCAATCAAAACTTGAAAAGTAATTGACATTTAAGATAAACATAACACTCGAAAACATTTCTCTTTCGCTATGAAGTGGGTCACCTCAAACCCATAACAATATAACATTCTCGGTAAAACTATCCTGATCCTAACACTGAAGATAATCTGATTGACTGGTCTGGAACTTTTCAAATCCAAATGTGCTCATAATCTGTGCAGGACAATGTCTATATATACATTTTGCATAATTAGACTTAAGAATTGCTAATTGAATTAATCAGAATAAAAGATGAACTAAGATTTTGTAGAAAATACTTCTAAACTTTATTAACAGGAGTTCCTAATGAAACAATAGAAACATTAATCCGATTGACTCCATCGCGCTAGCTCTAGTTCTTCAAGGCATTTCTCTAATACCAAAACATTAAATCTCATTTCTCTCCCGCGGAACTAATCCAATCTTAAGCACAAAACTAAAAGACGATTGGAAACAATAGAGCAACAGAGAACACAGACTATTAGTTCTTGTATTGTTTTCCCTTTCTGTTCACATTAACTAAGAACTTCTCAAATTCATAAAAGGAACAAGAAGACGTACCACTTTCGGAGAACTCCATAGATTGTAGAGTGGCGAACTCCGTACCCGCCGATGGCAATTTTCCCGGCAACCATTCTTGTGAAAAGTTACTGGGCCTTAGTGGGCTTGTCTTTCATCTTATCTCATCATGGGCCTTACTTTAGAAGGCCTTTTGGGTTGGGTTTTGGGTTTTTGTACTTAAGTGCAAATTAGAAAGCCCAATAAAATCTAACACAAAATCTCAAAATAAGTTTATTTGTTTTTTTCGACTAATATATAGATCGGAGAATCAAATATTTGATCTCATAGTCGGTAGTAAATATTTTATATTAGTTGAGCTATGATCAGTTTGTTGAAGCTATATTCATACTAATTTTTTTTTAATCTATCTATACTATCTAAAATAGGTTATGGGAAAAAACTTTTAATTTCCCTACTTGACCTTTTTAGTGATAGGTTATAGGGTCATATAATGTAATTTTACATTAAACTTATTAAAAAAAATAGTTTATAATTCACCTAAAGTAAATTTATCTCTAATATTTTATTTCAAAATTTAGCATTAAAAGAAATCATTCACGTAAAAATTTATCCTTTAAAGAAAATATCATTCACATGAATTTTATTGGTTTTAAAATTGGGTTCTCTCCTATATTAGATATCATTAAAAAAATAATAATAATAATTCATTTACATAAAAAATTATTGGATTTTATTGGTTAAACCAAAATCTTGTTTTATATAATAATTTTGAGATTTGATTTAAGATTAAATTAATTAAATTTTGAATCCAAATTTTCTTTATAAATAGACTAAATGAAGCTTGCAATTTTCTAAGGTATCTCTCTTCTTTTCTCTCTTTTATTTTCATATTTTGTTTTTTTTTTTTTTTCACTTTTTGTGGGTCCATGCCATTTTTATTATGTCTGAGGTATCTACAATAATCTCTTGCATTTATATGATCTCTGTATTTAAACTTTGTTGAAGGTTTTTTTTTTTTTTTTCTTTTTCTTTCGTTAGTGACATTGTTTTCTTCTTTTTGTACCTCATGGACATTTTCTCCTATTTTTCTTATATTTGTGGTGCACCAATCTATATGTTTATTCTTACGTTTTTTTCTCGCACCTTTAAACTATTTTCAGTTGTTGTTCACTAAACTTCTAACTTTTTTTCCTTTTAATAAGTGTAGCCATAAACTTTTTTTTTTTTTAACAAATGTAGCAATGGTGAAGGAGAAGGAGGATCGATAATCTTCTTTATATTTACATTTATTTATTAATTTTTTATTATTTTGTGTGAGATTGAAATTGAAATTGAAATCTCTCTTTTTTTTCTTTTATATTGCAATTTAGATTTAATAGCTTTTTTTTTTTAATTAAACATAGTCCTTTTATGGAAATTAAATATAAATTATAGACCATTAGAAATAGGTTTTTAACTGTGGTTCATCTTTATTTTAAAGTTTTCTTATTATAAATGCAAATATTATTAATTTGATTTGATTTGTTATCTTAATATAAAAACAAATATTTAAACTAAGAAGAAAAATTTTAATTTTTGTGGGGAAGAGCCGAAGACATTATGTGATAGTTCTCTTTGAGTCTTCGAGTACTCAAATTTACTTTATTATGTTTTATATTTATGTAAGACTCTTATTTCAACTTATACATATACATTTAATTTCAATCTTATGAAACATGTGCCATGTTTTTTTTTTCCTTTTTCTTTCTTTTTATGTGTGAGAGGATATGTTTTAATCGATGAAGCTATGCTAAGTTGACAATGACTACATGATAATTATCTTGATTCTTAATCAATGTCCATGTAATATATTAAAATAAAATACTGAAAACGAACCAATTACCATTTTCAAGTCAAACTAAGAATCAATAGAACTTTAAGAAAATCAATTTATACCCCAAGTACTTACGTTGTATTAAACTACTAAATTTTCATAACTGCATCAAATTAGACTCTTTTCTAGAGTTCCATTTTGAAAACGGTTGATGTATAATAAAATATTAGAGAGAGACTAAAACTAAATGGCCAAAGAAATATCATCTTAAGAAGATATGTTGACAATTTCACATTAGAAATATGAAAAAACCTCACAAATCTTTTTTAGATAAAATCTCATGTTATCTAAGAATAGAAACGAGTTTAAAAAAAAAATTATGATGGGATAGAAATGTAGCATTAACAAAAAATATTAAAAATGTGACCTATTTTATCCGGAAAAGCCCTATATATCGTACTAATCCCAATCAATTTATCTAAGTTATATGATTCAATTTTGAGTAATGAAAAATTTACTATTGAAATTTCTTTTATTTAACCAAGGCTAAAAAAATGCAATTCATGCTCTTATATATTATAGTCAATTAAAGATATAATGAACAATGAATATATGGACAATTACAACTTGAAATGGAAGTATTACATATCGTCACATGTGATACAACGTTGAGACCAAAATTATAATTTATCCTGATGCAAAGCTGCAAAAAGAATTGCCAATTGAACCTTCTTTCTTTTTTCCCATCGGAATACAAACTTTCTCCAAGCGAGTCAGTGGAAGTTTGAGTTTAGTCCTCTTAGCTCTTTGTGCCTGCTTTAGCCAATAAAAGTATATATAATCGACCCGTTTGCCAAGCAGAGTCTCCTGAAATCTTCCCTCTTTGCCTTCAATTATTTCGGAAAACTACTGGTAAAAGTAAATTGCGTTAGCCCGGAATAGGGAAACCAATGTTCAGTCTTAGAAAGTCTCGAGGGGTTAGAAGATTGGTACCAACTCCTGTGCGAAATTATAGAAGATCTCCTTTAAGATCATTATAGAAGATCTCCTTTAAGATCAAACAATTTCATCGAATTGAGTATGATTGTCCCAAAGAGCCCCTTCTTTACCACTTTAGCGGGTGGGGGTGAAGGGGGTAGCCCACCAAAACAGGTTAGATCCTCATGTGCCTAAGAAGCTGAGGAAATCTCAACTGAAGCCAATTCGATGTTTTTCTGAGGTGGTCTAGAGGGCTTATAACTACTCCTCTTACTACAAAATGCTTAGATCTAGCCAACATTTAGTTCCGGCTCTACCCAAACTTTTCTACCCAACATTTTCCACTTGTCCGACTGTTATTGAGCAATTTTTAGATATCAAACGAACCTCCCCAGGAGGTAATTTTAATGTGGCCGATTTCCCCTCTTTTGCAATCAGTTTCACTGCAACACTCGTTGTTCTAGCTAATTGTCCCCCCTTCCCAAGTGTCATTTCTATGTCATGTATGGTTGTGTCTAAAGACATATCAATTGAAGTAGATTCTTCTTTTTTATCAATCAAATAAAACAGAATCTAATTATTAGTTTATTTATATAATAAAAAAATCTAAAACGAGAGTTAAAATTAATATTAAAACTAATTTATGATTTACTATTAATAAATAATAATTATAATTATATTAACTATAAGCATCTCTTATTCAAATAATTCAAAATACGCAAAAAAAAATTGCGTCAAATAGGATTGAATCTATACCAAAAGCTTAAAAGACCTCTGTCCTATCCATTAGACAATGGACGTTTATCATTCCAATTTTTTTTTCTGTATTTTCACCTCTCTTGTTCGTAAAAAAAAAAAAAAAAATTATAATAATAATAATAATAATAATGTGAGAATTCCGAAAAGTTAAATAAATACGAGGTCATGGCCACAAGTGAAGTACAAAAGATGATGAAACAAAGCAAATAGTCCGGGAAGATTGACAAAAATGAGCAAGTATTGATAGACTTATAATGTGGCAGAATTAGCTCTCTAATTCACTCCTTATCCAATCCTGTGAACATACTAATGCTTCAATTGTAGCTGGTTTCAGTGAGCTCCAATCTCGATCAAGCACTTTTCTTCCAGTTTTGAATGCAGAATCTGATGCAACTTTTGACATGGGTATTCCCAACACGTTACGAGCCATCATGGACAAAATTGGATATCTAGGAGTATGAACTTTCCACCAGTTCAACACATTGAAATCAACATTACGAGGAAACAAAGGTTCCTCAAGGTACTTGTCCAAATCTGATTTACTACCTTCACTCTGGGAAGATTCATGAAGAAATTTGTCAAAACCCATTAACCTGTCCCTTCCATCCTTCCCAGAACCAGGCAAAGAGCCAGAACTACTACCAACTTGCCATGCAAGACCTTGATCAATTGAAGCTAATGGCGAGCAGATCGAATGTTCGTTGTAAAGTGCCTTTACACAGTTCAGAACATCATCAATCCTCTGTAGAGCAACAACGCCATATATTTGTGGATAATAATATTCTACTAGTTTCATTTTGAACCGAGGATCTAACATGGCAGAAACTGCTAGAGTCAATCCAGATTTATCCCAATATTCTTCAAACTTGGTTCGCATCTTGAATGCCAAGGCCTTGATATAGTCATCTGAATTCTTGGACCATTCCATCAACTGCAAGTGTACATCACAGAGCTCAGGGAAAAAAATATTTGCAGTTGGGAAGTTGGTCTTCGTTAAAACATTAGTCACTTCAAAAAGAGACTTCAGATAGCCAGTAATGGCACAAGTTCTACCCCATTCTTCTTCAGTTGGGCATGCTGTGTAGCCAACGTCACTTTCCCGCAAAAGGGAAAATGCTTCTCGATATTCTATAGCTGCTCCAAGCATCACATAAGTTGAATTCCACTGAGATGGATTGTCCACAGACAGACCTTTTTGGCTCTGAACTTTAACTTGTTCAGCCATCTCATTAAACTTAGCTTGTACTTCTCGAGACTGTTTAATATATTGAATACTGTCACGAATTTTAGGGAGAATGCTGCATAATGCTTCCAAAGCATCTTGAGCCATCAAATTGAGAAGATCTATTGCACAGCTGACATCAAATAATTGACCATTACAATAAAGAAACCTATTCTCTGATAGTCTGTCTCTAATTTGTAATGAGATATAGTCACTGGTAGAGGAACAATCAAATGTCATTGAAAATAACTTCCTATCAATATCCCAATCCATTAGACAAGTCATGATAGTTTCTGCATGCAAATCTTCAGTGTGAGAAGGATCAACAAACATGAAATTCAAAACCTTCTTATTTAACTGCCAGGACTCGTCAATGTAGTGGGCTGTGAGACACAGGTATGATGATTCCAAATGATCCGTGGCACTCCACATATCAGCACTGAGGCTGATTTTGCCAGGCAATTTATCCAATAACTCGTTCACTTTTTGTTTCTCTTTGACATATATCTCCAAACAATCAGTCTCAACTCTATTGCATGTTACAAGTTCGAACAAGGGATGCAGATTTTTCACAAATACTCTGAACCCAACATGCTCAACCATGGCCAATGGATAACCATGCAAGATGATCATACGTGCAAGATCAAATCGACTTCGTCGCTGATCAAAATTGTAACTCAAGGTATTATTTGTTTCATCTTTTACTTGCTCTGGATCAAATCTAATATTAACAAGATTCAGAGCATCATCCTTTTTCTGCCCCTGATCAACATAATTAGTGATAGCCAGTGTTGCTTCCTTTTTCTTTTCTCTAGCTGTAATAAATTGAGATATACCATGATTAGATCTTCTCTGACACCTAATTAAATGATTCCTCAAATGAGAAGTCCCACTGGTACTTGATCCACTGAGTTTCTTCTTACAATGCCTACATACAGCAACAAAGGTATCACCCTTTTTTATTCTATCAAAATCGTTCCACACAACGGATTTCAATCTGCTAGATTTTACTATAACTGCCTCCGACATATCCATTTCATCCGCCTGACTTTCCACCAAAAGCTGCATGTTAAACACATATAATTAGCAGGGATTCTCGATTTAAAAGATTTGAAAAGAAAGATCAAGACTATATATGATATAATTTGTTTCAATCTTTTTATATATATATCCGTGAATGTTCGGCCTTCTTATGCACACCTCTTCCAATCTCATGGACATCCACTTGATCCTACAATACTTGGGTACCAAAAAAAACTCGTAAAATACTAGAATTTGTAGGTGGCCACCATAGATTGAACCCAATTTATTTCATTCTTGACTAATTGGAAGTAAAACATGTTCATGCTGAAAGCGAAACAACAAAAGTAGACCTTATATCCAATCCCAGAATAGCTCAAACACCATAAAACCTAGAAGTTAGGATGACACTTTTAAACATCTACAGCCTCTCAACTGTAGAGTACAAAACCAAAAGAGATTACAGAAAAGAGAAGCAATCATCATAACAGTTCTATAACGTTCTTCACCAAAGTTATCTTTTTCAAACCGATACACAGGACCTTGAACAATAATAATGAAATCCCACTAGTCATCATCTTTAAGAAGAGAAAACTGCATGACATTCACAGAGATAACAGTTACCAACAAACTATTCCATCGGGCATTCCCAGACCATAATCAAACTCAACATGCAAAAACACCCATGAATTATTATAAGTTTCACGAGGATAAATTGATATCTTCACATTAACAAAAGAGCGAATACAATATGGAACTCTATGGTCATTCGTCGGGTATGAAACAAGACCCAGAAGTGATAAATATACCCCAGGATTAGCGGGTCGGTCCTTCATTGGAGTCAATTTTACGAGGAAAAACGAAATACAGGATCACCGGATTTGTATTGTGGAATTCCCGCCGGGACCCGCAACCAATCCGACCCGAATACATCAAAAACTGACCGGGTCGACAGACCGATTCAAAACCTACGGATCTCGGATAGATATACAAATAATGGACAACACTCCGAGTCGGACCCGGAGCAAGAGTTAGGGTTCCGCTCCATCAAATTATAAAAAACTAATTTTTAAAGAATAATCAATTTGAAGGAGAAGAAACGGAGCGAGAGAAAATTGAGAAGAAAGTTTCGGAGCATACAGTGAATGGATAGCCTCGACTGGTCTGGGCAAAGCTTTTCCGGCGACGGAGGAGGAACGGCGGTCAATATGATTTGCCGGCGCGAAAATGGGAGAGTGAGGAGGAAGAGAGGGAAAAGTGGCGGTGTGTACCGTCCAACATCGACAAGGGAAGCGATTGATTGTGAAGCGAAGAGAGAACGCGCGCAAAGGAGGACAGAGTAACGAAGCAATATTTACAAAAGTACAATTATACCCTTGCCGTTTCAGCCAATTTGAGAGAATATCAATTTATACCTTAAATTATAGTTGCTAGTGTAGTTGATAAAGGATAGTTGCAAATATTATAATACAAAATAACAAAATTTACATTTAGTTTTTGGAGATACCATTTGTAGAGGTCTATGAGTGATAGACCATATAATTGATGGTATTCTATCGATAAGATTGAATAAATTTTGTTATATTTGTAATTTGTTTAAATGTTGTTATATCTTAATTATTATTTTTAAAAGTGCTATTTGATGTAGGTACCTTCAATTTAAAATTAATTTTGTATTTAATATTTTACTTTTAAATGTAACTTTTCTATCATCAAATTTGGGTTTGAATGATTAAAATTATAGTTTACAATGACTCTAACTTTTTCAAAATCACTCCTAAACTTACCCTTAAACCATGAACTTATAAGGGTATAAATTTACACCCCTTTAGATACAATTCACAAATATCGTGTGTGACTTATAATTATTTCAAATAAATTCATAAACGGTCACAAGTGAATCAATTTAGACCATTTTATTAAGATTATCTTTGAAAATTGTTGATACGTAAATTTTACACGTATGTAAACTTTTTCGAATGCCGGGTTCACAAAATAGATGATTCTAATTGATACATAGACGATCTCCAAAGAGAATTCTAACTTATAGTATAATTTAATTTTCTTGCAAAAGCTTAGAAATTCAACTTTTGCCAAATGATGTTTATCCCAATGTAGCATGATGAAAGGTATAAACCGATACATTTGTAAAAGAAAAAAAAATAATATTAAGTTAATACAATTATTACATATGAGTTTTAATCTATACAATCCCAAAGTTTAGAAGAATAAATTATTTTTTTTATATATATATAAAAAAAGTGATTAAACCATGAAGTTTGTACAACACATATCTATTTAATTCTTATATTTCAATTTCTTACCATTAAACCTCTAACATCTAGGTGATTTCATTCAATCTAGCCCCTATAAGCTTTAAGTTCTGAATTTCACCCAATTATAACATATACTTGTAAATTTAACCACGATCATCTTTCAAATATCACTAATTTTTTAAAGCTTTTTTTAATGAAAACAAACTTTGTATAAAATTAGCTTGAATAATTAAAAATAACATTAAATAACTTCGTCAAAACTCTCAAAATTTAACTAAAAATATAGGTTTATTGTGTCATAATGTCATATATATTTTGTTGAAATTCTGCAAATTCTGCCAAAATGTTTTATAATTGATTGGACACGCTTGATTCACTAGCTTGTAATAACAATCAAATGAAATTAAAAATAATAAAAAAATAAAAAATAAAAAAAACTTCAAAAATGTAATTTGACAATTGAAAAGTTCATAATTAAAATTGATATCCCTTACCAATTTTTGTTCTTCTTCTTTCATTTAACTTTCCAATCTGTTTACTTGACAAGTGAGGGGAAACAAATACTTCAAAAAGATATATGTGAAAAATAATAACCAATTCATAGGCACAACTTACCAAACATCAAATACCTTTCCTTTGAAGAAGGAGAAGGTTTGAATCCATATGTTTTGGTTGACCTTTTAATTTTTATCAAATTTATTAGTGAAATAAATAAGACTTAACAAGTGAAATGATTTGAATTTGAGATAAATAATTTGTAAAATTTGAACGATAGTTGGAAAAAGTTAAAAGTTTAGTATCTATGATTTCAACATTCTCTTGAAGTATAGAGACAAAAGTTTGTAATTCAACCATCAAATTTTAAATACTTCTTGAACATTTTGTTATAAAAAATTCTAAAGTGTAAAAAATGATCCATTCATGTAGCATCAAGGATGTTTGGAATAACTTCAAAAGAATATATTCCTTTCTAGTTAAATCAAATTTTCTATATGCACCTTTGAAAAATTGGGTTTATCATAGCTTCTGGAATAATTTTAGATACTTTAACAAATCTTAATAAATAGAAAGATTTTTTTATAAAAAATAAAATAAAATAAAATAAAATAAAAACTTAATTAATTTAAATGCTATTTTTGAAGAAAATCTTTAAAATATGACGTAGTAAGAAAAATTACTTTTTAAGTGTGAGCCAAAAATTTTTAAAATATGACGTAGTGAGGGAAAGAGAACATATTTCTAATGAATATAATCATTTTTTCTAATAAAGTACAACCAAAATAATTTATTATTTAAAGTAATTTTAAAAAGGAGAATATGATATGTTTTTTTAAAAAAAAAAAAAAATAGTTAATAAAACTAAAAAGTCTTCCAATTAAACCCAAACTTTAATTTAGTTTGGTTCGTAAAAAGTTTTTTTACACTTGCATCAATGTTGACATTAGACTAATCTTTTTAATACTCAAATTCGGAAGAATATGTGTTTGGTCATAGAATTTTTAAAAAGATAATTGCATTAGATAGTATTTTTAGAGATAATAATTAAGTGTACAACAACATTTTAAAAAAATTACAAATATAACAAAATCTATCGATGATAGACTCTGTCACGGATAGACTTCTATCAGTAATAGACTTTAAAATAAAAATTTTAATTTTACTATATTTACAATTTAGCTTTAGCAAGTTAGAATAAATTTAAAAGTGATTTTATGTAGATTAATAAATAAGTGTTTTTACAAACAACCAAAGTGATTAATTAAGATTCTCATATAATCACTTTTTACACTCTCAAAATAATTCAATTTAAGGAGGAAAAAAAAAAACTACCAAATGGCAGAACTTTTTCCATATATAAAAATATATATATTCCCTCCTTTTTAATTATTTTGTTTGAAGATTGAATAAACCTGTGGTTGTACGTAAGAAATGGGGTTGGGATTTGGATCATATTCTCCAACCTTTTCTTTGCCATTATTTTCAATGTCTTCGTTTTACATTTCTTGTTGAAAGAGAGAATTAAGAAGAAAAATAAAGGAGCTAACTTTTGTAAGGGACAAAAACAAATTTTACAGATATTCTTTGCTTGGATTCCATTTTTTCCAATTTTCCTTCCTTACATTTCCCCCCATAAATTACACCTTTGTTCTCTACTTTCCTTCTATCACTTCATCATTATAAGTTGGAAATATAATAATATTTTGCTTTTTACCTCCTAAAAGGTTCGTTTTCAAAATGGGGTTTTTGGAAAGAGCCACCGTTCACTTTTTGCATGCAGCAATCGGGTACGTACCCACTTTCTGTATCTTTCATCATCCAATAATAATAATAATAATAATAATAATAATAATAATAATCTTATCATTTTCTATATATATATATATTTTTTTTTCTGAAAGTTATATATAAGTTTTAACTGATTATTAACAATATTTGCTTATTAATTTTTCTTTTGTTTTACTTCACCTGCAGATCGGCTATTGTGCTTCTCTATCCACTGTATAACATTCTCTCTCTTTTTCTCTCTCTCTCTCTCCAAAAGGGGTGGAGCCAAAATTTTATTATTTTTTTTTTTTTAAAAAAAAATTGACCTCTAATTAGTCGTAAATAAAAGAAAAGTTAAAAAAATAATATGACTTAACGAATTTTAGTTAGTTTTCTATTTTGAAATTTTTATGTTTTTGTTTTTTTCCTTATGGCTTTCACCAAACTAATAATAAAAATAAAATAAAATGAAAGTTTTTGAAAGCTTATTCTTAGTTTCTTGTTTTAAGCATTTTTTTTTAGTACTCACATGGGAAGAAACAGGTATGAATCGAAGATGGCAATGGAGAAACCTTCATCTCGAGAACATCAGCAATGGCTGACATATTGGGTTTTGCTTTCATTTCTCACCCTATTCGAGCTTTATTTCTCTGCCATCATTTCATGGTATGTAACTTCAAATATATAATAATTGTGAGATCTCTTCCTCCTTCCAATGCGAGATTTTCTGTTTTTAAAATTTAATAATGTTTCATTTCAAAACTAATTGACCATAGGAGAACTAACCCAATATGATCATCAACTTGTCTCCTCAAGATGATGTTATCTTTTTTTTTTATGGAGTTCTCTCCCAAAACTCATAATTGGCTCGAAAAAACGAGATAAGTAACTCATATATCTTATAGAAATTATACAAATTAGTCTCTTATTATTAGATGATATATATAATATTGAATTTGCGTTCACCCATTAACTTAAGTTTTTTAGTCAATTGCTCTCTTATCTATTAAATATGAGATGTTCGACATATTTAGTTTGTCATACCGGTTTATGATCGTTGCTCTCATATTAAAAAGCTCCAATACCATTCAATGACTGAAAAATTGAATAAAATTGTTGTAGGATTCCACTTTGGGCTTATATAAAGTTGGTGTTTTGCTTGTGGTTGGTGCTACCAAGCTTCAAGGGTGCAGCTTATGTTTTTGAGAATATTGCAACGAAGTACATCACGATTGTTGAAGAAAAACCCGAATATGATTTCGTGGAGGAGAAGAAAGGAAAGGAAGAGGACGTAAAGAAAGAGGAGGACGAAGACAAAGATGACGAGGAGGACGAAGACGAGGACGAGGATGAGGACGAGAATGCAGGCGAAGAAAAGAAAGTCTTCCGTGCTTGGAAATTGGTGGATGATTACATTGAAAAAAATGGAGCTGATTCTTTAGAAAAGATTGTCAAAGCTGGTTTACAAAGTAACATGAAACATAAAACATAGTCCATATAATCTCTTTAGTTTCTTCATCTTTCTCTCTTTTGGACTCAACAGATGATTATTAAACAAATTTTGCAGGCAACTGAGGCAACTTCACAAGCAGAAGGCAACATGAGAGGAGGAGCAAAAATAATTAGAACATTTGCAATAACGTATATATATGCAAGATGATACGTATGCAAAAGAATTAATGTATGAAATATTGATTTTATAACCCTCTTAATATATACTTTGTCAAATTAGCTTAAATTTCAATCCTTTTCCCTTGTGTATATGTATGCATTGAAACTTTGATTATCCTTGGTAGTAAAGTATTTATACTATATATCAATTTGTACATATGTATACACCTATCTAGAGAGGTCAGGGAAACATGTCACTATAGATGAAAAGTCATTGAATAATAATAATAATTTAAATATTAGCCCTAATTAAGTACCTACATATACAAATTATGGAGGACTACAAAAGAAACAACTTATAATCGCTATTTTCACCTATTTGGTTTCTTTGTTTCTGTTATCTACATTAAATTTTACAAATGTTTTCAACATCAAGTCAATATTTGAAAACTAGAACGTTATATCTAAGTAATGATTATCTTTTACTTTAGAACGTTCACTTTATGTGATCTAGCTTGAGGCACCGGTGGATATTCAAACACCATATCAAACACAGTTGGAGAATATCATGGTAATTACATATAATGTGTTAGCTACATTAACTTAACTTAGCCCTCAAGGAAATAAATATAACTATGTTCTCAGGCATTCATTAGAGGAACTAGTGAACAGTTATATAAAACAAGACGTTTTTAAACGGTGAATCTTAACACTTGTCTAATTTTGTCGCCTACGAAAGATCTTGTGGTGGAAATTTCATCTAAAATTTACAATAAGAAACAAGACCAAAACTCGTAGCAGCGCGATGTATATCCCAGTAGTGTGATTAGTTTCCGTTCAAGACAACATACCTCCACGTACCGAAGAACTCGCTTGGTGAATGATATGTCATCTTGAAGTTACAACAACTCTCTCATGTCAGTAGTTACAAAGATGAGAAGATTGCATCATAGAATAGAGCTATTGTTCCTTCCTGTTATGCAGATAAGATCATTTGGTTAATTATATCAGCATAATATGATCAGTAGATTAGAATTAGATTTAGCAAATAAATACAGGACATGAAGAAGTACTATACTTACTTTTAAAAACTGTATACTTTAGTTGACTTCTTCTGAGATCCTCCCAGGTTAACACTATGAACTAATCCAGCAGTGGGAATTGTTGAATAAGTAGGCTTAGTATTATCTAGATCCATACTCTGACTTGGTTTCAGGATGTGTTTTGCTCCTGCTGTTAACTTGATGGGGCCTGATCTTGCCATACATTCAACCTTAGGAGCTTCATTATTGTTGGTAGAAATCACTATTTCATCAGTAGTTGGAGTCATATTTGGGATATTGCCTACTGAATTAACAGTTGTGTCCCAGTTAGCATGGATTTTCGCCGTACCCGAGTAAGATTGCAGGTGATCATCACTGAATTTTCCTCTTGTCCACTCTGGCACAACACCAGAATTGTTCATCTCTAAACTCGATACTCTTTGACGCTTCCTTGAATCAACCAGCTCTCCAGCCGGTTGTGTTTTACTTGAAAAATCAGAGTTCTTGACACTCAAAGTGTTGAACTTCAATCTGTCCTCGGAGCTTATTCTAATTTCACGGCCTGCGTTCGCAATTGGCGATTGAAGTACTAGTGGAGCAACAGGAATTGGTTGAAAAAAAGACGTCGAGCCAGGTATTTGATTCTTCATCTGTAAGTGAGAATATGGCATCGTACTGCAAGGATAAGCAGATTCAAGCCGGTGATGCATGGAAGATGGGCTAATGAGAACATCTGAGCCAGAAGGAATACATGGACAATAGTATCCATTTATGTCAGCGAGTTTAGAATTTGCGATTGGCGCTTCTTCCCGTTGGTGATCGTGTAACATCCATGGGGGAAAGCTCTTAGAAGTATGAGACCAAGGGAGCTGGACATGATTTTCATCATCTGGCCGCAAGAAAGGGAAGTTGAAGGTTCCTAATTTTGGTGGATGTAGATTCTGGTTGAAGCCAAGTTCAAAAGAATTTTCATATCTATTTGGACACGTGTGGTGAGAAGTAGAAAATGCTGATAGATGTGAACCAAACCTTTGTGTTTCCGGACCAGAAATAAAGGGTGCTTGAAAGTTTCGTAGCATATTAAAGGTGTCGGTCGACAAGGGAGAAAAAGCATGGACGTTATTGTTGAACCTTTCATTTAAGTTGATGACAGAGTCAGGTCTTTGATACATTATACTGCTTTTTCGATTGAGGCGCGGATGAGGGTACCTAACTTGAGAAGCATTTCCCAATAAATTGCTTTGTGCCATTTGATTGCCATGAAAGGCTGCAGGATGATAAAACAAGGTTTCTCCTTGTGATGGATGATGAAACTCCCTATCTTGCAGAAAGTTTCTTTTTCTCATGTGAGTCTCTTGGATAGGATTGGTCAGGCAGTTCCCAATTAAGGTTGAGTTCTTCCAAAAGTTTATAACTTCAGGTTCTTGAACTTCTTGCCCATTTCCACCAACAGCTACATCTTTGCCCATCAACCGCATCGTTTGTCGACTGGGATTCGCACACATGCTACTTGAATTTTCAGGATAAAACTGTGTACTTACATTTTTGTTCTGCAGCTTCCCATAGTACCTACATCTATTAAACGGAGAATCCATCAAGTTTGTGCGAAAAAACCTTCCAGATTCAATTTCCCTTTCTGAATTCATCAGTCTAATATCAGCTGTTTCCGAAGTTCCAGGCTCGGGGACGTCGAAACCAGCTGGCAAAAATCGATTTTGATTTTCTTGCATATGACTATGCAGTGGAAATAGAGTCAACTGGTTTCCTGTAAGTTCTGTGTCAACAAGGAGCTTTTCATTGTCTACAAAATAATCCCTGCTCCTTGGCAGGACGAGACTGCATGTCGGCATCCTGTTAGAACATGCTATAATGTTACCGGCGTCATTCATTTGATCAAACCTATTAACCACACCTGAATTTAGCTGTATCAGTTCACCCTTTGAGTTCAATGGCAGGCAGAAAAATCCATCATTTACGCCCTTCTCTTTGTAGGCAACCGCACTTTGCTCCCCGTTCAGAAATGGAAATCTAGTGTCTTTAGCAGAAGATTCAGCCAGATTAAATCTAGTAACAGGATTTTCACTTAAAGACGAAGAAGGCACTCTGCTAGTAATTGAGCCTAAGGCAGCTACTCCATTGAAAGAATTCATCAAATGATCAACTGATTTTCCATAGATAGAATGAGCTCGTGGGACGGAATTTAAACCACATTGAGTTCTTACATGGCCATATTGCCTTTCTTCTTGTGCGGCTAATAGAGCAGGAATAGCAGAATGTACTGGTGGCAGTTTCTGAGGTGCATCTACATAGACATGGTCAAACAAATGCAAATCATTTTGATCATGAGGAATATCCCGATTTGCTGATATCAACTTCTCAGTCGAATGTTTCGCATTGTCCCAACTTTGAGCATTGACCTGATTATGAAAATTAGGCAACTGAATCTTTCCTTTCACATGTTGACTATCGACTTCGTGTCGGGTGCTAAAGCAAACAACACCATCATTTACATTCGCCTCCATTGAAGCAACTCCTTTATTACTTTCACCTGAATTAGTGCTTACTTCTGTGGCTTGAAATGGATTGCCAACATTTTGTTCAAAGGTATCAGAAAAGTCTCTATTGCTTGGATCATCCTTATCCAAGAAGCTAACACGCCTATCGGGCTTTTGACCACCATTGTTGATCACTTGATTATTGCTGCCTCTTAAATTGATGGATGAAGAGTTTGTTTCAGAAATTGCTTTTACACTATGCTTCAAAATGCTCTTAAGTGGAGGCATTGGCCTCTGTTGCTTGGGAACTACATTGGATTTTTTAGCTAGTTTTTGCTTTTTTTGTCTAGACAAGCGTTTAAAACATGGTTTCTTACAAAGAGTAGAAACATCCTTGTGATTTCTGATCTCTCCCTTCTTGCAAAGTTGCCCATGACCAAAATCCTATAACCAATAGAAAATTTTTCAGAAACTAATTATAATTAAAATCTTAGAAGTAAATACAAAGAGTACAAGCTTTCCTTTCATATTCCATCAGAGGACTTATTTGAATTGACGTTTTAAGCACTAAGAAATTATGTTTAAGCACTTTGAATGTAAATCCAAACAAACCCCAACTTAACATTTTGATGGATGTTAAAAGTGAACCATCAAAACATATAAATGTGTGTTTCTCACATAAATAAATAAAGGTTGAAACTAGTTTATAAAGCATCATTATAAAGAAAGCAAAGGGAACTCATCAAATCAGTGGACATGGAAACTATTGGCTTTAATACTAAACTTGAAAATGATTTTGTTATATTTCTAGATCTATTTCATGAAATGTAAGAAGAAACAAGAAGCTGATCAACTTTAATCTCTAAGAATAAGAATATAATCATACAATAGGAAAATTTTTTGCTCAAGTTATGTGCTCCAATGGCAAAGAACATTCATTCTCATTTTTCAAAACTAGCTATATATGCACTAAAGCCTGTGATGTATTTCTCATTTTCACCATCATTTCTGTGGTAAATAATAACCTGTAGTAGCTTTTACACAATCTAATAATTCCTAGCTAGAAGAAGAAGAAAAACATAGGCAAACCAAAATATTATTGCTTAAAAGAGACTTTCCAGAACCTAACCAAACTAAATGTAAATATGCAAATATTTCAGTTCAGTTGATTAAGTTCATCTTTTATTGAACTAACCTATATTACATAATGCATCATTTTGAGCGAGAAAATTATAACTCCAAAGCTGGTTAACTAAGGAGGCTATGTGTTAGTACTGGATTATATAAGGTTATCAATTTTATTTGAGAGGGGAAAAAAATATGAAGAAGAAGAAATTATAGTGGGCTATTGCAGCCTCAACCCTCTATCTTGAACACATAAAATTTCAAATCCTATCATAAATTATGGTCTATTAGCTATATAGTAGGAGAAAATATTGTCACTAATTTGGTCGTTAATACATAATAATGATATCAGTTAATCTATCTAGCAATCTTCACCCACAAAACCTCATTATATATTCTTCCATTCTCAATGGTCAAACACTTGCATCTTTTAAAACAATAAGACAAAAAGCATAATTAACAAATAAGACAATTTGTTAAAGGACAAAGACAAAGTCTACTCATAAATAAGGGAGGGCCCTTAAATTAATTAACAACAAAATAATGAAATGCACTATCCTAAAAGAGATTACCCTTTCAACTCTGTCTTTCATCCACAACATTCCATTGTCTTCATGCCCTCTACTAATTAATCAGCAGAAAAGCATCATAAAATAGCTCAAAAACTGTTGACATTCATGTTCTATTCTTCAAAAAAAAAAAGACTTATAAACTCTCATTTCATAAAGATTGTTGGAGAAGAAGAATTAGATCCAACTTTTGGAGTTCAGTACTTGATCATTGAAGCAAAACTCAAGCATAACTTATAAAATATTCCTCATATGATAATGAGTTACAAAATGTTAGTGGGTAGCAAAATTGGTCAAAAAGTTGTCAAAATCCCAAGTACCTGAAAATGGAGATGATAATCAAACAAAACCCACTTCAACAAACTCAAGTATTTTATTCCAACCCTAGACCCTAAACCCTAAACTTGTTAGATCAAAAACAATCATCTCTACTGCTACTACAATCCACCAAGATCATTTTTCAAGTGAGAAATTATAATTATATCAATACGAAGCGAGTTAAAAACAGCATCATTAACCTAGGATAAATTTGTTAAACAAAGGACAAAAACTCTTCCACCAAATAAAGTCACTCACTGGCAAGACCGTACTCTTGCAGCTGGAGCACTATGAATGAATACACACATACATACATATATAATCACCTCAAATGAAGCCTTCACAAACGATACAAACTCGTCTTGTAGTGTTTTTTATTTTTTGCCAATTGTGAATCAGCCTATTTCCGCGCCCTTAATTACACAAAAACAAGTACTATTCTCTCTTTTTCTCTCTCTTTCACTGCCTCTCTTTTTCTCTCCAACGTAATGCAGTCTTTTCACCAGCTTTTTCCAGCAGTAATTATGAGCAGAAAGAGAAAGGAGCTACCAAGAACAAAAAACCCCCAATTTGAGAGAGAATATTTGCAGTCTATTAAAATCTACCTCTAAAAATAATTAATTAAAATTAAAAAATAAAAAATAAAAAATAAATTGCATATATACATACCTTATTCTTTTTCTTCTTCTTCTTCTTCTTTTTCTTGAGAAGAATTGAGGGTTGTTCCATTGTTGTAGTGATTCTAGTGTTGATTGTCTGGATTGTGGAGACAAGACTTGTAGCCAACGATGTCGTTTTGTGGTTGTTGTTGTTGTTGTTGTGAATAATTTGTTTCTCAACGGCTTTTTCTTCTTCTCCTTCACAATCATTAACAATAATCATTGTTTCTACTGGCGGAGCCACTGCAAAGATTTCGGCAATTGATCTCTTTTTTGGCGTTCTTGATTTTCCCTTCAAATTAAAACTTCCTCCTCCTCCTCCTCCTCCTCCTCCTCCTTTGTTCTTTCTCCTCATTTCTTTACTTGTTTGAGCGTTTAAACAACTATCAATATGTGCATTCACCGCGTTCACCGTAGCTGCAACAAAAACCCCACAAACCGGACAAATCTTCTGCATTTTAATTTTCTCTATAATTACTTCTTTTTCTTCTTCTTCTTCTTCTTCTTCTTCTTCACTAACTCTTTCCTCTTTAAACCACGACCACCAACGAAATTTCTTCACATCCATTGGTGGAAGCAAAGCTTCTGCCATTTCTTTCTTCACTTTCTCACTAAATGGCCAGCTAATTCTCGTTAAATCCGTGCTTCTCTTATTCAAAGCATACTCTCTACCCAAAAGAAGGAAAAACAAAAAAAAAACAAAAAACAAAAAAAACAAAGCATAATGAACTTCAATTTCTTTTTAAAAAAAAAAAAAAAAAGACATGGCTCAATAAATAAGACATCGTATACTTACCGGATGCAGAAAGCGGAGGTGGGAACGGCCATGAGAGACGACCCAAGTGGAAAAAATTGAATTTTGGGAAATGGGTTGTGGTTGAAATTGGGAAATGGTGTGAAATTGAGAGGAGAAGAGACAGGGAGACAGAGAAGCAGAGGAAGAAGATGATGAAGTATGGTGTGAAGTGTGAAGAGATTTCTGTGTGGCGGTGAGAGAGAGAAGTAGTAATGGTGAAAGGGAGAGAAATGAGAGAATTAAGTGAGCTTTTTTTTTTTTTTTTCTTTTTTTCTTTTTCGGGGTTACTTTTATACATTAATAATAAATTATTAATAATAATGTTTTTCCCGCTCGAACAGAAAGAGAAAGAGAGAGATATATTTGTGCTTTTCCCTTAAAACTTTATGACTGACAGCGACGTATGAGAGCGCAAGCCTACGCCTACAAAACAGTGTTACCATCAAAACCATTTCCCTCCTTTCCCTTTCTTTTTTTCCTTATATAAAATATTTTTATTCAGTGATAGCATATTTATATGTCATATACTCGACCATAATTTATATTCTTAAAGTTAATAGTGTATTTATACTTAAAAATATGGATATCAACGTAAATATCCCAACCTCTATTTTATGGATATTTAGATGGAAATATGGTGCTTATTTTTCTCATATTTCATGAAATTTCTTACCACGTAACCAAAATATTCACGAACACATGCAAATGTTGACATGCCAATAAAAATTTTAATCAATTTAAACTATCTTGAAGTGATTTATGAATATTTTTACTTATTTTATGATAAATGAATCACATAGTAAAAGTAATTATGACATAATTTTTTCTAAATAAGTGAGAATATATGCATGCAATGGTAAAAAAGAACTACTTATATTAATAAAAAGTCCTAATGTTTCCTAAATTTTTTTTTTTTTAGTAATCTCTATATTTCAAAGAAAGAATTATACAGTGTGTGAAAATTATGTGTCTATAATGTTGGGTTTAAATGTTGTTAATTTAGATTAAGGGAAGCTGTAGGTATAAAGGTTTCTCGCTTTTTTTTTTTTTTTTTAAGAGAAGAAAATTTTATACGAAAAAAGAAAAAAGAGAGAAGAAAAATCCTGAAATTTATTATGAAAGAAATAATTTATCCACAAAATTATAATATTCATTATTAACGTAATCACTCACCTCAAAGGATTCTCCCACCCTAAAATTTATTCTTCTCCATTATCCATATCCCTAGTTGCCTTTTTGGAACAAAGATGATGCTATGTATTGTATCCCTACCTATCCCCCTCACGCGCCTGTTTATCTTACCCACTCCACGCGCCGCCCTCTCCGGCCACCCTTTGGCCGCACTAAGTTTTCTTTTATTCGTTAGAGGGAGAGAGAAAAAAAAACTTATAGTATCAACTTTCTTGATTCTCAGGATCTTAATTTTTTTTTTTAATACAAGTCCCAAAATATGTCGTAGCTTAAAAATCACTTCTAGTTTTTAAATTTTTTTTTTTTAAAAAAAAAACAATTTAATTCCTCAACTTTGATTTGATTTAGTTCTTGTACTTTCAATTTAATAACAGTTCACCTACTAAACTTTATTATATAACAACTTAGTTCTTATACTTTACAGTTTGTAACAATTTAGTCCCCATTATACAAATTAGTGTTGAAATTTAATAAATTTTCTTACATAAATAAACCGATAAAAATAATTAGAGACTCGATACTTTTACAAAATACATAGTCTACATCATAAAATAATAAAACTTGACAACTAATTTTGATGATTTTTTCTAAGTTAGGGACTAAATTGTTACAAATTTAAAAATACATGAACTAAATTGTTACATATTAAAATTAAGAGACTAAATTATTGCAAAATTAGAATTACAATGACTAAATCGTTATAAACTAAAGTTTATAAGAACCAAATTGTTACTTCCATGGAAGTACAAGTACGAAAAGTGTTTTTTAATCTAATTTTTATCATTTAAAATTTTTGTTGAAAAGTATATTTTTTTCATGTGATTTTAATAAATTATCAAACGCACACATGTACACGAACATATAACCATTACAAATAGGATAAGATCTCAAAGAAAAATTAAATTAAAGTTAAGTTTGATTAAAATATGAGTTTAGCAATGTTATTCAGAAGTTATTTGTGTATTAAATTATTAACTTAAATTTGTGAAACAAATAATATTAATGAAATTAATGAGTTTATGGACGATTTTTACATTGCTTTTTTATTTTTATTTTTTTTTAAAAAAAAAGAACGGTGATTGAAAATTAGTAGAAATTGAATAAAGAATATAAGATGCAAAATTTAAATAGTCTGAGACCAAAATTTGATGAAGTTGAAAATTCGTGATAAAAATTGTTATCACAATGTATTAATGCATTAAGTTTAGAGGTAAAAATGATTTTTTCCTTTCTATATTTATTATGAGACGAAAGTTCCAACTTTCAAAATATAAGAAAAATTACTAATATTTTTAAGTCGTTGATTTCATCTGGATTTAATTTTAAGTTGAATGATTTAGTTAAATTTTAAATTATTTATTTATAAAATCTGCGTTACTCAAAATTTCAAACTTAGTCAAGAGTTATATGATTAAGATAGTTGAATTATTCTCAGTTTCACACTATTAAACTCTCATGTTAGAAACAAAAGATAGCATATAATTACAAATTATTTTATGTTAATTTGATTGCTATTTGAATTCAAATTAACATAAATTACGTTTAAATTAACTTAGAAAAAAATATTTTTCAAAAATTCATTTTTATTTAAACTCTTTTGATAAAAATAGTTTAAAATAAACTTCAAAAGCTATTTACAATGACGACTTATTATTTAAATTAACCACTTAAAAATGTATTTCAAACACACCATTAAATCGTAACAAGAATTTATTACCAATTCTTTCACACAGCCCTACAAAAAGCTTCCAAAAGAATAAGAAACATTATTATTGCTTAAACATTAAACTTACCAACCTCTACTGCTCCATTATTTGCATGTACATTTTTTTTTTTACTGCACCCCCAAGTAAAAACTCAAACCCCTTCAAAATGGGGTTTGATGTAATTATTATGTAAGAAGAGAAGATGGGATGGAAATGGAAGGAGATGGTCCCATATATGAAAGTGAAGTTTTTATTTATTTATTATTTTAATGGGGTAAGCTAAGAATGAGCTTTCAAATAGTGTAGTTTTGGCCATACAACAGTAAATTCTATTATTTCTTATATTGTAATTTCTGGTAGGCAAAGAATAACAACAATGACACAAAACCATCATGATTATGACATCTTACCCACTCCCCTTTTTTCTTCTTACTTCTCTTTCTTCTCATTTTAGGGAAGAAAGAAGAAGAAGAAGATGATGATAGCCATTGAATTTTAAATTATTTTGCTTTTCTTTTATTCACCATTTTCCACTCTTTTTAATTTGCTAAACAGAGTAATAATTAAGTTTTAATAATGTTTCATCACAATTAATTATCTCTTTCTCTATAATGTTAATGTTTTTATCTCAATATAATGACTTTTCTGCAAACCCATAAAACCCTCATCTTCATCCCCAAACATTATTGATCAATATTAGAGCTTATATTATATTGTTTAATTAAAATAGTAGTTTTTGTAATAATCATAATTAATGTGTTGATTCACATCTGTTTCATTATTTAAAAGAAAAAACTTTAAAATGGCATGACATCATTATCCCAACCAGTAGATAAGTTTAATATTGTCACTTGCATGGTCATTTCATTTAAAAATCAAAAGCATAAGCTTTTACACACTTCATAAAAATAAATAAATAAATAAAAACTTTGTTAGGTTAAAACTGCATTTTAATCTTGTGCTTTTGAATCCTTTATGTCAATTTGTTTTCAGCTCTATTATTCTATTAAATAGATTTTGTTATAATTGTTGTTCCTATGTATCTTTTTTTAGTCGGATTAAAATTTGAATGTTTTGATGACATTTGGAAGGATTAGTGTGTTGGGTTGGTTTGAAAAAATAAATTTAAGTTTTTTTTTTTTTTTTTATAACAAAATATTGGAGGATGAGATCTGTACATGCACCGGAATATCTCAAAACATCCTTAACACCATCATTATACCCTCAACCAAAAGTGAATGTACTAATCACAAAGAATAAACTAGCGAGCTTCTCAGAAAAAATAAATTTAATTTTTTGAAGACTTTATTTTGATGAAAAGGCAAACCATTTATATTAAACGTTGATTCCACTTTAAATTATTGCATTTTTTTTAAGTACAATAATTGCAAGGATGAGGGATCAAATCTCTTACTTCTAGGAAAGGTCAGGCTAATTAATTATCATTGAGTTAAGTTAATTTTGACTTTGAAATATCCAACTAATAATTAATGATTGAAATTTCTTACTATTTTTGAAACGTATGAACAAAGTACTCATGAATGATTGGACGAATATTGTTAATAACTAGTCACAAATGTTGTGGTTGATAATAAAAACTTTAGAAAATACGAAATCAAAAAAATAAAATGACTAACAATATAAGGGAGGATGAAAATTGGGGTGGGTGGGGGTCCTTGAAATAGTTCCATTTTCCATTTTTAAGTAACTATTAAATGCTTTGGGTATACCCAAAAGGGACATTAGCCCTTTGATATATGTAGGGCAAGGTCATGTGCCCACTGAGCATATACATAAATGTTTTTGAAGGGGATGTGAGAATTTTGAACCCAACATTTTGTTGCTTTCCCTAGCTTGGAATATTCAACCACCACCATATCTTTAAACCACATATTCAAAAGAAAAAAGGAAGGGAAAAAAAAAATGATAACATCTCAGTACATCTGTAAAATATTATTGTTATAGTACTCTCTTCAATTCTCTTAATAAATGTACTTTTTAACCTTAACTACAACTAGAATTCTCAATTGAAATATGTTTACAATGACCCATTTTGATGTGTATTTAAAATTAAAAAAAAAAAATCTAAAAAATATTTTTTTATTATTTAAAACTTTAGTCTAGATAACAAAACAAGAAATTTGGAGAATGTAGATGAGAGTATTTATAGATTTAATTTTTAAAAACAAAAAACCAAAAGATAAATATATAGTTTCCAAACTGAGTATTCAAATTTAGCGCCATGTAACTAAACCAGCTAAAGGCATATGCTATAAAACCAAAAAGTTAAAATTTCCAACAAAATTTCCACCTTCTTTATTGTTATATACATATATATCACTTTCATACATATGGAGTAGACTATATTGAGACAAATATAAAAACTTAAAAATGAAAGTACAGGGTAAACAAAATTGAAATATTTAAGGGTTGTGAGAGATCCCTATCTTCTAAATATTATTTAGAATTACAATATTCATGCTATGTCATTATATTATTATTTATTCTCTAATTATTTTCTGTGCCTACAAAAATAATTATAGTTTTTAATTTTGTTCTCTATTAAATTATCACAGAATTTTAGACAGTGATTTTAATTGTTTGTGAACTACTAACCTATTTTAACGTAGATGAATTTCTAACTTTAGCGCTTTTTTTTTATGATTTAATAGTATACTTTGGTTGTTAACATTAAATTAATTAGTGTATTAGTAATGTGTTTATTCTATTGTAAGGCAAGGAATAATCAATTGTAGAACGGTAATATAAAAAGCTTTTGAATTATGCATAAATAATGGCTTTAAATAAAGAATTCTATCAAATAATTATGTTGAGATTTTTTAATACACAAAGGATAAAATGATTTTTTTTTTTTTTTTTTATAATATGAAAAGTTAGAATCATCTGATATATTTAGCTTAAAATAATATATTTGTACACACATATAAATGTACTAAACCCATTTTACAATTATCTTAATTTGTAATAATACAACGTTGTTTGACATATATTATTATTATTATTTTAACAACTTTATTTTAATCTGGCCTTCAATTGGTCAATTGAAAATATCAATCTTAAGATTTGAAAGATTGATAGTTTGAATTTTTTTGGTTTAATTAAAAGGGGAAAATGACTTCAATTTGTCAAATGTCCAAAATCTCCAAAAGGAAGATTTGGACATTTTTCACTTTTTGAAGAATGATTCGACGTTATCGAGATTTGAGAATCCATTGATGGCCATAAAATATTTTATTATTATCATTCAAAGGAAACTATTTACATTACAACGTTAATTAATCACATCATGTGTTTGTTTCTCATCTTCATCATCACCACCATGCATAAGCCACATATTATATTATATGTATTATAATTGTCCACGTGTGAAAATCCATGCATGTACATATGATGGTGGACACATGCATGTCCATGTCATGATGATAATTTAATGATGGGGAGCATTTTGGCCTTAGGGCATGGGAAAAATTCAATCATGGCCCCAATTGCCAAAGAAAAATATTCTTAGTATTATAAAGATTTATCTAATTATCCAACCATAATTTGTTAATATATATATATATATATGTGTATGATTTTGACCATCTATTTATCATCATATATTACAATGAAACTTTTGTCTCTCAACATAATCTAATCTCAATATATATTCTTATGGTTTTAAAATGTTTATTTTGATTGTGTATGTCTGATATGCTTTAGATTTATTGGACTCATATTAATTTGAGTTTTAGTTTTAATATAAACTTTGTTTCCTAATATTAGTAGGAAGAAAGAAAAATTTCATGTTGATATTTTCTATTTAGTCAATTACATTAGTGGATGGTATCATAGTTTAAAGTTTGAATTAAAAAACAAAGAGAATTTTTTTCTAGATAGAGTAAATCAAATTTAATGACTTTTAATTTCTAAGAAAACAAAAATAAACAAATAAGGACAATTTGTAAGGTTCTGCCAAATTTGAGAGACAAAATTAAAGTAAGGTAGTTAGAAACTAAATTAAAATTTTATTTGTCAAAATTGTCAGAGGCCAAATTCGTAAAGTATCACATGGAAACAAAGTATTGTCACCAAATTAATTTATTAAGAGTTAAATACGAAACTAATTTTCAGATTTATTCCAAGCTAAATAGATACTAAAAAATATTGTGAAGCTTAAAGAAAGTAGATTAGCACTTTAAAAGCAATGAGTGGGATTTGACCCTTGGATTTGGAGAGAGTTGGGAGATACATAATTAAGAGT
Organism: Citrullus mucosospermus; assembly: GCA_030954485.1. NCBI lineage: Eukaryota > Viridiplantae > Streptophyta > Magnoliopsida > Cucurbitales > Cucurbitaceae > Citrullus > Citrullus mucosospermus. The sequence continues at coordinate 37,168,221 of CM062063.1, read as the reverse complement.
TATTGAGCAATTAATTTGGATTATTATTATTGGGCAGAACTTTTTTATGGTAATTATGATGACTTGAAAAGGAGTGCAGATGATTTTCTGTTTCACATTAATTAATGAAACTAATTTAGAATAATAATCATAATAAAGAGATAGTATTAAATGCTCTCGTAACATTCAAAACATTTCTTTGCGTTTGGCATCTGCTTTGGAAACAAACGGGGTTGACGAGTTTCAATGAAAAAGAAAATAGTAAACAGTAGGGTTTATTTGAAGAAACCGCCATAATATTATCATTATTTTATTTTTAGCTTTTCATTTTTAAAATTAAGTTTATTATGATTATTTTAAATATTTTCGAATATAAAGAAAATAAATCAAAATATTTATAAATATAACAAAATTTTAATGTATTACTATTATTTGTAAATATTTTCTAATAATTTTATTATTTAAAATAATTTCTTTAATTATTTTTGAATAATTGTTTCAAATGACAAAATTTATATAAATATTTTCAAATATAGCAAAATATTCGTCTATTATCGATAGACAATGATAAATATTTATCTCATGATAAATACTGATAGGATGTCTATCATCGCCTATCATTGATAGACAGTCCGATTTTGTTATATTTATAAATATTTTAGTTCATTAATTTGCTATATTTGAAAACTAACTCTAATTTTTTTAAAAAAGAAAAAGTTAAAAATTAAAAACATAATTGTTATTAAACAAGAGTGTAGCTATCAATCTTACATGCAACTATTAGATGTGTGAAAGATAAATCGGAAGAATAATACTTTTGCATCCAATAGTTATTAAGATAATACATTCGATCTACATTATGATAGGCGTACGTTGTAAAGAGACAATCACATTATAGCAGTTACTATCACGACTCTCTCAAATAATATATTATGTACCGGGTATGTGTTCCCTTTGGAAATATTGACACTCTATTTTAATGAGATATTCAATAATTCATCTAAATTTAATTACCCACAACAATAGAGAATTAGTTTTGAGAGTTGAATGGGTTATATATTACATATAAGATGAATTGGGACTGGACTTGTTTTGTGTATAGAACAATTCTTTTAGAGCGTTATTTATACTGTCGTGTAGAAATTATCACTATATTTCTAAAAAAAATGTTTTAATATATATTTTTTATTTCTTGAGAAGATGTCTTGATAATTATTAGTTGAAAGTTATTTTATATGGTGATTAATATGACTCCAAATATAACAAACTTCCGCTTTTTGGAAAAATAACAAAGTAAAATAACATAAAACATGATACATTAAATTAATATTAAAGTTTTGCTTCCTATAGTCTACACAAAATCTCAATATAATTGCTATAGTTTTAAATGTTTTGGTTTAGTATCTAGTATTTACATTGTTTTTTATTATTTTTATTTTCATTTAGTTCATAATACCCTTTAAATTAGTTTTAATTTAGTATAACTACTAATATTATGGGCTATTTTAGACTAAAAAGCACACAACGACATTTAGAGGTAAAATAAGATGAAATCAGCGAGATTTTGGCCAAAAAAGATAAGTCTCTTGCAAGATTCCGCCCAAGAGGAAAAGATGGCAGTGGTTCGACTTTGGCCCAAACCGAAGTCAACCCCAAGAACACCTAGAGCAAGTTGTGTCCCGTGAGTGGGCTAGTCCAATGGAGAATTTTAGAGAATCCAAACTAATGTAGCTTAAAAACTCCTAGATAAAGAAGACTGAGGTCAACAACGTAACCATTATAAACATATAGTAAAAACCTCAAATGAGGTAAGTCAACTTCAATACTTAAACTCTATACTTGTTACAAATATTTTCTTACTAACTTAATACTACACCTGTGTGCAAGTTTTTTTCGCTTTCCTTATAATTCAAATGATTCTTGAATAATAAATTCACATCTAAATTTTTACATTTAACCTCTAATTTAAGGTTTAAATTTGATTTCTTTAAGTGAGTAAAATATATTATTTGAAAACGTTGGTGTAACTTTTAATTAAAAGTCATGAAAATTAATTTGAACTGGACTAAATTGTGAGATTAATTTTAAAATACAAGACTTTTTAAATAGAAAAAAGGAAAAAAAAACTGCGAATTAAATTTAAAGTTGAAGAGAGAAGGTAATAGGTATACGTGGAAGCAGAAAGCAGAAGTTAAAAGAAATAATAAATTAGTTAATTATAGTTAAAAAGAAAAAAGAAAAAAGAAAAAAGAAAAAAGGGAAATGTGAAGTTTGATTGTAATTAAGTTAATAACTAATAAGTAATAAGCTATACGTGCGGCACCGCATGAAGATTGGAGATACACAAAAGTTTTAATCTTTTTAAAGCAACTCCACATCATCATCATCAAAACCTGCTCTCACGTGCACTACGACAAAACCCCAGACCACATCCAAAGATAAATGTATATATACCTTCAAACTCCTCAAACTTAACTCGAGTTAGCTTAACTCAATGAGTACATGATCTTACTTTTCAAAGATTGAAGGTTTGGTATCTCATTTTTATAACTGTTGTACTAAGAAAGAAAAAAGAAAAGAATCGTTTTCCTCCCAATATTAGTTAGTTCAGTGGAATATGCAAGGGTATATATGATAGTGTCATAAACCTATAACAATATGACTATTCAAATTTTATATTTTAGATCACCATGACACCATTCTAAGTCCTAATTGTGTAAGGAATTTAAACTCCAATGATAGTTTTTAATTTAAAGGTTTATAATAAAGGGTCGAAAGTAACCTTTTTTGAAAAGGTAAAAGAATACGGGTATTTTTGAAGTAAATAACAAAATTTATGGATATTTCTTTAGAAATAACCAAATTTTTACCACAGAGAAATTAAGATGTTCTTATTTAGAAAAAGAATATTTGGTGGATAAGTAGAGTTACATGAAAGTAACAAAATTAAGAGCAAAATAAAGAAGAGTTGTTTGGTAGGCTAATGGTAGTGCGTTCTTCCCAAATATGTAAATTGTTACAGTGAAAGTGTGGTTGTTTCTTTTCCTACTAAAGGATCAAAATGATTGCTATGGATCAGAAGTTGAGTTGTACGATTGACCTTTGATAATTCATTCAGATTTGTGGAGCGTAGGATTTCACAATGAGATGAATTAAATTTGGCATAACAAATTTTATTTTTCCCAAAATATCTCAGTACTTGTAAAGATATTTCCCCCGACTTATTGTATAACCAAATTTTTTATGGGAGCAATGAACTCATCTCCTCCATCCCTACAAAACTGTGATATTATTGTCTAACTCTGAGTATAAATTCACTTTCATTTTAATTTTAATTTGTTTTCGATCTTATCCAACAGGTATTGAATCCAAGAGAGATATATATGTGCCATCTCTCACTTATATACCTATAGCTAGAGCCATCATTTTTGTTACGTAGTTTGTAACAATTGTCTCTAATAAGATTGTTCTCCTACTGACACATTGTTAGTAAACCACGTAATTTGTATGTCAATTTTCTATTCGTTTTAAGTTTTTTTTTTGTATTTCTTAATTGTAGATTCAATAACAAATTGTTTGCGAGTGTGTGCATATTTATTTTGAATTGCATTATCGATGTTGTAATGGGCGGTGTAAAAAAGCATTGAGGTAGGGCGCAGGGGGACAACCGTTGTACATGGTGGGTACAGCTCCAGACACACACCATTACTACACTCTCACACACAACACAAACTATATCCCTTCAAAATTTTATCATAAACCCTCTTTTAATTTCCTTTTCTCCTCTAAGTTTCTTTTTCCATTTTTTCTTTTATATATTTAGAGAAAATGAGTTATATAAGTTGAGTACATTTATTGAGATCTTTTGAGTGGTTTTAAAAGCAAAATCATAAGTATGTTGTGCATAAAACAAACAATATCACACTATTGTGTGGAAATTAGATGGAGATTCTTTGCCCTTATCATATACACACGCTACACTATTATTTTGAGTAATTGTGTTGAGTAGCATTTTTAGAGATAATAATTAAGTGTATAACAATAATTTTAGAAAATTGTAAATATAGCAATATGGTCTATCACGAATAGACTTTACTAGCGATATGGTCTATCGCTGATAGACCCCTATTAGTGATATGATCAATGACTTCAAAGACAGAATTTAAATTTTGTTATATATGCAAATATTTTTGCATTGTGCTATATCTACAAATATTTTGGGTCTGATTGTTATATTTGCAATTAACTCTATTTTTTTTAACTCTAACCATATTTGAGATCAAGAAAAGAGAGAGACAAATTTTTCCATGTGACAAATTGTGATTGGACAATTTATTGATGGGATGCATAAAACATAGGTGTTGCTCTGAATGCACCTAAGTATTTTTTCGTTTTTTAAACTAAAGTTGGCCTGAAATTTCTTTTGGTCTTATTTAAAAAGTTCATAAAAATTACATTTCTATTGTTTGCTTTAGACTCGTACAATAAAAAATCAAAGTAAGCTTATTTAAGGCATTATTTGATCAGAGTAATTTTGAAAAGACATAAATAACTTTTGTCATTTTCAAAATCAATATAAACATGCTTTTAGAATCGATCCTAACTAATTTTGATAATATAAAAATTATATGAAAAAGTATAAAATTAAATATTAAATTAATTTTGAGAGATTAAAAATATATATTTTTTTAATGAATTTAACTATAACAAAATGTGATAATTCTAAAAATTTTAAATTCACTCTCAAACCTACACTTAAACTTTATTTTGCATGTAAGTTGCAGAATTATAATATGAATGATGTGCATTGTAGACGATGAATGAGACAAATTAGCTTTGTGCTTCACAAATTAGATAATGAATTATTAGGAGGGTTTTGGATTTCAAAATTTATGATCTCAAAGTTAAAAATTGAAGAGACTTCCCTACACGTTGGGTTTGGTTGTGCATGTGCTTATGTCTCTCTCAAACTCCCACAATTCCATTGTCATACCAATTCTTTTCTAAAACAAAACGCTATACCACATCCCAAACTATTTTGCAATTTATTCTTGTATTATTATAAAAAAAATTATCTTAAATGACAAAATTGTTAAAAATATTTACGATCAATAGAAAAATACACAGTCTATTTGCGACTATTATATGTGCCATGATAGAAAATAATAGTCTATCGCAGATAGACAGTAAAATTTTGCTGTATTTGTAAATATTTTGGTTCCTTTTTTGTTATATTTGAAAAGAGCCCTTATTATTATGATGTTAACATACTATTTTTTTTAGAAAGATACGAAAAAAATTTGATTAGGAGATGTATTAGAATATTCCAACTAAGTTAAAATACTATTTTGGTATCTATACTTTGAAGTTTATTTAATTTTAGTTCTTGTACTTTCAATTGTATAAGTCTTTGTACTTTTAATAAATCCTAAATTTTGTTTCAACTACTTGTTTATTTTTTTTTATTTTTTTATTTTTAAAGAAAATTTCTTTTGTTATCTATTAGCAATTTTACTATAAATTTTGAAACAGTAGGTTGTTTTCAAATCTAACAAAATGAGCCAACTTATTTACAAATATAACAAAATGTCACTGTCTATCACATAGTAAAAAACACTGATGATAGACCGTGACATTTTGCTATTTAAAACAATTACACATGAAGGTATTTGCATAATATATTTTTTGACATGAAAATTATTATTATTTTTTAACTAATTTTGATAAAAATTAATTTTGAGATAATAAAATTAAGATTTATTAAAAATAAAATTGACCAAAATTAGATATTTAAAAATGCATAGATATAATATTTTTTTTATTTTATTATCATTACTATTATTATTATTTACCCACTTTTAGAGAGTGGGAAGTGTCTCAAAGCCTTCAACACACATTTTTGTACACTGCCCCTTCTGTCTGAAACGACAAAACATGCACGAGAATATATATATATCAAAATCTCGAGATAGTCTTTTTTTTTTTTTTTTTTTTTTTTTTTCCTTGGGTAAAATTATGTTTTTTATTGCTTTATTTTTACCCTACTTCTCAAACGACAAAGTCTTTGAATTTTGAATCCCATGTGTTAGTTAAAATTTTGGATTGGATAAACTTTAAATTAAGTGTTAAAATAATTTGAGAAATCTTGTTGGCCCGTTTAGATTGACTCAAAAAAAAATGTTTTAAAAAGATTTGTTTTTATTTAAACTCTTTTGACACAAACTAATTAAGATACACTTTGTTCAAAATTCATTTTTAGTGGTTTCTAAATATAGTAATTTTTTTCAAAATAACTTATTTTTTAAATTAAACATTTTAAAATATATTCTAAACACACTCTTAATCTCCCAAAGTAACTTATAAAGAGTTAAACATTAAAATTTTTTAACATGAGAAAAGAATACAATATACAGCGAAATGAAAACACCATTATTTAAGAGAAGAATACAATATACAACAAAACCACAAACAATAATATATATCAAAACAGTATAAATTTTTTTTCTCTAATTAATTTCCATAGGCAAAGCAACCAAGTTAGTGGATAATACAAAGTAATATATATACACACACATAAAAAGGGTGAAAAAAGAGAAATCAATATTGAAAATATACAAATTCCTCCCATACTCGGAATCATGTATAGTTCTACTTCGTGGGAAAAAAAAAACTTTTATATTTCTCTTGTGTAATTAACCATTCTCTTTTCTTTTAAGAAGAAATGAAAATAATTATGTGCAAATAAGCAAATATAGTCTCTCCATCGTTAAGTACAAATTTTTCCCTTTGCTTTCCAAAAATGAAAATACAAAATGGTAAACAAACCAATAAAAAAAAAAAAAAACAAAGATACTCACGAATGAGGACTATTGTAGTAAATATTAAGTACTCTTACCTCTTCCATAATTGTTGTACTAAAAACTAATAAAATAGAATAAATAAATGCAATCATAACTATAAAATATATACCACATTAAACCGACACATGAGTTGTGTTATAGTTTATGAGATAACTCAAATTTATTTTACCCGACATAAGTATATTACTATACATATATTCTTTTTTGTCTCCAATTTGTTTGATATTTATTTGGATTATTTATTCTGAAACTATTATTAAAGCTATAGTTAATTAGTTCAAGTTTTTGGTGTATTATTTTCATTTTAAAAAAGATGACTAAGAATATAATCTAGTAAATAAGTTTTAAAGTAAATTTAACTCAACAATAATTGACATATACTTAGAAGTTTGATCTCTATTTTTAAATTTGTTTTATTTTTTTATTTTTTATAAAATTTTAATATAAACGATTCAAGAAAACGAGTGTCGAGGGGACTTCTTCAAATTAATCTCAAAATCTAAGCAACTAACTCAAGGAAGAAAACAGAAATATAATGAATCGAGCAAGCCAAACACGAAGGATAAACCAATACTCTAGGCAGAGCAACAAATCAGAAAAACTAAAAATCAAAAACAAAAAGAAAAAGAAAAGCAACACAATGATTATCATGGTTCAACACTATGACCTACACCAATCTTATAAGAGATCAATTTTATTGGTCTTCCCGAAGGAATACAAGGAAACACTCTTACAAAAGTCTCTTTATTTTTCACATCATTCGTTTTTCACCGTCATGGAATATGCCAGACAAAGCCCCTTTCATGGGACATTCAAAATACACAATAATTACATATTTTGCCTATGGTTTCAACAACTAAGAATAACGACTTCCTCAGTAGATAATTAGATATATGAATATAACATAACAAATGTGAAAAAGGAACCTAAATTTTATCAATTTGAACGTAGCTAGTTTAAATTATTTTATCCATGTAGAGGTTAAATGTTGGAGTTCCACCACATATTGTTAAACTAAAATAAGTAAATTCGGACCCATAGCATTTGTAGCAAGATAAGGCTCATCTACATGATAGTTAGTCAAGCCCAATGCGGTAAAGATATATTAGACTGGGCTGTGTCTTTGAGACTGGACTCCAAACTGGGCTGCATATCTATTGGGCTCCTTAAGCCCAATGGGCCGATAACAAAGCCCAGGTTGGTCCTTACATGCTGAAACTCTCCGTCACCGTCTATCAGACCACATGCCACGATATGGTCTCTTTTTCCGTCACTACATTATATTTATATTTTTTATTAAGTTCTGTCACCACTTTATAACTAAACAATAAAAAAAAATAATGCTGACCCAAGCACAATTAAGTTAACTAATTTATTTTATCCTTGAGTAATTATTTTAAATAGGCTGAAAATATTTTTAAATATAACAAAATGTTATTATCTATTTATTATTGATACTGATAAACATCGATATATATCACTCAAATATTAATAGATGTCTATCAGTATATTTTATTATATTTATAAATATTTTGATTCATTTTACCTAAAAATAACTCATTTGAATACCTAAGAAAAGAAAAGAAAGTTTTAAACTGGACTAATTTTGTAAATATATATAAAATATATATTTTAAATATGGTTTACACGTCTTTTTAAAAACAAGCCATATACACGCTTGATTTTTTTTTTTTTTTCAAATTTAGAAAATTACTTTTTACTAAATGCATTTTGTTTTAATTTTTGAAATGGTAATTTTTTTTTACTCACTAAACTTTTAAGTATTTAAAACATCGATCTCATAAGAGTTAAGGAGACACCCTTTAAAGAATAGATGTATCTAATCCCGTTTGGTAACCATTTCATCTTTTTGTTTTTGTTTTTGAAGTTTATTTCCTCTCATGTCTTACATTTATTTGTATCTCTGCTAAGTACAACAGTTGAATTATTTGTCAAATTCCAAAAACAAAACAATTTTTTAAAAGCTATTTTTTTATTTTAAAATTTGGCTTGATTTTTTAAACAATTGGTAGAAAGTAGATAACAAATAAATAAATTTGGAAGTAGAAGTAGTGTTTGTAGGCTTAATTTTAAAAAACAAAAACAAAAAACGAAGTGGTTACGAAACAAAACCTAAATTTTCACAATATACCTTTTTTAATTTTTAAGAATATTTTAAAAACTTAAGATCTAAACCCATATTAGACTCAATTTGGAGACTGAAATGGTTTTTTGTTTTGTTTTTAAAATTTAATTTCAAGAAACTAATATATCATATGAGTGTAGGTTTCTAGATTTTTCCACACAACTTGGGGTTGGTTTGTTGGTTGTTTTTGTTGCGAAGGATGCCAACACATATCTTCTAGTTCTCTCAAGTGCGCCTCATTTCAACATGAATTATTCAAAAGAAATCTCTTTATTATAAAATCATCGCCGCTATCAAATTAGGGCAGTCTCAAGCTCAGGCTCCTTCTTCTTCTTCACTTCACTTCACTTCACTCTACTCCCTAAATCGCACACTCTCTCTTCCTTGTGGCTGGATCGAGCATTTCTTCTCAGGTATTCCACTCTTTCGATATCCATTTCATGTATGTTTGATTCCCGGGAAACCGAATAAAGTTTGTTGATAGCCAATCAATCCATAGTCTAGCTACGTTGCATATTTGTTGGCGGGGCATCTGATTAAGAATCTCGGATTCATTTTCTGTGGTACAACCAATAGTCTGTCATGTTTTTAATTTATTACTGGTTGAATCCAAAGCGCTTTCTGGTTTGTGGGGCTTGCGATGCCCTTACGCGCTGTCTCTTTTTAGTTTAATGGATTCTCCTATCATGGAAGGTTCCTTCGTGGGGAAAGGATTATTTACCATGGATTACACCAAGTGCTAGTTTTCTAAATGTACCAATAGTAATCCGATTCTTTTCCTTTTTTTTACGTGATCGCTGGTTGAGCAATTTTCTTTGACTTGACATTTCCCGACATTCTTTTTTCTTGAAAAACCAATTATGTGATATCGTTGCTGATAAGTCTTTTGATTTTTCCCAGCTTTATCTTTTTTGTCGGGTGTCAGAAGGGTCTGAACTCTCAATATATCTTGAAGGCCAGACTCACTTTCTAGTTCTACGTATTTTGGCTTTCTTTAGAATAGATAAACCAATTATGTGATATCGTTGCTCATGTTTGTTTTTTTATCCCTTCCCAGAGATAACTTCATTCTGTTGCCTGGTGCCTTTCTTTCTTTCTTACAAGCATTTGCTTTATTTGCTTTAATTTACGCTTTTGGTGTTTTATGGAGCAGATGGACCACGTTGACGGAGATAAATGAGAGGGATGGTAAAATTTACTCTTAGCCAGCAATCATAGTGCCTTTCTCTAGTTTATAAAGGTTATGCCGGTCATGGAAGCTGATAAAACTGACCCCATTCGTGCTGAAGAACTCAAATCCCAAGCAAATGAAGCATTTAAAGGTAACCGTTTGTACCTGTTAGGTGTTTCTTGTCATTGGTTCTTCAAGATGAATATAAAAGCTGAAAAAGTGGGGAGGTAGTGGAACTTAAATAATTCTTGTTGTTTGGTCTCTTGTGAATACGTCAAGATTCCTGCAGTAAGAATGCACGAAATGCTGCAGGCAATATAGTTCATTTAGTTTTCTCTGACCGAGAGGATGTTTGTTTGGAAATATTTTATGTAGTGCTTTTATGTTAAAAGAAAATCCTACAACAATCACGCAGTTGGTTGTTATGTACTAAACTACTTTCTCTCGGTTTCAGCCCACAAGTATGCTCAAGCAATTGATCTTTATACACAAGCAATCGAGCTAAATGGTCAGAATGCCGTATACTGGGCAAACCGTGCGTTTGCACATACTAAATTGGAGGCATATGGTAGCGCAATCCATGATGCATCAAAGGCTATAGAAATTGACCCTAAATATTCAAAAGTAAGATCAACATTTAACCAGTATGATACTCTTTTATAGACTTTTGCAATCCTTTTTGACCACTTTCTGGAAATTATCCTGCATGACAGGGTTATTACCGGAGAGGTGCTGCTTTCCTTGCTATGGGGAAACTCAGAGAGGCACTTAAAGATTTTCAACAGGTATGTCCGGCTTTTATCGTGAAGTGTTGACTTTTGTCGTTACTGGAAACTATGACGAACCCTTGTTGGCTTTTAACAGCTGAATATATTTATACTGCACTGCTATACTCATTTGTATATCTATTCCCTTTTACCAGAAGAAATTTCAGTTGAGAGTTTGTACTGTTGTCTGACCTTTAAGTCATTCTTTGGATAAGTTATTTGTTGATTTCGCTTTCTCAATATGGTACTACTACTAATGGCTGTTTGGATAACCAAGGAGGAGAGGGTTAAATTGTTTCTGTTGCTTTTACTCTGACTTCCCTAAGTTGATCTCAACTTATTTAATCTTTGATATACACAACCGTACAATAAGATTCATTTTGTTGTAATCTAGCTCAAAAGGATCTGTCCCAATGATCCTGATGCTGCTAAGAAATTGAAGGAATGTGAAAAGGCAGTCATGAAGCTTAAGTTTGAAGAAGCAATTTCTGTACCTGAATCTGAGAGGCGTTCAGTAGCTGATTCCATTGATTTCCATCTGATAGGTAATTTTTCTTACTTAAGATGCTCATGGCTCTATCACACCTTGAAGCCCGGGCAACTAGACCACTCTCCTCTTGAGAGAATATACCCACCTCATATTTTAGTAAATTATTTATTTCATCCCTTTAATCATTTTTATAAGTTCTGTTGAAGAGTAATAATTGAAATGAATCTCCTGTTTATTCTCTCAAATTTTATAATATTTTGTGCCAAGGAGGCATTCATCCATGTGACTGACCTTTCTCTTGTAAAAAAAGAGAGAGAAGGATTGACTTGAGAAGAGAAGACTTAAATAAGCAAGTGAAGAGTCTCCTGTATAATTGAGAGAGATAGTTACAAACTTTTCCTTTTTTCCTTTTTATTATTATCATTACTATTATTATAGTTATTAAGCTGAAGGAGGGCAGTCATGTGGCACATACATGATAGTGGCACCACTGTCATGTATGTGCCGCATCAGATTTTTCATGTAGTCTTTGAGGAAGAAGTTATATGGAGGTAGTCATTGTGTCATTTTTTAAAGTTTGATGATTATCTTTTACCAATAGCCCCACCTTCAAAGTGCCAGCTTATTTTCTTTTAAAATTTGTTTTCCCATTTATTTGTTGGTTGCGGAGTAGATCGATTATGTTAAGTTCCATTCAACTTAATAATTAATGCATAAATTTGATATGAAATTTGAGATGGTAATCCAGAGTGAGTCAAGAGTTGTCATATGTGCTGAAGATACCTTTTAGTCAAACCGGAGGCAAGAGATCATGGGATCAAAGTCTAGTGGGAGGTCACACATTATAGATATTAAGGGATCATTGATTACAATTTTAGTTTCCTTCTTCGTTTCCTTTTTCGTTGTTCTTAGATTTCTGCCTACTGAGTAAAGATTATTTTGTTAAGTCATCAGTCTCTTGTTCTTTTATTATTATTAGTTTTGTTTTAGTTGCTTTATGAAATAGTAAAGCTTGTTTATACTTTTATTGTAGATGTTGAGCCACAGTATACTGGTGCTAAGATAGAAGGAGATGTTGTAACACTGGATTTTGTGAAGAAGATGATTGATGATTTTAAAAACCAGAAAAGCTTGCACAAACGGTAGGTGTGACGATTTGACATCATTAATCTGTGCTATGCAATATTTGGGATTAACTTTTGATGTTGCTATTGGTTTTCTAGATACGCATTCCAAATTGTATTGCAAGTCAGAGAAATCATGCGTGCCCTTCCATCTCTTGTTGATATTAACATTCCGGAGGGCAGACATTTAACCGTTTGTGGAGATGTGCATGGTCAGGTAAGGTTTCTTTTAGTTAAAACACGTACTTGTGATATCATCTGTCTTAGTGGTGGATGATGTGTGGAGTATGTGTGGTCTTTCATCTTTGGAAATGAACATTTTAGTGAGAAAAGGAATTAGGTCTTTGAAACTCTTGCCTACTCTTTTCAGCTTAACTTCCGCATCAATCATGTTGTATGTAAGAATTGGAATATATTGTTTCATAATACATCTATGTTGTGGTTTTCCATCTTGTAAAAATTTGAATCTTCAACATTAGAATTTATTGTATTTATTGTTTATGTTTTATTGCAGATGGTAGGCATACTTACATATACACCTTTATGATATCTGCAGTTCTATGATCTCTTAAATATCTTTGAGCTTAACGGGCTTCCATCCGACGAAAATCCATACCTCTTTAACGGAGACTTCGTGGATAGGGGTTCATTTTCTGTGGAGGTCATTCTTACCTTGTTTGCATTCAAGTGCATGTCTCCATCAGGTAAATTTCCTCCAAACATTGTTACACTGTACATCTTAGATGGATGTTCTTCCTGCAAAGCTAACTTTTACAAGCGTACAACACTGGGGCAGCTTTCTAGCAAGTTTGAAACTTGTACTTTATATCCAGGATAGCAAAAATCTTGAAAAACTAGGAACTTGAGCTGTGAGCTCTGTTGCTGTATTTACTGTAGTTGTAACTTTGGTTTCAATTTAATTATAAAAATCCAAATTGTTGGTTAAGAAATGTCAAGAACAATTTCAATTACGAGAAGCTCTTCTGATCCTAACCAGGCAGTTAACTTATTTATTTAGGATTATCTCCTTTTCTTCAGACTAGTAATTCCTAGATACTAGCATGCATTATGTTGTTTTACCATCACAATTTTATCTCATAATTTATGGTTTTATTTATTCATCAACTTCACCCTTGTGACCTGTGAATTTTCTTTCATCTAATGACATTTTGGTTAATTTGTCAACTTTCAGCTATGCATTTGTCCAGAGGAAATCATGAGAGCAAGAGCATGAACAAGATTTATGGCTTTGAGGGTGAAGTTCGGTCTAAGTTGAACGAAACTTTTGTGGAACTATTTGCAGAAGTATTTTGCTCCTTACCTCTGGCTTATGTTCTAAATGAGAAGGTTTTTGTGGCTCATGGAGGTCTTTTTAGTGTCGATGGGGTAAAACTCTCTGATATTAGAGCAATAGATCGGTTTTGCGAACCTCCTGAGGAAGGTAAAATACATAATTTATTTTCTTTATTTAGTCTTTTATAGCATGCTTATCTCAATTCTAATGCATGCTGCATACAATACCATACTTGAAGCTGTAGTGTCATGGGAACCTCTTGGTGGCATAGCCTTTCTGTTTTTGTCGTTCATTGGTGTTTACTGTGTGTGCTTTTATGTGGGTGTGTTATGTCTTGGACACAAAAATTCATTCCCTGTATATTCGTAAAGTTGAATAATACTGAGTTTTCCCGCGCATTATATGTAACAGGATTGATGTGTGAAATCCTGTGGAGTGATCCACAACCCAATCCTGGGAGAGGACCTAGTAAACGAGGCGTAGGTCTTGCCTTTGGTGCGGATGTCACAAAAAGATTTTTGCAAGAGAACAACTTAGGTAACTGTTTTTCTAGTTACATACCTACTGTTTGGTTGATTATGATAACTGTTTGATGACATAAGCTGCCAATAAATTACAGATTTAATTGTGCGATCCCATGAAGTCAAGGATGAAGGGTATGAGATCGAGCATGATGGTAAACTCATTACAGTATTTTCTGCTCCCAATTATTGTGACCAGGTAATTTTTTTATTCCATGGTCGGTGGGTCTGTTATTCACACGTTACCAATTGTTTTAGGAAAGAATAGCATATTACTTTTGGGTAGTTCAGGTTAACTCCTCCCATCAGGCATTCAGGCTTATGTGTTGATTCTCCTTTCTATTTTCAAAATTAAGTTCATTAATATATTTTTCTTTTAAAATTGTACCAATGGTCTGGCATAATGATATTGCAGATGGGAAATAAAGGGGCTTTTATTCGCTTTGAAGCACCAGATATGAAGCCAAACATTGTTACCTTCTCAGCAGTGGTGCGTGTTCGTTTTTCTAATTACTATTTTATGGTCTTTTCTATGGATTGTCTGTTTTTCTAGTTACTATTTTATGGTCTTTTCTATGGATTGTCTTTTCGTCGAGGTCTTTACATTTTGTCATGCATTGATATTGCAGCCACATCCCGATGTGAAACCAATGGCATATGCAAACAACTTCCTTCGGATGTTCCAATAGCTGAACAAAAGTATCCATGTTGAACCGGTTTCAGCTTTGATGCAACAAAGTTCAATATTACACGACGAGGCACTGGAGAGGAGATTTGGCTTCATGTTTGACAAAATGCAGGTTCCGTTGTGATTGTTTGTGGATGCTGCTTCTTCCCAACGTTTTCTAACAGTTTAGTTGGATATTTTTTTTCACCTTCTAGGCTTCTGTTCTGTCCTTTTGATTAGTCGTGCTAGTGTTCAAGTCAATTATGTATTGATGCATAGTTTTCTCGGTTTACATTTGTTTGATACGCACTCCATATTGTTTACAAAGTGGGTAAAGAAAAACTTTTTGATTATACAGCACTCACCCCATGCTCTTTCTTGTCTTTTTTATTATACAACATCTGATCCCAAGGGTTTGAACTCTAAGATTGTGTTTGTACGTTCCTTACTGTTGTGATATTGGCTAAATCCAATCTCCTTGTAAGACATGGTTCTGGGAGCCCTATAACATGTTAAATAGATTGGAAGACTTTTGTTTGGGAATGTGTTTAAAAAGTGCTTTAAGATCTCTTAGAAACAATAAAATGATTTTGAATAGTCTCAGAGTAACAACCCTTGCTTTGAAAAAGAAAGTACCATTTTAAAAAAATTCGATCTTTCATAGAGAAAGAGGGGAAAACAAGGAGCAACAACAATAGCATGAATGAGATTGATAATAAATTTGTATAGTTTTCTAAATAAACCATAATAAATTGAATGTTATATAAATCGAATTTCAAATGACCCAAAAATCGTGCTTAGTTCTGAACTATCCTTTTTGAAACCAAGGATGTGGTTAACGTCACTTTAGTAATTGACCGTCGCTTGGGGGTGATTTTTTTTTTTTTTTTTCTTTCTTTCTTTCTTTCTAAATGTATTTTTGTCGCCCACTTTTTGATGTGTGTTTTAAATTTTACTTAATCTCGAAAATAATTATATAAAAAGTTCTATTTTAAAGATCCAAAATGAAAAGAAAATGCCAAATAAGATTTTGATGATGTCATGACTACATGAAATTACGATATTATCCTTTTTGGTTTTTTTTTTCTTCTATTTTTCTTCAACTTTTTCCTCTTTCCTTTTTTTCCTTCTTTTCTTTTCTCCTCTCGTTCAGCTTCTTATTTGACTCTTTTTTTTTTTCTTTTCTTTCCTTCTCCTGCTTCTTCTTCTCGGACACAAAGAGTCCAAGCTCCGATGTAACCAATTCGGGTGAGCGAGAGTGAGCGAGAGCAAGAGACCGGGAGAAAGGGAGAGATGAGAGTGATTGTGAGTGAGAAAAGGAAGCGAGAGCGAGAGAGAGATCCACTTTTCCGCATGCGCAAGTTCATTTCAAAATTTTCATCTGAACTTGACGTCAGCAAAGGGTCATTTAGCATTTTTTTTAAAAATCCGGATCGTTTAGCATTTTCAACCTAATTTTTAAATTATCCGTAAGAGTTTCCCAAGTTTCTTCTCATGAGGTGAAAGATCTTGTCGCCTGTTAGGAAGCTAATTATCCCTGTAGGATCTCTTTTTTTTATTTTTTATTTTTAATGAGGATCTTGTGTATTTTAGCGGCGTCGATTAATGAAGTTCCTTTTCAACTTGCTAAAAATAAAATTTGACCAACTTTATGTTTCTAACCTTTCGTTGATGCTATTATTTTATATTTTTTAGAGAGACGTCGTTGTTAGAATAAAAGCACGCATAAGACAAGAGTTTACAAGACAGGAACCAACTAAAGTTGAGAGAGATGAAGTAGTTAAATACATTATAAAACGTTTGAAAAAGGTTACAAGACTTCATCTTAAAAAAAGCAAGTCAAATACACATTGTCCTAATGTTTAGAGTTAATTTATCAAATTATTCCAAAATGAGTGTAGTTTTACAATGAAAACAATGAAGGCACTACTACTTCCTTCTTTTGAGGTTGGATATTCTTCTGTCCAACCCCACATTTCTACCACAGAAAGACAAGCAAACCTCAACTTACTCGTGCATGCCATCATCTCTATCACTTTCACTTAGATCAAGATCAGCAAGCAACTCTTCAAGTGGTACCGAAGGTCCATCATCTTCTCCATCAGTCATTTCAGATGGTTGGTATTCCCTATTTCGATACAATGATATGTTGAACCTCATATCTGGATTCTCCTCCAAATCTCTCAAAAACTGTTCATACTCTGAGTTCATAATATCTTCCTCTGCTCTACCTTTATCATCAACATCCATTTCAAGAGACATGATCTAGGCTTTCCACGCTTTCTCTGACACTTTTCTTCGTAACTTTTCTTGATTAAAATTGCTTCTGGAAGCTCAAGACCCTTATATTTTTCAAGCTCCATATTATTACTATTGGCTCCATAGAGATCATAACCAAGGGCATAATCCCCCGGGTTTAGAATATGTCCTAGATGGGTTCTTATGAAGAATATTGTGTCATTCCTTCCAAAATCCGATACACGAGTTACTTGAGCATCAGCCAAAATATACTTTGATCCACCAACATTGACTTCAGTAGAAACATTCTCTATATCCAATACAATATATTCCACAAGTTGCCTGCTAGTAAGTAGAGACCTAAAAGATGTCCAATACTGATCAGCATCCAAGAAACAGTGCCTTAAGGTGAATGGATCAAGTAAAGCAATGGCATTTGTAACTTTAGTGCAAATTACAAGAGGACCAAGATTGCCCAAACTAACAGCAACTTTAGGAGGCAAACATATCAAATCCTCGCGGCATATTGGGGATATTTCAACAGAGAAAGTGTGCTTATGGTTGTGAATGTTACTCTTAGGATCATGAGAAACAAGTTGTTAATCATGGCGACTCCTAATTGGAGCAACCTTTCCAATAAATTCCACAAACTTAACACCATGACTCCTATTAGAAAAGAAGAAGTCAATACCTTGATCCATCTGTTTGATTCTTATTGCGCGAGCAGCAGCACCGTGCTTGAGTATCAGTTGCTCCAAGAAGAAAAATGTACGCCGGTGCGAGACGTGCTGCCTGAGTTGAACAGAAGCCACCCATTGGTCAGGGTTGGCCTGGACTCTTGAGCAGGACTCACACGAGTGATCCTGTAAAACATACACAATAATGTAGGATTGTTCCAATATTGCTCCATGAAGGACCTCTTTCTGAACCTTTAATTTGACCTTGATCCTCTTGGAATGGGGTTCAGTCCAAACAAATTCAGCATGAACCAGCTTCACCTTACAGATTCTTTAACCTTTTGATACAGAAGGTCAGCAGTTCTTTCGATTCTAATTGTGCTTTAATCCAAGTTCGGGGCGGCTGCAAGTAACTCTCGCAATCTGGACAATGCATAATAGTCGATTGCTTCTGTAAACCTTCTGTTATGTCAATTTCAGAACACAAGCACTTGACACACATATTGGCAGCATTTGGTGCAATGGGGATTCCACATTTGCAACATAAGACACTGCCAATGGTCTGGTGAACTGCAAACAACCCTGCTTCTCCAGCCATACTTTATACTCCTACCAAAGATGAACAAACCAACACTAAAAAGTTGAATTCTAAAGCTTCTTTTTTTTTTTTTTTTTTTTTTTTTTTTTCTTTTTTTAAAAAAAAAAAAGGTGAAAAAACAAATCTAAGCCAAAGGCTAAACTTCTCCTAGTGTAAGCCCAACACAAGAAGGAGACGGTTTCGAATTTTAGGTATCTTAACTCTCTACATTATTTTTTTAAAAAAAGAAAAAATAAAGGAAACGAACTCTCTACACTTTTAAAACACCGAACTACAGGTTATATCATTTTTGTTGTATTGCTTTAATCTGTTTTTCCTTTTTCCTAATTTGTGAGGTCTACATAATCAGTTTTATGTATTCATTAAGACTCGTTGAACATTGGTTGAAGCAGAAATCAAGAAGAAAAAATCTTGATTTTCTTCCCGTGCAGATTATAAACAAACATAACCAAACGAAAAAAAAAAGGAATAAAACCTTGGGAGCTGAAAAATGAGCGGTCGCAACGAGATCTCACCAACGGCGCAAGTAAGGGGATGAACCACTGTGGTTTTTAGAATAAAAACAGAGATGAGTACCTCTGATTGCTCGGAGAGAGTGTGAGGGGGAGGGCGCGGCAGAGATCTCGCAGGAAGGCTGAGACTACGGCAGCTGAGAGTGCAGCGTGCGGCGGTGCAGTGGCCGGTAATGGGAGGGATGGGGTGGCTGAACGTGAAAGCTAGGGGGAAAGTAAGTCTATTTTGGTTATATTTACTTTTTTGAAAAGGTCATTTTATTTTCGCTTTTCTTTTTGGTAGGTGCTTCAAAACTAACAATGGTTGATGGTATCAAATTATAAATTAAAATTTTAAACTAATAATTATATTAATATAAAATTTCAATTTTATTAAGCGTATTAATTTACACAAAAAATTATTCGACTAATAGTGTAAATTATAATTTAAGTTAATTGATCTCTTAAATATTTATAAGTCAATCAATTTAGATCATGAATTATAATTTTTTGAGAATCATCTATATATTAATTCTCAAACATGTTTGTTTCTTCAAATGTTGGTTTACAGAATGAATAATTAGAGTACATCTATAGACGGTCTTTTAATGAAATTATGTTTAGGAGTCTAAATTGATTCATTTATGAAACTTTAGGGGTTTAATTGATATAATTATAAGTTTCACACATTATATATATATATATTTTTTTCTTCAAATGGAACATATTAGAGTGAGCAAATTGATATATTTACAAACGTTCAAGGTTTAAATTGATATATTATTTACAATGTATTTTGGTTATACTTACCTTGTTTTATCCTTCAAAAGATTCTTCCGGGTTTTTGCTTTTGTTTATGAGGGAAACAATTTTTAAATTTTTGGAGAAACTTTCCTTAATTGTGTTGTTCTGAAAAGAAGAATATTTTGGAATCCTTGTAAAACTTTCCTTACACGAGTCTTTTGGTATTAATATTATTATATATATATTTTTAAAAAAACCTAATTGTAAGGAGAGCAGTAAATTGGGCCTAACTTTTGGGTAGAATGCTAGCTCATTAGAGTTCGAACAATTGTGCAGGCCTATGCGTAGAAAACTCTTATATAAGACTTTTTTATAAATGTACAAAATAACAAAATTAAAGAAAAATAAAAGTAATTGATGGAAAGTTTAAAATTTAAATTGATTGAATAGTCCAACACAATGATAATTGAAGGTTAAATCCCCATTTGTCAACTAAAAAAATTGATCAACTCCCTAAGTTGTAGAGTCTAAATTAATTTTCACTCTCATTCTCCCATTTCTTTTCTTTTTCACATTTTTTACTATGTAATTTACATTTGATTATTATTATTATTATTTTAGGCAAACAACCCAACAAACTACACCCAACGACCTCCTCATGAGTGATAAAGAGAATACTATCTAAAATACTATCTTCCAAGATCAAGGAGAACTCTAAGAAGATGTCAAAACTACTAAAGCATCAACATATTGATTCTACTCTTTAAGAATATGACAAAAAATGGTACAATTCTATTATTATTTTACATTGTTTTTTTTAACAACGTTTTTGTGTTATATATTTAATATCTAATACAATCTTTTACAGGTAAAATGCATATATATATTTGTTTGGTATTATAACATAATTTTTAATTTATTAAATATAGTTACAAAAAGTATGTTTATCTTTAAAAAATTAAAGATAAGATCATTTTGATTGTTATGACTTGATAAATTTTAAATTCTCTTCTTTTAAAATCTGATTGTATTATTATAATCAATTTAGAATGTATACTTTTTTTTTAATTTAATTTTTAAAAAATTATTATAAATAGAAAAAATATCAAACTAGTGATTGATGTCTATTTGGGTCTATCATAAAATTTTTCAATATTTGTAATTATTTTCAACAATTTTTTTTATTTTTGAAACATCCCTTAATTTTTCTTCCTAAATAAAAACCTTTTTTTTATTTTTATTTTTATTATTATTAAACATCAATCATGTATTCATTTGACCAAATTTTTTATCAATAAATTATCGAATTTTCAACTTAGTTTTTGATACCATCTACTGCATAGTAACACATATATTTGATATATGCATAAAATAATATTTTATAACTTAAATAAACAACCAACCAACATGAACATAGTTTCTACAAAGTATAAACTATTAACCAAAAGGTCAGAGATTCAAATTTCTATGAGCAATTAAATTATTTCTAAAATATCTGTCTATATATATAAATTATTCTCAATTATCGAACAGTACAGGTATAAAAATTCTGAATTCCCAATACTGATACCGATATTTTCATATTGGTTGCAGGCGATAGTCAGTCAATGGGCAATTCGTTATAGGGGCCACAGTTACATGAACAAACAACAAAAGCAACAATATTTCAACGAGAAAACAGTTCCCATACGACCAAAAAAGGTATAACTAAGCTCATAAAATTACATGGATCGTATAATGTCATGCATCTCAATCACGACTCCCATGTTTTCAGAAATTTACTTATCTCAAATAGAAGAGGACTACGAATTAGTGGACTGAGGAGTTGTATTAGATAGGAATCATAGGATCTTACTCTTGCTTGCAATCCATGAAGGTTAAATCTATGTTTCATAGGTTTATTTATTTCAAGCTTTTGTGCGCTTCATCCCACAAGCAATAAAACCCTATAGTTTCTAATATCCAAACTTGGATTTCTATGATCTATAACTCAATAATCCAAATTTAGGCCAGGACTACACAAATCAAGAGTTACTAAACCTGGAGCCAGGCATTGGTCTCTTATGTGTGTGTGTGAATGCGAGTGCGTGTGTGTATGCGTGTGGGGGGTGGGAGGGTGGGGTTTGGGGGAAGGTAGATATAGCAAAGTTGTAGCTTTATGATGGCTAAAAATTTTGTTCTAGATCAACGTCACACTATTCCAAGACTTAATTTCTATTCAAAATTATAAAAAATTTCTACTCAGAAACGCTTATGAAAGATCAAAAATCAAGGATAATATCACAATTTTCAGAAAAATAAGAAAATTTTGAAACAAAAGGCAAAGTTCAGGAGTATTTTTTCTATATAATTAACCAAAATATATCAATGGAAAACTCTAGCTTCAAGCAAGGATCCTACTCTGCTGTCAGAACAGGAGCAAGAAATCTTCCCTAGCATTTAGCATGCCTATTAATGACCTATTTGGTATTCTCCGGTTGCTCCCTCCTTTCACCCTTCCGTTCAAAGCAGAAAGAACAGACAAATAACTGGTAAGAAATTAAGATGATACTGGACTACTCTGATTTAACACTTAAATATTACAAGACTTTTTCCCCACTATAATTTCCAAAATACGTTAGAGCAGCTAGAGATCACAATAATCATACATAAATTCAGAATGATACAACAAAATATTTTTTATCTCAAAAAAGTGAAGACTTTGTCAAGTGAAGAAGTGTTTACAAGACCTGAAAGCCTTGAAAGTGACAGAGGAATCAAATAAATACATTATGGCTAGAGCATATACTTTTTATTGAGATTACTCCTTGAGCCACCTAAGTCACCAAATAAATTTTTGAACATAGATAAGCAAG
Organism: Citrullus mucosospermus; assembly: GCA_030954485.1. Taxonomy (NCBI): domain Eukaryota; kingdom Viridiplantae; phylum Streptophyta; class Magnoliopsida; order Cucurbitales; family Cucurbitaceae; genus Citrullus; species Citrullus mucosospermus. The sequence goes on along the minus strand of CM062063.1, from coordinate 37,145,599 downwards.
CGAAAGCCACACATTTTGGAAAAACAAACTAACCTTAAAATCAGAAAATAATATCCTCATCCTTCTCAGCAGCTGCAGACAATAAGTTGTGAGCTGAACTTATGGAGACACCCTTTTGCAAAGATATCTTCTCAGCAAGTTGTTCCTCAGCAAATAGCTTAGCATTGGCACGTTGTTTCTCAATTTCCCTTCTCTTATAACCCTGAATCTTTTTCAGTCTAAAGAAATCTTCCCTTTCCAGCTCGTCCAATTCTCCCTTAATGTAACTTATAGTATTCTCGATCCTTGGCTTCACAACATTCTCTAGAGCGTTGACCCTGCGGTTTGTGGTTTTAATTGCCTCATCAAGAGTCAAAAATGACGTCTGGAGTGAGGCAAGCTCAACAAGAACCTCAATTGCCTTTACATAGGCGCCCCGACACAGCTGGATCTGTTGTCCACCCCTAGCTAACCCTGTGAGATCATTTTTAGTCTCACCATCAGAATAATGTTCAAATTTTGGGAGCTTTACACCAGCTATATTCTCCTGCCGAGATCGAATCTTGATAGCTGCACTTTGGACATTCTCAAGGACAATATGCTTGATATTGTCACCAGCAACATATTTTGCTTCGGTGAGAGAAAATGCAGATGTCTTCATGACATCCCCCATTGATTCCTTAGCTGTGACAATCTTCTTGAGTATCTGACGGAACTGAACGGTCAAAGCATCACTCTTCTTTTTGAGAAGAGCATGACCTCTGGTTGCACCAACAAGACGAGCTTTCATCGCTCCAAGCATTGTAACTGTCGGAACCACATTCAAACGCTGGCTTTGGCCCGACATCTTTTTCAATATCTAATCACAGAAAAACGGAACAAGGTTGCTATCAGGGAAATATAACAGAATCACTCAAAATCTATAGCTGCACGAAAATATAACCCAGGACTCTCTATCTTATAGTTCAAGATATCAGTCCGACTCAAGAGGGAAAAAGAGTACATTATTCTGTTACGTACTTTCGACTTGAATTGCACGCAAAATCATGATTACGACCTAGCAGTCACAAATTTGGATTCCTGTTCCTAATCCAGAAACTAACACTTCTTTGACCTTATCAAGTTATCATTTATCGTAGTTCCAAACCACAATTGAAGAAAACAGAAAAGGTAAAACAACTAAATCAAAGCAAACGATTCCTTTCCCCCTTCTCTTTCACACTTAACCTCATAATTATCAAACGTCACAGTTCAAGCTGGTTTTGGAAGTGAACCATTGAATCGTAAACACAAACCGAGATTCAAAAGAAACACGAAAGAAATTCAAATAACAAGCTGTTCCGGAGAGGGTGAGAGAAGAACCTGCTGTCGGAGAAGTACAGAACGACCGGAGATCCGTCCGTGAACAGATGGAATAGATCGGAACAATGAATTGACCGAGATTCCAAAGGGACAGCGATCTTGTAGACTCTGCTCAACTCTCCAGAAGGATCCGATCCAAAGCCAATGGAAATTTTGCCAATAATCACACAAGCGGTTAAAAAATTTAGAATCTATTTGATTGTTTATTTATTTATTGTAATATAGGGCTTTCTTTTTCGTGAAGAGTCCTTTATGCCCTTTTTAAGAAACTATATCCTAATTTTCTTAAATTTCTTAAAGTTTTAGATAAATTTATATTTTTATCTCTAAGTCAATAGCACATAAATTGATATTATTATTACCAGAGAAATTATTTAATTATTTTAAATGATAAAATTTTTGAAAATATTTATAAAATATAACAAAATATAATAATTTAGCTTGGTTTAAACAAATTTTGATTTATGAACGATTATTTGAAAATTCTTCAAAAATAACAAAATTTGTATGTACGGCTCTAATATTAGTACGGTTCCATGAAAAAAGGGGAAAAAAAAAAAAAAGATTATCCCAAAAAGTCTTTTAACTTTAAATTTTAAATTTGATTTCTATTACTTTCCTTTCAAGTTTATTTTGTTGCTACTTATCATATACATTTGAGTAAATGGGATAACATTTGAACTTAAAAAAAGATTAAAAAGAGATTTATTGTCGTTGTTATTATTTATTTTTACTTTCATACTTTTTAAAAAGGTTGAATCCTTTTTCAAAAATGAAAAAAAGAAAGAAAAGAAAAAAAAAGAAGAAAAAAAAAAAGATAGTTTATACTTTTAATTATTCAATTATTTTTTAAAAATAACTGGAGCAATATTTATTTAGAATTTAATTGAATAAATAATGTTATCAAACAAAATCGAATTTCAAAATTTAGCTTTATAACTTATTTTTTTGTATCTTAAACTAGCTTAGGATTTCAAAAATAATTTTAATGCTCCTGGTAAAATTTTGGGAAAACACTATAAATTAGGTTGTGTCAATTTGTACCTTAAGTTTTCAACTCCATTAAATTGCATTTTAAACTTAAAAATTGTTACATTCTTACCTTAGGGTTTGTTGTTTTTCTTTTTTTTTTTTTTTTTTTTCTTTTAGTAAACAAACAAGAAAACTAGACTACAAAATTACATCTAGAGATACAAGCATAACAAACCACTAGGTAAGGAAAGTAAGAAAAGAAGCTTTCTCTTCTACTGCGTTAGTTACCAAAACTGAGAGTCCCAGAACATCTTTAGAATGTCAAACATGGTTTAAAGAAACACCATCCAACTCAAGCACATTAGACTCGTCCTTGTGGATGAAAAAAAAAAAAAAGAAAAACTTCGACTAGATCCAAAGAGACACTATCATTAACAATCTCTAGGCAGTTCAATTCCACAATAACGTGTCAAACATTGATAGAGATGATACTAAGAAGACCTTCACAAATAGTCATCTCTTCAAGAACTTTGACTTCATTGCATCCTCGAGTAAACTAAAGACCAACTAGGCAAATGCAACCCAGATGCTCCCAAGTACCCAACCCAAACCGATAGTTCGTCTGTCAAGACTCACACAACATCAAAGTTCAGCTTCCAATAGTGTCCTGAAAGAGGATGCTAGCCAACCAAAGTAGGCAATGGAGGATTTGGAAGGTTCCCCACCACCGCTTTGCAAGCTAAATCCACACATGATCGTTTGTTTTTAGTTTGAAAAATTGTTAAAAAGAGTATTCTCATATGTGTCCAATAACCCGAATAATTTGTTAAAAAGGATTATTTGGGTTGGAGAAACTTACGACCTAAATAATTGGGTTGGGTCTAAAAAGTGCTTCAACCCAACCCAACTTAACTCTGAACACCCCTAATTATCTCTAGACTTCAGAACTCTACTCAACACCCCAGACACCCTAAGTGAATTATAAACAAAGGTACTATTCTGATTTATCACCACAAACTGAAAAACATAATAATGTACCTATCACAAATGAAACTTCTCCAAGTTTCTCCTTCACAATATGCAATACCAAAGAAATTTCATAATGAATAAAATCGTCTCAAAGGCTTGACATTCCTAGTTCTGAATAACATGATAATATACCTACACAAATGAAACTTTTCCAAGCTTTTTTTTTTTCTTTTCCAAAATGGCACTCCTATGATTCCGTGTTTCGATGAATTTCAATTTTTAGTTTACACAAAAAGAACGAAATTGTCAACACGGATCAGATATGAAAGACAAACTACACCCCATCTTAATGCCCAAATTAAGACTCAGTTTAGCTCCCAATAGCAAGCAATCTTTATTGTCATATAAATTATGGAGAATACAATCCTTTTGTTCTTTTAGACCAGAGAGAACACAAAAGAATGGTAAAGCCTCCAGAAAGTAATGCTCATCTAATAATAATCAATAATACATTAATAACCGATTTTGCAGCATTCCCAGACTTCCAATTTGCCAGCTTTCACAATTCAACTGGTTTGGAGCTAACCTACAATGTCATCAGCTAGGACGGGTGGAACAAATCTGCAGTCTGCAAGAGTTTGCTCAAAGATGTGTCCCACTTTAAGAAGTTTACCCTGTAAGCATGATGGAAATTGCCAATGGTTTAGAGTTCTAGAGTTCTGGTTCCCCCACAAGGTTATTCTTCACAACTGTGGCATCATCAATCAATCAAACAAACATGAACTACTTTGCTCTTATCAAGCTTCTCAACAATCATCGTTATTGCGGTATCCCTTTTTTTTTCTTAATGGAGTATTTGGTTTACATCAATAATCATTTCTAAGGTACAGAATTAACCAGGCAAAGAATCACAATAAGCACAATCAATCTCAGCAGTAACTTGTAGCAACATGCTGTGCAATAGGGTAAACAGTACCTCATCAAAAGCTGCACCAATCATTTGAAGGCCAACAGGAAGGTTAGAGGACCCATCTTGAACAAATCCACAAGGCAAAACCAACGCAGGTAGTCCAGCTAAGTTAACATTGACCTGTTGAGGATGGAACAGGAAAACAACTGTGAACTTTTAGAGTTGATGCTTATGGCCAACGAAATTGTGGGATGATTAATTGTATGGTCTTGAAGAAAAAAGATACCAATTTCAAGAAGACCCACAAGATGATTGAGATTTTCTAAAGGAAGTTCTTTATAAGGAAGTTTTTGACATCAGGAGGACAATGTGAATAGTGTGGACTTGTGGATTTAGTTCCAACTTCCGATATCTCTCTCTCTTTTCTTATTTAATAGTAAACCAAGTGTCCTTAAAGCTTCAAAAGGTCCAAGGCAAAGAGATCCACCATCCCTTTTTTTTTTTTTTTGTTTTAGATGCAGATGTATCAAGCAGTCTAATGGGTCAATGTGGACTGGGGCTTTAGATGGACTCCTTGGGACAAGAATAATGTATCATCATGTTAATCATCTCAAATATAATAGTTTCATCAAAACAGTGACGCTCTTTGAGCAAATTTGTGGTCTCCCGATTAATTTCTGAAAATCCTCAACACTGGATAGTTATGTTGATGTTGAAATGGTTAAGAACCAAGAACGGTTAAGGTGCTGTTCATAGGGAAAATGGCCAATTAGTTACTGGGGAATGTCAGTCAATGTATATCCATAAACGTTGATAGTCACCTTTTTGTGACTCTTTTTCCTCTTTTGATAGGTTTTTGGAATCAGTTACTTTTACTGCTTTTTTGCTTTTTCTTGTCGCAAAATTAAACACCCTTCTAGACATCATAGTTTATCTTTCTTAGTTACCAATTGGCAATCTCTCTTGTAATCACCTATAGGTGTTTTGGGGTTTTCCCCTAATTTCATTATCAATAAAATGTTTCTTTATCCAAAAAAAATCCTGAATCCATAAACATTGATAGTTGATTACTCTGTAATATAAATGAAAACTCTAACCAAAAGTAGAAATATTAGGACTAACCAGGTTCTTTTAAATTTTAGAGAAATAAGTTTTAGGAGTTCTAATTCAAGATCCACATCCCCTGCACCAATAATCTCTCTCTATATATTCACACGTATACTATATCAGAAAGTACTCAAAGGAAGGGGAGTAGAAATGCTTACAGTCATGATGTCACCGGCATACATTGCCAATGGATCGTCCACCTTTTCACCTGTCAACAAGCAATGATCATATAAGTACTGTACAACAAATTGAAAGACAAAATTTTGGAAGGCATACCAATTTTATAAGCGGCAGATGGAGCAGCAGGTGATATTAAGATGTCATTTTCATCTAATGCTGCTCTGAAGCTTTTCTGAATAATGGTTCTCACCTGAAACACCATTGCAATCATAAAGAGCCCTTATAGTTATTGTTTTATTTTAATAAGAAATCACAAAAAGCCCTCAAGCTTTTATCCAACATTTCGAGTAAGGTGCCATAACAACTGTCACTGACATATGAGTTTCCAGGAAACAGACATCATGTTCAGTTATTATAGTGCTAAAACACCACTCAAACTCAATGTTCCTTTTCAAAAATAAATATATATATAAAATAAAATAATAGAAAAGAAAAACTATTTGTTTGATGTTGTTTATTTGTATTTTATAACTTGTATGTGAGCGCACGTGTGGTGGTGGTGGGGTTCAAAAATATAAAATGCTGATGTGGCACCTGCTGAGCACGCTTGTAGTAAGCATCATAATAACCAGCTGAGAGAGCATATGTTCCCATCAAAATTCTCATTTTAACCTGCAATGAGAAAATGTATCCATGTGAATTTCCCAAAAGAAAAGAGGACGAGGCTAAACTTCTACAACATACATCACAGCCCAACCATGTATGCTCTAACACCTTTACAAAGTGAATAAGAAAGTCAAAATCTCCAATGTCAATGCAAGAGAAATTCTAACAGTTTCCAACTAATACCTCTGAACCAAATCCTGCTGCTCGGGAATTTTCATAAAGACCAGTTAACTCATCAGCAACAGCTTGATTTCCATATCTATATGTAGGTTATGGTGGGCCAAATTGAATCAGGATAAGTTGTTATCACAATACAGTAACAAAACAAAAGTGCCTGAAAAATCATTTAGGTACTTGAATGGTTTCTTCAACTTAAGAGAACCAAATAACAATCCAATGTATCCAATTTCATGAGCTGAGAAAATCTTCTAAAGAAAATTATTAAACCTGAACATCAATAATATCAACTTCCCATCTTCTCTGGATGAAAGATATTAGATTCATTTTCTTTCAAGAAAAAACTAAACATGTCTAACAACAAACACGGACTTCAGCGAGATACCTGACACCATCATATCGAGCTAAGTTTGAAGATGATTCAGATGATGCAAGAATATAATACGCAGGCAACCCAAGAGAGAATGATGGCAGTGATACCTACAACAGAAAAGCATTTTTTTAAGAAGGGAATGAATGAAGGGAAAAAAATGCAAGTCAACTAGAAAGTAAAGCACAAAAAGCAATGAAAAATAAAAGAAAATAAAAACCTCATTTATGGAACATCCTAGTTCTTCTAGATGTGAAGCTGCAGCACGGATAGCAGAATTTACTTGACCATCAACGCCATTATCAAGGGTTTCACGAATTAGGCCAATCCTCAATCCTTTTAAGGGTTTAGACTCCAATGAATCAACAGCAGAAAATTGCGATGTGAAATCAGGAACCTCCTGAAAGACGTGCACAAAAACAAATAAGAAAATGCTACCGCAGTGCACCATATTATGAAATTACTACCAAAGTCACTTAACAACTTAAAATTTCCCAAGAAACAGGTATAGACACACTTTTCTTTCTCACGCTCAAGTGTGTAAAACGCTACAAAACTTAAAACAATGGCAAAGGAGTTGAAAAAAAAAAGTATGGAACAAGACAAGAAAGTCCTTACTCGTTTACTACTAGTGGCATCAAGTGTATCGTGACCAGAAATTGCATGTAGAAGAATCCCAGCATCAGCAACTGTTGTACTCAAGCAGCCAATAACATCAAGCGATGAAGCATAGGCCATAAGTCCAAATCTTGAGACACGACCATAGGTTGGTTTCAAGCCAACAACACCACAAAAAGATGCTGGCTGCCGCACACTTCCACCTGTATCACTTCCCAATGACACCACACACTGCCTAGCAGAAACAGCTGAAGCAGACCCTCCTGATGATCCTCCCGGTACTCTACTCAAATCCCACGGATTTGCAGTCACCTAATGAATGAACAGACGCACCACCTGAGTAAACCAACCCCTGTTACCAGTGGGAAGTAACACCACAGCCACACTTTTACCAAATAAGTACAACAGCCTTGAACCCCATTAAAGTTTCCACCCTAAACTCATTTTCATGACAAAAGTGATGCTAAGAGAAAAACAAACCACACTCACACACACACTTCCAGCCCCAAGTTTCAGAGAACCCCATATGATAATAAGCAGGGGGCGGTTATATATATATATATATATATAGATTAAAGAAAACGCAAACCTGGAAAGCAGAGCCTTCAGTAGAACTACCCATGCCAAATTCATCCAAATTAGTCTTCCCAACCACAATCCCACCCAACTCCTTGATTCTCTTCACAGCCGTAGCATCAAATGGTGGCCGATACCCATCAAGAATCCGAGACCCACCAGTGGAAGGCATACCCGCAGTACAAATATTGTCCTTAACGCCCACAAGCACCCCAGCCAAAGGACCCAGCTCCTCATTTCTGTGAATTTTGTCATCAATCTCACGGGCATCAGAGAGGACGGTGTCAGAGACGTAGAGAAATGACTTGAGGTGAGGCTCCAAAGCTCGGAGGCGACTGAGATAGGACTCGGCGAGTTGGGTGGCAGTGATTTGGCGGGAAAGGAGGGAATGGCGGATGGAGAGAATTTGGGAGTGAAGGGATTGGGAAGAAATGGAAGTGGGAAATTGGTCTGTGAGAGTGGAATTGGGAATGGGATGTGAAGATGAAAGTTGGGTTTGTTTGGAGTGAAAGAAGAATGGTTTGGAGGGAAGATGGAGAGGGAAGCGAGAAAGAGAGCAGCGAGGGGGTTGCAGTGTGGATAGCATATTCGCCGCTGAGTACAGAGCACAGAGAAAACTGAAGGAAGAAGCCTACATAATATATGGTGTCTTAAATATTCATTTTATACATTTTTTTTTTTAATATATAATTGATAGACGACAACTCTATTTTTTCTTTTTACTTGTTATTTTCTCATTCATTCTTTTTTTTTTTTTAAATGAAAAAGAATTTGCGTTATTCCTTGGTATAATTTAGCCTACTTAGAACTAGGGTGAAAATGGTTCCATTCAAACCAAAAAATTTAAAATTCAAACTGAACCGATTCTTCGGTTCTAAGTTCCATTTATGTAAAAAATATGTATATATCGTTTTAAAACCAATTCAGTTCGATTTAGTTTTTAATTTGGTTTTGCTCTTTAAATTAAAAAGAGTTTAGTTTTAAATTTGATTAGACTTTTTTTAAAAAATATATAAACAAACAAATAAATATATATATTAGTTTAAAATGATTCGCTTCAGGTTCAAATTAGGTTTTTGAAATTGAAACCAAATAATAATTGGATTTCAAAATTTCATCAAACCAAACTGAATCACATTTTTTTTTATTTCATTTGCTTTTGTAAATTAAATGGCCACCCATACTTAGAAGTTAGAACTAAGGCTCAAACATAGCCCATTGCTCACAAGTCCAGCCCAACAACATACAGGTCCAATTTGAGGCCTTTTTTATAGTACCGATTGAAACATCCGTCGATAGGTCCATTAATTGGTACGTTCAACATTGATAAGAAAGATTCATTAATTGGTACGTTTAACATTGATAAGAAAGATTCTTCAATATCTCCAATACTTAAACATATAAAACGTAACAAATGATTATCTATCACTCCCAATATGAATATAAATACTAATAATAAAATACATAACTTAATTAGAAAGTAAATATAACTTAATTATAAATTTATTTATTTACAGAAATATGGGACAATATAAATATTTTATCAATTTATTGGTAAAATTAAAATCACCATATCAATGTCACTATTTTAATCCTGGCTTGTGGTCTATTATTTCAGTTTAGTCCTCTTACTTCAAACTTCTTCACCACCTGTGAATGTTGGTTGATAAACTTCACAACAATGCTTTGTCGTTGGCAAACATTTTGAGGCATTTTAAGAAAAGAAAATTTAAAAATTCATACCAATTAGAAATTGTTGGAAGAGAAAATTAGGGAGAACATTATACACGACAGTAAACCAATAGTCTGAACATAAATTAAACCAATAGTCTGAACATGAATTGAGACCTAAATTTGCTGCCATAAGACCTATCATGAGTATGAAATGGGAGGAGATTGAATTCCAATCATGTGTATGAAATCTGTAAGAGCAAAGGGTTGGCTGAAAATACATACATACACAAAATCAAACTTGCTTGTGTGCTACAAGTAGAAATGCAATCAGTTACTCACAGCTGCTATAATATACAAAGCACGTGACTGTGCCTGTGCCAAGTGCCAAGTTCCAAGAGCAAGATTCTTTACACGGTAATGTGAGAAAGTTAATGAATGAAGGTTCACGAGTATTGAGATAGGTCAGCCTGGCCCTCCAAGTCCCAAATAACCACTTTTCCATCCAAACCTGTAAGGTCAGGGCAGATAGCTTTGATTTAAAAGCAGCCTTTTCATAAGTTGCAATCATTTTCCAGACATAAACATAAAGATTTGTGAACAAGAAGTTGAACAATCTCTTCATTTTAACAAACCTGAAGTGCTGAACCGCTTTATAGTGGAAACCCCTGGCTCTTTAAGAGGCACAATACAACTACAGTTCAAAAAAAGAATCATTATGTCTTGCACATCTAAAAAAGGTGAAGGCCACCCCAATTCCATAGGCACTTTTTGCTAATCCGATCACCAGGCCTTCTCAGAAAAAAGGCTCTCTGGATAAGAAACTATTAAGTGGAAATGGGGCATACTTCATTGAAATCAAAATGATTCACAAGAATCAACCAAGTAGAGAAATAAAGATGTTTAATAACTACGTACCTTATACAATTCTCGTGGACACATCCGCGCAATCTTGAAGATTCAACTGAATCATTTCCAACGCCTTGCCTTGGTTGACCATATAACTTCCCAAATGCTTCTGAAAACTGATCGAGAAGAAAGGCATATCACAAAATCAGCATGCTTGTAAAACCAGCTAGCTAAATCTATTAGGTAGTGAACAAGTGGACAATTGCCATGAAATGTACACTGAAAGCAAATCATCGTCAAATACCTACTTAGCTTTGAGCCACACTCAATTTTCTACTTTAAGTCCAACTTTTTTTTTAAACAATACATTACAAACCTAAACTTGCATGTTCATTTAATCATTTCATAGTTGTACCTCCGGTTGGAAAATGAACTTCCAGCAGTTGAAATATTATACTGCTATCTTAAGATGCTTACTTTTTCTGAGTTAAGAATTTTCTCCGTGATCCTCATAACCTTAGGCATGTGTATTTTGAGGTTCGAATGAATAGAACAGTTGGACCCTATATGAGATATCCTATCCACCTAGTGACTCATTCAGGAATGAAAAATTGGCTTTATCCAGTGAGCTAAAATGGTTCATTGATATTAGATTTGATCGAATTATGGCAGGATTGATCATAGTTAAATTGATGAGCCTCACCCCATCTTAACAAAACTCATTTAAGAAATACATGTGCTCACGAATTATTTATTCACTAAACTATTGTTTTTTTTAAGTCTTTTTTCTTCAAAGTCATTACCAAATCATAATATTAAACTTTTATCGTCAACTCAATATTTTCACATTTTCATAGGTTCAATATCAACATGAAGAGTGAATCGATGTTTCCATTATGTCGTAGAAAAATTCACAAAACATAAAAAAATAAGTAACAAGATGTCACTAATGTAAATATAATATAAATAACAGACATATTAACTTGTTTAAAAATCATAAAAGATTTATTTAGATTTAAATTTATTTTTTGAATTTTTTGTTTTTATAATTTTTCCCGAAACATCCATCGACATCGACATTTTATTAATATTTCTGTCAACATTCACATTTTAAACCTTGCACAAAATTATTGTTAAACAATTTGACTACCGCAAGAAAAACTATACTATACCAGCCTTCGTATTGATTTTTATTTAAGTAATATTTTTTCCTTCTTGAATATTTATATATGTGTATATATTTATATAATATATATATATATATATATATATATATTTTTTTTTTTTTCCATTTTTTTGTATGTTTCTTCTACATCACTATTTTCAATTGATAATTGATGCTCTATATGAAATTCATATAACTATGGATTGAAATTTACAAATTTATGTACAGTATTTAAAATGACTAGGAAAACAGACATTCAACAGTCAAGTTAAGTCCATTTACTGTGAGCCCCGCATGACCCCAGAAGAGGGGCACTGGGACCTGAGCATTCAGCCAGGGAGGAACAACTGAACAGGCAACGACCCGATTAGATCAGGTCATCTGTAAACCTAACTAAAAGATGCATAATAAATAAGCATTGAGCAAGTAGACAATCTATTATGTTTACAGCTTAAGTCAGTAAAACAATTGTTTAACCGACAAAAACTTTAAGCAATGCAATACCTGGGATCCATATTTTGAACCTGACGCTGTTTTCCTCTCACCAAGAAATCTTACAAAGCTCCTAGTTGTGGTGGGGTGGAGGGGAAGCAGATAAATCACTTTAAACGTTCCTCAAAATTTTACAATATCTTAAAGTTAAGACAAATTTATCTAAAGCTTAGCTCACCAGATCCCTCTTTCATCAGCAGCAAAAGCCATAGGATTGCAATCAAATCCTACACCTATAACCATTCTCTCAGAAACAAAAAGTATCTGAAAGAGTGTTATATTGTTCCAAAAAATTCAAGATTAGAAAGCGAAATAGTATATTGCATATAAATAATGACAAGAAATACTCATAGAGTAAAGAAAAATGGATGCTGACCCACATCACGAAGAGGCAAATCTCGGAATGCAACATTCTGGGCTAGAGGAGAAGGACCAACTTCATCTACGAAGTAAATCATCGAATTGTGACCTGTGCCATTTAAATAAAAAAGCATATCAGTAGGAAACAAACAAAATAACATCTAAAATAGATCATAACCAATAAGGCTCCCGTTGAATCCTAAAAATTGTTTTCAATGCCTAAATCAGAAGGTAGGTAAAACAATGGGTGAAACTCCATAATTACAATTCCTAACAAGTAATAGCCTTAGGAAGTTAGCCAATGAACTTTTCCATTGTTACAATTGGGGGCAGAAAAGATGTACATGAATGACTTTACTATACGAGTGAAATTCAAACTTGCTGTTTCACATGCTGTAGTTATAACTTATAAGGTTGTCTCTATAAATAATTTGCAGAAAGGAGGTAATTCTGACCTGCATAAGCTAAGGTATTGCCACTTGGTGACCACTTTACGCCAAATGCCCAAGAGAATGAGAGATCAAGCTGAACAATTAACTAATACACCAAAAGAAATTACTCATAAATAATGTGCACTACTTGCTTGTCAAACGAGAGAGAGAAGTAGTGAACTATTTCTTTTTCAAGGAGAAATGTCAAAGCATTTATATTTGAATTAAAAGATGACAATCAGAAAGCACTCAATGTGAAGGAAATAGTTAACCGGGGGGGTGTCATAAGTTACATTTTCAATTTTGTTTAATGCCAACCAAGACTTAGAAAAAAGCAATTATTATATAAACAATTTATGCATTCTACTCTTTGAAGCACAAGAAAGATTATTCACAGCCAGATAAAAGATTAAATATTAAACCTCTCCAAATTTTGAATCCGAAAATGCGCCAGCTCTTGAATCCCTGTGAAATTTAAGTTAAGCATCAGTAACTTTTAAATCAATCCTACACAATTTAATGAGATGAATGCAGTCTAAACTATTCTCTACACATACTTTGTGTCAACACCTTTAATGAAGGTGGAAAAGATTCGACATTTTCCATCCGTTGAGGTTGTTGCAAGAAGCAGCTGTGAATGAAATGTAAACAAAAATTCATAGCAAAAAATGCGACCATAATTTTGCTCAGCAAAATAAATTTACAAGCAAGCACAAAAACTATTTAATTGGAGATCATCTAACAAGCCTAAACATTATATCCATATAAATTCATAATAATAGTGGGATTGAAGGATAAAAGTAAAACTAACATTATTGGGATGCCAAGCAACATTTGTCACAGAAGAATCATGTCTTTTTCTGATAAGCTTACTGACCCACCTGTGGAAGGAAATCATGAACACATCAATCGAAAACTAATTGATAAGCATACTGGGTGAAGCAATAAAAAAAGAGATTTTTCATTTTTACAAATCACAAGCAGCCCAATTTTATAAAGAGAAAAATAGAAATATAGACATAAATGAATAAAATAAACAGAAAGAGCAGTTCGCCAAATAGGCACCGCCATCTGCCTAGGTCAAAGGGAAACTAATGGTACAGTAAAAATAGGACTAGTGATAGGAATGTCACTTCTAATTCAACTTATGCAGGTCAAAGATCTTAAACTACAAATTTTTCTTGAAAATATAAGGACTAATAGCAATAACTTCATCAAATAGCAGAGTTTTCATCTTCATGCAAAAAAAAAGGCAATAGGCACAATGGGTTGAACAAAAAGAGAGAAAGAGCCATACCAATTGTTCTCTTGTTCATAGTAGCAGATGCAAACAGTTTTTGCCCCACTCCCAACAGCAAACTTGTTTTCTAGGGATAAAGAACAAATCAAGCACTTGAGTGTGAAAAAGTGAAACTCATATTTGATTAAAATAGTATTTTCTTTGGGATATTATGATTTATGAATGACACTAAATTATGTAAGTGCTTAACGATGAATTATGTAATAGCTTAGAATGGTGTTTGTAAATCCTTAATGCAGGAAAAGAAGTGATAGACAAATCTAATGGGAATTCACAAAGGAACCAAAACCAGACATGAAATTATTTCGACATTTTGTCTAAAAGGAATTTCATTCACAAGAAATAGGCAAATTTCAAGCATCAGTTCATGTTCATCAATGCCAGGTCTACCTGATATCACATTCCTAATTAAGACAAATCATTTAAATTGGTAAATGTTAAATCATCGATTGACCCAAAAATTTAAGCTAATGGGTGAAGGTAAACTTAATATTATATCCACTCTAACACTCTCCTTCACTTGTGGGCTTGAAATATGTAGAAGATCCAATAAGCGAAATTCAATATTAATTGAGGAGGAAATAACAAAACAAGGGTTTGAACACAAAACTTCCTGCTCTAATATAATATTAAATTATCGATTGACCCAAAAGTTTAAGCTGATGGGTGAAGGTAAACTTAGTATTATATCCACTCTAACAGTAAATTTTGATGACTGAATTCAAATATTCCCAAATTCTGTGAGAAAAAGATTTACTGGGGCATTGACCAAAAATTAGAATTAACAGTACAAATGACTAAGCTGATCAAGAAATTTAAGGATGGTTCCTTCTTTCTTGTTTGATAGGAAATGGTGTTCATAGATATGTAACTGTTAAGATGAATCATACAAAATATGGAAATTTGAGGATAGTATGAACAACATAGGTGATGAGCAAGAGCAGGGCAGGAAATCTTGCACTACCTTTTGGACTCCACTGAACACAGAGTGCAGCACGGTTTAGTCTAAGAATGACAAGAGTTGGTACCCACTCCGATCCTTCAAGGTTCCAAACATACCTAGGAAGAAAAAACGATCAGTAGGCCAATATGATACAGTTAAACAAGTAAAAGTCTCAAAATATTATGTGAGAGAGACCTAATGGGGCTGGGGGAAGGGAGGGGGTAGTGATAACTGGAGGGGAGAAAAGTGAAGAGAAAACTGGTGAATGTACAAAAAAAACTTGACCAAAAAACATGAATATGAGATAACACTTACGAATTCCGATCATGA
The DNA here is from genome assembly GCA_030954485.1 of Citrullus mucosospermus. NCBI lineage: Eukaryota > Viridiplantae > Streptophyta > Magnoliopsida > Cucurbitales > Cucurbitaceae > Citrullus > Citrullus mucosospermus. The sequence goes on along the minus strand of CM062063.1, from coordinate 37,130,232 downwards.
GATGCAGTCACAATTCTGTTTGACCTAACACTCCAGTCTATCCCAGAGATAAGCTGATCATGCTGATGACACAGAAAAGGTGGATAAATTGCTAGACATTAACAGCATGTCTTCATTAGAAAGCTTTCACTACAAATGACTGAAAGAAAGCATCACCCGTGAACGGATAAATGCAGTGACCATAGGTTTCATGTTTTATTTTTCTCATAAACTATAAACAAAACAATAAATTTAAATGGTACCTTTTGAAGAACATGTACTCTCTCCCAGTTGTCTTGTGATGATTTATAAATGTGAACTTCATTATTGTTTGGACAAAATGCAACCACTATAGAGCATATCAAAAACATTAGCACAAGCGGAGTATGATGGAGAACCTTGGATATCATCGACTTTTCCATAATTAGACAATTAGACAATGCAGAGTATTGTTTAATTGTAGGTACAGCGTTTCCTTTTTGTAATTACAGCTTAACTATCCTCATGTCACATTAGAGAAATCCATTTCATCAATTAATGAAATGGTTTCTTTTTCCTATGAAAGCAAATGCAGAGTATTGGCCAAACTTAGCAGCCGATCTGATAATAACCAGATCTCGTGACGCTAATCAACAGCATAATCTACTCCGTAAGACATATTGGTTATTGTATTTTAAACTGGGTGGAGGTTGAAGCCAAGTAACCTATCTCAGTGTTCTTCCCGTCATTTTTCAATAAAATAAGCTAAATCTAGATCACTGAAGCTGAATTTATATCATTAGCCTCTCTTTGATTGCACAGAAAAACATAGATAAGCGATCTCAAGATATAAAATCCAGGCAAAGTCGACATTTCCATTTCTTTTCTCCAGCACAAAACAGAAAGAAGAAATTACAGAAGCAAGCAAAAGGAGAACGGTTCATTACTGGAGTGGTCAGGGCTCCAAGCATGGCAAGTGATGCACTGAGCAAACTGGTGAACTGCAATGGCTGTCATTATTTCCCAGCTCCAGTAGAGTAGTGGAAATTCTCAGGAATCAACGACGGCTCGAAATTCAAGCTTCTGGGTGATTATCTATTGAAATTGCTACGGATTTTGAAGGTGCAAGTCGAAAAAATGATTGAGAATTACAGCCGAGACGGAGATCTCAGAAACACGAATGCGATCCAAATGGGAAAGCGACCAGGGCGAAAACCAGCGGGTGGGTGTATTAAGAAATATTCTCTCTGCACCCACGTAATTTTGTGAAATTAAACTTTTATTATTATTATCAATCACCTAATATAAAAATTAGCGAAAATATTTATAAATATATTTTTTGGACTACCGTGATCTATTATAATTATAAAAAAATTATATTTATAAATAATTTAATATGTTTTTTTATTTATAATACTTTATTTATTATTATAACTAAATGTGGTTTTTGTTTTTGTTTTTATTTTTTTCTTCCAAATGAAATATCGTTTTTTCTTTGGAAAATTGATTTAAAAATATTATAGTCTCTAAGAAATAATATTTTCACAATAGGATGGACAGTCCAATTTGAATTGCAGGGGGATCATTGTCCCAATTTCTTTTAAAGAGGAGCCGAAAGTGAAATGTAATTAAGGTGTACTAGTTTTTTTTCTTTTTCCTTTTCTTTCTTTTTATTTTTTTTTATATAATAATTGGAGAATTTAACTTACAATCTTTGGGATATAATTTACTGTAGTATTGAAAATGAAAATGAACGTATCTTTTACATGCCTTTTATTTAATAGATATTCATATTTGATTATATATATATATGTTTTTTGTAAGGAGATTTTGTTTTAAAAAATATCTACATTGCAACAGAAGAAAGTGTGTAAATTTAAGAAAGAAACATTGTAGCTTATGCTTAGCTCTTGTCGGTCACCTTTTGTTTGTTTCAAGGAAAGTAAAGTGTTGTTATTCAGTGACAACAACCCATGCAATATAAATTGTGTGATTTTCTATATGAAAATTTTACTCATTCAAAATTGGAATTTACAAACTTATTTACATTTTGTACTGATCCAACACAAATAAAGCTTTTACTCTCAATCCTCAATTTATTTAATAAATAAATAAATTTTGTTATATTTCAAACAATCATTACATGATAATATGATCATATGATCGTGTTTGTCTTATTATTATACCAAAGAGTAAATAAAACTTCCTCAACTTTATTCAGTGATAGCTAAGCTTTTAAATAGGCAAGAGAGATTATATAAAGGAGTCAAGTAACAAACTGACTAAAAATAATGCCATATTACACCAAAGAGAGACTTCTCAACTCAAGCCAAGCTTTTAAACAGGCAAGAGAGAATATACAATGGAGATAGTAACAAACGGACTAAAAATAAAAATACAATAAAACACTAAAATCTCTAATACTTATTCATTTGAGATTTGAACTTGAACATAACTCGTTAACTAAGAAGTTAATGGTTCAATATCTCTCACCTTCACCTTCAGTGTTACACTCAAATGAAATCATTTTTCAAAAAAATGATTTTAGATTAACAGTTACGCCTGTACTTTTGTTATTGAAAAAAGAAAACTAGAAACTATATCACAAGGAAGAAAAAACTGTTCCTAAAATAATCCACTCATACCAGTGATTATTGTTGAAAGAAGAAAAATAACAATAACAACATTATAATTTATAACAAGCCCTCTATTTTATGATTCTATTATCCATGAAAGAAGAAATTTACATCATGGGAATTCATAATCTTAAACAAGAGCCACGCAAAGCTGTGGTCTGTGGGCTTCAAAGGAATGCGGTAAAACTTTGCCTTACACATTCAGCTGCACAGACCACATTCTTTACGTTGATTTTGCCACAGCAACTTAAGATTGTGGTTTTACAAATTATATATATATATACACAACATCCATTTACTAATTTGTTCCAGTCATGTTAACAGAATGGGGTCCTACAAGATTGTAATTCTCTTCTGCCTCCGGGTCCACATTCGAACTCAAGGAATCACTAGGGAAATCGTCCAATGATAAACTGTGAGTTGGGCTCAATTGTTGCCAAAAGTGATTTCTGAGTGCCTTTAATTTGGAATTGATGGCTGAAAATCCTGGGTCAGAAAGAAGTGCTTGCACTGGAGTTCGACCTTCGAGCATGCTGACGACTTGGGACATTAGAGGCCGCAGAGTTGGGGATGCGTTGGTGCAGAGGAGAGCCACATTCAGCATCACCATTGCTTCTTCTGATGAATAATCTGAGCCCAAGGCTGGATCCACCAACTCCAATAGGCTTCCCTTTTCTTGCAGAACAGATGCCTGGAAGATGCTTAAACATTAGGATGAGACTCGGGTTGGCTTGTTGTACATATGTACTATAAGTGAAGGAGCAATACTTGGGTGCAGTTCAAGCTATACCCATCTAGATGCATCTCCCTCAACCACTGAATGAAAAAAGATTTAAGATTTATCTTTTTTTTAAAAAAAGAAAATTTTGTCAGGTGGCAAGTTATGATTAGACACTTGGGTGGAATGTACAAAGATGGGTTGTGGTGGGGATGCACTCAAGTATTTTTCTACTTTTGTTGTGTTGTATTGTATGGGATTGGAGAGAGGAGACTTGTATATTTGGAGTCAACAATTTGTTGTGAAATATAAAACTATATCGCATTGCCATATCCAGCTGATTATCAAACTCGTTTAAAATTTATGTGAAAAGCAATAAAAATAAAATATTAAACAAGCAAAAAAATGACTTGCATGATCCCTGACGATTGAAAGATGACTGATATTTTAGAACCATAAACAATTCATGGGCAGCAGAAAAAATATGTATATTTTAAACCATGCACTTGACGCCTTCATATTTGTTATATTTTCTAAATGAAAACTTCAAATCAAGGGAATCAAGAAAGATGCTAAATGAAATAGGAAAGAATTGTAAGGTTGCTAATTTTACCCAATCAAGAAGGTAAACAAATTCCTCTTTAGGCCTGTAGTTGGTATTGCTTTTGCCACTGACAATTTCCAGGGCAACAACTCCAAAGCTATAAACATCAGCTTTGCAGGTCAAGCATCCACGCATTGCATATTCAGGAGCCATATAACCACTGCAAAACAATAATCCCAGAAATGTACTCAGCATCCAAAATTAAACTACAATGTCCATAAAGCAAATCTCCTAACAAAGAGTGACCAAAAATGTTTTATAGCGATGAGGCAAAAAATGAAGGAAGTAACAAAACCTTCCTTTTAAAAACGAAGAGAGATAAATAATAAAGGAAAAATTTTAGTCTAGTTATGCTTCACTTAAAATAAATAATTAAATTTAAAAAAATAAAATAAAATAATCTCCCGTTGGTTCCATACTGAAGCCACCATGATTTAGACCATAGACGAATTTCACACAACTTACATGGTTCCAGCAACCCTAGTGCTGATATGGGTATTGTCATCTTCATGAAGCTTAGCCAAGCCAAAATCAGAAATTTTAGCATTGAAATCCTTATCAAGCAATACATTACTTGTCTTGATATCCCTATGTACGATTTTTAGTCTTGACTCCTCATGCAGATAGGCCAAACCTCTAGCTATTCCCAGACAAATTTTCTGCCTGGTGGGCCAGTCCAATCTCAATTTAGAAGCTGGGTCATTTCCTGTATACACCACAATACAAAAGATAAGTTTTTTTGACATTGATCAAACTTTTTTTGAATTAACAGACTTAAAAATTGCAAACGATTGCAAATTCTACTCACTGAAAAGGGCACGTGATAAGCAATTATTTTCCATGTATTCATAAATCAACATTAGTTGGTTCCCATCAACACAACATCCATAAAGCTTGACAAGATTTGGATGTTGCAGTGCGGATATCATGCCTATTTCATTAACAAATTCTCGATTTCCTTGCTTTGATTTTGACGAGAGCTGCTTGACTGCAATTATAGTACCATCTGACAAGAGACCCTGTATCAAAATGAAGAGTCCCAAAGTCCCCATTAAATTTTGTATTGTAACCCTCACTTTCTTGAAAGACCTAAAGGAATGGATGTCCGTATCCCTGGTCTTGATAATTTATGAAAATTAGAAGTAAAACATCATATACTTCCATGAAGTGTAATAAACAAAGTTAGGAGCTTAGAGACCATGAAGAGGTAAAACTCTTAATGGACTTCACCTTAAGTAGCAGCTTTCGAATATGATATGGGTTTCTTTGTCAATAAAGTCTATCATTAAAAGCATATGATTTAGACAATCGAAATCTATATCCAAAGCCCCATTTACCTTGTAAACTGCACCAAAACCACCTTCCCCAACTTTGTTCGCAGCATCAAAATTTTTAGTGGCTGCTTTAATCTGTCTTATTGTAAATAATCCTGTTTGCAGATCTATACCTCTAAGCTCTGCATGAAACAAACTTAAGGTGTCTGAGAAAAGTGGCAAGCACAGAAACTAACAAGAAAACCATGTCTAACAGGAAATTTCCTTGAAACATAACACACAAAATCACATGTAAAAGCCAAACTTGAGGATGTATTTTACGTGATGATATTAACTCCATTGGATGGATGAGTCAAAAGTTAAAATATAGAAGTTGACTTCACCGTCTTTTTCTTTATTTATTCAAACAGGCACAGAACTCAGAATTAAACAGCAAACTCGTAAAGAGATAGATATTTTTCAAGGGAGGAGAAAAATTCAAATATTCAACCATTCAAAAGTTTTAGTATCACAAAATAAGTACTAGAAATTTTACATGACTAACTACAAAGCAGTAAATGTTCCAAAGAAGTAGATAAAAGAGATGAAATTACAGAGCACAGACTATTTCAGTAACTTAGATCGTGTTCTTTCCTTCTTTTGTATAGAAAACTGAGAATTCCAGTGACGATAATGTTTTCTTTTTCTTGTATAAATAAGGAAGAGAAACAACAAATAGCCAGGCTACATTTATCTTCACTTCTGCAGATCCAGATACAATTTAAGTTAATATTGAATGAAAACTATATACAGCTTCGGTTTTACATTGAGACAATACATATGTCGAGTTTAATGAAAGATTATACCTTTATATACGGATGCCTTGCCTCCCAGCCATCCGTTCCTCCTCATAATGCATAGCACCAGAAGAAGGAGAACAAAAGCTGCTGCTGCTGTCCCAATAATTATGATGGTGTGATGCTTCTTCACGTGGTCCTTAGGAGGTGTAAAATCTGCGAAGAGAGAAATTTTCCTGATCAGAAATAAAAAATATGTTTAAACATGACTTCATACTCTACAGTTTCTGCATCCCAAGCATTGAAATATAAGGAGAACTAGAGAATAAAGCATATAGATTCACTCCTGATAGCCTTCCCAGATTCCAGACTAGTCTTGCAACCTCCCTCTTCAAGTTTTTGTAGCCATCTCAATTTATTTGCCTATTTATTACGATTAAAAAAGGGAAAATGGAAAAAATCACCCCTAAAATATGATAATAGTTGCAATTATACCCTTAAACTTTCATATTTAAAAATTGAGTCCTCAACTTTATTCAAATATTAAAATTGGAACCTCAAACTTACATAACCGTATAAATTATAATAATGGTATAAGTTTGAGGGTTCAATTTTTGCAATTATTGTAAGTTTAGGGGCCCAAATTTAACACTTTTAGAAGTTTAGGGGCCCAATTGCTACTATTGAAAGTTTATCAGTGTAATTGCAATTACCACCATACTTTAAGGGTGGTTTTTGCAATTTGCCCATTAAAAAGGTTGTATTAATCAAGAAAAGTATAGATATTTTGTGTCCATGGAGAAGAACAAGGGTGAAACCCAAACCTATGAGATAGTGTAGATATTCATTAAAAAAAAGCGCGCACACAAACACTTTCAGTTTGCTGTATGCAGAATATAAGATATTATCACCAAGGGTGATGGTTGGCAATAGAAAACAACTAACTGAATTAATCCCTATGGAACCTATACAGATCAAGGCAGTCCTGCAAATATTATAATCTCTATCAAAATAGTAAAAACTGAAGAAGTTGCAATCCTAGAAGTTATGCTCGCTTTTTAAGTATTCATTGTCACTGCTATTAATCATGGCTCAAGGTTTGCTTATATTGGTGCCACTCAATATACGAATATAACAACTTTAACTGCTAAAAGAAAAAGGAAAAGTAGAAGCACGTCTATAACTTTAACAGTCATCTAGAAGTAGGAACAGGTAATGATTCCAATTTTTGTTTCATGACTTGGGAAAGCTTACTGGGATCTACAGAAATAGCTGATATCAGAGGACCATAATTTCCTCTAAGTGGAATTCCTGTTGTTCCTCTTCCAGCCCAGTAGAAATGGATTTTCAATGTATGACTTGTGACAACTGCAGTAAATGTTTTCATAATGGGCTTACCAGTACCCCCTGCTTCATGTTCTATATCAAAATCTTTCAGGACTAGCTTTTCCTGCAATCAAACAAATGAAATAGTTTTCAATATCCAACAATAGGATGAACTGACATTCTTATCCAGTCAGAAATCGTCGTTGACCAATACCTGAATGTACACATCAAAAACTCGCCTCCCCAGGCTGTTGAATGAACTGTCATTTATAAATACAATTTCTGCAAAGTGGAGTTTAACAGTATAATTCCCATTTATGAGACATAGCCCATAGTATGTAAGAGATTGAGGAGAGTTTCTTGCTTTTGTGTACAGTTCTGAATCAGTCACAGAGACATTTGAAAGAGCAGATGTATTTGTTATGATGTAGTTATCAGCATCAACATCATTGTCCATAAAGCTTCCCGTGCTGCTAAAAGCCCAATTCTGACCAGTATAAAACATTGAAGCACCTTCTCTATCCGCTTCATACCTTTCACCCCTTACAAATGCTTCTTTATCGCCACAGTTAATGTGCAATGAGTAGTGATCTGATAAAGTTTTGACAATTTAAAACAGTGAGAAAACATAGAATTCCCTTTATCGTAATAAAAGAAGGGATTTCTTCAAAACTACCAATAAAACATAGGCTTTGAGTTTTTTTATTTCAGATTTGATATGATCACTCATTGATATATTTCAACAGGTTGTATACTTCCAAGAAAAAAAACTATTTTGATGAGTTGCCAAATTCAAGGCCAGAGTTATATACTCACGCTGTTCCCTTGATGCAGAACACGGAAAGTTCCTTTTTAGGCAGGGATGGATTCTAGTTCTGTGAGCATGCAAGAAAACTGAGCATATCATTTTAAAGATAAGAAGACTGGTATCTAGAGTTACTTCTAATGACTAGGTTAGCAGTTGAATAAATTTCTTACTGACACAGAATCCTTACAATTTTTCTGCAGACGGTGAGTAAGTCTCTACTAAATTTCTGTGAAAATAAGAAATTTTGTTCTTTTAGTTACTATGAAAGATAATCCTCTGAACATAGAAAGTAAACGATAACTTCATAATACTCACACACTACCACGAGGACACTCAGCTGGGCTTGAGTTTTCCCAAGTGAAGTTGTTATTAGAAAGATCTCTGCATAAGAAAGATAAGAAAACGGAAGCAGTTAGCTAAGGCATTGTTCATCAAATGCTTTCACAGCAGGCATTTAAGTGAAGATTAAATACGAAAGATGATTATAAAGGAAAGGCATACACGTTCTTGTTGCTTCCTAAAATCCAACCAGGAATAATTCCATTGAGCTTGTTTCCTGTCAAAATTCTTGAGAAATACTATATACATTACAACTACAATACTTGGGGGGGGGGGGGGGGGGGGGGGGGGGGGGGGGGGGAAGATAACTGATAAGTGCACTCATGCTGAAGGAAGATAAATAAAAAATGTGACTTATGATTATATTATTATTATTATTATTATTATTATTATCTGGAGGTGGGGAATGGGGAAGGATGAGTCCACTTACATGTAATCTATTTTTTCCAGTCGTTCTAAAGATGCAGGAACTTCGCCAGTCAAGTCATTGTAACTGAGGTCTCTACATATAAATAAAGTAGGGTCTCATTTGACTCCTCAGAAACAATCATCATTAAAGCAAATCCATTCTCACTACTTACAAGTTTTTCAATTTTTTCATGTCCCCGATGTATTTCGGGACTTCTCCAAAAATTAAGCACTTCCTCAGTATCCTGCATCCCAGCATCAAAGTCAAGTCCCTGAACAATTAAGCTGGAGAGTGGTAGAAGAACAAAAACAAAGTATTCAACTAACAGAGTCTTCAGGGATTTCATTTTGCTCAACGACGGAAAAGGAGACCTTCCACCTTTTAAGTCAGATATTCTCCTGAAATTTCAAAAAAATTAGAAATTACAAGTGGAACTCAACATGCTAGACGGATTACAGTATCAAAAGTGCATACAGATCAGTTAAACTTGTCATGGTGGAGATACTTAAGGGTATAGGCCCCTCGAGGGAGCAGCCTTGTATATGCCTGCAAGGTGGAATAAATTTTCCTGATCACCAATTATAAATATTAAATATCGGATGAAGCAGTTAAAAACTTAAAAGCCACATCAATGGAGCTTACAGTTTTTCAATCTGTGCCCAATTACTAATGAACTCAGGTATCTTTCCAGAGAAGTTGTTGTCACTTATCCTCCTTAATGATATAAGAAAAACAAAGATTAGTTGAAGAAATGGAATGTAATAAAACTTGAAGCAACTTGCATGATTTCACTGATTGACAGATCGGAATGCCAAAAATGCTGAGACGTTGAGTATTTCTGGAAACACTTAAATATATTATTTATATTGCATTAAAGAAGCTTAAGATCTCATGTGAAGGAGGATCAAGCTAATGCCATAAACTTTTTGAAGCTTAAGACTACAGTACATATTCAATTAATCCTCTAATGGATAACTCAAGATGAAGTTGCAACATTACTCTAAAAGAGATCGTGGATTTGTCATTCGGAGAGCAAATCTATTTTTCCAGAAAACAAATAAGAGAAGATGGTTACTTACACATCAGTTAAGTTCGACAATTTCGCTAGTGCTTTAGGCAATTCTCCGGTGAGGCCATTGGATGACAGAACTCTGAGGAAAGAACATCATGATGTTATGTGTGAGTTAAAACGTTTTGATGAGGGTGCCATACACAGTCAATATGTACGTCCAATAGACTTACAATTTTTCCAAACTAATTAGTTTTCCGACCTCTGGCGGAATTTGGCCGGAAAATTGATTTCCTTCGATGCTCCTGTAACATTTTAGGACAAGAAAACACCATAAGTGTTTTACCAGAGTTCCTCGGTGTCAACGAGTTAATGGCCTCCCCATTATTGGTTTGATGACACAATTTATATGTATTTTAAATCATGCAAACTGAACCCGAGGCAACTGAAACTAATATCGTATACTCTTACAGAAGATTCTAAAAGTTAAAGATTTGACATACAGGTTTCTGAGGGTGGTGATATTAGTAAGAACTTTCGGGAATGGGCCCGACAATTTGTTTCCCATGAAAGAGCTGCATGTTCAATTAAAGAATCATCAAAATCAAACTGCAGTTTAACTCTAGAGAAGCATAAAAAACTGACAGAAAGAAGTAACTGACGATGCTTACAGTTCTACCAATCGCATGGTAGCCCATTGTGAAGGGATAGAACCAGTGAGACAGTTTCGACTGAGGTCTCTGACAAAAGAGAACCAAGCCAGGAATTACGAGGTTTTCAACCTACGTTTAACAGATTATCAGGTCCTATAACGTATCAGAATACTGGTTTCACACTTTTACTTACAGCTGTTTGAGGAAGCGAAGCTTGGAAAACTCTGGTGGCACAATGCCTGATAGATTCTGGGACTTCAGAGCTCTGAGGAAGCGATAAAACCAAATTAGATTGCAAATTCGCAAATACACCGAAAGAAAAGTAATCCAAGGAAGTGACTACAGACAGCAACAACAGAACGGACGCGATCATGATGCATATTTAACTATTAAATATATGAGAGAGAGGAGAATGAATATAAACCATCGATGCAAGGTAAAATGCAGACATTAACATTTAGCAAGGAAATCTCCGCATCAAGAAACGTAGAAGGTCGTAGAATCTATTCCACTGGAAAGACTATGATTATCCACACTTGAAAACAGAATTGACAATCAGAGATTCAGAAGCTCCAACAGGAAAACAACGGTATCAATGTCAAAATCCAACCGAATAATACATGAAGATGAAGAGTGACTACAGCATAACAAAACAAATATTCAACGTTCACTTAAAACCAGTTCAAAAGTCAAGATCAGAAAACGCCCCACACTGCTCACAAACTTATTTTTTAATAATCTAGTCCAAAACTGGATGATCGAGAACAGCGAATTTGGTTTGAACAAACAGAAAGCATGAACTCAAACTTTGAGATATGTATAAGGGATCTAAATGGACCTCCGACGATATCAATATCAACAGAGGCAGCCGAGAAGCTCCGCCATTGCATCGCTCCATTTGGAGCGTGGATGAATCTCCTAAACAATTTGACCTATGTAAATCTATCAAAACTCCATTAATCCACATTCGGAAATTAGTTTCTTCTCGATCTCACGAGCTAATGGGCAAGGGTTGTGGTGGCATAAAACTCAGTTCACCCTTCCCAATCATTAAGCCAAGCGGGTCAAATGGCTGATCACTTCTTTCGTATTGCTGTCTTGCAGGTGCAGCTACTATCTTTTTCCCGGGAAATTCAGGGAAGAATTGCACGGCCAAATCAAAATCAACCCAAATTTGAAAACACAGTAAATTTTGGCATATGCTATGTCAGCACCACGACAAATAGTTACGTGAAGCTCATATGTATTTTTTTCTTTCTTCTATTCGTTTTAGTTGCTTGATCTAGAAGAAAAAATATGTGTTATTTTTTTCCTCCGTTCATGTTATTCTTCTATTTTGCATTCTTTCTTTCGTTTATGGTCGGTTAAAATTTTAAAAAAGGAAGAAAGAAAGAAGAAGAAGAAGAAAAAAAAACTGTAGATTGCTACTCTCAAACACGGGCGATTGATCTTTGACAAGCAGAAAATCAACATGGGTCAAGCTGAGCCCAAGCCTTTGGTTTGTAAACTAGGCCCAAAGGTAGCCAGAGGCCATTCCCTCTCTATTTTTCTCTTCCATACACCCTTGAGGGAATTTGCTCTTTTTTACTTTTTTTTTTTTCTAATAAAGAACAAGGTACTAATTATTACTATTAAATTGAATTACAAATTTGATCTTACAATTTGGAGAAAATTAAAGTTAAGTCCCTATAACATTTAGTTTTAATGGTTTGACAAAATTTTTAAATAGTCCCTATAATTCATAAAATGAATATATATAATCTCTATCGTAGGATTATTTATGAGAATTCTATCAAACAGACTATATGCTAACTATAAAATAATAGACACTAAATTATAAATTTCTACAAGTCAAATAAGGTATGGCCTACTTCTCAATTTATAATTAATAATAAGACTTTTTCCGAAAAAAGGAAGGTACAACTTTCAATCATTTTGGGAAAAATACAAGGTGGACACCTTTTTTTTTCTTTTCTTTTTGTAGATAGGCAAAAGTATTTTATTGATAACAACAAAAATATATTTACCAAGAGTATGGTTACATGATATAAATATGTAATATGTTCTAAGAAATGTATTATTATAGTAAAAAGAAAGATGATTATATTATATCACTTGCTTAAATCGAGAACTTGGTAGATGTACTTCTAACGGAACGCTATGCACTAAAATAATAAAAATCACCGACTCACGTGCCTATAACTTTTTTAATTTTCCATAACAAAAACAGTGCCAGTGTACAGTGGTAGATAGTAGGTTAATGCTGAATATTGAGCACCGATTTAAATAAGCTTACCATTTTTTAAATAATTAATAAGGTAGGAAATTAAACATTATAATAACATCTAATATATAATAAATAGATAGTTTAGGCCCTCTCATAATTTCTTTCTTGTCCTCTATAGGAATCATTTGATTATTAATTTTTAATTTTGCTCTTATAATTTATTAAGAGTAAATTATAAATTTGGAAAGTGTGAGAATTTAGTCATTATGATTGGATAAAATATTTTCTAAATTATAAAAATCAAATTTGTAGTTTTGTTTTTAAATATAGAAAAATGGACCAAAATAATTACCAACATAGAAAAATTTCTGTAATAGACTGCGATAGACTATTGTCACAAATAAATTATGATATTTTACTATTATTTGTAAATATTTCAGATTTGTCATTTAAAATAATTTTTTAATTTATAATTTAACCCTTTATTAATTTTTGTTTTAATATTTTTTTAGGTAAACATTTGTATCAAATTTTTAACTCTACAAAACAAAAACAAATTTTCAACAAATATTTTCTTTTTCAAAATTTGACTTAAATTTTTTAAACAAAACATAAACTGTCTCTGTAGACTTGATTTTCAGAAAACAAAAAAATAATTATCGAACAGACGTTATTTTTTATTTTTTTATTTTAAAAGAATAAGTTTGTAGACAAGAGACCAAGTTAAGTTTTGTTTTGTTATCCCTCACTACCCTATTTTTAAAATCCAAAACAAATTTTGAAGACATATTTATTTATTCACACTTAATTATTTAAATTTAAAAATAAAAAAATAAAAAAAAATAAAAAGGAATAATTTGGACTTCTAAAGAAAACAAAAAAAAAAAAAAAATTGTTGTGATTGGAAGAAGAGAAAAAATAGAGTGAAGAAGGAGGGGATGGGATCCATGAAGATCGTACATGGCGACGATACGGCAAGTGGAGTTGTGGTTGAAAGAGCAATCACAGGTGACGGAGCTTTCGAATCCTTTTCTTCCATTAACGACTCGCCATTTTCCTTCTCCACTGCAAGGATCTACGCTAAAATTCCAATCGTTTTTCCCTATCTTCTTCTCGATCTCTTTCAAAGCTTTCACTGCAACAGTTCACGCATCAAATCTCCATCAATTCACCACTAATTTCAGCTCTAAACGGATTATTTCTCATCAGATTCGAAGTTTCAGCAAAGAAGAAAACGGAAATTGCAGAGGTTATTTTGGAAATTCTTCCGTACCTTCTTCTGGATGAAGCTTGGCTGTGGCTGCCAATCCGAAGGTAGCAAACTGCAGCAGAAGAATTGCATAGAAGAAATGGAGTTTGGCTCTGATTCGATTTTGAGATACAGATTTGGCCGCCATTGAAGCACAAATGGGCACTTTGCTCAAAGCTTTAAATTGCAGTCTCGGAGAGAGGGAGAGGGAGAAGAGAAAAGGCCAAGAGAGGAAGTGGGATAAGATATATATATATATAAAATTTTAAAAACAGAGTACTGCTGTGTGGGACCTTGAAATGTGATTGCAAGTTATAGTAAAATATTATTCTCTCTCTAATAAATAATGACAAAATATTGGAAGCTCTTCACACATCAAGTCAATCCATGATTCAAAAGAAGGAATCATTGCAGAGCACTTGCAGAAAGAAATTAAGCTGAGGAATGGGTAGGGAAGCGTTTGGAACGGGGAGTTCAACCATTTTTGGGATAAGGGATGGAATATTTTACCCGCGGAAGTTTATGCTAATTACCACTCTTTTTAATAATCAAGATATGAACTCTTGGTTAATAATTGAGAGACAAAAAATATTTTTCCTAATTTATAAAAGTGAAAACACATGGACTCATATGTTAGACTATATCATCAGTTATGATTGTACTGAAAATTTTTATTTTTGTCCAATAATTGCAAAGCAAAAAGATTGAACTATTAATCTTTAAACTGTTAATAGATTGTTAATAGATGCTTAAAAAAACTTAATCTTTATCATTTGTTTCAAAATTATCTTTTTTTTTAAAAAAAAATTACAATATTACTAGTTGAAGGTTGTCCATACAAGATCCAAAGTCCACAGATAGTTCAAGCCATATTTTAGCGAGAGGAGGTATAGAGGAACAACAGGTCAAGTGGTAAATATATATCGATCTAAAAATAATCAAGTTGCTCTTGGTTTGACACCCTACAACCTCAAGTGTTGGAAACAAGTGTGACATCATTGGAGTTACACATAACCATATGTGAATGTCAAAGGAATGACCTATAAATAGTCTTGGGAGAGTAAGTAATTTTAAAATGAGAGCACTGACTTTACTTCCTTATGTACTTAGTTGAACCATACACATTCGGTATTAACTTATGCATCAAAATGTAGTAGTTTGACACTATACCAGTGTGTAAATCTCTTACATAAATTAGCACGAAACTTGGGGCCAAATTAATAGAAGCAAGCCTAAGGTCAATCCCAAGAGGGGCCTACGACAATAATAAGCGCGAACGAGATTTGAGTGCCAACATTACCTTTAACCATATACATTTCAAAACTATCTTTAAAAATAAATCCTCTAAAATTTCGAAAATAGATTGAGACTTAAAACAATGCGATAATTACTTAAAACGGGTGATGGATCCAAAATTTTATTTGAAGTGATCACTATACAATTTCATATCTTAATTTTTATTAAAAATGTCAAAGAACTTCTCGAGTATTTGATCTACACCTCAATAACTTTGTCTTTTTAAGTAAATGACGAAAATTATAGAGTCAAGTTTAGAAGAATGAGAACTTATAGGATGAGTTAGACATAAGTGATAATATATATATATTATAAGGAATTTGTACAATGCCACGAAAGATTTCCACTTTCATATTGTGTAATGTAATCAAGAGCATGGCAGCTTTAGCATTGACGGAGACACAATCGACCGCCTGTCGTTTTATATTTGTAATTAACGTAAGACTCAAATGCGTGGCTACTGATGTGAAGCTATTCCTGGGAACAAAATCAAATTATTGAATCTATAACCCATACAAAAATTAGATTAGATTATAGATTTAAATATTAAATTATTTTCATTCATTTCGATTCTTATACTTTCAATTTTTGTTTATTTTAGTCACTAAATTTTAGAAAGTTGATTTTAATTTTCATAATTTTAAAATTGGACTATTTTGATCATTTCATTTTTAAAGAATCAAAATAGTCACTTCTCAAAAATTTAGAGGATCAACAAAAATTTAAATACAAGGATGGATATTTTGAAATTATAGTGACCAAAATAAATTTTAAAACTAGGAAAGACTAAAATAATCTAAAACAAAAAATATAGGAACCAAAATCTTTAAATCTAGAGTAAATTATAAGCTTATATTCAACGTCTTTTTTTATTGCATCTATTATAAGCTCTAAAATTTGTCTAAATTATTGTTCACTAAATTGTTTCATTTTCAATTCCGCATTTAGATATGTTTTCTATTTCTGAACTGCAAAATTTGTTCGACACAAAATTAAAATTGAGGAACATGTCAATTCTTTCCTCTAAAATTTGGAATTCATCAAATAACGTTCTAAAGTAATAATTGTGTCGATTAAAATAATGAACTTTTGTGAGTACATCTATTTACACCATCTATCGTGTTATGTTTGAATAACATCACGTGAGAGTTATACTGGTTTCAATTATCCATAAATTTTCATAATTGTATAAATTGAGACTCGTAGTATTTTCTTTGAGATTCATGCACGATCAATTCTAATCGTCCATTTTTAAAACTAAATATATAAAGAAGTCTAAACACGTGTGAAAACTGACACATAGATGATTTTCAAAGGTAAACCATAATGAAAGTCCTGAATTGATTCACTTATAAAAATTTATAAATTTAATTAATACAAAACTATGAGTCTCACATGATGTTTTTTAAACAAAATATAAATAATTTGCTTAATTTGATACACTTAAAAAAGTTCAAGTTTTAAATTGATACAATTATTTTCTGTTCATGGTTTACAGCCTCCAAAGTTTAGGTATAAAATTACTTTTTTTAAAAAAAATTGGGTACAAAATTGATATTTTTCTTCAAAATTTTAAATGGACAAAATAACATAAACACAAACGTGTTTTTAATGCATGTTTGAGAGTGATTTTGAAAATTGTAAAAATCACTTTTGTCATATTTAAAGTAACTTCAAAAATTCGCTTTTAATCCCTCAAAATTAATTTAATATTTAATTTTACATTTTTAAATGCAATTTGATCACATCGTCAAATTTGGTTGAATAATTGTTCTAGAGTGATTTTGAAAATGACAAAAATGATTTTAATTATTTGAGAATCATTATTAAACATGCCCTTAATTGTCTAGTCATAGTTCTTCATGTTACAAACTTATATATATATACCATATATACATACAAAATATTACTCTTTTTTAGAGCGTGTTTGCGCCAAGGAGTTGGGAAGTGTGGAGTTGTGAACTCCACTTCTTGTATTAGCCCAAAGAGTTTAAGGGTCCCACTACTAAAAGACATTAAGTTTACGCTTTATTAACTCTCTACACTGTAGGCTCTTTGGATATAGAGATATTCATTTTCCCCACGGGGACGGGGCTCCGTGAGGATTCGCCTCAAACAGGGTGGGAATTCTCGTTTAGGTGGAGAATGGGAAAGGAAGTGGGGAGGAAAAAATCTCCATGAGGCAAAGGGGGATGGGGACGGGGAATTTTTTCGTTCCCGTCCTCACCCGATTCCCTGTCCCCACCCCGTTAGCCTCTTTTATTCAATTGTTATAATAATTTAATGGTGTATTATTATTAATAATAAATATTTATATCTAAATTTAAAGTTTTATTGTTTAATGGTAAAGATATTGAATATGTTTGAATTTAACCTTTAAATTTAGATTATTATATTTATAAATAATGTGTGGTAATTATTTCTTTTTTTTTTTATAGTAATTTATCTTTAAATTCAAATTGTCCATATGAAATTAATCATATTAAAAAAAAAATAGTAAAAAATTTAGGCTCCATTTGTAACCATTTTGTTTTTTTGTTTTTTGTTTTTTATTTCTTAAAATTAACCCTATAGACACTACTCCCTCCTTCAAATTTATTCCTTTGTTATCTATACTTCTTACCAATAGTTTAAAAAACCAATCCAAATTTTGAAAACTAAAAAAAATAGCTTTTAAAATTTTGCTTTTGTTTTTGGAATTTGGCAAAGAATTCAACTATTGTATGTAAGAGAGATGCAAATCAATGTAAGACATAGGGAGAAAATATACTTAATTTTCAAAAACAAAAACAAAAAAATAAATGGTTATCAAACGAGAACTTAACTATTCAATTAAAATTTGTCGATAGTAGTGATTTAAAGTTAATTGATTTTTTTAACAAAAAATAAAAAAAAACAAAAAAACAAAAAAATCAAATGGAAAAAATTCCCACGGGGAACCCGATTCCCGCAATTTCCTCGTATGGAATCTCCACCCCGATCCCTGCCAGAAATTTTGTGGAGATGGGAAATGAAATGGGAAGTCAGGAAGTCATCCCCAGCCTATGGACATCTCTAGTTTTTTATGCTTGTGTCAATTCTCATACAGAAAACCCTCAAACCAAACAACTCCTTAAAGTTCATAACTTCGTAACTTCAAAAACTTCACAACTCCTTGGGAGTTTGGGCCAAAGAATCGACAAATAGGGGGTTGTGAATTCTTTGTTTAGGTCAAGGAGTTTGTGAGTCTCACTACTAAAAATATCAATTTTATGTCTTATTAATTCCTTACAATGTGAGTATATCCGTTGGCAATTTCGCCCCTTACCTCAAACACTCCGTACAAATAATTATAAAAGTTGTGGACCGTAAAGTTGGAGGACGGGTACAACGACATGTCGGTCCCAGTGGGAGTGGGGTTTGTGGGGTATGACTATGAAAGCGGCGGCTCAGTTTAGGCTCACTCCATTCCTCTCAGTACGCAAAACCGCGTTTTAGAAATAAGAGACGAACGGAAATAGCACACACCACAGCTTTTTATGACATGCAAAGCATAGGCTTTTTTTTCCTTTTTCCTTTTCTTGTTTTTTTTTTTTGTCATTATTACACATTTCAAACTTCTTTTGTTATATAATCAAATAGAATTGAAATTTCAACTTTAATTTAAGAAGAATACAGTGACTCTTTTAACATTCTCAAATGTGAACACAAAGTTTTTTCTTCTAAAATTTTCATATTTATTAAATACATTTTAAATCATCCAGACTAAAATAAACTAAACTGAAAATTTAAAATAGTATGAAATTACTTTATTATAAAAAATACTTTTATATATAATATTTAAATAAAAATTATTAAAATACCAAATAAAGTCCGAGGTGGAGCAACAATTATCCTATGCTTGAATTGACATAAGTTGCATCCATTCAAATTTTATAATTTTGAGTCAAAGTTTCTATAAAAATTTTATAAAATTATATTTATAAACGTTCAAGGTTATATCAATTAAAACAATAAACTAATAATTGTATTAATTTAAACATTGAATTTTTGTGTTTCTATCACTTTACTTGTACCTGCAAATTTCATTGGACAATAGTACCAATTAAACTTCAAATTATCATAAGCGAATCAATTTCGACATGTTTATTAAGATTATTTTTAAAATCATTATTGCATCAATTATTACATAGTTACAATGTCAAATTAATAAATTAACAAATAGAAGTGATACATTGACCTCCTCAAAGAAAATCGTGATTAAGAATCTAAATTGAGTGAATTGTGAAAGTTTAGTTTAATTATTAAAAATACAAGTATCATACAATATATGCCCATGGGAAATGTGTAATATTCAAATGATATATAAATGGATATATTTAGAAAAGTTTATAATTTTAATTAATATAATTATTAATTTATAAAATTTGAAAGTATAAATTGATATATTTTTTCCATGAAAATAATGCCACTCATTAAATAAAAATAAAATGAGGGGATGGGGCAAGAGGTGAGAGAGACGTGGTCAGACAAAAACGCAAAGATATTTCAAGAATCAAAGTGTTACAATTTCATGCAATTATTTTGCTTATAAATTTTGCATGCTATTGCTAGCTAGCTGGCAATTTTTTTGGTCCACACACATAATTTTGGAATAAAAATATAGTGTAGGCCTTTTACTCGGCCACTCCAAAATGTTGACTTTGACTCTTTCATTAATCTCGGCCATTCCTAGTCAAATCAAATCAGCTACGCGCTTTTTCTTTTATTGTTCCCGTCCAATAACAAATACAAACCCTAGTTTGTTGACTTTTTAACCCTCCTAATCAGTACGTAACCAATGCTCCAATTTAATTCTCTCTACCATGGACATCTTTATTTTTCAATTAATTTATTTTTTCTATTTTATTTGTCTGGTGTTTATTATCTTTGGGAAAAAGGGATGAGGTGTTTAATAAAAGTGATTTTTTTGAAAATTTTGAAATCACTCCCAAACGTATGTTTAGTGAATTTGAAATCATTAAACAAAATTTAAGTTATCTACCAAACCAAACGTCAAACGTTCTCATATTTACATATTTTTTATACACTTCACATGCGAATGTCTCAATTAATTTGACATATCCATAGTGTCCTATTATCTCTCCAAACTCAATAGCAAGTATTAGTTAGTTTCTACATAATTTTTGAACATTTACATTATGTCTTAAGAAAAATAATTCATTAAACATAAGAATTAAGCAACAATATATTGATGAGGTGAATATAATGTAAATATTCGAACATGTTAACTTGTTTAGAAAGCATAAAATACTTTTTTTAAATTCTTATTATATATATATTTTTTAAAAGACTGTTTTTAAATATAGCTAAAATGAGCAAATTTATTTATAAATATAATAAAATGTCACTATCTATCGATAGACATGAATAGATAATGATATTTTACTATATTTAAAAATATTTATAATAATTTTAACATTTAAAACAACTATATTTTTTAAAACTAAATATCAACCATTACATTTTACCAATATTTTTATCAGTATTTTTGTAAGTGTGAAACATCAATATTTTCATTGGACATTCACGTTTCAAACCTTGGATGGATGTAATACCGTAAGTGACACATTTTTTATTCAATAGAAATTTAATCAAATCCATCTCCGTGGGTCTCGTTTTCTGTGGTAAAAGAAGAAGAAGAACAAGAAAAATGAAATTAAAGATGATGATTATTATTTGGAATGAGAGCTGCGTATAAGAGTTCGTTCCAAGTATCGGGAACTCCGGCGAGACACCAATGGCTACAGTCCATGGCTTTGTGGCCGCCGCTGCCGTAGACGGAGGGGTGGCCGTCTATTCGCAGCTGTGAAAGTGTGGTGATATTCAGCAAATAAACTGGCTTCGACATCCCTTGAAGCACTCTCTCCACCGTCTGCTCCGCCGGATGTGGGCCCCCTGGATACTCGGGTCCGCCCAACATCCTCGTTTTTCCGCCGCAGTTCCCTCCAGCCTCCCCCCACAATTTCCCGCTGTTTCAAACCAAATAGTAATCAATTTTTAGAAATCCAAAAATACTTGCGGATTAACCATCATTTTAAAAGCTATTTATTTTTAGAAAATTATTATAAATAGAAATTTTTTTTTTATATAAATATAGCAAAATTTCGTTTTTTTATCTGTGATAGACGGTATCTATCGGGTAAATGATAGATGTCTGTCTAGGTCTATTGCAGTTTATCACAGATACAAATCAAAATTTTGCTATATTTATAATTATTTTCAACCACTTTTCTATTTTCGAAAACATCTCATTTTTTCTAAAAAAAAAAAAAGACTCTCTTCCTTTTCTAACTTTGTACAAAATCTTTAATCTCTCGTACTTGGGAATAAATAAATAAATATAGTAAAAAATATCAATTTATACCCATAAACTTCAAGAGCGTTGTATAAAACCCTAAACTAATAATTGTATTAATTTAAATTTTGAACTTTGAAGTTGTGTAAATTTAAATCTCAAACTAATAATTGTATCAATTTAAATTATAAACTTCAATATGTGTATCAATTTAAACCTTCCATTATGTTTTATTTATATATAATTAAGAAAATTCATAGTTTTAAATTGATATACTTATAAAAATTTAAGATTTTAATTAGTTGATACAATTATTTGTTTGAGATTTAAATTGATACATCCCAAAAATTTAGGGGACAAATAATAATAAAAATAAGAAGTCGATTGGATCTCGAGGATGTAAGGATTGTTCTAGCTATTTCGTTTTTTCTTTACTATTTTTAAAATTTTCTTTTAAATTTTAGCTAATAAACACCGATGCATTTACGTTTCTTACATTCTAAGCCTTTTTCTTTAAAGAAAAAAAAAAAAAAAAAAAAACAAAAACAAAATCTAAGCCACATTTTTTAAAACTAAAAGGCTGCACCAAGTTTTTTTCTATTTCTGTTGTACAATCATTTCTCCATTGAAAAAAAAAAAACGAGGATTTTGAACAATTAAGATATATGTATTTTTTTTTCAAAAAAAAAACTACAAACTTCAATCTAACTTCACTCTACATATTTTAAGATGAAAAAACAAAAGATAGAAACAGAAAAAAGAGGGGAAAAAAGGAATATGCTTTCACAAAGACAAAATTGAAAAATGAATAAACAAAATGGAGATTATGGTGATAAGTAAAATAAAATAAATGAAATCTAAATAAACAATATTCTATTGAAGAAAGAATATGAACTTACCAAATATACCAACAAAAAGTCCAAAACTAATATAATTATGCACAAAGAAAATTTCTAAATAGATAAAGGATATAATCTAAAATAAAATGGGAAAATTAAAAACCACATCAACCCATGTTTCCCTCAAACAGGGAAAATTTTAAAAAATGAAACAAGAGGAAAAAAAAAAAAAAAGGTACATTTAGAAATAGTTGAGAATCAATATATAATAAATGAATTTATAATAAGAAGTATATAAAAGGAAAAAGAGATGGTTGGATAACTTACTCAGAATGGTCAGGAGAAACGCCTTGGAAGAAGACTTTGGTGTTGGAAGGATCAACATTTTGGTCGACCCATTTAGCCCATGTTCTTAGCCCTTTCTCAAATGCCACCAATCGATTCATATCCTTGTAACTCCCTTCTCCATCTTCAATCAAATCCCATCTGCATCCCCATTTTAAATATAATAATAATAATAATAATAATAATAAAAAGATTATTAAGGTCTAACTTACAATTTCGTTTTTTTAAAAATTAAATCTATTTCTTCACATTTTTTACCATAGTTGGTATCTTTCTTGAGTATAAGTTTGAATTTTTAGTCAAATTCCAAAAACATAAACAAATTTTTTAAAAAAAAAAATTTGGAGTTTTTTAGTACAACAATTACAAGGATTAAGTATAAAACCTCCCACTCTAAGTTGAGCTAAGTTCATTTTGGCTTTTCAAATTTTGGTTTTTGGTTTGATTTTTGAAAAATATGGGCATAAAAAAGTAGATAACAAGACAATAAATTTAGAGACGTAAAGAGTGTTTTATAAGCTAAATTTTCAAAAACTAAAAACTAAATGGTTATCAAACGGAGTTTTGGTTTTTTAATTTTTTAAAAACATTGTACTAATTTTTTTTACGACTTCTTCTAACTTTCAAAGACCAAAAACTAAAATCCAAATTGTTACCAAATGGGACATTGGTTCTTGAATTTTTGTTTTCTATAATTGTGTTGATTTTCTTACTATTTCTTTATTATTCTTTTCATTTAACATAACTAAACATAATTTTAAAAACAAAAAACAAACTTCAATTTTTCATTTTCATTTTTTAAAGGTAATTTGTAAACAATATTTCTGAACTAATTATCACTTTGTAAGGGTCTTTTTTCCTAAAACAATTTAAGCCAAGAATTAAAAATACAAAGAAAAGAAAAGTTTAATTTAGTTACAAATTCAAATATTCAAAAAATGGTGAGAAAACAGGAACAAGTTCCAAAAATTTAAAACTAATCAAATGATTATTAAAAGGTATATAAGAAAACCAAAGGAATCTTGCCTTAATCATTGATTAATTAATTCGTAGATAAGCTTTGATTATCTAATAAAAGAAAAATATTTATATATTGTTCATACGGTTGCTTTCTTCCGGTGTGCAGCCACCAATGCCATGAATTGAATATCAAAACGTCAATTCCTTTCCACATTTTTGCTGTCTCTATAGAGTCAAGCTTCAACACCCTACCAATTTTGGTGCCTACAATATCCACTAGAAATGCATTTCTGAAAAACATGATTTTCAGGTTGTATTCCTACACATTCAACAACAAATCATCTTTAAGTAAAATTTAATTCACATCCCATTACAAATCTAGTCCACGAGCTTTAAACTTACGTGTCTATTCGGTCCAATTTCATGAGTAGTTTCTTCAACTTTCATTTTTGTTTGTGCAATACATCCTTGAAGATATTTCTTTAAACTTTTAACATTGTGTCAATTAATTTCTAAACTATTGATTTTATGTCCAATATGTTGTTATTTTTTATTTTTTTATTTTTATATAAATTATAGAATCTACCCATTAAAAAGTTGGAGTTTGTTAAATTATTGATTGACACAAAAGTTTAAGTTAATGAGTTTGAGAGTGATTCCAAAATTGTTATAATCACCCCATTTTTTGAAGTCACCTTAAGATGGTTTTAATCATACAAATTCAATTTAAAATTAAGTAACGCAAATATATACAAAATTAAAAGTTCATAGATCTTTTAGATACTTTGAAAAGTTTGATGCGCAAATAGTCACAAAATTACGAAATTAAGTGACTAGCGTTGTAGTTTAATCAATATATTAAGAAATAAAAAGCAAGAAGAGAGAGAGAAATATTGGCTTACTGGGAAAGTAAATTTGGACAAGCCTCCAATTCTAGTAATGGTATAAGTGGCTTGTGGAGCAAATTTGTGAAGCATACAAGTAAGAGATTGCCACTGATTCAAACTCAAAGAGTCTCCCACAAACATGATGCTTTTTCCTCTAAATTGCTTCAAGAATTCTTCACCATTAAATCTGAATCAAAATTTCTTTCATAATTTTAGGGTACATTTATATTTACTTTTTAAGTATTTAAATAAGTATTTAGAAGTGAAAAAAAATTGTTTATAATCGCTTAGAAAGTTAATTCCAACTAGCTTTTAATTTTAATGATTTAAATTAATGGAAGCATTTAATAATATATAGAGTTAGAAAGAGGAAGAAAGTTTGATAAGTTGAAAGATGCATATATACATAAAGATCCATTCAAGAGATAGAAAGATAAACAAGAGACATAAAATTGAAAAGATTCAGCCCCTCGAGTGGAATTGGGAAAAGTGGTTTTCATTTTGGATATGGAAGGTTCCAATTTTCATAGTGACACAATTCTTATGAATATAATTAGTTAATTTGTCAAATCAAATACTAAATTTTGGATTTTGCGTCCATTTTTTTCTTTTTTTTTTCCTCTCTTTCTCTACCCAACTTGCTGCACGCTTCAATCATGATTGTGAAATACATTGAGATAACTTCAACTTCCAAATCAAAAACATAAAAGATATATACCTCTCAAAATAAATATATTTATAAAAAAATACAAATAATATATCAACCAAATATAATTGAGGAAACATATAAATTCATACATTAGAAAAACAAATATTAATCAAGAAAACCACAAGGAATACTTATTCATAGATTCAATTCATTTTTAGTAATTTTTTTATTTTTAAAAATATAAACTTGGATTTCCTTTTCGAAAAGAAAAGGAATCTTACGAAGACTCATTAATGGGAAAAAAAGGTCAATATTCCACTTACAATTAGCATTTTCAAATAAGACTCTAAAGAAATGATATTATCAATTATGGTTGATAGTTAGTACCAAGTTAGTGATATCATAACATAAAAATAATTCTTGAAAAATAATCGTTTTTATACGTTATTTATTTTAAAAAATTCTTTTAAATGCAGTGATTTAGGTTCAACTTCAAGAATGATTTTTTTTTTTTTAATATAAAAGTCTTAAAATTCTCAAAGATTTTGTTTTCTTGGATTTTTAATTTTATTTTTAAGAAAATAAATTTAAATTTCAAGTTAAATTCACTTACATTTGGCATTCTATTCTCACGTTTGACTTTAAAAGAAATGATACTATGTCAATTATGGTTAATAATTAAGACCAAGTCAATAGTGTAATAACATAAAAGTAGTTATCTAAAAATGAATGATCTTATTTGTTATCCATCCAAAAAAATTTATTTTAGAAAAAAAGAAAGACAGTGATTCAAATTTCAACTTCAAAAATATATATTTTTGTCTAAAACTTAAGAATCTCAACGATTTTTTTTTTTTTTTTTGCTTGTTAATAAATATATTTACAAATGAAGAAACAAAAATAAATAAATAAATAAATAAAAAGGAAAATCTGACCTGGGCAAGAGGCAGCCAGACGGCTGCCAACGGTATCGGAGATAGAGCTTATCGGGGCGGCCATTTCCAAGGCAATCAAATTCTTTCTCAACAAAAGGACAAGCCGACACGTCGTAAAGAGGGTACGACATATCGGCCACCCATCTCCCTTGAAAAAGATCGCACCCACCAATCAACGGCTTCCCTTGAGCTTCTTGATAAAGAAGAGCCGGCAGTAGAAGAAACAGGGCAGCACAAAAAATTGTAGAGTCACCCATTTTAATTTTGTAGTCCTTTTTTAGTGAAGAAGAAGAATCTTTAATTTATTTTTATACCCAAAAAAAAAAAAAAAAAATTTAAAAATTGTGGGGATTGGTTGTCTCATTCATTCATATACCAATAAGTGGGATGAAAATGGACTGTCTTATTAGTTATTCTTGGATTATAAGGTAAATGAAAATTTGTCACTTCAATATTATCGTGATTATTGATTATGGTATGTAATGTTGTATTATATGGATTATGATTGGTCAGTTACGTTTTTTTTTTTTTTTTTTTTTTTTTTTTTTTTTTTGCGATCCTAATTTTGAAGTTTAATGTCAGTTACAATTTCTATTTTCTTAACGTCTATTATAAGGGGTTTGAATACCCAAATCAAGAAATATTATGATAATAAAAATATAATTAATGTTGTTTGTGTCAATTTAAGTATAATCTAAGTGACATAAATGAGTAAATAAGTCATTATGTGTTAGTAACTAAGATGTTGATTCAAATCTCCCATATACTAAAAAAAAAAAAGTAAAATATATGTTCACGGCGAAGAGAATAAATGTTTGTTATGTTTATGGAGTACTTAACGTTTTGTTTACGACACAAGTTTCCTATTTGAGATAATTCAATGTGTCGTTCGACTAAAAAAGTTCAAGCACACACTCCAAGGGCTACTCGGACGAGTGGTTAAGATTTTAGAGTTTAATAGCTGTGTACTTTATTTGACTCGAAAAAATTGAGAGGTTAATGTTGAATATAATTAGAATTGACATGTTTATTTTATTTTATCACTAATTAACAACTATTTTTTTTACTACTAATCAATTGATTATCTAACATTTGTGGGTTATTTATTATTATTGTTATAATTATTTCTTCGTTGGTCTTAGTGACCGACAATCTACTAGTCTAGGGGAAAAAGAAAATTAATTAATAATAAAGTTTTGTTGTTATAACCCTCATAACGGATATTTCAAATGGCCCTCCACTTATTAGAATGAAAAGTTTGATTGATAAGAGTGATAGAATAATACCCTACCGTCCCTCCCTACATATTAGTTTTAGATGTATCATTAAATTTCTCTCTTATATGATGGTAGTAAAAAAACGCAAAATAAGCTTTTGCACTTTGGATTTGAGATCAGTATCGTTTTAGTTCTTGTGGTTTCAAAAATTACAGTGTAGTTCCCGAAGTTAAAAAAATGGTTCTCAACGATCCCAAGTTAATTTGAACGTTAGTTGATTAATGAAAAAATGAGAGAGAGAATGGTAATAGTCTAAGTCTAGGCATTTAAACATACTACTTAGACATATACATGTAAAGACGTGTCTTATTTGAGTTTGTTCAAGTAACAAATTTGAACTCAATATGTATTTGAACATGATTCAACTAAATAAAACATATGCCATTAATATCCTTGGACACCTCATCCGATGATGAACTATACCAATGGGATGAAAAAAATTATTCAATGGAGACAAATAGACATTTTCTAAGTTATATTGTTGAGTGAAGTTAGGAAGTCTATGAGTGAAGATTTACTTTTTTACATGTGTATATTACTTCCTTGTCAATAGACTCATTACAAGTTTTAAGAAATCACCAAACATCTAAACTTTGTAACATGTAGCATATATGAAATTAAATTGACAATCATAGTGCCCCAGTTGTTTCCAAGTTCATTACATAAGTACTCTGTAGGTCTTTATTTGTCATAAAAAAAAAATCTGAAATGCTTCTTAAGTACTTTGTAGGTACCTTCTTGTCTAATTTTTTGTACAAATATCAATTTAGAAACACCTCAGATTTTGAATTAATATACACATCAATCTAATTAAAGGAAAAGTAATAAGAAGGTTTCGTTGGGATTACATTTGAGAAAACTCCATTAAGATGCTTATAATGATGATTAACAAATTAAAGCATTCTCATGTGAGTAATGTTCTTAACATGGAGATGAGTTCCAAAACCCACTCCTCCCCTCTTAAAGGAAGAAAATCTATAAATAAAACATTCACACTAATGAGCACAAAGCAAGAAAGCAAATGAGAAGATTTATCCACTAGTTATTTTTAGGATTTTTGTTTTTTCCTAATATTATGAATAGACAAAAGAAGAGACTTTGAAAATGTTTTTAAATTCCAGGAATTCTTTAAAAGGTGATTAGATTGACTCTTCATCAACATGTAGAATCAAATTGACAATAAAACATATCTAGATTCCACAGGATCTATCCAAACATCCACAGCAAAAACGAAACATTAGTTTGACATTTTTTTTCTTTGAGAGGAGAAACAATTTCATTAATGAATGAAATAGAGGATATTTCGACATAATTTTCAGCCTACTACCATATCTTACACTTTTGTTCCTAAAATGTAGCTGTCTGACATATTTTTATGGAGATTGCCCCAAGGCACACAAAAAAGGATAGAAGAAAATCGAAACTTAAATATAAT
This sequence comes from Citrullus mucosospermus, assembly GCA_030954485.1. Lineage (NCBI taxonomy): Eukaryota > Viridiplantae > Streptophyta > Magnoliopsida > Cucurbitales > Cucurbitaceae > Citrullus > Citrullus mucosospermus. Next base: position 37,101,286 of record CM062063.1, on the reverse strand, counting down.
ATAACACAAGTCAACTTCAGCTACAAGTTGAATACAAAAACCATCATAGAAAAAAGATATACATATAACACAAGCCAGACGCAATTTCCAGTAACAACATTGCACGACCAGACATGTCACAGAAAAAAGATATACTTATATATAATTATACATCTATGTATTTCGACAACCATCACATTGATTCACATGAATATTGAATATAAACTGTCTTTGGATATTTCACCTATGGGATGTATGGATACGAAGATACTGGATGGCCTAGATTGGGAGCAATTTGAGCCCACCATATATCTTACGCATATGTTTGCTTTTGAGAAAAACAACTCTCAGAGTTTTGGTAGAGTAATCCGCAGTAATCCGTCCCTGCACCCACACAAAAAGAAGTAATCAACACGGAGCCATTAACGAGCAAGTGAGTGAACTATAAAAAAAAAACAGTGTATGAGGAGCGTTTGGCTATCTGTCATACAAATCCACGAGCAAGGGGTAAAAGAAAATGCATTGTGGGGACGTGCAGAATTAGCCTCATGGAAATGGATGGATGACTTGAAGTTGAAAGATATTGAGATGTAACGTTACGAAGGACTGACGTCTTGCTACTTACCAGAACTCAGCAAATACTCCGTCCTTGTTAATGTTGATTGGAAGTGGCCACACAACCTGGTAAGGTCCTTGTAAAATCTCTCTCTTGTGATATGAAGAGATAGAGTCACTTGAATATCCTACCACTTCACAGTATTGATTTGAGCGTTTGCCGATTATAGTCAACCTGCCAAAGATCAACAGCTTTCCACTATCAGATCAAAGCCAATACACTCATATTAAAGCTTACTTGAGTTCTTGAATTTGGTAGTCATTTATATATCATATAGAAAATCTTTTGTTGTAATCATCTCATGTGTGTTAGGGATTGTTTTAAGAGAAAGGACTAAAATGACCCACAAGGTTGAGGATGATAAGATCCCTCTGTCCCAAATTCACTCCATTCACATTCCTATATTTCATATTTATAGTTCGTTTATATATAGATCTCAAGGTAACATTCGACCTTACATGTGGCGAAGTCTATTGAGAACATGTTGAAAAGATTGTACTATCTTAGTCATATTGGAAAGATTGTACTCCACCTTCAATCCAGTTATGATTTAGTACATAGAAATTAAGATATCAAATGCTTGTCAGTACAACTTCGAAATTTGAATCCAGGAAGACTTGGGAATTGGGAGTATGCAGTTGAATCAGATAGTTTTGAAACATTGAGGAAGATTAACTATTAAACTGGTACAATATTTAGATGTCATATTTCTAACTACAAATTTCAAAGAATCTTTATAAAATCACTGTCTTACTTTTGGTCATCAACCTCAACTCTAATGTCATTGATCTTGACTCCTGGAATTTCCACGGTCAGCACATAACCTCGGCCTGATTCTGCCACATCCATCCTCGGAGACAATCCACCAATTCCTGTGTTAGAATAAGAAAAATAGAAGTAAATATGTAAGCCATTTCCAATCCAAATTAAAAGGTAAGAAAAAGAAGTAAAATCTCTGCTTCAGTATCATGTGGCTAAGAGGCTGAGGTACATTTAGCTATGTCTATACATCAATAGCTAATTGGAAAATCAATAACCAACCATTTGATCCAAAGGATGGCTGTTTTGTCTCCGAAATGAAATGGTTATTTTGTTCATTGATTCCTAAACATGCCCTGGCAAACAATGGAGGCTCAGATGCAATCAAATTGAAATTCTGGGCCACAGGCTGTTCTATTCCAACACTCGGAATCTTTCCTTCCTTTGCAGGTCTTGAATACAATGGTCCTTCAGAGACATCCCGAAACGCCTGAGAATTAGATCGTTGATTACCCTGAAATATCATTTTAAAGTAAGGTCAGAAAAAGAGAACAAAATCAGGTCTCTAGAAAGAGAAAGTAAAAGTTCTGAAAGAAATGTCAAGTGTTAAATCACTACTAAAGTGACTTCAATTTCATAAACAGATCACCTCTGTAGTTGAAGCCTGCCTCATATAAGCGCCACAAGCTTCGGATCCTTGTCTTGCAAAGTACGTCTTATTATCGCACCTTCGAATGACAGAACTTTCGTAGCTACAACAATTCTAATCACCCCCCAGAAAGGAGAAAGAAAAAGAAAAAACACAAAAAAGGTTAAGCAATCAAGCAACCCCAATTCCATAAACAGACGACAAAATGGGTATCCAGTAGCATAAATCAAACATATATCAGGAAATTTCAATAATAACACTATACGATCTAGAATTTACATAAAAAAAAAAAGAAAAGGGTTCGTCGGGAAAAGGATAAACAGAAGAGTACCGCAGGGAGAACGTGGCCATTTGCGGGGGAAATATCGCCGGCGGGAGCGAGGTGGGCGGTGAGGACGTCGAGTCTGCGTTTTCCGGCGTGGTGTTCCATCAGAATATCGCCGAGAAGCTGGAGAAAACCCTGAGATTAAATCAAACTGTAGCAGTTTTCTAGAGGAAACTGTAAGGCCTTTGTAGTGAACAAGTGAAGTGATCAGTGGTTGGCGCGATGAGGTGGAGAAAGTGAGAGAGATGAGATTTTTTTTGGGGTTAAAATATCGTTTTTTTTTTTTTTTTTTTTTTTTTTTTTTTTTTTTTAATATGAGATTTTTTTGGGGTTAAAATATCGTTTTTTTTTATAAATATATATATATATATATGTTTTTTTTAAAAAAAATTAATATTTGTGAGTGTCAAGCCAGCTTAACACATGTTGACTAATCTAAGCTTATAGATGACATATTGGCAGGTTAAATATTATTTGTGACCTTATTTATTTTCTTGTGGGTAATTCTAACTTTTTAAAATTAATTTTTGATACCTTCTACTTGTGTCATCAACAAAAATTAACAAAACTATTTTTATTGTGAACGTGTATTAGGCTCTCAATTCATGACTTCCTTCCTTGTTTATTATTTTCAATCTTGCAACTGTTGTTACTTGCTTTCTTTTAATACCAAAAGTGAGAGAAAAGGCGAGAGCCAATAACAAAGAGTAAGAATGGATTGTACGAAAAAGAGGAGAGAGAGCAATTAGAAAACCTAAACCTTACATAATAAAAGTAGTAAGAGCGAGAGTCTAACTAATATGCACTATATTCATTTAGTAATTTGATGCTACTGTAACATAAACAAAAGGTCAAAAAGTATTTATTCATTTATTTATTTTAAATTTAATCAAATTTAAGGCTTTTGATGAGTCATTTGTGTGAAAAAAAAAATTCATATTTCATACTTTTTAAGTATTAAAATAAATTTTAGTTTAATTAGAATGTACCTATTAAATAAAATAATGTATTAAACAAAGACTTGTCAAGTATTGAATGGAAGGATAATATACTATCCTAAAATTTAGGATATATATTAGTCCCCATGCTAACAAAATTTAGTATTTATATACCTTTTTGACTAAAATCTTATATTTAAAAATTGTCATTATTCCTTTGTCGAATCGGATAAAATTTAATTTCAAATTAATGATAAAAATGTAACTCAAATTTAGGAGAGATACGCGTATTCAAATGAAAGGAGATAGTGAGACTATGAAAAGATAGTCCAAGATTAAAATTTTTTATGGTTACTATTTATATGAAAGAAGTCACATCTCCATTCTCGAACATCTTATGAAAGCACAAAAATTTAGACCTCGATAATTATTTAGTTTTCGAAAATTAAAATGATATTTATTTAGAAAAATTATTTTAAATAATAAAACTATTGAAAATATTTTCAAATAGTAAAATTTCACAGTCTGTTTGCGATAGCAGACTATTATTCGTGTCTATCATGATATAGATAGACATATAATACACATAAATAGTAGTCTATTATAGTTTATCAAGACAAACGGTAAAATTTTATTATATTTATAAATATTATAGTTTATTTTTTTATACATTTAAAAATATCCTATATATATATATATATATTTCGTCTGAAAGGGACAGAAGTGGGCCCATTGGGATAAGCAAAAGTCTATGTTTAAAGACGAACTGTTGCCACGTGAGTGAGGAGGCAAAATATCAGCCGTAGATATTAATATCCGTATTTTGTCTGATCTTCACATAGGACTTTAAAATGTTGTAATTAATATAATAATTACAAAAAAAAAAAAAATTCTCTAAAGAGTAAAAATTAAAATCGGCTCTCTCTTTTATTTAAATATTTTTGGTGATATGTTACCATATTTATTCTATTTTAGTCTTTATATTTTTAAATATTTAATTTTTTTTATATTTTTAATAAATTTTAAATTTAAATTAATTAAATAATAACAATAATTTTCATGCAAAGAAATATGTACGTGAATATATTTTAAAAATTTATACAGTAAATAATGATAAAAATAATTATAAAAAAATCTACCATAAACTAGTAGTAGGATTAAATTTAAAATTTATTAAAAGTATAAAGATTAAAACTGAACATATAAAAATATAAGAGCTAAAATTAAGCAGAGTATGATATTTTAACTCATTAAAATTTATTTTGATTAACTATTTAATCACGGCGGAAAGTAGAAGATGGCTTATACTTTCTGAGAAAAAATCAATTTTGAAAAGAAAGAAAACAGAAAACAAATTTAACTTTGGACTTTTATCAATGAACAAAGTTCATAAAACTTTTAATTGGAGGGGGCAAAATACAATTTCCATCTGATTTAAAGTTAGTTCAACAACTTACATTCTAATTTTGAGGTTTGAAAAATCGTTTTAAATCGTTTTTGAGTTAATTTGACGATTATCTGATTAATGACCTTCCATCTTCCATTTCCATCGATGTTTAGGCAGCCCTCTTTCTATGGTCATTCGGAGGAAAGAAGATTGGTGTAAGAAGACTATTTGATTGTCAAGCTAAGGCAATCAAAGAATGGAGAGGCGGCCCTGGTCGCCGCACCCTTACAGTTTATCCGGACTCGATCCCACATCTCATAGAGAGGAGGAAGACCAGGGATGAAAAAGTTCTACTAACTCTACAGCCTCTTTATCGATCATAAAAAAGACACATACTAATGTGTCCTCTATAATATATTAAATGGTGAGAATATTGGAAAACAAAATTTTGGGCAGTGTTGTCCATCATTTATCTTACTTATTTACACAATATGCCATTATCGATTAAATATAAATACTAAATATATTAATTAGTCCATCATTTTTAGCAATAAATATATAATTAATATGATAATATTGGAATGCAAAAAGATACCGCAGACTCAGTTTTTTTTTACACGTCTAAGCTGGTTGTACACCAGTTTCATCGATCTTTATGTGCGTGGTACACCCTCTTAATCAAGAGATTCTGGGCCAAACAAATTGGTTTCACGTTCTTTGATGAGTCACTGACATGTGGATATGAACTTTCACTTGCAATGGGAGCACCTTGGGGGCAGAAAAAATTTAGGACGTAAATCAGACGAAAAATGGCCTATATTAGGCTATGGACCTCCCTAAAATGACTAAATTTCGGCCTATTTCAAAAAGTGACGAAACTTCATTCGTGCCAACTAGGTAGGCTCAGTTTGAGGAAAATGAAAGTTTCCACCCAAAAAAACTAAAAATCGTTGCCCCAGACTCAAATTTTTTTTTTCTGGACATCTAACTTGGTCGTACAACAGTTTCATCCATTTTTATGTGCGTGGTATTTCCTCTTAATTCAGGGATTCTAGGCCAAACAAAATTTGTTTCACGTCCCTCGACGAGTCCATGACACGTCGATGTGAACTTTTAGTCGCGACGGGGGCGCCTTGAAGGCAGAAAAAATTTACGATGCAAATCAGACGAAAAGGGGCCTATATAAGGCTATGAACCTCCCGAAAATGACCAAATTTCAGCCTTTTTCAAAAAGTGACGAAACTTCATTTGTAGCAACTAGGTAGGCTCAGTTTGAGGAAAATGGAAGTTTCCCCCCCAAAAACTGAAAATCGATGCCCTAGACTCAATTTTTTTTTTGCACGTCTAAGCTGGTCATACAACGGTTTCATCCATTTTTATGTGCATAATTCGCCCTCTTAATCAAGGGATTTTGGGCCACACAAATTGGTTTCACGTCCCTTGACGAGTCCATGATACGTCGATATGAACTTTCAGTTGAGACGGGGGCGCCTTGGTGGCAAAAAAAATTTACGACGCAAATCGGACAAAAAAGGGCATATATTAGGCTATGGACCTCCCAAAAATGATCAAATTTCGGCTTGTTTCAAAAAGTGACGAAACTTCATTCGTAGCAACTAGGTAGGTCCAGTTTTAGGAAAATGGAAGTTTCCTCCAAAAAAAACTGAAAATTAATGCCCAGACTTAGTTTTTTTTTTTGGACATCTAAGCTGGTCGTACAACGGTTTCATCCATCTTTATGTGCGTGGTAGGCCTTCTTAATCAAGGGATTCTGGGCCAAACAAATTGGTTTCACGTCCCTAGACGAGTTCATGACACCTCAATATGAACTTTCAGTCGCAACGGGGGCGCCTTGGGGGCAGAAAAATTTAGGACGCCAATTAGACGAAAAAGGGCTTATATTAGGCTATGGACCTCCCAAAAATGATCAAATTTCAGCATGTTTCAAAAAGTGACGAAACTTCATTCTCAGCAACTACGCAGGCTCAGTTTCAGGAAAATGGAAGTTTCCCTAAAAAAAAACTGAAAATCAATGCCCCAATCTTTATGTGCGTGGTACACCCTCTTAATCCTGGGATTCTGGGCCAAACAAATTGGTTTCACATCCTTCAACGAGTCCATGACACGTGGATATAAACTTTCACTCGCGACGAGGGCGCCTTTAGGGCAGAAAAAATGTACGACGCAATATGGACGAAAAAGGGCCTAGGCTATGGACCTCCCAAAAATGACTAAATTTCGGCCTTTTTAAAGAAGTGACAAAACTTCATTCCTAGCAACTAGGTAGGCTCAGTTTCAGGAAAATGTAAGTTTACCTCCATAAAAAAAAAAATAATAATAATTCCCCAGACTTTTTTTTTTTTGTTGGACATCTAAGCTGGTCGTACAACGGTTTCATCCATCTTTATGTACGTGGTATGCCCTCTTAATTCAGGAATTCTTGGGCAAATAAATTTGTTTCACATCCCTCGGCTAGTCGCTGACACGTGGATATGAACTTTCATTTGCGACGGGGGCAGAAAAAATTTACGACACAAATCGGACGAAAAAGGGCCTATATTATGCTTTGGACCTCCCAAAAATGACCAAATTTCGATCTGTTTCAAAAAGTGACGAAATTTCATTCCAAGCAACTTGGTAGGCTCAGTTTGAGAAAAATGAAAGTTTCCTTCCAAAGAAACTAAAAACGATGCCCTAGACCCAGTTTTTTTTTTTTTTTGGACGGTTATGTTGGTCGTACAACGGTTTCATCCATCTTTATATGTGTGGTACGCCTTCATAATCCTGGGATTCTTGGCCAAACAAATTCGTTTCATGTCCTTCGACAAGTCCCTGACATGCATATGAAATTTCAATCGGGAAGGGGGTGCTTTGGAGGCAGAAAGAATTTAAGACGTAAATCAGACGAAAAAGGGCCTATATTAGGCTTCGGACCTCCAAAAAATGACCAAATTTTTTGACTGTTTAAAAAAGAGACGAAATTTCATTCCAAGCAACTTGGTAGGCCCAGTTTAAGGAAAATGAAAGTTTCCCCGCAATAAAACTGAAAAACAATGCCCATAGTCAGTTTTTTTTTTTGGATGTCTAAGTTGGTCATACAACAATTTCATCCATTTTTATGTGTGTGGTACGGTCTATTAATCCAGGGATTCTGGACCAAACGAATTGGTTTCACGTTCCTCTACAATTCCTTGAAACATAAATATGAAATTTCAATCTCGGAGGGGGTGCCTTGGGGCAGAAAAAATTTACGACCCAAATCGTACAAAAAATGGCCTATATTAAGCCCAAAATTGACCAAATTTCGGTCTGTTTCAAAAAGTGACAAAATTTCGTTCCTAGCAACTTGGTAGGCTCAGTTTGAGGAAAATGGAAGTTTCCCTCCTAAAAAACTGAAAAACGATGCCCTAAACTCAGTTTTCTTTTTGGATGTCTAAGCTGGTCGTACAACAGTTTCATCCTTCTTTATTTGTGTAATACGCCCTCTTAATCTAGGGATTCTGGGCCAAACAAATTGGTTCACGTCCCTTGATGAGTCCCTGACACATGGATGTGAAATTTCAATTGCGAAGTGGGCGCCTTAGGGGCAGATAAATTTACGACGCAAACAGACGAAATAGGGTCTATATTAGGCTTCGGGCCTCCCAAAAATGATCAAATTTCTACCTGTTTCAGAAAGTGACGAAATTTCGTTCCTAGCAACTTGGTAGGCTCAGTTGAGGAAAATTGAAGTTTCCCCCAAAAAAAAAAACTGAAAAATGATGTTCCATACTCAATTTTTTTTTTTGGATGTCTAAGCTAGTTGTACAATGATTTCATCCATCTTTATGTGTGTTGTAGGCCCTTTTAATCGAGGGATTCTTTGCCAAATAAATTGGTTTCACGTCCTTCGACATGTCCCTGACACATGGATATGAAATTTCAATGGCGAAGGGGGTTAAAAAATTGGTTTCATGTCCTTTGACAAGTCCCTAAGACATGTGCATGAAATTTAAATCGCTAAGGGCATCCCTTGGAGGCAGAAAAAATGCACAACCCAAATGGATGGAAAAAGGCCTTTAGCCTTTGGACCTCGCAAAAATTACCAAATTTCGAGCAATTTCAGAAAGTGACGAAATTTCATTTTTAAACTCTAGGTGGACTCAGTTTTAGGAGTACATAAGTTACGCCCCAAAAAAACTGAAAAACGGTTCCTCAGACTTAATTTTTTTGGACGTCTAAGCTAGTCGTACAATGGTTTCTTTCATCTTTATGTAGGCGTTACGCCCTCTAAATTCGGGGATTATGGGCTAAATTTTTTTTTCATGTCCCTCGATGAGTCCCTGAGACATGCACATGAAATTTAAATCGCAAAGGTGCCCCTTGGGGGCAAAAAAAATGTACGACCCAAAACGTTCGAAAAATGGCCTATATTGGCCTACGGACCTCCCAAAAATGACTAAATTTTAGCATAATACAGAATGTGATGAAATTTCATTTCTAGAGTCTAGTGCGCTCTGTTTTAGGAATATAAAAGTTTCTTTCCAAAAAAACTAAAAAACGATGCCCCAGACTCTTTTTTTTTAACATCTAAGCTAGTCGTACAATGGTTTCTTTCATCTCTATGTGGGCGTTACGCCATCTAAATTGGGGGATTATGGGCTAAAAAAATTGGTTTCATGTTCCTTGATGAGTCCTTGAGACATGTACATGAAATTTAAATTGCCGAAGAGCGCCCCTTGGGGGCAGAAAAAATGCATGAAGCAAAACGGACGGAAAATGACCTATATTAGCCTTCGGACCTCCCAAAAATGACCAAATTCTTGGTTGTTTCAGAAAGTGACAAAATTTCATTTTTAGACTAGGTGGGCTCAGTTTTAGGAGTACGGAAGTTTCGTTCTAAAAAAACTGAAAAACGGTTCCCTAGACTCAGTTTTTTTTATTTTTTATATCTAAGCTAGTCATACAACGGTTTCTTTCATCTTTATGTGGGCGTTACGCCCTCTAAATTCGGGGATTCTGGGCTAAAAGAATGTGTTTCATGTCCCTTGATGAGTCCCTGAGACATGCGCATGAAATTTAAATCGCGAAGGGTGCCCCTTGGGGGCAGAAAAAATGTACGACCCAAAACGGACGAAAAATAGCCTGTATTGGCCTACGAACCTCCCAAAAATGACCAAATTTTGTCATGTTTTAAAAAGTGGCAAAATTTCATTTCTAGACTCTAGGTGGGCTCAGTTTAAGGAATACGGAAATTGGGGTGTCAATTTATTATACCTTAAAATTTGAGTTGGGTTGGGTTGTTATAACTTATTTTTTCTAATTAATTTAAAAATTCTAAATTTATTTTAAACACATCACTAATAACTTAAGTTTTACAAAATTCAAATGTTAAATACTAAATATCTAAATATTACAAATTCACAAATTTATCAATCCAAAATAGTCAATCTTAAACAAAGATAAATATATATACATATATAAAATTGGTTTAGGTCAACCAAATTTTTTTTTAGCCAGCCCTAGAACCAATCTAACCCAACAAAAATGAAAAAAGTTTAAACCAACTCAATCTTTACAATTTGGGTTGGGGTAGGCTAGGTTGTTTGAGTTGGCGGATCATTTGAACACCTCCTACTAGGAAACCAAGAAGACCAAATATTTCTATTTGCCTTACAAAACCAAAGAGCATGAATATGATCTACTAGCATGCGAGGACCTCACATGTGGGAAGAGTATTGAGACAAGCCCTCCATAGGAAAAATTTCGATTTGGGGGAATGGTCAACAACCACAAAGTCTTCCACATCTTGCTCATCAAAGTGTTTAAGGAGGGAGAAGATTCAAGAGAAACCACTCGAGCCAATTTGTAGCCACTTTTTACCAAGCAGGAGCCATGCTTGTCGTAATGCCAGAAGAATTCATTAGGATTAGAGCTACACAGAGGTATTTGTTTGATGATTTGAGATCATCAAGGATGAACGAATTCCACTCGTCATAATCAATCAAACAACTAACGTTGGGATGACTCAAGTGCTGATGAGCAGATAAGTTTGAAAGTAGTCTCTTCAGAAAGTTCACTAATCAAAAATAAATATCAAGCGATTTCCCATTGCCAACTTTCCATCCAGCTATTTAATGACAAGATCTCGACCTCACAAAATGCTATGCCATATATAAAAGAGGCAATGCCCTAAATATGCAAGCAGAAAATGAACATGTGGAAAATGCTTTGCTTTTAAAGTTTGAGTTACCTGGGATTGGTCATAGTTCAAAATACGACATGTGTACTTCATTAGCAAAGCTTGACTGAAAAAATGAAAATACTAAAAACTTATCCCAACTCGATCTTTAAGAGCAGTCATGTGCTTCCAACTAATCTAGTGGAGTGACCTTTTTAGAGCTTCCCGCAAAAAATTAACCACTACTTGATTAAGCTCTTTATTCAAAGGCAATTTGAAACTACCAAGCATATATGTGCTAGAATAGCATGAGCCACTGGCTTCAGAAGCACATCTTTGCCAACCTTGGAAAAAGGACGACCCTTTCAACTTTGAAATGTTTTGTACACCTTTTTCTTTGACAAAATTTAAAGAGTCTGACTTGTTTCTGCATAGAGATGAATGTACACCAAGGTATTTTCCATGATTATGAAAACCAAGAAATTTTTCTAATTTATATATTTTAACACGCCCCAACTTATCAGGATGTTAGGGGAGAAAGCAATGATTGATTTATGAAAATTGATGGTTTGACTTGACACCTTTTCGTACACTTGATGGCTTTGAAGAAAAGCATGCTATCACATGGAGAGAAAAAAGTGATAAGGGAGCAAATTTAGCAATACGAATACCCGTTAAAATATTATCAACCTCAACTTTTTGGATAAGGCTTAAGGATCACCTTCACTCATGTCCATGATGCCACGAAAGGCTGCAAACATTGTAGGATCGGTATGGCAACCCTAAAAGGGGTGAATAGGATTTATTAAAACTAATTGAAACTTATTACTTATATGGGGCCAATAAAGCAAATTAACAAAAGTTTGCTAACAAGTAAATTAAACAAAGATTTTATGTAAATAAATTCACTTTGAATTAGACAATAAAGTAACAACACTTTAAAGCACATTATTTAGTTCTAGTAACAAGATTGGTAATAAATATAGAGATTAAAACCTACCAATCAAAATACATCAACATGAGTAATTAATTTCAAGAATTAAAAATTGCAATTAATTCCTACAATAAAATATAATAACAAAAATTAATTGCAAAAATAAATTAGGAGAGAAATAGAAAATTGACATCATGATTTTACGATGGTTCAGCATAACAGGCCTACATCCACTTCCCAAGCTCCTCTTGGGTATATCACTACGAACTTTGACTCTTTCCACGGCTTAAAGTCAAACTGTTACAATGTTTTTTTTCTAGGCACAAGAACAAACTCAATCCTTTCTACTGTTGTGGATTAAACCGTTACAATCACTCTTTTTAGGGATTAAGAGCAACCCTTACAAAAGTTTGGAGATGAAGAACAAGATGAGAAAACTCTCCAAAGAGTAGATTTATAAGTTTTGAGCTCACAACAAATCAATCCTCACCATACATAAATTTCTCTCAAGAATTAGATGAGAAGAAGCAAAATTGAAACTTGGAGAAAGAGCAACAATGGTGGCTTGGTGAATTGTGGAGAATTGAAAATAATAAAAGTTGTAAAATTTTTGGAGAATATGAAGTAGTGTTTAAAAAGAGATGAGAGTAGGTGAAAACTAAATTCAATTTGGCTTTAGATCTTTAAAAAGAAAATTGAATGGTGGAGATTTAAACTAAACTAGCCACAAAATATCACTTCTTCATTGCTTCAAGTGGCACTTTTCAGTTAGTCCACTTTGATGAAAAATTTTATTTTTGTGTTAAGCTTGTTTCAGCTATTTTTTTTTTTTTTTTCGTTTGAGCTTAGATTGAGTAATTCAAAATGCTCTTGATTCGTTTTTTCGAACTCTATGCAATAGACACTTCAAAATACTCAAATTAATATTAAATTAATGCAAGTTTATTATAGTCAAAATATTGATTAATTATTAATTAATTACAATTAATTAATTTGAGATTAAGTACCAAAAAGCCAACAAACATTCTACATAAATCAAGATTTAAAAAGATACAAAGCTAGACACATATTAATTAGATTAATCCAATTTTCACTAAATCCCAACCTCCTCATCATGTTACACATAAAAAAACCATTCAAGAAAATTTAACAATCATCAATTAACTACTATATCAAAATTTGTTTAGTCAACTAACAATCAATTTAATCTATAATCTATGACCATTTCATCCAAAGAAAAGGAAAAAATAAAATAAAAAACTTTGTCGGACCATTAAAAATTACTAAATCTTCAAGTACAAATTGCCCAATAAATAAATAAATAAATAAAAATCAAACTCCACTGCCAGAGCTTGCAGTTGATAAAATTGACAAGAACACTGGGGAAGGGCATGGCAATCGGCAAGGGGAGAATGGGAATCAAAATGCGGCACCAATTTCCATTCATACCGTTCTCCCTCATCCTCTTCCTTTTCGCTCTTCCTCAACAATCCGTTCTCTCCAAAACCTTGAAACGCGATGGTACCTTCTCTTCTCCTTCTTCTTCTTCTTTCCCATCCTTATCAAGCTTTATCCGGTTGAGTTTTACACTAGGGTTCTGTTTTCTTTGCAGTCAAAGCTTTGAATGAAATCAAGGCCTCTCTCGGCTGGAGAGTGGTGTATTCTTGGGTCGGAGATGATCCCTGTGGTGATGCTCTCCTTCCACCTTGGTCCGGCGTTACCTGTTCCACTCAAGGAGATTACAGAGTCGTCACTGAATTGTAATCTCCCATTTTCGTCTTTTTCTTTGTAATTTTTGCTATGTTCATCTACTTCGTGAGAAGATTTGTTTCAGAACTAATTTCATTTTTGCTTGCAGAGAAGTTTACGCGGTTTCAATCGTTGGACCTTTTCCTGTCGCGGTTACCAATCTCTTGGACCTTACTAGGCTGTGAGATTTCTTCTTTCCTTCATCTTCGTCCGATTTATTCCTCTTTTTCCTGTAACAATGAAATAATGAATGGGGAGATTGATTGATACATTGGCCATTGTCGTCCAAAATCGTTTCCGAAGAAAATATGAGAATGCCATTGCCAGGGCTGTTTGGGGATATAGTTTCAATTCTGATAATGTGAAGTCAGTTTCCAATTAATATTCTAAAAAACTACACATACAATGCTTTCTTTATTTAGTTTTTAATTTTCAAAAACACACTTGAAATCTTAGCCAAATTTGAAAAATAAAAAACAATTTTTTTTTAAACTATTTATTTTAGTTCTTAAAATTCGCCTACGAATTTTGAAAACAAATTTGAAAGTGGATCAAAAAACAACGAAATATGTTAGCAAATTATTATAGTTTTTTAAACAGAAATGTTATTCGAATGGTGCCTTGTGATTTACAAAGTAGTTTCTCTAGTAGCCAACTATTGCATTTTCATCCATCACAGACTGTTATTCAGTATATCGTTATATAGGAGCAGTTATTTAAATATTTTTTTGCCTCAAATCACATGTATTGTTGATTTTTTTAGATTTGTTAACTTTTCTTAGAATTTAAATGAAAGATGGTTAAGGGGAGAATAGATTCCTACCTCTTCAAGATGCTCATGATTTATATGCCTGTGTTTGTTCTTATAACAGGGATCTTCATAACAACAAGTTGACTGGGCCAATTCCTCCTCAAATTGGACGGTTAAGACGTCTCAAAATACTGTACATCCCTTGAACTTTTTTTCTGTTATTTTTCTGGTTCCTGTTTCTTTGTTTCAAAAGAGTTCAAAGTTCGACTTGTGGATGTTATATTATTTAAGGAAATAGAAAAGAAGGCAAAAAAATAATTCCAATGTGGTTTCCTTTCTCAAGAAGGAAGAAGAAGAAGAAAAATAAAATAAAATAAAATAAAATAAAAAGCTTGCTAAACTGAATGTCAATAGTAACTACGTGCATGTCGTGAGGATCATGGTTCAGAAGTTTGGTTCTTTGCTGATCATTTGTTGATGTCTAGTTTATGTATAGTTTTGCATCATTTCGTTCTCAGTAATTTAAGGTGGAATAAACTTCAAGATGTCATCCCTCCTGAGATTGGTGCACTAAAGAGCCTAACTCATTTGTAAGTAACTTTAGTTTCTGGTATACATTGCTTTACCAATTTCTTTGTGTTTTAATCTATTCACTTCTGTTGCAATTTTGAGCTTATGCAGATATTTGGGTTTCAATAATTTCAAAGGAGAAATCCCCAAAGAACTTGTTAATCTTCGGGAGCTCCGCTATCTCCATTTAAATGAAAATCGCCTTTCAGGGAGAATTCCTCCTGAACTGGGCACCCTACCCAATCTTCGTCACCTGTAAGACCTTTTCTTTTTTCTTCCCTCTTACGGAGAGTTATGCATTGTTTTTTAATGTTTGACATGACATTTGGATTTTGTAAAGGGATGTTGGTAACAATCATATAGTAGGAACCATAAGGGAACTGATTCGCCTTGAGGGCTGTTTTCCATCACTCCGCAACCTGTAAGTTAATTGAAGTCCGGAAGTGTCATAGTCAATTTTTTTTTTTTTTTACAAAAAAAAAAAATTCTTTTAACTAGTTTATTTCTATTTTACATGTAGGTACATCAACAATAATTATTTTACGGGAGGAGTTCCATCACAGCTTGCAAACCTGACTAACTTGGAAATTCTGTAATTTGTTGATCCAAAAATGAACGCTTTTTTCTCCCCCTTAAGTATATATCATCAGTTTTATCTAAACATTTGTTTGTTGGCTTTAGGTACCTCTCCTACAATAAGATGTCTGGGATAATACCACCTGGGGTTGCTCATATACCTACGTTGACTTATCTGTAAGTCTTTTCTTGATCCTTCTTCAGTTTTACTTGGTTGAATCTGACATTTGTCAGCTTGTAACTGTAAAGAAGTTACTGAGTGCAAAATTTTCCCTTTCTAAAAAGTAACAACTTGCCATTATGAGGAATAGAGTTCTTCAAGCATTGTTTACCAAAATTACAAGTAGGGGTGAAACCTATTAGTCTTGTTCAATTGTGAAAATCCTGGAGAGTGATTTGCTTCCTTACGTCAATAAAGGAATCCTACAGATTACAGACAGACAATTCTTCTGTTATAATCTTTTCCATGATCATCATTGATACGAACCGTCTAGAGCTTCAGATTATTATTTATATTTTATATAATAATTTTTATGTAATTTTAGTATTTTTCCAATTTTATTATTTTTATGACATATTAAGTAGGGATATTTTTGTCATTTTACTATGAACTATGATGTGGCATTAGGGTTTTCATTGAAAGGCTATCTAAAGCCTTGTCATTAGGTTGTTTAACAAACTAAGAAAAAATTGAATTTTGGCCTTTGTGCATTCTCTTTCAAGTTAGCCAAGACAGTTTGTGTTTGAGAATTAAGGTTTTACATACCCAAAGGGTTCCTAATTCTAATTCGCTAAGATTTTTGTATCATTTATTGTGATACACATCAATTATGAATTATTTTTCTTTTACAATGTCAATGTCTCACTTTTCTTTCTACGATCGGTCGCAAACATCTTCTTTGTATGATCATTGGGTTTTGTTTTTCTAGATTTTTTTTTTTAATTATTATTATACCGACTGTGAAGGTTTTAATTTTAGGTACTTGGATCACAACCAATTTAGTGGAAGAATCCCCGATGCCTTCTATAAACACCCATTCTTGAAAGAGATGTAAGTGAATTCTAAATTCAAACTTCATATCAATTATCATTTTGTAGCCATTTTCTCCAAGGCCATGTTGTTCATAGGTACATCGAAGGAAATGCATTTCGGCAAGGCGTCAAGCCGATAGGTTTCCACAAGGTTCTTGAAGTTTCTGATGCAGAATTTCTGGTTTAATTATCTTTGTGCAGGGGTTATGCTAATCTTCTTTAAATCATTTCAACTTTACAAGATGTCTTCAACGGGACGTAGAAATCTTGTTTATTTTTACACGTACATTGATACGGGCAAAATCTGTTCTGGATGTTGGGTTAATGAACTTTATATTAGAACTAGGTAAAGGCTGTGATGTATATAGAAGCAAGCATGTTTGGGTTGTTAGAATTAACTCTAGTTTAAACCATGTTCTTCGTAGTAATAGAATGTCAAGTGAATATATCGGCTTGTGTTTTGGTGCAGCCTGCACTATTTGTAAAAAAGATTTGAATGAAATGCTTTAGTTTTATAACACAAATATAGGGAAGGTTTTCACTTCTTTTTCGTTCAAATATGGACCGCTACAAATAAGACATTATTTTCTATTTATTATTATTATTATTATTATTATTATTATTTTAATACAACAAACAACGAACACACTAGAGAAATTGTCAGGAGATACAACCGTAACAAACCAATGAAGGTAACTTAACAATAAAATCAACCAAAAATCTAAGCCTAAAAAAGTTTCTTTTTCTTTTTTTTTAGTGCTTTTCATATCCATAAAAACTAAATGTCTAAACATTTGGATTAAGAATGTAGGAGGATTAGAACTTGGATCAGCTTAAATTACTAACCGGTTTTGTTCCTGAATTAAATCAAACATGCAATGGTGTAACACACAAGCATGTTTTCATTTGTGCTATTCAATTATTCACATGAGATTAAATGTCACATATCCAATATGAATCTCTAGCCTAGCAAAGAATAGATGTAGGGTGATCCATTCATACATAGGAAGCTAGAATAAACTTACCTTGACACATTATATTAATCATAATGCCCCATATCTTTTTAACATGTTTTGTCCTACCCAATAGGTCACCAATATAAGATTGTTCCAAGCTAAGCTTGCTTGTCAATATAATTGGTAACTTCCAATTCAAGAGTGAAGACTATTCTTTACATATTTCCTAAGAAAATTACCAAGAAGTCATCCAACATAGGATTGCTCCAAATTAAGCATGCTTAACTTTGAAGTTCCTATAATTGAATCACTAAAGAGGAAGTTGCACCTTGTTAGTATAGGTAATAACTTCCAATTCTTTTAAGACTTTCTTGATCATACTTTCATATCCTCAAGATTCCTCTCATTCGCACGTGATTTAGGTACATTCATGTCCCCTCCCTAAACTTGGGGTGTTACATTAATGAAGAAGTTCCCAATGGCTAAGATCATCCCCGAAGTATGAAAATAGACTAAAAACAGTAAAGAACAAAGAGAGGAGCGAGAGGGATTGGAGTCTTAGTGGCTAGGTAATCTAAATGAGGGAAAATATTTCCACTTATAACCAATCGATAGGGCCGCGATGCCATAGGACAACATCGCAGCACTAAGGCCCTTTTTCCTCACGTGTCATAATGTTGAGGCGCTGCATTATTCCTCCATCTAGGTAGCATCATGACGATATACAATTTCACCGCTACTGGAATTTGGCACTGAGCATAGTGTTGCACAACGCCGCAACGCTAGGCCACAGGGGTAAAATCATCATGTCACTTCCTCTTTGATTTGCTTACTTCGTCAGGACTCCGAATGGTCCATTTTAGCTTGATTTTCATCCTAACATTTGATTCTACCTCTTAGGTGGTCGAAACCTACAAAATCATCAATTAAAACACATTAAACCTAAGAATGAGCTTCAATGAAGATGAGTGAAATAACATTTCAAATGCTATCAGTTGGGACGACTCGACCCAAACCCAAATAGTGTCTTAAGTCTATCAAACTTGGAATACACTTTTTAGGATTTGATCAGGCCAATGATGAAGGATGCCTACCATCACTTCGTCATTACATTTCAAAGTTTTTGTAGGTATAAGACTAGTTCTCTCTTTCCTTACCTCGATTAATCTGGATTCATTTCTTCACTTGCTAATATCCACTATCAGCGAAGTGATTATGCGATTAAACTATTTTGTATTCTTAGGGCTTTGATGTAGTTACGAATATTCAATTGTTTTGATTCTTCTTTAGATTGATTTATGCATTTTTCATTATGGAATGGTTGTCCTTAATACGATTCAACGTTCAACCATTATTTAATTTGTTTTTGCCTAGTTTCTTGTCCGAGAGAAAGAATGTTAAGTTAGATCTAATTTGCTAGCTGTTGTTCAAATATGCACAAGAGTAATAAGCGAACCATAGAGATTCATAATGAAAAGTATTAGTGTCATGCGTAGTTAATTAATTGCTTATTAACTATATATGAAAATATGTTGAGTGAAAGAGAGGATATATGTGTCTCAGGCTTTTAGATTTATGATTGACAATAAATTGATTTAAGGATTGGGCCATTGATTCACAGAATCAACGATACAAATATTTGGTGGTGTGCGTAACCCCAACCTCAGGAGCATTTATACTACCAAGTTAGGACTTTAAACAACTCCATTATATCTTTATAGGAGATTATTATATCTTTATAGGAGATTTAGTTAGTACCCTAGGATGTGTCTCTCTCTAGATTTCATCTACGGTTGGCATTAAATGGATTTAAGGGTTAAGGCAATTAATTTAGTTTAAGTTTGTATGAATGAATCGGTTCCCTAAAAAAATTGAAACGAGTTCTGCAATGGTTAAAATAATTAATTGCTTGATCTCCAAAAGACAATAATCAATTTCGAACTATTTTAGTGTATTATAATTTGACATGTGCGCTTGCATGTATCAATATCCAATGTAAGTTGTTGATACTATACTTTCAAGATCAGCTTGAACAATTTGATTATTCAACTCTTCCAAAACCAAATGTATATTGCCAATTTGGAGGTGTGTTTTTTCCCCAGCAATGAATTCATTGACAACCCCATTCACTTTGATGGAGCTACAACCTGGTACCTTCTCAACCCCTTTCAACTTCATCATCTTCCTCACTTTTTTAGCATCCCCATGTTTCCCCAAAGAAGCATACATATTTGAGAGCAAAACATAAGCCCCACTATGCCTTTCCAATTGGAACAGCCTTTCAGCAGCAACCTCAGCCTGCTGCATTTGCCCATGCTTGCAGCAAGCGCTTAAAAATGCCCTCCAAGCCACTGCTTCCTCTGAAGGGCTGGCTGATTTTGGAAGCCTTTGGATCACTCCCTCTGCTTCCTGGAACCGCCCAACTCGACTCAGCAGGTCGATTACACACCCATAATGTTCACTCTTTGGCTCAATTTTGTGTATTGTAGACATACTATTCCATATCCTTAGACCTTCATCAACCATACCTGAGTTGCTACAAGCAGCCAAAACAGCTATGAAAGTAATGTCATCCGGCTTCATTCTAGCTTTTTCCATCTCCATGAAGAGCTTGAGTGCACCTTCTCCATCTCCATTCATTGCCATTCCTGAAATCATTACGTTCCAACAAACACTATCTCTCTGCGACGTTTCATCGAACAGGTGCTTCGCAAGATCCAAATGCCCACATTTTGCATACATATCTATCAGCCCAGTGCTCACTCTGAGAGTTAATGGCAATCCCAGCTGACCCAAATACCTATGAATCCAAATCCCAGTATCAAGAGCTCCCATATGAGCACAAGCACAAAGGATTGTAACGATTATGGCTTCATCAGGCTCTAATTCAGTCAGCTGCATCAAACGAAACATGTGAAGCCCCTCCTTAAAGCAATTGTTCTGCACATACCCAGATATCATAGCGCCCCATATTCCTCTATCTTTAACCGTAGCCATGTCAAACAACCTTCTTGCCGTGTCAACGTCACCCATTTTTGCAAACCCATAAATCATAACCGTCCATGACACAGTACTCAACTCAGGCATTTCATCGAACACTTGTCCTGCAACTCTCATGTTACCGAACGCGCAGTACATAACAAGCAAAGAATTGCCCACAAATGCATCCAGTACAAAACCCAATTTTACAACACAAGCATGAACGGATTCTCCGAGATGAAAATTTTTCATCCTCGCAGAAGCTTTTAGAACGTAAGGAAGAGTATAAGTATCAGGGTGGATCCCATTTCTTAACATCGCAGAGAATACAAGAATGGCGTGGAGAAATTCACCTCGAAGAAGAAGGGCTTTGATCATGGTATTGTAGATGCAAATGGTGGGGTGTTGAATGTGTTGGAAGAGCTTGAATGCATGAGAAAGACTGCCATGGCGAGGATCCGCACAAAAATTCAACAGTCTACTCAACACGAAGTTGTTGTTATGGAGGCCAGATGTAAGAACCTGTGCATGAGCTTGCTTTAGGTGGTTCATATTTATGCATCTTTGGAGCAATAAGAGGCATCTCTTAGAACTACTTGACATGGGGAGCCGCCTTCAATGGCTACCATCTGGTATGATTTTCTTCCTAAATTATTTTGAAATGTAAATATTGATTGATTCTGCCAAAGAAAAACCCAACAAGTTATTCCAAAGTTTCATATTCTGCAATTTGTACTCACAACCATCTGTGCAGAGAATCTGACATCTGAAGAAATGAAGTAATGCGTAAGTAAAAGAAAGAAAAAGAATTTTTTTTAAAATAATGTTTTTTTAAAAAATAATTCCAAAAATAGGGTGGGGGGAAATAAATACCAAAATTAGGGTGGTGAAATCGTGGACCGAAACCGTGGATCCGGTCCACGATTTCAGTGGAAATCGTGTACCGGGTACACGATTACCCTGCGTCCACCCTGCATGCGGCTGACACCTGCATGCATTGACTGAACTCGTGGAATGGGTCCACGATTTTGGTAATCGTGGACCCCGTCCACGAGTTCCCTCTCTTTAAACCCGACGCCACCCTCCTTCTTCCTCACTTCTTCGGCTTCTTCTTCTTCACTTCTTCTTCTTCACTTCTCTATTTTCAGTCTTCATTTCTCCTCATATCTCTCCGTTCACTCTTCATTTCCTTACTCATTTCTCTCCTTTCTCTTATTTCACTTCTCGTTTGTCATTGTCGCTGTCATTTCTCTTATTCTTCTCAAATCATTCCCTTTTCGTTTAGCCGCCGCCGCCGCCACTGCCGTCGTTTAGCTGCCGCCGCCAGTGCCACCACTGCTACCGCCGCCGCCCTACTGCCCCGCCACCGCCGCCATATACGTATGCATATACATTTTCCTTTCTAATTATCTTATAAATATGCAATAGTTATGTACGTTTTGTTTTGCATTAATGAATAAATTTGTATATGTAGACGTTTTGCATGCATGAATAAATTTAAAAAATTTAGGTTTAGTGTTGAATGTTATTCGGCGTTTATTGTTGTAGGAATAATTATTGGTAAATAATGTGGTGGGAAATTAGTTATATTGGGTAGTAAACTCGTGGACCGGGTACACGAGTTTATAATTTTGGGTAGATTTGAACTAATTTTTTTTTTTAATCTTTACAGTTGTAAACGAATTTAAATATGTCGTTTTGTCCAGAAGATTTGGTTATTATTGAAGCTGGAAATTGTGCGGATAGTGACATTGATGTAGAAATTGATGAATTGTTTGGAGAAGAAGTAAATATAGAAAATGAAAATGAGTTGGTTCAGTCGGAGATATTTACACAGATAGAATGGGAAATTACTGATTCAGTTTGTAAACAAGGATCAACCTTGGAGGAAAGGGGAAAAAGTCTAGATAACTCTAGTATAATACAAAAATACGAAAGAAGACCTACAAATGGCAGTAAAAAAATATTGTGTGACTTAACACTGGTAGAATCGAACCAGGATATTTGGTATGTGCGATGCAATCAATGGGATGAAGGTTGTAGGTGGAGGTTGCGTGCTTGTCGACGCAAAATCCATGGGATGTTTGAAATTACTAGGAGAGAACCATACTTGTTTATACACAGAAGTGGCACAAGATAATTCACAACTTGATTCTAATTTCATGAGCAATGAAATTCAAAATTTAGTTAGAGCTGATCCTAGTGTGCCTGTGGCGGTAATACAAGAAGCACTTAAAAAATAGTACAGATATAATGTCAAATACAGACGTGTGTGGGAAGCTAAGAAAAAAGCTTTGGTTGCAGTCTTCGGCGATTGGGAGAAATCGTACTCAGAACTTCCGTACTGGTTGAGTGCTGCTGTGCACTACAATCCTGGTACACGAGTAGATTGGCGTTTTCTCCCTTCTGATGTGCCTGGTAAAACTATATTTGGTCGTGTTTTTTGGGCATTCGGTCTTGCAATTGAAGAATTTAAATACTGTAGGCCTTTAATTCAAATAGATGGAACCCATCTTTACGGCAAGTATAAAGGGAAATTGCTCACTGCTTTGTCTATTGACTCAAATGGGCATATATTTCCTCTTTCATTTGCTATTGGTGAGGGGAAAATACATCTAGTTGGTCATGGTTTTTGTGGGCATTGCGCGAGTATGTTACTAACCAAGAAGGGATTTGCTTAATTTTGGATAGACACAGAGGGATCATTGCAGCAATTAACAACAAGGAAATTGGTTGAGCTGAACCTAAAGCATATCATCGTTATTGTTTACGTCATGTTGCGAGTAATTTCAATTCGAAATACAAATCAAAGCAACTTAAAGATTTGGTGTTTAGGGCTGTAAATCAACACCAAAGACGTACGTTCATTCGAAACATGAAAGAGTTAAAGAAATTGAACCCTGAATGTCTTGAATATTTTTCTGATATCGATTTGAATAAATGGACGCAATCACACGATAATGAGTATCGCTTTGGGTGGATGACAACCAATGCAGCTGAATGTTTGAATGGGGTATTTAAAGGAGCTAGAATGTTACCGATCACATCGATTGTTAGGTTAACATTTTATCGGACAATCTTATACTTTGAACGCCGTAGACAAGAAATAAGTGAAGCACTCGATCGTAGGGACATGTACACAGAATATGCCATGAGAAAGCTTAAAAGGTGGGAGAAACGAGCAACTGCACATACAGTGACGTTAGTTGACAGGGAAACACAAAGTTTTGAAGTTCGAACTGGCATCAGTATGGTTTCTCCCCACAAAGGCCAAAACATACAAGTAGTGTGCTTGAAAGAGGGGACTTGTTCTTGTAACAAGTGGCAGTCGTTCAAGATTCCATGCTCTCATGTAATTGCAATTTGTAATTACATGCGTTTGTCATACGTGCATCTGATTGATGAATACTATAAATTGTCTCATTTAAAGTTATGCTATGAATGTCGCTTCCATCCAATACAGCACCCTGACTATTGGCCAGAGTTATCATTTACGGAAGTGCATCCTAACGCAAACTTATTAAGGGAGCATGGTAGACCCAAGACTTCGCGAATTCATAATGAGATGGATTGGCGCGAGGCAGACACGAAAGTTCGATGTGGGATATGCAAGGGATCAGGGCATAACAAGCGTACCTGTCCACTCAGTAATTTAGGAGCTTCATCTTCGAGTCATTCATAGTTTAGCAAGCAATGTATTTCGTTTATTTAACATTGTAATGAATTTCGTTTATTTAACATTGTAATGTATTTCGTTCATTTAACATTGTAATGTATTACGTTTATTTAGCATTGTAATGTATTACGTTTATTTAACATTGTAATGAATTTGGTTTATTTAACATTGTAATGTATTTCGTTTATTTAACATTGTAATGAATTTTGTTTATTTTAACAGTGTTGAATATGGATCCTGGTCCATCTAACCCTGTTCAACTATATATTCAAAACACTCACCGATCACAGACAGTATGGGATAATGCATCCACCGTGGTGCTATGTTGTCGGAGAAGAGAGGCAGTTTCTCAGCATACAATACCGTTCGATGAACGTATAGTGCCTTATCTACAACAGGCTGGTTTTATTGGGGTTGCACAAATTGGATTCATACAGTTGAACTGGCACCTCATTACTGCTTTAGTAGAGCGCTGGAGACCGGAGACCCACACATTTCATATGCCTGGTGGGGAATGCACCATTATGCTGTAGGACGTTGCAGTACAATTTGGTTTACCAGTGGACGGAGAACCTGTTACTGGTTCTTTGCAACATGATTGGAAACAAATTTGTGAAGATTTCTTAGGTGTTCGACCACTTGACTTAAAAGGCTCAAGGTTGAGTCTCCCGTGGTTAGCCTCACAGTTCACAGAATTGTCTCCTGATGCCGATGACGTCAGTATACAGAGATATGCACGAGCATATATCATGCAGCTGATTGGAGGCTTTCTGTTTGCAGATAAGTCGAACACGCTGGTGCATTTAATGTTCCTCCCACTACTAGCCAGTTTTGAGCAAGCTGGTAATTATTCATGGGGTGGTGCTTGTCTTGCATGGCTGTACAGAGAATTATGTCGAGCCAGTCATGCACAAGCTTTGGATATAGCAGGCCCACTGATACTACTTCAAGTATGAGCCTATGATTGATTTAGCATTGTTGCACCACAAGTCCAATTACAACCTCCAGAACATTTTATAGAACGTCCACTCAGTGCCAGGTATTATTTTTTTGTATATATTAATTTCTTTGTCAATACAATTAGCAAAGTATTTAATTGTTTTATATCTATGTGATAGATGGAGCGGTGTATTAGCTGCATCTGAACAATCAGCAAACATGTTGTTGGTATATCGCTCAATATTTGACCGTTTGATGCAAAATCAGGTAATAATAAATATGTTGCATATAACTGAATATTACATATGTTTTTAGGTTCTAATTATTCTTGTACATGGTTTCAGATCAATTGGACGTCATATACACCACATGTTATGTCGTTGTTGCCTGATTACTGTCATGATGGAGAGGACATTTGGTTGATGGTCAGTCCACTTATATGCTTTCATATCGTAGAGTGGCATCAACCAGATCGAGTGTTGAGACAATTCGGTATGCAGCAAACAGTACCGACATTATGTAATACACTCTCTCAACTACATCAAATCGATTTAAGAGGTAAACACGACCAAAACTGGCGTCAAATTCATGCATAGTATATATCATTTTGGCGTGCATGTCATGGCTGCTGTGCACAAGGAGAAATAATAAACGAGTCGGATGTGTCTAATGATTATTTGTCCTGGTACGACTCTATCACAAGAAGATTTATCACACATGACGGTGCCTACTATTACTGCATGGTAAGCATCATATTATGTAGTGTTTTTCAATTACATGCTAAGAATATTATTTTATACTTATATTTTTTTTTATCGTGCAGAATAATTTTGTCCACGATGTGCACAGTTACTCCTTAGAACACAATTTACCAGAGTTGAGTTCAATGTGTGAGCAAAACATGGTAAATGTTGAAGAAATCATTCAACATACAAGGAGGCTCAATGTTGCTGACACTAATCGAAAACGTATTCGTCGTAGACGACAGAGACAACGTGACGAAGGTGTTCCAGAGCAACTCGTGACCAGGAACCTCACATATTACAACCAGACATTGCATCCGGTTCTGGCCATCAACAGGAATATTATGCACACGAGGAATTTCCATCTGGCGTCACCCAACAGGATATCGACGATGTAATCCACCAGCAACAACAAATTGAAGTGCCTGTGCCTCGTCGTGGACAACGTGCGCGAAGAAGACCACCATGTGGCACTTGATTTGTATTTTAAATTTCTTGATTTGTATTAACTTTTTATCTTTAACTAAATGAATTAATGATTTTCCATTACATTTTCAATAATTAAGAATCAATGAAACTAATACAATAATTGATGAACACAAGTAAGAAGCAAATTTTCATTTAAGTGGGTAATTAACTAATTAACTTATTTATCATGTGAAAAAAACCGGACGATTTTGGACGTATCATGGGAAAAGAACGGGGTAAGAAGTCTTTTTGATCAAAACTCGAACCATAAATACTATCCGAAATAACTGCTCGTTCCCCGCGATTATAGCATGATGAGTCCAACTTTGTGGAGGCAAACTCGTGGACCCAGTCCACGAGTTTGGTCAGGGTCCACGACTTACTTACAGCAAGACCGCCACGTAAGAATTTGACTGAAATCGTGTACCGGGTACACGATTTCACTACCCCAATTTCCAAATTATTTTCCAAACCACCCTATTTTTGTCATTAGTTTCTAAACCACCCTATTTTTCGAATTTTTTTTTTAAAATAACATTATTATTTGAAATAGTCCAAAGAAAAATGAAGTTAAAAAAACTGAACACAAACTATTTGGAACGATAATCATTTGATTTTTGAAGAGTGTATTTGTTTTCTCTTCCCATTACTTTCATATTTACAAAGTATAAGTTTTAGTCCAATTCCAAAAATAAAAACTTTTTTTTTTTTAATTTTATATAGAAACCAAAGGATGGAATGGTATTTATAAATTTAGCTATAGAAGGGATGTTTATAGACTTAATTTTCAAAAATTAAAAATCTAAAAACAAAATGATTACTAAATGGAACTTTGGTTTTTAGTTTTTTAAAATTGTGGTTGTTTTCTCACAATTTTTACTTATCGTTGGTTTCATATTTCCTTGTAAAAGATCCCTAAATAGTTGACATCATTGATAGAAATTTATCGAGATGAACGTTGTAGAATAGTAATTATTCTACCTTACAACATAGGAAGTGTGAGTGGCAATAGTGCAAGCGACATATATAAAAATGTTCAATTTATCTTTGCCCATCTTTTCTAACTTCTATGTTGTTCAACTTCACCGTAGATGGATGGTTGTATGGAGGATTTGAGTTGGATATATCACTTTTGTACCATTGGAAATCAGGCAAAAGAAGAAAGAAAAAAGAAATGCTTGGGAAAGAAAAAAAAGGCATGTTTGGAATTAATTTTTAAATTATTAAAATTACTTTTGTAATTTTTAAAATCACATTTTGTTAATCATTCAAAACCGATTTTGATGATATAAAAATTGCATTTAAAAGAGTAAAATTAAATATTAAATTAATTTTAAATAATTAATGACATATTTCGAAATGATTTTAAATATGAAAAAAGTAATTTTAATAATTTCAAAATCAATTCCAAACATGGACTTAGAGGTTAAAGAAGAAGAATGAAAAAATTGGCCAAAAAAATGAAATAATTATTGGAGAGAAAGGAAGAGAAATTTTAGGGAGGTGGTGGTGTAGGACGTGGATGGTAGAAGAGGAAAGATTAAGACTACTATGTTTACCAATCCATAATAAAAATTGATGTAATCGGAATGAGATTTCATTGATGGATGAATTGTAACAAGCCTGAATCTTTTGATCAAGTTTATCTAGAATTATGAATTGAATCAGGATTTGATTACCAATTTAGATGCACAACTCATTAAGAAAACATAATGCAAGTAAACAACAAAAATAGTAACAACTGAGGCCCACACCTCTTGCTTGGTGTAAACATGGCAGCTTAATTTCCTTTCTATTTCATTTCTTTCTCTCGTTCCCAAAACAAAAAAAAAAAAAAAAAACAAAAAAAAAAAAAAAAAAAAAACTTTCACATTGTTTCTTATTAGTCTTATCATATTTTAGAAAAACAAATTCCAACTTTGTTAATTCTTTAATTATAGTGATGAGACCAAAATGTTTTTCTTTTTTTATCTACCATTCATATAACAGCTATTGAGTTGGTCCAGAGCTTCATTCAATCAACCAAACCAGGGAACCTATGCTCAGATATAGAATTCCAGATTACTTCTTGAAAGTCAAAAAGAGTTGTAAAAAGCAAAAGACAAAGATGAGATTGATTGAAATTCACCATATGACATTGGTTAAGACATTTCATGAAGTTATACCATTCATAAGCTTTTCCAAAGCATGGAGTGCAAGATAAAATATCAGCAAAGATGGTAATGCAAAAAGTAAAGTGATTAGGAGGTAGAGCAGCAAGATGAGTGCACTTCCAGGGATTACAAAAACAACTATGAGAAGAAATATGACAACCAGTAGAAACTTGAAGATTAAATGGAAGAGGCAATCCAAATGATTATAGAAAAACAATCGCCGCCTCTCAGAAGTATCGGTATCGGATGGCAGAGAAAAAACTGGTTGATTATCCTCATTGAAGGAATGGTCAAGTTTTCCCTCATTACCATTAAAGCTCTCAACCATCCAAAGAAGAAAAAAGTTCTTGCTGGGAAACTTCAGGTTTCCCTTGTATACCACCCTTAGCGATAGCTGATGACACCAAGGGCACGAAATGAAGATCGGGATTCGGATTTGGCGAGTTGCTAGTTTCAGCACAGACCCTTGAAGCCCTAATACACAATTTTTGCACAAGGAATGGCCACACCATAAGACATAAGGTACATTCTCCACAATGTTAAAGGATTCCCAGCAAATAGGGCATTCCAGTTCTTCATCTCCACTGCTTTCCGAGCAAACATCGTCATCCGAGCATTCCCAGAAAACTGGCTTACATTCAGCTGAGTTTTTCTTAGATCGAATGCCAGCAATGGCGTTCGATGCCAACTTCCACATCCTGACAGAAGAACTGTTTCGATATGCTACGGACAGGACATCTGCAAAATAGATGTTCATCTATGAAAGAAAAACTACAAAGCTTTCCTACAAAGAAACAATTCTTACAAAGTTTTCTTCTCCAATTACTCATTCCAAGAAATTGCACTCCTCAAACCCAAACAACCCAGTTCCAAATGAGAGATCCCAACAAGGAAGTTACTTGGTTGTAGATGCAGATCTTTTTATAAAAAATACTATACATCTTAATAATAATATCTTTAAAGACAATATTTTGAAATCTGTGGTACCTCTTTATTAAAATTGACTGTTCAAACAGATGATTTTA
The DNA here is from genome assembly GCA_030954485.1 of Citrullus mucosospermus. Lineage (NCBI taxonomy): Eukaryota > Viridiplantae > Streptophyta > Magnoliopsida > Cucurbitales > Cucurbitaceae > Citrullus > Citrullus mucosospermus. The sequence goes on along the minus strand of CM062063.1, from coordinate 37,071,922 downwards.
GTAAAACACAAAACATTTAAAACATCTCTCATCTATCCGTTTAGTAGCCATTTCATTTTTTTCTTTTAGTTTTTGAAATTAAACTATCTTCTCTTATTTTCTTAACGGTTTTAAGTATAAGAGTTAATTCTTAGCCAAATTTCAAAAACCAAAATAAGTTTTTAAAAATTAATTTTTTTTTAGTTTCCAAAATTTGACTTGGTTTTTTAAAACATTAGTAAAAGTAATAAAAAAGCAAAAAATTTAGAGGTAAAAGGGGTGTTTTATAAGTTTAATTTTCAAAAACTAAAAATAAAAAACCAAATGGTTACCAAACGGGGCCATAGGCCCCATTTTGTAACCATTTCGTTCTTTGTTTTTGTTTCTTAAATAAAGCCTATAGACACTACTTCTACCTTCAAATTTATTCCTTTGTTGTTTACTTTTTATCAATGGTTCAAAAGACCAAGCCAAAATTTGAAAACTAAAAAAAAAAAACTTTTAAAACTTGCTTTTGTTTTTGGAGTTTAGCAAAGAGTTCAACTATTGTACTTAAAGAGAGATGCAAATCAATATAAGAAATGGAGAGGAAATAGACTTAATTTTCAAAAACAAAACAAGAATTGAAATGGTTATCAAACGGGGCCTTAGTTTTTTGTTTTTAATTTTTGAAAATTAAGCATACAAACACCAATTCCACCTCTAAATTTCTTGTTATATTATCTACTTCCTACTAATGTTTTCAAAAATCAAGCCAAGTTTTGAAAACTAAAAAGAAAATAGTTTTAAAACTTGTTTTTGTTTTGAGAATTTGGCTTAGAATTCAAAAAAGTATGGTAAGAAATTGAGAGAAAATAAGCCTAATTTTCAAAAATAAAAGACCAAATGGTTACCAAACATTTACCTAAATAAATGGTATCAAACACAAACTATCTCTTATATGAAAAAATTTTAGATAAATAGGGACATTTTTATTCCGGAGATTTCAACACTATAAACAAACAATAAAATCACACCAACACTCGTATGCATACATACATGAGATAATCATCGATCATATGGCTGCGGCCAATTCAACAATTTTCGACATCCAAACCTTCAGAAAAAAAGTAGATTACTACGAGAAAAACACAACAATAAATGAAAGCAATAACTGGAGGAAAAAATTTCCCAGACAGGTTCAGTATGCATATCAAGTCTCACAAAATAAGCAAAAGCGAAGAATATTGATACCCTAACAGAGATATAATATACCCATCACATAAACGCCATATCCCAGAATAAAGAAAAAGAAAAAGAAGAAAACAAATTGCTGCCGAGCAAAGACACTATCTCCAAGATGCATATTCGGAAGCCAAACTTCGATCAGAGTTTCGATATGAAAATTCACAAAATTATTAACAAAAACAAAATCAATCGCCCACAACAATCCATCGGAGAAATGTAATCAGTCTCACAATTCGACGGGAGAACACAAGTTCAAAAGAATCCTAATCAAAATTGAACGAAACATGAAACAAAAAAGAAAAAATCATAACCATAATCATAATCGAAGATGAAGAATGGAAAATGGAGAAAGCAAATTTACCTTTAGAGAAAGTGGATGAACATGCATTTGGATGAATATGGGAAGGATTCAGAAAAGGATAAGAAGATCAGAAAAGCATTGAGGAGGAAGGTCGCGATCTTCCCCCTTCGTTTTCTCTCCGCCAAACCAACGTCGAGGATGCCGATTGCGTTTTGGAGGAGAGTGGATGAAGAAGGTTTCCAATACAGATTTTTTTCCTTTTTTCTTTTTTTCTTTTTTTCCTCAACTTTTAAGAGGAAATGAAGTTTAAACTTGAATATAAATAATAAGATTTTATTTATTTATTTATTTAGAAAAAGTTCCACTTCAAATTTAAACTCTAGACTTTCATTTCCATTCATTTTTTTCTTTTACCAAAGATTTATATTAGGTACGTTTAAATACTATTTTATCTTTGATTTTGGTTCATCTTGGTCTACGTGGTTTTAAAATATTCATTTTGATCTTATACTTAACTTTGGTTCAATTTAATCCATATACTTACAAAAGGTTCAGTTTGGTTCTTCTACTTTTAATTTTGATTCAATTTAATCTCTATACTTTTAAAAAATAACTATTTTAGTCATTTCATTTTCTTTTTATTTCATTTTTAAGGGATCAAAATAGTCACTTTTTTAAAGTTTAATGACCAAAATAAATCAAAGTTGAAAATACAAAGACCAAAATGAAACCAAAGTTGAAAATATAGGAACCAAAATGAACATTTTAAAAGTACAAGACCAAAATGAACTAAAGCCAAAAATATATATACCAAAATAGTATTTAAACTTATGTATGTATTACAATTTTAACATTAAACTTTATGAAAATAAATACATTATTGGCTCATAGGTTTTGAGTCTAATTTATATTTGGTCTCGAAGTTTTAAAATATTACACATTTAGTCCTTAAGGTTTGATTTTGGTTTCAATTTAGTCCTTAAGTTTCAAAATATTACAGTTTTACTATTGAAGTTTTTTGTTTCAATTTGGTCCATAGATTTCAAGATTTTACATTTTAACTTTGATTTTTCATTAAACACTCATTTTTCAATCATTGAAGTCAATGTCTATTAATTAATGTAAAATAATTGTGTATTGAAATTTTAAATTTAATTTTATAGAGTGATGAAAAATAGTAAAACTTAATTAATTATAATTCTTTTAATTCTTTTAAATTTATTAAGATACGTTAACACTAAATATGAAAAAAAGTATTTATGGAAAAATCGAGGTTAAAAGTGTAAATCTTGAAATATAGGGATCAAATTGAAACAAAACTCAAATATCAAATGTAAAATTGTAACATTTTGAAACCTATTGATTAATTAAAACCAAACTCAAAACTAAATAATTGATGTATAAAACAGTTTAAAATGTTTACAAATAATAATAAATATCACAGTTTATATGCGATAGACTGTGATAGATCACGATAGACGGTAAAAATTTGCTATATTTATAAATATTTTAGTTATTTTTTTATATTTGAAAATAGCCCATTTTGTAACTTAAAAATAAAAAGTCATTTTTTCCAATTTTAATAAATATTACAATATTAACCTTTTAAATAAATTTTCACTTCAAATATCATTATAATAGCAAATAGTTGGCTGTTATGCATTTATTGAATTAATGATTTTTTTAGAGACAAAATAACAATAGGGTATTTTTTTATTGTTGTAATTTATAGATTTTGAAAATGTTATTTAGTGGTTAATTTGTGCATGGGTTGAATCTTTTTTTGTACAAAATTTATTTTATTGAATTAATGAATTTTTAATGAATTTTTAATTAATTTTTTAAGCAATGAGGTTAAGACCTTTCCAAGCCATTTGTTCAACATACTTAATATATGTATCAACAACTAAAAAGGTTAAAAGATTTCCTCTTAAACTAAAAAAGTCACTTGTTCAAAAAAACAAAAAACTCATTCATTAATGCTAATAATGACAATGAAAACAACTTAATTATTAAATTAAATATCTTTTTAAAAAATTATTTAAAATTATTTTCAAATATAATAAAATAACTCAAACAATTTACAAATATAGAAAAATTTCACTGTTTTAAAGCAATAAACATAGATATTTATCACTTGAGCATTAGATTGCGGTAGATATTTGTAGTAAATTTTTTTGAAATTTTTCTATATTTATAAATAGTTTGATATTTTTTCTATTTATAATAATTTTCTAATTATTTATATAAATATCCGTTTTCGATATATCCATCCATACACATTAATATTTTTATTGAAATTTAGACATGACGTGGACAACAATATTTAAAGGCGACGAAATACCGAAGATTGCTTAAATTTTGTGGACGTTGTGAGTGTGTCTTCGCTTTGAGGTGACTGCTACAAATTGACACGTGCTTTTATTAAGATTTCAAGGGTCAAAGTCAAGATTGGGTATGGCTGGACCCATCTAATGACTAATCCTAATCTCCATTTCTTTTTCTATTATTATTATTATGTTAGGTCAACGAGAGAAATAATTACACTTAAATAGCACTCTTTGAAAAATGACTTATTTTCACTGCCCTCTATTACATTAATGAGCTCTTCTATAAAGATTAGATGTTTCCTTTAAATATCTATGTAGTGAGGATGACGAGTTCAGAGTGCAATTTTATATCTATACGACACAAAATCACACCAACATAACAACTTTAATCCTAATTTATAGAATTTGATTAAGAAGAACAAATACTTCTCACTATCAAAATTTTCTTTGATGTTTAGAAAAGAATCGATAAAGAATAATCTAAAACTTGAAACTGTATGATCACACATCAAGAAAATCAACTCATCCTAAAAAAAAGTTTTTTTTTAAGAAGTATCTGAAAATCAATTTGTTATACAAAGAATTTTCACAAAAGCAAGAATGGAAGACAAAAGATTGATAGACATGGTAAATAAAGAAAAAATAGGAGAAGATGAAGAAACTAAGATAAAAAAATATAAAAAGAAAGGAAAAATCCAACAATAAAGATAACATGAGATGTGAAAAAAAAATTAAAAAAAAAAAAAAGAAAAGAAGAAGAAATGGCATTTTAGGATTTTGGAAAAATAAAAACACCAATTTGCTACCATTCTAAAAATTTTAAATTCTTGCCAATCTTCAAAATGAAAGCGCAAATGTTGCTATGGGTCCAATTTTAATTTCCATTATCTCTCTAGTTTTTTGGTTAGGTCAACAAGAGAAATAATTACATTTGAATAGTAATGTTTGAAAAATGACTAAAATGATGTCTTATATATAATAGTTTTACTATGATGAAAATATCATCGACTAAGATACTACCATAAAGTAATTTTTCCAACTACCTCAATATGAAGGATGACATATAAAAAAATCTAAACAAATAAAATAAATTGTGGATGTCAAATGTAAATAAAATTACATTTTATTAAAATGTGTTTACATATCTCTTATATTAATTTTTAGAACCAAACTCACCTACTGAACCATAAATATTAAGAGTGTAAAAATTCAAACTATGGATGGAATCGAACTGATTCAATTGATTCAAGTATAATTTTTATCAAAATTAGAATCAGTTTAGTCTATAATTTGCCCAAAGTGAATCTTACCTTAAATTAAATTAGGGTTTTCTCTCCTATTGTCACCTTTCTCTCAAAGTTGATTACATTTCTCACTCTACGATGTAGATTATATTTTGGAAGAAAAAGAATTTGATACTTGTCTTTGGTAAAATATAAAATTTGTACTTTTAGGCATCAATTTTGGACGAAGGAAAAATCAAGTTTGTTGATCTTATGAAAAAAAAAATAGTATTTTTCTATACATCTAGAAAATTATAAATATATGTGAAGTTTTTAAGTTAGAGTATCTCAATTGAGTGTTGAAAATTGGAGAAAATATGTGTATAAGTGAATGATTAATTAAAAAAATGTTAAGCAAACAAAAAAAAAAAGGAAAGAAAAGTAGAATTCTTAGGTTACGAAAATTGCAACGAATGTCCCAATGTAACTCAATTTGGTGCCCCAAACACTTTACCAACCTAACACTCAACTTTTTAACTCTATGAACAATTATTACAAATTCAATTATGCCCATCATTTCTAATAATTATTTTGAAAATAGGTAAGACTAAAATGACAAAAAGAAATCTTTAAAAATGAAAAATCATCTTAAATAACAAAATTATTAAAAATATTTACAACTAATAGCAAAATTCATAATCTATTTATGATCACAAATAAATCGTAAAATTTTGATATATTTATAAATATTTTAATTATTTTTATTTGAGTACAGCCTCTGAAATATATACCAGATATTTGGAAATTACATATACCAAAACCTTTAAACCTTGATTTGATGCGGCCAAATTGTACTCTGTTGTAGGAAGTACAGAGAACGACGCTCCATTTCGGGCTCGGCGGTTTGAGAGGTTGTTGTCCAATCTTAACCTTCAAGTTCTTGAAATCCATGGATATGGAAATCGATGCTTCCAAAGATGTTCCTCTAATCAAAGATGAACATCTTTTCAAAGCCGCAGAGACCGGCGATTCTTCCGCTTTCACTGCCCTCTCATCACAACAGCTTTCTCAATCTCTCTCCCTAAGAAATGAGGATGACCGCTCTCTTCTCCATGTTGCCGTCTCTTCAGGCCACGCCGATGTTAGTCTTTACCTAACTTTTCTTTGAAGTAGAGAATTTTTAAACCAAAAAGCCTTCTCCCATGGCTTCTCTTTTGTTTTTGGCATTGTTCTTGTTATTTAAAAAGGACCTATCATCTTGTCAATGTTAAATTTGGATGTATGTTGACCTTAATTTACACATTATTGGAACTCTTTGTAATGCACCAGGTGGTAAAGATACTGGCTACTGCTGATCAGTCTGCTAAATTAATTAACTGCGTTGATGAGGAAGGTTGGGCACCGATTCATTCTGCTGCTAGCATTGGGAGGTCTGATATTTTAGATATATTGTTGAGCGGAGGTTAGTGAATTCTGAAATTGTTTTGATTTTTTGTCCATCTGCTTACTTTTGTGATGATTTGAGTCGACTAGATTACGAACAAAGCTAAGTTGTTTAGCATAGGGATGAATCTTACTTTAGACTCTGCGGTATTGACTGTGGACGACTGTTGATTAGAAGTTCTTACTTTCCTTTAATTGAAAGGTGACAGATTTTTGGACGTCTCTAGAAAAAGGCACCTTGAAGATCATCACTCCCACCTTCCATCTTCAAGATGCCCATAAAATTTGTTAAAACTGTCATGTCATCAAACATTATCTTTTTTTTTTCTTCTTCTTTTTTTTTATTATTAGTTTTTTGAATGCTGATAAAGAGTGTGACTCTCACCATCTAATTTGAACTTAAATCTTAAATGGCTTGTGTAACCAGAAAACACGGGCACTAATGTTTGGAGGACCTAGTATAATAGAAAGACTTCTTTTGGAGCATCATCATCATGTACGATTTTTAAGGCTATCTAGTACTAATTCCTAGATTTTTCACCTGTGGTATTAGTGGTGGTGGGCATTTGTTGGTGCATTCAAGCTAAACCTTGAGTATTGGCACAGTACAACACATGGTCTCGTTATATATTCTGAGTACTAAATCCTAGATTTTTCACATCAGGGACAAGGTATTTTTGGAAAGGAGTAATTTTAGGTCTTCAGTAGTGAAAGTTTATTAGAGGAGGGGTTGAAAGGAAAATGTAACCTTTAAAAGGAGTAATTTTAGGCCCCCAATTGTAAATGTCTATAATATAAAGGGTAAAATGGTAAAGTGAGAAAATTAGTTAGAATGAGGGATGTGTTTTGCCTTTTTATGGTCAGTTCTGGAGGGGGAAATGATATCATTTATCTTGGGATTTGTAGTGCATTTTTTGGGAGAGATACCAACACTCTCGAATTGGCTGAGCTTTGTAGGTGACGTTGTCACTTTGTTCTCCACATTACATAAATAAAAGTTGCCATATGCCTATTAGGAACTCACTTCAAAAAGATGGTGCAGGCTCTTGGGAGAACTAAGATCATTATGGTACAAATTCATTAGCAGCAAATATGAGTATCACAAGTTGTAGTAGTGTTGATATGATCATAGCCTCATCTAACTCTAAGGAGACAAATTGTAAGAGAAGGAGCACAAAGGCGAAACTCTGCCACACCACTGGGCGCCACTCCACTAGGCCACTTGTGCAAGCTTGCCCATGTAGGCATGAATCTCACCATGCATACCAGCTCGCTTGCATGCATGCCAAGTTGTGCCCCACAAGCATGCACTCGTACAAGTTGTGTGTAGACAAGCATGCCTCATGGAGCATGCATGACCTTCGCCTTAGAGGCTAGTCAGAAGACCTTGCACACACAATAGCCTGTACATGAGCACTCATGGTCGATGACGCTCAACCTTATTTGCCCTGCGTGCAAACACCTATTAGCTCCAATTGCCCACTTGCAACCGTGTGGCACGTCCAACTCGCCCAAGTAAGGCCTTTCATCTGCTCACCTACTCATGTCCACGCCCATGCTCTTGCTCACCTACGATGGGCCAGCCTAGAGCCAGCCATCTGCCCATCAACCCACTCCACGTAGCCAAGTGCCAACCTTTGACACACCAAGCTCACCCCATCCTAAACCTTGCTAAAGCCCATTTTGATGAATCCTTCTAGAATTTAATTTTTCAACTTATCAAGATCTTTTGGGGAAGTTATAAGATTTTTTACTCTATTATTTTTAAGATATTTATTTCATTTTTAGAATAGGATGTAGTTATATGAATTAGATGACTCTGCAAATTTTGGGTTCTCTGATTGCCACACGGTTGAGTTGAATGAATTTGAGTTCTCTTTTGAATTGCTCTTTTTGCACCCTTTTCAAGCTTTGGGTTTAGGTTGTATGTCTTGAAGCATTCAAGCTTTGTTGGTCACCCAAACTTATAGAGTGTTTCAACCTTGAGATAGGAACTAATGCTCTTATCTCATGGTTTTTGACCATAAAGTAATCCATTTGAACCTTCACCTTGTGTTGATCTAGGTTGATGTGAAGGTGCTGAGGCTTGTTTGTGAAAAATCCACATAACTATAGGGTTCCCCAAATCAGTGTCATAGAGCATTGTATCATTTGATAATGTTCCTGATTCAGCACCGTGTATTCAAATAACAATATGTCCCAAGATTTGAAATACTTTTTAACAAAACAAAAATTGGTTACGATGCTAATTCAATTAGCTTCCGTTTGGGCTCCAATTGAATTTCAATTCATAGAGAAATAATTTACCAAAGTATCCTAAGATTCAATGATTTCTTTGGATTAATTAGGCAACCCTTTGGTTATGTGGGTTTTGAAGACTGCAGCCTCAATATCTTTTCATCAACTTGGATCAACACAAGATGAAGGTTTGAATGGATTACCTTATGGTCAATGACCAAGAGATAAAGAAAAGCTAGGTCTTATTTTATGGTTGAAACCCTCTACAAGTTTGGTGACCAAACAAGCTTGAATGTTTCAAGACATGTGAGCTCAACACAGGGCTTGCAAAGGGGCAGAAAGCTTTGAGACAATTCTAAAGAGAAAACTCAAATTCGATTCAGGTTTATGTAGCCAAAGGTCTTATCAACTTTTCTAGATAATTCATATAGTTAGATCCTATTAAAAATGAAATAAATGCTTTAAAAATCTAAAAAGAAAATGTCAAAGATCTTCTAACAACTTCTCCCAACGATTTTAGTTGGTTAAAAATTTAAATTAAAAATAAATATTCGAAGGAACAATCAAAGTGGACTTAGCAAGCGTGGCATAGGCCGTAGGGTGCTTGATGTGTCAAGGGTTGCATGCTTGCTAGGTTGGGCACCTCACACCTGGTCATGTGAAGTGGGCTGCCAAGTGGTCTAGGTTGGCCCATTGTAATTCTTGCAGGCGTAGGCAAGAGTGGATGAAAGGCCTCACTAACACTTGGGCATTGGCACATGTTTGCAATTGGGATGGTGGGGCTTGCAGGTTTGCAAGCGGGCTCACTAGGTTGAGCTCCATCGAGGTTTAGGACTTTGTATGGTGGCTTGTGGAACGTCATTGTGTGCACTTCATGAGGCGTACATGTCAGTGCGTGTGTTTGTGTGCAAGGCTTGGCGTGGAAATGGGTTGGTATGCCTAGTGAGCCTCACACTTGCATGGGCGTGTTTGTGCAAGTGGCCGAGCAGCGTTGGGTGCAAGTTGCGCACAGTGCGACTTCTTGTGGGCTTTTGTGTGTGACTGGTTCCTTGGGCCTAGCTTGCTTGTCTATGGTCTTAAGTTGCCGGGCTCACTCCTTCATCCTAATTCATAGATTTTTTCTTTTTTTTAATTAGAAACAAGAAAGGTTTGTTGTTAGGTTGTGAGCAACATTAGATTTTGAGGAGGACATTGCCTATGGTAAACAACCTCTAATCTCTCAATTTCTTACAATCTTGTTGATAATGAGCAAGCCACCGTAAGGAGTTTTGGTTTCCAGCTCCTGTTCTTGGACCACAAAGCTCTGAAGATCTTTCATTGACAGGGAGGTGTGGTGAGGCCTTTATTCTCTTTAATATGTATCGGTGTCTTACTACCTTCATTCAAGAAAATATTTCCATGTGACTGTCACACTACAACTATTTAACTTTTAGACGTATGAGAAATAAAGTAAAAGATGAACGTAAGAAAAATATAAAGATGCTTTTGATGGGTGCCTCTGTCAGTAATGAGACCAACAACTACTTTGTGCCCATCTCCCCGATAATTTTTTTCTTTTTCCACTCCCAATGATTTCTTCTTTCTTTGTATCTTTTTCCAATCTCCCCTAATTTAATGAAAGGCTTTGATTGTTACATTTGAAAAGGAAGGAATATAAAAAAAGAATGAAGAGAGATTATTGACAAGGAACTATGCTCTTGTGAATGCGAGAATCAATCTATTTATGGAATTATCTATAATTCTGAAGCTGTCTTTTTCTTTCTTCTTGCTTCTTCTTCTCAAAGCATTCATCGTGGTGTTTTGATATAGCCTATGCTCTCATAAAGCTGGTCAAACGCCTGCTATGATACAAGAGCCAAAACCTTTATTTTTTAGTGGATTGGAACCTTTAAAGTAAAAGAAATAAACCAAAAATTATTTAACAAACTCACTGCATCATGGTGAACACAATTTGTATACTTCTTGAGATTTTTTTATGCTCATGTTTACGTTCGAACTTCTCATTTTTTATCTTACAGGAGCCGATGTAAATTTGAAAAATAATGGTGGTCGCACTGCTCTTCATTATGCTTCGAGCAAAGGATGGTTGAAGATTGCTGAAACTCTTATCGCGCATGGTGCCAAAATTAATCAAAAAGACAAGGCTTGTCACCTCAAATATAGTATTTTGAATTGCTTAAGCTTTATTTCAATTCAATATCTTGTTTGCTAGTACACTAGAGTTGAAAACTCTTATTGTGTCATACTTGTGCATCATCCGATCAATATTACTCATGGGCGCTGATGGATTGAACACAAATTAGGTTGGTTGCACACCATTGCATCGAGCCGCTAGCACTGGGAACTCAGAATTGTGTGAGCTTCTGATTGAGGAAGGAGCAGAAGTTGATGCAACTGATAAAGCTGGTCAAACGCCTCTTATGAACGCAGTAATTTGCCAAAACAAAGAGGTTATTTTGGTTCTGATGTTTTTAGTTTTTCAACTCTTATGTTTTTAATTTTGATTTAGTTAAGAAAAGTTTGTTTCTATCATCTGTTTCACCACGTTGGTTGTATTTGACATCTTCGTCTGGCTGAAAATGGCATTGTCAATTGATGATTAATGAGACAACTAATTCTAGTTTTCTAGTACAAGTGGTGCCAAACTGAGCATAGCTTGGTTAAGGCATTTTCTCTTAACCTAGAGGTTAGAAGCTCAAATTCCCCATTTCCATTTGTGTTGTTAAACTCAAAATTCTCTAGAGGTAGAAAGTATTAAGCAATTTCAACTTGTACTCGAGCTAAAACTTTGACTTGACCGTTATCTTTTATGATAGGGAAAAGTTTCTAAAGCCTTGTATTGGTGCTGTGGCCTGTGGGGAAAACATGTTATGCGGCAATTCCCTCGTATTGGCTTCCTTTATTAGTGATATTTGTTTAAAGTTAAATAAATTACAGATTTCATCCTTGTTTCCCCCTAAAAAGAATTACATATTGCATCCTTTATAAATGTTTCTAAACTGAGTCTTTGAATGTTAGAAAAGTTAAATTACATCTTTAAACTTTGGGCTATGTTTAGTTATAGCTTTTGTCATTAGCTTTGGTTTGAGTTCTGTAGGCTGAAGGGAAGATGTTCACTAATGTTGATGTGTCTGACAGGTTGCTCTTCTTCTAATAAGACATGGAGCTGACGTGGATGTGGAAGACAGGGAAGGTTTCACTGTTCTTGGTAGAGCTTCAAATGACTTTAGGCCTGCACTGATTGATGCTGCCAAAACAATGCTTGAAGGATGATGAATGCGACATCGTATTTAAAGCTGTATCCCGAAGATCAAGAGCATAGTTCTCACCTCTAGTTCAGGCAAAAAAAAAAAAAAAAAAAGTTTTCAAGATCGGGTTCGAGAACTGAAAGCCTCGTTTTTCTTTTTCTTTTTCTTTTACTTTTTCTTTTTCTTTTTCTTTTTCTTTTTTAAATATATAGTAACTGTGTGCATGATGTAGTGAATGGGGATCATCAAGCAATTCCCATTAGAAAGATGCAGCAGGGGTTGAAGGGAGTTTTTTAGAGTTCCGTGATATGGTATTGCTCTCTCAATTTAAAGCTAGGTTCATATTCATAAGTTGGAAAATATTTGGATGAGTTGCAAGATGGATGGAAGTAGAAGTAGAGATTTGATTATCTAACTTTTATATCTAATTTATGTGCGTATTGAGTTATATTTAAGTTGATTGGTTATTACATTAGCTTTTTGATAAAAATTTGATTTGGTTTTTGAATTTTGTAATGTGTTCTATAAGTCTCCAATTTTTTAATATTTTGTATAAGAGGTAATTGCAAACATAGTAATCAAGCTTAAAATATTAGTCGATATAACATTATACAAAAAAATTTGTAAATATAATAAAATTTAGATCTAACTCTTAGAGTTTATTAATGATAGACTATATCGATAATAAGAGTTGATCAGCAATAGTCTATTAATGATAGATTCTTTTTTATACTTGTAATTCTTTAAAAATGTTGTCATACATTCAATTATGAAATTTAAAAGTGCTATCCATTACTATATCCCTTTGTGTGTAATTGGCTTCAAAGATTCAAGCGGTGTTTGGGCCCAAACATTTCTAGATTGGGTTATTAGAGCTCATTCCATATTTGGGGCTTTAATTATAACAATTGTTTTTTTTTTTTTTTAATTGTTTTCAAATATAAGAAAACGAACTAAAATATTTACAAATATAAAAAAATTTTACTATCTACGATAGACTTCAATAGACTTATATCTGTGTCTATTTATTTTATGATAAATACAAATAGTAGTCCATCGCGTAGATAGACGCAAATAGTAAATATTTTCACAATTTTGTTATTGAAATAATCTCCCTATTTTTCACTATTATAATTTACAATTAACTACAACATTATTGTTTTTCAATCCTTATTTGTTTGTGTGTATTCTCTATCATCATCTCTTTTTCTCTTTGTTGGATGCCCTAAACACCTTATGATAAATTGATAAGCAAAATGCATGTCTAAGGTTGCATCTAAACATTTTTCAAATATTGTTTAATTGAAGGATGAAAATATCTATTGTAAATTATTTCGATATTAAATTTATAAAGTTTGTTTTGATTAATAATTAAGGGCTCCAATTTGCATCTATTTAGTGCAATATGAATAGAAATATTAATAACAATATTCATAACTTAGTTTGGGAGTAAAAATAACTTAATTATTAATCAAAATAAATTTTATAAATTTTGTGACTTACATAAATATCCATTGATATCAAGATTTTATTGATATATCCGTAAAGTTGATATCTCAATATTGAGAACGATAATGATACTTTAATTCTAGGTTTGATTTCAAATTTAGATATCAAAATCCATATTTTTTCCATCAATTAAGAGTTAAAAATACTCTATTTCATAACCATTTATGGGCTGTTTGGAGGCCCACGTTGGGTTGGGTTTGGAATGTAATCCAAAACTCACGTTTAAATTTTGTTTTGGGTTCGATTTGTAATACTAAATGAATTCCATTTTGATAGCTTTTAACCAAACTCTCTTTCCCACCGTTTTCATGTTTTACGATTCCATTTTCGTTCCGCTCTTATTACCTCATGCATTCCAACACTCTTATGATTCCCGATAATCCTAATCACATTTCAGCCTTTCAAACAGTTTTTTAGTTTTTGAAAATTAAACATATAAACACTACTCTCACTTATAATTTATTTTGCTTTGTTATTCACTCTCTACCAATGTTCTCAAATACCAAGCCAAGTTTTCAAGAAAAAAATGGTTCTTAAAAATATATTTTTTGTATTTTAAAATTTGATTAAGAATTCAAATGTTTCTTAATAAAAAACATGGAAAAGAAAGATAATGAAAGCTATTATTTTATTGTTTTCATTCTGATTTTTGAAGTGTGAGCTGCTTGCATAAAGGCTTTTGAATCAGCTCGGACAACAAAGGTACTATAGTGTTCATTCAAGTTCGATCAAATCAATGGCTCATTCATCATTATCCAAAAGAAGGCTAAATAATCTCCAAATTATCATTGTATCTATGCATTTGATTAACAACAATACTAATGATAAATAATAAAAAATGAATTCTTAAATTTTCATTTTGAGTGCTTTAAATTCTCATGTCAAGGTTTGATTGCTCTTCATCAGCTAGTAAATAAAAGAACGAGGGACAAAGTGACTATGCCAAAGGAGATGATTTCGAGGGATATTCATCTTATTCTGTTTAGCGAAATTGATATTTCATCTCTCTACTGGCTTATTAATTAAATATCCTTTAAAATGAATTAAAAAGTACACCCTGCCCTTAAACTTTTTTTAAAAAAATGATTAATTCTCTCTCGTTGCTATATTTGTAATTTAAAAAAAAAATCATAGCTAGATTTGCAAATATCTTTACATTTGTTGCTACCTATTATAGTTTTCCTTAAAAGTATACCCAACAAATTCTCATTTATAAAATTAGGAGAAATTAATTTTTACTCTCTAAGCTTGTCAAACATTAAATTCCATCAAATTATACCCCATATTTAGATATCTTAATTAAACTTAAAAAAAGTTACAATTTCTATCCTCTAATAAATTTTATGTTCAACATTTATTAAAAAAAATATATTCTAATTTACTTTCAATGAATTATAAAGTATAGGTATGGCACAAGTTTGATAAGATTTTAGAGAAAAACACAATGGAACTACATTTTGTTAAAATTTATGAGTTTTGGTAAATGAAGTTATTCATTAGTTAACTGTGGATTAAGCAAACTTAAGATTGTGAAAATTTTGATATATACCTATATTTTTTTTATTGAAAGGGAAAATCTTAATATGGTTGAAACTAATAAGTTTATTGAGATTTTTTTTAAAGTTAGTAAAATCGAAACGATACTAAAAAATTGTAACGTCTAATTTGATGAAGTCAAAAGTTGGAAGTGAAAACTGATAATAGACCAAATCTTTAGAGTAAAAATAGGAGTAATCAATAAAATAGTTATTGAAAGTAATTTAGCAGAAAAACTCAACTTTTATAATTACTCTATTCAATTTAAATTATGCATCATCAATTAATTTAGATCTATTTGTTGAAGACTTAATAATTAATGCATCATATTTTACTTAAATAAAAGAGTTTGTTTTTAAACATAGCAAAATGAGTCAAATTATTTATAAATATAGAAAAATTTTATTGTGTATCGCGATCCATCACTCAAACAATAAAAATTTATCGCAGTATATAGCGAATAAACCGTGAAATTTTTTTATATTTGAAAATAGTTTGATTTTTTTTTCTATTTATAATAATATTTCTAAATAAAATCTATAAATTTAATAACATTTATTATTATAAAACTTAGAATTCCTAGATACATCACTAAATAGTAATCTATGGTTAGAGATGTCCATTTTCTCTGCAGGACATGGATCTGCCTCTAACGAGGCGAAAACTTCCTGTTTAAATGGGGAATGAGAAAATGAGTGGGAAAAAAATTATATAACCTCGTCCCCACTCCATTAACTTCTCTTTTTTATTTTAATTTATTATAATAATTTAATATTACATTGTTGTTATTATTACTATATAAATATTATATTTAAATTTTAAATTTTATTGTTTAATAATCAAGATAATTAATATATTTGTAATTTGAATTGAACATTTAAATTTTAGATTATTTATATGAATACTTTGATTGGCAAGTCATTTCCTTCTCTAAAAAAAAAAATTGAGTAATTTCTCTTTAAATTGAAATTGTTCTTGTGGAACTAATCAAATAAAAAAAATCAGTGTAAAATGAGCTTGTTTGGTAGAGAATTTGAAAACATAAATCTAAAAAATAAGGAATTCAATAAAAATAGAGTTGTATTTCATGATTTCAGATATGTGTTTGGTAGCAGATTCAAAAATTTGTAAAATATCATTTTGGTCCCTGTATTTTGGAATTTGTTCAATTTTAGTCGCTATACTTTTAAATGTCTACTTTTAGTCCTTGCACTTTTAGTAAATCTAAAATTCAGTCCCTAAAAGTTCATTTTTATCAAAATTGATTAAATAATCACAATAATTTTCATGCAAAGAAACACAATATGTGAAAATATTTTCAAATTTTTTTAGTGAAAATGCTAATAAAGAATAAAAAGTAATGAAAAAAATCCACATTAAACTAGTAACAGAGACTAAATTTAAGATTTATTAAAATTACAGAGATTAAAATTGAACATTTGAAAGTATAGGGACCAAACTTGAACAAACTCTAAAGTACAAGTACTAAAATGATATTTTAACCATAAAAAAATTAGTTGTAGTTACTCACTAATATTTAGTTGATAATAAATTATTGTTAATTTATTTATGAATATGATTTATGTTAAAAAAAAAAAGTTATATAACTATTCTTTTTTGATATTATATAATTTATATTACATATTTTTTAAAAAAAGTAAATTAAGTTTGTAGCATGATATATTGTATTTCTAAATGTTTATATATTGATTTATTATAATTTGGCAGGTTAAAATTTAAAATTTAAAATCTGGATACAATGAAAAACATCAAATTATTTTTAGAATTTGCACGATTTAGTTTGCAAAATTCAAAAATAGTTTTCAGAAACAGAATTTAGATTGACGATCAAACACATATCTATTGAATCTAGTGAATCTAAAAACATAAAATAGAATTTGAATTCTTTACCAAACCCACCCAACTATTTAGTTAAAACTTTATCTTAGTTTAAATTGATTGTTTTTTTTTTTTTTTAAATATATACAAGAAAATTTTCAACTCGATCCTTGAATTTCTCATTGAAAATTTTACGAGGATAGGAGTTGAAATCGAGAGTAGGGACGGACATATCCTAGTTCTATCTCATCCCGTGGACATCTCTATCTAAGATTTCTAGTAATTTAATACGAGATATTTGATTTTCTAGGCTTTCATTATTCCCAAAACATATAATAAATCTTAAATGGTATTTTCTAAGTATAGAGGTATATATTAGATTTTATTTTTCTTTTGAAAAAAAGAAGGAAAAAAGAAAAAAAAACCAAAACAAGAAAAAGTAGTTTTCGGGTTTAAAGTATTGTAGTTTCTTCACCTAAGGTTGTTAGAAAATCACATAATCTTCAAAAAAGCTTCCTTGTTATTCAGTTTCCTTCCTTCCTTTACATTGCGTTTTCCCTCATAACTTGGTACTGCACAACTCTTGCTCATTCAGCGGAAACTTGACGATCCATCGCAAATTTTCTTCACGTAATCCTTTATCTTTTCCTTCCATAATTTTATCATCGTTGTCTTGCTATCAACAGAATGTTATTTGGTTTTACTCCTTCAATCCTTTTATTTTAAGATTTTGTTAATTTGTTGTTGATCCATCTAGAGCTTCCCAATGGATTCTCGTTTGTAGTTTTTCAACTTTTTCCCTTCATTCTGTTGCTTAGATCTGCTGCTTGCCTGCCGCTCTTCTTTGAACGAACGAGTGTGGCGTCTAGGATATTGGTTCTAAATCGAGTTTGGGGTATGATTTGCTATTTCAGAACAAATACTTAGCTTCAGCGATGAAGAGGTCCAGAGAAGATGTTAACATGGAATCACAGCATCAGCGTCCAGTATTTCCCTCTAGAGGAGAATCGTATGTCTATCTTTGATATGTTTAATGTATTTGGTTTCTCAGTATTTCAATTTTTTTGCACGAATATTGACTTATTTTTTTTCTTCTTTTAAGGGAGTAAACTTCTGTTTGTTGAGTCTTTATCCTTTTACTTCGTTTTCTCCTTGAACAATCTTATGAGTTCTGACAGTTTTTTTGTGGTTTAACTTGATGCGAAATAGATTGATTTATGCTTGAGGATTTACATTTAACGAATCCATCTGAATGGATACTAGGATCGGGACAGATGGTTTTTCCAAATTAATTGATGAGAAGTGCTTGTTTCTGCAATATTTTATCTTGAGACTCGTTCAGTGGTGAGTTCTGTAGATCACCGTAATTAACAGATCTTTCTACTTTTCTGTATGTCGCCTTGTAAATGAAGAACTGTGCAGAGCCAGATGGTAGGAGGTGGCAGTATGCAGAAACTAACAACGAATGATGCCCTAGAATATCTTAAGAATGTGAAGGACATCTTCCGAGACAAGAAGGAAAAATATGAAGATTTTCTTGAAGTCATGAAAGAATTCAAGGCTCAAAGGTTTGGTTGCAATAAATGTGTACTTTTTCCCAGTCTTGTTTGTAGGTATTTGCTTGAGTTTTAAATGATCTGTTTTGATGTTATCTGTTTGTAGAATTGATACTGTCGGCGTCATAGCAAGAGTGAAGCAGCTATTTAAAGGTCATCGTGACCTGATATTGGGCTTTAATACGTTTTTGCCGAAAGGATATGCAATAACTTGTCCTCTTGAGGATGAAACACCTCCTCAAAAGAAGAAGCCTGTTCAATTTGAAGAAGCTATCAACTTTGTCGGTAAGATTAAGGTAATTAAAAGTTGCATTTTGATCTATTTTGATGTGATTTTTTTTTTCTTTCCTGCATTATATGCAGATTTCTTTTTTTCTTTTTTTCTTTTTTTGTACATGCAGACACGGTTTGAAGGTGATAACCATGTATACAAGTCATTTTTAGAAATTTTGAATTTGTACAGGAAGGAAAACAAGTCTATAAGTGAGGTCTACCGGGAGGTTTGTTTTCTTTTTTCAAGTTCATGCCTCTTTTTATAACAACAACCCATGGCTGATTTTCTCAAAATTTTTCCTCTTTTTGTTGCTCTTAAAACATTTGATGACAAGTTTTGCCTTTTGCAGGTTTCTGCACTGCTACAAGACCACCCGGACCTTCTTAGGGAGTTTGTTCATTTTTTGCCTGA
Source organism: Citrullus mucosospermus (assembly GCA_030954485.1). Lineage (NCBI taxonomy): Eukaryota > Viridiplantae > Streptophyta > Magnoliopsida > Cucurbitales > Cucurbitaceae > Citrullus > Citrullus mucosospermus. Next base: position 37,052,808 of record CM062063.1, on the reverse strand, counting down.
TGCTTCAGCCACAACCTCAAATAATCACGTGTCTTCTATGAGAAATTCTGTACTTCGTGATAGAAATTCTTCCATACCACCTATTCAACAAGTACATATTGACATAGTCTTAAAACGTTCATGCTTTTATGATATTCTTATTTTTTCCAATTGTTTGGCCAATATTTTGTTTGTGTTCACCATTAACAGAAAGAGAGGACAATGGCTCCACATGCTGACCACGACATTGGTGTTAATCATCCTGATTATGACCATGCTAGAGTTACTATAAAAGGCGATAAAGAGAAATGTCAGCACAGTGAAAAAGAGAAGGATAGGAGAGACAACACTGATAGTATGGAACAGTATAGGGAGACTGATAAAAAATTTAATGAGCACGATAACGGTAAGGACATCAGCATGCTAAGTATTCCCCAAAAGAGGAAAGCTATCATAAGAGAAGATACAACTTCAGTGAAATTGCATCTTGGTGGAGAAGGTGAGTAACTTTCTGGAGTGTGTTTCATTTCCTGATGAAAAAAAAATAAAAATAAAAAGTGAATATGTTAAAATACTGGAGTTTTATTTCGTTAGTTCAAATAATAGTTTATTTGCCATGTAGCTTTCATTGCACATCCTATATTAACTAGAGCCGAAAGTTCCTTTTCTTAAAATTTTAATTTTTACATACACATCCTCTTTGGGATCTATGATTGTATTTGATTAAAGCAACAAGAGTTGTAACTGCGTCCTTATACTTGGCAGCAAAGAAATTGATAATTTAGTTGCTCTTTCCGTAGTTTCATCTTTTAAATTGCATGTTTCATGACAGGTATGTCTTTTATTGAGAAGGTAAGGCAGAAGTTACCAAATGTTGATGTTTACCAAGAATTTGTGAAGTGCCTTGATATATTTGACAAGGAAATAATCACTCGGTCAGAACTGCATTCTTTGGTATGAAACATATATCTTTGACTCAAAAACTTTACTACTTTTGTCTTGTTGAATATACTTGCTCATAAAAATTGTGTTATTGTAATTAACCATGGAAGAAACTCACAGCCTTGCAAATGTATGGCAACAATGAATGAATTTGGAAGCACATTTTCTCTTTTACACCATTGAGTTGATATCTCATTTAATTTATGTATTGATGTGGCCATATTTACAACTTGAGAACAATGATTGCTCTTCCTTAGTGTTAGTCCTCAAGTGTACTCCACGACCTTATAACTATTTTACCATGGAACCAGACAAAATTAGTAATCGTCTTGACATTTCCTTGTTAGGGGCTGCTCATGCCCATTTCCCACTCTTCAAGGCTTTACAGTTATCTGAAACTTCTTAAAATATTTATTTGGGTGGTCCATGATAAGTTTAAATTAATTTTTAATTTCAAAAGTTAGCTAAATATATCATTTGCTTGGCATTTTCCAATTTCTCTAACATTTTTTGAGTTTTAATTTAGTCATCTATTTATGAAGTTATGGGATAGGTTTTTCCTTCTAGTTGAGTGAAATGTGTAGGCAGCGACCGGTTGGGATATATAAGGCATTGGATGAGTTTTGCTTTTAATTAGGTGAGATATGAAGTGTCCTATGATAATATTTTGCTTGGTGAGTTTTATTAGGATAAGATCTGTTGGATTTTTAAGTCAGGTAGAAATAAGGCAAGATATTTAAAACAAAAAACTTGGCCAACTCATGAAATATTATGTAGAGTCCTACATCATGATTTTGTAATTCAATTTTAATGACATTATTGGGTCCTTGAGGTTTTAACTTAGTGTCTATTTGGTCTTTAAAGTTTCAAAATAAACATTTTAGTTCCCGAGGTCTAGTTATTCTGACTGTTAGTTGACTAACGGTAAAACGATGTCACAATTAGGTAGATGATGATTTGGTTAAAAAAAATAATATTGTATATTTTTGTTAATGGGGTAGATTTTTCCTTCATCCCCTCTTTAAGGAAATAGAAAAATATAAAAGTAAAGAAAAAAGGCAACTACCCCTCTCCCTGGTAAACATTACGTAGCTGCTCCTACCTCTCCCTCAACCATTTTCTTCTTCTACTCTGATGACCCTCGACTGAGAATAGCAATGGACCCACATGGAAAGACCCATGGAGCGGTCTTGTTCTCTAGTGAATGTGGGCATATTTAGGGGTGGTATTGTTTTCTGGCAATCTCAAGCATCATTGGGTGAAATCATGTAATGAACCTCTAAGATTTTGAAGCAATTGCTGCATAAATCTTTGTTGAAGATATGGCTTGAGGTCTTTGATTCGAGGATCATTTCAATCAATTTGACAAAATGCCCCCAACAAAGAGGATGAAATTATGAGGAATTGAATGGTGATGAATGTTGTTGATGTCGATTTTTTGCTAATTGGAGTGGGGGAACTGTGAAGGTGCGTTGGAGAAGTTGATTATGAAGATAATAATTCATCTTTCGTTTTGGTTTGAAATGGAGGCTTTTTTTTTTGCCAGATAAAATTCATCCTTTATTTTAGAAATGAAGGAGATCTATAACCTCCTTCCTTCTAGATGCAAGTGAAATGCTATCTTATTAAAGAGGAAAAAGAAGAAAAAATGGCATCTCATTAGAAAAAATATTCAATTACAATATATCTGGCCACATCAAAAATCCATTTGACCGCCACATTATTTTATCATTAGTCAACTGATGGTCAAAGTAACTCAGGGACCATGTATGACCATTGTTCAAACCTTAAGGACTAAAGTGTTCACTTTGAAAATATAAAGACCAAATTGCAAGATTGTGTAGGACTAACTAATAAGGATATAATATCAAATTGATTCTATTTGAACTTTGATTCTAAAATACTTTTAGTAGATATGATATATCTGATGCTACCGTATACTGCATACCTTGTTTCTTTGCATCTTTCAATTCCTTTCTCATTTAATAAAGAGGATCTTAGATCAATTCCTTAGCTCTCTTTTCCTGCATGAACCAGCATAGTTTTGGAGTAAAAAGACATAAGGAACATAACACCTCCTGAGCACTTGGTGAAAGAAGAGAATTCGAAGGTTCTTTTGTGGTGGTTAGAAGTAGTGGGTCTAATTTCAATACTCCTGATTTTATTCCTAGTGTTGTTTAGCCCTGTCCTTTATACTATGAAAAACCTTTGATGGTTTTAGGAAAATGAATACTACATTAACTAGGTTTGTTTACATTTATCCTTAATCAGGTGAGAGATTTACTTGGAAGATATCCAGACCTTATGGATGCTTTTGGTGAATTTATGACACTTTGTGATAGAACTGGTAACTGCTAGTATACTAATATATTACCTGATATTGACGCTGTATTGCTTAAATGATAACTATATCAATTACTATCCTGCAGATGGGCTTTTAGCAGATATCATGAGTAAAAGTAAGTGAAGTGATTGCCTTTATGTGCTAGTATCAGTGAATAAATGGAAATTTTCTCAGACATGTGGCCCTGCTATGTTTCTTTCTTTCCCTTTCCCATATACTTGTAAAAGTTATTTGCTATCATTTTGAACATTAAAGAATTGTTACAATGTCACAGAATCCTTGTGGAACGAAGGTAGTTTACCAAGATTGGCGAAGGTAGAGGAAAAGGATAGAAATCGAGATCATGAAAGGGAGGACGGTGTTAAAGACCGAGACCATGGAAATCGAGAAAGGGATAATAGACTTGAAAAAAGTGTTGCTTTTGGCCATAATGATGTTGGTAGCCACAAGATGTCTTTATTTTCTAGTAAGGACAAATATTTTGCGAAACCTATCAATGAACTTGACCTCTCTAATTGTGAGCGGTGTACACCCAGTTACCGTCTTCTCCCAAAGAATGTAAGAAGTAAAGTAACTATTATTATGTTTGCATAAAACAAAAACTATTATTATGAACTGATATTTTGATTCTGGCGTGTGTGTTCTTTTCCTTTTTGGTAATTTATGTGCAGTATCCAGTACCCTTTGCTAGTCAGAGAACAGAAATTGGTGATCAAGTTTTAAATGATCATTGGGTTTCTGTCACTTCAGGAAGTGAGGATTACTCTTTCAAGCACATGCGCAAAAATCAATATGAAGAAAGCCTCTTTCGTTGTGAGGATGACAGGTTGATCCTTAATTGAGATTAGTTTATTTATTTTCGTCACTTCATATCTTTTGAGTTAACAGATGGAATCAAAATTTGAGGGTCTATTTTGCTAGCATCATTGGATATAGGCAGTTCTTTGCATACTTGTGTCATGCCAATGCTTAGGCTTGATTTTCTGTCATTAAGTCTATCGTCAAGTTGAAGTATTTATTCATCTCCGTTGATCTAGGCTTTGTTATAGCTATCTTAACTTATATTATGATTTATTCTCTTATTTTTCTTCCTTTTGGAAGTTTTATTTCAACAGATAATTAGCGCTGTCTTCTGTTTATACTGGCAGGTTTGAATTGGATATGTTGTTAGAGTCTGTTAATGTAACATCCAAGCGAGTTGAAGACTTATTAGAAAAAATCAACTTGTCGGACAGTCCAGTCCATATTGAAGATCATTTAACAGGTAATCTTATTGATGATATCTATAGGATATTTTATGAGCTCAATTATTTAATTAGCTCAATGTCATGTTGGCATTTAAAAAATAAAAGATTACATTCTTCTTAGAAATTTCCAAACCTTTCATTTTAGCAGCACTTAATTTGAGATGCATCGAACGCTTATATGGTGATCATGGCCTTGATGTGATGGATGTGTTAAGGAAGAACGCACCTCTTTCTCTCCCTGTTATATTAACCCGCTTGAAGCAAAAACAAGAAGAGTGGGCACGGTGTCGATCTGATTTTAATAAAGTTTGGGCTGAAATATATTTCAAGAATTATCAGAAATCTCTTGATCATCGCAGCTTCTATTTCAAGCAGCAGGATACAAAGAGCTTAAGCACAAAAGGTAAATTGCAAATACAAGCACAAGGAAATTGCAAGTAATCTCTCCATTTCTCATTTGCTCTATGCATGTTTTCTGCAGCTTTGTTATCAGAGATCAAGGAAATTAATGAAAAGAAGCATAAGGAAGAGGACGTACTGCTCACTATTACTGCAGAAAATAAACGACCTATAATTCCAAATTTGGAATTTGACTACCCTGATGAGGATATTCATGAAGATCTCTATCACCTTATCAAATATTCCTGTAGAGAACTATGCTCCACAGATCAGTCTGATAAAGCTATGAAAATTTGGACAACCTTCCTGGAGCCCATGCTTGGTATTCCTTCACGGCCCCTGAGTGCTGAGGATTCCAAAGAAATTATTAGAGAAAATAATTTTGCGATTAGAGGTACTGCAATTGGTATGGTTGGGATTAGCAGTAGTCCTATTGGTGGAGGTGCTGAGTCCAAGCTGCCAGATCCTCCCAGAATTGAAGCAGAAGGTGTTCCTCCTAAACAATCAAGCCCTTGCAGGGTTTGGCCCATGAATGGAGATTCTTGTCTTGAAGAAAATAGTTTTCACAAAGCAAACCGTGTTGACAGCAAGGTTGATGGTCTCGGAAAATTGCAGTTCAACAACAAACAAGAGCATTCTAATGAGAGGTTGGTAAAATCCAATGTGTTGGTTAGCTCTGTGCTCGAACAAGGGAATGGGAAAGTAATTGTAGAAACTGCACCAGGTTTGTAGAATGCTTCCAATTGATAATTTCTTCAAATTAATTTTCATCTGCATCTTTTTCTAACTACTGTAATCTAATGTTTGTCTTTTGGTTGTTCAAGGGCTGCGTTCTACTCCATCCAGAACATGGAACGGTAGTGTTGATAAAGGGCTTGAGTTAGCATCATCACAGGTATGGCCCAATGGTGCAGCAAAATTTTCTATATAAATCAATGGTGAAAATATGCATGCCACTCTTATCCAACAAAGAAAACTTTTGTAGTGAAAATATTAGAGAGAAATAAACGTTTCTCCATATACATCTAACTAGTTTAAAATAAACATGGACATTTTTGGAAGAGAAAAAAGTTATGCAGTGGTTAAAAAATTTGAGTGAGAAAAGGAAAATTATATAGGGTAAAAAATATTAGGGAGGGAAAAAAGCTAAAAAAGGATTGTTGGAAAGAGAAAAGGGGGAAAATGTGAGTATTAGAAGAAAAATAAGTTTCTGAGAAACAGAAATCTATTTTTTAGTTTTAAAAGACAGAAAACAAAAAACGGAACGGATTATTAAGCAACTTTGTAAAAACGAAATGGTTATCAAACGGGTCCTAAACTTAAAAATTTTTAAATTACATCTAAAGAAAGTCTAACTTATGCAAAATATCCCTAATATATGTAATTGTTTTGATTTTACTCACTGTTTTAAAATTTTTCATTCTGCCCTCAATTTTTTAATTAAAAAAGAATCATTAGAAATTTTGTTTTAACCTCTCTTTCCTTCTTTTGGGAGAGAATTTTATCCTTCAACCTTTTATTTCTTTATAGTAATAAAATCTCTTCATAATAAAATAAAGTAAGATTTATTATAGAGGTTAATACATTTGTGCAAGGCTGCAAGCTGATACTTCTTTTGGCTACTTCAGGGGGGTGGTTCATCAAGGCCACTGTTGTCCAATGGTGTGATGGCAGAAGGCTCAAATGCTCCTAGTTTCAATGAAGAATGTGATGGAAACTCAAAGATAGAGAGAGAAGAGGGCGAATTATCACCAACAGGAGAACTTGAGGATAACTTTTCAAATTATCAAGAAGTTAGTCTTGATAAAGCAAAAGACAGCGCCGTGGGCAGGCAATGTTTCAGAACTCACGCAGACAAAATATCTTGCAGGGATGTGACAAGGGAAACTCATATAGATGCTGATGATGAAGGGGAGGAAAGTGCTAGACGGTCATCAGAAGACAGCGAAAATGGTTCTGAGAATTGTGATATTTCTGGAACCGAGTCTGTTGATGGAGAGGACAGTACTCGTGAAGGGCAGGAAGACAGGGGTCATCATGACCGTGACAGTAAGGTTGAGAGTGAAGGTGAGGCTGAAGGAATGGATGATGCCCATAGTGCTGAGGGTGATGGAACAGTATTACCCTTTTCAGAACGTTTTCTTCTTAATGTGAAGCCGCTTGCCAAGTACATCCCGTTGGCATTACGCGATGATAAAAAGAACTCCCGGATTTTTTATGGAAATGACTCCTTTTATGTTCTTTTTAGACTTCACCGAGTAAGGTTCATAAATTTGAACTGATGGTTTTGGAGTTCTGAGATTAATGATGAATTTACCTTTGACTTTGCCATTACATTGACCAATTAACCTCGTTTCATTGATTTGACAGACATTGTATGAGCGGATACGATCAGCAAAGATTAATTCATCACTTGGTGAGAGGAAGTGGAGGGCTTCAAATGATACTAGCCCTAATGATCTCTATTCCAGGTTGTTTTCCTTTGCATGAATTTATAATTACTTGTGTTTCATGGTTACTATGACTCCTAAATGTCACCCAATTTTGGTCATAGTTACATGGGAGAGGGAAGAATCAAATGTATTCAGATCTGAATCTTTGATGAGATTGTGTTCCAAAGTGACTTCCATCTTTTGGTCTTAGTAGAATGTTGCATATTTTCTTTTTCTTCTTTCGTACTTTGTAAGATTGTAATACCAACAACTATCGTTTACAGTATAATCTGATTCTGGTCCATTTATAAAGCTACCGGACCTTATATAATCCCATTTGTAAAACTAAGTCGCCAACCTATGTTACACTAAATAGCACATGTAATCTTCAAACTATTTAGTGGGGAATATCGGTAAAGAGCTCTATATCATCCTTGTTCTTACACTTAGATATCCGATTCCCAATGAGCATCCCACCTTTTATATTGACTGGCTTTGACTTTGAGGTTTATTCATTTTTTATCCACATTCTTGATAATTATCAATTTGTTCATTATCACTTGACCTTCTGTAAACATGATTCATGAAACAGATTTATGAGTGCACTTCGTAGTTTACTCGATGGCTCCTCTGATAATATGAAGTTCGAGGATGACTGCCGATCTATTATTGGAACCCAGTCGTATGTTCTATTCACTTTGGACAAATTGATTTATAAACTCGTTAAACAGGCAAGTTTTTGTAGCTCCATAGATGTTTCTCTTCTGACAGTCTTTTAGCTGCTGTGTCGTGCTTTTGACCTGAAAATGGCTATTTCAATACTATTTTCAGCTTCAAACAGTTGCTACTGATGAGATGGAGTCCAAGCTTCTTCAATTATATGCCTATGAGAATTCAAGAAAACGTGGAAAAGATGTGGACTCAGTTTATCATGATAATGCCCGTGTGCTTCTTCATGATGATAGCATATACCGAATCGAATGTGTAAGAGTTTATGAATTACTTGTCTTGTGAATGATGATACGTTGATTTAAATTTTTAACTCTTGAGCGGTGCTCATAGTAATATTGCCTCTATCGTCTTCACCAGTCATGTAGTCCAGGCCATCTATCCATTCAGCTAATGGAATTTGGCAATGATAAGCCTGAAGTGACGGCTGTTTCACTGGATCCCAATTTCTCAGCTTACCTGCACAATAATTTCCTCTCCATTCTCCCGGACGACAAAGAGCAGCCTGGAATCTACCTACAGAGGCATGCCGATTATTGACAAACTCAAATTTTACTAGGCCATGTTTGGGATTGATTGTGAAATGGTTAAAATTCCTTTTCATTTTCAAAATCACTCTAAAACATGTAAAATTTAATGTTAAATTAATTTTGAGTGATAAAAGACATGTTTTGAAGTGATTTTGAACATGACAAAAGTGATGTTAACAATTTCAAAATCAGTCCCTAACATGCATTTAATATTGTTTTATTTGGATATCAATATCTTTTCTTCTCTCCTCAGAAATATGTGCAAGCATGGCTGCAGTGACGAAATGTCTGCTGCCTGCGAGGCCATGGAAGGACTTAAGGTTGTTAATGGTCTGGAGTGTAAAATCACATGCAATTCATCAAAGGTAGAGTTTCAATAGAATGTTCTTTTATCTAACTTTTCTTCCTGTATGTCGAAAGCTATAACTTCAATGAAATCAGTTTCCATTGAAATAGAAGGAAACTACAGAAGCTATAGTAATACAAAGACAAAGGCCCTATTGTTTGCACAGAAAGAGAACTGGGAGAGATCGATGGAAGCTGATATTATTAGAGTTTATTTTGATACCGTTGGATTTATATTTGAGGTTGTAATTCATTTGTCTAAACTTGGGACTTTTGTTGATATGATGTGGTTTATACACACATAGGTCTCCTACGTTTTAGATACAGAAGACTATTTGTTTCGCACAAAAGGCAGAAGAAGAAGTTTGCATAGAAATGGTTCATGCCGTCACCACCAGTCAAGGTCTTCAAATGGAAACTCAAGCAGAGGACACCGATATCAACGATGGCTATCGAGTTCGTGATGGCACATCCTATTACCTGATTGTATGCACTGCACTAATACTTAATACTTGAATTCATTTTTTCTTCTGTTAGAGCATCACATTGCTCTCTTTTGCATTCGTGGCCTATTCTTTATCATATTTCTTCATCTGATATGTAGGTTTCCAATGGCATGATACGGGCATAGAAAGAAGCACAGGAAATGAAAGAACTGAGCGTGCCAAAGAAAAAGGGGAAAAAAAAAAGAAAGAAAAAGAAGGAAAAGCTGTGTGTGCTCTAACCATTATTTGTCTGTAATCAGACAACTTACAACAACAACACAATGGATGGAGGTTGGATCCAGGCTACAGATTCGTTGTCAGAATCTTGTAAATAGAGGTAATTTGTGATGTGAAGTTGAGAGGGAACTACGTCACCTACAATTCTACATTTCCATTCTTTCTAGTTTCTTCAATAAACTGTATTTGTATACAGAAAATGGTTTGCGTATTTCATCTATAATTAATTTTGTTGAGGCCAATGTAAAATCATTGGCTGCTTTGTCTGTGCCATAAAGAGTGAGAAAGGAATACCAACAATTTTAAATGCCTATTTTTGTTTTCCGGCTGTAGTTTTGGACTTTTATTTTAGTATTTTTGCTTTTTTATGTGCCTTGAGAGATGATGAGATTTTGATTATTTATTTCTTATGAAAATTGTAGATGTGGACTATTCTTTTATCTATGCATTCATTATCTTTCATTGCATTGCAGATCTAACCATTTGTCACAAATATTTGTACCTATTATAATTTCTCAGAAATGTCCATATGGCAGTTTGGTTTGAAGTTTGTTTGGATATTCATAATAGATATTTAAGAATAATAGTTTTGAAATCAAATATGAGAGTGTTTGGCTTTGTATGGGAATAGTACTAAATTTTTATTGGAATACATGATAGGAATAACAGTACAGATGGGTCCTCTATATTTCATATATGTTCAGTTTCTGCCCATCCTTGGAAGTTATAGAAAGTTAAATTACAATTTATGAACTTCTAATTTTGTGTCTATTTAATCCTAAAACATTATAAGGTCTGATAGGTTTTTAAAATTTTGTATATAATAGGACATGATCTTGATAAATGGCTAAAAGGTCATGGATTCAATATGTGATGGTCACCTTACCTAGGATAAATTATCTTACAGGTTTCCTTGACATCCAAATGTTATAAGATCATGTGGATTGTCTTGTGAAATTAGTCGAGTTGCATGTAAATTGACTTGAATACTTATGGAAAAGAAAAAATTGCATACAAGGATCTTAAACTTAAAGTATTTTATTAATCTTTGGACTTTCAATTTTGTGTTTTATAGGTGAATGAATTTTTCATTTTGTATTCAATAGGGTCTTCAAGAAACTTATGACCTACCACTATCACATTGTTATGGTCATGGGTCTCAGAGTTTAGGCAAGAGTGTATTAGATCTGCCCTTGAATTGAAAGGCAAAGCAAGGCAATACTGGATAGATGGAAATTGTCTTTCAGTATTTGCAAGTCCGTTCTTTCCTATTTCTTCATCCAAAGCCAGCCAAAACTGTCCATAGCCGTCCAGGATTCTTTGATGAAACGTTACAGACATTAGGCTTCTTTCGGAGCTTTTTGAAAAATTGGGCACAAATGGATCACATTAGATTGTACTCTACTCTTTTGCCTTTTCATCGTCCTCCCTCCACCAACACATGATTGGGAAGGATGGTGGAGTGAGGAAAGTAGAGAGAGAGGAGAAGCAAGAGTGAGAAACTAATTTTTTTAGTTCAAAAATGTCATTTTTTCAGTATTTAAAATAATAATAATAATATATTGTTTAGAGAGAATTATAATATGGACCTTTTAAACATATCTTTCAAAATTAGGGACTATATTGTTGAAAATAAAACTTTTGAGGCTAAACACATCAATTCTTAAAAATTAAAGGATTAAAAGATAATTTTCGTTTGTTGAAGTTCAAATTTATGTATTGAATTTTTAATGTTGTGTTTAATAAATCGTTAAACTTTGAAAAGTATTTAATATATTATTGATTTCTAAAATTCTTCCTAATAGATGGCCCAATCTTGGAAATATGAAATGAGTTCTTAAACTTACAAATTTTTAATTAATAGATCGCTAACATATTTAATAATTTTGAAAATTAATGAATCTATTCAATACAAAATCAAAATTTTAAAAACCTATTTGACCACTTTTTAAACTTTTTACGAAACATGTAATTTAACTGTTTTATCCTGATAAAAGCAATGTTAAATTTATGAGTGTTCTAAATTTTTATTTTTTTATTTTTTTATTTTTTTTTTATTTTTTTATTTTTTTATTTTTTTTATTTTTTTATTTTTTTATTTTTAATTTTTGGCTGTGTCAACAGAAGAAGTTTAATTTAACTTCCTCAACTTGAGTAATCATTGTCTTCTATGAATGAGTTGTATTCATGAAAAAAGATGTGTTGAAGTTCAGAAATCAAACTAAACTATTTGAATGGGTAGGAATCGTAATTAAATGAGTGTAAAAATTCGAATAGGAGTATTTAACTATTCGCGAACGTGTTAGATTTTGAACCCTTTAGACATTAAGTTCTCACTTATTGTCTTCAGCAATTTGATACAGATATAATCTCCTTGTTTTTTAAAGTCACATCTCCCCCAATTATGATCCTATCCAGTGGGTAATGAATTTAGTGGATTGTCAAATCGCTTTCTAATATTGCCGCTCCAACTTCCTCTCAATTTTTTTGTCCTCGGGGCAGTTGGTGTGCCCCTCCTCAAGGTTCTTTCTCCAATGCAGTAGTTTTAAATGGTGATGTGGAAATTAGTGTCATTATTCGTGATTCCTATAGAAACCATTTCCTTCTGACGGGCTCAGTTGACCTTACTGAGGTTATTGCTCTTTATGAAGGTCTGTCCAAAGCTCTTGAAACAAGTTTATCTCTTCTTTGGGTTGAAATTGACCTTCTTGTTTGGAATCTCTTGGTTGGCAAAATGCAATTTGCTAATGAGGTTTAGGCCTTTGTTGATTCCTTTAATGACTTCTATCTCTCTAAGTTTGTAAAAGACTTTATTTTAGTCAACCGCAAGAGTAACTATGTTTCTCATGATTTAACTTACCACGCTCGAAGATTTCATTTTTCAACAATATGGCTCGAAAACCACCCTCCATGGGTAAATTTGTTTTGCTTGTTGATTTGTCATTTTCTTAAGTTATTTTGTTGTGTGTCTCTATTTTCGTACTAAAATATTTTTTTAAAAAAACCCAATAAGTTATCAATTGGTTAAACAAAATCTATGAATATTTTATGTTAAATCATTTTACAAATGATTTCTTAAAGTGAAAAAATTGAATACAAATGAGGTTTGGCACCATAAAGCAACTTCTTAATTTACTTTGAGGATGCGCTTTGTTTACTTTGAGCCAACAGCTAAAGGCCCTCGTAAGAAAATGTCCCATCACTCTTAATTTGACTTGCGAAAAAATGCAGCAAGAAGAATGGACATAGACAGATGATTCATCTATAAAGCCCAAAGTTACTTAGAAACAAACCATTTTCAGAGAAGGTTATCCAGCCAATTCGCTTATGGGAGGACGATTCATGACGTTAGAAGCAGTCGATGCATTGCTTTGCAAAGAAGGATCAATATCAGGCAATTTCGGAATTTGAGCCAACAAGTCGATTGTTCGTCGCAAGAGACGTGCCAAATCGCCCTCATCCATTGCACAATCCATCATCATTTCTCTCCAAGTCAAACCGGACGCCCAAGCCTCAACCATTCCTGAAAATTGGCTGTCCAAACAGCATGGTATGTTCACTCCATGCTTTTCTTGAAGATCTAAAAGAGAATTCCTCTGTTCTTCTAGGAAATTTATCATATTGATTACCGTTCTTGACGGTTCGAATATGTAATTGTTATTTCTTCCAGGGCGAACTTTGATGCCTTCAGAAACTAAACTTGCACAAACACCTGCAAGCTCTGTAGGCTTTAGTTGTACTAAGAATTTGTTTCTTAGAACCATGGCAATCCACAGCTCATTTTCACCTCGTATAGCAGCTGCAGTTTCTCCAAGTGGAAACATTACATGAGTGTTTATATCTAGTGCTCTGATTTCATGTATCACATTGCTGATCTGCAAAAATTCTTTCCATCCTGATGGTTCGATTTGCTGAATTCGATTACTTAACCGTTTATATCTAGCCTTCAATTGTCTAATCTTGTCCTCTATAACATTGGCCATATCTAAAATCTTCTTGTACTCTCTGAATCCTTCTGTTCTAGCGATCCTTTTCTTCAATCGTGCAACTTTATTTCTTTGCTCCTTGTACCTTTCTAAAGACTCCATGTACGATTCAGACATTTGCAAGAGTTCGTCATTTTCGGAAAGACTATTGAGAACTGGCACGTTTAAACTCCATGACCATGTTTCCAGAGATCCTTCCATACATGCTAAACTGCCAAGCTCAGAATCAGCAAGCTTCTCCCACTTCATTCCCTCTTTATCAAGAAGATTCCTCATAATCTCCCGAGGTAAAGCATCGCCTTTAGTTAAAGCAACATTAGGAAAGCCAGTTTTATAAACAGTTTTGATCCATTTCTCAGTAAATAGGTACCAAGAGTTATCTGAACCTAGAGCCACATAATAAGATGATTCAGCACCTGGCTCCAGGTTGATACCAAGATTTGATTCGGCAGGAAACATGTTAATAAGTTTTGATGAGTCCATGTTTCCAAGGAGAACTGCAGGAATTGAATGTTGAACTCCTTCAGAATCTTTGTATTGCAAACACAAAAAGGGTAACTGTCCATCTCCTAAATTTTGTAACAGAGAATTGAGGGCACAAATTCTTTGTGATTCCATCTCCTTTCGCAGTTCTGTCCTGTGACGTTTCTCTGACCGTAGTTCCTCCTGCAGCTCTGCTATCTCATTATATGCCACATCTGACAAGAACTTCCTGCTTTTTCTATCAATAGCTTCATCGGTTATTTCTAAGTTGAGCATTTCAATCTCTTTTTCAATTTTAACAAGCTCCTCTTTTGCTGCAAGCATGACGTTGCTCCCAACATAGTTTCCAAAACTTTGCTCAACCAACTTCCTAGCTTCTTCGAGTGTTCGCCCAGCTTGGAAAGTTTTCGTCTCATCCATTTCACTCGTATGAGTAACTTTTGCACCTGCGAGAAGATTCAGTACCATTCCGTAGGAAGCTGTAAATTGAGAAACAAGTGGTTCAATGCCAGCAAACAGGAGCTTGGAGCACTCTTCAGCACCTTCATATGGAGTTTGAAGAAGCACCACATGACCTTTTTTATCAATACCTCGACGTCCAGCACGCCCTGCCATTTGAAGCAGATCATTTGAGCTTAACTGGCTGCGACCATTATTGCTTCTTTTGCTCAGGGATGCAATAACTGCTGTCCTAGCTGGCATGTTGATTCCAGCAGCTAATGTTTCTGTTGCAAAGACAACCTTCACAAGTCCCCTCTGAAACAGCTCTTCAATGAACGACTTCCACAGAGGCAGACAGCCAGCATGATGTGCAGCAACTCCTTGCAGAAGTCCTTTCACTGCCGATTCCCGAACAGCATCTGGAAATTGAATACGAAATTTCCTCAATGCAAGTTCGACTTCACTCCTCTCACAATCATCTAAGAGGTTGCTGCCTTCAATGTACTGGACAGCTGCATCACATCCTTTCCTGCTAAATATAAACCAAACTGCAGGCAGCATATCTTTTGACTTAAGTTGCCACAATGTATCAATCACCTGAGGAACCTGGAAAGATAGAAAGCAACCTGTTAAAACATTCTTTGATTGAGTTTAGCATGATAATACTGACAGAAGTTGAAGGGAGATAGAGAGGCTGGTTCACCAAAGTACATTTGAACGCCGGATTGAATTTATGTCATTCTTTGAAAGTGTAGCTTGTCTAGACATGCTGCTAATATTGTCATAGGCAATCTCATTCCCACGCCTTTTTGGATTTCTTCTTCTTGATCCATCATCCTTGTACAATTTAGCTCCTGAAGCATGAAGCTGAAGATAATTGAGCGACAGCTTCCTGCTCCAATTTGGAAAGAGGGAAAAGAAGAAAAAAATATACACTGGTAAATTATTTCAAATGGCCCATTCATACAGTCACGCACACACCAGACGAGGGAAACAAAAAAATTTAATTGGTGGACTTAAGAACTACAGTAGAAGTTATAGATAGCTTTCATTAACGTATTATAGAATACTAACAGACCAACCAATAACAAAAATTACAATAAACACACACAGTCCATTGCCAAAAAAAAAAAAAAAAAAAAGAGTTGAAGTTTTAAGTTTTTCCAAAACTCCACAATGAAGTTGAATAAACGAGGCAGGAGTAATACGATATATGACTAATATGTCGGCTGTAAGCAAATAGTGATTGTCTTTACATCATTTCATGTGTATTTTTGGTGATTTTTTATACTTGTTACTTTTTGTTTCATGAAAGAAAACTTTTATCTTTTCAATATTTGTAAGTGTTCGGGATAGTTTGCCCGCACCTCAACTATTCTTACGGGACAGCTGCTTGGCCCTACAACATTGGTTTTCTAAGGTAACTCATAGAATAATAAATCCAATGGAAAATAGTTATTCCCTCCTAGCCTTGTATTATTATCATTGACCAATAGACCATGCCACAACTTTCTCAGTTGCTAAATAGATCTCTCATAGAAGGAAAATAACTACAAACATTTTTTTTATAAGAAAAAATAACTACAAATATGAAACACACTTTAAAATCAAACCCTATAAACGAAGACTTCACACAAAAGTTAATACTTTAATCATAGCACAATAAGAAGCCACACCAAGCTAAATAATATTAAATCTATGCCAATACCGTTTACAGAAATTAGAAGATACCTATTCATGCGAGCTCCTTTCTCGTCAAGGAGAGGAAGTAAAGAGGTCTTTGTAGAGAAATGCCAAGTCAATGGTACTGGACGCTTTGATGATGTTACTAACTCAGTTTTGCCATGAATCTTAAGAGGTGAAAAGAAAAAGTAATTAACATTCACACCATTCATACTTTCAGCACATTAACATCATACAAAAACTCATCCCATTCATCAAGAAACCTGAAAAGAAACAAGAACCAACTTTCACATCATCATACTGAAGACTATAATATCCTAGAAAGGAAGCAATAATATTGATGAATAGAGAATGGAAAGCAGAAACCCAGGGGTTAACAATTGCATTACACCAAGCAGCAGAAAAGGAAAAGGAAACAAATGTGATATTCAGAACATAGATAGGCAGACCTCAGAACTATTTTAAGTAGGTATTATACACACACACACACACACACACACACACACATATATTTTTTTATGGGAAAACATCAATTTAAACCCTAAACTGTGGAAATTGTATCAATCAAAAC
Organism: Citrullus mucosospermus; assembly: GCA_030954485.1. Lineage (NCBI taxonomy): Eukaryota > Viridiplantae > Streptophyta > Magnoliopsida > Cucurbitales > Cucurbitaceae > Citrullus > Citrullus mucosospermus. Next base: position 37,035,975 of record CM062063.1, on the reverse strand, counting down.
CTCAAACTAAAATTTTGTCAATTTAAACCCTAAACTTTCCTAAGTCAATTTAAACCCTCCATTACAATTGTCTTAAAACCGTAAATGAATAACTCACACATGGATAAGACTTCAATAAATGCAAGAAGAGAGCACAATCGCGTTAGGCAAAGGGGTCTAAAGGCAGCTAGTTGCTCCCACGCCGACCCCAAACGTGAAGCACTTCGAAGTGCCATTCACACTTTGATTCTTTAGCAAGTTCGGGAACATTGTGAGAAGGGGGAAGGGCGGCTGTCTGTTCTAGATTGTACCAGTTGGAGTTCTGACTATAGCTGCAAGAAATGCTATAATCAAATAAACAGTAGTGGATATTCATTAAATGTGAGTGATCTTTCATCTACTCATCTTCCTCTAATTTTCTCTGCTTATTTTGAAAGCATTACGTGACAATTTGTCTTCCTACTTTTGTGGGGTTTTTAGAGAAGAAGAATTTTATTTAGGTGATCATGAGCTAATTATAAATGAAATCAAGTGAAAATTGCTATAAATCACTAATAAATGATCTAAATTGATTCACTTATGAAAGTCTAGGGCCTTAATTGATACAATCTCCAAAGTTTAAGGGTATAAATTGATTTTTTTTTCCTCTTCTTTTATTTAATATGATGATATTTTCCTATCAAAACAACCAGCAAAGACAATAAACCAAAGGTTGCTAAGATCTCTAATAATCAAGCATTAGAGACCTTTTCCACCTCAACACACACCAAAAAAGTGATCTAAAAGAACTTGTTGTCCTGTTTGCTCAATTGGATCCATGCAATCATCTAAAGCAAAGCACAACCTCGTCTGAGAAATGTTGAATGAGCAATCCAACAGGAAACCTTCCACTTAAAAATCAAAAGTGAAGTATCATTGTCACTCTACTTATATGAGCTCTGAGAGATTAATGTGATCACTTGTCCACTGGCAACTAAACACTGGATACAGTTCTTTCTAGTAGTAAATCAACAAAAAGTTGTTTGTTTCTTTATTTTTTTATATCGTGGTCTCACTTTATCACATCTCTTACTATGACCTTCCCTCCTTTCGATAATTAATAATTCAAAGTTCTCTTTGTTAGGTGGATATTGAAGGGTTTCAATATCTTTTCTTTAAGTGCTGTTTTTCCAGGCTTGTAGGTGGAAGGTGTTCTCTATGTTTAAATTTCAGTGGTTTTTCTGTGTTGTGTTCAAGATTAATGTTATTCAGAATCTAGTTGGTCCTTTCCCGAAGCCTCAGTCCCAGTTTTAATGGTCTAATGCAGTTTAAGCTAAAGCTAGTCTCTCTGAATTTTGGTTTGAGAGGAACCAACAAATTTTTCAAGACAAGCAACAACCTTGGTTTGATCAATTTGAAGTTGCCTGAGTTAAAGCTTCTTCTTGGTGTTCTCTTTCCAAACTTGTTGAAGATTATTATAATTCTTATACTTAAATAGGAAGTATTTATTCTACCAGTTTAATTATCTTGTATGGTTCTATGTATTACTCTAAGTGTACTTGGCAAGTTTTTGTTTTGTTTTGTTTCCTCGTATTCTAAGCATTAGCCTAAGGAAAAAAAAAAAAAAAAAAAAAAAGGAAGAGCCCCAATCCCCAAAGGAGTTAAAATAAATATCTCCAATTGAACAAAAGAAAAGATAAACTACTAGAGTAAAAAAGAGAATCTATTTCACACCAAGATAAAGCAAGGAAAAGAAAACCATCAAAGAAAATCCGGATAGGTTTTTTCATTTGATTTGAAAATCCTATGATTTATTTCCATCCAAGTCGACCACAGAAAAGCCTGAACAAGATTCATCCAAAGCATCTCTTTGCTTCCACAGAAGAGGTGACCCAAAATGTGGAGATTAAGAAAAATGTAGGGATGTTTTAATTCTATGCCCTCGTATTTGAAGGAAGAAATCCAAAAGGTAAACTATTGAACATGATTTCCAAGATAGATGCCCAAATAATAATGATACATAAATAAAAATAAAAAAACAGAGACACCAATCATGGTTGTTTTACAAGCTCAGGTGCCTATAGAAAACACTACCTGACCAATCCAGCCAGCCAGCTCATCAGGATTTGCAACTGTTGCAGAGAGACAAATAAGCTGCACTTCTTTTGGGCAATAAATAACCTGAAATATTCACTATCTGATTAATAGAACATGCGTTACTAAGTTAGACACAACAAACGAGAATCCCTAGTAACAAATACTTACAATCTCTTCCCACACTGTGCCCCGAGAAATATCACTAAGGTAATGAACTTCATCCAAAACAATCACATCCACATGAAACAGTCCACTTGCAGATGAGGCCATTCCAACACTGCATGAAAAGATATTCAACTACGTAATACAATTCAAACAATATGCTTGAAGTTGAAAAAAAAAAAAAAAAAAAAAAAAAACTTTCCACAGTCAGTAGGTAAATAAAAATAAATATATTATAGAAAACAAAAATGTATACTATTCATAGTCCTGTAAAACCAGAGTAACTTTGATCACTTTGTGTTATCAGAAACACCTTAGCCACCTCAAACTCATTTGATGATCAAAGAGTTATGAAAGAATAGGACGCAGATGTCTGTAGTCACCTGGCACCATCTCCAGTAATCAGAGCATATTTTCCACAAAATAAAAGATCTTGGATGATATGTCTATAGTCAACAACATAATTAAGGAGGTTAAAATACCAATTTTGGTCCTTTTAGTCCCATACTTTCAATTGTCTAAGTTCAGTCCCTATACTCTCAATAAATCTCAAATAGTGAATATTTCAGTTTACTTATTACAATCTACTTAAAATGGGCTTGTGACCATGTAGATTGGGACTTCTTAGATAAAATGTTATAGAAAACAGCTTTGACATTTAATAGAGAGCACAAATTCATAATTGTCTCGTAAATTTTTTTTTTTTTTTCCATTGTGGTCTATATAAGCCTAGTGGCAAGATTCTGGCTGTCTGCTTTTCTTTTCTGTGGTGGAGGTAGACGTTCTTTGTAGACTTACTTTTAGAAGCACGGATAGAGATTTAGTTTGGTAGAAGGGCTCGTTATGAAAAGGGACAAAATTGTTATTACATATCTCCAAGTTGTTGAAGAGATTATTTTCTTATATCCTAGAAAACAGGACTCCTTTGTGTACCTTAATAGGATCTATACGCTTTTAAAATCATTGAAAATCGCCACTTTCCACTGAAGATTTCTGAGGAGGGTTTCTCTCAAGAAAGATATTCAACACTAGGGTGATTCTAATAGGCTCTCGCCTCTATTTGAGGTGATGGCACAGATGGCAAAATATGTCGCAAAAAGGCGGGCGCCCTGTTGAAGGCACTCGCCTTGTACACCTTCAAGGTGTTGATGCCTCACCTCTTGCCATAGGCGAACGCCTGTCTCACCTCAACAACACTGCTTGAGACTTGTGTTGTTAGTTGGCAACTAGCGGAGGTTGTTGGACATGATTAAGCTCCTTTTATGATAGAGAACTTCCCTGGTACTGATAGATGGTGTCATTATTATCTGGACCATTGTACTAGAGAAAAATAGGAGAATCTTCAAGGTATAAAGGGATCTAAAAAGGAGGTAGCAGGTTTAGAGCATGGCTCACTTCAATACCTCCTTGGATGTTCTCTACAAAATTTTCCTGTAATTTTCGGTTCTTACTAATTGGAGTCACTTCCAGTAACTGATTTGGTTTTGCTTTTGTGGGCTGCTCTTTTCAGGCTAATTTTTTTTCTTCTTTTTTTGTATAGCTGGCTTACTAATTGACATGAAAAAAAATAAATAAATAAATAGAAGTTCTGGAGAATGAGATTTAAAAGAAGAAGAAGAAGAAGAAGAAGAATGGAAAAAAATCATTGATAAAATGAGCTACTTCGACGGAAACCCGTGCTAGGCTTTTGCCACCTGATTGGAGTTCGTGGACAAGTTCGTGCATAACTTGCAATCGTAACTAGAACATGTTGATATCTACCTCTGATACAACATGTTGCGCAAAATTTCTGTAGTCATGATTAAAACCAGTGCATCTTTATTAACTGCAGAATCTCCCGTTAGAAGCCCAACGTTGCTGTCTCCAAACGTCTCACTGAAACAATAGAAGGATATTGAATTAACAGAAACTAATCGATGTAAAAATTGCAATAAGTAGCAAAAATGCAGAAATTGTTTACCGAAACTCGCGAAACTTCTGATTCGACAATGCTTTCAGTGGAGTCGTGTAAAACAATCGTCTCTTCCTGGCTACGGTGGCGACAGCCGCAGCCTCCGCAATCAAAGTCTTGCCACTGCTGGTAGGCGCCGATACCACCACCGATGATCCTCTCAAGAATGCTTGTATGGCTAGCCTCTAACGAAAGATGAAAAAAATTCAAGAGGGCAAAGTTTACGCGAATTGATAGATAGGATATGTCATAAATAACATTCTTCAAATTACAAATAAATGCAGGATTCACCTGAAACTTGTCGATGCGGAAATTATAAACTGAAGCCAGCTCATCGACATCGATAATTCCTTCTCCAAACTCTTTAACTTCACCGAGAAGCTTTTCGACTCTCTGCCATTTGAACTCCTCGGGTGCAGTAGAGATTTCTGTAGCTTCCATGGACAATTCCACTTCTTCGTAGCTCTGCTCGAGGATTCCCAATGCATCGCTGTCGTACTCCTCGGCTGCCACGTCGTCGTCGTCGTCGTCATCTTCATCCTCATCTTCGTCCTCGTCTTCGTCGACATCGGAGAGTTGGGATTTTTGAGAGAAAATGGACCTCGGAGACTGGAAGGAAGGTCGAAATCGAAATGGATAGGTAGAGTAGATGGCGAGAGGTTTAAGGCGGAAAAACCTGGAGGCCTGAATCGGAGGTGAAGAAGAATAGTGAGGGCATATGAACAACGGGAAAGGATAAGGTAACGGCGGCCAGAGAGTTTGGGGAGAAATGATGGAGTAAACGTTAATGGCGGGAGAGGCCATTACTCCGGACTTCGGCTTTAGCTATTCCCTTTCGATAATTTAGATTTTCTTTTCTTCCAAGGATAAAATATATGGTGTGGGGCCTACTCTACTTTTGGGTGTTTGGCGATCGTGATTTGATGAGGTTGTAATATAATATAATTTAAAATCAATCAATTGTTTTGGACTCAGATTTTTAATACAAAATTGGTTTCAACCCAACACTATTTTCTACAACTTTTATATTTTACAATCTCATTTTAGCTTTTTCCTCGAGTTTTCCTGCATTCCAATAGTCCTCTAATTTCTAGTAATCATATTACATTAAGTAACCCTTTTTTAACTCAAGAGCTTATTTGTTTTGTGATAATGTAAGATGTCTAAGTATTGAATATTTTTTAGTTTTTTAGTTTGACCTTGCCAAACACACCTCTTTTAATGTAAATATTTTATCTGTCCTTGCCAAAAATACCTCTTTTAATATAAGTATTTTGGATTCTCATGTTGAGGACATCATCTTTTTACTTTTTTTTTTTTATTTTACCATTTTTTCCTAATTAAAATAAATATAGTCAATGTATTTCACTCTCTTATTTTTAGAAAGATATTCAATTTTAGATTTAAATTAATATTTATTTTATAAATAAATTAAATTAATATATATTATTTTGTTAGAAAATAATAAATTAAATAATAAAATGGTATTAATTTTTAAAAAATCATATTAATAAATATGTTATATAAGTTTAAATAATGTTAAATTATTTATATAATGAATAATCGTAAAGACATTTTTGGAACATTATGTAAATTTAAGACATTCTCGAGTAAAAATTCTATAAAACTAACAAAGTTATCCAAGTATTTCTAGATACCTTAAAAATTATTCTTACAAAACAAACATAGGTTATCTGAGAATGTCGAACATCTATAATTTTGGACATCTAAATATTTTGGTTATCTACATTCCAAAAAAAAACAAACTACCCCTACAAAGGTAATTGCAGTAGTTAGCAATTAACTGTATAACAACATTTTTAAAAAATTACAAAATATAGCAAAATGTATAGTGATAATAGACTCCTATGAGTGAGACACTCCATCATTGATAGATTCCTATTAGCAATATAGTTTATCACTAATAGACTCTGAGAGCTGGATTTAAATTTTGTTACATGTGCAAATTTTTTTGCATTGTGTCTACTAATACTTTGAGCATAATTAATATATTTGCAACTGCCTCAAATTTAAAAGACCAATGTTGCAGCCTATGTTATAGTCATAATATTCATCATAAAGGGGGAAAAATGTATTGCAAAAATATTAAAAAAAAAAAAAATTGTCATGTGACTACTTGTGATTGGGCATTTAGATGGGATGCACAAAGATAAATGCAGTTTAGACGCACCTAAGTATTTTTCAAAACTCAAAACAACTTTGTAATATATTTTTTATTATGTTTTTCTCCCCTCTTTCTCACTCCTTTTCTCCCTCCTTCATCTATGATTGTCATGATTGACGGTCGTGGATTTGATTTGAATCCTTATTTATTTGTCTCAAAGTATTATTTTACTAGCACATTGGTGTCAAATTATAATGATTCAATCCACCCTGTTAATGAGTATTTCTAATTGGAGTACTGTAGAGGTCAATGATATGATATTACCATCAATTGTCTAAAGTAGGAAAACCTCAAAAATAAAGGATATCTTTATTTGGAGAATTCACAAAATGAATTGCCAAGTATAGTCATTGTAAGTATGTTGGTCACAATCAAATAACTCGTAAACTTCCATCTGTTTAAACAATTTTGATTGGGTTGTATCAAAGACAAACTTATTATTTGATTGCTCTGTAACTAGGCATATCAATCAACCTTTCATTTGATGATAAACAATGGTGTATCATTTTAGTTTCTTTTTTCTTTTAGTATTTCAAAAAGTATAGCAACAATGAATAAAACATTAATCATTTCAAGTAGTATATTATTCAATTCTAACAACGTATCTCAACAAATACACAATCAACTAATATTTATTAAATGTGTATATCACTTAATTAATTGATATGCTTAAAATAAATTATATCAACAATCTATTAGGCTATCAGCTATATGTTTAATATTTAATATATTATCGATACATTATTAGAGTGATATACTTCATTTTTGGTATATCGGTGATAGACTTAATTAATTTATATATTTGATACTGAGTATATTGTATATACACTACTATATTGTTGAATTTCATTTTAATGATATATCTAAAATGAAGTGTATCAATATTATATTAGTTCAAACGTCAGTTAACTATATTTTAAATACATTAGCAGGTTATCAAGCATCAATCAACAAACGTATTAAAATTTGAAGTACATCAACAAACTCTCAGGCATAAAGATAAAATCTGATAAAGGACGATCTTATTTATTAAGACAATAAACCTGTTCTTACGCTTCCACATCAAAGTTAGCTATAGTAATTAATTCTTTTTTCTTTGCTTTAATGCCTATTGGTGTTCCAAGCGTACCTTTTCGAAATCCCAGAGAGGAAGATGCATCGTCGATTGACGTATAGTGCGAATTGTCAGATATATTGGGTCATATGGTATTTCCCCGTTCTCTCCCCCGATCGAGATATCCTCTCTTTCGCCCAAGACGGATTGATTTAATCATCAAAAAATTTGGAGCGTGAAGTGCAATTAGATCTATTTTTTGGGGGATATCCAGATTAATATTATCAATTAGAATAATTTATGGTTGATTTATGCAATCTTCTCAGTTTTAGCTTGATTGATGTAGAAATTAAAATATGTTGGTTATGAAACTTTGAAATTATGATCAATAGCTAAGAAGAGAAAAAAAAAAAAAAAAGTCGAGGCATTAAAAATAATTTTATGATTAATTTTGCATAGTGCTTAAAATCGGGTAAAAATCACTATTATGAGTGTTTTCAACTTCTTTCATAAATCTTATAAATTGTAAATTATTTTTATGCATTTTATAGATTAGAGGCAAATATGATCATTGAAAAGATGACATTTAAATAGTAATTTTATTATTAATCATAACTACATTAATTAATACGTAATTTAGGTTAGCTAGATTAGTGAGTATATTTAGCTAGTTAATAAGTTTTGTTTAGAAAAACAGGTTGTTAATATCTAATTTAAATCATGCTACATAGTTTTAAATGATTTATATTCAAGATTTAGGTAAGTGAATTCTATCATAAATTACTAGATTTAATGTTTTGTTTTATTGTGTTGTTTAATTGCATAGTTGTATTATTTGTTGTTAGTGGATACTATCACAAGTTATTGAATTGAATATTTGTTTGATTGTGTTGTATAATTGTTTTGCGGTGATATTAATTGTAACTAGTCTTCATCCTAAATTGCAGATTGAATGTTTTATTTTATAATTTATGGTTTGTTTTATTGTTGTGAGCAGCTTTTATGAATAGCTATCAAATTTTTGTTTTCGCTTAATTACAATAGGTTGAATATTTAAATTTAATTCTTGGTTATTGAGTGATTTCTATTATGTCTCTCTAATATATGTTTGAATGAATTGTTGTTTTATGATATTTAATTGGTGTTTTGCAAAGTGTTTTACCTTGTGTAATTTTCCATGATTCTTTGTCTCTCATGATTTATGTTAGTATGTCAGAAAAACATGTTTAGGTTAGTTAATAGCATGACAAAGTTCGTCTGTTACTTTGCATTGAAGTTTAGCTAGTTAATAGTCTTATGTAGAGGTGTAAGCAGGTTGGTTCGTGTCGAAACCTGACCCAATTCGATTTGGTTTCGTATGGACAATGTCCTACCCAACCAAGTTTAGTTTTCTCTCGGGTCAAGTTAGGTCCAGTCGACACACCTTTTATTTTTTATTTTTAACTTTTTCCCACTAGTTTTCCATCCCAAATAAATAACCAAAATTCTATCAAAGCACTGTGGTGCACCCCACTTGGTATTTCTTGTAACGTTGCAACATTACCTAGTTCTCAACTTTTGGGTTTAGAGCGTCGAGCTAGCATTATGAAGCGTCATGACACACTGTGGGCCCCTTTTCGCCCTAGGTCAAATTTTGACTTTATTAAGGGTATTTTCATCATTTTTTGCTCTAATTGACCTGTTTTGGTCCAAAGTCTTGATTCCTACAAAGTTAACATAGAAGAGCATCAAAAACACAAAATAATAATAAAACTAACGAAATTTTAGGCCTAAGAAAGCACTTTTTTAGTGATTTTCACTTTTCTGTGTGATTTTGTAAGAACCAAGCGATTAAGCAGAAATTGAAGATTTTTTATGAAGAATGAACAAAAAAGAGCTTAAGACTTCATTTTGGGTCTTAGGTATGAAGTGAGATAAAAATAGGTGGAACAAAGTATTCCAAGAGCATTGTAACTCTATAAATAACATTGATACTCTAAACCTGAGAGCATGATAAACAGGATAGTATTCGATGCTATATTCTAGCATTGTGGCACTACGAAGATGGTTAGCATTTAACACCGTGTGGCATTAAGGCCCACGTTCGGTAGCATTGCGATGTTGCCCTAAATCACAATATAAGTACGATGTATGCCCTAAATCACCCCTAATGGCCATGAGGCGCTAAGTTTGTAATTCCTGGGATATTAATCTAGTTATGGATGGTAACAAATTTGATTTAATAGTTTCTTGGTTTGATTAATGCATATACTATTTTAGCATGTTTGTTCTTAATGTTGTTACTTCTGCCCAATGTTTGGTTGATATTTACTTGATGTCTTGCTTGAGAGAGAGGACATTAGGTTATATCTAATGTGTTAGATTATTATTCAAATATGCACGAAAGTGATAGGAGAGTAATAGAGATAGATAATAAAGAGACTTACTATATTTGCAAAAGATAAAAATCATGGTTGCGCTTACACTATTCCATTTTTATTTCGCTAAATCTACAAGTGCCCTAAATTAAAACCCTAAATTTTTCGTGGCTTATTTTGGCAAATTACTGTTGCCTTATGACATAAGTTGATTAATCATCTAAATATATAACTCATATCATTATTATCTTAACCAAAGATCAGAATAAAGAAAAGCATATAACTAAAATAGACATTTTACTAGTTAAGTGATCAAAACAGAATAAAAGTTAAAATTCAAATACCAAAAAATAAGACTTGAAATTATACAGTAAAATACTAAAATGGATCAATGGTTGAAAACAAATACCAAATAAGAATAATTTTCTACAAACTGTATGGTATGTCTATACATCCTAAAAGGAAAACAAAAGGAAAAAAAAAAAAAAAAAAAATCATTATAACGAATATGATGAGGCTAGCGTAATTTGGTAGGCATTGAAAAAACAAATCGTGAAAAAAGTAATAATAAAAATAAATAAATAACCACATGGAATATTATCTGAGGAAGAGAAGTTCAACGGCAGCGACTAAAAGTGGGCTCCACCAGAAGCTCAACAGCCTGGGAGCAGCTCCGTTTCTGGACACATCTCTCTCCTGTACGGACGGCGTCGTGGTACTCGATGGTGGCGAGAGATTTCCGTTAGGGTTTCCGCCGTACAGTTCTTGAATTCCGAGAACATCGTCGGTAGCCAGATCCACCTTCCTCATCCTCGAGGTAATCGTCGGAAACATAATGGATTCCTCAACAGAGGAATGACCAAGCCCCAACAAATGCCCAATCTCATGAACCGCCACCGACTCCAAATCAATCGCCGTCACAGGAGCCGATCTTAGGTCACCGGAAACCACCCAACTCTCATCACCATCCAAATGAAAATGCCCACTCGGCGGCGAAAAAGCATGAGCCAAAGTCCCCATCGCCCCATCAAACGGCTCCCCATCGCCGTGATCTCCAGCGTAAAATCCAATCCGGATATCCGCCGTCCGGAACGAGTCAACCGCAGAGAATGTGAAAGGCGTAACAGCCGCCCAACGAGCAAAAGCCCTAGCAAAAACCCCTTTGACCTCGTCGGAAAGAGGATTCTCAGGCGCAAATGCGTAAGTCAAATCCCTACGGTTAGCCGGCCAGATGGGACGGCCGGGGAAGAAAGAGTAATGAGAAACAGAGTGAAAACGAGTGGTGGGTTTGCCGGAATTCATAGAACTAGAAGCGTTGATTATATCAGGGATTCCACATCTAGGAAGCTGAATCTGCGCGAGAGTTTGATCGTCGAGGAGGCCGGTGACGTTGAGATTGAAATTAGTTTGGTAAGTTTTGAGAGCAGATTGAAGAAGAGGGTCGAAGAGATCGGAGAAATTAGGAGAAGAGGGAATGTAGCCGAAGTTTTTGAGGTAAGTTTTGAGGTTAGAGAGGCCATTGATGCGATCTCCAGGGCGGCAGCCTTTGAGTTTCTGGAATTGGTCCCAAGCACATTTGGTGTTATTGTTGAGCCAAGAGGGAATTGAGGAGATATTGGGAAAGATATGGGTGGAGATTGGATTGGCCAAAAGCAATAGAGAGAGTGAAATTATGAAGCCTATGGATTTCATTTGCTTGTCCAGGGATATCTTGGGAAGAGACAACACAGGAACTTCTCTTCTTTTAAACTTTGGAATATGGTTTTGGTTTGTTTGTTTATACACTTTGCGCGTGGAAAATGCTTTGCCTTTTCAAATTTGACTGCCTCCACGGACTATATATATACACACACCGACCGAAACAAAAAGGGAGACAATATTTTCCGGTCACTGGAGCGAAACTCCCAGGAAAACAAAGGGCAAGTGAGTTTGCAATAGACATATGGACCAAATCTTTATATTTTAAAGTTAAAATGGCCTATTTGTTAACAATTGAGTTTCTCGTTTCTCATTTTATGTTTTTTTGTTTCTTGTTTCGGGTTTTTTGATCTTTTAAAAATTAAGAACATGAATATGTTTGGTAACTACTTCTATATCTTGCTTCTTGAAAAAAATAGATATAAAAATTTGTTTTATAACTATTGATTGTGTCTTCTATTTTTTTTCACTCACTTGTCCTCTTATTTTATAGTTTAAATATACCTGCTAATCTAATGGTTTGTAGTAGCATAATAAACTGTTCATTTTGGTACTTATACTTTCAACTTTGGTTTATTTTAGTTTTTAAACTTTGAAAAATGACTATTTTAATACCTTAAAAATGAAATAAAAATAAGAATGTCACTTTTTCAAAGTAGATTTATGTTGGGTTTCTCTTCTTTTGTGGGTTTTTATTTGAGTTATTTTCTTTTATTGTGTTTGAGGTTTATTTCAAGTTTGGTCGACCTGACTCGACCCATTTTTAGAATCGAACAATGTAGGATCTTAGAGATGAATGTACTTACTATTATGACATTTTTTTTTTATAGTAGAAAACAATGTTGTTTTTACTATTTTCAATTAAACTTTTTATTTAATAAATAGAGAATCTCAACTTTCCAATTGTTAAATAAACAATTAATCTTTTCAAAGGTTTGCTTAGATATGTTGTTAAGTAGGTTGGATAGATTCTTTGAATAACCCTATAAGTAAGATCGAGCTAGGGTTTTACTTGGTCACATAGTCAAATTTGTGATCTCTTTACCTTGTGACCATTTAACAAAATAATTTAATTATACCTACTACTCCTACAACTACGGTACCCATATTTTATCTATTTAATTTATTCTCTTACATTTCATATCATGCTAAATCACTATTTATTAGGTCATGTTTCCTGTAACTGAAATACAATCCATCAATGGTAAAATAAAAAGTGGGCCCTAGTTGATTACATTTGTTGTTACCTTTATTTTGTAATCATAATGAACTGTGGAGTCAACCTCCAAATATGTAATCAAAAAGTGCAATCGTTATCATTACTGTTACAGATATTGTTATTGTAACATAATGAAAATTATGAATCTACCACATTTATTATTACTATTACCGTTAAGGTCAAACAGTAATAGTAATGGTAATAGTAACAGTAAATTGTGACAGATTTGTAATTTTAAGTAAACTCGATCAAAAGTAATTCAATTACATTTGTGATTCAAACCTATTACAATTAATCCATCAATGAAATTTCATTATGATTACATCAATTTTCACTATGGTTTGGTAAACGTGGCCTTAGTCATATTGTGTATTATTATGTAAATTACTAAAATTAAAGTCAAAACTTCAAAAAAACAAAAAACTAGGCCCCGTTTTATAACCGTTTCGTTTTTTGTTTTTGTTTTTGAAAATTAAGCATATAGAAACTACATTCACCTTCAAATTTATTCCTTTGTTATTTGCTTTTTACAAATTGTTTAAAAAACCAAACCAAAATTTAAAAACTAAAAAAAAAAAAAAAAAAAGTTTTTCAAACTTATTTTTGCTTTTGGAATTTGGCAAAAAATTCAACTATACTTAAAAGAGATGCAAACCAATATAAGAAATGAGAAGAAAATAGACTTACTTTTTAAAAAAATAAAAACAAAAAACGAAATGATTATCCAACGAAATCTAACTTTTTCAATTTGTAATATATCTTTTATTGTCAAAATTAGATAGAGATAAAATAGACATTAAACATTAACAAAATACAAAAAGTCATATAAAAATAGGCATGTGGCGGTTTGATTACCATAACTAAAAATTAGATTGGAAAATTAGAAAAATAAAAGAATTGAAAATAGGAAAAGACTTAGAGGGACTTAAAAAGCCAAAATAGTAAAAGTCAAAAGAAAGCAAGCAATGATACGAGAGTAAAGTCAAGGGTGACGCATGTTTTTTGTGTTTTGGTTTGGTTAGTTGGGTTTGGGTGATAAATAAAGAGTGCCAAGTTGGAACAAGTAAACATTTTTTTTTCTTTTTTTAAATAATTAAATTGGGGTGAATTTTGAATTGTCTTTCTTCCAGACTTTCCAGTACCGTCTAGAAAACGTTAGGACAATATAACCATCCACGTGTCGTTCTTTTACGGGTTGTTTAATTTTCAAACTTGGGTGGCTTTTTAGTTTAACTTACATAATGCATGCCATGCTCAAACAAAAACCAACCAATTGTATGAAGCCAAAGCCAACTACACGAGTAGAATCAAAGCCACCATGATTAAATGAAAATGGGAATTAAGGACTAATTAATTGGAGGGAAAGTGTACCTAACTTCTATGTAATAACCACGGTAAATAAAATTCTGATGTCTGAGTCAAAAAGAAGTTTTAAGATCCGTATGATAAAAGCTATTATGGTGTATTTATAGTAGATTTGATCTATGATTTATTAGGATTAGGATATGAAAATTTTCTAATCCTAAACAATATATATCTTTTCCTATTTTACTTTTATCTTATTTTATTTCAAATTATCTTAGTCTATGTTATTTTATCTTGATTTTTTGCTTTATTCAATCAGGCCAAAATTCACCTATAACAGCAAGTTTATTACTAGGTTGTTTTCAAATATAGCAAAATGAGTAACTTATTTATAAATATAGTGAAATGTCATTCTCTATCATTAATAGTATGTATTACTGATGACAGTAATAAATGATAATAGTCTATTAATATTTATGATATTGATACCTAGATAATACATTTTGCTATATATATTTTTCATTATGTATAAATCATGATCATATTATTGCATACAATAAAATTTAAATGGAATAAACTCTTCAAATTTTAGTTACTAATAAATTTACCGTAAAAGTCACTTATAAGGAGTAATGAAAAATTAGGATGAAGGTTATATCTTTTAGTATTCATATTCCTACCTTTCCTATTATTAATAATTTTTTAGGGTAATTATTTTAAATGGTAAAATTTTTTAAATTATTTTTAAATATAGCAAAATGTCACTGTCTATATGATAATAGTCTATTAATATCTATCACTAATAAACGGTGACATTTTGCTATATTTATAAATATTTTAATTCATTTTGATTTATTTGAAAACATCCAATCTTTTTATTATTTTTTTAGTACAATAAAAGGGTATAAGAATTATAAGAAAGGTGGGCATGATTGGTCGGTGAATGCTTAAGGGTACTTTTCAAATATAGCAAAATAAATCAAAATATCTACAAATATAGCAAAATTTCAATATTTATCTATAATATTTTGCTAATAGTTATACATATTTTCAACAATCTTGTCATTTAAATAATTTTTTAATATTTTAAGGCTTTTCAAATATATCATGTGCCGATAGAAGTGAAAAAGCATGATACAACTTTGAATTAAAAAGGGGCTAGCAAGCCAAGGGTTAGAAAAGTGGCAAAATCCAAGAATAAAATATTGGTTAAAATACTATTTTCCACTTTATACTTTGAAGTTTATTTAGTTTTAGTCTATGTAGTTTTAATTGTCTAATTTTAGTTTATATAATTTCAATAAATTTTAAATTTAATTTCCAAGGCTAGTTTTATTGTTGATTTTTAATTTTTTTTTATTTATTTTATCTTCTATCGTTTTTTTCTATAAATTTTGAAAATATATTCACATATTTTAGTTTATTGCATGAAAATTATTATTATTTAATCAATTTCAGTAATATTTCGAAGTACTAAATTTAAGATTTAATGAAAGTACAGACACTAAAATTAGATAATTGAAAGTATAAGAATTAAAATTGAACTAATCTTATAATTTCAAGCTAAAATAGTATTTTAACCTAAATTAAGAGTTAATTTTTATAAAAAAAAAAATCTTCTATAGGGTTGGGTGTGAGATGGTATAAGCTAATGTTATTAAAGGAATTAAAAACAACTTTGAGAAAAATACACAAATAAAATTTCAGAACCTCTCATCATTAAAAAAAAAAAACTAATTAAATTTCAAAAGCTTTTAAATTACACTATTAATTAGAATTAAAGTTGGTAGCACACATTATTTTATTTAAATTTAAAATAAACTAACAAATATTTTATATTCATCTTTTCATGTTCCAACCTATGGAATGGATTGATGATTGATCCATGTGACCTGAAATAAATAGAATACATTCTTCTATAATTTTAGATTGTTCTTTTAAACTAATATATTTGTTTTATTATTCTTCAGGTTGCCAACATATAAAGAAAAAATATTAAAACAATATGTTAGATTTGATATATATATTTATTTATTTTTTATTTTTTTTAAAGAAAAAACTGCATGAGCTTTTTATAAAATGACTTTGAAAATAATTATGCAAAAGAACTTTTAATTAAACAAATTTCAAACATTACATTTGAAATATTGAGCAAAATAATAGTGCGTAAAAGTAAAAGTAAAAAATAAACATAAAAGATAAAGTTTTACCGCACACGATTTTTTTTTAAGTAGACCTCGTTTTATATGACTAATTTATTTGGATTCTTTTCAAATATAGTAAAATGAAATAAAATATTTATAAATATAGCAAAATTTTATCGTCTATCCTTGATAGATCGTGATAGATTACTATTTATGTCACGTCTATTGCGGTCTATCGTAGATAGATGATGTATTTTGTTGTTAGTTGTAAATATTTTCAACAGATTTGTCATTTAAAATAATATTGGTACTTATTATTAAAGAAAGAAATTAAAGGTAAGAAAAAAAATTGTGACATCCCAAATTTTTAGGTAATTTTAAATTAATTATGTTGAATTATTTGGGTAATTATTTGAATTTTTAAGGCTTAATTGAATTACGATGAAAAGATAATTCAAAGTGAGTTGAATCTAATTTGAAGATTTTGAAGAGAATTAAGAAATTTGTTAATTTAATAAAAAATGGATAAATTATTGTGGAATTGAAATTTAAATAGGTGGAATTGGTTGTTAGGAGATTATTAATTAAATTATTTCGGGTGGTTGAGAATGATTTAATTTTATGAGATGAAAAAAAAAAAAGAGGATTAAATAAGTTTTATACTTTGTTTTTGGAGAAGGAGAAAGGAAATAAATAATATATTTATATGAATATGGAATTAATTAATTTTTTTTTTTTTTTAAGGAAAATGTAATAAAGTTATATATATAGTGATTTCGTGAAGCGTGTAAAAAAAAAACATTCTTTTTTCTTCTAATCTTCGTGACTCATCAGCAGTTGAGACCCAAACCCACTCCTCCAGTTGCCGCCATTTACTGCCGTCGGTAAGGGTAATCTTTGCTTGCTAAAATCTTGAGGTTTTTTTTTTTTTTTTTTTTTTTTTTTTTTTTTTTTTTTTTAAAGTTTTGTGGTTTCTTGAAAAAATTTCTTACCCATCAACTCTTGCCCTCATTTGGTAGTTATCATTGTGATTTTAGTTTTAGATTGGTAACTTGGGGTCTTTGTAGCCATTGTCCACTAGTTTTAAGGTATTTGGATAGATTTTCAAGAGGGGATCTCAACTGAAGTTTGGATTAGTCTTGGAGCAAGCTGTACTTTTGATAAGTTTTTATTTGGAACTTTTGGGTTAACTTTGTGTTTTTGGAATTAGCTCAAATCAAAATTAAATTTGGTTTATAATTTTAGGGTTTTATTAAAATTGTTTACCAAAGACCAAAAAGAGTTTAGATTGTTTATTTAATTGGACTTAAATTTGAGGTAAATAATTCTACTACCGGAACACCTTTGAGCCAGACGAAAAATTAGATATTTGTTCATATACATGTTTTTAAGCGGTTTTTTTAAAAGTATAAATGCCATGTAATTTGATATAAATTGTGAGTGTTTTGTTACGTACTTGAATTGGTGCATGAAAGTGATGTTCTAGGATTGATTCGTTGTTACGATATTATGCCTGTTTGTCAAGATTGTTTAGCATGACATTAATTATGAGATTTTATGTGGGACTATCACATATGTGAATGTTGCGTGAAATTATGAATTTGGGTGCAACCTCTTTACCTTCCCACAGTATTTTGCTAGGGTTGGTATGTGTGAAAGTGACAAGTGACACATATTTAGAGGGAATTAGATGCACGAAAGTGGTGCATGCCCAATGGGTTATATGTATCCGTAAGTGGCGTATACATAATTATTGTGTACGTAAGTGGTGCACATCCCAAAATTCTTAGAGATGACCTAGGGTGTATGAAATTGATGTATACCCAGAGGGTTCTATGTAGCGAGGTTACTTATCAAGTATTTTTTATACTCACCCTTTTTTATGTTGCATTTTTTAGATAAAGGCAATGACACATATGTGTATGACAAAGAAGAATTTGTGACAGTGCTATTGGGATTAGTCAGATAATTCCACACATGCTTTCATGTTTTCAATCTTGATGTTTGAAATCAGAATGTCAGTTTTTACCCTGCTAGATGTTTATACAAATTTACAGTTTTGTTTTAAAATTTAGGAGTGCCCCGATCAAAGATTTTTAGTTATTCGGATTTAATAAAAGTTATTTGATTAGTCAGATACTTCCACACATGTTTTCATGTTTTTAGTCTTGATGTTTGAAATCAGAATGTCAGTTTTTACAATGCTAGATGTGTATACAAATTTACAGTTTTGTTTTATAATTTAGGAGTGCCTCGATCAAAGATTTTTAGTTATTCAAATTTAATAAAAGTTATTTGATTTATAAATTCTTTCGATTTGAGTCTAAATTATGAAAATGGTCGTTTTGAGATGTTTGCATGCATGTGGTAACAGCCTAGTTTAAGTCCTAGGAAGTCGGGCAGATAGAAAAATAATGATAAGAGCTTTAGCATGTAAAATGTCTTGAAAGTAGACCTCGTATTTTATACGACTTTACTACTTTGACAAATCTAAACTGTGTTTCTTTATGTGAAACTTGAAACTTTGGAAGATTAAGCTCATGATGAAGATGTATTTTGAGGATGAAAAAAAAGTCATTTTATAGTAAAAAGAAAATGAGTTTCAAAACTTTTGGCATTTCAAACTTCCCTTCAGTTCCATTAACTTTTCTACTAATCAAGGAATGACTGTCAATATTGCACAAAGAAAATAAAAATCAAGGGTATGTGAAAGGGTTTTTATTAGATTAATTTAATTAGTATTTGAAAACTAAAAATTAAAATGGGAATGAGAAAGATTAAAACTGAGTCTTTAAATTAATATTTTATATAAATATTAAAGGGAGGATAAAGTAGGTATTAAGGAGAAAGTGAAGGATATTATTGTTCAAAAGATGTTTCCATTTTATTTCATTAAATTTATAATATTTTAATTTTATTCAGCAGTTTTGTCATTTAAGATAATTTCCTATATTTTAATGTTCTAAATAACTTTTAGATTCTTCTCATAATTTGTCACGTATATAAATTCGTTTAATTTTTATAATTATTTAACCATCAAAACTATCAAAATCATTCATTTTAGAATTGATTTTTGAAACAAAAATTGACAAATATTTTTATTAAGCTTTTCAGATTCTAACTTTTGAAATTCTTATATTTTTTGAAAAAAATTTCATAGGATGTTTGAAAGCTCAACCATTGGTGCATATACCCCGAAAGACTAGAACTTTTGAGACCTCCACTTCTTTGTTCGACACCCGAAGACTGCCAATATGGCTAAGTCAAGACCCGACTTTACTTATAGTTTCACCTAAAAAGGCTTGTACCATTGAAGTTAGTTGTCTTCCCATATATATTCATGATTATCTTTTTATTCGGGCAACGTGGGACTTTGATTGTATTCCCAACACCAACATATATGCGTTAATAGACTCTAACTTACAATTTGACATAGGTAACATAAATTCCTTCATGGCTTTTTGCATTTCACTAATGTGAAAGTATATTGTAATTTTATTGTTTATATGAAATAATAGTATTTTGTCTACCTCAAGTACAATGTTTACATGTAAAAAAATAGTAAAATATGTGTAAAGGTTTTAAAGTTGACATCTCCACTAAGTATTAAGAATTTGGGAAATTATATGTGCAATTGAAGGGTTAAACAAAAATAACAAAAAAAAAATCATACTTTTAAAAATTTTAAAAAACTGCACTAGATACCTCTAACTTCATAACTCAACTATGAAACATAAACAACTTAACTCTACAAACATATTAATTCCACATATTAATTCTACAAACATATGCGCTCCAAACAACCCTTAAACGATTTGTGAATAGTTTCTAGTTCAAAAGATTTGAGTTTCCTTTTTCATTGGGAGGTTCCTAAAACTTGGAATTAAAGACTTAATTAAAAATCTATTCTTTCCAACAAGTAAGAAATTTAATTTCATTAACTTAAGAGATTAAAATGAAATTTTAATTTTCCAAATCATACTAGAGGATTAAGAAGTTCCATTAATTTAAAGTTTACGGATTGAAAGAGTTTTAAAAACATAATTTATTCTGAAATTAGCCTAAATTTTGGAGCGTAGGGCGTTACAATGAATGCTAGGGAGTAATGAAGGAAGAGCCTTGGCACGTGAGACCATTATTGTATAGAATTAGTTGAGCACGAGTGCAAATTTAAGAAAGGGATGATGAGGGATAAAGAAAGAGCCCTAGTTTGTGAAAGATGAAAGTACTATTGTACGAATGATTTTCGTTTCACACTCACTTGATCGATGGACGAGACCAACTTAACCAACTTTCCCCTCTCTTGATGACAAATCTAGCTTGACATTAAGAAACGATTTGGAGAAAGAAGGGCTAAAACCTGTTGCTCCCTCTCCCTTATAATCGAGCATATCCAATCCTCTCCCTCATGCTAAATGAACATCTTTTTGCACCAATTTGATATGAAAATCGATGCAAATTGAAAAGAGTGTAGGCTATGTTTGGTGTATTGATGACATGATTTTTGTTGAAATTAACATGAGTTTCATCAAAATGAAAATACAAATATACAAAAAAAATTTTTGACTTCTTTCCTCCCTTAAATTGATAGGGGTAGGAATTTCAAAAAGAGTCTCAAAAGATCATTTTCTCATCAATGGAGAAGCATGCGCGATACAAATATTCCTCTATGCGAAATGTTTTGGCTTTCAAAAGACAAGTAGAGACAATTTTTTTATAGTGAATTACTTGACTTAATGAGCTTTTAGTGCATTTTGACAATGATAGATGTCATATTTCCTTGCTTTTAAAATTTTAAGCAAACAGTGTTAGATGCAAAATAAAGGTCATCCCCAAAAGAGATTTTTGGATGGATGACCCAAACTTAATTCTACTAATTTCAAATGACTCAGATTCTGAAAAACAATGAAAACTAACATTTTCGTAATATCATAAAGTACTTAGATTGTGCTAGCTACTTTCATCGTTCTTATTGTTCGCGCTCCTTCCTTAGATTCTCACACTCTTGTTTCTCTTTCTCCTCTTCAAATAAACACTAGATGAAGTAGAGAAAATCCTCATGCTCGGGATAAATGATTGGACGGTGGCTAGAAGCACGAGCTCGAGTCTTCATTGAAGTGAGTGATGAACGATCGATCCGTAGCTTGTAGTGTGAGCATGAACAATTGTCGAAGCAAGTAATGATTGGTCAGACGATAGTTGCAAGTGCAAGAGATAGAGGGAGGAAAGAAAGAGAAGCACAAGGGAGAGCAACGTATATGCGAGAGAATAAAGGAGCGTTTGTGAGAGGAACAAAAAAAGTACCTAACACGATTTAATTGATATATTGTACAAGCAGAATGTTAGCATTCATTATTTTCAAAATTTCGAGTAGTTCGACATTATTCGTCCTTCATTAACCAAAAAAAAAAAAAATCCCTAAAAAAACCCAAAAAGCTTTGTACGACGAAAAGCTTCAGAATCGGACCCGGCCAAGAAAAACAAGATGAGAGAAATCATTTTAAATTAATATGTGAAGGGACTGAGTATTACAAATTTCAATTTCCCTATTTTTTCCTTAAGACTTTCAATTTCCCTTTGCTTTCATCTTCGTCGTCACTCTCTTTTCTTTTCATTACGTCGTCGATAGAGACATCTTCAGTACAAATCAGGAGGTAAAACGCCGGTGCTCTTGTTGGGTGTTCCTATTCAAGCATTCCAATTCGATCCAAATCCCACTCTCTCTCTCGTATTCGTATTTTCATTTCGATCCGAAGCCATCGCACTGTTTTCCTTTCTCTCTTTCCCTATGTCTTTGTGAGCGGACATTTTTCCTGCTAGGGTCCTTTGGGGGTCTAGATTTTCTTCCAAACATTGGAAGCTTTCAAAACAGGTTAATTTGTCTACTATTCTTCTGTCAATTCGTCGTGTTCAGTTTAGGGATTCTGTACTTGCTCATTGGCCATGCGCTTCAACGAAGCAATGAGTTATTGAAAGCAGAAGCGCATATTTTTCTCCTGGGCTTTTTGATTTCAACATGTCAGCAGCTTCAAGGGGTAGAGTTACCATTACACTCGGCCGTAGCGGACAGGTTGGTTATCACTTTATTTGACTGTTCTTCGGTTATCTCGTGGTTGGTCATGTTCATAGTTGACATATGTTGTTTCAGTTTTTGCTGGGAATGGTTTCTCTTAATGGGAAATGAACCTGATTCTTGTTTATTGCTTCATTAGAGTCATCTGTTTAAGTGTCATTGCATAAAGTTGTTACCGAGAAGTTGGGCAGAATGGAAATAAAACTTTCTTTTTAGTTTTTCTAATTACTCTTTTCTTGCTGATTGAATCTGGAAACGTTGTTAATAGTTGTTTTTCTGGCCATATTTTGCCTCCATATATACCTTTATCTATCACATTGCAGGTAGTAAAAAAGGCCGGTCCAGGGACCGATGTTTCCGTCTCTGATTCTTGGCCCGCATCTGGAACTAAGCGGTCTGTAAGAGATAGGTTGGGAAATAGCCCTGATACTGATCTGTTTTATGGAAGCCAACTCAATAACAAACGGTATGTTGTTCTTTCCTTTTGCTTTTTATCTGCTGCCGTAAGTTAACTTAGAATTTTGGTGTGTTTTGAATGGATGCATGAAAAAGGGACGTTAATCGCTTTGGAAAAACAAAATGTTATCTGCCAAATACTTAGAATTGTTGGTCATTAACAGAAATGTTCGGCAATTTATATGGCATCTTCATCATTTTTGGAGTGTGGATTAATTTGTTTTGGTTCTTTTTTTCTGTTTCTTTCTATTATCTCCATTATTTTGTTTTTTTGCTCCCATTTGGAATTTATGCATCCTATTTATCTTCTTAGCAGATTACGGGGAGATGATGGGATGTCGAATTGGAGTTCAAATGGGTTGGACGGTAAATGAACTTAATCAGCCTAATTTTATTTTCCTTCATGTTAATGACATTTGAGATTCCAATACACCCTTTATTTTCTTTTATTTATAAAATCAGTGTCACACATTGGTAAAGATGACCTCCGGTATAAACTCTTGCAAAAAGATGCATTCAGACGTGCTCAAAGTGACAACAAGAAGTGTTTAGACCTTCGGGAGAAGCTACCTAAGGCAGATCAAGCTCCTATACGTCATCTTGATTCACGGCATCGTGATCCACCATTGCACAATACAAATATCTTACGCCGAACCCCTTCAACTAGAAGTGCAGATGATTTACCTC
Organism: Citrullus mucosospermus; assembly: GCA_030954485.1. NCBI lineage: Eukaryota > Viridiplantae > Streptophyta > Magnoliopsida > Cucurbitales > Cucurbitaceae > Citrullus > Citrullus mucosospermus. The sequence continues at coordinate 37,012,629 of CM062063.1, read as the reverse complement.
AGAAGGACTCGTTAGGTAGTTCTTATTCCCCATGGACCATGGATAGTTTGAGACAAAGATCACCTGCTAGAATTGTAGAATCTTCGAGGCACTACTCTCTACAAAGAGATGATGAGAAACTACAGAGAAGGTCAACTAACCTTTCATTTGAGAATGCAAGATCACTGGGCTATGCAGCCAAAGATGTTCACAATGCTTCAGGTTCTGTTAGTACTGCAACTTTTATGACGAACTCTCTATTGCCCCCTACGTCTGCAAAGCCTGTGGCACCGGTTGCTCCATTACATCCTCCGCCAAGCGGGATTGCACACAAAACTCTATATCCAGTACGATTTACTTTTATTTTCCCTACTATTATTAAAATTCTGTCTTTTGGGTTTTGTCTTTTCTGTAACTTGCATTTTCCCAACCTGATTTGAAGTAGCTGCTGCCTATTTTGATTTATTTGACTTGTTCTGTACATTTTCCCTACCATTTTAATTACTGTAATTGTTTTATGTCATTATAGGCTGTTGATTTTTAAAGAAAGTTCAACGTAACTTCCATAAAATATATTATTTAACTTGTTATTGAACTTCTGAAACTTTTTTTGAGAAGCAAACTGTAGTTACAAGAGTTAGATTTCAGTAGTTAAATACTGTACAATGCTTTTTAAAGCTCAAGGTGTATTATAGTGCAACTGCTGTCGGGGCTGAAGCTCAAGGTATATTATGTTCAAGGTCAACTTTTTTACTCGAGGTCTTCTTCCTTGCTATTGGGTGTAATATGCAAGAGTGCGAGTACCCCCATGGGTATCAATTTAATAGGTTATATCTTCTATATGGTTTGAATCATTGACTCCCTAGGGACATTTAGTTAGTGAATTATAAAAGTGGTACATAACTTATCAACGAGTAACCTTTCAAAGTCAAAAATAGAAACTATTGTTTGGTTTTCCTGATCTTAGTTTCTTATGCATTACAGGTAATGAAGTACCAGATATCATTAATTTTCCGTTCCTTTTTCAGGGAGTTCTGCTTGTAATGGATTTTATTAATCTTTTTTTGGAGAAAAGAATGTTTTATTGAAAGAAAGATGTATTTTAACTCTGTCGGACTGCTTACTGGAAGTAGTTTCCTATTTGTTTTCAGTTCCCAAAGTTAACAGATGAAGGGTTTTAACATTAAGCTTTGTTGTTTTCTGTTGACTTGTTAATTACAGGGTGACGAACTTCAAACTATAGATGGCTTGTTGCAGTCTCTAGGATTGGGAAAATATTCCATTCTTTTTAAGGCCGAGGAAGTATGTTAAAATTCCCTTTTTGTTGAAAATTGCTTGAGCTACACATGTCATTGGTTTTGCTTCATTCTAACACACGTACAAACTTCTATCTTAACTTTTCAGTTGTTATAACTTGTAACTTTGGTGTCCACTATCATATTTATACTTTTTATGTGGAATGTAGCATGCGTGAATCACAAGACAAGGACATTTTACCTGTAAAGTGAACTACTATGATCTGATATAGACATCTCTAGTTTTCTAGTGGGCACTGTTTAGTATGTCTTGCTGATTCATGCATCTCTTAGTCTTTTACCTTTATTTATACAATTCATTCTTTTTACTTAGGCGGTGTTTAGTGACAAGACTACGAAATTACAAATTACTTTCATACTTTGACAGCAAGCTTTCAATGTTAGAATTTGAGCTGCTGTGATTACTGATAACTGTTGCCTGGAATGTCTATGTCAAGGGGTCTGCTGCGTTCAAACTTCCTTAGATTATTTTGACCATTGCTTTTTGTTTGTGAATTGTGACTGGTGAGAGAAAGACTCGGACCTCTTGAGAAATATACAAATTTTGTCTTTGTCCTATTTCTTATCTGGTTAATTTAATACAGAACTCTCGTTACAAATTATCTATCCTATTACATCACAATCCAATTTAAGGAAAATACTGTCCCTATGCAAAAGAATAAAGATTGTTGTCTCTAACTGATATCTTAAAGTTTTTCTGTTTTAGTTATTTCTTCGTCTTCTTCAACAATAGTTTCACTGTTTGTAACACACTCTCTCTCTCTCTCTCTATATATATATATATATGTTTATAATGGCTTCCATAAAAGTAATGAGGTTTTTGATATATGTGTGGTTGAGTCGTTTATAAAATTTTTGATCTGTGAATATAGCCTCAAACTTTTGTTGTCACCATCATATATAGGGGTATCTTGTTGTAATCAAAGTTGTGTAAGTTGAAGTTCAAATCTTCATATTTGTTGACTTTGAATGTTATCAATGGTCCACCAGTGATAAATCTTTTTGCCAATCTGTGGTTTATTGGATTTCTATGATGCAGGTTGATATGACTGCTTTAAAGCAAATGGGGGAGAATGATCTCAAAGAGCTTGGAATACCTATGGTATGTTTGTTGTGCGTGTTCATCTTATATCTAGGGTTTATATGATCTCAAAGTTTTTGTTGGTTGACATGCACTTCTAGAAGTGAGCATCACAGATTGAAAAACTGAGCCAACTAACTGAAACTAATATAACTGATTTCTGTCAGTCAGGGTCGGTTGGCAGGCCCAATAAGGGCTCAAACTGATTGACCCTAGTAGAAATTCAGAAAAAAAGAAAGCCAAAAGGTTGTGTGCAATGCTGAATACTAACGTTGCTGCAGCAGCAACATTCAGCTTCCTGGGAAGACCAGATGTCTAGTCTTCCCAAGGATATTCTTTTAAAAAAAATTCATTAATTAATTTTCATTTTTACTTTTACTTCTCACGGTTTTTGTCTTTTCCATTTACTTCTCTCTCCACCTCTCTGTTCTCTTATTCTCTTTTTTTCCCCCTCATTTTCTTCTTCTTCTCTTATTTTTTCCCTTTCTTTTTTTTTTTCTCCGTTTATCACTTTTTTTTTGTTATGTTCACCGATTCACAAAACTGATCTAAACCAACCGACCATTGGTCAGTTGGTGTATCCGACCTTTTGAAAATCAACTGTTGGAAACCGACATATTGGTGGTCATCGGTTTGAGCCCAAAATCGACGTTGACCGATTGATGGAGATGATCACTCCTAAAGGTAACTAACCATCATGCTTCATTTTCATATTAAATTTCCAAGTTGTTCCGGAGAGTATACTCCCATATTCATTGGTACAGTACAACATCACCAATTACTTTATAGATGCTTACCAATAGATAAAGTGACTAGAATTTGCCTTTTAACTTATCTCCCTACTATGGTCATGCTGTTGTAAATCCTAAAGTTTAGGATATGGCTTAGTGGTTAGTTTCAAGCAGTTTTATTCTTGTTTGGTCTTCGTCGTTTGTTGACCGATAGGGAAATAACAAAGGTTACTCCTCTTTTTGTCTTTGATAGGAGAGAGGTTACTCCTCTCTTTGTCTTTGATAGGAGAGAGGTTACTCCTCTTTTTGTCTTTGATAGTAGAGTTTGATTTTAGGCTTGAGAGAATCCTTTTGTGTTTGGTGTTTCGATTCTTTAGAGGGACTCTCTTGTAAATCTTCTTTTGGCATTTGTTGGATCCCTCTCCCATTATCGAGACTATCTTTGATGCTTTGTGGAGGTTTAAGATTTCAAAGAAAGTCAAGTTCTTCACCTTACAAGTTTTTACCTGGCCATGCAAACACTATGGATCAACTTTCAAGAAAGTTTCCTTTGTTAATTGGTCTGTTCGGTTTTATTTCTTGTCAGAAGGTGGAGGAAGACTTGGATCACATGCTTTGGAGTTGTGAGTTTGCAAGGTTGGTGTGGGACTGCATCTTTTAGGAGTTTGGTTTTATGCAGGCTCATCAAATAAATGTTAGTAGTTCGATCTGGGAGTTCCTCCTCTATCTGTCTTTGTAAGAGTAGGGCCTTTTTTGTGGTTAGCTGGGGTGTGTGCTTTGTAGGGGTGATCATTAGTTAGTCCATGTCAATTTTGTGCTAAAATCGAAGTCGACCACCATTCTGTCGATGGTTGTCGGTTTTGGGAGTGTCTATGGAATTAAATGATTGCTACACTAGTTGTCAGTCACTTTTGGGAGAAACTTCGCCGGAGCCGTTGTGAAGTCAATTGTTCTATTTATAGTTGGGAGGAATTGTCCTAATTCTAAGCTATTTAGAATCCCATAATCAAATTAGGAATCAAATTAGATTAGGAATTATCTTATCTCCTTTTTAAATAAAATATGACACTCCATAACTTAATGTAATTATGAATCCATGTTTTAATTAAATTGAGAATCCTTAATCTAATTAAATTTAGAACCCATATACTAATTAAATTAGGAAATCCATAATCTAATTAAATTAGGAACAATTATGCTCCCAAATATTTTATTTTTTCTTTTTAATCTTCAATTCTTCAATTTTTTCTACAATTTTGGGGTTTTCAATTATTCTTCAATTTTTGAACTTTTCAATTTATTTTCTTTTATGCTAAAAAAGCTCCAGTTTCTTCATAAATTTCTGTTGTGTTCTAATTGCTCAAAAACCTGAATTCAACAAATACCACGTGAAAGCTTAACTATTTATACAAAACTAACTAAAACATAAGGCTATAAGTGGCATAAATATGCCACTTATCACCATGTGAAGGAGATCCTCGGTGTTGTAAGAAGGATACTTCTCTTTGATAGAGTCTAGCTCTAGGCACAAACCTTTTTCTCACAAGCTCTTTGAGTTCAAGCCATGACTCTATGGGACCTTCATTGTACCTTCTCCTTAACATTATCTTGTCCCACACCTTAGTTTCATGATCTTTGAACTGAGTAATGGCTAATAACTTTCTTATCATCAGTAATGTGTAAAGACAAGTTCAACTTCCGTTCCCAATCCACAAACTCCTTGGAATTGAATTTGCCATGGAACTTCGGAATTTTGTGTTTGATGCCTCCTAAAATCTCTTTCTTCCCTCCTATGGTAGTATCCTCTCTCTTGGGAATCCGCTTGGGTCTTGAATTTTTTTGTCCTGCAAAAACATTAAAATTATTAGGTTGATATCCTTTGTGTTGATCATGAAAGTTAGCTTGGTGCCATTCTTCTTCTTCTTGATGCTTAAAGTGCCATTGATCTCTCTGTGGTGTTTAATTTGGTCTTTCGAGAGGTGGTGTTTGGTTAGGTTTTTCAAGGGTTTGAACCCTTGTGTAGTCTAGGTTTTGGGTGAATCGAGTGAATGCTGGGAATTAGGCTTCTCTACTAACTCTATCATCACACAGTCCTTTATCCTTCTTGAGAATACTTGGTTGCAAAAACAAAGTTAGAATAATAACAAAGTAATAAGGGGGTGCTCTCCTCATTGGACTCCTCATTGGAGTTGAGTTTTTGTGTTCATTCCCTCACTAATCCTCTCACTTTGCTTGCCAAGTACTAGTTGAGACCTAAGCTTGATTGCTTGTTGCGAAATAACACTTGAGATTTACACAAGCAAGAGCACAAAAATAGGCAAAACAAAATTTTGGACACAAGCACATAGCTGAATGCTTAATGCTTAAAGGATAGGGAAAATAAGAAATGTATTCTTGCAAGTGTTTAAAAAGACTATGAAAGATAAATTAACAATGAAACGAGATATGCACACAAACTATTAACAAAAGACGGAGCTAATTGCAAGGGTTAGGGCTTGGCGGATAGGCTATTTTTGTGAGGCTTGGATTTAGGTAAAATCAGTGGCAAATCGAAGGTTGGTGAATCTATAACACTTACAAGGGATGCAACAAAGTTTGAAGGTGTTTAGGGTCAGCAATCGGTTTGAAGCTCAAGAGTCCCTTTCTAGAGCAATTGGCAACACCTTTGAAATTGTTGGCTTTTGGGGCTAATTTTGGCCAAATTTTTATGTTATTTGGGGCCCCTGGATTTTTGGCCCACTTAGCAGTTACGGTATGAAATTTTGTCCAAAAATATTTTGATTTGGAGGCTGCATAGTCGGTCAAACTTAAGTCAAGCAGTCAACAGTTTAAACCTAGTAAGTTTTCAACGTGAGCATGCTTTATTTAAAGGACCATAATGTTTCCTATACTCAATTAAATTTTACACAATATATGCTTGGAAAGCTCTTTCAATGCTGAACAATTTGATATCACTTTTGACCATATTATCATGAATCACCAAGAAAAAAATCAACACAAAGAAACCATAGGCAGAAAGGCATGCACCAGAAAAATTTAAATTTAGTGGTTTGAAAGAAACTGTCCAACTTTTGCAACATAACTCGAATTGGGGTGATCTTGGGTGTTTTTGGAAGCTCTTTGATTTTTTATTTTATTTTATTTTTAGAGAAGCTCTTTTAGTGGTGATCAAGATCAATATAATTTTGACGTGAGATTAGTTCTAGATCAGTACAGTTTAAGGCTTAGGGATAAGAGATCCTTAAACCTAGTACAGGAAGATAAAAAAGAAAGGACCTCCAATCTAAAAAAAAGGAGCACGTTGTGTGTTACAAAAAGAACTGTGTAAAGCACTCAAAGAAGAGGCAATGAACGGAATATTTTCTCAAAGAAACACTGTAAATAGAAGTCTTTTCTGAGAACAATCTTCTATTTCTTTCCTTCTACGGAAATAAATAGAAGGATAGGTCCAATCTAAAGTTGATGATCCAATACCAAATCATATGGACCTTGTGGAATTGGCACTAGTGACTGGATACAATACCTTATAAACCTCTAACGTGCCAACCAAAAGAATCAAATATTGAATTGAGATCAACTCAAATTAACAGTTAGGATTCAAATTACCTCATGTTCAAGAACCAAGAGAAATGAAAACTTGTTCTCACCTCAAGTTTGAAATACTCCACAAATTTGGTGACCACTCAAGTTAGAATGCTTCAAAACATGCAAGAGTAAAGCAAGGCTTACAAAGACATGCACAAAAAAAAAAAAAAAAACGTAAATAAGGAAAGTAGGAGAAAAGAATGGTGGTGATAACGGGGGTGGTGCATGTGCACCAGGGGAGACAAGGGTAGGTTAAAAAGCACAGACACAACGACATGCCTCATTGTTCATTTTTTCCTAACGACGTCATCACATTGCTCAATTACTCGCTCATTGGCTACCCTTTCGTGGAAGGAAAAGGAATCCTTTGGATGCATTTCATTCGGGTTTTATTTATTTATTTATTTTTTTGTGGATAAGTTGGAAGAGCACAACAAACGCCTCTTTTTCAAGATAAGGAATACTCCTTTGATTGCTTCTTTGCTCATATTATTTTTGTTGGTTCTGTGTGTAAATGCACATTTTTTTTTATAGCTCTTACCTTTCATCTCTTTTGACCAATTGGAGAGATCTTTTGTAACTCATTTGGTTTGGGATCAGTCATTCTTTTGTAAATTTTATACATCAATTAAATTTGTTTCTTATAGAAAAAATAGTGATAATAAATAATAAATAAAACCCAAGATAATGTAGTTTTTTTATTTTTATTTTTATTTTTTTTTTAACTAACTATGATAAATTATGTAAGAAAAAAAAGTGAATGAAGAAAAAATATCCAAACCTTAAAACGGTGGTGGGTATCATTGAGTTTAGGTTAAATTTAAATAGTACATCAAATTTAAATGGCCAATAAGTCACATGAGGAGCCCACTTTTGTGCTTCCCAGAACATAGGTTTGGATGGATGCAGGTGGTCATAGGTGATTGCTGGTGGGGCCAACACCGACAGGATGTGTTGGTGGGTGAGAGCACCGACACAAGGGTTTGGTGCATGAGGCTGTGTATCCACAGTGTCGTATGTGTTGATGCAGGCACATACTTGTGCATTTACGAATGCGCAACCAAAATTAACCTCGTGAGAGAGGTTCTTGTGCTTGTGGCCCTTACGGCAGTTGGCCGTGGGCTTTGTTTTTCGTGCACATGGCCTTATTTGTGTCCTTCAGCTTGCCTTCTAGTTCTATTAGGTTCATTCTTGGATCTTTCATGATCATATCACCTTCTTTCTTCATTATTACAGTTGGTATAAAATTGGCTTTCTTTTTGTTTTTGTTTTTTTGTTTTTTTTTTTTTTTCAAAAAATCTTTTCTGTCGTGCTGCTGCCATCTCATACATAGTTTCTATTATTTTAAGTATTCGTTTTATTTCTACTTTTAATTGAGGAAATATATGTGCTTTTCCTTTTTTTTTTTTTTTTTTTTTTTTTTAAAAAAAAAAAAAAAAATTTCCCCCTGATTTTTCCTTTGGGATTTCTAATATATGTATAGTTATATATCTTTTCTGTATTCGTTCTTTATTTCCCAAATTTTCTAGGTATCATTGTTAGTTCTAATTAATAAAATTGTTGTGGTTTTACAATATGAATACTACAATGTTAGTCAATAAGGGTTTACATTTTTGTGTATGAGAAAATGCCTGGAAGGCCATCTTAAGTCTTTTTTCTCTCTCACAAGCGATATCGTGTCAATGGGTGGGGGGTAAAGCTTGACCGAAGAAGCATGTCACTCACACCAACTGTTGAACCTAGTATTTGAATTTGCATTAAAAAAAACACAATAATTAAGAACAAGAAAAAGAAAACTCTAGTACTTAAAGGTCCCGTTTGGTAATCATTTCCTTTTCTATTTTTGTTTTTTGAAAATTAAACCTACAGACATGAAATCTTCAAATTTCTTCCTTTATTGTCTAGTTAAAAACTAAGCCAAATTTTGAAAACTAAAAAAAGTAGCTTATAAAAACTTGTTTTTGTTTTTAGAATTTGGCTAAGAATTCAACCGTTGTATTTAAGAAAGGTGCAAATCATTGTAAGAAATCTGGAGAAAATAAACTTGGTTTTCAAAAGTAAAAAACAAAAAACGAAATGGTTACCAAACGAGGCCTAAGTTATTACTGATTTCAATTTTGAAAGGTAAAATACATCGGCTGAATTTTTATGATGTAAGATATCCTTTGTTTGCGTTGATGGAAATATAATAACATAGTTGGCAACAAACTTGTTATATTTGGTTAAACTCATGAGGGGTTGACCCTTGGAGGAGAACTTAGGAACTTCTTCATTCATGGTGATATTGGCAACGTAGGAGGAAACCATCTCTTAAATGGAACATTTTGTTGAGTCAAGGAGGCCTAGGGTTGGGTAACTTTATGCACATTGTTTCTATCCTCATGGTGTGGGATTTTTTATTTTAAAGACTTCCCTTGGTATGATTGAGTAAGTGCCAAGGAAAGCTGGTATTGGGTGAATGAGATCAGGCAAATTACTAAAAAAGAATTAATGCTTTGAATGATAGAAGCCTTCGATAGTTCATAGCTGTAAGGAAAGGATGAAGACCTGCTTGCCTCCCCTCAAATGTGCATTTTCAAGGTTGTGCAAGGTGGTCAGCACTAAGAATTGCTTGGTGTAGCCAACGTTTTAAAAGAGTTTTGGGACTTATGCCTTGCCATTAAATGCCACAATTTTGTTTACACCCAATTGGTTCTGACGCCACTTATGGATTGGAAGGGAGGTTTAGTGCAGGAACCTTTCCAGTAATGATAACATTCTGGTTAGACAAAACATAACAGATCTAGAAGTTGTTGAGTCACTAGCTTTAAGATGTTATTAACATTTACCAGAGAGATCTAGTTTGGCTGTTTTTCGATTGCTAGAAATGAACTGTAGCTATCCGTTTTATGTTCTTCTGAATTACTACTATTGGACATTTATGAACGCTGTGTTATTTGTTAAATTTTTTCCATTTATTTTGTCGTGTCTATTGTTTGCCACAAACATTTAGTCACCCTGATGCTCATTTGTTAATTTCAGGGACCTAGAAAGAAAATACTTCTTGCAATTGCTCCACGTTCCAAGAGACAACCTTGACAATAAAGCATCTCTTTCATTGGCTTGGCTGGTTTAGTTCTGACCCTGATATCTCAAAGATCCTGAAACTCGATACTGTATGTTCTTTAGATGTTAGTGGTAAAGAGAATGGTTCTTGGATCTGTCTTTTTTTCTTTTTTTTCTTTCTTTTTTTTTCCTTTTAAAATACAGATCAACAACATTCGTATATTGCTGGGGGTATAACTTTTGTTTTCACTCCCCTTAAGATACATTCTTGGGAAGTCTCGGAACACTCTTAGACATTTTTTGTGTACGACCATTGTAGTTTTTGTTGGCCTCATTCATATATGATAAAGCCCGGTATAACAATAGTGTCTCATATTATAGCAAGGGTTTAAGCTGTTTCTATATTTTCTTCTTCAGTTGAAGGAGAAAAAGGCCGTTCAATTTTACCAATATGCCCTGGGATTCAGATAGTCTGATGTGACCTTGGGCTTTGGATCATTGAGTCTCTGCAGAAGAAAAATGTGCCTGGGTTTGTATCATTGCCATTATCTCATGCGACAAAGGATTTGTTTCTAATCTTTCTTTTGGCTAATTGCATTTTATGCATTCTGAAATTGTGGACACTTGTCTCTTGGGCTTCATGACTTGGTTATGTGGTTTTTATTACATTTTTCTTTGGGTGGAAAATATATATAGTTGGGTTCTTAACCATTAGTTTTTTCTTCTGATTGTATAATAAACTTACCTTGATCCCCATCTAGGCTATATCATTGAGAACACTTTTAAACAGGAAAGGAGTGGTTTTAGGCCTACTCTAATGTTTATGTTTGAGTATAATTTAGAAGCACTTCTCAAACAGCTCATAGGACTAGAAGTGCTTTTCCAAGATGCAGGTTCTTTATCATCAATTATTTTTGGCCTGACAGTTTAGGTTACTTTTTATGGTCACTCTACACATGCTCTCTCTTGGTAGCATCTTCCCCTACTCGATTTCTCACTAACTTTTTATCCACATTAATATCACTATTCTTTCATTAGTAAGAACCATCCACCGATTTCAAGGTAAGAGCTTTTCTACACATGCTTCCAAGGTAAGAACTTTTCTACACATGCTTCCAAGGTAAGAACTAGCCATCGTTTTCCTCCAACTGACATTGTATGTGTGTGCCTTTTTATTTCAACCGATATTAAAGGGTTAATTTCTTCTAGTGAGAATTGAATCAATCTGTCGATTGCTTGAATAAAATTAGCTAGTAACGATAGGTGAACAAATTTACCATTGGACGGTACTTGGTTGGACTGTGGTTTTATTTCTTCCACGTGTGCTTGCATTGTGTCAATCTCCAATAGTTAGGAATACGTGTAGAAATAATTAAATAACCCAACATTGCTATTAGATTTTCTATATAACATAAGGTCAATGTAGTCGTGGTATTTAATTAAATTAATGTAGTTGTGGTATTTAATTAAATTAATGGTCTAATCCTATGGATGATATTCGAATTCCATCACTTGACATTGTACATTTGCTTAGTTTGCATTGCACAAAATAATGCATTAATGGACAATTGTGTTTTTTTATCACTCTACAATTGTTCATAGTCAAAATATTTACCCGTTAACGTGGTGTATCTTCATGTCTATGGATGGACCATAGATACGAAATTTCACGATCTAATATTTACTTAATGAATATATGTTTGAAAGGACAATGACATCCAGTGTAGAAGAATTGAGTTGGAATGGGTATTCGGTGCAATTTTTCTAATCAAATTGTTTTTGTATTTTTTTCTTTTTAATTTTCAACCGTACACCCATTGGAATAAAATTTTTAATACTAAAAAATATTTAATTTTTTTTTTCCATTTTTAAAACATAACAAATTCATACAAAGTAAACATGTTTTCAACACTTAATCATGAGTTGAGTATTTGATGCATTTTTTTTTTCATTTTTTTTTTAATGTTTCCAACTATGCACATTTTCTAAAATTTTTAACACAAAAAATGCTTAATTTTTTCTCATTCTTAAAACATAACAAATTCTAAACATATACTCCACACCAATTTTGAATTCAATTTTTGAACACTAAATTACATAACATATTTTCTTTCCATTCTTAAATATCGAACATATTCCAAACAAATGAAAACTTCTCACAACTACTTAACCCTCAATCATGAACACTGAAGAAGCTTAAAAATTGAACGAACTTTTTGTTTTTCCTTTTTAAAAAATTGTAACATAATTTTTCACCACACAATTTGAACATTTAATTGCATAATAATTTTATTCACATCCCTAAAGACATGTCATATTCCAATAGAATGAACATTTTCTCTACTTCCTAACCCTTAATTTTTAACTCTCGGTTAATTTTAACTCAACCATAAATATTAATTAAAAAAATCAATTCTTATCTTGTTTTTTTTGCCGATTTGTGAAATGAGAATTTCAATTTTTATGGTTAATGGTTTGTTTTTCTTTTTTTGTGCAAACATTTGATTCTTTACATTTACGCTAATACAACAAAATGATACATTTTTTATGTGTAAACATTTTTTGTTCAAACATATTTTATAGTTAAGGCTAGTTTGTCACATACAAATAAAATATTAATGTCCACAAAAATGTCTATGTACACAAATTCTTGTCAATGAATAACACTCAATGGTGGTCTTCTCTAGAGTTGTCGTCGGAGGTGGTTGCTGGAACCCGGAGTTGGTTGTCAGAGTTGGCTGCGTGAACGTGGTAGTCGAAATATGTTGCTGGAGTTACTTTTTTGCTCGAAGGTGGTCATCGGAGTTGTTGTCGGAGGTGGTTGCCGGAGTCTGAAGTTCGAAAGTGGTTGTCAGAGTATGTAGCGGAAGTTGCTTTGTGTGAAGGTGATCATTGGTGTTGGTCGCTGTAGTTGTTGGAGGTGGTTGTCGGAGGTCGGAGTTGGTCATCGGAGTTGACTGCATGAAGGTGATCACCGGAGTGTGGTAGCGGTAGTCGTTGATGGGTGGAGCCATTAAAGCATTAGAGGGAAGGAGAATTGGGGAGAATTGGGGAGAGTTGAGGTGAGTTGGTAAAAAATCTAGCTCAAATTTCACCAACATTTAAAGTTGGTGGGCCAAACATTGAGTTGGTAATTTTTACCAACTCAACCCAACTCATGTTGGTGAAGCAAACACTCCCAAGTTTTTATAAATTTCTATTTTGTTTCTGGTCAAATAGTCACTCCTATTTGAGTCAAACAATGAAAAAGACTATTTCATTAGTTAGATTTTAATTAAAAAAAAAACATTTGTTTCCATATACTTAAATATAACATTAAAAATTTCACAGCACATGTAAGGTGAGGTAGCTACATAGAAACATATATCACCCAAAAACGCCACTATTCCCAAACCTTACATTAATCCACGTACGTACACCATCTTCATTGCCAAAAGCTATATTTAAACCTCCCTCCTTCTGCTGCTATTAAAATAAAGTGATATTGAAATATTTGAATCTTCGACTCTAAGCAAGGCAGTATATGTTAATTACCACTTAGTTATATGGTTATATTTACGTTATCTATGTTTTTTACCATAGGATGTAGAGAAGTGTTTTATGTAAACTATCTGCTATTTGATCTATAATTTGAATTGTTCTCTTTAATAGTAAACAATTTTTCCTTTACCTGTGAACGTAGTTAACAATTGTTAGTGAACTACGTAAATATCTATGTTGATTTTTTACTGTTTATACTTTTTTACTTATCTTTATTTGTGGAATTTATAACATATCCTTATTTTTTACTCTCGTTAGTGTTGATAAAAAGAATTTGAATTTCCAAAGGTGTAATGGTACATTAATAGATGGGATTGGGCAATCTATCTTTACAGTCGACCACAAAAAGCATTTGAGATGCCGATGATGGTACAAATTTAATGCAGTAAATTGAGGTGGTGGGTGGTAGTTGCTTACTTTACACTTAGATAGCTAATTTTTTTATGGATACTCATAATTGATCAAATACTTAGTACTGCCTCGACTGCATTTATTAAAATACATTCTTTTTTAATTAAAAAAATAAAAGCAGTCTAGACTGTACTTAACCATTGCTATTATAATTTATTCACTATGCTTATCTCTCTCATTATCGTTCCACCTTATTTGTTTACCTTTTTACACCTCATAATATACCATATTATCTATATAGAAAGATAGATATAAACTAAATGTTGATGTATAGTAAATTTGAAAATAAAAAAAACTAAACTATGCAAGTAACGAAGAGTTAATGAAAAAATACTCAATAAAATATGGGTTATTTTTAAATATAACAAAATGAGCCAAAATATTAGCAAATATAGAAAAATTTCACTATCTATCAATGATAGACGTGAGCGATAGAAGTCATCAAATGATGGAAGTCTATCGTAATCTATTACTGATAGACAGTGAAATTTTTCTATATTTGTAAATAGCTTGATATTTATTTTTCATAACATAAGTTAATAAAATAACTAATAATAGTATTCACAACAATTATAGATAGAGAAAAAAGTAATACAAAAGGGTAATGAGTTGTATGTTGGTTTAAATTTAAATGCAAGAATTAAAATGAACAAGAAGTAAACCTTATTAAATAAGGATCTAATTTAAAGGCAAGACTCTACTTGATTGTAACTATCACATGGATTCCAGCTATAAAACATCTAACATGCAATGATAGTGATACTATTCAGAAAGTGCTATTAGTACTACAAAAATTTTGTGTTGTCGCTAGTCAAAACATGGAATAAACGTAACATCTAGAAAATTTTCTATATTAGTATCTACTACTCTCATTCATAATTTGACAATTCATCAAATAATATATGTTAAAATATAAAACAACACTAACTAATTTGGAGAGTTCTTGAAGTATCAACAAAAAGACATAAATGTGTAAATTAGGATTTTCTAGAACTATGTTGAAATATTTAAATTGTAATTAAATACCACAAAAATAAATATCTAGAATTATCTTAAGTTTTCTTTAGGTTTTAAGGAATTCTAGAATTCCTTTAGCTAAGAATAAACCAAGAAACATCTAGAATACTTAGAATTCAAGAACAACCTAGATAAATCTTTTGCTTGGGCTACAAGGATTTCATGCCTATAAATAGGAAGTGTGAGTCCATATGTAAGCCAAGCAAAAGCTAGAAAGTTAGTGAAGAAAAATGAATGAGTCTTAGAGGGTGAAAAGTAATCTGTAAGTGTCCATCTTTGTACATTCATAATAAAAGTTTTTTCTTTTTTTCAAGAGATTGTCTCTCTTTTATGCTAATTTCTTCAACAATATATTGATTTATTACTCATTTATTCTGTGGACCTACATAATTTAATTTTATATTATTATCATAATACTAAAAATTTTCTCGAAGCTCACTCGATTAGATTGTTGAAGCTTATCAGCTGTCACACACAGTAAACCAACCACTAGCTTCCTTGATTTGTCAAAGGCAATTTAATGCAATAAAGCACAGCTGGTTGATATTGTGCCTCTTACATTACATTTCTCTCTACATTAATTAATTGTGATTATGAATCTCAACCGTTTACTTTTAGGTCTAAGTAGTAAGTAGACAACTGATTATGAATGCTAGCCATTTCTTCAGTCCCTCAATAATTTATAATAATTTTCTTGGTCCACACATAAAATAGTCTTCTAGCACAATATGGCTACAATCTAATGCCTATTATTTATAAATAAAATTAAATGAATAAAACAAACAAAATATATCTCTTTTATCCTTTCATAATTTGTCCAAAGATGGCTTTATCATTTTCAAACAATTTCTCAATGTCAAATTATTATAAAAGACGACTATTAATAAGCGTGATAAGCTAATAATTTCAAATTTGAGTTTAAACACACTTTTAGACGAAAGTTTTTATTTATTTATTTATTTTTTTTTTCTTTTAGTATATGATAGGTTGAGTTGATTGTTAGAGTTAGTCATTGGAGATGAACGATGGAGTTGGTTGCCTAAGTTGATCGTCAGAGTGCTGCTAGAGGTAGTCATTGTCGGTGTTGATCATTGAATGTGGTCTTTGTCAAAGTTGATTGTTAAATATGGTTATCAGTAACCGAAGTTGATCATAAAGGACGATTTTTGCCTAAGTTGTTGTTGAAGGTGATTGTCGGAGCCTGGAGTGTTGATCTCTCTGGAGTTGGCATCGCGCATCGCGAAGGTGGTCATCAGAGTATGTCGCCAGAGTGTGGCAATGGTAGTCATCGACGGCGACTGACAGGTGGAGTCATTGAAAACATTTGAGAGAGAGGAAGAGTTGTGTTGAGTTGGTAAAAATAACCAACTCAACTCCACCGACATTTAAAATTGGTGAGCCAAACATTAAGTTGGTAAATATTAATATTGTCCCTCTCTCCCTGTAGTTCTATGTCCTTTCAACTTTTAACCTATTTTCTTCTACTACCTATACTATAATACATTATGATACAGTAAACATATAATATATACTTAATAAATCTTTGAATTTAACCGTTTTTGTGGGTCTTTCAAAAAAGAAAAAAAAAAAAAAGTTAATTTATTTTTTTTATCTTACAAGACCACTACTTCTTTAACTTGGATGAATACAAAGAACTTATAAGAGCATACAAATTTAAAAAGGTTTAAAAGGTGTATTAGCTTTTAGTTTTAAAAAGCTCATTAGACAATTTGGAAAGTGTTATAAATGTTTGTATATATAGTAAAGGGTTTTGAGTGGAAACCCAATTGGTTGTTTTTGAGAGGAGAATTTAATTAATTAGTGAAAGAATTATGTGGAGACTTAAGTTGGGAAAGGGAGAAAATGAGGATTACTTGTTTAGTACTAACAATTTCATTGGAAGACAAACATGGGAATTTGATCCTCATGCTGGCACAGATGAAGAACGAGCTCAAGTGGAAGAAGCACGTCAATATTTTTACAAAAATCGAAATCATGTTCAATGTAGTAGTGACTTGCTTTGGAGATTTCAGGTTTTCTTTCTTTCTTTTCTCCCAATCATCATCTTTCTTCTATAACAATGTTACTTTACAACGGTTTCTACTTTCTTGTTTTTCGTTTCTCGTCCCAAAACGTACGTATATGTGGTAACTATTTGTCTTTTTCTAAACAATAAAGTTCTTCTTTCTTGTTCACGTTTCCATCCTTTTATTTTTCATAACATAAATAAATAATATTATTTTATTGTTAAAATACTGTTTTGGTTTGTGTACTTTGGAGTTTGTTAAATTTTAGTTCGTCAAACTTTCAAATGTCCAATTTTAGTCTTTGTATTTTCAATAAATCTTAATTAAATTTTATCCATACCACTAGTTTATGGTTGATTTTTTTCCAAAACCTTTTTATTATATAGTGGTATTTTTACTATAGTTTTTGGAAACATATCTACATAATGCACTTTATTCCATGAATTTTTTTTTATAATTATTTAATCAATTTCGATAGAATATTACTCCAAGGATTAAAATTGAGTATTTGAAAGTTTATAAACTAAAATTAGGATAAAAATAGTATTTTAAAGTAAAATTATTATAAATGAAAGAAAATGTTAAAATATTTTATAAATATAGAAAAATTTCACTATCTATTATCGATAGACCGCGATAGACTTCTATTACTAGGCCATAGAAGTTTATCGTGGTGTATCGTTGATAGATAATGAAATTTTTCTATATTTGTAAATATTTTGATATTTTTTCTATTTTTGAAAACCTCCTATTTTAAACTTATTTTATCAAATAAATAATAAATAATATAAAAATATAACATAAAAATGTTGAATATCTGATTTGCATACAAATTATTTATTTCTCGAGAAGAAGAAATAATAAATGACTACGAAAGTAATTTTTGGTTAAGTTTTTAATACAAAAAGAAAGTAGTTATTAAACACAATAATTAGATGCATATGCATATTTAGGAGTGATTTTGAGATTGTTTAAATCATTTTTTTCATGTTTCAAAATCAAAATCACTTAAAAATACACACTTCGTAATACAAAATCATGCTTGATTTTATACTTTTAATTGTAACTTTATATCATCAAAATTAATTTTAAATAATTAAAAATATGTTTTAGAGTGATTTTGAAAACAAGGAAGGTGGAATGAGAAATAAAAAATAAGATAGGAGAAAACAAGTCCAAATTATTATTTTTTAAAGTACAACAGTTGCAGAAGTGGTGGATTGAATTTGTCCGATCTCTAAAAGCAGAACACATGTAGATACTACTAAGTTAAACTAACTTCGGCAAAGTCTCGACTGTTTAAATTATTAGTACGTAACTTTGATTATTTTGGAAGGATGCAGTTTATAAGAGAGAAAAATTTCAAACAAACCATTCCAAAAGTAGAAGTGGAAGAAGGAAAAGGAAAAGGAAGTGAGAATAATGAAGTAACAATCATCAACAAGGAAACTGTAAAGATTGCATTAAGAAGAGCTTCAACTTTGTTTGTAGCCTTACAAAGTGAGCATGGCCATTGGCCTGCAGAAAATGCTGGCCCTTTGTACTATTTTCCTCCTTTGGTAAATTTAATTCATCATTTAATTCATATTATTTTTGTTATTGATTTGTAAATGTATATACTCTCTACATACTAACCTATCATTTTCTTTTTTGAGCAAAGGTATTTGCATTGTACATCACAAGAGATATTAATACTATATTTTCAGAAGAGCATCAAAAAGAAATTCTTCGCTATACTTATTGTCATCAGGTGATCAAAACTAATTGGCTAATTAGTTTTATTTAATTTATTTCAATTCATGAAATAAATTTTTTTTTTGTTTATTAAATAATGTAGACTTAAATGATATAAAATACCTTTAAATTTTATACTTTATGTCAAAAATATCTTTAAATTTTCAAAAGTTTCAAAAATTCTTTTACTGTTAGTTTTGAATGGAAACCGTTGTTGTTTGGTGGCCTTACCCTATTTTCTACTGTTTTTCCGTTTCACAATCTCATTTTCATCCTGCCCTCGATTTCTTACTCATTCCAACACTCATTTGATTACATTTCAACCTCTCAAACAGTCCCTTAAAGTTTTGTTTCTAAAATATCTTTGGACTTAAAAAAATATTCTTATTGTTAGTATATGAACACAAACCATTAATGCTCGTTTCAAATATCTTTGAACTTTTAAAAATTATATCAATACTCTTAATCTAAAAAAAAATGAATGAGAATAATATATGGTGCAAGTAAGAAGTTATATATAAGTTTATATTTAATGAAAATAATGAAGTTTTGAATCGGTAATTGATGTATTTATTCACTCAAATGAATGAAAACAGAATGAAGACGGTGGATGGGGATTGCACATCGTGGGAGAAAGTTGCATGCTTTGCACTGTCTTAAATTATATTCAACTTCGTTTGTTGGGAGAAGAAGGTGATAAGGAAGGTTGTGTTAGAGCTAGAAAATGGATCTTAGATCATGGAGGTGCTCTTTACATTCCTTCTTGGGGAAAGATTTGGCTTGCAGTGAGTACTATACTATTTAATTCCTACCTACTTAATTATTATTATTTTTATATATATATATATATATATATATTCTAATGTTTAGATTTTGGGTCTAGTTTCATTCGGTTCCTAGATTTCAAAATGTTATAATCTTTAATTAAGTTTTGAGTTTGGTTTCATTTTAGTCTCTAGGTTTTACAATGTGTTATAATTTTACCTTTGAAATTTGAGTTTTATTTCAAGTTGGGTTCATAAGTTTCAAGATATTTACACTTTTAACCTTGATTTTCACTAAACAATGTCTTTCTTTTCTTAGCGTGAATGTTTGTTAATTAATTTAATAGAATCAAAAGAAGGATTGTTTTCAAATATAGTAAAATGAGCAAATTTATTTACAAATATACCAAAATGTTACACTGTTTATAGACATTGATAAACTACTATACTCTATCACTATATATTAATAGTACAGTGATATTTTGCTATATTCGTAAATATTTCAAGTAGCTTTGTAATTTAAAACAATTGCCCTTAAAATAATGATCATTTATTAAGTTATACTATTTTTAATCACTATTTAAATTAAATTTAAAATTTTCACTTTATAATTATTTTAAATTAATCAATAATTTGAATGACTAAAAGCGAGTATTTAGTAAAAAATTGAGGTTGAAATTGTAAATCTTGAAACTAAGGAACTAAGTTGAAGCAAAATCCAAATCTTAATAGCAAAAGAACATTTTGAAACTTACAAACTAAACTGAAATTAAACTTAAAATATTTTGAAACCTAAGAACCAAATAGAAAGTAGAGAACAAATTTAGAAACCGAAAATGTATTATTATTATTATTATTATTATTATTATTATTAATAATAAATGGATCAGTAATTCCATATGAAAATTATGTAGATTTTGGGGGTGTACGAGTGGGAGGGAACAATTCCAATGCCACCAGAAGGTTGGATGTTTGGATCAGAAAAAGTTGGTATGAATCCAGGAGCACTTTTTTGCTATTGCCGATTGACGTATCTTCCAATGTCATATTTATATGGAAAGCGCTTTGTGGGATCTCTCACTCCTCTCATTTTACAACTAAGACAAGAAATCTATACTCAATCTTACTCCAACATTAAATGGACCCCAGCTCCACATTATTGTGCAAAGGTAAACAAATAAAATAATTCAGCAAATTAATATAAATATTAATCAAGAATTTTCAATTTATTCAATACTATATATATATATATATATATGTTTTGATTAAATCTTATTGCACCTTAGGAGGATAAATGCTTTGATCGTCCATTCATTCAAAAGTTAATATGGGATGCTCTTCGATACCTTGGAGAACCAATTCTAAATAGCAGAGTATTTAAAAGACTCAGAAATTGTGCTATCCAAATCGCCAAACGCCACATTGATTATGAAGATCATTCTAGTCGTTACATCACCATTGGATGTGTGGAAAAGGTTTTGATCATAATTTATCGAACTTCTTGCTTGCTTCATTACGTAATTGTTTTAATTGCCAAAAATACTTGAAATAATATTTTCAAATATAACAAACTGTCAATGTCTATCACCCATACATATCGACTTTTTGTTATATTTGTAAATAAACTAGCTCATCGACAAGAAATTTAATTTTTTATTTTTGAAAATTAAGTTTATAAACATTATTCATTCCATCTTTTCATTTTTTTTGTTTTTGCTATTAGAGTGTTTTTAAAAACTAAACCAAATTTTGAACGTTGAAGAAAAAAAATTTGTTTTTGTTTATGGAATTTGAATATGGATTTAAATGTTTAGTTAGGTAGGATGAAAATTATGGTAAAGAAATTGTAATGAAACCAAAAACCAAAAGTTGAATGATAATCAAATGAGACATTAATTTTTAATTTTTAAAAATAGAAACTTATAAACACTACTTGTTTACCGTTTGATAACTACGTTTTTGTGTTGTTTTCAAAACTCCAAATCGAAAAAATAGGTTTTGAAAAACTATTTTATTTTTTATTTTTTTGAATTTGGTTAGAATAATCCAAATTATGGTAAATAAATGGGGAGAAAAGAAAAGACAGAAAATAACAAATCTTGGTTACAGATGGTATAAATAAATATTAAATATAAAGTGACATGGTAGAGTGGTACAAAACATGCAGCCATTAAACATGGTTGCTTGCTGGGCAGACAACCCTAATGGTGAAGCTTACAAGAAGCATCTTGCTAGAGTCAAAGATTATTTATGGATTGCTGAAGATGGAATGAAGATGCAAGTTAGTATATATATTTTATTCTTTTAGTTCATATTTTTTCAAGAATGTTATAAATAAAATAAATAATTTCTTACTATATATTATTGTTGTTTGAGCAGAGCTTTGGTAGCCAATCTTGGGATGTTGCCTTTGCCATTCAAGCAATTCTTGCTACTAATCTTCATGATGAATTCTCACACACACTCAAAAAAGGGCATGACTTCATAAAAAAATCACAGGTACCGTTTTGGTTTTTGGGAATGCAAATTATTGAAATCTTTAGATACCCGGCATTACAAATGTCCAACGTTTTTAAATAATCATATCTATTTTGTAGGAATAATGTTTTTTGCAAATATCTAGGAATACTTGGATAACCGTATTTGTCATATAACTTTTATTCGGAAATGTCTTAAATTGTTCATTCATTTATAATTAAATTAATTTAATTTCAAACTTATTAACATATTTATTTTTATTAATTTAACGAGCATGGTTTAGTCAACTATTTATATGCTATTTTATTTCTTTTTTCTTTGATATATATAAAGATCAAGGAGAATCCTCATGGCGATTTCAAAAAAATGTATCGTCACATATCAAAAGGAGGATGGACATTCTCCGATCAAGATCACGGATGGCAAGTTTCTGATTGTACAGCAGAAAATTTATTGGTAATTATTTAATGTGCACCAGTATAATTATTTTAAATGACAAAATTATTGAAAATATTTTTAAATATAACAAAATGTCACTATCAGTGATAGACAATGATAGATGATAATAGTCTATCACTGACTGTCTATCGTAATAAATAATGATATTTTGTTATATTTATAAATAAGTTTGTTTGTTTTGCTATATTTGAAAACTTGTTAAAAATATATATATACTTAATTAAAAACTTCTAATTTTTAATTTTGTTTTTTTTTTTTTTTTTTTTGAGTTCATAATCTTTACTCAATCTGATATAATTCTCAAAGTTGTTTCAAAATATAACAAAATAAGCCAATTTATTTATAGATATAACAATAAGTTATTGTTAG
Source organism: Citrullus mucosospermus (assembly GCA_030954485.1). Taxonomy (NCBI): domain Eukaryota; kingdom Viridiplantae; phylum Streptophyta; class Magnoliopsida; order Cucurbitales; family Cucurbitaceae; genus Citrullus; species Citrullus mucosospermus. The sequence goes on along the minus strand of CM062063.1, from coordinate 36,990,093 downwards.
ATAGACAGTGACATTTTGTTATAAATATAAAAAAATGACTTCTTTTTAACAGGTATATTAATTTGAAAATTATAAATGATTTGGTGATTCTTGTTATAAACAATATTTCAGTGTTGTTTGATATTGTCAACAATGTCTTCCGACATTGTCGGAGATCCTATGGAACCACAATGCATTTTTGATGCCGTCAACCTAATACTTTCCTTACAGGTATAGTTTTTAAAATACTTCTATAGAGATGTTTCAATTAATTATAATTAATTTTCTCTATACTAATTACCATTAAACACTAATTTTTATTTTTTTGGTCTTAATTAAATAGGCAAAAAATGGTGGAATGGCAGCTTGGGAGCCCACTGGCACCGTACCTTCATGGTTAGAGGTAAACAAATTAATATTAATATGAAATTTCTTCAAATCTTCAAACAGCAAACGAATAAAAATTATATATATATAACATAAAAAAAGGGAAAATTTGTTAATTAACTTTTTTTTTTTTTTTTTTTATCCTGCATTTTCAGCAACTAAATCCAGTGGAGTTCTTCGAATACACAATACTGGAGAAGGAGTATGTAAATAATTCATCGTTATTATTTGGAAACTATATATAATTTAGGGTCCATTTAGATAATTGCCGGTGAAAGAAGTGTTTTTCAAAACTTTTCTTTCTATCAAACATTTTTTTTATATAAAAGTTGATTAGAAATAAAATATTAATTATATTTTCTCAAAACAACATTTTTATATAGGGTTATTTTCAAATATAATAAAATGAGTCAATATATTTACGAATATAGAAAAAAGTTATTGTCTACTAGTGATAGATGTCTATCGGTGTCTATCACGGATAGACCGTGACATTTTGCTATATTTGAAAATATTTCTAGCAGTCTTTGTCATTTAAAACAATTACATTTACTTTAAAATACAACTATTAACACTAAAAATAATAAGTTAAAATTTGTATTTAAAAGACCATAACCACTATCATTGGTTGGAGGAGTGATTCTCGACGGTCATTTTAAAAATAACTTATTTCTCAAAGTCTTTTACTATTATAAATTTTGTTATTTCTAGCTTAAAAAGTTGTTTGCATTTCAAAACTAACCTACGTGAAAAAAAAAACTTGGGTGTTGAATTGTACCCATCTATTGTGCAACTTAACATCCAATAAAAGGCTGACATGTGTCAATTTAAAAAAAAATATTGAATTTTGTTATTTTATTTTTACTATGTAAAAGCGACGTAAATATGGGATTAGTTGCACCTAATCACGGTCCTATTTTTATAGTTCCATTATGTGGGACTCCCCAATAAAAGTTGAAAAGTCAAAGACTTTTTAGACTAGAAGTAACAATTCCCTTTTTTATTAAATATCATAGTGGTTGTCAAACCCTAAAAATTTTATGAAAATGATTAAAATTAAACAACAATCCAAACATAGTCTCTACCCTACCTCTAATAGTTGAATTAAAATTTATTCCTTTTAAAATTGATATTTTTAATGAATGAAATCACAAAAATGAATTAGATACGTGGAATGCACATCATCGGCAATACAAGCACTAGTTCTATTTAAGAAGCTATTTCCGAGTCACAGGAAGATAGAGATGAACAATTTTATAGAAAAAGCAACAAATTACATGAAAGAAATGCAAAAAGAAGATGGATCATGGTATGGAAATTGGGGAATATGTCACATATATGCTACATATTTTGGGATAAAAGGATTAAGTGCAGCTGGAAACACTTATGAAAATTGCTTTGCAATTACAAAAGCAGTGGAATTTCTACTTAAAATTCAATGTGAAGATGGTGGTTGGGGAGAAAGCCATATTTCATGTTTAAAGAAAGTACACACTCCTCTTCCAAACAATGCTTCAAATCTTGTTCAAACTTCTTTCGCTTTAATGGCTTTGATCCATTCTCAACAGGTTTGTTTTGTGTTGATTTATTTATTTTTTTTTTCTTAAAATTATATTGTATAAAAGTAAATGCATATAATTAAAAATAATTATGAGATTAATAATGAGTGCAGGCAATGAGGGATCCAACTCCACTTCACCGAGCTGCTAAGTTGCTAATTAACTCTCAATTGGAAGATGGTGATTACCCTCAACAGGTGGGTTAATTATTAATTACCAATATATATTTAATTATACAAAATATATTCAAACTTTGTAGTTTGTGTCAAAAATACTTTTGAACTTTCTAAAGTTTCAAAAAATATACCTTTAAGCTTTCCAAATGAATTAAAAAATACACTCGTTAGTTCTAGATGAAAATTGTTAGTATGTTTTGTGTCAAAACTACCCTTAAACTTTCAAAAATTTTAAAAATGCTAAAAATTAAAAAAAAAAAAAAGGTTTAGAAATACCCTTCCTGTTAGCATATGAACAATTTTTTTCCTCTCTTCTTCAAATACATTTCTACTCCTTTCTTTTTCTTTTAATAATTGTTTAACATTAGTTTATCTAAAATAATAATAATAATAAATAAAACTTTGCCCACCTAAATTAAGGTATACGAATTTATAATAAGAAGAAAGAGAATAATAGGAAGTACCAAAGGATCTTAGGATTTATTTGTTTAGTTGCACCACTTGAACATTAGTGGTTGAGTGAGTGTTAAGAGCCAAATACATTTTTTTATTTGACTATTTACCGATTTAGTATGTTTTAAGGAGAGATTTTGATCTTGAAATTTTGTAAGATTTTTAGAGATTTTATGTTTTAACTTAGAGTTTTAATTTTTATTTTTGTAGTTAAAAAAATTGGTGTAAGAATTAATTGAAAAAACTAGAGAAAAACAAGAGTTACCTATATGAAAAAAAAATGAAAGTATATAATTTGTTTTAGAATTGATTCTTTTCAAACTCAAGAAAACTTCTACAAATTGATCACTATGCTAATGATAGGAATATTTTTAATTTTTTTTTTTGTTGAAATTTTATAGTTATTTTTACAACGAGGAATTAACAATTTCTGTTCATATACTAACGGTAAGGGTATTTTGAACTTTTTTTAAAGTTTAAAGTTATTTTTGGAACTTAGGAAAGTTCAAAGTATTTTTGAAACAAAATTTTTCATCCAAAACTAACAGTAACAACATTTTTGAAACTCGAAAATTCAAAAGTATTTTTGACACAAAATAAAAGATTTAGAGTATATTTTTTATAATTTAGTCTTAATTATTTGTTACGTAAAAAGGTGGTTTATATGGCAGGAAATAGCTGGAGTTTTTTCGGGGACTTGCATGCTACATTATGCATTATATAGGAATGTATTTCCCCTATGGGCACTTGCAGAGTATTATAATTTTGTTTCCTTGCCTTAAGTCTCAATTATGTGTTGGATGATGGTAATTCATGACAGAATTAGTTGACATATTTGAAATAATTTGCAAATATGAAAAAAAAAATTTAATTTTTGGGCTTTGCTAATGATTGTGGATATACCATTTAATTCTTATAGTTGAAGGATGCGGTAAAGCTTAAATATAATGGTGAGACGTGCCTATGTCTTAGTACCTACTCTTTCCAATCTTAGTTTATCATACGATGAACTTGCGAGATTTTATCCTATGATGGCCAAAGAACGCTAGTTCTTGAAGTAACATGAACTCTTTTTATGAGCGAACAAGGAGTCCATTATATTTAATCAACCATGACTAATTGATATTTTTCTGAAACCAACAATACTTTTGATGTTATTTGATGTACCATAATTTATATATAGATCTCTTATTAGTGTTTAGTCTATCTAGACTATTTTTACGTTTATTACAAATCGATCATTTTTGTCTATTGCTAATTAAGTAATAATTTGTATGTCTATTGTCATAACTAGACCATAATGAGTCCATTAACCACAAAAAGCATTTGGGAAAAAGTTTCAATGCTTGAGGTGGTAGCTGGTAGTTGCTTAGTTTATACACGTAAGTAGGTAATTTTTGGAAAAAGTTCCAATACTACCGTAATACATATTCTATAGAATCATAGTCGGTTATTTTTAATGAATTATATTAAGGATAACCATTCAAAATTGATTGTGGCTACAGTAGGTGTTAGAGTGAAAAGATTATATATTCATACTGCAAACTCTGATAATACGATGAAAAGTTTGCATTATTGTGGATGGTGTGAAAACGGTGAGAATGGAGTTAGGTGGGTTTAAAATTGAGAATAAAATACAAAAGGTTGCATCAATATGAATTGATTGTGGAGCTTTGCTTTTTGTAATTTAATGGAACAAACAACAGCTAGGTTCATTGTGTACTTCTTATATTACATTTCTCTCTCTACATTTACTTTAAGGTCCTAAGTAGATATAACTCAGTGTGCATGGCTAGCCATCTTTTCATCGTTCCTCAACAATACTTATAAATTGTCTTCCACCAGCACACTATGCCTACAATTTAATACCTATATTTATAAAGAAAAAATAAATATAATTGTTATGAGTAGATTTACGGACGTAAGCAAAGACAACACCCACGTGAGGAGCGTAGAGTGAGTTTAGAAGATCCATGAGTAGAAACTAGTGGAACTCAAAAGTCTCATGAGAAACCCTAGAGTGAGCTCAAAGGACCCATTAAAGACCTCAGAGTTGAATTGAATTTAAAACCATTCAAATTTGTAACAATTTAATCTCTTAACTTAATAAGTAACAATTTACTCTAGTTTACAATCCTATAACAATTTAATCCCTATCGTGAAAAGGATTAGTATGATTTAATGAAATTTCTTACACATGTATATATAGGAATCAAATTTATCAGTAAACTATAAAGACTAATTTGCTGTTACGTAACAAAAGTCATTAACACTTACTTTTTTAATGAAATTTATCACAATAGGGGCTAAATTGCCTAAATTGTTAAAAATTTGAATGTACATAAACCAAATAGTTCCAAACTAGTTTAAAGACTAACTTGTTACTTTCATAAGAAAACATGGACAAAATCTGATTTTAATAACCTAAATTTTATGTTTGTTTCCTCTCAATTTTTCAATTACGATTATTTTCACATTGAAGTTTAAAGAAATATTTGAATTCCAAATCAAATTCTCTCATTTTTTTTTTTTTAATTTTCAAGACTTACGTGTATGGAAAAACATATAAACTTGAAAAGAGTGTTTATAAGTTTAACTAATTTCTCTTTTTTAAATATAAAATAGCTATCCATCCGACCCTTGATTGTAAATAGAATCTGAATACATGGACTGTGAAGACATAGGATATATATGTGGAATAATAATTATAAACAAATGTACAACTATGGAACAAAAAGTAATAATTAACAATTATGTGTAGACTATGACATGGGTGCATTAAATAGGTGAGGATATCCTTAAATAGAAATATGGTTGAACATAGAAAGTTTGTTATTGTTAACTATTCCAAAACAAGGAAAGAAAAGATGACATAATATTGCTCTCTCTCTCTCATTTTTCAAAACCTCCAACCAACTATCTAATATACATAATTTCATAAGTAAGGGGCACTTGAATGATTAGCCAAATTGGGAATTAAGTATTATTAATGTATGTAGGTTACTCGTTTATATATAACAAATCATCAATACCACTTATTGATATATACCTAAGTACATGTCAGTTAATTAACATGTCTATCATTAATAACTTAGGTATCATAAGTCATTGATATACCTATCATCAATTTATGACTATCATTATTGATATATTGGAGCTCATCTATTTGATTGATGTACACATATTCATACATTAATGATATATGAAATATTAGTACATCAACAATAATACCTAATATTAGATAATATATGTACGACAAATATATTTTATATTTTGCCTATCAATCATACAAGAATAAATATATCAAATTAGCATACACTAGTTGCCCAATATAAGCCATATAAGGTGTTAATAGGTGATTTTGAACAAAAGGATCGATATACTTGATATTTAGTATAAATAGGAATGAAAAAATCAAGAAGAAGCATGATACTGGCCGAAAGTGGCAAATAAAAACCAAAATGGGATTAGGAAAAAGGGGTTGGCTTGGGCCTGGCACAAACAGTGTGCTCGGGCCGAGGCCAAGACTAAGCCTTGTCAAATACCCAACCAAGCATGTTTACACATGTCCCAATCTAAGAGATCATTTGAGTTATGTTAAAATGAAATCAAGATAAATAGTTACTGATCCATGAAGAAAAGTTTGAATTGGTTCCTTATAAAATTGTAAGATTTTAAACTATACAGTTAATTTAATTGTTAAAATTTAGAGGTATAAATTAATTTTTTCAAAACTTTTCATAACAAATTCTACTAACTACATTCAAATTTATAAAAAGACAATTATTTTTTAATTCATTTTTTCAAAAGTAATCTAAACATGAAACCAAACTTGTGAATTTTTTTTTTTGGTAATTTGTGAGTAGAAAATTCTATCTCTAACGTCAAGATCGATAATACAAATTTTATGTTAATTAAATTATTTTTATATTGTCAATACAAATTTTACGTTAGTTAAATTATTTTTATGTTAACGACCTTATAGACTAGTAATTGAAAGGCGCAACCATACTATAGATTCAATCAAAATGATGTATAAATGTATGTGTTGGGTGGTGAATTTATTAGGAGGGGTGAATTTATTAGGAGTGTGGGAGTACTTATAATTATTTTATTTTATTTTATATTTTTGACACTGAAATTCATTAACAAATAACTAACCATTAACTCAACGGTTAAAAGAACTAAAAACAAAATTAAGTTTTGCATTAAACAAGAAAATTTTCTATCCTGTTATTAACGATGGCCACGTTAGCATTTTTGTTTAAAAACAAATGACGTGGGAATTTTGAATTTTGATAGCATTAAATAATATTCTATAAAAAGAAAATTTCTAATATGAACAAAGAGAGCATGTACTAAATAATCAACATAAAATTTCTCACACCACATATTACTTTGAATTAAATTTCTGACTTGTAGATATTGAGCATGTTATAAATTTTATAGAATTATTAATGAAAAACACCAATAGAATTTTGATAAAGAAAACATTTTTAAATTAGTAAATAAATGTTTTTACAATTTTAGATAGTTATATTTTTTTTTAACAGTGTAATGAAGGTTAGAAATAGTACTTTTGTTTTTATTTAAAATCATCTCGAAACACATCTTTGATCATTCAAAATCAATTCATTTTTTAACATTACACTTTTAAATGCAATTTTCATACTATTAAAGTTTATTTTAATTTATTAAATACAATTTTTTGAATGATTTTGAAAGTGACAAAAAAAATGTAATTTTAACAATTTCAAAATTACTCTCAGAAAATATTGATGATTCTCTTCAAAAAAAAACTCAATCACCCCAAAAACTCGATCAAAACATTCTAAACCATATAATTTTTATGAGTAATTTCAATTCTTTGCAACATGAATATTATTTAAAATTTAATAAAAGTAATAACATAAAAAATAAAAATAAAAATAAAAATAAAAACATAAGCTATCATTATTAGAATAAAGTTTGGAAAAGAAGAAATATGTAAAAAATGAATCAGAAGTATCTCTAGTAAAGATATAATTATAATATATATGAATTAGAGTGTCCCCTTTAAATTTAAATTTTAAGAGTTCCCATTGTTCACATGTGTTGTGATTGTTGTATTAGTGACCCTCTTATTTTGAGCTCCAGACTTTCACATTGTGCTTTTTTTTCTTTTTTTTCTTTTTTTTTTTTTTAAGAATTTCCAAACTTCCAAAAAAACAAAACACACATATATCTTATAGGGGCAATGCATTTAGGTTTTTGTTAAACGGTTAATGGAAAAATAAGGTGTGGCTACATGAATGAAAAATTAGCCTAAAATAATAGCAAATATAATACAATATAAAACATTTTGCAAATATGACAAAAAAAAATCTATGTTAAAAAGACTAAAAAGCCCAACTAAAGAAACCCAATTGCATAGCCCAAAAAGCTTGTTCAGATCTTTGGTCAATTTATTAATCATTGAAGTCAATATCATTGACTATCACATAGGAATTTGGTATAAAAGCTCAATTACATGGTTGTAATTGGAGTCTATTAGTGGTAGAATTTTCTTACTGATAAACTTCAATAACAATAAATGTATTATCATTTTCCAATTTAACAATAGCAAATCTTATAGAGTTTATCATTTGTTAACATCGATGTCAAATCTATCAGTAATAATAGTCTATCATTGATGGATTCAATTTTACGATAAAATCTATCACTAATACTCTACATATCATCAAGAAACTGTATTAGTGATATGAGTCTATCACTAATGTCAATTCTATTATTTGAAGTCTATAAATGATAGTCAATAATAAACTTCAAATAACAATGAGAAATCTATCACTTAAAAATGATAATCACTTAAATAGAGTACATGAGTACTAAATATAACATTAGAAACAAGAACTAATTAAACAAAGCGCTCTATTTGCTAGCAAGCTTAATCACTCGCTCACTCACTCATTTTCCATTCTTTTTCTTCTCTTCTCAATATTTTTTACATACTTTTTTATCTTTATGATAGACTTCTATATCTTATCGGTAGCAACTTTCTATTACAAATAGACTTCTATTTGTTAGTTAGATTTATATTACAAAAGAACTTTAAAATTGATCAATGAAAAATGGAAATCTAATTTTTAATTTTTTTGGTTTTGGGAGGGTGCAGTTTGTGGGAGAGAAAAATTTCAAACAAACAATTCCCAAAGTGAGAGTGAAGGAAGGAAGAGATGGTGATGAGAAAATAAGAATAACAAAAGAAATAGCCACCATTCATTGAGGAGAACCACAGAATTTATTTATTTTCATTTGTATTAGACTTGTTTTAAATATAGCAAAATGTTACTGTATCTACATATTAATTGATATCTTTTTTATAGCAATTTTACGGTTGATTTTATTTGCATATTTAATTTTTATTTATTTATCCCTCCACAAAACCACCCTTTTTAGGGAAAAAATAAAGGTATTTGCATTGTACATTACCGGACATCTTGGCATCATATTTTCAAGAGAGCACCAAAAGAAAATTCTTCGCTATGTGTATTGTCATCAGGTAAAATAATTGCCTAATTAATTCAATTTGTAAATATTTTTAAAAATACATTTAGTTTATGAAGAAATGATTTACTTCTCGTATGTAACAATTTAATTTCTAACATAATTATTTGTTTAATTTCTTGAATACTAGTGTGTAGTCATTTATCTTTTGTACTTTAAACTTTATAATGATTATAATGGACTAAATTTTATATGTTAAAGATCGATACTTTATTTTGATGGGCATGAGATTCTTCACTCTAGAAACTAAGGACGTGTAACGTGTTTGATAATGTTCCTATTTCTTGTTCTTGTTTCTCATTTTTTAAGAAACAAGCTTGTTTGGTAACCCATTATGTTTTGGGAAGCCCTAGGGCAAGCCTTAAGTCCACCAGGAGGGCCCAGTGCCAAGGGAACCTTGGGAGACCATCGTCCCAACCTAGCACCTCACGAGTTCTGGAATCTTTGAGTGCTTAGTCGGACTAGTTACTTCATCTACTAACTTAAGCATCAGAGTGGACTCGACACCATACCACACAAGAGCAAGTTATCTTGCATGTGAGCTTGAAACCAACGGATAAAGGAAGGGAGTCACTTGACGAGATTCGCGCACTAGAATTCGGCAACGTCTACGGGAGAAAAAGTCAAAAGAACACTATTGATGATTGAATAGCTCAAAAGCCAACAATTGAGAGAGTAAGTATCAACAAGTTGACCACATGACAAGACTCTAGTTGATCTAGTGGTTGCACGACAATCATACCATCCATGTTGGTTCCATGCCTAACTTGTGAAAGCTAAGAAAACCCCTAAAGGACCAGAAGTGCGACCACTAGCACAAAGGTGTTCTTAGAATTTATGACAACCATGCCAGAGTTTCGGTCCCATGTGGAGGCGTTGACAAAGGTTGTGCACAACTAATGGGCTCTAGAATGAATGTCTCTATGTGCAAGTATACACCAACGAAGAATAGTATAAAATAGATAAAGTCTAAGTATTGAATCTCAAGGAAATGAAATACAATAAATCAATTAATTTTAACAAAATAAGAATCATCTTTTTGCAACCCTAGAACTATGAAATATCAACGGAACATGAATTTCATATACATAACCATATTTAGAAAACCAAACCACAAGGAACAATTAAAGACAAGAGAAGGTTTAAAAGGCGTTATATGCCGATCTGACTCTGTCTCCAAGGTAGAGTAGTCCTTCCAATGGTCTCCAATCATCTATACTTCAAACCCTAAACGAAGTAAAAATAAATACGTTGATTTTGTGATAGCATCACAATGCTATAATACAAAGTCGCAACAATTACCCCTTTTGGCCCGGCCAGTGCGTCGTAGCGTCGAAACATTGTACTGTGTAAAATTCATATCGTTGCAACACTAGTGTATAGCATTGTGATGTTACCCTATTTAGTACTTGGGGTTTCTAGTGTTTAGCATTGCTATTTGACCCTTGAATCTTGCAATGCTCTTGGAATGCATTTTTTAGCCTCTTTTTCTCTCTCTCTTCATGTCTAAGACCGAAAATTGAGTCTCTAGACCTTCTTTTCTTCATAATTCATAGTAATTCTCCAATTTCTCCCCAAATGTGCATTTCCTACACAATCAACATAAAAAAAACATCAAAGAGCATGTTTAATGTACAAAAGGTAAATAAATCCTAAGCTTTAAAAAATAAATCCTAAGCTTTAAAAGATTTTTTTAGTGCTTTTAAGTAAGTAAGAACAATGGTTTGAGATTTGCAATGATTTTGAATAGAAATTGTGTACGTATTAGTGATGTTAAGAGTTGAAGGTTTAGACTTCTCACTCAGATTTTGTTATATATATAATGTTTGTTGATAAGAAAAATTTATATGAGTTTTGAAGAATGCATGATGTAATTATATTAATTTAGAATGAAGATAGGTGTGGATGGGAATTGCACATTGAGAGTCGACAAAGTTGCATGCTTTGCATTGTCCTAAAGTACTATATTGAACTTCGTTTGTTGGGAGAAGAAATAATGGATAAGGAAGGTTGTGTTAGAGCTTGAAAATTGATTTTAGATCTCTGCCAGTATACTACCACCCCTAACTCATTTCACATTATTTAATTTTATTATTTTTTCTATCCATTTTAATTTTATCTCTAATTACCACATATTTAAAATCTATTTTATATAAAAATTTATGTGTTGTTTGATAATTACGAGATTTATATACTTCATTCCTCCCAATTTTCTTATCGTAGTTTTCATATTTCTTCTAATAGTGTTTGAATTCTTAATCAAAGTCTAAAAACAAGTTCTTAAAAACTATGGCCCGTTCGGTCCATTTGATATCAATCGTGTTTTTTATTTCCCATTTCTCATTTATGATTGTTTCCTAATCTGAATTTTCTCTATTATTGCCTTGAATTATTAATTGAGTTAAAAAATCATAAACAAGTTTATGAAAACTAAACCCAATTTAATCATTATTTAGTTTTTTTTTTATTTTTGGTTTCTGAAAATAATGATTGTTTTCTTACGTCCACTCAATTCTTCATCATGTTATCATATTTTCTAAGAATATATTTGAATTTGTAGTTGAATCCTAGAAAGAAAAACAACTTTTTTAAGAAGTTTTTTTTTTTTTTAATTTTCAAAACAGGGCTTAGATTTTGAAAATAATTCTTAAAAGAAGACAAAAAAATATATGTATATTATACACACACAATCAATAGGTGTAAAGTAGTGTTTTATAATAAGCTTAATTTCAAAAGATTAAAAACAAAGACAAGATGGTTATCAAACAAAACCTACCTTTTTTTTGTTTTCAAAACTTAGTTTGTATTTTTTTGAACAATGGTAGAATGTAGATAACAAAACAAAGAAACTTATAGTGGGAAGTTTTATTAGTTTAATTTTAAAAATAAAAATAATGTTATCAAAATTTACTTTTTTTTAGTTTCCAAAAACTAGACTTAGCATAGTTTTTGAAAACATTAATTTAGAGATAGTGAAATTACAAAATAAAAGAAACTTTAAATGATTACCAAACGAAGCCTAAACTTAAACATGTATTAAACAAATTATTGATGAGAAAAAATGGTTACTAAAGAGAGTTTTAAAGTTTCATAATTTAATTTTTTTGCCAAAAACAAACTTAGTTCAACGGTGGTGATTGACACTCAATGGACAGAAATCTTAAAATTTAGATACTAAATTATTAATTTGATCTTTATTATTTCATTAGCAATTTATTCTTTTCATTTCTATTAATAATATCTTCGAATTGGTTCGAATTATATTAGGTCAATTTATAAATCAATTGATCTAATCCACAAAATTTTTCATTATTTATTTCAACTTAACCCAACCCAAATCGTACGAGTTGAATTGGGTTGGTTATGAAGTTCTTGGGATCATCATCGAATTTTATAATTTAGAGTTTATACCTAAATAGATCAATTAATTCTTAAGCATTTTGAATATGTTAGACTTAAGCATTTAGTTAGCATAATTAATTTAGTGAACCATTCCCATTCCAATTTCCTTAGATAAAATTGGTTGCATTTTCCCAATGGCTAATATGGTTTGTGAAACCAGTCTCTAGAAGACAATATTTGATCTTTTGTGTCTACTATTTATAACTTGATCCGTGCAATTTTAGAATATCAATCACACCACTTGTCCTAAAGTTCTTATAAAGCGATGAGTATTTATAGAAAATGTTTGACATAGGATATTTGAAGTGGAGTTTTGGAGTCGAATCGGGTCAACCTATGGGTTAATGGGATTGGGGCATGCATCGGGGGCATGCCCATACATTTTGTGAGGCTATCCCAATAACGATCTTTGCCAAAGCCAAGAGTCGAATTTTGGGTCTTTAGTTCCTTTTCCAGGCTTATTTGGGTTTTGGGGTGCGATTTTGGCTCGAGTTACTGTTGAACTCGACTAATTACCATTGAACTTAACTTGTTGATTATATTATTTGGTCCAATGTCCTCATGTTAATTTTATGTAATTTTAAATAAATTCAATGTTGTTCAAAATTGACTTCTTCTCGGGGCTGACCCTAATATCAACCACCTTGCAATGATTGACCCTAATATAAGAATAAGCTCTCCCTCCCTCCCTCTAAAAAAAATAGCAAAGATTGGAGTAGAGCAATGATATTAGACAAACAATCAACATCTCCACGTAAATGAGTCCATATTTGGAAGTAATTTTGAAAATGACAAAATCACTTATTTCATGTTTGAAATCATTTCGAAAAAAATATTTTTAATCACTCAAAATCAATTTAATGTTTAATTTTAACACTTCTAAACACATTTTTCATACTATTGAAATTGATTTTAAATTATTAAAAATATTTTTTAGGTGATTTTAAAAATGATAAAAGTGATGTTTACCATTTTAAAATCAATCTCAAACATGTCAATAAAGATCACCCCAAAGTATGGTGTTAGTTACGATTATATCTTCAAACTTATAATCGTAAAAATTGAACCCCCAAACTTATAAAAAGGTTAAAATTGGATTCTAAAACTTACATAATTGTAAAGATGGTAACAATTTTGATACATTTATCAGTGTTCAATTTTTATCATTAGAGAGTCTAATTTCTACGACTATTATAAGTTTAAAGGTACTATCTTACTATCATACTTCAACAATGATTTTTGCAATTTGCTAAAGATTGAATATTAGTACCTAACCTTTGATGAAGTAATCCCAAGTTCTCAAATTTGATTTAAAATGTGTAAAAAAGCAAGCACCTCATGAATCTCGTGGACCTTTTTATTTTTATTTTTTTCCCCTAAAGGGACAGCAAAGTTACTAAGCATTTGAATTGACAGAGAAAAAGGAAAGAAAAGAAAAGAAAAGAAGCAAATGAATTAATGGATTAAAAAAATTAATTTGAAGCATGTGGAAGGATCATTGTTCAATGAAAATTTCTATTACAAAAAGATATGCATATGACACCTCGAAACACACGTTCACTTTTAATACCTTTTAGTATGGGCAGCAAATAATTTTGGGTTATCTCAATTACTTTCTGTTTATTCTATTAATATATTATCCATTTCCTTTAAACAAATTATTATAAATAAAAAAATATATCAAATTATTTATAAATATAAAAAAATTTCAAAGCTAGATTGTTTTTTTCATATAACTTAATTTCTTAGTGATAGAAATCTATCACGATCTATTACGAGAGAAGTCTATCGTAGTCTATACTTGATAGACAATAAAATTTTTATAAGTTGCACCTAGTTTTCTTACTCTCTTCTTTTTAGCCACACAAATAAATATTTTTTGTTTTATTTTTTAAAAAAAATTGGCACATGCCAATTTTTAATTGGTAGAGAATGGAATGTCGTGTAATCCGACTACACCTAAGTTTTTTTTATAGAAAAATTTGTGAGAATTATTTAAAATAACTTAAAACCCGAAAACTTCTATGCAAATGACTCTTGAATATAAATAAATAAATAAATAATATTTTTTTTTTACTTTTGAGTGAAAATATCATTTGTGTCTATATATTATTAAAAAAAAAAAATCACATACCATAAATTTGATTATAGTTCTCTCAATAGTCAATATGATTTCTTTTTTGCTAAATGATCATAAATCTTTATACGTTTTTTTTTTTTTTTAAATTCTTTTCAACCATGTGCATAATCGATGTTTTGGTACTATAAGGGTAAAGGAATAATTTCACTCTCAAAAAGTTTAAAAAAGAGGTCACACTATACATAGAAATTTTTATATTTTAGGTTATTTTGGGTAATTTTAAGAACAAATTAGTGAAAAAGAAAAAAAAATGGAGAAGAAAGATTCCGATTAATTAGATGGGGTCTTGTAGGGGTTTGAAAATGCTGTCGGACGACCAACTATTTTGGTTTAGAAAGAAAAATAGTAAAGAACTAAGGTGCTTTTGAAAATTAAAATAAATTCATGTATTTCTTACGAGGAAGATATGCTCATATCTTATTGTTCCTATAAATAATTCTATTAGCCATTATCTTACAACTATAATCTAACCAAATATATGTCAATGTCAATAATACTTTAAAGTGGGGTGTCACAATTTCTCTTTAATATGTAGGAGTAGGGGGAAATCATTTTGTCCTTTGAAAATCCTAACTCATAAGAAAAAGGAAAGAATCACAAAACTTGTGCGAAGACTTTTTTCTATTCATGGAACCTTCGGAATCTCTATTATTGTGTAGTTTAGTTGAATTTTACATTTGGTACGACTTGTTTTTGCAATTATTCATATCTTCATGCAAACACATTATAATTGACTTTTGTGATGAATAGAATCTTAAACTTTCAATTTTTTGTCTAATAAATTTATGAATTTAGAAAATAACGAATTGATCTAAAATTAAAGTTTCGATTCCTAAGATAAAATTTAAAATCTAGAGACTACGTCAAGAATTTGTTAGATTTCAAATTTGAAAAATTAAAAGATTTAAATTATTGAATTACCGTTCGAAGTCCAGACTGGAGAAAAATTGGTGGGAAACACTCATCAAAACTTTGGTATGGGAACCGAAAGGAGCATCCAATGAACTATATTTTATGTTACATAATGATACCCTAATTCTTTGTATGTTAGCATATTATTATTGATGTATAAATGATATACATGGGAGAATATAGTTGTTACAAAATTGACAATTAAAGAATACAAAAGAACGTAAAAAAAATATATAGAAGATCGACACACAAATTTATGTGGTTAACTAACAATGTGTTAGCTATATCTACGGAACAAAGGGAGAACAATTTTTTTAGAGAGAAGGTTACAAGATTACATAATGCCATGGAAAATACATAATGCTTATAGGGTTAGAGAGTTTATATAGTACACTTCTCTAAACTTTACTAGAGAAGGAAAATATTAAATAATTAAATATATCAAATATCAATTTTAATTAGGTTTAAGATTCATGGCATTCCAATAATAGCTATATATATATATATATATAACTATTGTTATTGTATGATAACATAGTACTATGTGGTATATATGCATTAAGGATTAATGAATGATTATATAACCATTATATATGAGACCCAAAAGAAATGGCCAAAAGAAATTCAAAGTAAGAGAATGAGAAAATTTTGAAATCAAATTGTAGAAAATTAAATTTTCAAATTTGGGGATATTTATGAAGTTAAATGTTTGAGAGTAATTTTAAAATTATTAAAACCACTTTTATCATGTTTAGAATTGTTTTGAAATACATTTTTAATCACTCAAATTAATTTAATATTTAAGTTTACACTTTCAAATACAATTTTCATATTATCAAATTTAGTTTTAAATTAATTAAAAACATATTTAAAAGTAATTTTTTAAAATGATAAAATTGATTTTAACAATTTTAGAAACATTTGCAAACATGCATGAATATTTCATCTTAAGTTCACAGGGTTGATAGAGAGGTAAATATGTGGGTTAAAATGAGACTTCTTATATTTATTTTAGCGGTTTGATATTAAGGTGACCAGGCAAGAAACTTGGAGTTAGAATGCTAGGGTTAGTGTCAATCAACAAGTCAATATGCTCTATTTAATTTCTATATATAATTCTAAATTAGATTTTCTTTTTTTTTTAGCTAAGCTCAGTTTCGCATTAATAATAATATTTAAAGTTTATCAATCTCCAAATTGATATATATACCTTTTTTTGTAATATATGTAGTGTAGTGCAACAGTTTTGTAGTTTAATTTTTCATATTCTTGTTCATTCTCATAAAAAAAAATAATAATAATAATTGGATTCTTTCATATATACTAAAATGATCAAACTTATTTACAAATGTAGCAAAATGACAAAAAGTAGTTTATGATTTTCCATCAATAATAGATGAAAAAAAAATTTGTTTGTTTGTTTTTTTTCTTTTATTATATTTGAAAATATTTACAACATTTTAGTTATTTAAAATAAAATTGTTTTTTTTCTTTTTCTTTTTTAATTAATAAAATTGGTAATTGTGTAGGAAAAAAATTATATATTTTGAGTTGTTTATCCAATCGTGCCCTTAGATGAATAATATAAATACTTAGAGCTTTCACATATATATAATTGATTATAGTATTGTTTTGGGAGAAGTTATTTTAAATAACAAAATTCCTAACAAATTTACAAATAATAACGAAATATTACAGTCTATTTGTAATAGACCACTATCTGTGACACAGATAGCAGTCTATCACGACACAAAATATCACAGTCTATCATGACACAGATAATATTTTATTGCGGTCTATCATGACATAGATAGTAGTCGATCGCGATCTATTGTAGTATATCGTAGATAGATAGTAAAATTTTGCTCCTTATAAATATTTTAGTCTATTTTTCTATATTTGAAAAAAAACTTTGATTTTAAAATATTAACAAGTATGTTGAATTTTAAAAATTATAGAAATGAAAAGAGGGAAAAGGATTATGATTGGGTTAATCATTAATTTAAATTAAGTATTAATCATTCTTAAAATGATAGAAATTCCAAAAAGAAAAAGGTAGCCAACTCCATAAACTCCAAATTCCCATAAGGACAATAAACTAAACACAAATGCAGGGAAGCTTGGCTACCTCTTTCAACTTGCTTTCTCTTTGCTAATTTTAAATTAATTAATACACATGAACATCAATAAAGAGTGAGTAGTATTTAGTGAAAAATTGAAGTTAAAACTATAAATCTTAAAATTTAGAGATTAAATTAAAATATAACTCAAATCTCAACGGCAAAATTGTGAAACTTTAAAACCTACGATCAAAATTGAAATTAAATTCAAAACTTAAAGATGTGTCACCTTTAAAACTTAATGACGTAATAGAAACTTAATGACGTAGTAGAAACTAGTCATCAACAAAAATAATGTATCTTTTTTTCAAGATTTTTGTTAGTTGCAAATTTGAAATTTCTATAATTTATGGTACACTTTTTATATTAAAAAACATGCACAATATTTTTTTTGAAAAATTATTATAAATAAAAAAATATCAAACTATTTACAAATATAGCAAAATTTCATTTTTTTTATATGTGATACACCGTGATAGACATCTATCCATGTCTATCTCGTACGTGTTTATCTGGTAAAGTGATAGATGTTCATCTTAGTCTATCGCAATCTATCATAAATAGAAAGTAAAATTTTGTTATATTTGTAATTATTTTCAACAGTTTTTATATTTTTAAAAGGAAAATTATCTTAATGGCAAAACTGCTAAAAATATTTACAATTAATAGCAAAATACACAGTCTATCACGATCTCTCGCAGTCTATTGCAGATAGACAGTAAAATTTTGTTATATTTGTAAATATTTTAGTTTTTTTTTTGCTCGTTTTGAAAATATCCCATTTTTTTTAACCAAAATCAATTTAATTAACTTTTAAAAAATTGTTAATTTAATTAAGACTTGTCTAATAACTATTCAGTTTTCCGTTTTCTATTTTTCTTTTAATTTCTAAAAAAAATAGGTTTGCTTCAAAATCTATTCACAATTTGCTGTTTTTAAAATTAAAGACGAGGAGAGAGAGAGAGAGAGAGAGAGAGAGAGAGAGAGAGAGAGAGAGAGAGAGAGAGAGAGAGAGAGAGAGAGAGAGAGAGAGAAAAAAACGTTTTTGAAATCTGTAAAGAAACCCGAAACCAAGAAATAAAATTTTTAAAATCCGTTTACTTGGTAATCGGTTTTTTATTAGTTTTTTTTTGTGTGTGGTGGAGCCGTGGAGGTGAGGAAATGGACATCAAAGCCCAGGCTGCATGCAATACTTTTTTCTCTTTTTTTCTTTCACTTCTCTTCTTTTCTATGAAAGGCAGTACTTTTGTCTTAGGCAATGATGGTTTTTTCAAAATATATATATATATATATATATATATATATATATATATATATATATTATCATGCTTTTCCAATATATTATTTTAATTTTATCCATATAAATTATATATAATAGTCATACATATTAATTAATAATTTATGTCATATTTTATTGAAAGCTAGATAATTATTCAAAAGAATATTCTTGAATTTTTTTACTTCCTCTCAATAACATACTCATTTAACCCTCAAATAATATTGCAATAATACCTTTAAAACTTTAAAGAAAAAAGAAAAGTTAAAAATATTTTGCGGTGAATTAGTATATAGGGATGAAAAATTATACTAATACTCTTGAACTTTTTCTCTCATAATTTTAATAATAATTTAAAACTTTTTCACCTTGCTCTCTCTAATTCTTTCATCAATGTATATAGGTTATAGCACAAAGTATGAAGAAAAGGAAACCATTGAAGAACTATTACTACTAATGTTTTATCAAAGTTGTATATTAGTAATTGAGTGAGCATTGTAACGTGTATGAGTTTTAATATACATAAAAAAAATAAAAAGTTGGCGTCGCAGTGTGACCACTATAAATTCCTACCCTAACGTTGTACCGCCATGCTAAGCATGTGTCTACATAACGTTACAACGCTCCTTCACATCATCGTGGCGCTTCTTTGATTTGCTGATTTTGATGCTCGGTTCTTTTGGCTTTCAACACTTATTTTCTTCATAATTGTCTAAAACCACTAGCAAACGCATTATATCTAATAAAAACATCCCTAAATTAAGAGGGATAAAAGCACTTTTTAAGTGCTTTTCACCCGCATAATTATGTTGGGTCAAAAATTCAACCGAACTCACGACCACCCTTAATAATACTTATAACTTTTTTGATGAGATACACTACAAAACATAGAAATAAATAACAATATTTAAATTTTGTTCAAACATATATTTCATTATTTATATGGGTAACCAAGTAGTATGGAGAGATGCCAATTTTTCCTTCATAAATTCTCATTCATTTAAGCACTTCCAAAGTCCTATTTCAAAAATCTAAAACATAATTTTAATTAAAAGATTAATGGTTGGTATTAATCATTGATACATATTATTAAACTCATTAATCACATTAACCTTATATATAATCCACTAATATATATTCTATCCAAAGTACCCCATTAACCTTATATATAATCCACTAATATATATTCTATCCAAAGTACCTAAAATTATGTTTTCAACAATTAAGTTACAAATACTTAGTCAAAGTAAGATTGACTTAGTAGTATTGACATTCGCTTTGCATTTAGAGGTTGAAGTTTCAATCCCCACCCACCGTAGTTGTTTTACTTAAAAAAAACAGGAACTTCAAAGAAATAAAATGAAAAAATCAAGGAAAAATTGTATACCTTCATTCATTATTAATTACTACATTAATTTGTCACGATACCTTCATTCATTATTAATTATTACATTAAAGAAGTTAATAAATGATAGTGGTATGTACTATCATAGTAGGTAGCAATCTTTTTGCGAGATTTACTATATGCAATATTTAATGTAAACTTTACATTAATTGGCTATATTATTAATTAATTAATTAATTAATTAACATTAAGTTTAACTCATGTCTAAAAACAATGAATTAATTTAGCACTAACTTATTTATTATTTAATGTTTAAAAATAACTTAATAAATAATTAGCACCAACTCATTCTACAATTGCCTTATTTAAATCAAATAAATTTGAATAAAAAATTAGTAAGGATATTTGTTCAACTGGTCAATGCATGTGTACCTCTTTTAAATATGGCTTTAAAATCTTTTGATTAATGCACAAATTAACTCATTAATTTTAACAAAAAAAAAAAATAGTTATAATGGTTTTTTCTTAGTAATCTTGTTATAAGTTTTGTATAACACATGTTTTGAATAATTTGTTAAAAGCATGAAAAAATAATTTAGGAATAAACGATCAAATGAAAAACTTGTTAAACGGTGAAAATTGTAAGGCTTTTTTTAAATATGAGACCAAGAGGATAACGTTTATCTAAATTTAAGGTAGAATTTGATAAAATTAGAAAAAAAATTAGATTATTAAATTGATACAATATGACAAGTGTATAGGTGATAATTGGTTTTTTTTTTAATTTCCTTTTAAAAAACATGCAAACATGAATATTTAAATTCTAAATAGAACCCCTTAGCTTTGAATTGTAAATAAAACAAAACATTTAAGATTTTAGATATTAACTTTTAAATACTCAATACTGAATAAAGTGGATAATGTATAGAACTAATATAAACAATAGTTGAGATCGTATAAGATATTTATTGTCTTTTTAAAATGTTTAAAAGATTTAATGACCACTCATACCTTACAATAGTTGAACTAAAAAGAAAATTGAGACGCTCGAATAGACGACGAGTATAAGAGTGAACGAAATTCACATTTGAATGAAAGAGATCGTCTGAAACTATGCAAGCATGATTAGAATAAACTTAAAAGAATTGATAATCACCCGTATTAAAAAAATAATAATAAATAAATAAATAAAATAGAAATAAAAAAGGGCCGAATTTTCGTACATGAATTGTATTAGGTTGGAATGAAATTTACATTTAACACACCCCTCATGAAACCTTTAAATTAATAATTAACTTTTCCACAAAATTATAATAAACTAATAACTATTATTATTGTTGTTGTTAATAAGTAGAAATAACAAATAAATGTGAAAATATTAAATTCATGTACGAAAATTCGACCGTTTCTTTTCTTTTCTTTTCTTTTCTTTTTTTTTTTTCAATTTTAATATGTTTACATTGTACATATTTTTACTTTAAACTAAATCGATTAATTTATAACATAAAATATTATATTTATAAAAAAAAATATATTATTTTTTTAATGTATCTTTACAAAGCTTAATTTCCTTTTTTATAATTGAAAATATTAAAAAAGAAAAAAAAAAGAAGAAGAAGTGCTGTTTTTATAATTTTTCACTATTTCTAAGACAAATCTAAAAGATATTTTCAATAAAACCATTTGGTTCACTAAATTTTGAAAACATTAAGCTTAATAGCAAAAAGACCCAAATACTCTTTCTTTTTAACTTTTTTTTCCTTCTCTTTTTCTGCAATTATTTGTCTTTCTCTAACTAATATGTCCTCTATAACAAAACTTTCACTTATTTTTGTCTCTCTAACCTTTCCTTTTTCTTCCTCAAAATTTCTCTTTTTAAAGCTTTTTGCTCATCTCTCTAAAGTCACTCCTTAACTTTTCTATTTAAAATGTGCTCTCTCTCTTCCCTATCCCTATTTATCAAATGCTTGATTTTCTAGCTAAAAAGAAGAGAGAAAATTTTATTATTATTATTATTATTATTATTATTATTATTATTTCAGTAGGTGGTTTTGGATTTATTTTTTCATTTGATCCCCAGATTTCAAAATATTACGCTTTCAGTTCTTAGAGTTTGAGTTTAATTTCAATTTAGTCCTGAGATTTCAAGATGTTATAATTTTACCCTTAAAGTTAGTGTTTTTATTTCAATTTAGTATTTAGGTTTCAAAATTTACACTTTTAACCTAACTAAACTTTATTATTTTCCATCACTATTAAAATTAATGTTTAACTTACTTAATAACCATTAACACGAAAGGCTTAAGCGAGTACACTCCTTAAAAATTGAGGTTAAAAGTGTAAACCTTAAATCATACAAACCAACTTCTAACAAAACAAAACAAAAAAAAATTTAAGGTGTGATTGACCCAATGAATGGAGCTAATTGGTTGGAGTTAGAAAGTTTGTGTTTGAGATGTAGAACTATAAGATTAAGTTCCTCTATAATTGTGAAAAGTAGATTAAAAAAAAGTAAGATAGAGTTATTTGATAAATGTGAAAAGTAGAGATAAAGGAAAAGATAAAGTTTTTTGATAAATATGAAAAGTATATAAAAATTTAAAAAATAAATAAAAATTGCTCGATAAATATACATGTTCAATAGTCTTTGAAATTAAGTTATTTATACCAACTTAAGAAATAAATTAAAAGAAAACTAAAAACTTAATAATTAAAAACTTAACATCTTCAAGCTAAAAATAAAATGAACTAAACCGAAATTGAGAGGCGAAACTTATATATATATGAATTTTAAATTATTTAAGAAAACAGAAATGGAAGCAATGAAAAGAAAAAAGAATTTAAAAAAATAAATAAAAATAAATAGAAGGGTGTAATGATTATATGGTTGATTTTGGTACTTTCCCTGCCCCTCAATCTCTCACATCATAATATTATAAAACTATATATATATATTGGAATAATGATAAACTCATCACAATTGTTCAAACAAAGAAAGTGAAATTCCCAAAATGGACAAACCATTCTCATTTGATTTTGTCTCTCCAATCTCCTCCACCTCCTCATCCTCCTCCCACAAGAAGCCGCCCAGACTATTCGGAATAGAACTAATCAACGTCCCAGCAGAAGCAAAAGACTCTCCAATCACCCGCCTGTGTGGGAATCTGGGCGACAGACCAATGAGAAGCAAGAGTAGAAGAACATTCCATTGCCAATACTGCTTCAAGGAGTTCGCAAACTCACAGGCACTGGGAGGCCACCAAAATGCCCACAAGAAGGAAAGGTTGAAGCAGAAGAAACTCCAAATACAAGCCCAAAATTCCAGCCTTATTCATCATTACCTTCAAAATTATTTTAATTCCCATTTTGCCCATGATTTTGATGGCTCCCACATCAGCTTCACCTTCCGTACCACCGCCGATGTAGATGACTTCCATCATAACCACTGTACGGTTGCCGCATCCGATCCTGCCTCTGCTGCTTCTCAATTTCATCTCTTTCCATTCCTCTAGTTATAATTACACTATGCCCAATGTGTGTATAAGTATAAGGATTTGTTCTTAAAATAAATATTTCTCTTCATTTTGTTTTTATTATTATTATTATTTTTCTTTTTTTTTCATTTCTCATACATCATCAAATCAGTAATATTCTCTTTTTCATTTGATATTTTCTTCTTCAATTACAAATTTAGGTCTGGTTTTTTCTTTTTAAAGTTTGTTCCTTTAGTTTTCAAAATTTGGCCCAGTTTTTTTAAAACAATGAAAAAATGTAGATGGCAAAATAAGAAATTTAAAGACGGAGGGAGAGGGGTTTATAGGCTAATTTTCACAAACTAAAAACTAAAAATCGGCCATGTTTGGTAATCATTTTGTTTTCGAAAATTAAGCATATTTCATCCATATTTTTTACAGTGATTTGCATCTTTCTGAATTACAATAGTTGAATTTTTAGCCAAATTCCAAAAACAAAAACAAATTTTTAAAAGATTCTTTTTTTTTAATTTTGCTTGGTTTTTTCAACCATTGGTAAAAACTAGACAACAAATGAAGAAATTTGGATGTAGAAGTAGTGCTTATAAGCCTAATATTTAAAAATAAAATTGTTATCAACTAGACCCAAATAATTACTAAATGAAGCTTTAATTCTTGATTTTGAGTTTTGTGTTCATCCCGTCCTCAAACTTTCAATATTATAAATTTAGTTTTTGAATTTCACACCAATTTTAAGTTAATATCAGTAGATCGATTAATCTTATCCAAACCTAAGTCATAGTTAAGGAATATTTTCATAATTTAACATCTACTTTTCTTGGGTTTTCTTTTTCTTTTTTTCAAATTTAACAATTATTTTATTATAAGTTGTTTACTCTTACATCGAGACTCACTTTTAAAGATTTAACAATTGACAAGTATTGGAGCTATAAATCTTATTGATTAGAACTACTTCTAAATATATATACACACACACAAATTTAAAAGCAATGTGACCATTTGAAGTTAGGTATAGGGTTCAAATATTACAAATCTTTATTGTGACAAGTCCATAACTCATGAGATATATGTACATGAAATTAATAGTTTTATTTTAGTAAATAAAAATATAAAGAAAGATTATAATGAATGAAATATTATACGTGACATAGCTATAGTACTTATTAACAGAGTTAAAATAAAATGAAAAATTTAAAGGCCAAATGACGTGATTATTCAATTACATATCTCCCATTAGATCATGATGTTTCATCTTTATGGTCTAAATCATATCAATACACGAAAAGATATAACACTTCATCATGTAACTACTTCGAATTATCTATTCAAACATAAATATATTGTTAGATTGTAACGTTTCACACATATATAGTATAAATCACACCTATATTGGTTGGAATGTCAAGATTTGTCAAAATAAAACTAATCTCATCGCTCTAACTTGTAGAACAAGTGTACTAGGTCGAATTCCAAAGAAACCAATCTAACTAATTTTCCAATGCTAAATTTGCAAAAAGAATAAAATAGGAAGGTTTTGGATTATGAGAGTAAAGTTGAACAGCAAGTAAATAAATGGAAAGGGTGAAAATGCGAACCCAACCAAACTTCCAATTCAAAGGCTTAGTTTGTTCAATTATTGTAAACTCAATCACGAGCTTAAGATCATTTAATTACTTTCTCAATTCACTTACTCGGAAAAAGGCATGACAAGTGAAAAATTCCTCTATGTTTGTTGATTTTTGGCTTTTTAAGCATGGGCATGAGTGATTAAAAATGTGTTTTCTAGTGATTTTAAAAATGATAAAAGTGATTCTGACCATTTTAAAATCACTTCCAAATATGCCCTTAATCCATCATCAAAATAAATTGTAGTTAGAAATTAACAAGGCACGACAACGTTCCATATTAAGTTTAACACAACACTAAGTTTTATGAGAGGAGTAAACCAAAGATAATTAATCTAGATAGCTAAAATTAATTAAGTTCCATTTGTTTAACCCTCAGTCTATCAATATGCAAGTTATATGACTATGGAAAAAGTCAAAAAAACATACCCACATGAACCAACTCCTCTCCAACTAAAATCAAGCAATCAATCGTGACAATTAAGTTCTAGGGAATAAAGTTAAGATGATTAGGAACTAAGTAATGCTTAAGTAGTCTAACCAGTTTTATTCTTGAACTTAATCAATTATGTTATTTTGTAAAAGGGTCACCATGAATAACCAAATAATTTACACACACAATCGTGCTTTGATTTGTACTACCTAAGATCAACACACAACTAAATGTTACGAATTGTGAGTCAATACTAGCAAAACAATGAAAATATGTAAGGGCGATCAATCGAAACATAATTCAAAGCATATAAATTAAATACATCCAAGAATTACTAGCATTCATGAGAAAATAATGTAAATACAAATCCTCATAACTTATTACATTGAGTTTCTTCTTCAACCTAAGCAAGAAAATACCTCTTATCCGCTAAACATCAAAGATACATCATAAATGTGAGAAAATACATAAAAGGGAGGAGGAAATAGTCTGGAAATGGGCTAAAGGACGAGTGTGTTGGTGGAATGCTGAAAAACTCTCTTTTATATTCAATCAAAGACGTTCCAATGTTGAAGCGGTGAGACATTTCCTTATATGAGGTTTTTCATATTTAAGACAACCTTGTAGGGCAGTATCGTAGTTCAATGGGCGTTGTTGCCGCAACCTTACTTTCTGAAACTCTATCTACCTCCGCAACATTGCTGCCTGATGAAGCTACTATAAAGAATGCCACCCACTAGTGCCAAGTGTTGGATTTTTGTCCTTAAATCTCTAATTAATTAATTTTAATTGATTTATTAATTAGTGTTTTGATGATAACAAACTTGATTTCATTTATTAATCATTTGAGTGTTTTGAAGTGTCTATTGTGTGGCGTTTGGAACAACGGTTCCAATGCAATTTGAATCACTCAAATCGAAGATCAAATGAAGAAGATATGACCAAAACAAGCTTAATGGGAAAATCCTGACATGACATATTTTTTTAATCAAAGTGGACTAATTGAAAGGTGCCACTTGGAGCAATGGAGAAGTGAAAATCAGTGGGTTTTTTTATTTTTGGATTGGTGTTAAAAAGAAAATGAATTTAAAAAGAAGATGAATTTAATATTATTATATATGTTTGTGTTTAACGGCTAGTTGCTTTTTAAAAAAGATTAATTTAATATTATTATAGTTTTGTGTCTAACGGTTAGTTGAGTTTAAATTTACACCATTCAATTTTCTTTTACAAAGATCTAATGATCCAAATTAATTTGGTTTTCACCCACTTTCATTTCTTTTTAAACACTTCATCTTCTCCAAAATTCTACAACAACTCTTATTATTTTCAATTCTCCATAATTCACCAAGCTACCATTGTTGCTCTCTCTCCAAGCTTCAATTTTCTTCTTTTCATCTTATTCTTGAGAGAGATGTATTGTATTGTGAGGATTTATTTGTGAAGTGCTTAAACTTGTAAATCCACTCTATTTAGAGAGTTTGTCAAGTGTGTTCTTTATTTTTCCAAATTTTTGTATGGGTTGGCTCTTGATCCTGAAAAAATAGTTGTAACGGTTTGATCCTTAGCTGTGGAAAGGATCGGGTTTGTTCTTACGCCTGGAAAAAGAACGTTGTAGCGGTTCGACTCTAAGCCGTGGAAAGACTCAAAGACTTTTAGTGAAGTACCCAAGAGGAGTTTGGGAAGTAGACGTAGGCCGATTTTGCCGAACCATAATAAAATTCACGGTGTCATTTTCTCTATCCTTTTCCTAATTTATTTTTGCAATTAATTTTTGTTACTATGTTTTATTGCATGAAATTAATTGCAATTTTTAATTCTTGAAATTAATTGCTCATATTGGTTGTTCTTAAATTTCTATATTCATTACCAATCTTTTTATTAGAATTAAACAGAGTACTTTAAAATATGATTGTTAATTTCTTGTTTAATTCAAAGTGAATTTGTTTGCATAAAAAAATATTGTTTAAACTACTTATTTGCAAAGAGTTTATTTAATTTGCTTGATTGGGCTCACATTAGTAAAAAATTTAAATTAGTTTTAATAAACCCTATTCACGCCCCCTCTAGGGTTGCCATACCGATCCTACACCAAGGCGCTAGGTCTTCAAGGGTAGAATCGTAATTTTATCTTGATTTTGACCTAGATGATCTGTTTTGGTTCCAAATGCTCTGTTCAAGCACAATTTTCGTCCAAACTCTCGAGTTTTGATACCTACAAAATTATAGGTTAAACACATTAAACCGCAGAATGACCTTGAGTTAAGATAAGTAAGATGGCATATTTACGGTGCTATTAATAGTATAAATGGCAAGATTAGGTCGATTTTTTTAAAATTTTAAAACTAAAAAAAAACCTAGTATTACCGAGAAATTCCAAAAAATTTCAATTTTTTAAAGTTTTCTAATTAAAAATATATATATCTTAGATTTAGGTTTTTTTTTTTTTTTATCCAGTTTCAATTCCAATTCCAATTTTTAGTTATTTTGTTTTTTAACCAATTCTGATTAAACTAACTAAATTAAATTTTAAAAAATGGAATTTTTTTAAGTTTAAAAAAATGAAATTGACTAAAAAAAAATTAAATTAACTTAAGTTTAAGAGAGAAAAAAAAAAAAAAAAAAGCATGGAATTGGTTTTTTTCTATATAAAAAAAACTACTGGAAAATTTCCTGGTAAAAAACTTACTACAAATTCTCCCATAAGCTTACAACGAGAATTTTCAGTAAGCTT
Organism: Citrullus mucosospermus; assembly: GCA_030954485.1. Lineage (NCBI taxonomy): Eukaryota > Viridiplantae > Streptophyta > Magnoliopsida > Cucurbitales > Cucurbitaceae > Citrullus > Citrullus mucosospermus. The sequence continues at coordinate 36,961,512 of CM062063.1, read as the reverse complement.
AAGGAAAAAAATGGAATTGGCTTTGAAAAAAATACTGTAAAATTGGAACTATCTAGAAATTTTCTAGCAAGGGTTTTTTTTTTTTTTTTTTTTTACTTCAATTTGTAACGGTAGAAAACTGGAATTGACTTTATAAAAAATAATAAATAAAAAATTAAAAATCACTTTTACTCCTTAAACTTTTATAAAAGTAATAATTTAATCCCTCAACTTTAATTTGTAACGATTTGGTCCGTCCATATACATTCAATTTTGTAACAATTTAGTTCCTAAACTTTACTATGTAACAATTTAGTCATTGTAATTTAAAATTTGTAACGATTTAGCCTCTATCGTAGAAATTAGTGTTAAGATTTGATGAAATATTTTGCATAAACAAGCTGATAAATAAATTAGAGACTTAATATTTTTATAATATACAAAGTATACATCTTCAAATAATAAAAATTGAAATTTAATTTTGATGAATTTGTTCATGTTAGGGACTAAATTATTACAAGTTTGAAAGTACAAGGACTAAATTCTTATATATTAAGGGACTAAATTGTTACAAAATTGAAAGTATAGGGACTAAATTATTACCTACTAAAATTTAGGAACTAAATTGTTACAAAATTGAAAGTATAGGGACTAAACAGTTACAAACAAAAGTTCATAGACTAAATTGTTATTTTCATAAAAGTTTAGAGACCAAAAATATTTTTTAACCTCGATAAAATTAACTGTAAAATTTTTTGGTACTTCTAGTAAGTATTCTTACGAGAAGTACCAAGAAATTTTTCGATAAGATACTTTTGTTTTCTTTGAATTGTTATTGGTAGAAAAATGTAATTGACTTTAAAAAAAAAAATTGTAAAAGACTTTTTTTGTCCTCCAAATTGTAATGGTAGAAAAATGAAATTTACTTTTAAAAAAATTACTGTAAATTTTCTTGTTATTTCCAGTAAGGATTCTTATGATACTTTCTTATGAGAAGTACCAAGCAATTGTACGGTAAGTTTTTTTTTTTTTTTTTTTTCTTTTTAATTTTAAAAAAAGCCAATGTTTCGAACTGAAAGTGAAAGCATAACTTTTTTCATGAAAATGAAAGCAAAATGAAGGCAAATTGAAGATAATTAAACGAACACTTAATTGAGGGTATTAAAGACTTTTTACCATGTGGAATCTTCCACTAAAAATTTGAAAAGATAAAAAATAAGTTTTTCAAAAAAAAAAAAAAATTAGATTTCTCCCATAAAAAACTTTTCAAGTTAGATATAGCAATTTTCCAAAATATGTCAATGCCACCTACATATATTAATACAAAATAGTAATAAAAAAATATGAAGTGTCTCGGTCTACACTCACTTTTGTACAATTTGTTTAAGTGATTTTTTATTTAAAAAATAATTTTTTTTAATATTATGTTTCCTTTGTAATTGAGAATATGCTAGAAATGAATATAGTTCTCAAGTATTATTCATCATCAAAACGATTAGTATTGAAGTTATTGAGAAAAAATAGTTAAGTACATCTCGGACTATATTCATTTTTTAGTGTCTACGAGAATGTCTAATCACGAGTTGTAAAGAAACTTCTCTTTTTCTTAAAAAGAATATGGATAGAAATGGGTGCAGCTGATTAATATTAATATTAATATTAACTTATTATTGGGGTAAGATAATCGTAATCATTGGCGTTTAAAAAGGAGTTACATAATAATAATAATAACAATAAATAAATAAATGTGTTTTGGGGGTTGGAGAAAGGTGTTGAGATTTCTTAGTCAGCCCCACCACACCGATTGCGATTTATTGTCACACTCTCCATTTTCGAATCACCCAATACAAAAATTAATATATCAAATAAAATAATGGCTTTTCTTTTATCTAAATAAAAATATAATGCTATTTACCAAAATCCAAACTGTTGTATTATATAATGGGTTAGATTTACAAACTTTTGTTATCCAATTATTTAGGTTGCTATTCCCAATTGATCATCAAACGGATTTATTTGTGTTAAATTTTTAATTCTTAAACCTTGAAATTTCGAGATTTTAAAAATGTTAAATGAAATGTCTAAAATAACAAACAAAATGTTTATGAATTTGAGATTATAGGAGAAAACTCGAGTTGTATGAATGGAAACTTATATATATATTTTTTTTTTCTCGATAATAATAAATATGGATCATTCTTTCATTTTAATTTTTTTGAACTTATATATATGTGTGTCTTTAATTGTTTTTCTACATTTTCATTTAATTATTTTTTCAACTTTCACATCAACCATCACAAATTTTCCAAATATCTTATACAAAAAGTATATTAGTTAACTTTTCCTATTTCATATATATTTTTTTATTTTTTATTATTTTTTACTACCTATAAATATCCATTATTTCATATTCACTTTCTTCCCTCCTCAATTCCAATCCTCTCCTCAACTCTCAAATTTCTTCCAATTCTCTCAACTTCTCTCCAAATCTATCAAATTCTCTCTCATTCTATCAAATCCTCTCAAAGTCATTTCTTAAACTATGATTTTTAGCTTCTAATTTCCTTTAATTTTCACGGTTTTATTAACAAATTATAACAATTTTCATCCATTTCATTTATTTCCTTGATGTTTTTTCAAAATTTTCATCGATATTTCTATTAAATTGAGACTTCGACATTTCTAACATTGATAGTCATATAATTACATGTGACTACTCAGTAAAAAATAAAAATTACACATGACTAGAAGATTTTGAAAAATGTAGTTTTGGAGAAAAAGCTAAATTTAACTAAGATAACTTTATGGAAATTACGAGTGTGCAGCGGTTGGTCGGAGTCAGTTTTTTTACTAAACTACTACCAAACCGACTAGGTCAATTTAATAAATGTTCAAACCAATCTCAAGAGTCAAGTTGCGAAAACCGACGTACGGTCGATCGATTGGTTTAGGTCGGTTTTGTTATTGAATTTTTTTTATTAAAAAATGTTTGTTTGAAATTTTCCCAAACCGACACCAACTGAGTCCCTCCTCTTCTCTGACCGACCACCTGCCTTCAGTTCGATCAATTTTGGTCAGTTGGCTCGATTTATGGAAACTATGTCAAGTGGATTAAAATTTAGGACATATTTTAAAAAAAATGTGAATATAAGTATATTTTTTATTCATAGAATTTCATTGATTTTTCCATAATTCTAGCCTACCAAAATATCCCTTTCATTAAAATCGAAAGTTTCAATGGTATCTCTTTATATGTATTGTGTGATTTTTTATTTTTGCATTAAATGATTATTTCCTTAAAAGTTGTAGAAGAACTTTTTTTTTCCTTTTTTTTTTCTTTTGCAATTAATGTAGAATTAATTATGCGATTTTTCTTTTCAATTTTACCTCACTCTATATTTTAAATTTAATTTAAAATCTCTTCAAATTTGTTCGATATTTTCATTCATGGCATTATTTCTAAGTGAAAATGTTGTACACACTCCTTAAATTAGAATATTTGTATCTATTTCTATATTTTATCGATTTATTATTCGATGTATTAATCTATTATTGGGTGTTGTTAATTGTTATCATTTTTTGTCCTTAATGACCGTTTTAATTCATTTTCAGTTCACTTCCTTTCCTCTATTTCTTCGTATTAATTTTTGCATAAAGTTTTTTTAAATATAAAAAGATGAACCAAAATATATACAAATAAAACACAATTTTATTGTCTATCGACAATAAACTAAACTACAATAAACTATTATATGATAATAGTCTATCACAATCTATCGATTGTAATATTTTATGCTATTGTTTGTAAATCTTTTCAAGCAGTGTCATTTAAAATAAGTTTCTCTATTTATGCACTTTTCATTGTAAAAGCACATTTTATGCCCTTTGTATTGTTAATAAAGAATTTTATGGATAATTAAATTTGGGTGTTTTATTCACTTTTTAAATATGCATAGTATACGTTGTATTTAAATTTTGTTGACAATAAATTGTACTCTTGTTTTTTTATATCATTTTTTTAGGATAGTTTATTTTAAATGTTAAAATTACTGAAAATATTTTTAAATATAGCAAAATTTCATTGTCTATAAGTGATAGACACTAATTTACAATGATAGAATATTACCATTCATCTGATAGACAATGATAGATGTCAATGTCTATTAGTGTGATGTCTACTAGTGTTGGACACTAATAGACAATGACATTTTGTTATATTTGTAAATATTTTGGCTCATTTTGCTATATTTGAAATTAACCTTTTTTTCACCAAATATAATTAAAATAAATGTTCTTTTTTATAGTGATTTAAAATTTAATATATAGAAACACTTTGTGTGTATAACAAACTAAACAAACTTATATAAAAACACATTTGAGAAAATGTAACCAAATACACGAGTGTTTTTATTTTAAACAACTTTAAAAGAATGTTTAAATGAAAATGATTTTTTTAAAAAAACATTAGCCAATTGACCATCTTGGGTTGGCCTAATGGTAAAAAATGAGACATAGTCTCAATAAAAGGCTAAACAGGTTATGGGTTTAATCCATGGTGGCATCCTAGGAATCATACGAGTTTCTTTGACACCCAAATGACCTGTAGGGTCAAGCAAGTTGTCTCCCGAGAGATTAGTTGAGGTGCGTGTAGCATATGGGGATACTAAATTTTAAGTCAAAATCTGAAATATATAAAAAGAAAAAACTATATATTTACCAAAACAACTAACATACATCTCAATTTCAAATATATACATGTGTATACATGACAAATTAAATGGAATATATGTCTTCATAGAAACGAGACTAGAATTAAAGTATATAGTATATAATAACTTTAAATTTGTACTAATTCTAAATACATTTGAGATAAATCTCGTATATATACATAAACAAAATGAAACATAGATGAAAACAAATATTTGTAACAAATCTATATTAAATATAACCAACGAAATTGAGATTTCGAATTTTAGGTCAAAATTCAAAATATGTAAAAGAGGAAAATTTGTGACAAATTTATAATTAATTGGAAAAAATATCCTTCAAAAGCAAAAACTCCTAAGATCAAGAGAATGATATTATGACAAATATTGCATTAATGGAATATAAACAAGATTTAATAAATATTAAATATAAATTGAATATTTTAAATATTTTAATTACAAAATCATACAAATTTTTAATAAGAGAAAATGTATTATAAAATAATACAAACATTTTTCTAAAATTAAGGGATATATATCAAATTTGTTAATGAATAAAATAAAAATCATTAAATAAAGATATACAATTAATGATGACATATAATGAAATTAGTTATTTTTTTAAAAAAAATATATCCAAAATTATTACTAAAAATGTTTTAAATTATTTTTAAAAAATATGAACATTTAATAGGGGAGATTGTATTACAAAGTTAAAATTGTCTAAAAAAAAATTAGAAAATCTAGTTATGAAATATAATGGAAGTTTAAGACATTTGTAAAATATTGTTTGTGAAGTAGGTTAGTTTTATAAATCTTTCAAACAAATAGGAATTTTTGTACAAATGGCTTCTTTTCAGGGGCCCAAATGAGTTTTAACCCACATTTTGAAAATGTAAGTTTTTTGGCTTTATGTATATGCCATCACTATTTGAAATTACCCAAACTACTAAAATACACATATGATGGGCCAAGATTTTGCTCCCGCCTCTCGAATCTTGCTTCTCCATTTCCTCCTTCTCAATTCTCTTCCCCAGTAAAAAAATTTTCTTGGTACTCAATTCTCGCCCTCGCTACTTAATTCACGTTTGTCTTTTTTTTCTTAAAAAGTTGCAAATTGAACCATTTGCAAAAGAATTCACAAAATCAGATGTAGAAGAAGAAAAAAAAGAGATTAGACCGGTTTAACTATAACTTCTAGTTTGAAACCAACGAAGAAGGAAAATCAATGGATTAAGAAGAATAAAGGCAATTATAGATTAGGTCAAAAGAGAAAAAGGTTGAAAATCAAGAAACAAAGACCACAAGTGAAATTTAGATCTATTTAGTAATTTCACCCAACAATAACATAAGAAAAATGTGAGAAACATATATTTTTAAAACTTAGATCATACCTTATTTGAGTCTCGAAAAAGAGAAAATGGGGGCTAATTTTCCAAAAAGAAATTAAAGGTTAGTATAGTTGCTTGCTTGTAGCACTGAGAAGAAGGCTAAAAGAGTAGCGGGCGGTGGTTCGTGAAACGAAAGAGCCAAAGAAGGGCGCAATACGCGCAAAAAGCGAATTGGTTTGAAACTTTGAATTTTCATTTTACCGAAACAAACACAATCTACACCTAATCTGAAATCTCTTCCTCCTCCTCCTCCTCCTCCTCTCTCTCTCTCTCTCTCTCTCTCTCTCTCTCTCTATGTGATCCAAAGGGCAAAAGCTTCGGCTGGATGTCCATGGAATTGTTCTCTGTTTATACGAGCTGACGTTGTTTGGGTTGGTCGAGAGCAAATTCCATGGCCAAATTGCAGTTGCAAGCTCCAGTTTTTGTCTGAAAGAAATCCCAGCTTCAGACGGGGGTTTTAGGGTTTTGTTTTCAAGGAAAAAATCCATTCCGTTTCCCAGAATGCCGGCGCACGGATCCAAATCCGAGAAGCAAGATGCGGCGGTGTTGCACCGTCGAGATCCGTATGAGGTTCTTGGTGTCTCCAGGAACTCCACGGATCAGGAAATCAAAAGCGCCTACAGAAGAATGGCTCTCAAGTAGGTTTTAAATATCGATAGTTGGTTCTCTATTTGCTTCATTTTTCCAGTTTTATTCATCTGGATATTTTTGTAGTTATTTGTCATATTGGAACTTTCGAATTCGTATAGTATCGTTTTCCTGAGCTTTATTCTCAAGGAGACATGGAGGGGTATAATTTTTGCTTTTTTGGTAGGATAAGATATCACGTAAAGTCATATTTAGATTGTTCCCCAAACTAGTGCACTTTAGCCCTTTACAACAAGGACAGAGTAGCTTTGAATCACTTCTAAACATCGGGTTAACGGCTCACCGATACCTAATAGTAGCACTGCGAATTGCTTATTCTGCCCCTCCTAACAAGTCGCAATGAGTTTTAACAATCATAAGTATGCAGCTTTCTGTTCCCTCGTTAATCCTTAATTTCACTTTAAGCCCGATACTTTCAAGTTAGGATTGTTAACAATTGTTAACAATGGAAAATCTTTCAGAAAATTGTCCATCGAAGGCTACTTTTGTATTTGATTTTAAATTGTTGTACAATTTTCATATTTGTAACTTGAACCATCTCATTATCTTGTTCACGGAGTAGCATTTCCTATTTTTTGTGTCAATTTCGTTATACAATTACCATATACCAGTTGATGGTCTTTATACAAATAGCATTCCTTAGTAGATTGGGTTTATAAAAATCCGAATTTATCGGAATGCTGATATGATCTTCCCTCTACTCGATAGCTTGCCAAGGAAGTATTTAGAATTTCTGAAACAAAGTAGTGCATTTTATTTGTAGTACGTCCGAGCACTTTTATAACAATTTATGTAATCGCCATTGTTAGTCACCCCAACCAAGTTTTCTGTGCTTAATAATGCTTGAATTGAATGTTGTGTATGAAGTATCATATCCCTTGATTCAGACCACAATGTCCTGTGAGCCCCAATATTTCCTACTACTTTCATCAAATTTCCTCTTCCTTTTTTGTGATGTACTTTTATGTGTGTTACTCAATCTTTTCCCTGCCTAATGAGTGATTAAATTCTGTCAGCTAATAAGTATGTGTACGATGTTACACCTTACAATGGTAAATAATGGCTCTTTATTGCATTACTTCATTGCACATGTTATTATATCGAAGTGGTTTACTAAATATATTGACATGATCGTTGACAACCTCATGAAACTCTAATTTTAAAACCAGGTATCATCCTGACAAGAATGCAAACGATCCAAAGGCTGCTGACATGTTTAAGGAGGTCACTTTTTCCTACACCATTTTGTCAGATCCAGAAAAAAGACGACAATATGATGCTGCTGGCTTTGAGGTGAAATATCATTTCTGTGGATTTCTGCATTTTAGGAAAGCTACTATGTTTAGATGTGTGACTGCTGTACTTTGGGATAGTGATGAACTTGGAAGTTAACAATTTAGCTAAACCAATTTAAAGTTCATTTTTTTATTAATTCCCTGTTGACAAAACAATTAAATTAGTAAACTACTCTAGGAAAAACAATAAAATAACATATCTAATCATGAAGTTGCTAAACCTTATACAGCGAAGACAAATTTAAAAATGATTAAATAAATGAATAAACTAAGCAAAAGCCTATAGGTATTAGTCCCTACTAATGACATGACGTAGTCTAAGAATTGGAAAGTGTTACAATCCTCTCCGCATGTCCCTTTTCCATATGACCAGGTCTTCTGCACCACCAGCAAAATCCTTGAGAAAGCATTTGGAAATATTCTATAACTCGTCCTTCATATGAGGAACAACAGTTGGTGCAGATTACCAGCAGATGCACTACCTAAATGATCTTTTTGTTTTCTTTTTTTCTTATTTTTTGTTAAGTGACTAAATGGTCTTATTTATAAATTCCATCTGTAACATTATATTTGGTTTGTTTATTTATTTATTTGTTAAGTTAGAAAATATTTTAAAACCAAAATTAGTTATTTGTCCTTTTTTATTTTACTTGGTTGGAAATTTTTTATTGTATTTATCAGAAATAAATGAATATATTAAATTTAAGATGCCATTTAAATGATAGAGAACTTATTAAGATGATTAATGTATTTATTACATTGTTGCAAAAGGAAATAACTATTGAAGTAGGGATGAAAAAGAAAATCAAAAGCTTCTTTCTTCAAACTCCTACATACATTGAAAATTTTAAACTGGACTGGACTTTCTAACATTACTAAATACCCTTGTTAGACGATTCTGTATATTACAGTTCATTTTTGCTTTCCATTACAATATGCGTTTCTTCTAAATGAAGAAAAGTAATGTTACCTTTGCCTAGGCCGTTGAAACAGAAAGCCAAGAATTGGAGCTAGATCTTTCAAGTTTGGGGGCAGTGAACACCATGTTTGCTGCCCTTTTTAGGTATGTTTATCCCTGTTTCTGCTAATCTTTATCACTTAATAAAATGTTTAAGCCCATGTGTTCTAAATTGTACATGTTGCTTTATGTTTTAATCCATCCTTTCATTGCAGCAAGCTTGGTGTGCCAATTAAAACTACTGTATCAGCGACAGTTTTGGAAGAGGCACTTAATGGGGTTGTGACTGTTCATCCACTTCCATTGGGCACTCCTATTTCTAAAAAGGTGCACTGTTGTACTGAATGTTTAACAACCATTTTGTTTATTGGTATGCTTATATAGGTTTCTGTAATTTTTACAGGTTGAAAAACAATGTGCTCATTTTTATTCTGTTATGATTAGCGAAGAGGAAACACAGGGTGGACTTGTTTGCCGAGTTCAATCACCTGATAAAAGCAAATTTAAGGTCCAACTCCAATCATAACTCTCTGGAATAGTGTTTGTCTATAGAAGTTTCTCGCTGAATATTTTTTTCCTGAGAAAAATTGAGGTCTTTTGTCTTTGCCATGATTATACTGACTTTCATGCTCTTACCGCATTTCCTCCTTTTTCACTTTAATGATTACTGAATTATATGGTTTATAACTATTTCAGATAGGCAAAGAATACAATGAAGTTTAAAATAAATAAATAAATAGAATTGCATTTCATCTTACCCTAATTATTTTCTAAATTTTTCGTTCATTTTTTTATGTAGTTATTGTATTTTGATCGGGAAGAAACTGGTGGATTAAACCTTGCTTTACAGGTAATAGCTTTTCTAGTATATATTACTTGTTTGTCATTTGTTCATCAGTTAACTATTTATTGCTGCAGAATATTTCTTTTAGTTTTGAGATAGAAGTTTAGGTTTTTGGTTATTACTGTAACCTTTCTCTGGATAGAAAGGGTAAATTCATATACATGAGTAGTTCCATACCCTGATAGTTGAGTTGGATAATTTTGGTGATTCTATTTTTTATTTTCTTTACTTTGATGGTGATTATTGTTAATACATTTTGAACCATCCTATTTATGTGTGTACCTTCTTTTGCTTCACCATCAGTGAACCTCTTAAAACTTTTGCATTAAAGCTCAGTACTCGACATGTTTGAATTCTTGTCATATTTGTAGGAGGAAAGTACAAAAGTAGGAAAAGTCACATCTGCTGGGATGTATTTTCTTGGTTTCCCTGTATATCGGTTGGACCAAACAGCAAACTCGGTAAGCCAACTATAGATTAATTGCTGAGATCGAGTTTGATATCATATTTGTTCTCTATCTGATAATTCAAAATAAAAAATATGTTCAATGACCATTTCACAGAATTTGTTCTCATACAAAAAGGGAACAGAAATATTACCATGATCTCACAAAGGAAACAGAAATACATATGACAACTATTTCTGTCTAATTTTATAACTTTTTGAATGAAAAATGAAATTGCTTCTGAGAGTCACCTTAAAAATATGCGACTATTTGAATTAGGATTCTGTACCATCTGAAATGCAGTGATCCTCTGGAACATGCTACTGCATTGTCTATCTCACCGTGGGAGGAAAAATTTTAGCTGATGCTGTTGTATGACCATAAAATTCTACAATTTGTTTGTGATGGTTAATTTTATGGATATGTAATGTTTAAGTGATTAAGGAATACAAACTATATGAAATTGGGGAAAAATGGGAATACAAACAGGCAATAATTTCAATCACTTTTTTGTATAATTGGAAACGGGAGCAATGCCTCCTCCAATTCACAAGTCTTCGCCTTTGAAGGAGGAAGAGAGAAGTTTAATCAGGAATTCTATCAAGTATCAAATGCACCTATGCTCATTAGGATTTTATTGATCTTTTCAGATGACTGCCGCCAAGGATCCAGATGCTGCCTTTTTTAAAAAGCTAGATGGATTCCAGCCATGTGAAATAACTGAATTAAAGGCTGGAACTCATGTCTTTGCAGTCTATGGTCAGTTTTAATAGGTTTTGATATTCAATTAATAGTTTGGAATACAATATTGTTGTTTGATATCTTTTATGTGGACCTGATGGCCTTGCATTCTCTAGGTGACAATTTTTTTAAAAGTGTGAGCTACACAATTGAGGCCTTTTCTGCAGCGTCGTTTGGTGAAGAGAAGGAGAATCTTAGAACGGTGGAAGCTCAAATTTTGACCAAAAGGGTGGAAATATCCAAATTTGAAACAGAATATCGTGAGGTCCAGTATTTAATATTGAGCTCTGACTCTGTAGAACTTCTATATGAAAGTGTACTAATAATTATTGGAAATCTCAATAGGTTCTGGCACAATTTACCGAGATGACTGGTAGATACACTCAAGAAATGCAAGTGGTAAGTTCAACTCGAAGATACAAAGAAGTCTTAGCTGCCTAGTGAATATACTTTGAAAATGATTGTTTCTTTACAACTGGCTGCTCTGGCTCCTTTTCTCTACAGATTGACGAGCTTCTCAAACAGAGGAATGAAATTCATGCCTCCTACACAACTGGTCCTCCAATAAAACGGAGTAGGAGCCGAATTAGGGGTTCCTTTAAGGATGCGAAAGAAGACGGCCAAATAAGGGAGAGGAAATCTACAAGGGATAGGCCTAAGAAGAAAAAATGGTTCAATATCCATTTAAAGGTTGAGAAAAGAAAATCTTGCTAAAAGAGGTGGAGAAACATGAAAGAATGTTCCTTTCCAGCATATTCACTACTGTCGTGTATTATGGCCTTCATCAACACTCTTCTACTCACCTTCAATATTGCAGGGAAGGTGAATCTTTTCCCCCCAAACATAATTTCTTTTGGTTGCATTCGGATTGATTTGGTATAATCAGAGAAGATACGAGACTCGAGAGCGAGTAATAGCCTGACCAGAGTGCTATATCATATTGAGTATGACCCTGAACCACATGGCCATGCCGTGGATGACAACTTGTCTACAAAGATTCTTTTAGTTGGATCCTTTCTCCAGCAAAAAAGCACGCATGTAAATTGTATAATTTATTTACGGAATCCCATCGCTAAACTGCTGTTTGTGTCATATAATTAAGTTTTGTGAATAGCAATATTAGCTGGATTTCGCACCACCCAAGGCTGAGCTGTATTCATGGAGTTCAATGTGCTCTTATGAATGTTAATGTTTCTCTTTACTGTGGCCAGGCTTGCGATTCTCCTATTTCATCTTCCCCCCATTCCATCGGCGATACCAGTAGGCAACTTTTCTGGACGTTTCCGACTCATCTGTGCCAGTATTTGCTAAAAATGCCTTTTTGATTTGGTATGATTTGTTCACGCATTTGGTATATCTTACAATAGAATAGTCTCATAAATATTCGAAAAAGGTTTCGGAATTGAATCATTGGCTAAAGAAATAGGTTGGAAATAGCTATAGATTGAAATTGAAAAAATGGAGCATTGTTAAGGGGAGGGTTTTGTTCATCTTTTTCATGGTTAGAATCAATTTTGCAATCTTGGTTCTGGAAATTGCATTTTGAGTCTTCCAAGGACCGAAGCTGAAACATTCTTTTCTCGAGCTCCATCTCTTTTATTGGAGTTTATTGTTCTTATTATTTTCATGGAGATAACAGAAAGGCATTGAATCTTGAAAGAGCTGACTTTTGGACTTCAACTAGCTTAAAGACATCACTACATGAGTGTTAATAACCTGAATTTTTTTTCTTTAAAATAACTAAAGTTGTTGATTTGATATTATCCATTGAAAATATTGTAAAAGATAATATAAATTAAGTTAAAAAACAATTCTGGTCTATAAATTTTTATTTAAGTAATAATTTAGTTTTTGGACTTTAATGGTAATGATTTAGTCCCTATAATCTCAAATTTGTAAGAATTTAGTCCTTAAGGTTGAATAAGTAACAATTTAGTCTCTATACCCTCAAATTTGCAATAATTTAGTTCTTATTGCAGAAGTGTCAACTTTATTATGTAACAACTTCATATTTATAGTTTATGAAAAAAAGTTATTATCAATTAGTTTATTGATAATATTTTTCATATTAAGGACTAAATTGTTGCAAATTGTTAAGTATAGTCTTAATTATTGATTATAAATTTCAAAGACTAAATTGTAATAGATTTGAAAGTACAGGCATTATATCGTTACCAAATAAAATTTAGGGATTAAATTGATACTTTTTTAGGGACCAAAATTGATTTTCAACCTATAAATTAATAAAGTGAAAATGCAATTCAAATAATCTATTAGTCATGTCCTTTAAAACTAAACATTTGAAACATAAATATTCATAGATGCAAAAAACATGCTTCTCTTGGTCTCCATAGCATATGGACTAAAATGGTCAATTTGAAACACGGTCAATTTGGAAACCAAAAGGGTCATTTTTCCATTTCTCTTTTTATCTCCAACCATTTTCCTCCTAAGAAATAAGGATATACTTCATCTTAGAAATTTGTGGCCCGTTTAGGAACTCATTCATTTTTAGTTGGTGATTTCTTAAAAAGAGTGTTTGATAAATTATATCATTTCTTGGTTTTTAGATTTTTTAATACGGTTTTTAGAATCTTGAAGAGAAATTGAAAACGAAAAATAATAGTTTCCAAAATCAAGTTCTCCTTTAGCCCGTTTTTGGTTGAATCTTCATTTCAAAGTGCCCTACAAATCTTCATATGCTCACAAGCAAACAACCTGCCAGCAATCCCCATGGGCGGCCATGTTTGCTTCAACAGCTGTACGTAAATGAGAAGAGGAAGCTTCTATGATTGTGCAACAGCTGTTTTAATTGGGCCCTAAGCATTCCCTTAAAATACTAAAAATATATGTTTTGAAAACTCACTTAAAATACTATATTTTTAAAACTCCCTTAAAATACTAAAAATGTATGTTTTGAAAACTCAAGGACATATAAGTGCCTATCATATATTTATTAAAGTAATAAAATAATTACAAACACTTATATTTCAATATCATATGTTTGAGTTTAAGTATTATAATAATGAAATGATATTTAATGAGCATAAATTGAATGGAAATAAATCACATGGGTAGAAAATAAAATATTATCTTCAATAATCATTTAGTTTTTTATTCAATTTTTAAAAATTAAGTCTAGAAACACCCTTTCACCTCTAAACTTCTTGTTTTATCATCTATTTTTTACAATTATTTTCAAAAACTAAACCAACCAAGCAAAGTTTTTTTAAAATTAAAGAAAATATCATTTTGAAAAACTTGTTTTTGTTTTTGAAATTTGACTTAAGACTTCAATTTTTTTTCTTAATAAAGATACAAACTAATGTAAAAAAAATTGAGGAAAAATAAGTTTAATTTTCAAAAACTACAAACCAAATAGTTGCTAAAAATAGACAAAAAAAAAAAAAAAAAAATTCAATAAATGGGAAATAATGGAAAGCTTAAATTGTTAGCCATATGACACCAAAAAATTCATATGTGAGAAGCTCGAAATTTTATAAGTTTCTACAATATTAGAATATGGTTAGATAAAATTAAATTATTGATCATGTGAAATAAAACATAAGAATAAAGGTAGAAAATTGTAAGAAGATGTAATTCTGATAGAAGAATTTGTTCAAAACTAGGTCTCATAAAGGCATGTGTTGAGGAGATTCAATAAGGTGCTGAGCAAGAGTCTCTAGTCTACAACTAAAATGCTCTACTATTATTTCTTTAAATGGGTTAAAAGTTTATTCTACTTTTCAATTCTGCATTTATATTTATTAAAACCCTTCCTAAGATATGCAGTAAAAACAGCCTAAAATTCATGCGTGATATAATTTTTGGATAAGACTCTTTTTCTTTAAAAAAAAAAAGATAAAAAATAAAAAAGATATAAGCAAAATTTTAACATTTCTCATATATAAGTAGAAATATAGACTTAATACTCCCATAATTTGCAAAAACCAATTAAAGAACTTTAATCCTTCAATGCATGAAAATAACCTGTACATTCATGTTGAAGCCTCTATGAGCTCTGACTTCAACCACTTTATGAATAAACCACAAATTAAACAAACATGATAGCTTTTCGAAACCTAAACGAAAGTATAGAAATGATCAAATAACTAAAAATATGTTCCCACTAAAATTGTTTTTCAAAATTTTCATAATTTCCATAACATATAGTTATGTAGTAATAAGTTAGTAACTTAAAAATGACTTTTGAGAATACTAAACCACTTTTAAAAAGAACACTCAACTTTCAAAAAGTATTATACAAATACTCTTGGAAGTTGTCTCAAACACACTCTAAGACATTTGTGATTCTCTTATCGGGAACTTGAAATTTCTTTTTCAATCCAATAAGAGTAGGAGGATTCAAATCATTGATCAGTCAGCCATTAACACATCTATATGCCAGTTGAACTAGGAAAAGAACTTTTTATAAGCTTGGTAGGTTAGGTTCGAACCAATAAAGAATAGAATAGAAAAAAAAAATTATGATACAATTTCCTATTCCTCTCGACGTCAAAATTTCAAAGCTAGTCCCTTAAAGAATAAAGCAAGTAAAACTTTGGGGGCGGGGGAAGAATTCAAGTAAATATTTGGTTTCACAAAATGCATGTAAATTCAGCATATATTGTATGGAAGGAAGCGCTCTAGTAAGAAATACTAACTTCCTTTTCACACATCTCATGGACATGATCTCTGGCATCTGTTAAAGCACTCTGCAATGAGATCACAAAACGTCAATAAGACAGAATCATATCATTATGAGATGAGGATGAAGAAGAGATGGTGATAATACAACCTGTCCAAATTTGGTCAGGAAGTTATTGGCAAGATTCAAGGATGTAACTGCAATGTCCTCATTTGCTTTGAGGGCTTGAGCAATGGCGAAAGCGCCCGGATCCTGTATTCCCAAATTAGAACCAAAGTAAAACAATATGAATGTGGACAATTGGTGTTGGGATGGGGCACGAATAAGGTCGAGAAGCATGTACCCTTATTTCATTGAAACCTAAATCTAGTGAAGTTAAAGCTTCATTAACCACTTTCAAGCTGCGAGCAAGGCAAGTTGCACCCTGAAATTATTTGGTCGGGAAAGGAAAGAAATTCTACTATTAGATGAGTACTACTTCGATTCCTACTAATGACCACAACACGACGACAGATACATACCTCGTCCCGGAGACCATTGCCCCGTAAATCCAAGACGGATATTGTAGTATTATATTTCAGAGTTTCAGCAATTAATTCAGCACCCTTTGGTCCTATCTGCAGATCAATTTTTGCAAAAAATGAAAAAGAGGCATTTTTTTATGACTTATAGAGCCGACCAGTCACATCCTTTACCTTACACCAACCAAGCTTGAGATTTTTTACATTTCCATGGAACTTCAGCACCTCAGATAAAGCCTTCGCTCCTTCTGGTCCAATGGGATTATAAGCAATTTCCAACTGTGTTTGTGGGTGTAAGACAAAGATGAGGATAAATCTGTTCATGTCAAAATATGATAGAAGTTAAACATTCTCAAATGCTAGATGGCTCACGGTTGTGATGGCATCATTGTCCTTCAATGCTTCGGCGAGCTTGCTAATACCCTCACCATGTATGTTATTCCCTCCCTGCAAAATAAACCCCACAAAAAAGAGCCGTCCCATCTTAAATTTATAGTCAGGAAAGAGAAAACAACATATGAAAACATACAGAGAAAATGGCTCCTCACCAGATCTAAAGTTTTTATTGTCCGATTTTGCTTTAGAGCGTCAGCAATCTTTTCAGCACCCTGGAGAATAAAAAGGAATTTTGTAAATAATTTGATGTCCGGCTGAATATACGTGCATAGACATATATACATATACACTGATTGTAGTTTCAATTTCTTAACTTGAGCACACTAAAAATCTAGTATTTTCATTTTGCTCAATCTCAATAATTTATTTTGTTTCTCACATAATAAAATTAAAATAAATTAACACTACAATTGATATAATTATAGTTTGAGTTTCTTTTTTTTGTACTTGGCACTTATTTTCCAATGAAGATCAACTCATGGAATAGTCATGGGCTTGAAGATGTTGCCAAAAGGGTGGCTTCAAAGAAATTAATTCAGCACAGCAATCTGAATTTGGTATTAATTCAGGAAACAAAAACAGAACTTTTGATAGCCAATTGGTTTTTTTCTTAAAGGAAACATAGCTTTTCATTGATATAATGAACAAAGGCCAATGCTTCATATTACAAGGAAGCAAAATATAATGAAGAAATAGTAAAACATCAACAGTACAATACAGATCAATGATCAAACAGATTATGGATTATTAATTTGGTAAAGACTATTCGGAGCACCTATTAGCTGGGTGAATGTTGAATCTTGAGGTAATCTGGAGGATTATTAATGATGTGGGATGACAAGTAGTTGAAAATTCAGGAATTTATTAAAAGAGGTTATTCTCTTTGTTAAAGCTTCTTTTTTGCAAAATAAATCATGGTAGATCACTAAAATTTATGGGCCAAATAACTACAGAGAACGAAATTATCTATGGGTTGAGTTATAATCGTTGTATCTTTATATTGCATTGGGAGAGACTTTATTATCACTTGATGGGTAACATGAGAGACTTCCAGGAAGAAGACAAACTAAAGTAATAAGGATATTTCAATAATCAGATTGCTGAGCTTATGGAATGGCCTTTGTCTGATGGCAAATTTACATGGTCTAAACTGGGCGTCGATGCCACACATTCTCTAATTGATAGAATTTTTTTTCCAAAACAATGGGTTTCAATGTCTGAAAACTATAGGAATCGAGCCTTTTTCATATCATTACCCTTTACTTCTGAAGGCCAAAAGTTTTAATTGGGATCCTTCTCCATTTCGGTATTACAATAGTTGGTTGAAGCTTTCAGATGTGGCAGCATTGTTGACCAGTCTCTTTGATTCAAGATTCATCAGAAGGTTGGCCTGCATATGTTATTACTTCGAAACTTAGAAATCTGAAGAAAGCAATCAAAGCTTGGCTTGTTGATTTTGAAATAAAGAGAAATGGCAAGGAAAAAAAAGTCTAAATGGCAGAAATTGCAGCAATAGATGCAAAGGCTAAGGAAAGTCCACTTTCTCCTTATAAAGTTAGTCTTCTTCTTCAGCCAAAGGTGAGCATCTGAGCCTTTACACAACAGAGAAAAAGAATTTAATTTAGAAAGGTAAACTGAGAAGGGGATGAAGAAAGCACGAAGGTCATTCATAGATTTCTTGCGATGAGAAAGAGCAAACTTTTAATATCTGAGCTTCAAACTACTGGTGGTGTTTCCCTTCTTTCTTATAGAGAAATTGAGAAGATCATAAGAGTTTTTTACATCTCTATTGAAAGAATCCAGAAAAGAAATTTGTTCTTAGAAATTTAAATTGGGTATGGTTTCTTCAGCTCATAATACCCTGTTGGTTAAACCAATTTCTATGGACGAAATTTGGCAGCAATAACTTCTCTTGAAAAAAATAAAGCTCCGGGGTAGGTAGATTTACTTTGGAATTCTATATCAAATATAGGTCTCTCTTGACGAAAGACTTCCTAAGTTTATTTAGTAAATTTCATTAAAATGGGAAGGTCAACTCTTGTATTAAAGAGAAATTTGATTTAGAAGAAACAAAGACTTTTGGCCAATCAGTCTTACCTCATCTATCTATAAATTCCTAGCCAAAGTGTTAGTTGAGAGATTTAAAATCATACTGCCTTCAATCATATCTGCATTTCAAAGTGCATTCATCGGGGGACGGCAAATTTTGGATCCCATTCTTATTGCTAATGAAGTGGTGGGAAAAAACAGGATTAAGAAGAAAAGGTGGATCTTGAAGCTAGGTATTGAGAAAGTCTTTGATTGTGTGCCCGAGTCATGTTTCTTTTATCAAGAAACAACGATTTTATTAAGAATACAAAAGGGCCAAGAAACGCGGACCAGCAAATAGTATTGATACCGACAACATTCAAAGAAGATTTCCTAGTTCGTTTCTCTCTCCAAACTGTTGTATGTAGTGCTGTAAAGATGAAACGATCAACCACCTGCTGCTTCACTAAGAAGCACAGACACCGACAAGCAACACGCACATGGTGACACGTCAATTTCCAAAAAAGTAGGACACGACACTTTTTTTTTACAAAAGTAAATATGTGTGCATATTATGACATGTGAAATATTACCTTTAAACAACGAAAAACAATCCTACAATTCATGAAAAAGATAATAGATAAGACGACCAACGTTACAAAATATTCAAGTCCCAATAAGTTAGTAACTAGTTTAACACAAGAAAACTACAAAGTAGAATCAAACAAGCCTTCCACATATTTTCCTCATTCTACAAGGAAGAATCGGCTAGTTGCTGATCGTGGGTTTGAGAGTTGTGTTGTACAACTGTGGAGACAGTGTGGTCAAAAACCTAGATTTTTAAAATATATGGGCTAAACAATGAACCTTAATGTGCTTAAATGAGCTTTTGATCGTGGGTCAAGATAGTGTGTTGTGCATTGGCTTTTTCTAAAAGAAAAAATAGCATAACACATGTCCTTGGCGTGTCGGAAAATAAAAAATAATATAAAACAATGGACACTTCAACTGGCATATCAGACACATGTCGGTGTCTGACACCAACACCCAACAGAACTAATGTATTTTCTCACTGTTGTTCGTTTTCTAATTTATTTGAGTCTTACCCTCCTTGTGATATTTGTATTAATTTGAGTGCTTTTATTCAATATTCATAGGATTCTTTGTATTTGTATTGGTTCTCCTTGTTTTTCTTTTACCTTTTTAGGAGTTTGTATATTGACAAGCTTGGCTTATTCAAAAAGAAACTTGTGATCTTAGCCTTGAAAGGTTTTTGCCAACATCAAAATTCAAGACCAGGCTTATCTGAGTTATTATCTATGGTTCATCTCATAGACCGCCCCTCACAGATGGCAGTGGCTTCCAGCTGCATTTGAATCTCTCTTCATGTTCATAGGGATTCTTTTATTTTGCTTTTTTTCTTTGAGTTAGAGAGAAAGTTCAAGAAGTTTCCTGCTATCTTGAATTTGTGAATCAACTTTCGTATTTTATGTTTATTCAACAACTTAACAGAATACTTAGAGCTCGTAAGAACTTCAAGAGTAGGAGCAATTTAGAAGCTACGCCCGTTACCACATCAACAATATCATTCATGTACAAATTCAATAAAATTAAGCTCTTAGTTCTCTATTCATAAACTTAACAGAATACTTAAAGCTTGTAAGAAATTTAATACTAGGAGCAATTTTAGAAGCCACGCCTGTTACCTCATCACCAATGTCATTCATGTACAAATTCAATAAAACCAAGCTCTTAGTTCTCTTAATGAATTCGGCAACATGAAAGACACCTTTGGCAGTGATTGAGTTGTTACCAATGTCAAGAAGTGCAAGTTTTCCTACACAGAAAGTAAGAATGTTGATGAAAGCATAAACGTCAATAACAACCAAAGGAACCTAGAATGGTATATGGCACACCTTTACGTGAAGATAAACCTGAAATTAGAGCACGCACCCCTTCGTCACCAATTGAATTTCCATTCAGATGAAGTTCCTGCCAATTAAACAAATTTTAAAACATTCAATAAGACACAAGGGGGTGTGTGTCAATTAAACAAATTAACCATATTTATATCTACAAATGCTAGAAAGGAACTTCATGCAATTTTTTTTAATGAAAGGAACTTGACTTTCATGAGGAAGAATAAAGAACTACATAGGCTTATGAAAATAAAAGCCCACAAAAAGGAGCCAAACTACAAGGAGCTCCAGTCAAGAGAAATAAGACCAAGCAAATAGTTACAAAAGAGCCTAAAAACAAAGGTCCAATGAGAAACAATGAATCTAACAAGGGACCAAACATCAACATAAGAATTCTCGTGCCGTCTGATGATTGTGTCTCTCTCCTCAAAATTTCACGCATCCCAGCCTACCACATAAATTGCCTTTTATCATGAAAAGGTAGATGGAGGAAAAGTTCCTCAATTGACTCCCTGCAACGCAGATGGTTGACAAAGCTAAAACTGAATGATTAAAAAAGTTACTCCAACTTGCACGAGCAAAATCACAACTCCATACGCTACAACAAAGTGGCCCAACCACTAAAGACCCTGTAGCCAAAATCCAATCCAAGGTGGGAACTTCGAGTTCCCAAGTATGTTTTATCAAATGTTACGAAGCGTAAATTGGGCCCTTGATGGATGGCACATTGCTGTTGGGCTAAACAATGAGGTTATCATATGGCACAAATTCTCCTTGGAGCCAAGGACCAACCTGAATCGTCAGCTTCATTCAAGCGAGATGTAAACTATATGATACATAAAACTAAAAGATTGTCCACTTCCGATGTTAGGATGAAATTGGAGAACAAACTTAAAGGAAGTCCTAATTGAATCTCGAGTTCACGCAAAGAATGGAAGCTGTCATTGCACCGATTTTTTTGAAGACTAGGTGCTCAATTCATGATTGAACCGACCTCATAGACAAGAGCTAAGTATCAACAATCATATCCATCAATTAATTTGTCACAACACAGCTTAACTCTGACAAAAGCCAGGCCTGATTCTCATTAGAAAAAATAATAACATAAAAAATTGCAAAGATTAAAATAACCCAATATGAGGACACAGGTTCAACTTAACAACTCAATATCTTGTTAAGCAAGCAGTAATATGCTTTGCCATCCAATCACTCAAACTTTTTTTTTTTTTTGAAAAAGAAACAAGCCACTTCATTGAATCAATGAAGTGAGACTAATGCTCAAATTACAAGAGACAGATACAAAGAAACAATGTAACCTTTGGATCAAAAGGTGCCACCCAATCACTCAACTACCTCAATCTTTCAAGACACAACTCTATTGCTTGCTTAATCATGGACAAGACCCTTGCTCATCCCTTATCCTTTATCCCTTATCCTTTTTATAAGAAACAACAGGAAATTTCATTCAAAAAGGCAAGGACAACCAAAGGGCCGCAGTAGAAAGAACCCCCTCTCAGCAACTACTTCAAAAGAGGCTGCCAATCATATTACAAAAGAATTTTTGTGTAAAGTTATCCAGGAGTCCCTTATCCCTTATCAAAATATATAAACTTGTATGCCTTAGAAATACCAATGTTCAGGAAAACATCATAGTTCATACCATATGGTGACCATTACATACTAAAATCTGCAATGTCTCCAGTCAAGGGAGAAACTCTCTCCTAATTCTATTATCTGAAGCCAAACCGTCTTCTTTTTCTTAAAAAAATAAATAATAAATAATAAAAAATGAGCCAACAGGCCATAAAATGGCAAATGCACGAGGACCCCGTCCATCATAGCTAAACACTTTGTTTCTAGTCAAATAAAGACGAACATTAAGTGGAATAAACATAACAAGCCCAATAGGTAGACCGAAATTGCAACTTCAAAGACACAAACCCACTAATCCAACTTGTGATATTACATCATATACACACCCACTAACCCAACTTCCTCACAAAACTCAAACCCCTCAACTCTAAGAATCCTATCGAGAAAGTTTCCATCAACTTTGACATAACACTTGTTAATAATATCAAGCTTAAACATAAACTACTTTCCCTATTAAACCATCATTCTCTACAACTTATTGAAGCTTAAAAGATGGGTCAATGTCTACAAACTACAATAGCCGATGAGAGGAGAAAACAGTAGCAGATAAGACAGTTCTAACTTCTAAGGCTTGCAGCAAAGACTTTAGCAAGATCCTTAAACACTAGTTGTTAGGTTGATAGGTTGGCTCAGAGACTTCAACTGCATTAAGAGCCCTTGGGTACATAACCAATATGCTGTATTGCATAAGAGCCCTTGGGTACAAGACCAGTATGCTGTCTTGCGTGCACGGGAATTGACAAGCCCATTTTGGAAAGAAAAAAAAAAGGTTAACACCTCAAGAAAATCAAACTTAGAAGTTCTTAGTTCCTTATGGAAGAACACATTTAACCACATCAGGCCCAAGAGCTTTGTTAAGCCCTTAATCATTCACCCCCATAGAATGCCTTCTTTCAGAAATGGGACGTCAAGCTGGTCACTGGCGATCTAAGAGATACCATCTAGGCCACTTAGTTAAAACAAGAGCGAGGAAAGCCACAAATTCAGTCTCTTATCTCCACATGAACAATTAAGTTACCACAAAATTGATAAATTTCTGACACTGAAAGAACATTGTAGATAAACAAGACAAGATGTACCCTCAGTGATTTGTTCCCTTCAAGTCCTTTAGCCAAAGCATTAGCTCCCAGGGCACCACCATAATTGCCACTTAAAAAAGAGAGTCATAGATTAGCTTCGAAAGGGAAAAAGGAAGGTGGACAAGCTGCTAAAAATATGTACATTAACGGCTGCAAAAGAAGGGATACACTAGGGAATTTTATACATACAGTTAAATTTTACATGTATGTGTATGAAAACTTCTAAATGGTTCTTGTTCTACGATGTATTTTAATGAGAACTTAATAGTTTGTTACTCGTTTTGAATAATTTCTTTCATTCTTCTTACTTGTTTAAATAATTATTCAATTTCCATGAAGAAAACAAGTCAACTGGATCCTTAAGACTAATTATATTATATATTAAGAATAAAGCATTTAATTAATAGAGACTAATTAAATTATAGCAAAATGATTAAAACATTATATATAACTTAATAATATATAATAGATATTTGTTATTGAAAACATAAGTTTTACATTGTACAAGTTAATTGAAGATTTTATTTGATTTTATGCACATTATTATTATTATTATTATTATTATTATTATTTTGAGAAAGCACATTACTGTAAATATTTCATAAATAATAAATTAGTAATATTATGAATTTATTCGAAATATAGAGTAATGAAAATATTTATTGAACTAAAATTAATTATGTTAACTTACCTTTTTATTTTGGAATTACTTATCAAGTAATGAAAATATTTAGTGAAGTAAAATTATGTTAATTTTTCTGCTTTATAAAACATAAAACATATTTACTATCTTTGAAAGATTTGAAAAGTTGAGAGTAATACTAAATTATATAATGTTTATTAAAAAATGAAACAGATAAACTAAATTTTAAATATATGATTTTAAAAGAAAATAAAACAATCAGTGCCATTTATTAGATAGTAAAAAATATATGACCTTCAAGAACAAATGTTTTGAAATTGCAAGCAACAATAATTGAATATTCTTTTTAAATGCTACGAAATTAATTGAAGCAAACAATTAGCAAATCTTATTAAAGTTAATAACCATATTAAAATCAATATGAAATTATATATTAAAAAAGTAAATATATATTTGTAGCTTTTTTTTCTTCTTCTTCTTCTCTTGAGGAAGATATAAGTATAAATATAGCACTTGAGGGTGATGAAGCCTCACTTAAGATGTATGTTCCGTATGGTGTTGTTTTCAAGAAGTGCTCCGCCAAGACTTGTAAATCCCTACCTCCATTATCGAAAAAGAACAAAAGGAATCAATGTTACTATATATTAACTAACTTCTGAAGAAGAGAAACATTTTCAAATTCAGTAACTTACAGAATAATCAATCATATTATTGTTAAGTTCAAGTACACGCAAGCTTGAATTTTTCTTCAGCATCTCGGCAACTGCTTTTGCACCCTGGAAAGAACTCGACGGTAAGATCAAATTTAAAAAATCAAGGTGGACAAAGACAAATAAGTCAGCAAAAGGACTTAAAAGGCACATGAATATCTCCTACAGTTGAGCTTTAATCAAATTAGTCAGCTAACCTCATCTCCCATGTCGGTACTGTTTAGCCGAAGTGTCTGAATGCTGGAATTATTCACCAGCAAATCACACAGGGTCTGAAAAAAAAATTAATTGCAATATTTAAGCCAGCTGCATGAAGTACTAGCAATAATTTAATGGGAAAAGCCACTATTCGTTCTCACGAGCAGGATAAAATAAATAAATAATAACTGATCTATAAACAAGATCAATGAAAATACTTTAGTTCTGCAACAGGACGCCCATTGAACTGTCCCAGTGCTTACATTCCCCACATGCTAGTCCTAAGCAATAAGTTCTATATTCAAAATACCTAGGTAAACCAATCATGTGGATTCATATCTATATCAAGAAAAATCAAGTTGATGTTAACGTATTTGTGATATCAAATATCCCAGGACCATCCAGACTACCCAATGTCATGACGAACTGATAGATGACCAATCCAATACTTCATGAACAAATACTAAGAGGCAAGTGATGTCTTCAAGACAGCGGCCACTTTTCAAAATGAGAAAATATATTAGAATTATTTTATTCTCCTTATTTTGTTCAAATTTAACTTATTAAAATTGATTTTATTAAGATTCTTCCCCCTAATGAAATTTTCTCCCCCTGGACAAAGAGAGTCCCTCCACACAATGGAATTCTTTAAAAAGCATTGGAACATTCTTAAGCCCGATATTACGAGGGTGTTCCAAGACTTTTTTGAGAAAGCAAGCATTAACGCCAACCTCAATGAGACATACATTTGCCTCATCCCCAAGAAAGTCGACGCCAAAACTATGGGCAATTTTAGGCCTATCAGTCTCACCACATGTCTCTACAAAACCACTGCCAGAGTACTATCAGATCGACTCAAGAAGGTCCCCCCTACCACCATTTCTGAAAATCAGATGGCTTTTGTGGCTGACCGTCAGGTTACCGATGCATCTTTGATTGCCAATGAGTTGATTGATTGTTACTCCCGAAAAAAGGGAGAGGGTGTGATCATTAAACTCGACATTGAAAAGGCCTTCGACACAGTTGATTGGCATTTCCTTGACAATATTTTGACAGTTAAAGGTTTTGGGAACAAATGGAGGAAATGGATCAAGGGTTGCATTTCCATATCAAATTTTCCATTATGATAAATGGTAGACCAAGGGGTAAAATCAAGGCCACGAGAGGTCTTCGCTAAGGTGACCCTCTCTTCCCCTTTCTATTTATCTTGGTGACTGATTATCTTAGCAAAATGTTGTATCAAGCAGTTGGTTCTAGATCAGTTGAGGGTTTTGGCATTGGGACTCAAGGCCTATCCATCAACCATTTACAGTTTTCCAATGATACAATTCTTTTCTCATCTCCTAGAAAAGAAATGCTTTCTTCTCTTTTCAGCACTATTCATGCCTTTGAAGCTACATCAGGTCTTCGAATTAACCACATGAAATCAGAATTCTTAGGCACATGGATATTGGAATGGTTGTAGCCTTGGCAAAAGACTTTGACTTTGATCCAAGCCACCCTATCCAACCTTCCAACATACTATCTCTCTCTCTCTTCAAGATCTCCTCTAAAGCTGTAGCACGTGTGGAAAAGCTCTATAGGAACTTTCTGTGGAATGGAAGCATCCAACATACTATCTCTCTCTCTCTCTCTCTCTCTCTCTCTCTTCAAGATCTCCTCTAAAGCTGTAGCACGTGTGGAAAAGCTCTATAGGAACTTCTGTGGAATGGAAGCATCCAGCATACTATCTCTCTCTCTCTCTTCAAGATCTCCTCTAAAGCTGTAGCACATGTGGAAAAGCTCTATAGGAACTTTCTGTGGAATGGAAGCATCAAAAAAAGAGGCATACACTCGTTGCGATGGCAAAAGATTAATCTCCCTATCTCTGTAGGTGGCCTCGGGCTGACCAATAGCAAGATTAGAAAGTATAGCCTCCTTGCCAAGGGGATATGGAGATACATGTGGAAGACTCAACCCTTTGGAGGCATGTTATTGCTGCAAAATATGGCCCCTATCTCCAACCAAGCCAATCTACTCTGAAACTATTCAGGGGCCCGTGGAAATCTATCATACAGCACAAGGAATTGATTCTGGACAATATTGTGAGTGTGATTGGCAATGGTGGAAGCACATCCTTTTGGCATGATCAATGGATTGGTCCTTCCCCACTCAAGGATGCATATCCCAGATTATTTGCTCTTAATTCAAGCGCAGATGTTTGGATAAATGAGACTTCATCTTGGAATTTACAATTGAGGAGGCATCTCACTGGAAACGAAATTGACGAATGTTCCTGCCTATTTACTATTATTTTCCCTCCTCCTAGTCCCCTGATGGAGGATGGATGGAAATGGCCCATAGAACCCAAAGGTACATTCACAGTGAGGTCTTTGTCCCATAAATTATCTTCTAGTGGAGCCAACAATCATAAAGACTTATACTCTTGCATCTGGAAAGGATCCATCCCAAAAAAGATTAAATTCTTCCTATGAGAATTTAGTCATGGATGTATTAACATGGCTGATACTGTGATCGAAAAATCCCCGTGGCCCATCTCAGCCTCTAGATGGTGTGCCCTTTGTCACAAAAGCTATGAGATGGTTATGCATCTCTGTCCCCTATGAATATGCTCATGCTTTTTGGTCTAAGTCACCGGGGGCCTTCAAATACCACATGTCTTTCCCGATGGTCCTCTTATCCTTCTCCAAACAATCCTCACCGGTCACCCTTTCAAGCAGGAAAAGGAGATCATATGGAACGCCCTGGTTAAAGGTTTCTTTTGGCTTATCTAGCTCAAAAGAAATCGGCGCATCTTCGATAGATTTCTCCTCCTTTTTGAACACCTCACATGCAAAGCTTTCTCTTGGTGTAAATTTAACACATTCTTTGTGATTAGTCTTACATCCCTTATATCACAGTGGAACTATTTCATGTAATCTTCATGGCAATCCTTGCCCTTCTGTAATTTCATTTGATCAATAAAATATTTTTTGATGTTTCTCATTAAATTTTTTTTAAAATAAATAAAATTTTAAAATAAAATGAAGAAGAAGAAGAGCAAGAAGTCCCTCCCCAAAGAATCCAACCGTTGTTACAAGTGGAGGATCAATAGGCAGCTCATCAATCATGTCCCAACAACCCCTACTAGGAGTTAAACTAACACAAAATGTTCGAGGAAATCTAGTCCAATTTTCATGGTAAACCAATAACTCTAAAGCATATGATCCAAGTCTTCCACCACCCTCTTGCATGATGAGCACTAGAAGGCACAGGAAACCAGATATATAGATCTTTTCACAAGTCCATGTATTGACCATGCTCTCGAAGTGGCTAACTAAGGAAAGAATCTAACCTTGCTTAGTCTTCCACATATTGACACACACACACACACCAAAAAAAAGGAACTAAAATGGGCAAGATGAGCCACAAATGAGCAAGTGGAGACACACAAGAAAAGGAATATTTACCACAAGAAATGGGGAGAAAGAGTCATCTCCCTACCTAATTCCTCTATTGGCAAAAATGTTCCAAATTACATCACACTTCAACAAATCAACTATCGCAGCTTTGATAACAATTGAATGCACAAAATGTGAGAACTGTTACTGGGATGAACTTGACAAATTTTGATAGCTTTTGGGCTGTTAATCTGTTTCACAGCTATAGGAATCTGAATTCAGATTCTTTAAATTCTTTGCATCAAAAATACAGCAAGAAAAGAACAAAGACAATTCCCCAAAACATTAAATTAAGTAATTGAAATGCTCATCGAATATTAATGATGTAAAAAGTTATGACAACCTTAACTCCATCATCTCCAATCGGGTTTCCAGAAAGATCAAGGGTCTTCAAAACGATATTTGATTGAAGGACACCATCAAACGCTTTTATCCCTTCAGCAGTTATTCCATTTGCAGAAAAATTAACTTCCTCAACTGTCTGTCACAGTAAAATATTTCAATTAAATACCCAAGTATACAATTAGTAACACTTCGTGTCATAATGTTGCACAGAGAGAAAAATAGCTAGACAAAATAGCAACAGTTCATGCCAACCATGCTCATTAGTTATAACACAAGACATCATAGAACCAGAAAGAATCAGTAGAAGAACCTGATTGTATCCTAAACTCTCGGCAAGGAAAAACAGTCCTTCATCTCCAAAGTTGCGTCCTGTCAATAGATCAAATATCATATACTTCACAACTGGCAAGTGAACAAAGATTAGAAATTGAACAAATTAAGCATAAAAAATAAACTGACCTTTGTGCATACTCAAACAAAGAAACATTTAGCCCATGGGAAATAATAAATACATTTAAATTCCAATAATCAGATTATGAAAATACCATATCCATTGATAATGAAAGTTGACAAAACTAGTCGACCAAAACTAACAAAGTTCTCTAAGATTGAACAACTATGTCATAATGCTGCAGCATACAAAAACGCGGCCACATTGAAATTAATAATCATGTCTTCATTAACTCTCTGAGTAGCTTACCTGTCATGTCAACACTTCTAAAAGTCCGGAGCTCTTTTGCAAAGTCATTAAGCTTCAATTTGGCTTCTCTGTCAATCTTGGCAGTAAGATCTGGAAACAAATTTATACCAGCACCGAATGACCAATTTTTTTTCACGGATGAAGGAGACTTATCAGACTTCGGAACCATGAGTCTCTCCACCAATTTCCATAAAACTGTGAGCTGAAAACTCAAATTAGTATCTCGAAGCCAAAATACCGTGCTATACCATTCCCAAATAGAAATGGCAGCAGCAGAAGTAACAAATCGTGCTCCAAATTAGTACACTTAAACTTGTAAGACATCAGTTTGCACTTCAATAAGAAAAACGTCATTCATAAGCAATTCCTTTCGAGTTCCAAAAGAAAACGAAAAAGTGCAAAACCGTACCGAACGTAACCACCACGAAAACACCGGCAGGTAAAACAGTGGAGGCAAGCTGCTTCACCGGGGCAATCAATGATGAGCTCTCGGTTTGAGACTCTCTGTAAACTCTCCGAGAAGTTGCAGCCCGCCTGGAGCCGCCGTCGGACCTCAACGTAGCCTTCAGCACCAAGTTTCTCAATCTAAAACCTCTTCTCCTATGCGTAACCGGAACCAACGCACCATTGGCATGATAACCCAAGCTAGAAACGCCGAAGCCCAGACCTCGGGGCCCTAGCGAATGAAGTCGGAGGAAAATCTAGAGTGGTAGCAAAGAAGAGTTGAAATTGCGAGGCAGAAGAAATTGGATTGATTGACGATAAGAATCAGCGATAAAAGTATTGGAGTTACCTTAGGATGAGAGCAGAAAGAGATTGTAGAGGTGGAAGTAGAACCCATAGGTGCTGCGTAGAAGTGGATTAGATGCGCATGGAGAAGAAGGTGTGCGGAGCCGCTCGGTATGGGAGAGAGAGTGAAGTGGAAGTGCTTTGGCTTTTGCAGCCGATTGCTCCACACTAGACTACTGCAGGTTCTTCCCCAAGTTTTCCCGATTATTCTTGGGTCCGGCTGATGATGACCCAACAGGTGAGAATATGAAAATTTTGAACACCCCCACGATCTAAACAACCGAACTACTAACTCTGTTAAGATTGGATTAGGCTAATTTTGTGTTTGGTGAATTGGGTTGATTCGCGAGTTAATGACTCGACCCAATCCAAATTTTATATATATTTCTTTTGTTCGAAGTTTGATTATTGTGTATGGATTAATTTGTAAATTTTTTAATATTTTTTAAAAATAAATTTATGATATTTATTTTATTTTAAATTTTTAATAAATATTATAGATATTTGTTATTTAACATTTAAAATTTACGATATTTTAGTATAAATTTACATATTTTTAATTAAAAAGAAAAAATAAGTTATAACCCGACAACTCAATCAAAATTTTAAGGGTTGAGTTGAGTTTGAGACTTTGAGACTTTGTTTGGATCTTTCGGGTTGCCAACCTAACCAACCCAAATTTTCAGGTTGGTCCAAAAAATATCTTCAATTCAACCATGTATACCTCGATGAAGATTGTATCTTTTGAATTTGAGGGTTTTTTTTTTTTTACTTCTTAATCATATTCTAGTGGAGTTGACCTTTGATCTTGCACCTTCCTCTCTTATACTCTCACTCTCTCAACCTCCTCTTTCCCTCTTAATTTTCTCTCCTCGATCTCTCGCACTTTAATTCTTTTTGGAAAAACCACACTTTTCGTTTTCTTATTTCAATTTTTGAAATCAATAAATTTAGTATAAATGGTAAATTTGTCACTATTATGTTTTTTTTATATATTTTTGTGGAGCGAGGGAATTGAATCTCTGAGTTTGTTAGGTTTAGTACATGTTTTATATTAGTTGAATTATGATTATTTTGATAATTGTTTTAAATATGTTGGATACTATATAAGGGACACTCGTAGTTTTAACCACAATGAAATGAGATATTACAATCATAGCTATGCTTTTTATCTTTTGCAAATATAGTAAAACAACTTTAGTCCTCTAAGGCAAACGTTTGAAAAGTCTAAAATGTTGTTAAGCCCCCAAACCATGTGACATTCATGGTAAAGGGAAAACATGTTACTTTCTAAAGTACCTTTGATATACTTTTCAAAAGAAAAAAAAAAAAAAAAAACTTATTAATATTTTGTCAATGCACTCGAATGTTAATTAATGTCAGATATACTAATGATATATTAATATCTTACATCAAGTATTTACTGATGGACATTTGATCCACTCATAGCTTATATAATATCCTTATATATTTAGAATACCATACTTGTAAAATAAAACACATGTTTTACTTCAAAATAATTAAGTTAATAATATAATGACGATTGATGTTAGATATATTGTTGATACATTTGAAATATCATGCTTATAAAATGAAACATGCATGATTTTTACTCCTAAATAAGTCACCGATAGATTATTATTAGATATACCGTTGATACACTCATGTCTTGCTTCAAATATTTACTTATTGATGTCTAATACACTCATGTTTTATATATGATATATTGGTGATACACTTCAAATATCATACTTATAAAACGAAACATACATGTTTACTTCAAAGTATGTTACTATTTGAATGTTGATTGTTGTTAGATATATTGTTAATATCTTTCGAATATTGATTATTGTTGGATATCCTACTAATATACCAACTTTAACGTAAACAAAAATATTTAAACTTGATTTAAATTTAAATTTAGTATTTTAACTATACATCTAACATACCATCAAAACTTGATTTAAGATCAGAAGACAAATCGATTCATTAAAACCTATAAATCAGGGGGGAAATCACTAAATAGAACAAAAGAATATTAAAATGAAACATAAAGATCTCACATAATCGAATAAAAAAATAATAAAGGAAAAAGAAATCAAACAAAAAAAAATAACAATATAAAGAAGAAAAAAAAATTGGCATACGGTAAAATCGCAAAAAAAATACAAATTAAAGAGAGAATAAAAATGGGGATCGAGAGAGGAAATGATATTCAAAAATTAAAAATATATACATGAAAGAAGATTAAAAAATTAGTATGTAGGTAACATCGATTGACTAATGCAACTGAAATAATGTATATCGCTATGTGTGGCCACCAAAAGCTGAGAGCTACAGAAAACATAGGAATAAAAACCATGGTTGTTAAAGAGGGTAAATTTGGCACGCACAATAAATGAAAATTAACACCAACATCTTTCACCATATGTACACTTAAAAAGAAGGAAAAAATTTTTTTTAATCCTTATATGCTATCATTGATGGACCATATCGCTATAAATAAGAGTCTATCATTAATAGAGGTTTATGTGCGATTTTTCAAAAATGTTGCTATATACTTAATTATTAACTCTAAAAGTGTTACTTATTGCTAAGGGTGTTTACGATTCAGTTCAAACTGCATAATTCGATTAATTCGATTTGAGATAGTATTTAGTTTGGTTTGGGTGCAGTTCGATTTTCGGTTTTTAGGCTTTCTTCTTTATTTTTATTTTTATTTTTTAAAAAAAACTTAAATAGAGCTGAGGGAGTGAGAGAGACCTAAAGGCTGAGAGAGACCAAGACGAAGGCGGCAGAGGGGCCAAGAGACCAAGACAGAGGTGGTGAAGGAGGCTAGGGGCAACGTGCAACAAAGTGAGAGAACCTGAGATTGAGAGACAGAAATGGAGGGGAGTGACTGAGACGGAGAGTAAGGAGGCAA
Source organism: Citrullus mucosospermus (assembly GCA_030954485.1). NCBI lineage: Eukaryota > Viridiplantae > Streptophyta > Magnoliopsida > Cucurbitales > Cucurbitaceae > Citrullus > Citrullus mucosospermus. The sequence continues at coordinate 36,928,512 of CM062063.1, read as the reverse complement.
AGGGACCTGAGACTGACCAAGACAGAGAGAGACAGTGGCGTCTAGCATTGAGGAGTCGGAACTGGAGCGTGGACGCCGTGGAGAGGTTAAAGACTCGGAGGAGAAGACTTGCGCCGCTCCTTGTTCGTGACTTGATGCGCATGCGAGAAGGAGAAGGGGAAGGAGCAACCTATTAATTTGGATTTGGGAATTCAATTTCAAATTAACATTGAAAACTAAAAAACCATAAATTACTTATACTTATATATGTTTATTATTTTTTAATTAATGCGGTTCGGTTTGGTTTTATTTCAATTTTTTATTTTTAAACCGAACCGAACCACTTAAATCGATTTTATAATTCCACTAAATTGAATTATATTGCAAAATTCGATTTCAGTTCGATTCTAATGGTTTTAGTGAACACCCTATTCATTGCAATTACTAATAAGAAAAATGAAACACATGAGGTTGTTATTTTACCAACCATTACAAATATTTTTGTTTATAAACCATAAAACCAACTAAAGTTTGAATACAACCAATTATTAATTTATTTATTAACATATTTTTTTATTTTAAAAAATTGTATAATTAATATTTTATAATATTATATAATTTATAATAAATTACATTATCTATATTTTAAATTTAGCAAAAATGGGTTGAGGAAAATGAAATACTATATTTCTAAACATTTTTATTTTTTAATATAATTTTGTATTTTAAAATTTTCAATTCAAATTTTCGACGGAAACATTAAAAAATTGTTTTCAAAATTCGCATTATTTGAATTACATAATATTAAAAAAGAAATAATAATTTTTTCCAAACAAACTCTTAAAATTAGTAATGATTTATAATTATAATTCTTTTGTGGTTGATAAAATTCTCATAAATAGTTCACCATTTTATAAGACTATAGAGATTATTTATAAGGTTTTATCAAACCATAAAATTAAATTCTACCTTTCTTTAAATTATAGACCAAACGTTTTATTTTGATAACACCCTAATTATTAATTCAGGGCTAATGTGACACCTATATTTTTATTTTAAAATACTTTTCTTAAATATGTTAATTATTGATTTTTTTCTTTTCTCCTTTCCTTTCTTCCTCTCTTTTTCTTTTTAAGCTGGATTGCAAAATTGGTCCCTCTGGTTTAGAAAATTAGAATTTAGTCCATTGCGACTTTAAATGTTAGAAATTAATCCCTATGATTTAAGAAAACCTTATAAATTGGTTGGATAATATTCTCATAAATAGTCCTCATGATAGGGACTATTATGAGTATTTTATCAAACAGTAGGAATAAATTATGACTTATTGAACGTTATTTTTTTCCTCTCCACCTTCTGTTTTCTTTCTTCACAATTAATGGTAGTCGTTGTTGTCTATTGTCGTCGTCATCGTTGCTTGTCGTCGGCCACATCACTTTTTATTTATTTCTAGCTTTCTCCTCTTTATGCTATTTTATTTATCTTTTCGTATTTTTTCTCTTCTTTTTTTTATTTTTCTCTCTCTTTGTTGATGACATAATATGGACAAGGGAACTTATTTAATCTTCACATGCCAATTACAGTGAATTTGTTGATTTAGGGGATGAAAGATGACTTGCAAGACAGAAAGAGAAAGCATCGGTGTGGTGCCTGCCACAAACCCTTCGATGCTTAAGTCAGTACTTTGCAAAAGTCATATCAAGCAAGAAGTAGGGAGAATAACTTACCTTTTGGTGTACCCTTGTATCCTTATTTATAGGGTGGGGGATTGGGAATTTTGAACTCGAAGAGGATTTCAGAAAGGTTGAATTCAACCCTATGGAGGAGTAGGATAAATCGACTCAGAGATCGATGTGTTGGGCGTTTCGGTCCAACTCTCTACTGCCTCTTGGGTTTTTCCTCCTTTGGCTCGTTGGGCAATTTCCTGAATTGGCAAGATTAGGGAATGCAACTTTGGGCCACCCATAAGGGGCTTGGACCTTGGCCTTCGAAGAGTGGGCGGTTGTGGATAAAGTGGGGTGTGCCTTGACCTCGGCCTCTAAGGCTAAGACGAGCTAGTTGGGTCAACCAGCCTAGCCGCTTACCTTTTCCCAATCTTATCCTCCCTCGGCTCGTTAGCTGGTCCTTACTTGATGACCTTTGTTCCAATCTTCATCCCTAATGGTCAATATTTCTAAGCACGTAACTTTTGGTCTGAAAATGACCTATAACCTTCTTCTTTCTTCTCCTTCCCTTCATCCTCTTCTCTGTCTCCTTCTTTTATTGTCCTCATTTCTTTCCTACGTTTTAAAAAAAATTAGGAACATTCTAAATCTAGGAATTTTTATTTTTTTTAAAAATCATATGCGCATACAACATATTAGAAAAGATTTTGTTTTTACTAATATAAGTATAATTAGACTGGCATGAAATTAAACTAAGAGATTAAAAGTTCAAACTTCTCACTAACGTGTGGTTGAATTATTATTAATTTTAATTTTTTTTTTTTTTTGCATAATTGCAATGGAAGGAGTAATGATTAAGTTTAAATTACAGATTTGGTTTCTATAATCTGATTAAAATTTAATCTTTGTAGTTTTAAAAGTTAAAAATTAGTGTTTATAGTTTAATACAATATCATAAATAGTTTTTATGTTTTGATAAAAACTACATGTATCTATTAAAGTAAATGAATTAAATTTAATTTTCTCCAAACTATTAGAACCAAATTTGCAATCCAAAACTTTATATGTAATATTAACCGGGGCAATGGGCGTTTCAGTCAAATCATGCACTAACCAAGGGTTGACGTAGGGTTTTAACATTACCAACCGGTTCCTTTTGGGTTTTATTTTTTCGGCAGAACTCTTTCTCGTCTCGCCAATGGCGGTTGCCGATCAGAAACTCCATCCGAATTATCACCGGACTGAGACCCACTTCAAGAATTCCATGACGAACTTAGGCAGTCTTTCGATTCCTATTCAATGATGAAGGTTGTGAACTCCTCATGCTTCCCGAGCCGCCTCCACTACCTGGCTCCGAGTTTCCGGCCGGCGACCGAGTCCAAATCGCCTCTGGTTGGGGTTATATGGACTCTCAGAGGGTTGCGCCGACGAAGCACAAAGTTGAGTGATCGGGCGTTTTTCTGCTCCGATGCCGGTGATGGGTCGGACCGGTGTTCGAAATTGAGGGCAAGGCTGTGGAGGTCGGCTCGGTTTTACATCGAACCGGTCGACCCAAATGCCGTTAGATTTTAGGGCTCTTTCAGTCTAGGAACGGACTTCGAGTCGGAATCGTTCCCCCTCACTCTGTCACTCGCAGTCCCACTCATCCTCAGCCACTGTCGCTTAGCCGCCGACTGCCGTTTGCGTTGACTACTCAGCCACCGTTGCCGTTGTCTCCTTCCGCTGTTGCTCCTTGGTATCTTCTGGAGCTCTGCCCTCTGCACGTTTGTTTTGTAGGTCATAATCTTCTCTTACGTTTGCTTTAAACTGATTTATTCAATTGACTCGATAATGAATTTTCTCTGGGAAATGTTGGCCGGCTCACCTTTTTATTGAACTGATTGTTGAACTGGGTTTGTGGTTGCTGTATTTTGAACTGGGTTTATTGCTATTATTGCTGTTATTTAAGCTGTTACTGTAGAACTGGGTTTGCTGTTGTTGCTGTCATTTTGAAGTGATTATTGTTGGCTGGATTGATTCATCTTTGTAATAATCTATGATTTTTTTTGTTCTGATTGGCCTACCTCCCCTTTTGGCCATTATACAGAGCATTTCCAGCCTTTTGCCGTGTGCAATAAAGAATAAACCAGTATTCTTCTTCTTCATCCTAATCTTCCTTGGTTAAATCAAAAGCTTAGAAATTGCAAAATGACAACCAAGTGAATCCTGAAGGAGCTTTAAAGACTTGCAGAGAGCCCCACCAACTTCTTACAGTGCAAATATGGAACTAGGGAAAAGAAAAAAGGGCAAAAGCACACTAACAACTTGTTTTTTCAGTATAAAAGAACAAGACCCAAAAGCTTAAAATTTATATGGTTGCTTTGAATTCATCAAATTGAGAACAATTACAATTAGAGACCATTGACTTATTTTTGTTTTTCTTTAGGTTTCGATCTGAGATCATCTCTTTTCCTAAGACTTAAGCTTACGAAGACTTGAGCAGAACACAAATTAAACGAATTCAAGCCTCTTTCAGAAATAAAATTGAAATGATTATTAGTCCAAAAGTGAACTCTATAACTAGAGAAACAGATTGTTAAGGGCATAAGTAAGTCGATAATAATAGGACCTTTAGAGGGGTTGTGAGTGACCCTACAAATGTTTGATCCCTCATTAGGTTCTATATTTCTCTATGGGCTTCAATGACAAAGACTTTTTGTAATTATTCTCTAGGCCTCATTTTACTTGATTGGAACCGCTTTCTTTTGTTGGGTCTCTTTGTTGGTTGCTTTTATTTATTTATTTTCTTAATGCTATTGTACTCTTTGAAGATATTACTTCTCAAAGGAAATTCGGTTCTTGTGGGGTGTGAGATTGGATCCTTTCCTTCATTCTATCTAGGCAACTCTTGGGAATAACACAAGACATTTCTTTTTGGGACCCTACCTATGGTAGATAAGGTGAGAAAGAGATTGACTTTTTTGGAAGAGAAACTTTTTCTCTAGAGGAGGAAGATTAATCCTTATCTGTTTGGTGTTGAGTGGGATCCCTATTTACTTTTTCTCCTTTTTTAGAGCCCCATGTATGTTGAAAGACTTATGAGGGACTTTTGTGAGAAGGGGTGGAGAGAAAAGGAGCACACATTTTGAGTTGGGATGTGGTGGGGGAAGGCAACCTATGAACCTTGTAGGGGGTAAGAATTAGGGGATTTGAAGTCTCGAAAGCCCTATTGGCTAAATGGCTATGATGCTTCTCCTTTGAGCCTAATACCCTGTGGTAAGGATTATAACAAGCAAGTATGAGTCTCATCCTTCTGAGTGGTTGTTAGATGAGGTCAAAGGTACTTATAGAAATCTACGGAAAGAAATATCAACCGACTTCCCCTTTTTTCTAACTTGGTTCATTGTGTTGTAGATGATGGGAAGGAAATGTACTTCAAGGAGGATAAGTGGGCAGGGGATAAACCCTTTTGCATTATGTTTCCTTGTTTACATCATTTATCCTCTATGAGAAATTGTTGTGTTGTTGATGTCTTTGATCATTTTGGGAGTTCTCCCAATCTTTTGTTTGGTATTCGTGTTGTCTGTTTTTCTATAGGGAAATGATGGATGACATGACTCTTTTATCTCTGATTGGGGAGTTTAAGTTAAGACCAAGGAGAAGGGATGTTCATTGTTGGAGACCTAACCCCTTTAAGGAGCCGTTTGGATTGAGGGAATTGGGATGGGAATAAGGGTGCGAATGGGTAAGGGATAAACATCCCTTGTTTGGTACAAGTTTTGTAGGTTTAGGCATGGAATAAGCTATTTCCATGCATCCATTATACCCATGATGATACCCATCCAAAAAGGTGGGTTTTCTTCATGCCCACTCTCTCTCATCTTTTAATACATTTCTTTATTCTTTTATTTTATTTATTATTAAAATTAATTATTATATGAAACTAAATTTATAGTTTATGAAATTATATTAAAATTTAAATTATAGTATATAAATTTAACTCCTCCAATTTAATATATATATACACACACACACACAATTTAATATATACTTAATTTTTATTTTAGTTTAATGAATTAGTTTATATATACATACTTATTTTTCAATAAACTGTAAAGAACCAATACAATAAAATTATCTATTAATTAATTGATTATATTTGTAGTTTGTTAAGGATCATTATGATTAATATAATATGAATTTATTTTTTAATAATTATAATTAGTTTGTCATTGAGTGATTAGAATTCATTAATTATTTTATAATTAATTTATCATCAAATCATGTAATGAAGTATCTTTGATTATAAATTACTCATTTTAAAAATACTTGTAATTAATAATTCAATTAATATGATTATTTGATTGTTAAATGATTACTTTTTTTCAAAATTTTGAATTGCATTTATTGTTTATCAATTAATCTATTAAAATTTTATAGAATTTTCATGATTAATTTTACAAATTGAATGTAAAAATAATTTATTCCCATAAAATCCTAATAATATTTCCATGTACAACCAAACACATTCATTTTTGATTCTTAGCAATCTTATTCGTAGGCATTCTTAATTCCTAGGCATCTACAAAACCTTAACCCAAACGGTCCCTAAGGGATTCTCTTGTAGCTCTTTATTTTGCTGCTTGCTGGACACTTCTCCCTTAAAGAGGAGGAGGGGGAGACAAAGTGCTTTCTTGGAGTGATATATGGATTGCTGATCAATCCCTCAAACACCTTTTTCCTGATGTATTTAAAATTTTAATGACCAAAGATAAGTCAGTTCAGAATTGTGGAAAGGAAATGTTTGGGATCTTTGTTTGAGAAGGAGATTTTTGACAGAGAAGTGGAAAAGTGGGCTACTCTATCTACAGTGTTGGAGCCTGGTCTTCCCTCACAAAGGGATGACACTTAACTTTGGAAGCTGGATAAGGCTGACTCGTTTTCAATCAAGTCTTCTTTGGTTGCTATCCAAGAGAAGAAGAGTGCTTGAAGATATGTACTTTCAGATCTGGGATGGAGTAAAATTATTTCGGTGGATCATTGCCCTTAATATCATTAACACTATGGATAAGGTTCAAGGGAGATTTCCTAGTTTATGCATTCCCCCCCAACGTGTGTCATGTGTTATAAAAGTGAGGAGTCTCTCTCAAAATTGCTGCTTCACTGTGAGTTTGCTGAAAAGATGTGAAACTTCTTTGACAAGATGTTTGGTTTGCACCTGAGCCGGCGCCTATGGTTAGGTGGATGGCTGAAATTTCCTCAGGGTGATTTTTATAAGATAAATCTAGAGTGTTTTTGGTTGAATCTTGCGAAGCCTGTTCCGTGGCTTGTTTGGAAGGAAAGAACTCGAAAGTTCTCTTAGATAAGTCATCTCTCCTTTCTTCTTTCTGTGACTTTGTACAGTTTACGTCTTTACTTCGAGCAGTCAACATAGGCTGTTATGTAACCCTTCATTTGGATTCAATTTAGATTGGAAGGTCTTTTTGTAGCCCTTCTGAGGAGGGGATGCGTTATCTTTTTCAAGTTCTTTTTCTTTTTCAAGTTCTAAGTTTTAAGTTTTTATTTATTTTTAAATGAGGCATTTGTAATTATGGACTTTCAATAAAATAAGAGTAAAAGGAAAAAAAGAACTTACAAGAAAATAGAAATTATTATTTAAAAGAAAAGTTTCCTATGAAATAAGTTTTTATTTATTGTTAATTACTGAAATTAATTGAGAGTGGATATGAACTATGAATAAATGAACTTGCAGGTAACCTAAATCGAATTTACGGTGGATATTAGTATTATACACATATCTTGTAGAAAGGGGTGAGTAATGACATGTATGCATCTTTTGTCAGGTGAACTCTTAGTGTAAAGCTTTGAGGGACGATGATCAGAGGCCATGATATGTGTATAATACTAATACTCATGTATGCATCTTTTGTCAGGTGAACTCTTAGTGTAAAGCTTTGAGGGACGATGATCAGAGGCCATGCCGGTGTCGTAAAACCTACATTTTCCTTCATGTTGTTTGAGATGCCTACTCTTGAATGTCACAAGTTCAAATTTACTGCCACACCCACATTTCAAACGCCTTCTGAGAAAAGGAAGGGTTTGATTACACAGCTACAATATTCTCATGGTGATAGGAGAACAGTCTTCAAATCTCTGCATTCAACTATTTCATCAAAGCCTTACAACACTAAAGTGGGTAGAAAAGAAGGTAGTGCTTCATCACTATATAGTCGTCCTAGTTTAGTCGAGATGAAGAATGTGCGGCTTGAAAATCGTTCAAAGGTTTATGAGTTCTTGCGTGGAATTGGTGTCGTCCCTGATGAACTTGATGGACTGGAGCTTCCTGTAACAGTCGAAGTTATGAAGGAACGTGTTGATTTTCTTCTCAAATTGGGACTTACAATCGAAGATATAAATAACTACCCTCTTGTTCTCGGCTGCAGTGTGAAGAAAAATATGATACCAGTACTTGATTACCTTGGTAAATTAGGCGTCAGAAAATCTACTTTCACCGAGTTCTTAAAAAGGTATCCGCAAGTCCTCCATTCCAGCGTTGTTGTCGACCTTGCTCCTGTTGTCAAGTATCTTCAAGGCATGGATATCAAGCCAACTGATATCCCTCGCGTTCTCGAGAGATATCCAGAAGTATTGGGGTTTAAGCTTGAGGGAACCATGAGTACTTCAGTGGCATACTTGGTAGGAATTGGAGTCGCAAGAAGGGAAATTGGAGGGGTTTTGACCAAATACCCTGAAATTTTGGGAATGAGGGTTGCTCGGGTAATTAAGCCTTTTGTTGAGTATCTTGAAAGTTTGGGCATTCCAAGATTAGCAGTGGCTAGGTTAATAGAGAAACGACCACACATTCTGGGGTTTGGATTAGAAAAACAAGTCAAACCCAATATCCAATTGCTCTTGGAGTTCAATGTAAGAGAAGCATACCTTTCTTCTATAGTAGCACAGTATGCTGAGATCATAGGAATGGACCTGGAAACTAAGCTTCCAACTCAGAGAAATTTACTAAAATCATTAATTGAATTGGACGATGATAACTTCGGCGCTATCATCGAAAAGATGCCGCAAGTTGTTAGCCTCAGCAGTTCAGCTGTGATAAACCATGTAGATTTCTTAAAAACTTGTGGGTTTTCCTTGCTTCAAGTAAAGAATATGGTTGTAGGTTGCCCCCAATTACTTGCTTTGAATATTGACATAATGAAACACAGCTTTGAGTTCTTCAAAATGGACATGGGAAGGCCTTTAGATGACATAGTCACTTTTCCTGCATTCTTTACTTATGGTTTAGAGTCCACAATTAAGCCCAGACATGGAAAAGTTGTACAGAAGGGAATCAGTTGTTCACTTTCATGGCTCCTCAATTGTTCTGATGAAAAGTTTTTGGAAAGGATGAGCTATGATACCATAGATATGGAGGAGATGGAAACAACACCAGCATTCGATATGAATTCTCTTATACAACCTCGAAACGACGAATCAGATTCTGAGTATGAAGATGATAGTGAGGAAGAGACTTAACAGGCTATTTTGTGTTGGCTTCCTTGGCTGGAGGGTAATGGCTATTTTGAAAACTTGTGGGTATCATCATTAGAGAATGTAACACCTTCAGAAGGGCAGTTCCTCCTGTTTTATTCTACCATATTAAATTTGAGTACAGTTTTTTTCCCTCTCTTTTACTGTAACTTTTGCCACATATATTTCCCTCTTTCCATAAATATTTCATTCTAATTAATACTTTCCTATGAAATTGGGTTATTTAGAAATTTAAACTAAGTTATTTAACAATAAATTGAATTATAATTCTCAATTAAAATAGATCAAACTAAGAATTTAGAATATTTGTGAGCAAACCTCAACAGATCAAATGAGTCACGTGAAAAACACCAATATATCATTTAAAATTGGACATCTTAGGTCTCATTTGATGATCATTTAGTTTTTAAAAAAATAAAAATTTTTTTGGTTACTGTTTTTTTTTTCTATTTTATGAATATTTTCCCACAATTTATTTTTAATTTGGATTTGTTTAAAAAATTGAAGTGAAAAAAAATTATTTTCAAAATTAGTTAACATTTAGGGATGTTTTCAAAAAATAGAAAAATGGTTGAAAATAATTATAAAATATACCAAAATTTTACTTTTTATTTATGATAGACTGTGATAGATTTAGATAAACATCTATCATTTTACCAGATAGACACGGATAGATGTTTTTCTGGGTCTATTGCGGTTCACCGTCTATTATAAATAGAAAGTGAAATTTTGCTATATTTATAAATAATTTGATATTTTTTCTATTCATAATAATTTTCCTAATATTTTATCCTTCAATTTCATTCACAAAAAGTGGCAAATGTTGTTATAAAATGGCAAAATATAAAAAAGGGGATGTAGCTCAAATGGTAGAGCGCTCGCTTTGCATGCGAGAGGTACAGGGTTCGATACCCTGCATCTCCATTTCTTTTCTTTTAAATAAAGGCTAAATTATAAAAAATGCCTTTATTCTTTAAAAAATATCCTATAATTCGATGCAAAAATGTCTTTGAATTTTTAAAAGTTTCATTAGTACTCTTATGTCTAAAACAAATTTAAAAATGCTCTTATCAAATTAAACCCCATCACCTTCACTTATCATTTTCTCTTCCTCCCCTACTTCAATCTATGATCTAACACTTTTCTTTTTTCTCTGTCTTTCCTCCCTTCTTATTCTCTTTGTTCATTGTGGTAGATGGCCAAAATGTGGGTGCAATTTTGAAAGATGTCATTTTCTTAATTTACTCAATTGACCATTATTGGTATTTGAAAAGGGTCCCACCATTCATCAAGTTCTTCTATATTTGCTTACCCCCTATAATTGTCCCTAGAAATATCATATGAACAATCCATTTTCAAATATCATTGTTATTTGCTTACCCCCTATAATTGTCCCTAGAAATATCATATGAACAATCCATTTTCAAATATCATTGTTTTTATCTAGAGTTTTGCAATATTATATTGAGTGTTTCCTTTGCATGCAAAAGATACAAGGTTCGATACCCTGGGTTCAATATTCAGAATCCTAATAATATTCATCATTTAAGTCATCCTAAATATTTTAACTCTCATTTTTTGGTCATTTTTGGTCTATCTTTGACAATTTCTCAAGGAAGTTAACTACACTTTGAGAAAAAATTCTAAGTCTAAATAAAATTTTCCTATATTTATAAATAGTTATGTTTATTTTTCTATATTTAATATTTATAAATAGTTAGGTTTATTTTTCTATATTTAAAAACAACCCAATTACTACAAATTTGAAATATATCGACTTAAATTGTTACTCATCAAAAGTTAGTAACTAATATAGTTACAAATTACAAAAAGTGTTAGCACACCAACTCCTAATTTCTAGATTCAGATACAAACTAATGGTAAATGTGCAGAATTTTCTATCTGAGAGCAGTTTCAAGGAATCTTTCATAGAGAGAATAACAAAGTTGCATCTTGGCCAAAAAACTAGCTACGGCCAAACATGAATTGACGTTGATGTGAGTTTTCAATAGTTCCACAGAATCTGCAGGCCATCACAATTGATTGTCCACAGGTCCCAATTATTTATTCACATAAGAAATCCAGAAGGTAAAACAGTAAAGAATTTCTCCAACTGAATTTTCTAAAGCTCACTAGTACTCGTGTGTTTTTGGACATCCATTTCTATAATGTAATAATGTAAGCCAATTAATTGACATGCACTCCATTCTTTGATGTCAAAGGTTCAAATCAAAAGAATAATAAAAGAAAATCAGATTATTTTCTTTCTGAAAGAATAATTAGAGCAACGAACAAACTTAAACTTCAGGAATTCCACAGCAAAATTTCCATATGCTACGCTGGCAAATCAGAGTTGCACAGGAGTTGAATCTTTAACAATCTCATATAATGAGATAATGTTTTCAATGCTCAAAAGGCCAATGATGCACCATTCCAACAGATCTGACTTCCTATTCTGAAGGACTTCTTGAAGAAAATGAATGTTATGCTGCAAGGAACATGCAAATTTATTAGAGAAGAATTAAACATTGTTATATCCCAAGAAATATCATCACCAGAAAACTAAAATGCTTCTTCTAGTGAGTATGGTATAAGTGGAAGAATCCATGTGAAAGATTTAAAAAAGGAAACCACAATGAGGATGTTGGTTATTTTTTTCCTTAGCTCTGCTTTTGGAAAATAAACACACCACTCCCTGCTTCATTGGCATTATTTTGGGTCTGCTCAGAACACACAAACTTCAGATGGAGCAACAATCAACACTCGGTAACAATTTAGCAGAACCAATTTGTTCTTAAAGAAAGATTCTAAACTAATTAGTAATTAATTAAATACAGCCCTCAAAACTTCATTCCTTCAAGAACTATGAATTGATTCTCCTCCATTAGCGCAGGCTAGCTGTTTGACAGGATCATGTATCTTTACTAAGGATTAAAATATTGATGACAATATATATTGAGACTTCAATTTTATAATTAATCAATGGATTTACCAATAAAATATTGATATCCACAGATATTTCAGTAAATTAAGAAATTTATAAAAGATTATTTAAATTAATCATTGAGTTGTTTTTACTTCCCATCTAAGTTATAGATCTCACTATTAGCATATACATATTCATATTTAGACTAATAGATGATAAATTGTTACGTTTTATGTGTATTTATAAAAGATGTCGGAGATATTAATTCATCCTTAATATTGAAGTCGAAAATTTACGTATATATCGATGTATTGACGGATATTTCAATCCTTGCTCTTTACTGAGTGACTTCCAAGATTGCATCTACCATTGAAAGATTGATTAGAGGTTTCCTTTGGAAAGGCAATAATGATACTAGAGGTTTGCACTTGGTTACATGGAGTCAGCTCCTCCCCATTGACAATGGTGGCCTTGGGTTGCACAATATTGAAGATAAGAACAAAGTTTTACTTGCGAAATGGAGCTGGAGATACTAAAGGGGAGATTCTTCCCTCTGGAGAAAAGTTATTGATGCAACATATGGTTCTTCCAACACAACACAAAACCGGGGTATATTCTCCATTTCATCATCAAAAGGCCAGCGAAAGACTATCCTACAATACACCTCCCTTGTCTTTGATAGAATGGTCTGTAAAATTGGAATGACCTATCAGACCCTTAGTTAGGAAAATATTAGGATTATTAGTATGGTTATTAATAAGAGCACTTTACTAATTAGCTAGAGTTTGTTAAAGTTTTTAGTTATAAATAGAGGGAGTGGATTGGGTTCAAGGGGTGAAGATTTTAGTACAATTTCCATTGCGAGAATTTTGGAAGAGAGTAGCCCTCTCTCCCAAAGGCTATGGTATATTGTAACGTTCTTTGATATTTCATCTTTTAAGTTTCTTTATGTTCTTGAGAGTTTTTGTTAGGTGGCAACCTAACATGACCGTTGTATAACTTTTTGGAAAGTTGTGTGGATTGGTGATGATGAGCCTTTGTACAGCTCATTTCCATTAATATATACATTGTCTCTCCAAAAAAGATACCTCTATTTTTTAGTGTCAGATGGCTAATACTGGATGCTGGAACCTCAGACTCGGAAGAAATCAAAGAGATTGTGCAATTAATGAATATGCTGCCCTCCTCCTGTGCCTCTCCACAGTCACCTTCTCTCATAACCAAGACCAAGGTATTTGGAGATTGGAGTCAAACGGCCTCTTCTTTGTCAGTTCCCTTTTTCAAGATGTTCTCCCCCCATGTACATGTACTGAAGGCTCGACATTTTTATGACTTAATTTGGAATCAACTTAGAGAAGTTGGGTTTTAAAGATAAAGTAGTGTTATGATCAAATACCGAGAAGGCTATTGTTCTTATTTGGAAGGAAATAAATGCTAGAATTTTCTCAAATAAGTGCAATTTTTTTGATTATTTTTTGAACTTGTTTAGTTCACAACCTCGAATTAGAGTAGCCAACACAAGTTCTTTCATAATTACTCCACCTTCCTCATTAATTTGGATTGAGAGGTTTTTTTAAAGTTTGTAGGGCAAGGGACTCCTTATCCTTTGGCCCATTAGGCTGTTCTTCTTGGTCTTTTGGAATGAAAGGTTTATTCTGTTTCTTAAAATATATATATACAGTATACATACACATACACATAGTTAAGAAGAAAAAGAAGTCCAATCAAATAATACTTTTGACAAAATTTCTAGCCATTTTAAAATTTGGGTTAGTTCACATGTTATTTAAAATCCCAAGAACAAAACCCGCAAAACAAAAACATTTAATTCTTTTTTTTTTAAGGAAAACAAACCATTAATTTTACATATCCAAACACAGACATTTATTATCCTAAATATTTAATTCTCAAACATTTAATATTCATACCCCCGAAACAACATCCACAATCCTAGCTGTCAAATAAAATTATTCTTTTCGTAAAATCCTACCAAAGTAGCATGAAAAAATTGTCACATGATTCTTTCTAAATAAGTAAAGAAAAATAGAATTGTATGCGAAGACGAAAACCAATCAAATTAATAAAGAATTGCCTATCCATTTGATTTTAACATTTCTCTCTAATGTACGTTGAATTCTTTAATTTAAAGCCTTATACACGTGTGAATATTATACATTAACGATTTCAAAATAAAAACAGAATGGAGAATTTAAATTCATTCACTTGGGAAGGCCTAGAGTTTTAGTTGACCTAATATTTAGTTTTGGGTTTTAAGTGATACAACACCCAAAGCTTAGGGGTATAAATTGATTTTCTCTTCCTAAAAAAATAATACATAAACAAAATAGAAAAGTTTTCATGAGATTACATATCTTCTCAACACATTTGCCTTTGCATATGAAAAAGACCACTTTGAAGGAATAGATGGAATAAAACGAAAATTACCTCCACAAACTTCAATTTGAAATCTAGATTTCCAAAGCGCTGGGTGACCTCATACTCTTCCCGAAGGTACTCATATATTTGAGCATATTTTGCATCCCTCCATGCAATTTCTGATCTGAGTGGCAAAGGAAAAAGACAATAAAAGAGAGCCAAGATGGGCAATTTTCTGAACTATTAGTTATGTCAAAACTCTACCAATTTAAAGCAATATTATGATTGAATTTTTCTATGCACGACTTAAGAAAATATGTAATAACAAAAAGGGGAAGATAAGGAAATATCTTTTTTTGTTTACTTATATCAAACTTGAAAGGCAAAATTTTCTATGCCATGATCTTGGTATCTTGGTTCTGTTAGGTTGTCAATACATTTCTGAACTATAGTATTTTCTTTTTAATAAAGTGGACAACTTTCATAGAGAAAAAAATGAAGGAAATATAAAGGCATCTAAAAAAAACAAGCCCACAAAAACATCTCTTCTAAGGAAAGGGATTCCAACTAAGTAAGATGGTACCTAGAGAATAGTTACAGAAAAGCTTCGATGCCAAAGCCCAAAACGATACATGAATCCTCGCTAAGGACCAAACCTCACAAGAGTCCCTCTCCCTACCTCTAAACAAACCTCATTGACAACCGTACCTCATTTCTGAACTATAGTATTTCCTAGCACATAAGACGTAACACAAGCTTTAAAGAGGCTCTAGATAATTTTTTTTTTTTTTTTTTTTTTAAAAAAAATTCATCAACAAGTTTAATCCATCCTTGGTGTTGGATGTCAAAATTGCATCAGCAAGTATCCTTTGATTTTTGAAAGACTTATGAACTCTTTGGCAGGACAAATTTGATTTCATCTACCATTCTGTGGCTTTATGGTCCCTTCCATTCTTTTTGCTTTAGAGCTCTTTTAAGATTGTTGGTGCAATCTAACAGTTCTTTTCTAGTACATAAGATACAATATTATAAACAAAGGGCACAAAAGAAAACTGCCGAAAAACCAATAGAAGAGGAAACCACCATTACAAGAAATCATTCTAATTAAGATTAAAAATTATTAATGTATTCTTCTTCCAAACAAAAAGAAAGAAGGATTAAAGAAAATGAATTACAAAAGTTAATTTTGAGGGAATACACGGTCAATTAATGTACTAGAATCAAACACACATGCATACAGAGTCCTAAAGTATTGGTGTAATTTACAATTAAGAAGTAAAGAACATATTACCGAGTCTAAATCTTTCTGAGTTTGATCGTTTTGATTGAACTTATCTCAAAGCTTCTTATTGGTGTTTGTTATCAAAGCTCTTTGATAGCTCTTCCGTTCAAGATATCTCTTGAAGTTGGGATGTTTTCATTTTCACTTTTAAGAAGTCTTGAGTCATTATTGATGGTTAAAGTTGGAAATGGCAGATGCACTTTGTACGGGCAGATCCTTGGTTCAATGGGGCAATTTTAAAGGATAGGTTTCCAAGATTATTTGCAATTGCCTCTAATACAGATGGTACGGTTATTCTTATTGGGATGAATCAACGATTTCATGGAGCTTTGTATTTCTAGTTTCAAGAAACTTCATTCAGTTTAGCCTTAGTATCTCTCACTTCTATGGAATATGGATGACACTCAAAGATGGTCTCTTTAATTCTTGAGGTGATTTACGGTGAAATCCTTGACTAACCATTTTGATTCTTCCTCTTGTTCTCAGCTATAAGGAATTCATGGGGTCGGTAATATCCTTACATGGATCGTACTTAATGGCAGTCTTAGTTCTTTAGAGATCTTGCAAAGAAAGCTCCCTAAGCAGCATCTTATGCCTTCAGTTTTCCCTCTTTGTTGGGCAAATGGAGATAATCTCAATCCTATTTCTTTGATTCCCTTGCTCCCATTGGTGCTGGCTCAAGTTATTTTATATCTTTGGTATTCAATGGATATAAAATGAGTGATAATGTACTGCAGCTTCTATGCAGTCCGTGTTTGAACATAAAGGCTTATTTGCTTTGGACTATTGCAGCCAAGTCAAATCCATTCTTTCTTAGTTATGAATCAGCTCATTTAAAGTCTTCCTTATGGTTTTCTCTTTCCAAAGGGTTTGAAGGGTTTTCCATTCCAGACATTAGTTGTTACTGGGCGAGTTTTATTGTTCTTCCTTTATTAACTTTCTCTTAAGTATCTTGGTTACTTTATGTTTTTTTTTTTGGATAAGAAATTTGTTAATTTTATGTTCACAGTTACTTTTGTTATCCTTGTATCTTGGAGCATTAGTCTCTTTTTATTCTTTTCATGAAAAGTGTGGTATCCTTTCTACAAAAAAAAAAAAAAAGAAAGCTTGTATTTTTAGTCTCGATTCCCATCTATACTGGACTTTTGTTTTGCCGCTTTACTTGTTCCGATGATGGATCCTTCCTTCTATTTTGTTTGCTTATCGTGTATTTTGAGTATTAGTCTTTTTTTATTTTCCTAATAAAAGTTTTGCATCGTTTTCAAAAAAAATTATTATAATAATAAATAAATAAATAGCTGTCTATTTAGATCAATATACTATATGTCTAATATCAACTATCACAGTCTTACCTTTCAAAAAGACCAACTTTGAGAATTACATCCGCCAGATTTGAATTAGCCTTTCCAACAAGTTGAAGGAGCTTTTTCTTATCCATAGTGAATGTTCCTGTTTTCTCCATTTTACGATTTATATCTGCAAACTCTTCAACCAAACTATCAACCTGAAAAGGAAAAGGGGGAATGTTATATGAACAGATGCGTGAAAGCATGTTTTGAGAACATATATACAAGCACTAATTGGTTACTAAGATTAGAATGCCAAACTCAGAGAATTAGAAACTTAGATATTTCATGAGCAAGAAACTCTTATGACCTCTATCATTCCAAATAAGTGACAAAGAATGTCAATTAAGACACGGAAAAGTTGCAGGAAATTATGATACGTCACCAATCATGTTGTAGGAGGAGGACCAGAAATAATATGTGGGCCTACTGAGTTGGACAGGAGTAAATGAAAAGAATGTGATAGATTGCCAATGATTGTTCACAAAACCAGGCATGCTAATCCGATTTGTTCTTCTGCTCTCAATGCAAATTGACAAAACCAAAATGTGTATGTGTGGTTTTTTTTTTTTTTTTTTTTTTTTTTTTTTTTTTTTTTTTTTTTTAATTTTAAGAAAAGGATACACTAAGGAAAAGAAAAAGGCTAATGCTCAAAATACAATAATATAGATAAAGAAGACAACAAGATCAAAAAGAAAATAGAGAACTATAAAACCAGATAAATCTAGACAACTCAATGATTTTACCAGAAAAGGACAATCAGGAGCCACCTAATAACAAGGAGAAGAGAAAGCTTCCCAGTTGCGAGAGTAACCACCAAAAAGCTTCAATAAAGAGAACCAAGAAGAGGCTGTCTTGTTCTTTTGGACTGGAGTCCTAGGTGGACTCTTTTTTATTGTTGGGGCTTCAATTTCTTTTTCCTTTTTGTATGCCCTTATATGTTCTTCAGTTCTCTCCATGAAAGTGTGGATTTTTATCAAGATAAGAAAACAAAAATTTGACATATTTCGAGAGCTCACCATCTCTCCTAGACCTAACCAAAGATAATTCTTAGAGAGATCCTAGTGACACCTACTAAGCAATATATACCCTACCACTAAGAATGAGTCTGGTTGCATCATTTATTTATTTTTTGGACAGGCAAGTCCGACCAATTCAAACTATAAAAATAATTTTTTCATGGCCACATACTTTTCCGGCTAAGGAATGGAAAACCTTTTTCTTGTTAGATGAATCCAATTTTCATTTCATACAGGAAAAACTATCTTTTTCTCTCAATGTTTTTGTTATTTGCTCTAAGTGTTCCTTAAAATATAAATAAAATCCAAATCTACCAGCCATTGAAAAATAAAGTTCTCCAGTCATTCCTTCCTCTCCCCCTCTTTTGACCTTGTTCTTTTATAGACATTTCCTATTCGGGTTTGTCAGATAAGAGAGATAAAGAATGTGAGAGAGCTTAAGTAAGAACGTTCAAAGAGGTACAGAAGAGCAGTTGCCTTTTGGAGAGAGACCAAGCTCTCAAATTTCTACATTTCCTTTTACTTGCTCCAGATTTACGATAATGGGAACCTCTCTTTACCCTGAAACTTCCTGAGGAAGTTCCATTTTGTATGTATGTATTGAATATGTACGAATGTGAAATTACCTGTGATACAAAATAGTCCAAAGCAATGCTTTGACCTAGCACACTTCCAATAATGCGAACACCATCAGTGTCTAAACTCTTGAGAACAATGTAATCAGGACCTCCCTGCATATCCTCGACCAAATAGGGCTTCTCTTTCACAGCATAATCTATCACAGAGTCAATAAAAGAAAATTATAATAATTCAAAAACATTTTTCTCAAAAGATTGTAACAAAAAGTTATCCAAGCACATGTACAAGGTTTATACATCACTCTTGAAGCACATAAAATGGTGTAAATGATGAAATAAAAACTACACATAGATACTAACTAGTGGTGATAATCGGTTTGATCATCGGTCGGCCGACATTGGTTTTGGGCTCAAACCAGCGCCACCAACATGTCAGCTTCTGGTAGTTGGTTTTGAAGATACTAGAGTTGCACTCCAGCCAAACAGACCACAAAAAAATCAGCCAAAGAATCTTCTTTTCCTCGTACGGATACCAAAAAATGAGGTCCTGAATGCCAAGAGGAGAAAAGGCCAGCCACCCAAAAGCTTGAAGAACAAAGTCCAAAAATTTCTGGCCTACTCACACCAAATAAAGAGATATTTTCGGATTCTTCATCCTTTTTACATAAATGCAACGGTTTGGAAAGATCTATCCATGGAAACCATTTTTGAAGCTTGTCATGAGTATTAAGGCATGAATGGATCAGCTCCCAAGGGAAAAACTTCACCTTTTCGGGATACAAACCTTTCTAAATGGAGAGGTCTATCTTTGCATCCAATATCCCCCCATTGATTAAAGATCTAGATAAGGATTTCAAAGAAAATGCCCCATCATCTTCCAAATTCCAGCACCAAAATCAGAGGGCTCATTTAGTGTAACCACATCAAGAGCATCAATAAGTCTGATGCATTACCTTGTTACTCCATATATTAGCCATGTTCCTTCTCTCTTCTGTATGATGTCAAATTAGGAGAGAAACTGTGGTCCGTGGCTGCTTTACCACAGGCCCAAGGGCGAAGTAGGACATATTACTTATTATACATAAAATTAATGGGCCTAATATGCGAAATTGACTTCCGGCTTGTTGGCAAAGACGCCAGCACCCCCCCCCCCCCCCAAAAAGAAAATACTCAAATGAGTTTCATCTCAAGTGTCACATATTTTTTCCTTCTTTGATATTTGTGAGTGTTCGGACCAGCCTACGCACACCTCGACTAATCTCACGGAACAACCCGCCTGATTCTACAATATTTTGGTGTAAAGGAAACTCGTAGGATATTAAATCCTAGATAGGAATAAATGTTCAAGGGATACAAACTCCTAGAGAGTGAAAATAAAACTAATAAAATAATAAAAACAAGGAATTAGAGACAATTACAAGCAAATAAGGATCAACCATGAAAACATTTAAAGAACAATAGGCTGTTCCAAAATCCTCGTCATCTAAGAACCAAAATAACACAATGTCCAGGCAGATGCTTCCATGGTGGTCACTCATCCATGGAGATGCTCTGCTATTGAAGTCATAGAGGAAGCATAGGAGGCAATGGTGTTCCCATGTTTCATGTATGGGGAACACGTGGGTCAGCTCCCCCACATTCTCTCACACCTAAAACGTTTTTCACCACTCACCTCTCCCTATCTCAAACGTGGGAACCCCAAAGCCTACTTGTCACATCTTCCATGTATGATGGTTTTGTGGAGTAGAAACACCCACAACAATGTTGATGGACAATTTTACCACTTCTCCCACCTCTAGCTTATTCATTTGTTTCCCTTGTATCTTCTTCTTTGTTTTTTGAGAAGTTCATCTTCTTGCTGGTTTTGAACAAGAAGAGCTCAAAGTTCCTTACTCTTGCACCGATATCCCACTCAAACTTTTCATCAAACCTAAAGAATGGGCCTTTTTCTTTTCTTGATTGAAACTCATCATTTGTAAGACATTTGGGTGGCAATTCCTTGGAATTTGCATATGGCTTATTTGTTAGAATGACGCTTCAAGTTTCCTTCGTATACCTGTGTTTAGAAAGTCTTTCCCGTGTTTTGGGTTGGACAAAAAAATGATTTGGGCTTGTCATTTTGAGATTCCATCCTCAATTAGTTGTGCTGCCCTCATTAATTGATACAAGCCCATGGGTTCCTAGCATCTACTTTTGCTTGCATAACCAGTGAGAGCCCATTGATGAATTTATTTTCCAACACTTCTTCTGACAAGTGTGGTAAAGGTGCAGCCAACACTTCAAATTCACGGTGGTATTCAGCGAGGATTCCTCTTTGTTTGATGGTAAAAAATCATGCCCAAAAATTTCCTTCCTGGAATGGTCGAAATCTATCAAAACAATTCTTGATTTCAATTGCTCCCAACTCTGAAAATGGTATCGGTTTGTGGCCCAACAAAACCAAGAGAGAGCCTCCCCTTCAAAACTAATAATCGACACAAGAACTTCTTCATAATTTGAGAAGTGGTGAATCTAAAAATACCTCTTTGCTCTAAAGGACCACACACCTGGATTTTCCCCATTGGAAATGGGCATCTCAACTTTCTTGAGTCTACTGTGATGTCTACCATCTTCTTGAAACACTCCAATATCTTCAATTGTAAAATCACAATATTGTTTGTCGAATTCTTTTCCCTTTTCCTGTGCCTTCCACTTGGGTTGGATACTCTTTGTTTTTGTTGAGGATGAAGGATGAACCCTCGTGGTGGCCATTTTCGTAACTAAGGAAGCTACAATTCGTTGCATATCTTCCAATTGAGCCGACATTTTCTCCATCAACTGTTCTATCCTTGGAAGTCTTTGAACTTTTGCCTTCAACTCCCATATTTCTTTATCCATCGATTCCATACAATCTCAACTTTCTTTTGAGCCATTGATCGATTAATTCCTAGGTTGTTCCAGAATCTTTTTTCATACCCACCCAAATAAAAATGTGTACTGCTCTTAATCCATAGCAGGGTGAGGCAAAATTCTAAAAAGAAACCAGCAGTTGTTAAGTACCCACAAAAACAACCATGTTTAGCTTTAATCTACCTCCATCGCATCCATAATATGGATAAAAAATGAGTAGGCAGTAAAAAAGATGGTCCCTTAGCAATTGTGTATGAACATTGTTTTTAAGAAACCCAGCTTTCATTGAGAAAAAAGAAATAAACAATTGTTCCAAATTTATCGGAGAATGGACAGAAATAAACAATTGTGTATAAACATCTTATGCATCTGCATGCAGGTACTATACTTGTTTTTGTTTACTCAGTATCTTTTCAATGATCTAATTCGTGGTAGATATACTCTTGTAAGAATGATCAGATGCTCTTTACAGTGGTTCAGAGAGAGGAACATCATTTGCAAGGTCACAGTGAAACGGAGTAAGTAATTTGAATATTCAGAAAGAAATTACCATCCTTCTTTATTTCTGGAAGCAAACCAGAAGCATGTCTTCTGACCAAATCTAGATAGCTTTCAACTTCATGATCTTCAATATTAAACAGAACAGCAGAACCATATTGAAATACAACCATGTATCTGTAGCAGCTTGTGTTCCCCCCTTTAACTCGAACATCCTGAAACATAAGTTTGAGATTACAATAAATAAATAAATAAAATAAAATAAAATAAAAACTGAAGAGTGTAATAAAATAAAATTAGGATCAGTACAATATCGAACATTGTTTTATGCATAGATTGCTTGAATGTATAAACTTGCATGTCACCTCTAGCTCTAATCTGTTAAGCATGAGGAATTTTATATTTACATTGTTGCGTTAGAGTTAGTGGCAGTTACTATTTCACATTGGCTACTTGCACTATTCCAGGCTAACTACAAAAATTTAACAGTTTTATTATAGTGCAGAATTATAGTAGTGCAACTGATGGCACACATATAAATGCATTCCTAGTAGGAAAAAGTAATAGTTTATATGGCATAAAGGCGTTGTGTCACATAATGTAATGCATGCATATGACTTTTTCATCAGATTTCTTTAATTTATCTTAGCTGGGAGAGGAGTAGAAATGATTCCAAGGTGTTCCATGCTTTGACCAGAGTAAAAATAAGCCTCTCTTCACTATTAACAGATACCAATAACGTAATGAAATCAATTTCTGAGAAACAAAACAGTGGGAGGTGGAGTCTTTGATTAATTGGAGTTTGGAAGACAAAGTAGGAGTGTCGTGGCCAAATACAACAAAGGCTTTTTTGTGGCTTATTTGGAAGCCTGTAAGGAAATCAAATAAATGTTAGAATTTTCTCAGATAAGCACAATTCTTTTGATTATTTGTAACTTCGTCCAGCTCACGACTTCTAGGTAGCAAACACAAGTTTTTTTGTAATTACCCCACCTTCCTTATTAATTTAGATCGGAAGGCTTTGTTGTAATTTTTTAGGAATTGTCTGAGAGGTTGAATGCAATCAGGATTACTGAGAATTAAAGGAGTGTTGGAATGAGTGAGGAATCGAGAGCATAACGGAAATAGGATCGTGAAGGTGAAGGGTGAAAATGGTAGGAAAGTAATAAGTTGGGTATTACAAATCGGGCCCAAAACGCTCAATTCAAACATGAGTTTTGATTATATTACAAACTCATTCCATTATGGGCCCCAAACAACCCCTTAGTGCGAGGAACTCCTTGTCTCTTGGCCCTGGCTTTTTTTGGAATGAATAATCATCCGTTTCATATCAAAATAATAATAATAACAATAGAATCACTTGAACAAAGCATGATTTTTAAGCAAAATGAATGAATAAAGAATATATACATATGTTTCAACTGCTTACGGAGGTTTCTGGGGGGAAATCAGTGTATCTCAGAGCGATGTAATTTGACGAGCGGGAGGTAGGAGGGACAACATTGCTTAGATTCTCAGACTGCATATTCTTCAAATTTATACTGCCAAAATCATGAATCTGAGTCTTATCCAAAAAACATCATGAATCTGAGAAACGCAAATCATGGATGACCAGAAAAAAAAAAATAAAAGAAATAGATACGCAGCAGGAAGTCGGAAATCGGTGAAATAGGAGTCATGAAGGACGTGAAAGTCTACCCAAAAAAAAAAAAGAAAAAAAAACCTTCGTATTACTCATACACCAACATGCCGATGAATTAAGGTATTAACATGGAGCAAAAAATGGCGTCTAATTTAACAAGTTCCAGCACCCAGTAATCTAATATACAAGTAGAGAGTCTAGAGACCAGTGAAGCAGATCCAGCAAGACAATCAACGAGTAATAAATTAATCCAAAGGTCATTCAGTGGCAAACCTGGTGCAAAGAAAGTACGCTTTAATGGGAATTTTCCCAATTTCGTCCGCTTCTTCCGCCTCGAAATCATAGGAATGATCAAACTCGGATTCAAATTGATTAGCAGTAAAAGAAATCGTAGATGCAACGGGGGAAAATGGCCTCGAACATTGAAAACGAAACACGTGGTTTGAAGAATACAAGAAATGAGGAGGTCTTGAATTGGCGAAAGGGATTGGGATGGGAGATTTAGAAGCAAACGATATGCGGCTCAGTAAAACTGAAGCAGCTCTCCTCCAGCCCATTCACTGGAACTGGAATATGGTTCGAAAATCAACAGCGTCTCTGATTCGTCATGGGAAAACTGGCTTCAAGGCCGCCGTGTTTATAAGGAAGCATTTTGGTAGAGAGGGGCATGTGGGTGATGAAACAAGACGTCCTCTTCTCAAGTTCTCAATCGATCATTGCCTTCGAGCGCGTTGAGTTTTTTTGTGCAGAACGGACCGAATGGAAGCAAAAGAAGAACGAACTGAAGTGAAAATTGCCGCCATCTATTAGGGCTTTTGGGATTTGTAGGGACAATTACAGCAATTATTTGAGGAGCTTGAATGTAACAGAGTATTAAAATACGTAAAACATTTAAAAATAAACTAAAATGAGATTCTACATCGCGAAAATAATAGTAAATAGAATTAGATTGAAAACTGAATAATTTTGTATTACAAATTGTGTCAAAAAAAAGTTCAATTCAAACATTCATTTTAGATTACATCCCAATACAAGTTCTCCAAACATCTCAAGGGCTCTTGTTATAGAGAATTAACATTTGTTTTATATTTTTTGATTCATGGTTTTTTTACATAATTCTAATGCTATTTATAAAATTGTTTTTGATTTTGAAATCCAAATAATAAAAATATTTAATGTAAAATTATATTAAACAAAAATAAAAAAATATGTTATGATATAATCTTAATTATTTTTTAAGAAAATATAAAATGTATTATAAATTATAAGAACATTATTTTAAACGGAAAAAATATCAAAATATTTACAAATTTATAAACATTTCAAAGAACGATTTAGTTATCACAGTTTATTGTCTGGTGATACAAGTCTATCACGGTTTATCGCTTAAATTTTTCTATATTTATAAATAGCTTTACCCATTTTGCTATATTTGAAAACAACTCTAAATTATATCATAATAAAACAATAATTGTATAAATTTTTAACAAAAATCATTTTCATAAATTAATTAATAATACTTTATTGTTACATATTTTAGACAACTATTAATTAATAATACTTATTGTCACATATTTTAAATAATCATTCAAATAATAATTTAATTTCTGAATCCGCTACTAAACACATATATGAAAACATGAAACTAACTGAAACACAATTATAACTCCTTTGAATGCCTTATTTTCAATTTTTATTTTCAAATTCTCTGTCAAGCAAGCCTTAACTAAATTCCACAACTCTTACAAAATTATATATATTTTTTCCTCTAATTTCAATTTTAGTATGTAATGTTTTTTCTTTTCTTGAAATTGGATAATTAATAATGATTATTAGTTAGTAGATGTAGATGTAGCATAAATAATTTGCCGATAAAACAAAATTTAGATTTAGTTTTTGGAGTCTATCAATAATAGATTATATTGTTTATAAAAATCCATTAGAGAAAGAGTCTATTAGATATAGATTTTGTTATATTTACAATTTTTTTAAAAAATATTGTTATACATTTAAGTATATTTGGAAGCCTGAAATTTAATGGATTGTAATTCCAAGCCTATATTTGGACTGGGGGCTTTGGGCTAGGGTTGGCAATTGGGCCGGGGGCGGGGCAGGGTTCCCTGTTCTCACCCCCGTGGGGTGAATTTACCCCATTCTCCATTAGTCTTTGCAGGAGTGTGGGAGCGAGTGTACTTAGGGTTTGGTTGGGTTTGAGGAAGAGAGAGTGAGAGTGAAAGTGTGTGAGAGAGCGAGAATGTGTAAGAGAGAGAGCGCGAGAGAGAGATAGAGTGACGGGCTGGTGTCGAGGAATATGGGGGTCGAGGCGGAGATACCCTCCCCATCCCCGCCCTTGGACAAGGATTCCTTGACTCGATTGGGTCGGGGCCCACAGGTTTTTTTGCCAACCTTACTTTGGGCATGAATCTCTATTACATTCCATTTCCATCATTTTCACTCAACCCTTTTTCCCACTATCTTTACACTTCGCGATCTTGTTTCATAATCCTGATTTTTACCAATTTTGATTATATTCAAGTCTCCCCAACATACCATTAATTACTAGCTCTAAAAATTATAGATGCCTTCTTTTTAATACTATTGTAAAATCTTTCGGCAAATTACAAAAAACCACCTTGATTGAAGTATATTGGTAGTTTCAATTACACCCCCGACTTTTAATGGGCCCAAACATCTATTATAAGTGTTAAAATTAAACCTTCATGGTTACAATAATGTTAGAAATTCGACTCTCAAATGATAAAAATTAAATTCTTAAATTTATGCAAACGTAACCATTTATACAATTACGTAACTGTGAAGATTCAATTCTACCCAATTTTAACCCACGTAATTTTGAAGGTTGAATTTTTAAAATGGATAGTTTAAGGGTATGCAACTACAAGTATAAGATCGTTTTTGCAATTTAACAAAATTGTTTATAAGACCGAATTCACATTCCCGTGGCCCCACCACAGCCTCCGTTCTCAAAAATATCTTCGCCATTTTCATGAACTTCACGAAATCAACTTTTCCTTCTCTCTTCTTTCTTCTTCCTCTCTCCGCTCACAAGTTGGACAAACTTTCACGCACACAAGCTCATCCCAAATTTCCCTTCAATCACGCCACCAACTCTCCGATTCACATCCCGTTTTCAGACTCCATTTTCACCTAATTAACAGAAATCACTGCCGGAGTTCTGGTTCAAATCCGGTCCTCCGATGGATTCCCTCTCATCCGTCTCACCTTCCTTCGTTCTCCCTTCCAGAAGCCCTCTCTGCTCCCGCCGCCGCCAAATCGCCGTCTCTTTTGGGGACCTCCGGTACCCTCTCCCTCGTGTTCGCGCTTTGTTCGGTCCTCGATCGAGGAAATTGCGGGAAATTTCCTGTGGAGTGGGCGGTGCCGGCGCTAACAAAGGCGACAGCGATGCTGAAGATGGGAGTGAGGATGTGGATATGGAGAGAGCACTTAGCTTAGATGGAAATATTCCTGGTACTTCCAATGAATTTGTGAAGCGTGTTTCTTCCCGTGCTTATGATATGAGGAGGCATCTTCATCAGACGTTTGATAGCAGCAGTTATGACGGTATTTTATACATATCCAAATTCATTACACACGTTCGTCTTTTTTTTTTTATTTTTTTTTCTTTTCTCTTCAATCAATTAATTGATTTATTTGAAGGCGCGATTTGCTTCTGCATGCACCTTGTCGGTTGGTTTTCGTTTTGAATGTGTTAGATATCTGCCTTTTGCTTTAGCTATTGCTGCATCATGCATTTTACTCTGTTTCCTTTTTGAGTTTTAGTTATTGTTATGGATTCGTGTGAAGCGGCTTTCAGCTTTCTTTTGAAACGGGGATCTGAAAACATGTTATTGAGTTCTGTGCTTTCTTTTTACATACTTTTTTCTGTATGATATTATATAATACAACCGGATGCTCTCTTCTGGAGCTATGCAACTTATAGGGGTTAAATTGCTAATTTGGTAGGATGATGGAATCTATTTAGTGATGAAGTTTAAAAAGGTCTCATAATGTTCTTGAATTTTCAATTTTGATCGGTAAGCTAGTTGGACATGGACTAATCATTGATCATGTTCTTGAATTTTCAATTTTGATCGGTAAGCTATTTGGACATGGACTAATCATTGATAATGTTCTTGAATTTTCAACTCTCAACAACTTGTACTGACTAACTGTACTCATTGGAATAGACTGTTTCTGGCTGTACTATGATAAGATAATTTACCCCAAGGGAGTGTCTATGTTTTTCTTTGATGGGGTGGGGTGACTGGACATGGGTATGGTTTTTAACTTAAAGAAAGGAGATATTGTGTGGAAAGGTTCATTACAAGCTAGAGATATTTTTCCTTAGAACTCAAGGACACAGTTGTACAACCTATAGGATCTGACCTATAGAATAGATCCTGTTCAAGTAAGGTCGTTTACAAGCTAGAGATATTAATTTATCAATTCTCTTGTACTTGGAAGCTGCTTTGCTAGTTATGAATAATATGTTCAAATCTTTAGGTTTGTGGTGCTTTTTCATATATGTTCATCTATAGTTTAATCTTACCATTCTTCCATCCCGTCACTCAGTGTTGGAAGCCAATCCATGGAGAGAAAGTTCGAAACCTGTATACGTATTAACACACAATGAGAACCAAATATGCACAATGAAAACTCGAAGAAATAGGAGGTATATAACTGTCTGTTTTTCTGGTCTTAACATTTAGTACTCACTACTCAAGTCAGCGTTTTGTTTGCACAACAGTGAAGTCGAAAGGGAGCTCGGATTATTGTTCTCTAAAGGTGGAAAATGGAGGCCTGAAAATCAGAAAAAACAGTCCAAAACAGGAATTAAATTTCAGATGCTTGTGGAAGATATTACGGAGGGAGTACTTGTAAGTGCACATTTGTTCCCAGAAATATTGAACTACATGGTTTTTGGTAATACCATTCGGTAATAGAGTCCCAAAATATAAACTTCCGTGAATCGTGTTAAATATCGAATGATTAGTAAAAAAAATATTTGTTTCTTTTATAGGTATTTGAAGATGAAACTGAAGCTGCAAGATATTGTGACTTGTTGCAAGGTGGAGGCAAAGGTTGTGAAGGTGTATTTGAGATTGAAGCCTCATCGGTAAGAGATAGCGATATATCTCTCCCGAATTCGTCTAACATATTGCTTTCCGCTTTATGGTTATCATACTATCTGAATTTCAAATATGTATGTGCATATTTGTTCAGGTGTTTGATCTCTGCAAGAAGATGAGGGCTCTTGCTGTCCTGTTCCGAAGAGGGAGGACACCTCCTTTGCCTCAAAGCCTCGAGCTTAACCTCAAAGCTCGTAAACGATCACTTGAAGACCAGGACGAGTTGATGTGAACATCATATTTTCACAGGAACACATGGAACAATTGTGACATGCAATGCTAGTGGCAATTATACAGAAAAAGGCAATGGTATACATACATATTCTCTTGGTGTAATATAGATTGATTCTCTAATGATCTAGTCCCAAACAATGTCTACAAGGTAAATTAGAAAGATTTTAGAGTGAGGAAGACTATTTTCTTCCTTGATATTTCTGGTGTATATGAAGTTCTCAAATAATACCAAATTACAGAAGATGTCCACTTACACTGATTTAGATGTACCTACTAGCTCATCATAATTTTCCCTAAAAAGGATTTCTTGATTGATTTTTAAATCTTGTTTAAATTATATGTTTAGGATAGTTTATAGTACCTTGTGTCTTTTTATAAGGTGGCTAATAAAATTTTAAATTCTATACGTAATGGCAAAATTATTGAAAATATTTACAATTAATAGCGAAATATATAGTCTATCTACGATAGATCGCTACAGATTACTATCTATGTCATGATTGCGGTCTATCGTAGATAGATAGTGAAATTTTGTTATATTTGTAAATACTTTGGTTTTTTTTGCTATATTTAAAAAGAACTCTTAATCAAATAGATTAAATTGTTTTTTTTTCCTAAAAAATCAATTGATTTATTATACATAAATTTGAATTTTATGTACCATAAAACTTATAATTTTATGTTTATTAGATTTGTTAGATTTGTGAATTCTACAAATTTTGAAATTTCAAAGACTAAATTTATAATTTCATAGGGAATAAATAAATACCGATCTTAAAATTTAAGGATAAAATTTGATATTTAAGCTTAAATCTTAGTTTTTGGATTTTGGATTACTTAGAGCATGTTTGATAGTTTTTTTATTTATTTTCTTTTAAGAAACTAACTTATTTGATAATCGTTCTCTCATCTCCTTTCTTAAAAGAAGGGTTAAATTTGAAAAATTACAAAGTAGTTTCTACTAGTTCTATTTCTATATTTCACTATGTATTTATATGGTTGAATGGTGTTTCTGGAATTTGCACTCTTTGGATCATAGAGTGCAGAAACATTTTTGAAGTAATTTGAATTGCTTGCAAAAACTATATCCAAATTCAACTCCAAGGAATGTTGCAAGCTCCCATAGATCTTACCGGAGAACATTGGATTAGTTTCCAATATATCGATCAGTTTACATTAACAGGTATAGGAGTCGTTGATGGGCAAAGAAAAGTAGCTTGGGGAAAAAATGATTGTGACAAAAACCCAAAGTGCGACAAACGTCCTATAGTAAGAAGAATATAATCATCTAACTAATGTTTTGGTAAGTTTGTATTTTTATTTGTTAAAATCACAACTTGTATGGTTAGAATTATAAATATCAAGCTAACACATCTCATATACATTTTTCTCAATTTAGCAAATATACCTATGCTCATTATATTTGTTTCAAAATATGAAAAATTTGAGGTTTAACTTCATCACCAATTCGATCGTGAGCGACATAACTTCAAAGTTTTCATGTTAATGTATTGGATTGTAAGAATCCTTCCAACATGTCAACATAAATGCCCCAGGATATAGTGCCAACACAGATGGAATTCACATCGGTCTTCGATTGGGATTGATGTTATAAATACAAATATTGGTACTGGAGATGACTGTATCTCACTTGGAGATGGTAGTCAACAAGTAACAATCACTAACGTAACATGCGGGCCTGGACATGGTAAAAGTGTAGGAAGTTTGGGAAGGTATATTGGTGAAACACCCGTTCAAGGAGTCAGAGCTAGGAACTGTACATTGATAAATACAACTAATGTTGGAACCGTTTTTGATATGCATTTCGACGACATGGTAATGGTCAATGTCAGTAATCCAATTATCATAGATCAAGAGTATTGCCATGGAACCAATGTGATAAAAAGGTATTGAAATTACTGTTGTTGTTGTTGTTCTTCTTCTTCTTCTTTTGATATTTATTATTAATGAATTTTGAAAGTTTTTAAACCTAAAAAATGACATTATGTCTATTGTTTTTTTAGAACCATTGAAAGTCAAGATTAGCAATGTTAGTTTCAAGAATATCAGAGGTACTGTGGCGAACGCACTTGCAGTCAATTTTATTTGCAGTGCGCAATTTCCATGTGAAGATATAGAGGTAGCTGACATTAACCTCACTTATAAAGGAAGTGACGGTCCTATTTCATCTCAATGTAAAAATGTGAAGCCCATCGTTTCGGGAATACAAAACTCGCATACTTGTTCTTCCCTTGCTTCAAGTGCTTCTCCACCTACTTAAGATATTTTTAAAGAATAATCCATTGGTGCTGAAAATTTGTAAAGATAATAATTAATGTACAAATTCCTCCATGTGACCGTCATCTATTTTATTATTGTGAAATATTGTAACATCCAAACTTTCAAAATTCATAATCAATTGAGAGTTAGACGGTGTTTGGAATACATTTTCAAGTGTTTAATTTAAAAAATAAGTCATTTGAAAAAAAATTGAAGTGTTTGGCAATCGCTCAAAATAAATTGAAGTGTATTTTAAACAATTTTTATTCAAAAAAGTTCAAATAAAAATGAGTTTTTTGAAAAACATTCTTTTTTTCAAGTTAATCCAAACAAACCCTTATTTGAGCAATAGTTTGTAGATGTAATTATGAACTCAATCTCTTGTAATGACCGAATCTATTTTGAATATATTTCTCTCTCATTATCTTTCTTTACAATATTTAGCTTACTATTTTTCCTCATCTTTCCAACATACTTTGCTCTTATTTTACTTTTTTCAACCACCCTCCAAATCTAATCATTTTTATCTCGATTATTCTTAGTCACAAATTTTGATAAGACCTTACTTAATGTTTTTCTTTTTCTAAATAAGTTGAGAAAAATAAAAGAAAACAAGCATGTGAAAACTCGGTCGAAATTTAATAAGAAAAATCGTTAGTATCATTTGATTTCTACATTTCTCTAAACTAATCCTTCTATTTGACAAAGTCTTAGACACATTTTACATTAATGATTTGAAACAAAAAGTTTTATTTATTTATAAAAACTTAGGATTTAAATTTTCAGTCTCCTAACTTTATTAGCTTGGAGTACTAATTGATTCACAACTAATATAACTTAATTTTTTTCTAGTATTTTTCAAATCGCATTTACTTATTAATAAATTTAGAAATGATGATGGGTGACAACATAGATTAGGTATTTTTGCAAATATATAAAAAAAATACCTCAACATTGCATTTTCTCTTCGTTCTTTAATGATTGCTTTTTTTTCTTTTTTTCTTTTTTTTTAATTAATTAATTAATTAAAAATTTTCCTTATGAAAATGTATTTAATTGGCTTCTCTCAAACGAAACATTGTGTTTTGTGTTTTCTTCGGGAATTTTCCTCATTAGATTTTTGTTAAAAGTAAATTAGATTTTATTTTATTTTTTATCTATATTTTCTTTTTCAGTATTTTTTTTTGTCTATTTAATCTACTATTCATGTTTGTAAAATTAAGTTGATTATTATTATGCTAATTATTATTCAATAAAATATACAAAACTACGTGGAATTTGAGACCTTGTTCCTAAAGTTTTGTCTTATGCTACACTAGCCGCTTACTACTGCCTTTGTTTGATCTCTACCTCTGTCAATAGGCCATTAATAGAGGCAGGTCCATGCATAGATTTGCCATCCAAATCCATCTCCAATTGGCAGTCCAAGTTTGTTCTAATTAGTCGTGCGCACAAATTCGAAGCCTTCCTAGATCGTCATCCAGATTTGGTTCAATTCAGTTGATTTGGTTCACCTGCTTAATTGACTCTGCTTTTTAGTCTTTGTTTTTCGTTCATGAGTTTCAATCTCTGTTCTGTTTTGAGATTTTTCGGGGTTTGTGTTATGTCTCCAGATTTGTGTTTGTAGGTTCTGTTCCATTTTTGAGTTTGCTTCAAATCTCTATGTAGATCTCTGTTTCTAGCACAAAAGTTTTTAGCGAGTCTTTTTCTTCAGTCTAAAAGTTCTTTGCGCGTCTCTGTTTCTAACCTAGAAGTTATTCGTGGTCTCTGTTTCTAACCCAGATCTGCCATAATTTGATTCAAAAGTTTTATTGAGTTTCTACATTCGTTAGCCGCAAAGTAGGAAACGACAGTGACTCACCAGTTGGTGGCTTTTTAAAGTATCTTTGGTGATCCTTTGTC
This sequence comes from Citrullus mucosospermus, assembly GCA_030954485.1. Classification (NCBI taxonomy): domain Eukaryota; kingdom Viridiplantae; phylum Streptophyta; class Magnoliopsida; order Cucurbitales; family Cucurbitaceae; genus Citrullus; species Citrullus mucosospermus. The sequence goes on along the minus strand of CM062063.1, from coordinate 36,895,223 downwards.
GAGTTGCATCTATCGGTCGCTTGAGGGATGTTAAAGTAAATTAGATTTTGTTCTAATTATAGATTTCCAGTATTTTCCTTATCTATATTTTCCTTTCCAGTATTTTTCCTTTTTGTTTCTTTTCTTTCTTGGATATGTTGGTATCTATTTAATCTTCCTTCACTTTTGTAAAATCAAATTGATCATTTAATATATTTTGATTATGCTAATTATTCAATAAAATATAAAAAACAACACTTTTGATGGTGGAATTGAAACTCAATTGTTATTGTTGCTATCGTCTCCTCAACCTTCGCCCATCATCAAATTGAGCTCAACAAGAAGCTCAATCATTGGCCTTACAAATTATATATACTGTTTTCAAATTTAGCCAAATGAGTCAAAATATTTAAAAATATAATAGACATTGATAGACGATAATAGTCTATCAGAGTCTATTATGATAGACTATTATCGTCTATTGATAGCCAATAACATTTTTTTATATTTAAAAATAATTTTAACAGTTTTATCATTTAAAATAATTAACTTTCCATTTCATCCCTAAAAAACCAAAATGAAAAAGGTGGGGCACATTTTCTTCAAGTTCTTTATTAGGTTCATTTCTCCCTTTCTAGCCTATAATTATCTCTCTAATTAAATGGTAAATATAAATCATATTAATCTCAGTGAAGTGCATTATTAGAAATTATAATGTATAGATTATTTGAGTCCTCGACGTGGAGTCATCATTTTCTCGAATCACTATAGTTGTTCCTTCTTGTTTTCTTGTGTTTTTTCTTTTTAACTTTCTCCTTTCTCAATTTTTGTTTGTCACCTTTTGCATTTTTCTTCTTTCAGGTTGTTAGTAATCGAATAGAAATCAGAAACTACTTAATACCAAATAACAATCACAAAGTACTTAACATCAAATAGTAATCAAATAACAATCATAAACTACTTAGTATCAAATAAAAACCAGATAACAATCATATCGAGATTATAAACTCGTTAGTATCAAATAGTGATAAGATGACAATCACAAGTACTTAGTATTAAATAGCAATACCAATCACAAAGTACTCGGTAGCCAATATCAATCATAACTACTTATTATTAAATAGCAATCAGATAGCAATCACAATGTGCTTAGTATCATATAAAAATCAGATGACAATCACAAACTACTTAATATTAAATAGAAATCACTTAAAAAAAAATGACAAACACAAACTACTTAATATCAAATAGCAATTAGATGATAATTAAATAACAATCACAAAATACTTAGTAACAAATAACAATCAATGACAATCAAATGTCAATCACAAAAATGAATGCAGAGCCTTGATTTCTCATCCAAGATAGGTTTCTAATGTAAAATGTTTTTTAAATCAATGGTAGCATATCAATTTCAAGGTAACACACTTTTTTTTTCTCTTTTCAAAAAGAGAATTTAAAAATACCAAGAGTGTAAGGTTGGTTGAATTTGAAAACAAGGAATTTAATGAAAACATTGTAATTTTACGTGATAATGACGTCATCAAAGAGTTATTTGGCATATTTTTTTCAAAAATTGTGTCGGACTTTAAAATAGGCTTTTGATTCTTGCAGAAAGTTAAAAGATAGTAGACATAAATGCAATATATTACATTTTATTTTTGCTAAACTTGCAAGCTGCCTTCATAAATTTTGTTTCTTCTGTTTTTTCTTTTATTGGTGTACGCCTAAAATGTTGAACATATTGATAGCGAAAGCAATTTCATGCACTTCGAAAAAGATAACAAAATTCATAAAAGAAAAGAAACTTAAATTGTGTAAAAGTTGACTTAGAGAGACTATAGTTTCTTATCCCGATAGATAGAAAGCCTAATTTTTATCTCAAAATGCAAACCAATAACTAATCTACACGGAAGAAGAGGCTGATTTCGTTATGATAGTTTACAAGAAAAACGAGACTGAATAAAGAAAAATCAAATGAGCTTCTTTTTCTCAAAAAAGGTCTTCAAGTGCCATAGTTGCAATCCTGCCACAGATAAGCAAACAAACAGCGACAGCAAACTCAACCATGCCATCTTTGTATTTGTACTTCTGTTCAGATCTTGCATCTCTTCCTCCCTGCCATCACACATTGTTCAAAATCTTCAGACCAACAGAGAGAACAACCATGTGTAAAGCTGGCAAACATTACAATAGGGTCGAGATCGAGTGGGATCTAGAACAAGTAATACTGATTCCTTAAATAGGAGAATGAACTAGGGACAACGGAAGAGAAGATGATGTGTTTGTGGGTTGGATTGGATGAAGTACTTTTTAGACCCAGCCAAATGATTCAAATTGTAAGTCTCTTCGACCAAATAACTCTTATTAAATAATGAATCTAACCCAACCCAATATGAAACATTTGGGTTGAATTGGGTTGGTTCGGTTACTCGAGTCATTGATTTAAATTGTTTTTCTAAAATGTAAAATGTTAATAGGTAAAAACTCTCAAAATTTTCTTTCCAAAAAGTGCTAAAAAAAAAATTTGTAAGAGTTGTTGGAGAATAAATGACCCGAAAAAAGCATGAAGTTAAACAAAATTTAAATAAATATATGTACATATAATTGTATAATAAGTAGAACAACATACTTGTTTAAATTAATAATAAATTCAGGTTGGTTTGAATTATTTTAGGTGAACCCATAGACTAACCCAAACCATAAAATTTTCATTTATTTGAACTTAACTCAACTCAAACGAGTTGATTATCCAACCCAAACCATAAAGGTTGGATTGGGTTGATTGGATTTTTCCGATCTTTTGAACTACCTTAAGTAGAACACATTTCTATATAGGGAATGATGATATGTTGGGGGGCAGAGAGTGGGAGAAAGCTTTATTCTGTTTTACCTTTCACGGAGATAATACATTTCTTCTTGAATAGAATTGGCAGTTTCAAATAACTTCTGCAGCTCCAATTCCATAACCTGGCATTGTAAGTGAATCATTAATGGCATGAAACGTGAGATTGGGAAAGCAACTCAGAGAAGGTATTGCAGCAATTTATTAGAATTGAAAGAACAAACATGCATCGAGTCTCAAGTGAACTTGTATTCCCGTGAGTCCAAGACTAGACAAATGCAGACCATGCGGCCCAACAGCGTGTCATTGAAGCAAAATTACGGAAGCAGTCAAGAAACTAGTTAGCCATAAGAATTCAGTTCCTCCCTCTCTTTATTTTTGTTTTGAATACCATGATAGATAGAGGACTTTTCATTAGGAAAATGAAAAGAGACTAATGCTAAAAAATATAAAGATAAAAATAACAAACCGAGACAGAGAAACGAAAAATAGGAACAAAGGAAAACCACAGAACTCCAAATGTAAAGTATCAGTAGCAAAGCTAAACAAAACAATAAATAGGTGAAATGAAAATATCTCAGCCTCAGCAAATATCTTGCACAAAGTAACCACCAAATAGCTTGGTAAGAGAACACCAACTAGAAGATTTAAGACAAGCTGAATCCAACTTCTCACGATAAAAGAAATAAAAACTTTGGAATACTCTCTTATTTCTTTCAAGCCATAATTCAAAAAACAAGAGCTTTCACTGCATTGATCTTGATCCATAGACGATTTTCCATAGGAGACAAATGTGTAAGGCCAGTCAAACTTTGAGAAACATTTTCTCTCAAATTATTTGAGAATACCCATTGAATGTTGAATAAACTCAGAACCTTGCCCGAACAAGAATAAGCATAAGAACATTCAGTAAATACATATATATAATGGAGAGATTCTCCACCTCATAGCAATAAAAGACAAATCGAAGGAAGAAGACACTGATGAGGAATCTTCCTTCCCAGAATTTTAGCTGCATTAAGATTACCCTTGAGCATAATCCATATGAGAATGTTAGTCTTCTTGGGAAATTTAGACTTCCACAATACAGCATACAAAAGATCATCCTAATCTAGTCAATGACTTCACTGAGAACTTGCCCGATGGTTCAAGAGACCATTTTCTAGAATCTTCATTTGAGGTGTCCTAGCTTAAGGATGCCTCGGGCCATCTGAAAATGGTTCAAGAGACCATTTTCTAGAATCTTCATTTGAGGTGTCCTAGCTTAAGGATGCCTCGGGCCATCTGCACGAGGTCCAATCATCCCCTCCTAACTTTTCCGATATGTATGAATGGATTACAGTTCCAAAGGAGGTGTATGGATATTGAAAGAATGCTGCTACTGGAGTATGGGAGGCATTGATCAGTTGGCAAGGCTTACCAGCACATGATGCGGCATGGGAAGAGCTTGATGGTTTTCTAGCCAATTTCCTAAGTTTCACCTTGAGGACAAGATAAATTTAGAAGTGGAGGTAATGTTAGGCTAGCAGTTGTATTTCAATATCAGAGGAAGGGTAAGAAGGTAATTGGGGGAGAGTACTGAGAATGTTAAGTGAGGAGAGAGCATGTATATGGTTGTGGGGGTGGGGGGATCGTTGGCATGGGAGTGAGGTTTCTGCTATTGAGAGAGAGTATATAAATAATTGCTAGGTCTTCTTGGGGAGGTAGGTTGTTTATTATTTATAATAACAACTGCTCTCATGAAGAAAAAACGAAAGAATACAAAGGCATACAAAAAAATCAGCCCACCAAAACACCACATCTAAAAGAAGGGGTTTCAGCTAAGTAAAATGTTTCCTAAAGAATAGTTACAAAAAAGCTTCGAAATAGAAGCCCAAAGGGACTCATGAAATCTCACCAAAGACCAAACCTCATAAGGGTCCCCTGCCCTTACCTCTGAACACTCTATCATTCCTCTCCCCCCAAATGTCCCAAACCACTGCGCACACCCCAGCAACCCACAAAAAATGGCCTCTCTCTCAAAGCTAGATGGAGGAGGAACTCCTCGATCGTTGCACGAACGTCTCTCTGCCCAACAAAACTAACATCGAACTCCTGCAAGAGGAGACTACACATCATCCTCGCATACTGGCAGTCCCAAAGGAGATGATCTAGATCTTTCTCTACCTTTCGACTAAGAATATAGCAGAAAGGCCCCACAAGCGAAGTTTTTCTCCTAACAAGCCTATCAAGAGTGTTCACACGACCAAGCAAGACTTGGCAAATAAAAAACCTAACTTTTTTAGGAATCTTAATCCTCTAAATCACATCAAACACAAACTCCACATTGGGAGAGGGACCTAATAACAATATGAAGAAGGATTTACAAGAAAACCCTTCACTAGGATTCAGACTCCAAATATGGACATCCCTTCTCCCCTCCCTAAAGATGCACGCTTCCAATAAAGAAAGAAGAGAAGCAACCTCCACTGTTTCCCTATTGGAAAAATGGCGATGGAACCCAAAGGAAAAAGACACAGAGTTCTCAGACCAAATCAAGAAATCCGAGATTGGGTGATTTTTAAAGGAAGATAAGTAATAAAGATGCGGAAAGACAGAAGAAAGAGGACTATCCCCCACCCACTAATCCTCCCAAAAATATGTGTCCTTATCGTCCCCCACAACACACTGAACAAAATTAGAAAAAAAGTAGGAAGCTCAAACAAAATGTCTTTTCAAGTATTCCAATGTGTGCTTTTAACCCCTTTCTCCACCCATTCAAAAGGATGATTACCATGCTTGCTCACAATGATCCTACGCCACAAAGCCTTGGGCTCCGGGGCATAGCGCCAAAGCCACTTAGCCAACAAAGCTCTGTTGTGAGTCCTTAAGTTACCAATCTCCAACCCCCCTAATGCACAAGCCACCCAACCACCTCCCAACTGACCAAATGAGAACCCTTCCCTTCATCCATCCCTTACCACAAAAAGTTTCCCTCATGAACTTTTCTAAACTTCTACAGATCGAGCTAGAAACCCGTAAAAAGGGAAAAGTAATAAACAAGAAATACCTTACATATTCATCCCATGAAGTGGCGAGCTTAAAGTATCAAACATTCATGGGACCATTTAGAAACACTCTTCAAACCTCAAGGACTAAAAGTGTCTATTTTGAAGCCTATGGAACCATATAGACACCAATCCCAAACTTTAAAAACCAAAAGTGTATTTTGTCCTTTCCTTTTTTATATAAGAGAAACAAGAAACCATTTCATTCAAAGAAAAGGGATAAAAAAGAACAACCTAACTAACATGGGGACAAGAAGTCTCTTCCCCAATGAGAATCTTACCTTTAAAAATTTTATCATTCCTTTCCTTCCAAATTAATCACAAAATAGCTTTAGTCACGTTTGACCATAACACCTTTGCTTTATCTCAAAGCCCCCAACCATTGAGGACTCCACCAGCCAATTGTCTGGAACGAGAATTACACCAGCAAAGACAAAACAAATATCCAAAAAAATCTCAAACTCTACTATTGAAGTCACTATGGAGGAGATGAGACAAAACTCCCCAGTGAATGTATAACACACATATTTCAAGATAACTAAAAATAAGGAAACCTCCTTTGCAACTTGTCAAAAGAATTGATGCTACCGTGAGCCACAGACCATAAGAAAAATTCCACCCTTTTAAAGGCAACCCGTTCCCAAATTGTCATGCACACCTCCTTTCTCAACAACCTTTATTTATCACCAGATTACAATAGGTAGAAGTTGAACTTGTGCGAAGATTTTTGTCATGAAAACCAACAACCAAATGACATTTATAATAATAGTGTACCCATCTATGACTAAATATTTGTAATAATTAGTAATGGACTGAGTCAAATTCACCTAAGTCATCCAAAAGACCTCTCCAACTCAATTTCCTGCAAAGAACATTTTGACATCAAATTCTCTTGATCTAACAAGATTTAGGCTAAAAGAGCATGGAGCTATCACAAATCGATCGAGAAGTTACCTTTCTTTTCTAATCACCAAGTCAGCAAGTCTTGGCTGAGGGAAGGCCTTCTAGCCTCCAATAAAGAGGCAAGACAACCCCACTCTTCCAACTTCCTATTGAACAAGCCTCTTCTCAACTCTAGATTCTAGTTACCACATCAGGGTTTCGACATTGTTAAATTGAGGTATTAGTGGCATTGGAAATTCTGAAATTCAAAGGAAACGTCACCATGGCTGGTTTCCTAACCAAATGTCATTCCAGAAAAGAGTTTCACTACCAGCCCACCTTATACCCAATACTAAGCCAAAAAAGGAAAAAAAAAAATGTTAAGCTTTGCAATCTCCTTCCGTGGGTTGTAAGACTCTTTCCAGTTTTTGTACATTATGAAACCTTTCGAAGAGTCAAGACCATATCTGCCCTTCACAGCTTTCCTCCACAGAGCATTTTTTTCATGTTCAAAACACCACAACACTTGGTAAGAAAGGAGAAATTATTTGCGCAAGGATCTTCCACACCCAATCCTTCCAAAGAGCAAGGAAACTTGACTTTATCCCAGTTAACTAAGTGACACTCTTTGTTACTGTCAGCGCCTTTCCACAAAAAAATTCTGAACATTTTCTCAATGTTTTTACACACAGCAATTGGGATTATGAGAATGGACAACTAATAACATTGAATACTACAAAGGAGTGCATTTATCAAGGTACCCTACCTCCCTTAGCAATTGTAAAATCACTCCAATTCAAGTTCACCTCTAATTTGATCATAAACCAGATCCCAAAAAGAGCTTCACTCTGAGAATGAGATCGGTACCATTAGGAGAAAAATACTGAGAAAATTTGGTAAGTGAAAACTTTGTTCGGGATGTCGTCTCATGCTCTCCACTACAGCTTTTTCTAACCTGCCTAACTTAATTATATGACTTCTTTCAAACTACGAAGAAAAATGGCTCTAAATTTATAGAGAAATATGAAAACTTCTGTGGCAAAAGCAAAAGAAAAAGTTGAGTCGAGCTACTAATTTAAAGATATTTTCTATTATACTGGAAAAAGGATGATAAGACATCCCAAACTAAATCGTGTTGGCAAAATGAGCTTGGAGGTACAAACATCCATGGGAAGAAGAACTTGGAGTTTTTTTCCGACCAATGAGAGGAATCTAGAATTGACCACAATCCCTAGTCAAATGATGTCAAGACCAAACCTCTTTTTGAGCCTTCAACAATCCTAAGGGTGGGAAATGAAGCCTCGGACATCATGTTGGAGAGATAGGTGCCTTGCTGGACAGCTATCTCTAGTTCCAAAAGACATCAAACTGAAGGAAGCTAGGGATGAGACAACTAGATTTGGAAGATGATAGCATGGAGGAACTTAGTAGAGAGGGAAATTGAAAGTGGAAAAAGAAAAAAAAAGTTCTGTCTGGGAAAAGAAATTTCCACTTCTGCTTGGAGGGGGACAACGAAAGTATATTTGTTTCACTAGATTGTGTCATAAGAAGATTAATACTGCTGATGGAATTCAAAAAGGATGCTTAAACTTGATTCTAACTGTATTTAACGAAAGACAGCAGCCCTACACGTGGCTATTTGCTCCAACAGTCTGAATTTGAGTAAATTCCTCAAATCCGGAGAATCAAAGCTTCATAAAGAATTCCAATTTCGAATATACACGCCAATCAAAATCCTCCAAAACTATAAAAAGGTAACAGCAGAAGCCATAAAACGGAACGAAGTTGAATCTATATTTGTAATACACAAGCAAAAACTTACTTCGACAGCGCCCTTCTTAGCAACATTGGACCAGTCCTTGGCAGCCACACCCGTCCTCCAATCGAAATCCACCGATAATGTGACTTGAGGCTGGTGATCGGGAGCCCAAAAACAGGTCATGAAATCACCCGCCTCCGCAGCAACAAACCCAAATTGCCCTGATTCCACCTTGTCGGAGTAGTGGTAAGTATTTCCAGTAGCCGAAGTCACCTACAGATACCAAAACCCAAATTAAGCATCACTCCCCGATCAAAACCCCGAAAATTAAAATTTAAAAGAAAAAATCAAGAGATCAATTTTTTTTTTAAAAAAAAAAATACCCGAACAATGAGCTTGCGTTCATCAGTTAATGGCTGGCCTTCGTTAGGATTAACAACGTGATACTTGCCGACGGTCATGGCGTTCTGCTTAATGTCCTCAGAGATGCATTTGGTGTGGCCGGATTGCAGGTCGAATCGGAGAGATTCCGATCCATAAGAAAGAAATCCAATGAGTAGTAGGAGCTGAAAAGCGGCGAAGAATCGAACCATTCTTGAAAATGGAAGAAAATTTTCAATGGTGAGTAGGAAGACAGAGAAGGAGAGAGATTCGGGATTGTGTGTTTTGCTGAAGGAGAAAGAAAGGAAAAACAGAGAGAGATTTCAACGGCGGCCAACTAATATCTAAAACGCCAAATCAAAATTATTATTATTACACAATTACAAGTTTTTTACATTAACAAACAAAAAGGTTAAATTAAATTGTTGGCGTTGACAGTTGTTCCATTCCCATTGGCGGAAACACGTACCATCAAACAATTGCACACCCCCCGGGGAAAATTTTAGTACTTCAAACACACAAAATTCATTCTACTTTCTAGTGTGGAACAAATAAGTGAAAAGACCTAAAAATTGAATCAATCTATTAGTTTGGTTTGGTTATTTAGTATAAAATTAGATATTTCAATTTGTATAGGGAGAAAACTAAAAAGTATTAGTTTGAATTGATTTTTATGAAGAAATTAATTAATTATATATATGTAAATAGCAAGAGGACCGACTCAAAACGAATGTGGAAATAAAAATTTTGAAAAAAAATGGGAGAAAAAAAATGAAAATGTCGAAAATCTATGACCAAACTGATAAAAAATCAACCAAAGAAAAAATGGGAAAAAATGTCAAAAATCTAGAACCAAAATGATAAAAAAATCTACCAAAGAAAAACCAATTCATTGGTTTTGTTCTTTATTGGATATCGTTTTCAATCCTTTCTTTGTAAAATTGATTAGTTTGGCTTAATTCTTGGTTGAATATTATTTTATTCTTACACTTATATTGCATTTATGTATATATATAATGTTTATTTCAAATATATACAATGGAGCTTTTTAAATATAGCAAAATTGGGCAAATTATTTACAACCTATAGCAAAATTTTTAATACAAAATTAAAGCCCATTGAACTACTAAAAAAGCCCAAAACTGCCCCTCTCATGTAAAAATAATGACCCACACGCGCGACTCGGCCCACGATTAATTGGGAGAGACTCGATTTTTTCAAACAGTAAATTCAACTTTCCCTCTGTTTCACCTTTTTGTCTCCTTCTTCGTCTTCTTCTTCTCCGTCTGCTACTTCTTCTCCTTCGTCTCCTTTTTCTCCTTCTCCTTCTTCTTCCTATTCTTCTTCATATTCTTCTATCATCTACGTCTACGTTTTCTTCCTATTCTTCTTCTTCTTTCTTCTTCTTCTACCCTTCTGTCGGTGCTCAAGATATAACTCTCCCATTCTCTTCTCATTTCTTCTCATATTTTCTTCTCATTAATCATTGTCATTAAACCTAATTTTTGTTCTTATTAAACCTATATTTTGTAAATAGATGGTAAGTAAAATCAAAAGAAAAAAAAGTCACTGGAGACTCATTAAGCAAAGGAAAAAAAAAATTGAAAAACCAGAAAGATAAATAAAAAACAAAGGTATAAACACTAATCTTAAACTTTAAGATAGACAGTGAACGTGTTGTAGTATTAATATCTCAGATAGATAGTGATAATGTTCTTATCGATATCTATCTATGATAGACAATAATATGATAGGTTTAATGATATACTTCTATCACTTGTATATATGTTATTGCGATTACTTCACCCTTTTTCTAGTATTTGATACGTGTTGTAGTATTAGTATCTTGGATAGAAAGTGATAGTGTTCTATCAATGTCTATTTGGGATAGACAGTAATAGTGTTCTATCAATGTCTATCAAGGATAGACAGTGATAGACTACTATTAGTGTCTATCAATAATAGAAAACAAATAATGATTTTGTTCTTGCATTACATAATATTATTGAAATAATAGTTCCTAATATATTATTTTTATATATATTTTCAACAAGTGGAACCTGAGTTGTTAATTGAAAATGACAACAAAAACTTAATGATAACAATATACTTAAATTTGGAAGTCTTAAAGATCCTTAAGAAGAAATTAGATGAACAAAGTTTAATAGAAGTTAGAAACAGTCCTTTTATATACTTTCAAACATTATTAATTGGTGTTGAGTTGATGACCACAGTAATAGGAAACACAGAATCAAACACAAGGACATAAAAGAAGAAAAAAAAAAAAAACAAACAAAGAACCAACAGGAAAGAAAAAATAAACTGATAGACAAAGATAAAACTCTATCACTATCTATCAATAGTTTTCTATCAAAGACTATTAGTAAGATAGAGAATGATAGATTGCTATCTTTGTTTGTCACTGATAGATAGTGAAAGAACTGAACTCTACTTTGAAATTTTTGGTTTTAGCGAAAGTACAACGAAAAGGAAGAAGAAGATTAATGAAGATGAAATAATTGATAACAATAATAAGAAGAAGAAAATCAATGAAGACAAACTAACTAATAATAATAAGAAGAAGACGACGAAGAGGAGGAAGAAAAACGATGCAAAAGATCTGATTGCAGGGAAGGAAAGAAGAAAATCGTCGAAAAAACGCGGTCGACTTCAAATTGAAGGAAAGGTATTTTCGGCATTCTGATTTTTTTAAAAAAAAAAAACCATGTCACCATGATTCAAATTTTGCTATTTCTGTAAATAATTTACTAATTTTGCCATTTATGACAATTACCCTATATATAATGTTATTTCAAATATGTATCATATTTATTCCAAATGTATTTAGAACAAATACAAATTTAAGATTTTATATAATATATAATTCATATTTTAATGTTAGTCTCGTTTCTATTGAAATATATATTCCACAAACTTTGTCATATGTATCATATGGTAATACAGACATTTGGACTAGATTTTTGTGTAATATTTCACGGGACAACCCACATGATCCTACAATATTTTGGAGTCATGGATCACCATATATTGAACACATAACCTCTTAGCCATTTGTTAAAACTATGTCTCCTTTTTTACCACTAAACCAATTCATAATGGTTCATAATTTTTTATTAATATTATTTCAAAAATTTCCATCGCAATAACCTTTCTCCATTAGACCTTGATTTTAGGACAGTTCAATAAATGATGTACATTTCATCGAATTGAAAGATCTCACTTGCCGGCTAGAATTTGAGCTCCTTAACTGTATTGAACATCTCAAAATTGCCTTAGTCTAATTATCAATTCTCAATTTTGGCTTATAATGTCTTCTCAATATGCATTCATAATCACTACCTTCCACTTTGACCACATTTACTCTTTAAGGAAAACTTAATAAATCAATAGTAATCTAAAAGTAGACTGTATTTGATTACGTGTGTTCTATATCCATACTGGCATTTGAGGCCCACTTCCAAATGTGTAATAAAAAACGCAAACTGATTGATGAACGAAGGGTGCTCAATCCAATTGCGTTTGAAAATTACGCCAATATTGTCACGGTTACCTTAATTGTTAGTGTTACAGTATGAAAACTATAAATTTGTCACATTTATTGTTACTGTTACCATTATTATTTGACTCTAAACGATAACCGTAATAGTAAATGTGCTAGATTCATAATTCTAAGTAAACATGATAAAAAACAATCCAATTACGATCACAATTGCGGTCCATTACAATTGATCTATTAATATAATTTTATTATGATTGCACCCATTTTCATTATCTAATGGCCTCAGTCAAACATGGCTTATTTCGGTTCTTTTTCTGTGGAAAACATAAGCGTACAACATTTAAGAAGCAACAAACAAGTACCAGTTTGCATCAAAGTAAGACGATTCTTGTTGAGTCCAATTTCAGACACTGGCACAAAGTAAATTCCAATAATCGCTTTCCAACAATCAGAAAGCTGATAATTGGATCAACTGCAATGCCAATGATGTACCTGGACATAATGAGGTTCCACACTACAAATTGTTAATTATAATCTTAAGATTTCAAGTCTTCGAGTTTGGTTATCTTGTGCTGTAATATCCCACAGTAATTTAGGGAGTAAATCATAAATCGAGATATTTCACTTAAAGTACCTGATTGAGGTCTTATCCTGAAAATCTAATGACCGTTCCAAGCCAGTCATCTGGAATTTTGCCTCGGATTTCCCCACTTAGAGCTCTCAAGGAGTGGACTGTTGCTGCCTGCAGCAAGCAGCACATAAATACTAAATAATATTGGATGGAATTCGTCCAAGGACAATATACAAAAGATTCACCTTTACAATGTAGACTTCAATGCCAAGCTTTGCAATCATTGCTGCTTCTGATATCTTAGTCACCATTCCCCCAGTTGTATCATGAGCGGCTACACTTATCTCAACTGGCAATCACAAATAGAAACGGTTGTCTCCCAAATGTTATTTGTTTTGTTCTGGTTAAACTAGCTTTTTGATGCCAAGTATCGAAACTTCTCTTCTTTTTTTCAAGATTTGAGAGTGTTTGTGTCACATGTGCACTTCAACTAATCTTACAAGAGAGTCATAACTCTACTACATTTGATTACCAAAGAAACTTGTAAGTATTAAATCTCAAGAATATGGCCACCATGGATAGAAGTTTCTCACAATGGAGAGAACATTATTTGTATGATTATTCTTTTCCATAGATGGTCGATCTGGTATTTTCTCTTAGATTAAAAGAAATAATATAAGTTTATCCACTTCTAAGAACCTAGGGTACGCATACAAATATTTTATATAAAACTCAAGTGAATGGATAAGTTCATGACATTTCTCTCCCGAACCTACATTGAATACAAGACTCAATAAGCAATATTGCGGTCAAATATAACCCCGTGTCTTCAGGAAAGTCATTCTGGTATGTGTGGCCATTACCCTTTTTTTTTTCCTTTTGTACTTAGCTTCTTTTTCTTGAAACATTCCTTGCCAAAAAGAACTTGTCTCATAACTAGGCAATGAAGTAAAAAACAATACTCTAACCTTCTGTGTTACCGTTGTGCAGTATAGGTTGTATAACAGACCAACGACCATCTTCACCCACAGCTGCAGTGTTGAAGAACTAGTCAGTTCTTAAACTTCGGCAATTTTAGATTACGGCAAGAAGATCTTTTATTATCTTACCAATCTCTCTTAAAAGGACTGCATTAGGTTCTGTTGGAGGACGATCATATACACCTAAAACATCTGTCTTCAATCTAAGTTAAGTGGAACAACTTGCTAAAGATACTTACACGTAAGATTAGAAAGAAGAATGCCAAAAGTACATTTTGGTATAGCACCACCCACCACACCCACTAGTGAGAATTGGCAGACTTCTAATGTAAAATTATGATATTCTTTTGACATGTAATCTAGAAAGCAGACCTTATATTATTTTTGGTAAAAGAAACAATTTCATTGATAAATGAAAGCAGGAAAAAAACCCCAACACCAAAAGGTGATAACATAGGAAGCAGATTTTATAATTAGTAGATAAATATTGTCTGGAGAAAAAGGAAAATATCCTTTCTTTCCCGAAAATATGATTAACAGTTACATCTATTAAAATAATTGAATGTTTGTTACAATAATACAGCTTCCAACTACATAAATAATGTTCACTGTAAAGTTAACTGTTTAATGAATGCCATGCGCTACGAGCAAAAATGACAAAGAAGCACCATGAAACCAAGTTAACTCTAATGTAAAGCATCTATCAACAGAATTCAGTTTAGCTAACTCGTATGTTGTAGCTGTATCCAACATGTATGGAATTAGATCATTTTGGAAGTGATAAGGATACAAGGAATACAACATAATCAGGCTTTAGTTGCTCTGCAAGATGTCGTATTATTACATCTCCACTTAATATGGTGCACCCCTAATAAACAAGTGGAAAAGTCAATCAAGTAAACTAATAGTTAACCAAATGATGAAATTTTGAAAGAAAAGAGAGCAAACCAGGGAATTGTCAAAAACAGCATCTCCATGCAGAACCTAAGCCAAAGGTTGTAGTTGTTACGTTATTATCCAGGTTGACAGGACAACAGTATGCTATGGTAGCAGTTGCCCAACAAACCAGAGATGAAGTAAAACAATAGTGCGCGGAAGCACAATAAACTTTAGAGTGAAGATATATATTTTGACTATGCAGGGCGAAAAAACCACAATATCCCTGTCTTTAGGGCGTGAGATATTATACTTCGTTGGAGAATGCCAGCCTAGACCTTATAGTGGGTTAGGCCAACCCATCTGTTTAGATACAAAATGTATGCCTCTTCCTTTTATACCAATTCTTTTGTAATTACTTCCCTATAAGCTAATTTTTCCCTTTCTTATATTCTTATCCTTACAATGTGTTATAAATTAAGATAGCAATAGTTGGTCTCAATATTTAGATGGATCTTTTCTTCCTTCTCCCAGGGGAAATTCCTCTATTGATGGTAATAAGGTCATCATCAAGGAAGCCCCAAATGAACTTTTCGATAGCACTTGTATTGATAACAAGAAAGAGAGATACAACCTAAGGGCTAGGGGTAGGGGAGCAAACTAATCCTAATCCTAATCTTAATCCTAATCAATTTAAGGATTTGACTATGATCCCCTAATTTTCTGTAATCCTACTACTTCATATCCTTGAATGTTTTTCGTGTTTTTCCTCTTTTCATCTATAATGGAAAGTTTGTTTCTTGTTTAAAAAAAAGAACAAAAACAAAAAAAATAGACATACTCCAATTTGAGGGGGATTGATATGGTATATATGTAAATAGGTATAGAATGGTACAATGTATTCTCGTATATTTGTTTCACATTGTCGTAACAAAAACAAATCCAAGTTAGAGCCAACAAGTCTCTGGCATTTAAGAATATAATCTGTTTTGAAGGCATCAAATAGTAAGTGTTGAAAGGATGAGAAAAAATGGCATTTCATCTCATCAATGAAGTTGTAATGTAGCAAAGAAAAAATAAATAATAATAATAATAATAATAATAATACAGAGAGTGAGAGGGAGAATCATTAGAGGAAATCTTCATGTAACACCAATCCTAAAATATGAATCTTACAGGAACAAATCCGGAGTTAATAGCTTTAGAAACACCACGTAAATCAACTGCATCCATCTGGAAGAAAAAGAACATTCAACAATAAATTGAATGATAAACAAAGGACTAATTAAGAGAATGAAAAAAGATTGAAAAGTTCAATTTCAAGAATACAGTCTTCTAAAATGGTTCTCTAACATTTCTTTCACAAGTGGACCATCCACATGAAAATGGAGACATTCCAACGGATGGAATACCCTCTGCAAAGAAAACCCAAACAAGGTTCACTAAAATATTTGACTTAATTTCATGTATGGCATTGAATTCAACAAACAGATAACGTTAGGCATTCAGTTGAACAAATAAATACATAAACACACACGTATATACATGTGCGTCTGTTGATCCACGTACAACAAAACCATAAAGCTTTTCTCATTTTATTTGATTAAATCATTGCTTCCACGTTTGTTAGATTCCTCCTGTTGGGTCCTGCCTCACATTTACCATCCAAAAGCCTAGCAGAGTTTAGTTGGAAAAAACATCTTCAAGCAAAAAAAATAAAAAGAAAAACGAGGAACCGGTGGTGTGTAAGAAGAAGAAGCTAATAGTGGAGTGGCTGTAAGAGAGAAAAGGAAAGAAGACTATTAGGTTAAGCTTTTGAATTTAGTTGTCACTTACATGGTACTAAGAGCAAAAGGTCCTACATTGAAACTCCTAAAATGTCATTTCTCCCTCATTGATATAATAATATTAATAGCCAACTTTTGGGCCTCGACCATAACCTATTAGCTTAAACTTTTAAGCAAGGTTGATACCTCCCTATTTCATATGATCGTCCATGTGTGGAGTTTTGTGCTAATATCCAAGCCCACACATAGAGAGAATTGTTGAACATACATTGAAAGATCAAATCTATTATATCCCATTTGCTTGAACTTTCCAGTCTTGATTATTTTTTCTTTTTAGCACAGGAACATATTTCATTGGATTTTTTTATTTTTTTATTTTTTTTATTTGTGTCTAAACCAGCTTGCACACCCTACAACTAATCTCATGCGATAACCGCTTGACCCTACTACATTTGGTTGCCAAGAAAGCTCATAGAATATTACATCAAGCAAAGATATTTCATTGTCATATGAAATGAGAAAAGAAACCTAATCCCCATGAGGAACCCCCACCCCGATCCCAACAAAATTAATAGGGAATGTCCGGGGACGGAAAATAAAATGGTGGGCAGGGACAGGATGGGGAAGACCATTCCCACCCCCACCCCATCACATGAACATCCCTGACTGTGGCATGAGTATGATTGCATTTTAAAATAAAAAAAATATTTTATTTTGCTTCCATAGAATTATTTCTTAATAATAATGGTTAACAAAGATAGGTCGTTACATAAGATGACGAAATGATATGATTATAACATATATGAACCATGTTGTAGCGAAAACCAAAACGAAGTAGAGTTGTGAATGAATGATGAGATGCAGGTACAGACATAGACTGACAAATACCTCTCGCGAGTGCTCTAACAATTTGGAGATTGAGTGAAGTAACCTGATGTATAAGAAACATAAAAAATATCAATCCTGTATAAATTAGAAGCAAAAGGATAATATTAAAATTCAGCCTCATACCTAAAAATAAAATTTAGAGTTCACTATGTTTTATTTTACAACAAATTCATGAAGATAAATGGTGTACACACGACCACAAAGTTAAACAAAGGATCTCCAATTGGTCAACAAAATAAGGAGTGAGTAAATGAGAAATTACAGAAGTATTTGGACTGAAGAGCCCAAGAAGTGAAAAGAAAATATCATCCCATAATTGATCCTTCAATTTCTCCTCTTTTTTTCTTTAACAAGATAAGAAATTTTTCACCAAGGAATGTAAAAAGACTAATCCCTAGAGAGCAAACTAAAAGTAGCAAACAAACTGAAATAGAAAACCTCAGTACAAGATAAGAACCCAAAACAAAACAAACCAATTGTAGGAAATAAGCAACAAAACATTTAATTTTGAGAAATAAAAACATCTCAGCTTCAAAAAATGTCTTAAACTAAAAAACCACCAAAGAGCATCAAAAGAGAATGCCAACAAGAAGATTTGAGGCGAATTGAATCAAATCTATCATTTAAAAAATAAAATAAAATAAAAACTCCGAAAATTTGGTTAATTTCTCTCCAACCATAATTCTGATAGAAGAGCTTTAATTGCATTAATCCAAAGAAGATTTGCCTTTGGAGCCAAGAAGGCACCAATAAGAACTCAAAGGACATTTTCTTTCAAATTATCCGAGTATACCCATAGAAAGTAGAATAAACTAGGCAGCTTGCACCAATAGAAACAAGCATAAGAACACCTAAAGAAAAGATGGTTGAAAGATTTCCCTGCCACATAACATTTAATTAAAAGAAAGAAAATCAAATGAAGACGACAGTAATCAGGAATCTTCCTTTGCAACATTTCAGACGAATTAAATATGCTATTAAGCATAATCAAGATGAGCATGTTGATGTTCTTGGGACATTTAGATTTCCACAATGCTGCTGCTTATCCATAGACGATGAAAACTCCAAAAAACCAGTCAAAAATTTCACCAAGAACATACCCAATGGCTCTACTACGGGTGAATGGAGTCAATGCGATTCTCTTAAAAATTTGGTTTGAAAGGAACCAACGTATCTTTCAAGACAAGTCCCTTCCTTGGTTTGATCGTTATGAGATTGCTCGAGTAAAAGCTTCTTCATGGTGCTCTCTTTCCAAATTATTTACTGAATACTCAAGATATTAGCTTAAATTGGAGTGCATTTATTTCTTCTTAGTTATGTTTGTTTTTTTTACTATATTATTGGTCTAGTGGATCGGTTGTGAGATTGGTAGCATTCCTTCCTCTTACCTAGGCCTTCCTCTTGGGTGTAATCCGAAGTGTGTTTCTTTGTGGGATCCCGTGGTGGACAAAGTTTGTAGTAGGTTGGCCTCTTGGAAGAAGGGTTTCTTTCCTAAAGCGGGTCGTCTTACCCTGATGAAGTCCGTGTTGAGAGGCATTTCGATTTATTTCTTTTCTCTCTTTAGAACCCCTTGTGAGTTGTGCAAGCTTTTGGAGAAATTGATGCATGACTTCTAGGAGGGATTGATGAAGGTAAAGGAAAAGGTTCGCACTTAATTACGTGGGAGGTTATTGAAAAACTAGTTTCTTTGGAGGGTTTGGAAATTGGGAACCTTAGGGTGTGTAACAAAGCCCTTTTAGCCAAATGGTTGTGGCGCTTTTCCTCTGAGCCCAATCTGCTATGGCAAAGGATCATTGTTAGTAAACATGGCTCCTATCCTTTTGAGTGGATGGCTAAAGGGATTAAAGGCACTTACCAGAATCTTTGGAAATATATTTCGAAATAGCTCCCTGCTTTCGTTCTTTGGGTCTGGTGTGTGGTGGGGGAGGGGAGAGATGTATTTTTGTGAAGATCACTGGGTAGGGGAGAGACCTCTTTGTGGGTTATTTTCCCAACGGTATCATTTGTCTTCTTCAAAAATCATTTTGTGCCTGATTTTTTAGTGTGGTCTGGGAGATCATGTTCTTTTTCCTTCGGGTTCCATCGTGCTCTTTTCAATAGGGAAATGATGGATGTGGCTGGTCTTCTTTCTCTTCTTGAGAGTCAGCCCTTTCAAATTGGGAGGAGGGATGTTAGAGTTTGGAGCCCCTAACCTTTGGAAGGGTTGCATGCAAGTCTTTCTTCCAATGCTTAGTTGATCCTTCTCCCCTTGGTGTGTGCTCTTTTCGTTGCTTTGGAGGATGAAGGTTCCTAGAAAAGTGAGATTCTTTATTTGGCAGGTTCACAACCATATTAGCACATTGGATAGGCTTGTTAGGAAGCTACCTTCGCTAGTTGGGCCTTTTTGCTGTATTCTCTGTCAGAAGGCAGAGGAAGACTTGGACCATATTCTTTGGCGCTATAAGTTCATTAGCTGTGTCTGGGTTTTTTTTTCCAGACGCTTGGTATAATGTGTGCTCGTCATAGAGATGCCAAGGATATGATTGAGAAGTTCCCCCTCAATTTGCCATTTAGGGAAAGAGGTCATTTTCTATGGCTTGCTAGCGTTTGTATGGTTGTTTGGGTTCTGTGGGGCAAACGGAATAGTAGGGTGTTTAAGGGAGTTAAGAGAGATTCTAGAGAGGTATGGTCCCTTGTTCCCTTTCATGTTTCCCATTGGGCTTCGATTTTGAAGGTTTTTGGTAATTATTCAATTGGCATGATCATGTATAGCTGGAGTCCCTTCCTATAAAGGGATTCCCCTTTTTGTGAGCTTGGTTTTGTTGTATGCCCATGTATTATTTCATTTTTTCTTAATGAAAGTTGTTATTCTTATATAAAAAAAAGATACTATATTATTGGTCTATTTATGTTATTGTATTTTTTATTTGTTGCTAGGATACTTTTGTTTCATTTCTTGTATTTTGAGCATTAGACTCATTTCATTATTTCAATGAAAAGTCTTGTTCCTATTAATATATATATATCATAGTAATAAAAACAAAGAAAACTGAAACTTGTTTAGTATCCTAGAAATATTTTTACCATACTGATATTAAAAGACAAATTAGTTTAACTAAAAACATACTAGTCTTCGAGAGTTCAAACCAGTAAAGGAAATTTAGCAGCATTATGATTTTAAGACACTTGATGACTTCTTGTTCAACTAGGAGTCGACAATGAAATTAAAATTCTGAAATACAGTGGTAAGTAAAATGAAGAAATAAACTTGCACTAAGCTTTGCTATTTGCTTAAAGCACTGGCAACCACAGGATAGGGAAGTGTAAGGAAACAATATGTAGTTGAAACAATATGACTACAAAACTGTACATAATTTCATCAACATGATAAATAGTTTCTTTCAGCCCGCAGAAGTGATGCATGAACTGATACAGGTTCAAGTACTCAAATGCCGTGGTGAAATTACATGCAGTACTTTGTTGGGACAGCACTACTGTACGAAATGAGCACATTTGATTGCCAAAACAATAACAAGAAAGTAGAAAAGCCAATTAAAGAAATGCACGATAAGTGTTAACTTACGGATATACGTGTGGCAACAAATCCAGCCTTGACTAAGGATCTATCAAGTCCTCCTTTATGAACCCCTGATTTACTTGCCTGAAAATGCCCAAAAGAACCTGAAGCAACCATACAGAACCATGCCCCTCATCGTTGTGTTTGTAGCACAAGTATACAGTTATCATCTTTAAAGCTTCATGTTTTTATATCTTGATCCTTACCTTCAGCGCTCATCCTTACAAGCTAGTTCCATAAAAAAAAAAAAAATTCGCGTGAATTTACTAGAACACTATTGTCTCTTTTTACTTAAAACTTTCCATCTTCTATTTCACCACATTGGGCACTGGGAGAGATATTTGATAGTTGATTTGTACATTGATGGTGCATAATTTATATCCACTTTCTCTAAAATAAGTATCTGGGGAATGACCATAGAACTTACCAGCTCCATGAACAACTATAAAGGGACTCGCAAGGCCAACTTCATGTTCTCTTAAATCATCAACATTACATGCAATGTCGGATTTTCCAGGCTGCCTGCTCCAATCCATTCCAAAGGTATTTTCAGAAGAAGAGCCACTAACCATAGTTTTCCTCAGATGTGACGAAACCGTCGCCAAATTTTCTTCGTGTATGGTCTCCAATTCATTTTTGCAAGTAATGGCCGCACCCCCTGGATTGCCATGAAAAGTATTAATGCAGGCACAGACCTATAACTTTCAATGGTAACGAGAAAAGATTAAACGGAAACTAAGCAAAACAAATTGAGAATCGATGTTCTTGAGCTACAAGTACAGACCCAATTTTACGATGCAGCGGAGTGGCTTGGTTAGATCCATAGCGTTGATACAGTCGTCGGAGACTGGGTGCGATTGTTTTTCCCTCCTTAATTCTGCTTGAAGGAGAGAATCTTCAATGAGCGAATCAATGGCGAATCAAAGTCGAAGCTAAGCTGACTTCTCCCATTATTTCGCGGGATTTCCCCTAAAAAGTATTCGCAAAAGTGAACTATAGCTTATTTTTCTAATTAAAAAAAAAATGAAAAGAAAATTTTTTTTCTTAGAAGAGGAAAAAATTTGGGATGTTTAAAAAAATAGAACCACAGTAATAGAAAAAAAATTATAAATATAGCAAAATTTTATTTGGTAAATTGAGATATACATCTATTATTTCACTAATAGACACGGATAAATTTATCTAAGTGTATTGCAGTCTATCATATATACAAAATGTAATTTTGTTATAATCGTTAACAGTTTGATATTTTTCTATTTATAATAATTTTCTCAAAAAATTTGAAATAAAAAATTTCATTGAAATAAAAATGAGTACAAAATAACCAAAATATCTACAAATATACACTATCAACTATCTAACATGTCAAGCTTACTTTGGCATTTTATTCCAAGGTTTATATTTCATAAATAGGGGTATATTTAATATTACATACTATATATTATTAATTGAATGGGTGATTAAGGTCAAATTTGAAAAATATATATATATATATATCTTAATGGAAATATATGGTACGAAGATTAAAACTACAAACCATGTGATTACTACATACTTGTATGCCAATTGAACTATGCTTATTTTTTACGTTAATGAAAATAATTGAAAAGGAAAAAGATAAAGTTTATAATAATGTTTCAACAACTCTAACAATTTGATTTAAAATAAGAAATTTTATTGCAATTACATAACAACATCTAAATATCTTAACATGTTTGGGAGTGATTTTTAAAATCATTAAAATCACTTTTGTCATTTTTAAAATAACTAGAAAATACACTTTTATTCATTCAAAATTAATTTAGCTTTCAATTTTACACTTTCAAAGACAATTTCATATCATCAAATTAGTTTTGAAGGATTAAAAACATATTTCACTATAATTTTGAAAATGACAAAAGCGTTTTTAGTCATTTTAAAATCACTCTCAAACATATTTTTAATCTATTGCACTATGTTTTCTAGATAAACAAGCATTGTGATATTTCACTTCATTACATTGACCAATATGATTTTAACCTTCAAAATTTGATGTACAAATTCAAAATTTCCTTAAGAAGTCATTGAGCTTTTGAATCGTTTGATTTCTCAATTATTTATTTATTTTTGTTGAAAATGCTCTATTTATTATTATTCTGGTGAATGTCTCTCATTTTTCTAAAATTCATAAAGAAGAGAGCATAGCAGCCTATAATCTAGTAGTTTTGGCTTATTCATCTAAGATTACATTTTTTTAGAAAAAGTTATTTCCCTAATCCTAGAGACGAATTGATGTTTGGTTGTTGGATTATTATGCCGGTTTTAATATATCCTAGTAAAAAAAAAAAAAGCATTTCTTAGGAGCAACAATCCAACAACAAAACAAAACCGAGAACTTCATTCAAAATGTTTCTACAAATTTCCAACACCAAAATGGAGAGTAAAAGAGTCCAGGAAGAAATTTGACTCTGGAAATACATCTTGAATCGGAATTTGAAAACCCATTAAGATCGTATTTGTTTAAGAGAAAAAAGTTTGAAATATAAAACAAGAACTGGATCCGTGGCGCAATGGTAGCGCGTCTGACTCCAGATCAGAAGGTTGCGTGTTCGATTCACGTCGGGTTCAATTTCCATTTTTTTCTACTTCATTCTATTCTAGCTCACTTTGGCTTTTTGTATTTTACTCAAAAATCAAAGATTTCATCAAGCATTTACAAAAGAGATTAGTTGAATGTACCAATTTAAGATAACTCAATTGGTTTAAATATACTCTCTAATTCCTACCTCAAATGTTAAACGGTAAAAAAAGAGAAAAAAAAAAAAAAAAAAGAAATTAAGTTCAATACAACACTTAGAAAAAAAAATATAATACAACGCCAATGAAGCTCTTGACTTTGCTTTTGTATTAATTCACTCAATTGGAAGACTGAGTAATACAACGTCATCGCTATTTAGCTTTCTTTCTCATCTGAAAAAACTTGACAAATTGTCACATCTTTTATATAAATAAAGCTGAAAAAATATGGATGATTTACTACCTTGTACTTCTCCAGTGGAAGAGGCAGAAAAAGATTTGTACTTCTCCATTACATTTTGTGTAAGAACACTTGAGGAGGATCTTCTCTGTTGTATGAATGTAAGATGAGAACATAAAATTAACACCAAAAAACAATAATAATAATGAATAATAAATAAAAAAGACAAAACTAAGAAACCAGAAAGAAAAGATAAGTTTTACAAGAAAATAAAAAGAATCTAAAGTTAAAAGAGGTTCTAAGAAAAGGACAAGAAAAAGAAGGAAAAAAACACATGGAATGCATATAAATTGGGAAGTTTCTACTACTATGGGAGTAGAATACTTTATTTGTTCATATTATACTTTTACCTTTATAAGTAATTTTAATGTTGGTAGACTCCATATCATTTTTAAATTGACGCGGACGTGACAAGCAATAAATGGAAGGACTATGTGTTACAAGAATACTTGAAATTTTATAGCATATACATAGGCACCAAACTCTCTTTGATAAATGTTTTATCTTTTATTTCATGTTTTTGAAACTTAAATTAGACACTACATCCACAGTCGTATTTCTTTGCTTTGATATCTACAACTTTTAAAAGTTTTCAAAATCTAAATAAATTTTTTTTATTTTTTATTCTATTTTTTAAAATTTTGATTAGGAATTCAAACATGCTATTAGAAAGGTGAAGAACATACCATAAAAATGGTGAGAAAGCAACATAATTTTAAAAACATAAAGCTAAAATGAAATCGTTATTAGACACGACTTTAAGTTTTCACATTTGACTTATAACCTTAATCCCAAAGTTTTGCAGAACAATCCCATTTGGTCCTATCGTTTTTTCTTTCTTCTTTCTTTGCTTTAATTGGTCATTAGACATTCTCTTTCTTTATTAAGTTTAGGGTAAAATACACTTTAAGTCTATGACATTTGAATTCAATTTCTCTTTGGTCCCTACATGTTTAAAACTCACTTTTGGTCCTTGAAATTCGAAATTGGTTTCTAATGGTGTTCAAATAAAATTGATCCTTAGTTGACCAAACAGAAAGATGACATGACAATTAACATATGCTAACTAAATTTTGTTGATTTGTATTTTTAAATGAGTTAATTTTTAATTTTTAAATTTTTTACACTTAGAGACCAACTAAAAATCATTTTCAAACTTCATTGACTAATTGGAAATAAAATTCGAATCTCAAAAACTAAACATGTCATTTTTGAAACCTCTAGGACAACATAAAATCAAATTTAAATTTTGAAGACAAGAATGTTAGTTTTGGAAAGCTAGCCAAATTCGCAACAAAATTATATTTCACCCTTCAATGCAAGCAGAAAAATGTTTTAGTGCAAGCAAAAGAAGCAATGGAGATTGGAAAGGAACAACGTATAAGAGAAGAAAGATTATGAATAGAAAGTGAACCTTTCTTTAGCTTCTTGGTACGTACAACTTGAAGCAACAGCCAAAAGTTCACCTCCGCAGTTGAAAGATAAAGAAGCCACACTATTTGGAAATCTAGGCAACTAAAACAAAATGAAGGAAGGTCAGCTCAGCAGCTAAGTTCACCAAAGAAATTAGCAATGGTCAGGCCAATTGGCACATATGAAAATCAAACAAACTTCAAAATGCATATGTATTCAATCAACAACAGCCAAACATTGCACCTCAGATTTTTGGTTCAATTTGATGGAAAGATTGTATCCCACAAACTAATATGGTCCTTCAACAAACTTTGTATGCTTTCTAAGAAGATTTTCTAAAATATTACCCATCCTAAAATTACCTTAGGATATGCATGGTAAACAAATGAACTGTAGTAGGAGAAGCCACAAACCAAAGAAGAAGCCGTCTTCCCGCCCCCCTTCTCCTATTTATTCCCTAGATGCTCTGCCTCTAATCTAAAGAAATGAAAAATGTCGGCCAAACACAACCACAAATATGGAAGCAAAAGAGTACAACTACAACATAGGATTAAGATGCTTTACAGAAGACCTGAAATACACAAATTTTAGTCCAAGAAAGATCCTATTCTTCTTTGGAATTCTAAGCTTCCACAAAGAAGAGAAAAAAGAACATGTCGACAAGGGAGAAAAAAACAATCAAATTAAGGTACAAAGACTTGTAAGAAAAAGTTTACAAAGGTGAGAGACCAGAAAGTCCCTAAAGTTGAGATAAATAAGTAACAACCAAATACGTCAAAAAATGGAGTCTATCTCAATGTCGCAATCACAAAAGGTCCCTAAAAAAGAGAAAAAAAATAAGACCCTGCCCAAGAGCTAATAACTGAGGTCATCAGGGAGCTTTTTTTTAGAGATGTCCATAGAGTGATGAAACAAAAAGTTCAAACAAAGAGGACTTATTTGAAGCCAAGTAACCTCCTAGAATCGAAGTCTACAACTTTCATTTATGAAGAAGTTGATAATGGATAAAAAACTTGGAAAAAGAAAAGGAGAAAGATAGATCGCCTTCCAAGGGCTCTAAAGGAGAGGGGTCGTCTCATGTTTGCTCACAGTTACCTGATGTCATAAGGCTTAAAGTTCTAAAGGGAACCACAACCATTTCAAGCGAAGGGCAGATTTCTTGGCATCTAAATTCTCAATCCTCAGACCACTCTTCTAGGTTTCAACCCTCTAACTTACTGAACACGACCTACTTCGTTCCTCAGTTTATTCCCACCAAAGATCTCTTATGACCATTTTCAATAAGGCCTAAAAGCACATTTATTGCGGAATCATCCGTGTTGATTGCTAACTCACTAAGATGAAGTTTCTACCATTAAAAATCATCAAAACTAAACTTAAAATACTTATTCGTAACTGTTTCAAGGTCATCAATCTATATGCCATACTGAAGAGCATGCAATATTAGAATAAACAATAGAGATAAATGTACTAAATCGGGCAGATGATACCTCAAGTATTCTTGTCTTTCTTTGGAAATCCCATATGCCAACAAAGCCTGCATTATCACCCGTGGCAAAGGCACCATGATGTCTAAATGAAAATAGAATATTAGAATTATGTGAAAAAAGATTTTGCCCAGCTGAACGGTAAAGAAATTATAATGCATACATTGGATTAAACACAATATCATTCACCGACTCCAAATGATTTCTTGCAGCTTTTGACTTTGGGTGACACCTGAAAATATATCTGCTTCAAAGAATAAAAGAAATCATGCGTAAGAATAATGTACCCCGAAAATTATTGCACAAGCCAAATAATGATTCAAGAAAATCCTGAATATCTTTTTTTGCCACTTGAAAAAATAATACAGAAAGGAATAGAAAGAAGAAGAAAAAACAAATGCCAAGTTCATCATGAAAACTTGAAAAGTAAAGGTAAGCTATGGTTCTAGAAAGCGTAAGCATTTTATTTTATCAGGTACAATGTATGAAATTTTAATTTCAATAGGAAGACACATATAGCATCATCCAAATAAATTTAATTTTTTGTAGTGTAAGAGAGATCTCTATGTACAACTCTCCTGCAGCCAAATAAAGAACTTGGATTTCATTAAGGTTAAGCTTAAAACATGAAACAGACATGATAATAAAATTGGCATCCAAAAATATGCACAAGATGAAACGATCCGAGTTGAAATGTGATAGATACTGGAAAAATTACATTTATGTAATGTAGAGATAAAGTGACCATGTCACCATACAACCACTCAGCCAATTTGAGAGGGTTGTATCTCTCCCCAAAATTGCGTCTACGAATTTGAAGATAACTAGTAACCTTTCACCTGCCTACCAACTGTCTCTGAATAGGCAAGCACATAACAATTCTAACTCCCATGTTACCCTTTGCCCATAATGGTATAAACATTTACAATTGGAGCCTAACATTACATTACCCTCAGGACAAACGAGACCTTGTCCCCGAGGTAATATTGAGGGAATTGCTATTGGAACATGATCAGTGGCTCCCAAGGGCCAAGATGCATCTTCTACAGGCAAATCATTCCATTGCACCAGAAGGTTCCAAAAGTTTTGATCTTCAGCTTGTGAATAGACAAACTTTGATCAGGGTCTAACGCCTAGTCACAATCACAACCGAAAGCATCTAGTATTGGGCAGGTTGCTTGACTAGGGCCCAAAATCTTCTAAAATGAGACATTGTGGATTGAGGTGGTAGATCATAACTCAATTTATAGGCAAAGGAACCCACCTTTTGGACTAAGGGACAAGAAATTTGGGAGATAACTTCTCGTTCCCTCAATGAGCCAGCAATTGTTGGCTAAAGGGAAACAGCTTGATGAGCATGAAGTCCATCACAGAGAAAACCACCTCTCTTCTTTTCTTTTTGACAAATCGTTTCATTTGAACTTGAGCTAGTTGTGAATGGGCCTTCAAATCAGCCAAGATTTAATCACACTGCTCCAACTGTTGATCGAGTTAGGCATTTTTCACTTCTCTTTTTCTCCTCAAATAAGCCTAAAGTGTAACTAGATGGAAAAAACCTTAATCGTTATTTCGTCTATGTTATTCGTGCTTCAGGGTGCCAGAACCATCTTCTCAATTTGTTCAACTTTGATTGATGCTCTTCTAATAATACCTCTCTCTCTTCCTAACTAAGACTATGACTGGGCGGGGACTGTGCTGTAAGGCTTGAGTTCTTTAGATAAATGCATCAAGAGCAATTTTTTGGATGGTCTGGAACCTGAGAGAAATAGAAGATTTAGCAAGATGAACATAGGAAGATGGACCATTCTTACGATACTATAGCACATGGTGGGGCCTTGGAATAACTACTTTATATGTCATCAGCTAATTGAGGGGAGTCCTAGCATCCTAAGGCAGAGGTATCTAATCTTTTGATATTATAAGATTGGTTGAACAGTTTCTCAATGAAAATTCCTAATTCCAATTAAAGGTTTAGGTGGTCTTAAAATACTAATTACATATGAATTTCTGATGCCATATATTGTTCCACTTCCATCAAGTGCTACTCCAATGACATTAGAGAGTTGCACATATAAAAATTCAAATAGTGATCAGGGAGAGAGAAAAAAAAGTGGCAACACTTCAAATAGGGGTCCACAATATCCAAAAAAACACTTCCAAACAGGTTCTAAGTTCTGTGTTCATGAACCAGATGCTAGAATATAACTGTAGTACACTAGAAGGATAAGATAGAGCTTTTAAGCTATATACTAACTTGAGCTAGTTTAATATATAATCTAATTAATTAGGATCCACATCCAAAGGTAGGGAAAGCAAAAGTTTCTGAGTTTTGTGGACTATGATAAAAACCTGATGTCTTCTGTTTGGTCCAGACAAGCAATATCCAAAGCTACACGTCCATCTACTGATCCAACTGCAACTCCTGCACCAATAGTATCTGGAGGTGGTCAATACAATTCAAGCAAAGATTGTCCTGATTTTATATAGTTTTAACAAAAAGTAAATTTTACTGGAAAAAATAAAGGAAAGAAAGAGGGGCATTCTCAAAGATCAAAATATTAGCCAAAAATTATCTCAAAGAAACTGCTAATACATTTATTTAAAAGTAATCTGGCCCCATAATCCACGTTTTCAAAGTAACATTAACACAAAAAGGATCAATGATGTATTTATATAACATGTCAAGTAACGTTACCTACCTTCACCATAAGGAACTGAGCTAACACAGGCTACTGGAACTTTCATATAAGAATCTTTCAGTTGAATTGATTTCTCTAGGTTACGTAAGTCCAATACATATACACATGCTCCAGAAGCCACAATTAAATTAAATCCAGATAGTGACATGGACACCACATCTGAACCAATATTTCTCACAAATGACAGAGATTTTTCTTTACGAGAGTCCCACAACTGTATCTTTCCATCCAAACCCGCTGTTACTATTTGGCCTACAAACATAAAGGGAATAGATTTTGTTTTTCATAACAAAGTTGCAAAAGGCCAAAAAAGCTTTTCTAACCAACGCAAATTATACATACCCAACCATCGTCAACATATTGCAGGAAAATGACCATTCTTTTAGGCCACTTTTCATTAAGAAAATGAAACTTGAAAAGAACTAATGCTCGAAGATACAAATACCAAACACAAAAAACATAAAACATAGAAAATAGAAAATCTAAGTATCAAAGAAATAACAATAATGACAGGACTAAAGAGGAAAGATGAAGGCACCCCAGCTGCAATAGATATCTTGAATGGAGTAACCAGAAAAACTTCTTAGATAAAAGAACACCATGAAGAAGATTTCAAACGGGCCGATTCAAATCTGACAAGACTGGAACAAGATCCTATATGACCATTTGCAAACCTTTGTAAATAAAGTGTACAGGGTAATTTAGAATATATTCTCAATATATTATTTAGAACAAAGTTACATATATATAGGGAACAAGAAAACTCTAGACTAGGTATGTACAATTACGATAAAGGACAATTATACATAAACATGTAAAATATGTATTATAACACTCCCCCTCAAGCTGGAGCAAATAGATTGTGCCATGCCCTTCTTGTATTTTCTCATGAATGAAATAACAATCCACTTCAATATGTTTCGTCCATTCATGAAACATTGGGTTAGATGCAATGTGAAGTGCAGCTTGATTATCACACCATAATTTAGCTGGCACAATAACACTGAATCCCATCTCGGATAATAGTCAGTATATCCACACTATTTCGCACATAGATTGTGCCATGCCCCTATATTCTGACTCAACACTCGAATGTGAAACTACATTTTGCTTCTTACTCTTCCATAGTACTAAGTTTCCTCCTACAAAGACACAATATCCAGAAGTCGAGCTCCTATCTTCTCGAGATCCAACCCAATCAGCATCTGAAAAACATTCAACTCTTGTATGGCCATGATCTTTATATAAGATCCCACGTCCAGGTGCAACTTTCAAATAACATAGTTGTTCTACTGCAGCCCAATGGTCCATTGTAGGAGAAGACATAAACTGGATTACAATACTTACAAAATAAGCAATGTCTGGTCGTGTCACTGTTAAATAGTTCAACTTCCCAACTAATCTTCTATATCTCTTAGGATCTTTAAATAATTCTCCTTCTTTAGTAAGTTGCAGATTTGGTATCATATAGGTATTGCATGGTTTGACTCCTAATTTTCCTGTCTCAAACAACAAATCAAGTACATACTTTCGTTGTGACAAATAAATACCTATCTTGCTTATCATTACTTCAATACCCAAAAAATACTTCAATTTTCGCAAATCTTTCGTATGAAATTAACCCTGAAGGAAAGTCTTGAGAGAAGTTATACCATATACATCATTTCCAGTAATAACAATATCATCAACATATACAACAAGCAAAGTAATACCATTAACAGATCGCCGATAGAAGACAGAATGATCAGACGTACTTTTCTTCAGACCAAAACATTCAAGTGCTTGGCTAAACTTACCAACCATGCACGTACAAAGATTTTTGAAGGCAACATATTTTATCACTCTCTCCCTGAGCAACAAACCCAAGTGGTTGCTCCATATAAACTTCCTCCTGGAGATCACCATGCAGAAAGCATTCTTTATGTCAAGCTGATGCAAAAGCCAATTGTGGGTAGCAACCATGGAAAGAAAAAGTCTGATGGAGTTTAATTTGGCGACTGGAGAACATATCTGAATAATCTGTCCCATAGATTTGGGCGTAACATTTAGCAACAAGACGAGCTTTCAATTGAGCCACTATTCGATCAAGGCTAACCTTGATAGCAAACACCCATTTACATCCAATTGCCTTCTTTCCAGTAGGACGAGAGACTAAATCCCAAGTACCATTATCATTTAAAGCAGTCATCTCCTCAATCATTGCACTACGCCAGCCAAGATGAGATAAAGCTTCATGAACAAAGTTAAGAATAGAGATGGAATCAAGGGATGTTAGAAAAGAATATGTGGGCGAGGACAACAGATGATATGAAACAAATGAAGAAATAGGGTAAGTACGAATGTGTTTACCATTTCGAAGGGCAATAGGAAGATCATCACTTGGTCTTGGATCAATTTTCGAAGAAGTCATTGGTGTAGGACATGTGCCTGAAGGTTGTTGTGGAAGATATCTGGAGTAGACTTGTGTAATGGGTGGACGAGAAGGAAGAGACATAGAGGACGACGAAGTAGATGATGATGTGGGAGAGGTAATCTCATAGATAAAAAGATCGTCATCCTCTCCCTAACACGAACTCGATGGTGATGGACTAAAGGACATGTCTTTGAATAACGTAACATCAAGAGAAAAGATACCTGTTAAGAGTAGGACAATAACAACGATACCCCTTTTGAACACACGAATAACCTAAGAATATGCATTTCAAGGATTTGGGATCTAACTTGGTACGATGAAGACGGACATCCCCGGCAAAACAAACCAACCAAATATCTTTGGAGCGATAGGAAATAAAGATTTGGAAGGGGAAAGAACATGATAAGGAATCTCACCATTAAGAACAAAGGAACGCATTCTATTAATCAGAAAACAAGCAGTTGAAATAGCATCAGCCCAAAATTGCTTTGGAACATGCATTTGAAAGGATAATGCACGTGCAATTTCAAGTAAGTGCCTATTCTTCCGTTCAGCAACTCCATTTTGGGATGGAGTGTTGGCACAAGAGGATTCATGAATGATTCAATGTTCGCAAAAGTAAAATCCAAGCACATGAGAAAAATATTCGCCAGCATTATCAATGCACAAGGTTTTGATAGAGACATTGAACTGATTTTGAATTTCAGCATGAAAAGCACAAAAGTGAGATAGTAACTCAGAATGATTTTTCATTAAGTATAACCAACGAGAATAATCGTCAACGTAAGTAACAAAATAACGAAAACCTATTTGGGATACGACTGGGCAAGGACCCCAAATATCAGAATGAACTAATTTAAATGGAGCACTTGCTCGCTTATTGACTCTAGGACTAGAACTAAGACGATGAAATTTAACGAACTGACACAAATCACAATTCAAAGGACAAAGACTGAAATTCTGGATAAAGTTTCTTCAACACGAACAAAGACAAATGACGCAAACGACAATGAACTTCAAACGGAGATGTAACCCCTGACCAAGCCACAACTTTCGGTATCTGGTGATCAAAAATATAAAAGGCCTCCTGACTCATATCCTCTACCAATAATCTTTTTCGTCATACGATCATGAAACAAGCAATAACTAGGAAAAAACGAGACAACACAGTCAAGGTCATGAGTAAGTTGGCTAATAGAAATTAAATTAAAGGATAGTTGAGGCAAATGTAAAACAGAAGACAAAAAAAAGGATGGGGAAAGGTTAATGATGCCAGAACCAAGAATAAAGGATGTTGAGCCATTTGCCAAAGTGACAGATGGGGAAGAGGTAGGGGACAATGGTGTAGAAAATAAGCTAGAATTACCTGTCATATGAGTTGTGGCACCAGAGTCAATGACCCGTTTGGTAGATGATGTAAGGAGACATCCAAAGCACGAAAGCCAGAATCTTTCAGAAAATGGATTCCTATTCGAAGAGTGCGATCGGAAAATAACGAAATAGTTAATATATTCACTTCCGTATCACCTTTGCCAACAATGGTGGAGGTAGGATTAGATGAAGATGATGCTTACAATGAGTCCTGGTACATCTAAAATTTAGCAAACTCATATGCGAAAATGGTAACCGACTTCTCTGTCATATCACTGTTGGAAGTTATCTGAGCATGTTAAGATCGTTGATTCTTATACAAACTTCTGATAGTCACGTTTCAAATGGCCAGGCTGACAACAGTAGTTATAGACAATCTCCTAAAAATCTGATTTTTGATTATCATAATTAATTCTCTGAAAATTGTTATCCATCCCTTAAGGGACCTGGGGTTTATTATTTTTGCTAATAAGAACACTGCTAGGTTGAGGAACAAACAAACTAGATTGAGAACTCTTAATGCAAAGAACCGACTAGAAGCATCTTCTAATGACAGGATTTTAGAGTAAGAAAGAATTTTTGTTTTGGTCATTTCAAATTTAGGTAAAAATCCATTCAGAAAGATCATAACAACCATCTTTTCTCACTGAGCTTGTTGAACTTTAACATCTGGACTGAAAGGTAATAACAAAGCAAGCTCGGCAGCTATTCTCTTAAGTCTCATAAAGTAGCTGGTCACAAATTCTGCTATCTGTTTGGCACGAAAGAACTACATACAAACTTCAAACATTCTATAGACTTGCTCTTTACCCGAGTATAGAAATTCTAAAAATTCTAAGACCTTCACAGAATTACAATGATCAACCAAACCAACTCGGCTCAATGGAACTTTTGATCTGAAGATAAAGTCAAGTGTCATCACAAAGGCAATCCGTCTCCTTATCATCTTCTAGTGGATCCACAATCATATGATCATCCATATCCGTACTTCGTAAATAAAACAAAATTGTCCGACGCCAATCATAGTAATTAGATTCATTTAACTTGTGTTCTATGATTTTTGAGGCTAGGGGAATCACATTAGATACCAACAAATTCTTCATCGCATCCATAATGAATTTACACACAGATCGTAGGTCTCACAAATAGAAAGAGAATAAAGAACCAGAATAAAAAATTAGGGTAAAATCACTCCAAATGATCAAAACACCCACAAAATCGAACAAAACAACCACAAACCCTAGAAACAAAGATGTATTCTTCAAATATCTTCACAGCCGAAGAGTTCTGGATGGAACCAACTGCACAGACTGATCGGGAAAGAGGACCCGAGACAAACCCAACCAACAGAACACGAAACGGAGCTTCCACATACTCCCATGCGCTAGCGCGTCGCGACGGAGTAGTTTCCTTCCGGCGGCGCGTGAGCCTCACGTGCAGCATTTTCCGGCCAACGACGAAGACAAACGGCCACTCGAACTTTGTGACCTAAACTCAAACCCTAGTTTTGTGAGAGGGTAGCCATCCAACAAATATTCTAAACCCTAGAGCTCTGATACCATGTACTGAGTAATTTAGAATATATTCTCACTATATTATTCAGAATAAAGTTACCTATATATAGTGAACAAGGAAACCCTAGACTAGGTACGTACAATTACGATAAAGGACAATTATGCATAAACATGTAAAATATGTATTATAACATAAAGATTCTATATGATTGTTACAATATGTCACATAGCTATAAGCCCATAACATTCTTTTCAAGTAAAAGAAGACAATAAGCTGTATGATAGTCAATTAACTTGGTTACTTGAGGGAGAGTAGACACTGCTATTGTCTTCAAAATATTTGGGAATTATTTATGTTGCAGATTTGTTTCTGTAGAACTTGTATGCAGAAATAATCTAGCAATATTTACCAGCACCAATGCAGCAGAAAAGAAAGGAAAGAACTTAAAAAAAAACCATTGGGGTCATCAAAAGAAAGAGAAAATATGACAAACAAACTAAAGGTTCAATCTATTTCCTGCATTAACCAACATAATAGAAACACCGTAGTCTGTGATAACATGTTAAAGAAAAGGAAAGATCAAATAATGATACTGAACTATGCATTTTCACTCCAGTATAGAGTTTGGTAACTCTTAATAGTTGCCAATGAGACTCAAGGTTCAACAAGTTCCAAAGGAAAATATAATCCAGTCATTAAAGTGCATGCTAAAAGCAAAATATAATTTAGAACATTTTTCAATAATTTACCAAAAGGAAACTCATGTTTACAAACCACATAAGCTATATAAGGTGTTAAAGAGCTTACACGTTCGATCAGAATATCTGATATGGGTTACACTATCATCGTGCTTTCCAACAGTCTCAAATATCCCTGATTGCAATTCATACCTAGAAAAGTTTTACCGAAGGCCATTAGCACCTATGCTCAAAGTATCCAACCATCACACAATGCTGCTAACATACAACCGAAGTTGTTTTAGCCGAACAGAAAGGTAAAAAGAAGGAGGAAAATTTTCAAGTTAATACTCAGGCAGGTTATGAATAGTTCCTTACTGCCCAACCTCTATCTCTCACTTTTGTCTACTTAGGCTTTGTAGTCAAATCAGTTGATATGTGTAGCCAAAAGAAGAAGAAGAAAAGAAAAGAACAGCAATGGGATTAATCTATATAATTGCTTTAAAATACAACATCCGAATATCATAATCTGTACCATCTTTTCCAGATAAGCAAGCATTGTGATTTCGTTTCATAAATTTAACCCAGCGGAATGTAACATTAAAAAAATTTGATATGCGAGTTCCAAACCTCCTTATAAAGCCGTCAGAACCAGCGCTGTAAGCCAGCGACTCATCCTGGAAGCAACAATCCAGCAGCGCAGCTTCGGATGGAGTTTCAAGTCTGAGTATAGAGTTATCAACGTCGTACAAACGAAGACTCTGACCCAGGAAAACAAAACCTATAACTTCAATCAGAATGAACAAAAAAGAAATGACACAGATTTAGAACAAACTTCTAACACCGAAACGAACACTAACAGAATCCCAGGAAGAAAGAAGGAGATTGTTCGATTGGGGAGCAAATTGAAGTCTGGAAATGGCTTCTTGGATCGGAATTTGAAGATCCAGCAAAACCCTGTTCGATTCCATACCCAGAGATGGAGCTTAGACCATCAAAAGAGGCGGGAACCGAAGGAATGGAAGAAAATTTGAGTATGGAAACGATCTTGGACAACAACTTGGTAAATAAATAAAGTGATGAAATGAAATAAGTGGATCCGTGGCGCAATGGTAGCGCGTCTGACTCCAGATCAGAAGGTTGCGTGTTCGATTCACGTCGGGTTCAATTCCCACTTTTTTTCCTTCCAGTTTTTCATCCCTTGTTTTTGTTTAATCAAAACGCTTTGTAAATTTTACATTGCTAAAATTGAACACAAACGCTAACTTTTGACATTCGTGGTTTTTTTTTTTTTATTGATTTTGATAAATCATTTTTACAATTACCAAAATCACTTTATTGATGTTTGATGAATTACAAAAATCTAAAATAATTTTATTTTTTATTTTTTAGACAATTGAAAATGATTTAGAAAAAAAAAGGTCTAATTACAATTAGTTTTGTAGAAATGATTGTTATGTAATCCTTCTAATGTTTGTTGTGGTAAGATTTTTAATATTTAATATCTTTTTAATTATGAATTAATTTTAAAAAAATGTTTTTAAAGAACTAGTTCTTATTTAAACATTTTTAATAAAATCTGATTAAAATACACTAAAAAAGCTATTTTGAGTGGTTGCTAAACCTCTAATTTCTTCCAAAATGACTTATTTTTTAAATTATATACTTGAAAATGTATTCCAAACACACCCTAAATGTTACAATAATTTTTTAGGGGGCATTTGGGGTACATGTTGGAAATCAAAAGCTTGAGAATCAAATGTCTCAAGCTTATTTAGGGGGTTTAAAACATGGGAATCACAAATGCTTGCATTTTGGGTGCATGTTACTTATTGCGTTTGGATAATCTAATCCTTTTTTCTTGTCTTTTAGTGATTGGTTGGTTTGTGAATTGTATTATCTCTATTGTATCATGAATCAATTTTAATGATAATTTTAAAATAAAAATTTAATATATCCATTTTAAAATAAATTTTATATTATCTATGTTTGTTGTAATCCTAAATAAAATCATTTGGTCTATTAATTTCCACAACAATAGTGTAGGAACGACAATTATTTAGTTAGTTTTATATATATATATATATATATATATATATATATAAGTTTTTTTTTTTTGGTAACAAAGTAATAAAGCTTTGAAATTTAGTTTTATAACAAATTCAGTTTAGCTTTAATGTTCAAATTTATCTCTTATAAAAAAATTATCTTTTGATATTAAAGCAGTTGATAACTTGTAGAAATACAAGTTATTATATTCATTATTTGGAGAATTAGGACAGAATTAATAATAAACGCATAAATTTAGCACTTGAATTACGTTATATGAATAACTCTGCATTTATAATTAGTACAAAAGAATCTCTCATGGAAATTATGAAATTCTATTTCTCTTAACGCAAGATAAAATGAATTATTAGAGTTACAAACATAGCGAAAGGTTTTTTGTATGGATGATCTATTTTAAAAGTGTCCAAATGAAAGCTAACTCAGATTTTCACAAATATGTTCGTTGTTGAATAATGAGAAATACATAAGATTTTTCTTCATCAATTGGTTATGTAATTCTCTTCAAATTCATTTTCTCCCCAAATATGGTATCAGAGCAATTAGGATTGTTCACCATGTAACTTGCTTAACCCTTTTAATTTATTTTTAATTCTAAATAAAAACAAAGTGATCCAATGCTTCCGTCACGGAATGAAGTGTTCATTCTTTTCACTTTCAACAACCTTGCCTTTTATATGTCTTCTCTAGTTTCTACTCTTAAACATATTTAAATCATTGTCTTCAAATATACTTGATAAAGGAAACTATTTCAAATATGTTTAACCACTCTCTTTATTCAAGGTGAACCCCCACAACAATAATAAGGCAACCCCCATTAACTAATTGATGAGAAAACTTCTAGTATTACGGTAGTCTGGAAAATATTTCATACTACCTCCATTCGTTGGTCGCCACAGAAGTAGCGTTTAATATTTGTAGACTTCACATTAATATTAATGGATCCTGTCAGTGAGTCCTATCCTATTTTTAAAAGCATAGTACCATAACTACTACCATGAATGCATTGCATCTCTCACCATTTTTTCTCTCATCTATTAATACTTTTTAATTTTTTTAAATTTATTTATTACGTTACACTACAACTTTAGTCTATGAAATCCTTAACTTTCAAAAGCATTTTTTTACATTTTCGATTTTGTGTCTAATAAATCCCTAACATATGATCTTTTTTAAAATAAATTGATCTATTAGAACATTGAATTTTATGTTTAATAGAAACCTTATTTTCAGTTTTGTATTTAATCAATATTTTTTTTCTTTTTAAAAAAATTAAAAGGTCTTTGACCTATTAGAATTTAGAATTTAGAATAAATTTGAAAGTTATTTGAATTATTGCAACACACTTTTAAATTTAAGAATTAAATGGACACAAAATTTAAGAGAATAAACTTTTAATTCAACTTCCTAATGGAGGGTATATATCTTAACAAATTGAATTTTGCACAAGAATTTATGATAATGGCAAAGAAGGAAATGATTTAAGAACTTTATTGTCTGAACCTAATTGAACATTACCTTGGGATTGGACATTGGAAGGTTGTTCTAACTCTTCAAAGGTTCTGTCTAATAAGATAGTTTACTAAAAATAAAATGCCATTTACCTTATTTTACTCGTATGCAACAGCTCTACCTTAATTATCAAACTCAAGGGGCATAGGTTCAACTCCCATTCTCTAGTTGTTTATAACTTTCTATAAAATCATTCTTGGTATCAGAGTTGTTACCTCAGACTACACAATAGCCCAACGTCAAGCCATTATCCTCTCCTTTGCAAGTCCAAGGCTAGCCTCGCACTGTCTACTATTAATTCCTCTTTTCACCATCCTTCAAGCACTGTCTTAACTGTGAAGCTAGACGATAAGAACTACTCGCCATGGAGAAGAATGGTTCTTGCTGTGCTCAAACGACAAAAAGGTAGATGGCTAGGTACTTGGGACAAAGGCATCACCATCCAACACCTCACACCAGCTGAAGGAGCATCTGCGAGTTGATGGATTTCGGTTCAATCATGCATCATGGGACTGCAATGACATAAATTTCAAGACATCTAGAGTTGTATGGAAAGAAATTAAAGATGTGTATGGGAATTGTAGTAAAGCTCAAAAAATTCAGTTGAGAAATGAGCTGCAAATAACATAGAAGAGATTCATGAAAATATTTGTACCTATTGTGTAATACCAAATCGAAAATATCTGTTCCAAAAAAGAAAAAAAAAAAGCTATTGGGGAATGAACACTTCAAACTCATATCGGAAGCGTTGGATCGTCATGGACTTTATTTAAAATTAAACTACAGTACAAGATTAAGCAAATAAACCATACCTGAATAGAATGGAGAAATGTTTTGGCAGAACTTTATCTCCTCACACCCCAACTTCATGAGGCAATTCGACTTAACGCACGATAAACCATACTTTGAATATAAAGGAGAATTGTCCTAGCGGATCTTTATCTCCTTGCGATCCAATATGGTGTCCTTACCCTCAATTTGGCACACAATAGAGAGATTCAACTTCAATATAGCCCATACAAGCATGATACTAGATAAAGAAAGAAACTCACCCATAAGCTTCAATTTTTTTTCTTGAAGTTTTCTTCATGAATGTCAAATATTCATACCTTCTCCCACCGGAATTAATCAAGCTTTACTAGCAACTCCATACAAGTCCTTAAGTCCTTCCTGTACATCTCAAGATGTCCTGAGGTCCATAACATCACAAATCACTAATGGGTTCATTGAACCAAACAATCAATCTAACTAGCGACACTCGATCCAGAACAATCATTCTTTGTAAACCCAATTGGCCATCAATTTATATGCTAGCTCCTTTAACTAGTATGAGGTGTTCGATGGTGATGCCTTTGTCCTAAAAACATGGCCATCTACCTTTAGTCCTTTGAACACAACAAGAACTATTTCTCTCCATAGTGACTAGTTCTTATCATCTAGCTTCACAGTTGAGATAGTTCTTATGAAATGGCCAAAAGAGAAATTAATAATAGAGTGTACAAGGCTTGGATTTACAGAGCAGATGACGGTGGCCAGCGGTTTGGACGAGGACTCTAGTCATCCATCACTAGCCATTGTAGAGAGTTACCTAACAGCTCTGATATACGAAGAATATGATTTCTAGAAGGTTATAAACAACTAGAGAAGTAAGATTGTGTATTGTTTATTGCTCAAGAAGCTATTTATAATACAGAAGATTTGTTATAAAAGAGAGTAAAAATAGGGGCTGTGTAAGATTGCTTTGTAATGGCAACCCATTAACCACATTACACAAGAATCGGTCAGAAAAACAATATACCTAATATTATACTGCACAATTCCAAGAGAGTCTTTTGTTCTTGTTAACCTTACTCCAAAAGATCAACTGATCACTTCTTTTTTCTTGCCCCCCTCTGTTTTTCTATTGAGAAAGAAATTACTAGATGGAGATAAAACCCCCAATCACAAATGTTGGATTACAAAAGGATTCTTAAAGTAAAAGGACTACAAGGATTAAGAGAACAGCAATGGGATTGATCTACGTAATTGCTTTGAAATACAGCATTGTCTTGTAAATACAACATCTGAATATCATAATTTGCACCATGTTTTCCACATAAACAAGCCTTGTTATATGAACCCAGTGGAATTTTGACATTAAAAATTTTGATATGCAAGTTACAAACCTTCTTATGAAGCTATCAAACAAGTGGTGAATGCCAGAGACTCATCCTGTAAGCAACAATCATCATACAAATGAAGTCTGAGTGTAGAATTATTCACATCATACAAACGAAGAATCTGTCCCAAAAAAAACCCTAGAACTTCAATCATAGTGAACAAAAATGAAATGACACAAATTTTGAACAAAATTCCAACATCAAAACGAACACTAACAGAATCCCGGGAAGAAACAAGGAGATTATTCGAATGGGGGGCAAATTGAAGTCATCTTGGATTGGAGTTTGACCATCCAGTAAAACCCTGTTCGATTCCATACCCAGAGATCGAGCTTAGACCATCAAAAAAGGCGGGAACCGAAGACATATAGAACAAATTATTGAAGAAGTTTTGTGTTCACATGAAACAACAAGTGGATCCGTGGCGCAATGGTAGCGCGTCTGACTCCAGATCAGAAGGTTGCGTGTTCGATTCACGTCGGGTTCAATTCCCACTTTTTTTCCTTTGAATTTTTCATTCCCTCGTATTTGAATCTTCATTTCAATCCAATGAAATTTGAATTTGTAAAAAGAACATCTTGCCATTTTGGGGATATTTGGAAGAAATTCTAAAATTTTTATATTTTGAATATATATATATATATATATTACATTAAGCTCAAGAATATTACTCTCAAAGTCTGTAATTGGTTTGATTATGGAAACTTTAGAAAGTAATTCTAAAATTGTTATTTTGAATATATTAAAATTGTGTTCTACAAATGTATAGTCAAATATAAAATTAAGAGAACAGTATGTTTTTGGTCACTAAAATTTGAGTTGAATTGTATATGGGTTTTCGAATTTTCAAACTCAACAATACTACTCTCATAATTTCTAATTGATTCCATTTTGGTTCATCCATCAGTTTTTCCATTTATTACTGGGCACAAACACTTATTTTCTATTTAAAATATTTTTCCAATTTTCTCAAATTATTAAAATTAACAAAATTATTTGTTTTTTTTTATTATTATTATTTTATTTTTCTCTCCTCTATTCCTTTCATCTTCACCATCAATGACAATCACCGCCGCTGTTTGGCACCGCCGTTAACTAAGAGAGGATTTTACCAAATTGTACATATAAAGGAATATTTTCGTTTAAATTAACATTTGAAATTAAGAAATATAATAAAATCATACAAATCAAAAATTTTTTAAAAAATAAAAGTTTGATTATGATAAGAATATAGGGAAATTTTATCGAAAACTTAAAAAAAAAACAATATTTTAATTTAAATTAAAGTTTGAAAATAAGAAATTAATAAAATCATGCAATCAGAAAGAAAAAAAAATATTGGTGTTGGTAATACAATCTCTAATTTATGGTTGTTTGATTTCTTTTCTTGACTATTTAACTCGGAGTATAGTGCTTGTTCTTCCACTTGTTTTCGAGCTAAGGCAACTTCAATCTTCAAAGTCTTCACAAAAATATTTCTCATACTGGAATCTTTTAATACAAATCGACACTTCATCTAGTAATGGTTCCTAATAATGTTTCAAAAATTATCTGATATAATTTTGTAATGGGCAATTAAAGATCTGGGGACAATGGATCTCGTAGGCTAAATATTGGTGCAATACCACGTTCCATATGTCTATCAAAGACATTTGGAACAAGAAATGAAATTGTGAAATCTTAGATAATTGTGAAGTTTGGGGAGATATATCGGGAGCTAATAAAAAACATAAGATAAATGTTCTTTTTTTAATGGTTGGTTTGGTTGAGATGTTGCTACATATTTCACTATATAGCATTGTTTGGAGAAACTATGAATAAAACAGTTTGGAATTCCTCCTCTATTTTGGTATCTTTTCTTGAATTTGGAGGTGTAATTGGCTTAGATACCTAACAATATAATAAAAAGGTAAAAGTAGCCGAGAGCACATACCATTCTCGAAACGCATTTAGAACCTTATAATTGGCACTTGTGATCAAATACTAGAAGTTAAATACATTAGCAACAAAACAACATAATTGTACAAACTATTCATAATTGTTTTGTCCAATCAAAAGGCTCCCAATCTTGTAAGAAGTTGGCGACTGCATGCTTTTGGACCTCAACGGACTCATATCTACGACGTCGGTGCATATCTTCCTCGGCTAGCTGCAACATGCCCCTGATAACATTGAGGCCAAAGCTGGTCTTGAAATTATTTTCGTCATCTATCACATGAACAAACCCCTTGTTCAACCCAAATTCTACATGGAAGTACGGAAAATTCTCTGGGATTGATCCACGCAATCCCTTTTCACTTGTATCTATGAGTTTTTTCGCGTTGTGCTGGCTCCACTCTTCCTCTACTTCATCAATAGCCTGAAATGAAGTTATTGAGAATATTGTTGGAAGCATACAGATGGAACTCATCTAAGATAATTGTTCGCTGAATTAACAAAATCCAATACAATTTAAGATGATAGAAATGCATATTTTAAGCAACGCCAATGGGAGACATAACATAAACATGGATATTAAGACCAGTTGTGTTAGACATTATATTAAAACTTGAAGTTTACCTAAGGTAATGCTTTTACATTTAGTTATAGGCTTACAATCTAAGCTGAGCTTTAAATTCTGGTTTTATGCAAAGATATTTTTGGATGAGAAACAAAAACATTATTGAGATGGAGTAAAACAAAACAAAACTCATATTGTCAAAGCATTTCGTTTAAATTATTGAGATGGAGTAAAAAACTAAACAAAACCAGGTTTCCAAATTCTGTTTGCAAAGAAGCCCCAACCCATGTTTCCTCTCTACCCTCTCTCGTCTCTTTCCCTCTCTCTCCCTCTCTCCTCACCACCCTTGATCATTACCCATGGCAGTTAACCATCCTCCCCTTTCCTCAATCGATGACAACCACAAAGTCACAACCCAACTAGAACTACTCAAAGAAAGCTGTCACAACTGACCAGCAAACCTTCTGTAACCATTACAGAGGGGCAAGAATAAAAGACAATAAATTACATGAAAAGCCTCCAAAAGCCGAAAGGACTAGAAACAGGAAAGTGGAGAGAGGATCATCTTGCCTAAGCCTCCTAGTAGCTCTATCTTACCCCGTGGCCTGCCATTGACGAAAATGGAGCAATTTTTTTTTTTTTCTTCCTTCTTTTATAAGAAAGATAGCTTTCATTATCAAACAGAAAGATGCAAAAAAGGGGGAGATGAGGTATCCCCACAAAACAACTTACAAAAAAGGGAGCCCAACTAGTATAAATTTGGGTTATACTATAATCAAAAGAATTTAGAAGTAGAAGCAAAAAGAGTAACAAAGTTCGAATTGCG
Source organism: Citrullus mucosospermus (assembly GCA_030954485.1). NCBI lineage: Eukaryota > Viridiplantae > Streptophyta > Magnoliopsida > Cucurbitales > Cucurbitaceae > Citrullus > Citrullus mucosospermus. The sequence continues at coordinate 36,850,497 of CM062063.1, read as the reverse complement.
TCCATACTCGATGAGTTATCAAGCACTGGTATGTTTTAATCCAATATGATATAATAATTACTGATGTGCACAGGACAGGCTATGAAGCAATGTTATATTTTAACCCAATATGATGCAACACTTTCGAACATTGAATGTAGATGTCTACAAGGAAATCAAAAGGAACAATAATGATAAATTTGAAGGATTTTGAATTGGGGGAAAAAAAGAACGAAAAAGAAATTTTCACCTTTTTAAAATACAGAGGAGCCTCTTTTGCTATTTCTTGGGGCAAAGGAATGCACTCAATCATGCAATGGCGACGTTGTTTTGCCAAGCCCACAACTGTTTCAAGAAAAACCACATCTTTCTCTTGCTTTGCAAACATCATTATCAGACACTTCTTGAAGTTGCGAATTTCCTCCCACACAGTTTTATCCACACCTCTCGTGGCTGATTCATGCTGGAAAACAAACAACTCACAATGAAATTCCTACTGAAGAAGCATGTGAGAACAAGGTAAGAGAAGAGCTCATTGCAACTTACATTCTACAAAGTTTGGACAATATTTGTGCAATAAGCGTTTTGCTCTCATGAAAACTTGGACCATTGTTCTCTATGGTCGTAGCGCACTCAACAAAAGGGGGTTTCAAAGTGTAAAAAACATTTTCATTTATTAAATTTATTTGTTTAGTGATCCAACATACTGAAGTCCCCAATATGTGTAAAAGGAAATAATGATTTCATTCCAATCAACCATGGTAGAAAAACCACAAACACGGGATACAAAGAGAACTGGACTTTAAAGTATTAACTTACTGGAATAGGTAAAATGCAGCAATGGCCAGTAACCACAGGCTGCCACTGAGGCAGCATCAAATAAGTGTAATTTGCTATTGACACAGTCAAATGCTTTGGCCTGTTAGGATTTTCAAAGCAAAAGATGCAGCGTTCTTCCTGAGTTGCCATACGCCTTGGACGAATATCCTTTGCAGATGGCTTATCATCATTACTTCCCCTTTTTCTTTGAGTCGTTTTCCTTGCATGTTCATAATCATATTCATCATCTGCCCGACCAGACATGCTATACTGCTTGTTCTGCATTATATTTTTTGCTAGATAAAGATCTGGATCATCCTCCTTATTCCTGTTAGATATGCCTGGAAAATATTTCCTAAACAAAGAGAAAGTACGTATTAAAAAGACAGTGAGGAAATTTCCTAGGAAGAAAAGAAATAAGCTGTACTGATCACCTTACTGTTACTTCAAAATTGAAACCAAAAGAAAAAGAAGAGAAAAAAAAAAAACCAGAAATAAAATAATAATATAAATCCTTCCATAAACCACCAAATGGACAACCAAACCTACCAAATCTCAGTGAATATCGCATACAATATTTATTTTCTAAGGATTAGTCACCAATTTCTAACTACTTCACATGATGTATTTTTGGAAAGGATTTATATGGAGAATTTTCAAGCTATACATATTTTAGCAACCACATAAATGTGCACAATAAACCAAAAAAGTTAGGTTGATGCCAGGCATATGAATGAGAGGAAGACAGTTCAAGAAGTCAATACCTAGCTGTGATTCGTTCAATTTGCGGCTTGATGGGAGTCACTTCAACACTATTGGTTGCCTTCATATTTTGTACTTCTTGCTGGAAAAACGTAAATCGTCATACGTTAAAATTTTAGACAGGAAGCTTATATCATGCAGAAGCAACGGCAGCCATATTGGCACATGCAACTTTTTTGGATAAGAAACCAAACTATTGGGAAAGATGAGAGGCTATATTAAGGACAAAAAAAAAAACCCCAAAAACAAAACAACCCTCATGCCCAATTATAGAAAGGGGCCCAATCCAAAAGAATAAGGCTAAGAAAGTTAAAGAACCACATTAGCACATTCAACTTTAATTATTACCTACCATATCCCATGCCAAGGGAGATTAATATTTCAAGTTATCTTATTTAGCAAGCAAATCATGTCAAATTAAAAAATATACAAGGGTAAAATAAAATAAGACAACAAAGTCAAGATATGTCGACTTGAACAGGGAGCGATGTCATAGAACATAATTCAACATTCTTTACCCTCTAATGGCCTTATTTTCATTAAGAAAGGGAAAAACGCATTAACTAATTAGGTAAAGGCAAAGCTTGGGAGGGAGGGAGTTGGGGTGAAACTTTGAACGGCACATTGGTGGTTCTTCCAGCATTTGATGGAGCTTGGATTGACCTGAATGAACATGTAATTTCTAGCAAAAAGGTCCCCCAAATACGCTTCCTCATCTCTGAACCTTTTTATAACCCTGGAAATGGATTCTCCCATGGCATTTACCCGCCATGATTTCTTCCTCAAGAGCTTTCTAGGAATTTGGACTTCTTCAACCTCCTCCCAATCGATGCCCTTCTGATTCCGATTTTGATTCAGAACCACCGCCTCAAGCTTCCTCCAAACCCCTTCCTCCCTTGTTCTCCTAGTCTCAACCTCCCACACACCTCTTCAAATTCCTCACTCCATCTCATTCTCCTCAACCAGATTTTGCCTGCCAATGTGGTTTTAAGGTCCGCCATGGAAATTTCTCAAATGTGCCATTTTGTACATAGAATTAACCGGTGAAAATGGGTAAGGGTTTTATATTTCATATAAATTAGTACGTGTATATGAGAACAATCTATTGTTTAGCATCTCGTATACCCATATGGGCTTTCTAAACCCTTCCAAATTTGTGGCCCTTCTCTATGCCTACGGGCTAGGACTAAACTTATCGTCTATCTCTTCCCTTTCTTTTTTATGCTAACTGTAGAACTCGCTTCTCATTGACAGGAAGCGAGTGAAACATAGGTGAAAGATTTTCATATGGATTTCCAAGCCCAAGCCATATGAAGCTGAACACACCAAAAAGATTTCCTCTATAGCGTTAATCAATGCTAATGTCTAAATGCCTAACCGTCGCATGCAACAACGATACTCCATGGAAGGAGTGCCAACACAGAATAAAATGAGAGAATGGAGTTTGTAGAGACTAAAAACTTGTCCTACCAAAAGCTTTTGGGCTTCTTCATGTTTTCCTTTCATTTGAAGCTGAAATGCCTTCGCAGCCAACTGATTTGCACTCACTGCATCCTTGGTCGAAACACAATCTTCATTGGGCTTCTCAGATGTTGGGACAACCAATTCTGATTGCACCTTTGTATTAACTGAATCACCTTTAGTATTTTCACTTTGTTGTCTGAGAAATTCAGATGCAAAACTTCCATCATCTGAGAACTTATTTAAACTGGACACTGCTGCAGAAATTAAGCCAGCATCCCTTGAAGAGACATTTTGACTTTTCTGCTTTCCCCAAGATAGAGAATCTCGAACTTTAGGCTCCCTCATTTCAGGATGTCTGGAAGAGATGTCTTTCAAGTAGTCCCTGGCAGAACTCTAAAATAGTACCAGATTAGCATGGAAGTATAATACTCTTCATTATGACGAATAAAGATAAGTTTCAAACAAAAATATGAAGTCGCATATCTAATCAAATTAACTTAATCGATTATTTCCAAGTACCTTTCCAGAACCACTTTCATTTTGACTGTTTGAAAGTTGATCTTCACTGGTTAGCCCTCTCTTTCTATTTCTTATAGCATGCAAATGAGAACGTGATGGTGCCACTTTACTGGCTGCTACTGAGACAGCAAGTTGGCCAAGAGAACCCCAACGTTCTTCAACAACCTATACAATTTCAATTTATAAAAAACCAAAGAAGAAATTTATGGATAAAAAATTGTACAGACAAAATATGGTAATAATGAGCATGCCTCTTCAAGCCTCCGTCCATCTCGAGCTGCTTGCTCCTCAGCACGCTTCAATGCTTTAAGTCTCCAACTAGCCCCACCATCCCCAACAACCCGAGGTGGTGGAAGCTTGCCTATATCTGATTTGGTCCTATCACTCTCCTCCGGATAACCAGTTCCATTTTCTTTAAAATATGGATTCAATTCCTTGGGATTGACCTTATTTATCTGACAAGAAAAGTAACTTTTACATCATCCGCCAACAACCATGTAGTTTTAGTAAATTCAGAAAACAAAGAAGAACAAAAAGTAAACAGATCTCAATTTAATAAGCAGGAAAAAAATATATTCTAACCATCTTATTATGATGAATACACAGGAATACCAAAAGCAAGAGGAAGGAGACAAGTCTAAAAATAATCAGAGACTAATTCAACAGATAAAAGGCTTTCTTTCTAAATGACCCACAAGTATGCTTCTCAAAAAAAAAAAAAACACACACACACACACAGTTTTTTTCCCCTTAATCCTTTTTCCTTCTTTATTAAAAAAATAAGATGCATCCTTAACATCCCCTTTTTAGGAACTAATCTTTCATTGAGAAAAATGAAAGATAAAACAACATAACCAAAAAGAAATGTCCAAAACACCAAAAAGAAATGTCCAAAACAAGCCTATACAGAGAATAGAAAACAAACTGGAAAAATAAAAAAGTAGCAAAAGAGAAAAGGCTACAATTGTTGAGAATAAATGACAAAGGATGATAGAAAAAATCCTTGCTTCCAGATACTGCAGTCACCCACCAACTTTACACTTAAAAAACGTGATTTGACTTGAGCCCCTCAACTGAACTTTAAACATAATTCTTCACCAAAACTGATGAACCTCAAATAAAATTATCAATTGGAATTCTTTGGAACAGAAAATTTAGGAGATATAACTCGAACTTCAAGCCCACATTTTTAAATAAGAATGAAAATGGCTTCTAAATCATCAACTTCTAATTGACCAGGTTTGTGTGAAACCTCCTATTATGTAAGTGTGTGAAAGGAAGAAGGGTAAGAAAGGAATTGCACGAGGTAGTATGGGCTACTTTTGTTAGGAACCAAGGTAATATGGACTACCTTTACCCCTCATCGATTAGAATGGGATGACCAATATAGTACTTAAGTGGCTTGACTCTCCCACCTCAATAGCTGGCTTATGGGGTGTGGTCCTCCAAGGTACTTAAGTACCTCACAACTGTATCAAAGCTAGTTGTCGACGTACCATAGAGGAGCACCAGCGAAGGATTCTGCCTGGGTGTTTCCGACTAAGATACCGTTCGTCTAGCCGTTAGGACGTTGGTTTTGCGAGGATGGGGTATTGTTAGGAGCCAAGGTAGTATGGGCTACCTTTGTCCCACATCGATTAGAATGGGATGACCAATATGGTACTTAAGTGGCTTAGCTCTTCCACCTTAATAGTTGGCTTATGGGGTGTGGTTCTCCAAAGTGCTTAAGTATCTAACAATCTTCCTTTGGTCCTTTTGAATACTCATGAGCGGCTTAAAAGAAAAATGTGTGAATTGGTCTATATTCCCACCCGGTTTGTTCTTTATGTTACTTGGATGAAGAATCAACAATCATTCGTTGTCCTTTGCCACTTCAGCTTGGCAATGGTTGGTTAAAGAATTCAACTTCTCCTTTTGCTTGCCAAGTAGAATCGATGATTGGTTGGTTGAGGTCCTTGGAGGGTGGAACCGAGAAACAGAGGAAAGGTTTTATGGGCAGTGGCAGTCAAAGTGCTTCTATGGCAAGAAAGAAATCGTTGTATTTTCGAGAATAAGTCATCTTCTTTTGACAATTTTTGTACCAACACTCAATTCATAGCTTCTTGGTGGTGCACTAAAAATAGGAAATTATTTTGCAATTACAGCTTGCCCACGGTCCAAATGAATTAGAAAGCTAGGTTTGTTCTTCTAAGGGAGACGGTTCTCTTCCCCTCGCCTTTAGGCTATATTTTTTGGGCTTTTCTGTGCATAATATTTTTATGTTTCTTATCTAAAAAAAATTGTTTACATTTTCAGAAAAAAGAAATAGAAAAGGACGATCATTGGATGACAAAGAATGAGGTGGATTAATTGAATATTCATAGCTTTCACTAATCCCTTTTTTTTTTTTTTTTTTTTGTAGAAAATCCTACCAAATTTGTGCACCTTTCTAGTTTCTCCCAATAAATTTGGGTTAGAATTTGCATAAGGTCTAGACTAGAGCTTCTTCAAACTAAAGAAGTTGCTTATAATGAACAACGAGGGAGAAAAGGTAAAAACCATCTTTTTCTTCAATCTCAAAAAATCTGTACCTAGATGATTACAATGAAGAAGAATTTCTTCCCCATACAAGCAATTTGGCCTCATAATCAAACTGAGCAATATTAAACTTCTAACTGAAAAGCTTAAACAAAAGAAAGCTAATTTGGATGAAGGCTACAAATGGAGAAATTAAGAATGGAAGGGAGAGGAGAGAGGGGAGAGCATTTTGGGGGGTATGCTTCCTGACTGAGAGGCATAGAACTTAGCCAAGCCCAACCCTCCAAGTTACTTCGACCCTCTAAAAAGTCCAATTCCTTTCAAGCCAAATATTCCATAAGGCAGCAAAGAAAGTTAATCTCTAAACAATCTCCCACAAAATTTCTAATTTCTTAAATTCCTCATTGTCTTACAATTCATAATACGATATCTTTCCATATATATATAAAATTTTAATTTTAATTTTTGCTAATGCAAATCTTCCATAAATCTATTTGCATTTTTCTATTGTGTACCTCACAATGAAAGCTCTCATTAGTTTTTCCTTACTTCATGCTTAAGCCCTACAGCCCCGTTGCTTTAGCACCTCACACATTAAAGATACCCATTTTTGTTCAAGATCAGTCCAGGTTATTAATTGCATTTTCATTTCTATCTTTTCCAACTTCTAAAGGTGGGGAATGTAAAGTTGAAGCAATGATGTGAAGACAACAAGATATGACAATATCTAGAATCTTCAGTGTAAATATAGCTCATATGTCTACAACCTTACTCAAATGGGATCTATTGTTTATAGGTTGCACAACTGTGTCCTTGAGCCAAAGTGTGTTTAGCTCAATGGTAATTGGCATGACTTTTCTCCCTAGAGGTCGAAAGTTCGATCCCCCACCCCTTAGTTGTTGTACTAAAAAAAAAAAATACAATTGTGTCCTTGAGTTCTAAAAATAGCTCATGGGTCTAATTTTAGTAGAAGATAGAATTATATTACTAGACGAGTGACCAAAAATCTTTAAGACAAAATAAATCAACCCATAATAACTCATCTAAAGAGAAGGGCATACTTCATCTGGAGCTTCTTCTTCTTGTTGTTGGTTATCAATACACTCATCTAAGCTTCTCTGCATCTTTTCTTGGGGTTTAAGCATCCATTCCAACCCCATTTCTTTTCTAACAATTTCTTTGTCATCTTTAGAAGATGTGTCTTTGATGCCATCTAAGAATTAGAGGAAATTATGAAACCACATAATGTTCTAAAATATGAAACACAACAGTAAAAGAAAATGAGATACATACCAAACATATCTTCTCCAAGGTTTTGACTCTTTCTTTTCTTAGCACATTTTCTTTCACCTTTTCTCTTGTGCTTTTGTCGCTTTTCAAGACTATCACTAGAGCTATCATCACTATCAGTAGATGAAGAATACTCCCTAGCTAAAGTGTTCCTGTCACTCCTGGATTTCATTTTCACCCTATCATCGTTTTCATCAGATGAACTGTTATTCTTGTTCCTCTTACTTGCTCTTCTTGAACGATGCTTCTTCTCATCCCTGCGAGAGTCTTCAATCATCTCACTATCTGTTGAAGATGTTGAATAGTCCCTTGATGATTCCAATTTCTTCCTCCCAAATTTCTTCTTTTTTGTGTCTTGATACTCCCCATCTGAACTACTGTAACGAGTTGACTTACCCTTATTCTTTTTATTCTTTTGTTTCTCATTACTCTGTTTAGAAGAATAAAAACCATACAACAATGAAGTGTGATACCCAAACCGAATAATCATAATACATAGATTCATGAACCAAAGAAATCCATAATTTAACATAAGCAAACTTTAGGATTTACATACAAACTTAACGGGTCTTACTTACATCACTAATTTTATCCCGAGGAATAAATTTGACCCCAGAAAGCATGTCTGACCTGTTCAACAAAATAAATAATGTAAATTACTCCTAAAATACCTCAAAACAAACCACAAAATTGAACAGATAAATATACTTCACAGAAATGGGAATGGTTTAGCCTTAACCATTGGGCCAGGAATTGAGAGTTCATATGAAAGTTCAAATTCAAATAGAAATTTCATATTCATTCGATCAATCAATAAATTCCACAACAGTAGCTATCAAATAAAAACCCTAGCCACCTACCTTTTCCGAAACTTAAGACGCGACCTTTGATCGGCGCACTCTACTTCCGGCCAGACGGTAGCAGCCTTTGTTCGGACCACTTCTCCGGCGTTCGCTTGCCTTTGCGTCGGTGCTCTGTCCAGCCGAGAAGGGAAAGGTTGGTCGTGTTAGATTTCAATTCGGCTCACGGTCCCCTTCGGTCGGGGTTTCAGGCGTCGCACTTTCTTCGGTACGGTTCACTTCAAAGTTCAACCAAACAAGAATTTCATCACAGATCCGATAATCCTAAGGAAAGTCGGTTCTATTTCATCACTAATTTTGATGCCTTCTTACCAAGAATTAGGGTGTACATAGATTGAATTAAGCTGAGAACATGTTTTGAATCAATTCAAAATTTGAATCAGTTGCATTGACAAGTTAAAAGACTCTCCAACCCAATTTATGTCCATTTTTAAATTTTGAGTTGATTTACTTGTCTAGTTATAACTTATTTTTCTCTTATTAATTAAAAATATGTAAATGTTAAATACTAAATCTCTATAATATTTATTATAAACTTTAAACAAAAACAAATATTATAATAATTTTAAAAAAAATAATTTTACAAATTAATCAAACTTTAAACCAAAATAAATATATATATAGAATTTGAGTTGGGTTGGGTTATCCTAAATTTTTTTTAGTCAACTTGTAACTCAACCCAACCTAATAAAAATAGAAAAAATTGAACTCAACTCAATCCAAGCAATACTAACCCAACATAACCCTTACATTTTGGGTTGAGTAATAAGTTGTCTGGTTATTTGAACACTCCTACCGAGAATATAATTTGGAATGGTTATTGATGTGTGATCAAAGTTAAAAGGGAAAATTGCACATAGGCCCCTTTAGACGGGCCAAATGAAAATTAACCCTAAGTTTGAAAACTAATGAATTTTGGTCTCTGCTTATTTGTTGTGAAATTATCACTTTAACATCAAATGCACACTTCTTCCTTATTCTTCATTTTGCAGCCTTTTTCTTTCTTTCTTTCTTTCTTTTTTTAAAAAATCTAATATTTAGCTTTTTGTGCTCGCTTCTCATCCTTCTTCTCGCATTCACTTTTCATCCTTCTCAATTCCTTTTTTTTTTTTCCTACCATTATTGCTCACCAACTAATCTCCACAAACAGAAGAGATTGTCGATGTTAGTTTTTCCAAGATAGAAGCAGCAAACTGGTGGAAAAGTGAGAAAAGAGAAAAGGGTAATAAAAAAGAGGGAAAGCAAAACAAGAAGAGATAAGAGAGAAGCTAGAAACTAGAAGTGAGTAGCGAGAAACTAGAAACTAGAAGCAATAAATGAGGAGAGAAAGAGAAGCTAAAAGCTAGAAACTAGAAGCGAGTAACTAGAAGCTAGAAGTGAGAAAGAAAGAGGCCTACCCACATTTTTTGTTGGTCATTTTACGAGTGATAACGTAAGCAAAATGTAAAAAAAAACTTACCATTTTCAAAAGTTGGGTCAAATTTCATTTGAGCCTTTCAAAACAAGTCATTCGTACAAAAATCTTAGAGTTAAAAGTGACCTAAATCTACTCGAATAACATTTGAACCGAATGGTTTCTTATAATCCTATATTTGTAAATATTTTGACTCATTTAACTATATTTGAAAACAACCTAGAAAAAATATAACAATTTTTTTTGGGAAGGACTAACACTATTTAAATTTAGAACAAACAAAGTTAAATAAAAAAAATTATATTATTACATATTCTTTTCACTTATTTTCATTTTATAACCTTTTTATAATATTTATGGATAAATATATTTTTTTAAATGGTTATTTCTAAGCTTACATAAATGTATTTTTTCTTTGTGGGCCATATAAGTCATGTTAGACATACCATCTTTCTAATTGAACATTTAACTTAACATGTATTGAGGATCCATTAATGTAAAAGAAAGCACAATAATATTGAAAAAAAATAATCGAATCTACATTGTTCATAGAAAATACTAAACAATAACTTAAATCCATAAATAATTTCATACGGTAGAACTAATAAGTCTAATCATTCATCCTTGCCGCAACACATATTCTCATACATTCTAACAACCATTTAGAGATGCAAAAATTGAAAAGAGTAAATAATAACTATTATCGTAGCAATTCCCTCAATAAAAAATGTCAGAAACTCATCAATGTGCACCTTGGAACCAATGAATGACCTCCAAATAATTTCCCTCACTCTCTCAACTCGTTTCCACATTCAAACTCACTCTAAGGAGATATAATTTTGTCCCATGGCGGGTTGTCAACCCTAGAGTTAAATAGAATTTTCTTTTCCAAAAAAGTAACAATTCTTTTCCTAAAATATTGAATGGAGTTCGTTTGTGGTTTACCCTTTTTTGGTTAGGGCATGCAACGCTCCTTTTTTATTTGGGTGGGACAATTAGACCATGGAGAGTTCAAAAATTTTGACGATAGTAACAAGTCTTCTTTTCTTCTTTATCTTTTTTTTATTAACTTTTTAAAGTTAAATCTGTTTAACCTTCTTGGGGTTGATTATCAATTCATTATTGGGAGTTATTCTTATTATTATTGTGGGAGTTCACTTTGAATAAGAGGAGTTTTCAAACATAATTGAAGTAGTTCTTTCCTTATTAGGTGGTCCTAGCTGGAGTTGATCATCGAGGTGCCCTTCATCAAAATTTTCGCTGGAATTAAAGTTAGTCAATAGAAATAATCGATGGAGTTGGTTGCTTGAGGTGATCGTTAGCGTTGGTTGCCAAAGATGATCATTGCCAAAGTTGATCATCTTCTGAGGTGGTCTTCGTTGGAATTTTTGTCGATGTTGTCTTTTCGTTGGATTTTTTGTCGGAGGTGGTCGTCAGAGTTGGTCTCACAGAGGTGGTCATCAGAATATGTCATCGTAGTGAATCAATGATAATCGCCAACAGATGGAGTGATTGGAAACATTTGAGGGAGGGAGAATTGGGTTTTGGGTTCAGGTGACGTAAGTTGGGTTAAGTTGAGTTGGTAAAATGACTAACTTAACTCCATTAACATATAAAGTTGGATGTAATTTTTACCAACTCATATTAGTGAGTCAAATACTCTAAATAGTCTTCTATAATCATGTAATTAATATTACTTAATCTAAACATTATAAAGAACTACATTTAAAATTATAGATATACGTAAGTTGAATTACAAATTTGTGTCTTTATATGTTTCTACATTAAAAATTGTTTAATTACTTCATAAAATTTTAATTGTATGGCTTACAAGTTTTTAAATTTTAGAAAATGTTTAATAAATTTATTATCTTCAACTTTGTATTTAGTAATTCTCACACATATCATTCTTTTTTTCTTTTTTTCTAAAAAAAATCAGCGTTTCCATAAAATAAAAAAAACAGAATTAAATTTTATGATAAAACATTAAATTTTTTAAAACTTCAAATGTGTTATATAGTCAATGGATGCGAAAATAAAATTCTGATTGATCTAGATAACTAATAAATAAAAGCACTACGAAAAATTTTATAACACCTTTTAAAAGTTCCAAAAAAACACATTCAAATTTAAGAGTGGAAAGATTAAACTTATATAAATTTGCGTCATATCTAATCTAAACCTCTAAATCGTCCTAGTCCACTATTGTTTTTTCTTATTGGTACAATAACTAAAATATAGACGTTGAACTCAATTAAAGAATGACTTCGACCTACAGATATAATTATTAATAGTCCAAAAAGGAAAAAAATCACCAAAAAAAAAAAAAAACATAGACATCATGGTGTGTGATATTTAAATCTCAAAATATCCCCTCAAAGGCAAACACAATATCTTTTATCCTCTCTACAATATTCATCTTCTGCCATTTTCTGACTCAAATATCTCTGTTCCCATAACACAAACACCCAAGAAATGGATGGTTCAAATCAAAATCCAGACCCGATTCCCCCCGAAAATTTCCTAGTAATTAGAGAAGACTATTTTGTTCATGAGGAATCCCCTGTTTTTCCCCCAACTCACCACGAAGATTTGCCAGTCGTAACTGTTGAGATAACCTCCGATGAATCTGAATCATCGGAATCATCGACTCCGGCGACTCCGGATTTGCGATCGAGAACCGTGGTCGGAGAAGCTGTTATGAGGCGTTGTGAGATGTTTAAAGCGAAGGTTGTTTCTGGAATTCTTGGATTTGGATCCTACGCTGTGAGACTAGGCTCTGTTTTTCCGGTTACTGCAATGGCGGCTCTGTTGGTGATTTTGCTGTTCTTGTTGAAGATGAAGATGAAGCTGCGGCTGCCATGGCGTCCCGGAGCTGTGGCTAAGCGTAGGGATAATGAAGAGCGTTTGCTTCTTCTCCTTAAACACAAGGATGAGGTTCGTTCTTCAATACCTAATGATTGCGTTATTAATTATTTTAACACTTTTTTCATGTTTTGTTATCTAATTTCTTTTTCTAATGTTAATTTTGAATTAAAAAAATATAAATTATCATACTAAAATTTTTGAAAATATTTATAAATAATAGTAAAATACACGGTTTTAGACTGTGATAGATCGTGATATAGACTATATGTCTATTGTGACACATATAATAATCTATCATAGATAGATAGTAAAATTTTGCTATATTTATAAATATTTTGGTTCATTTTGTTATATTTGTAAAGAGCCGTTTAAAAAATATATTTTTTTATTTTTAGAATTTAATTAAAAATTTTAAAACATGACATTAAAAGGAATTATTATCAAATGAGACAAAGATTATGAATTTAATACTTTTACTTTGAATTTAGTCCTAAATTTTCAAATTTACAAACTTAAGCTTGAATTTTTGAATTTTTTTTTTTTTAATTTACAAGCCTACTAATAACAAAATTAAAAAATTTAAGTTTTATTAAACATAAAATTTAAATTTATATCTAGTAAATCAATTAATTTTTAAATATTTCAAATTTATCATAGACCTATTAGTCACAAAATTAAAAGTTAAGTAACCTATTAGACTCTAAATTGAACGTTTAGATACCTATTAGACACTTTAAAAGTTTAAGGAGCAATTTCAGATATAACAATTAGACTCAAAGTATTAGCGAATAACATAATGCAAAAGAAATTTGCAGCCATAACAAAATTTAGATTCAACTTTCGGAGTTTATTAGTGATAGATCATATCACTAGTAGGAATCTATCAATGATAAAAGTCTATCACTAATAGATTTTACTATATTTGCAATTATTTAAAAATGTTATCATATATTTAATTATTATCCCTAAAAGTGCTACCAATGCAATTACCCAAAGTTTTCAAAAACCAAAGAGGTACAAATTTAAAAGTTTAGGAACTAAACCTATAATTTCACGAATTAAAAAGAAAAATATACATTTTCCAAAGGATGGTCTGGTGGTTCAAAACTTTCATTTTATGTTAGAAAGAGCATAACTCAACTAGCATAAAAAAATATATTATCAACCTCAATGTTATATGCTCGATCTCCTTCTCTATATTGTGTAAAAAAATTTGGACTTTTAATCTTATTCCAAAATTACCCTTTCTTCAATTTTTCTTTTACAAAGGAAAACATAAGTGTGTCCCTAAGTTGTAAAAACCGTGTGAAGATATGTTATTTCAATTATGTTAAGTGTTGAGATAAGTTCGAGTTATAATTATGGGAAATTATCTTAAATGACAAAACTGTTGAAAATATTTATAACTAATAATAAAATACACCGTCTATCTGTGATAGACTGCGATAGACAATAAAATTTTGCTATATTTGTAAATATTTTAGTTCTTTTTGCTATATTTAGAAAGAACCCTATAATTATTGTCTTTTTTTTTCTTTCTAATAAAATGAAAATTATCCTGAGTTAGCTGTGAGGTGAAAAAATAAAGGGATTTAACTTATTGACGGAAGACAACTTCCATCCTCCAAGGTACTAAATTTAGGATGGGAACACTTTTATTTATTAGATTTTAACTTCAAAATTGTTTAGTAACCTCTAAAACTCTTCCTTTTAATTTTATATCTTAGATCTAATTAAAAATCTAGTGTGTCTCTAAATTTTTAATTTATGTCTATTATGTTTCTAAATTTTTAATTTTGTATCTAGTAGGCTATTGAATTTTCTAATATTTTTCAAAACAATAAACTTGACAGTTTAGGTTCCGTTTGGTAACCATTTCGTTTTTTTTTTTTTTTTTTTTGAAAATTAAGCCTATAAACACTACTTTGACCTCCAAATTTCTTCCTTTGTTGTTCGGTTTTTACCAATAATTTAAAAAACCAAGCAAAAATTTGAAAACTAAAAAAAGTAGCTTTTAAAATTTTGTTTTTATTTTTGTAATTTGGTTAAGAATTCAACCATTGTACTTAAGAAAGATGCAAATTATTGTAGGAAATATGAAGGAAATAGACTTAATTTTCAAAAACTAAAAACAAAAAATGAAATGGTTTACCAAACATGACTTTAAAGTTTGGTTTGCGACATAAAATTCAATTTTACATCTAAATAGGCTTGTTCACTTTTAAAATGTTAAATATGTCACTAATTTACGACACTGAATTGAAAGTTCACGTATTTATTAGATACTTTTAAAACCTTATGACATATTAGGTATATACGTTCTTAATAGACGAGTTAGATATTTAGGCCCATTTGATAACCATTTGGGTTTTGAGTTTTGGTTCTTGAAAATTGTCCTTGTTTTCTTTCAACTTATTTACCATGGGTTTTCATCTTTCATAACTAAACATTTGAATTCTCTCCAAAGATCACTAAAAAAACAAAAACAAGTTTTGAAATTTGATTTTTGAAAATTGAGCCTATAAACACAACTTCTATTTTATTGTTTTCTATGTTTTGCTTTCAATATGTTTTCAAAACAAATCCAAAATTTAAAAACTAATAGTTTTTAAAAACTTGTTTTTATTTTTAGAAAAATTAGCAAGATCTCTAATGTCTAGATAAGAAATATGAGGAAGATGGGTGAGAAATTGTGAGAAAACCAAATACAATTTTCAAAACAAAAAACTAAAAGTCAAATAGTTACCAAACTAGACATAATTGTTTTAGTTTTCAAAACTTTTAAAAAATAGATAACAAACAAAGAAATCTTGGGTGGAGATAGTGTTTGTATAAGCTTAATTTTTTTTAAAAATAATAATAATAAAACCAAATAGTTAACAAACATGGTTTTAGCTTTTCAAACTTTTAAGACCTAATCGACTCGACTTAGGGTATGTTTACAATACCTTTTCAAGTGTTTAACTTAAAAAATAAGTTATTTTGAAAGAAATAAAGTGTTTGACAACTATTCAAAATGAATTTTGAAAGTTATTAGTGTCTTTATTTTAAAAAGTTCTTATCAAAGAGTTTAAATGAAAATAAATTTTTGAACCGTTAATTCAAACAGGCCCTTACTAAACTTGTAATTTAACTAAATTATTATAAAAAGTGGGAAAGTTTAGGGTTGGAAGGTTTTTCATTCGAGAAGATTAAAGTTTAGGATTAAGGGTTTATTTGGATTGACTAGAGAAAAAAAATGATTTTTATTTAAAATTTTTTGATAAAACGATTTAAAATACACTTTGAGAGTGTTTCAAAATCTCGTTTGAGTGGTTGACCAACACTCCAATTTTTATTTTTAAATAATTTGTTTTCAAAATTAAACACTAAACAAACTCTAAATAACCACCAAATTAGAACCTATGTTTATGATTTAACAAACCATCACTATTTCATTTGCTTTGTTTAAATATAGAAATTGGTTGCATCATTGACTTATTTTTCTTTCTCAGAAAATCAGTCAACTCTTACTTCAGATTGCTCAAATGAATGAAACACTATCAGCTCCTCGAAAGGTTCCTGTTGTGAGAATTAAATGACAAATATAGCCTTAAAATCGTTCACTTATTCCTTGGGGGAGTTGGTCAATTTTGATGGCAATGAGTTTTGAACTCTTGCAAAAGGATAAAGTATATATTGAAACTTGTAATCGTAGTTGTACATTTACTTTTCTTTCATACATGTTAAATCTATAACATCCCAAGTACTATACATTTATAAATAACAACAATATCACTTTCCCTAAAAAGTTTTGAACTTATAGTGTACAATAATAGTGATTTAATTATTCGAAATGTTACTCATGATTAAGGCAGCTACAAAACGAGACATTGGGCTAACTTACAACATATAATTTTATACCAATATGGTATCGTGTTAACACCCTTTGATAGTTAAGTTAGTGTCTAGATCGAAATGTTGTCAAGCAGAGTTGTATCAACTTTGGTTTCAATTTTTGTAGAGTTTCTAGCCGTTTTCTTGAAAGATTAGTACTTGATATGGACAACTCTAAAAGAGTGTTTGGAGGGAGAAGTTGAGTGGGGTGGAGTAGAGTTATTAACTCCACTCCTAGTTTAGCCTATGAGTTCTTAAGGAGAATGTGGACCCCGAGACTTATTAACATTAATTCCATGACTTATTAACTCTTACACTATGAGTCATACAACTAAACAATTTCACTCCTTGAACCAAACACTTTCTTAGGCTTTTAAGTCCCTTTTGGTTAGCTTGGTTAGTTTTTGTAGGTGGGGTATTTGCCTATGTGGCACTATCATAGCTCTAAGGTTGTCCACGTGGCAAACTTTCCAAACATGAGCATGCTTATTTTACCCTAACAAATGCTAAATGTTCTTTTCAGTGACGGATCCATAATTTTTGTTGAGGGAGCTAAGGGTGAGGGAAGCTTTACTAAAAATTCAGTAAAAATAATTTATAATTCTAAAACTTTATAAATTAATTGGCTTTCATACATCACAATAATTATCCTCTCCAGATTTCATATTATGAAATTGTTACATAATAACTTCATTATCTATCTTTATCAAATTAATCTTTCTCAATATAAGTTATAAAACAATCATGCATCCATCCCATTCTATTATACTTAGTCTTTATAATACTCATAGTAGAAAATTAAATGTCTTCTCTATGATAGCTTCGCAATCGGTAAGATCAATGCTAAGGTGAGCAAACGATAGACTAATGGGTAGACATTATCTTTAATTCCCATCACATTTTCTAGGTAAGATCACCGATACTTGTTAACTCAACAAATATATTATTTGAATGCACATTAGTGATGTAATTTTGAAGTTGGTCTTCAAAAATAACAAGTTCATTGGTTAAAAAATCTAACTAGGATAAATTTGGGTAGTTTTTGTAGGTCAAAAGCAGCAAATGAGCTGCTCAAATTGAGACATCCCACATAAAGAAGTGGTTCAGTGCTTGTTTCAATAAAATGATTATTCAACTCTCTTGAAGTTTCATATCAATAATTGTATGAAAAATTTCAACATGATAATGGTGCATATTTGTGATTTTTTGAAATTTTTGTCTTCGCCTCCCTCAAATAAAAAATACATCATCCACCTTAAGTATAAGAATAATATGCATATCACAAAATTTTGAAATTTCATCCAACAATGAATTCCAACTAGATTCTCTCTTCATTATAATATTTCTTTACAAATCTTGACTAAATTCATTGCATTCATAATTTCTTGATCATTTTCCTATAGTGCTTGAGACAAATCATTTGTGATTCTCAAGATAGCTTCTATAAGGTGCATAAGTAAAACAACGTCAAATTATTGAATTAAATTTATTAGAATACTAAAATTTGAAATACTTCTCACTAGAGTATTGTAATGTGATTCCCAACATGTATCTTCTGGATATTTAATCATTGTTTTATAGTTTAATTCTTGTCCACTTGAAAATTCACCATTATTCAAAGCTTAAAAAGTGAAATAGATGGAATTTTTTGTGCATTTGTAAAGTTCTGATCTAAATTCAGGTGAAACTTGATCTAAGTTTGGAGGAACTTTTGGCTTGACTTTGGATTAATGGGAAGGCCTATGATATAGTGGTCGACCTTTTGAATGTCTCATTTTTATTGCATAACAATGTCAGTTGGGAGGCCCCAAGATACACAAATAAAAAACATAGGAGCGGTGGAAGGAGAAATCTCCTACTTCTATCTATTATTGATCCATCATAAAGAAATTAATATGTATTTGATGGAGTCTACATCGTACGGAGAGTGCCCAACACAAATTCTCCACAAAAAGTCAGAAATTTCGCATATTTTGACCAATTCAGGAAAATGCATTTCTCCGATTTGTAGGAGTGGAAATATTTTCCGATTTCTAAGCTTGTAGACTCATAGAGAAAGCAATTTTGCAGCTATACTCACAAATCTATGTTCCTTAACAGTCTCTTTTGTCCCCTTTTTTTAGGGTGAGTATCTACGTCTTTTCTGTGGAATGGAGAAAAGAGGCTTTGTAATCGAATGTATTTCTCATTCTACATCCTCTCTTACCAAGCTCTCGTACTCGCCAAGTGCCACGCACGAGTAGAGCTAAAACAGGGAAATTTTGCGGGCTTTAATACCACTTGTCACTTGGTGAAACACACTACTGAAATTTTTCTCTTCAAACCCATGGGCCCCAGAGGATAATCTCCCTAGTAAAACCTTTTTTTTTTTTTTTTTTTTTTTAATGCCCAAATGATAAAACCCCACGCTTAGAACAATCTCTCCCCAACACCAATTGTGACTTTGGATGATATGAAAATCCTATCAATTTAAAAATTAGGAATTCTTTGGCTATTTGACCAATAGTAGTAACAAATTCTAAAACTCCCACTATCAATTCAACACAACTCCAAGGAAAGTTAGAAAAAAAAAAGGCTACGTTGTGATCAAAAACCATGAGGTAAGGAGAACTACTTTCCCCACTCAAGCTTTGAACACTCCACAAGCAAGTTGATCAATCTTACCTGAATGTTCAATCATGCAATACTAGATCAAGAATTGCCAAAAAAAAAAAAAAAAATGGCGATGAATCTTTTTCATCAACCTAGAGGAAAAATATCATTTCCAAATTCAAAATCTAAAAACTGTTCTATACAACCTAATGGTCCTCCCAGAACTCTATCATATAATTTAATAAAATGACAAAACTACCCTTATTTAACATATTTTAGAAAGAATAAAATTGGAAACAATAACACTACATTTAACGTATTAAAGAAAATATAAATTAACTTTGAGCTCTTAGCGGTTCATATTATTGGATGTCACTCGCTTGCACGCCTTGATGTACACATACATGAGTAAATAGATAGAGAACACAACCACGAGATGGTAACAATATCTTCTAGTCACCTAGAAGAAAGAAAAATTTTAAAAATTTGAGAGAAAGAGAAAAGAAAGAAAATTTTAGAAAATTGATAAAGAAAATCTGAAAATGCAAATGGTGGTGGATGAAGCCCTATAAATAGGACATAAAGGTTGTTGGAGCCAACAAGCAAAGCAAGAACTACCCAAGCCTCGGGTATAAGCCTTCAAAAGAGATCTACCAACTTTTCTTCACATAAGCTCTCCACCAAAGCTTTCTCAAAGCTTGTCGAGCCAAGCATAAAAAAGAAACTAGGAGCAACTTATAAAGAGGTAAGTAACCTTTATCTAAGCTTATGGTAGTGTTGATTGTATTGTTGTATTGATACTTGGGATCTTATGCAACTTGTGTGTTTATGATTACGTTTGGATGAGTTTGTGATAAGGGGAACATGAAGGTATGTTCAAGTTGGAGGGGAATGTCAGGGCTATTCGAGGTCAAATCTGAATCCTGAATCTTGGTCCGAAGTTGCACGAAACACAGGGAGATGTCAACCCTAAAGGGGGTGAATAAGGTTTAATTAAACTTATTCTTAAATATGCTCAAATTAATTGAATTAATTTTTGAATTAAATTAATAAAAACTTTAATTGATGCTAAATATCAAGATTGATAAAAAATATATGAAACACAAGATTCAATCAATCTCAACAAAGAAGGATAGTAATCTATAACATGCTACTAAAAATTGAATGCAAAATAAATTGAGAAAGAGTTGGAGAAGAAGACACCGTGATTTTTATAGTGGTTCGGTCCAACTCAACCTACATCCACTTTCCCAAGCGCCTCTTGGGATTTCGATTAAAAAATCTCCTTTGACTCTTTCCACGGATGAGAGTCGAACCGCTACCTTGCTCCTTTTTCGGGTTCAAGAGCAAACCCGATCCTTTCCACGGGTTAGGATCCAACCGTTACAATATTCTTGAAATTTTAAATCACACACTAAAACTCTCTAAAAAGAGTAGATGTACAAATTTGAACTCACAATACTCAATCCTCACAATACAATGAAAGTATCTCTCTAGAATAAGATGAAAAGAAAGAAATTTGAAAGCTTGGAGAGAGAGCAACAATGGTGACCTTTTCTAATTTTTGAGGATTGTAAAATTGTAAAAGTTAAGGAAACTTTTTGGAGAAGATGAAGTATTTAAAAAGAGATGAAAGTGAGTGAAAACCAAATTAATTTGAACCATTAGATTTTTGTAAAAGAAAATTGAATGGTGGAGATTTAAACTTAACTAGCCATTAGACACAAACATATAATAATATTAAATTAATCCTTTTAAAAAATCAACTAGCCGTTAGACACAAACATATATAATAATATTAAATTCATCTTCTTTTTAAGTTCATTTTCTTTTTAAAATCATTTTCTTTTTAACATTGATCCAAAAATAAAAGACCCACCAATTGTCACTTCTCCATTTCTCCAAATGACACCTTTCAATTTGTCCACTTTGATTAAAAAAAATCTGCCACGTCATCAGTTCGAGATTTTTCCAATAAGCTTGTTTCTGTCATATCTTCTTCATTTGAACTCCGATTTGAGTGATTCAAATTGCATTGGAACCGTTGTTCCAAGCTCCACACAATAGACACTTCAAAACACTCAAATGGTTAATAAATAAAATCAGGTTTGTTATCATCAAAACACTAATTAATCAATCCATTAAAATTAATTAATTTGAGATTAAGGGCCAAAAAGCCAACAAATGTCAAGGCTATTCGAGGTCAAATCTGAATCCTGAATCTTGATCCAAAGTTGCACGAAACACAGGGAGATGTCGGGGCAAGTTAATGTTGAATTCCTAATCTAGGACTTGGAATAATATTACCCTAAGATGTGATGACGTCATAATTGGGTCTTGAACATGATTTTCATTACATGTGTGTGATAACTCTCCCTTACGTGAGTTGTTTAGCCTTGAAAAAGCTAAATATATGCGAAAAGAGTTAAATTTTGAGTTATTCTTGTATTTTTGTGTCACTTGCAAAATAAACTATCGAAATTGCATCCAAGAGGCAACTGCAACCCTTCAAATGACATAATGTCGAATAGCTAACAATGTGCCCAGGATGCACCCAAGATGCAACCGCAACCTACAATCACGAAAAGTTTCTAGATTTCTCAAGATTTACATAATCGTTTTCAAATCAAGCCAAAATCAGATGAAATCTTCACTATTTCTATGTAGATTGATAAAGAAAGAGCTACAGGTAGTTTTTATGAAAACTCAAGCTCATGGAAGTCTATAAAAGACGATATTCTCTTTCCTAAATTATCAAGCCTCATTCTTAGAATAAACTATTTGATTTTCAACATTTTCTTTTCTTTTCCTGTAGGCTAGCTTTAGGGAAGTGTTGTTTCGATCTCCTCTCGACTTGCAGAACTTTTTTCGAGCACTTGCTTCAAAAGAACAAGTGCAAAGGCTATGTTCATCTCGAAAGGGATTGAACCTAGCTAGATTAAAGAGCAAATTCGAGAATTTTCTTTAGTGTTCTTTCTTTCATCTCTCTTCTATATTCTTTTTCATAGGAGTTTTAGTTTATGTTTTCAGCTACAGTTTTTCTCTTATTTATATTACAACTATTCTTGTACCCTTTTCAATTTGCTACTAATATGAGTTTTTCCCTTCTCTTACTTCTTATATGTGTTCTTTATTTTCCATCATGAGCTAAGCATTCTCATGAAATTCAAAGATGTGGATACCCTAAGGATGAAATAAAAGCTCCATATGGATACGGCTTAAGCAGCAGGACGAGAAAAATTGCTTGACAAAGGTCAAGTCTTTGTACGAATTGTTTTGGTCAAGATCTTAATTACCTATTGTGCTAATGTTTTTGAAAGATCATGGTCTTGAGGAATTTTTGTAAAATAGGTTACAATATCAAATAAAAGTATGTTGTTTTTAAAGGAATCTGACCAAAATCTACTTTAAGAAATTTTTTTATGAAAGATTTTTTTTTTCTCTAAAATGCAATGGTAGAAGCTCCCACAATGATGATAAAAGATTAGGTTGTTACATGTTACCTATACAAAACTTAATTGATGTGTAATAAGACTTGAGGGATACAAGGGTCTTAAAAATTTATCCCATTGTCAAGGTTTTATTGGGTAAGTCATCATTCGAATTGTCGAGTGACTCTTTTCTCACCCTGACTAAACAATTCATTTGTTCACCCAAAATGGTCATTTAGTCACTCAAATCACCCTTCTATGCCATGCACTCCTCCACACCATGAGCATCTATGTGGCTAACATGCTAGCCTCCCATTAGTTCTAAGTGTGTGCAATTCGTGGACTCACTTGAACTCACCCAACCAAGTCGTATGCTTCGAGGAGAATCAATTTTTTGCTGTTAAAGTAATAATCGAAGGTGACAAGAGACTAGAGAGGCACTTCCAAGTTTCAAAAAACAAATAAATAAAATAAATAATAATAAGAAAAAGCCTAAATTAGAGAATGAAAACGACAGCGTTTGATCCGTTAAAAATAAGATGAATTGCTCCTTACCCTGCCCCTGAAAGCTGACAGTGGCTCGCTCCCGTGCCCACAAGGCACCAACCACAACGCCACCAAGCTGAAGGGGAAACCAATTCGCAAAATGGCGGTTTCTGGGGATCTCACAGTCTCCGCAACACTCTGCTCTCACCATTCTCACCCTCTTCGGGCTTCTTTTCCCTCTTCAAAGGTCCCCAATTTCTCTTCTCTCTCCTTCCCTCCTTCTAATCCTCCGGTTGCTTAATTTCTTAACTAACCCTCGCAAATTTTGTGTAAATCTGGAATTTGGGGCCTGAAAGATTTGAGTTCTGGATTCTCTCTGTAAATTTTTTTCTTGCCCATTTCTTTTGGTTGCCCTCCAATGGAGCATTTATGAATTAGAGGCGGTCTTAACCCTAGCTCCGCACTTGCATCTTTTTGCTGCATTATTATTTATCAGACTCGTGTATTATATTCGATATTTCTAGGTTTTTGTGTGAACTGCAGCATCTTTTTTATTTTTTTTTCATTCATTTTGCACAACAATCGCTTGTGGCGGCGCATGGATGAGACTTTATGACCTTGTTGACACTAGCTTCGGAGGTCTATAGCAATAGGATTGTCAAACATAAACCTCCATATTTACAAATTTTACCGTTTATATCTAGGCATCGATAGAACGACTTTAATAATGTAACCTATGGCCTCTAAGGAGTTTCTTGATGCTTAGAGCTTGAGATGTTTTGGATCTCATGAACCCCTGAAAATGTAGTCTTGCAGAGTCGGTCTTGTTGTGGATGAAGCCTGTGTAGAATTGACGGGGCGAGTTATGAGCATAGTGCAAGGGGTTGAGCCTCCAATACCCAGTTTATTATAAATATATAGATCTTAGAATGATGTTATTTGTGTAAGAAATCTTGTGGATGTAGCCGAGATCGACCAAGGACTTGGGTAGGCATAGCCGAAAATGAACCTTTGTTCTGTTTTTTGAAGTTTAAATTAGCTGGGACTGGTAAGAAAATTCGCTTTTTGGTGGATATCTGGATGGATTTAACTTTTCCAGAGCAGCTTTGTTCCTTATTTATATGCTGTCTCCATGAAAAAGGTGCCTCCATAGCAGATTTCTGGATTTTTGATAGTCAACCTTGGAATCTGGGCGTCAAAAGAGGGTGTTTTGATAAGAGTGTTTAGCATCTTGGTAATCCCTTCTAGAGAGGATTAATTTGGTTCATCTAGGAAGAGGCCACAATCAAGTTCTCTGGTCCCAAAGCTATGGGTAAAGTTCACCTGTTCATTGGCCTTCCTCAATCCCACGCACATGTCACCTAAGCTGAAATACCCTCGGGTGGACCTTGTGTTAGAAATTTAAAATTCTTTATTAAGTGAAGGTGTTTCTTTGGTCGTTGGCTTAACAAAATCTCGATACCCCAGAGAAGCTTTATAGAAAAAATTGCCTGGTGGCCTTCATCACCGGTGGTTTGTGGTCTTTGCTTCAAGGAGGATGAATCCTTGGACGATCTCTTTCTTCATTGCCCTTCTGTGTTGAAAGGGTGGGATTTTCATTTTCCAAAGACTGAACTTGTCTCTTGACGCTCTTAGATGTTTGGACAGGGATTCTCTCTACTACCTTGCCCCTAGGCTGTTCTTTTGTGCCTTCTTTATTGATTATATTTCTCTTGTGTTCTTATTAAATAAATTGTTGGGAGACCCACCTCGTAAAACTGGATATAGGTATAGTGTATGTGAATATGTAATGTAACTTAATCCAGATTATTCCTTATCATTCTGTGATGATGGATTTACTTTTTCTTCTACTGACCAGATCACGCGTACGGTATTTAGTATTTTGACCGCATTGTGCACTGTATTTAGAATTTCTGCCTGTTCTGACGATTGTGAGGTAGTTGCACACAAGTGAAATTAGTTGGGACAGCAGTTCATTTCTATTACATCTTCTGTCATTGTTCAAATGTAAATATTTGATAGAATCAGAAGGAAAATCATAGAGATACAAGCCTAAGAAAAAAAACCAAGAACTCACCTTCTCTCCCATCTCTAACCCCCCAGTCCAAAATTGTCCCCCCTTCTGTCTTAGCTTCTAAGTACTCCTTAAATTCTCACTCCTTCCTGCCTTATTAACGAACTCAGTCAGATATATTTATGTTATTTGTACGTCAATGGGGTTTCTCCATTCCCTCCTGCTATAGATATTGAGTATTATCTAGGCTCTATCAATAACATTATGGAACTAGAAAGACCACCTTCACAGATCATGCATTTCAGAATGATTCTTGTTCTTTAATTGAAATGACTAATTCATTGGAAACAATGCTAAAATTTGATTTAGAAACAATTGCGTGTGCCTTGCTGCTTATTGTAGCATTTGTGCTTCATCCTAGGTTGAGTTCTCTGGATTTTCATGTGGAGGGCCTAGCAGTCATGAAGTTGCACTAAAATGGCGAAACACGGCAATTGATAGTCGCAATAGGCGTGGCGTTTCACAGATAACTACTGGGAGCTCAGAAAGTTATGAACTGTCGTCAAAAGCATCAAGCCAAGAAGCTGAAACCTTCCTTCTGAATGCCATAAACATGAACTTCTTTGAGCGTTTAAACTTGGCTTGGAGAATTTTATTTCCAACTCCAGCATCAAAGAGAAACTCCAATGCCTTGATTGCGAAGCAGCGACTAAAGATGATCCTCTTCGCCGACCGATGTGCAGTTAGCGACGAGGCTAAACGGAAGATTGTTAGCAACATAGTACGAGCTCTGTCAGATTTTGTAGAAATTGAATCGAAAGATAAAGTTCAGTTGAGCATGTCCACGGATTCTGATCTCGGAACCATTTACTCTGTCACTGTACCTGTGAGGAGGGTGAAAGCAGAATATCAAGAAGCAGATGAGAGTGGAACGATAACAAACATTGAATACAAAGATAACGGAGAGACGTCTGGCTCTGTTGATGTGAGATTTGATTTCTTCATTCCAGAATGAACGCATCTATGCTTTTCTATCGGTGAAATTGATAAATAATTTGTGTTCGAAAAGTGGCAGTAACCAAAGCTTTCTTCTTCTGTATATAAATTGTATTGATTTCTTGTCAGGCGATGAGAGTTCTTCATTTGAGATTGTAGCTGGATTTAGTCTTTACATTAACCGGCTCCTATTTTGCTGCGTTTATTACGTTCTATGATTGATCTGCTTCAGCTATGCATGACTCAATTAGTTAAGATATAATATATTTGGTTGGAAATATTAAAAGTTTGAATCTCCATCTCCACATATTTTTAAACATAAAATTTCAATTTCAAGAGTGTTGATAAATTGAGGTTTAACTTAATAGTAATAATGATGCACATGACAACTCATAGGAATCATAACTAGTCTTAACTACACAAATGGCTCTGAATAGATATCGATATTCTACTAATATATGGGGTTTTCTTCTTTTATTTTCCATCAAAATTTTCTTTGAGGTAAATTTTAGATTTTGTTTGAAAAGAAAAAAATTAGTTCAACAAGTGTGATGCAGTTCAGAAAGTCTATATGTCCAGTTGTATTTTATTTATTGCAATTCATTAGGATTTTACATTATGAAGAAAAAGATGTTAGAATGTTATGTACATGATTGAAGATAAATTTAAGAAGCACAAGTATATATATTATATTCTTATTGTATATATAACATATAGTAAAAAATATCACGTTTATTTATTGTATACTACATTAACATTACATAAATAAAACAATTGAAATTAGGGAAAACAATTAATTCAAACCAGTAAGAAAATCAAATACATGGTACACATCATGCTAACATGTTAAACTTTCGTTGAAACTAAACGATTTTAAAACAAATCTGTGAAAACATAATATTAGAAAAATTTGTGGGTATGCACACATTATGTCACATGGTAAACTAATGCACATTATGTCACATGGTAAGTTAGAAGTAAACAATTTCAAAACACATACGCGCACGCGCTATACATGTATGTGTGTGACACATAAGAAATCAATAAGTAGGAAAATTTTCAATTTTCAACTCTAAATTTTGAGGATTTAACACTAAGAACGGAGGTTCCTAAACCCATACATATATATACATACATGTGGTTGTGACACATAAGAAATCAAAAAGAAAATTATCAATTTTCACTCCTAAATTTTGAAGGAATAATTGTATAATTTAAAACTTAGTTCTTTGCTTATTTATATGTAGATAATCAATAATTAATTTTTTTAATCAATATTACCAAATCTAAATATTATTTAGCAATTCTCTTAATTTTTAAATTAGCATTTTTTTAAAAATGTTTTAGTGTTTACTAGCACCTAAACTTTCAATTTTATATATAATAATTAAGTACTAAATCATAAAAATCATTAATTAAATTCTATATTAATGAACTAATAAAAAAGAATCACTCATTAAATTATATATTCGTTATTTCTATATAATATTTTGCACTAACATCTAGTTATCTGAATTTGATTTTTAATTCTCACTGAGATTTGAAAATAGTTTGAAGTAAAAGTTAACTAAATATTATCGAAATCTAACCCTAAACTACATTATCTAGATCGAACCGTGTGCATCCACATAGTCCAAACTTTGTGGCAGGATACAATAAAATGAAAAGACCAAAGAAATGCTCATTCCATATCATCCCGATTATACAATACTCAACCCAACATTAGTGTAAAATCATATTTATCGTATTCCTATAAGGACAAATAACATAAACGTAGAAGCCAGACATTCTCATTCTCATTCTCATTATCATTATATATCTCCACTTTATTCATCTTAGTAAACGAAAATTTACACTAGCTATGGTACAGATACCCACATAATTGGGAAGAAAAAGAAAAAAAAAATCAATGAATATGAATATTGAATGCATATTAGTTTTAAATAAAGGTATAAGGTACACGGATGTATTGGTGGGGCACTGGAAATTCAGCCTTCTTTCTAAGAGCAACTCCAGGAATCTTTTCCTTCACTGCCAATATTCTAGTTCGTTTATCAAAAAAATGATGCAAGTCTTTTTCAACCAAAATGAAAACCTGTGGATTTGAAAGAACTGTTGGTTTGCTTAGGCAATCTAAGAACTGCGACCACTCCGGCCGCAAGCGCACATATAGAGGCTAAAGCAAACGCAGGAATGTTTCCTCCACTGAATAAAGCATCCCATGGCCCAGCTCCCAGGGATACAATCATCTTAACAAATCAAAATGTGTGATCCATGTCAGTGTTGTAATGGACAAATGTAATAGAAAGGTATTCTTTTAAAGAAGCAAAAGGGGGGAGAAATGGAATAGTTATCACTTGAATGCATATGATAAAATCCGAAGAATATAAACCAGATCAACATTGAAAAGTCCAGAATAATTTTCTATTGATGCTTGAAATTTAAATCCAAACCTACAGTTTGCTCATTTAAAAATAGGTATAAAAGAAAAGAAATGGAAGACTTACCAACAAACACCCTCGGATGTTTGTTTAACTTTTCAAGAGAGTTCAATTTTGAAAATAAATCATTTTAGAAAAATTTGAAGTGTTTAACAACTCAAAATAGCTTTTGAAATCCTTTTAAAGTGTATTTTAAACAATTTTGAACAAATTGTAAAAGAACACCTTTGAAGTATGGTTGTAATCACAATTATACCTTTAAGCTTTCAACTTTAAAAATTAAACCCTCAAAATTATATAAATGTTAGAATTGGGTCAAATTCGACTTCAAACTTACATAATTGTATAAATTGTAACATTTGTACAAGTTTAAGAGTTCAATTTTTATCATATGTGAGTCCAATTTTAACACTTGTAGAAGTCTAGGGGCCCAATTTTCAAAATTGAAAGTTTGAGGTATAATTGCAACTAC
The DNA here is from genome assembly GCA_030954485.1 of Citrullus mucosospermus. Lineage (NCBI taxonomy): Eukaryota > Viridiplantae > Streptophyta > Magnoliopsida > Cucurbitales > Cucurbitaceae > Citrullus > Citrullus mucosospermus. The sequence continues at coordinate 36,821,697 of CM062063.1, read as the reverse complement.
CAACATATTTCAGAGGTGATTTTTACAATTTGCCCGACAGTTTTCATCAAAAAAGTTTAAATAATAATAATTTTTTTGAAAAGTCAAAGTCAAACGGACCCTAAGAATCAAACAGTTCTCCAAGAATACTTGAAGAAAGCAGTAGTTAGGTATTTACTTAAAATCACCGTGGAAATTTTGAAAAGCCTTTCACCCCTCTAAAATCGATGTCAAACACTAGTTCATTATCATAAACCCAAAATTGTTAAGAAGTCAAAAGGAAAATTAAATTAACACTATCAAAAACGATATTGTATGTACTAGAAGAAATAGAAAAGCTGGTTCCTTAAGATGTTTAAACATGTTCAAAATAGTTTTGTTTTTTCTATAGTAGCTATAATACGCTCGTTGTAAATACCTGGGGAATAACAACTGCAAGATTGAGAACTCCTATTGCCAATCCTGAAAAAATCATAGTCTCTAAAGTATCAGAATCCAGTTAGGCTGTAAACACCAAGAAAAACGATAGTAGAACTCCATCCGAACCTTGACCACCACCAGAATCAGCAGTCAATTCTGCTGTCAAAGAGAAGGGGACACTATATGTTATCTGCAACAGAAACAATGAAGGAACCTTTAACTACAAGGATGTGATAGGAGGGGAATTAATAGGAGAAGCGTTGATATTTACGGCGAGAGGAAAACCAAGAAGAGCAAAAACAGCCAAGGCAGCATTTTTTATTGTTGAATTTCCCCCAATAATATGTTCAATTCCTTCAGAGTATTGACTGACGGATATTAAACTGATAATAGTAGTTCCCGTCATGCATGCAAACACAATAAAGTTGCTCATTGCCCAGACAAGTCTTGCTCCCATGCGCTGACACATGGGCTCTATAAAGAAAGAACTGATACCAAGAACAACCTAAAACAAAATAAATAAAAATAAACAAAAGATTAAAATCTGAGACACTTCTGTAATCAAATAACATCATAGCTAACATCTAAAAAGTAACAAAGACAACTCATTTGAATTGAACTAAAATACCACAAAATATATGAAAACCTCAAACTAGTAATGTAATCAAATCTGGGTTCTTACAGAATTCAATAGCAAACCAAATGCACCTTCTCTCACACCCTGATCATAAACCTGTTCGTCAGTCAAACTGCCTTTTGGGTCCCCATGATACACTTCCCTTCCCATCCAATCCGTATCAAATAAGAAGAAGGGAAACCAGGATAACTGCATGTAAAGTACAAGCACCAAAAACAACATTCAAGAGCTGTCTACATATGGATACACATAACTAGTAACTATAGCCACTAGAAAATTGCTATGAATAGATTTTTGATGGATAGATGCAAAGCTAAGAGGAAAATATCATAGCGGAAATAAGATTTTAATTAAGAAAAGTAGAACCTACCCAACTAAGAGCCATCACAAGAAGCACTGAATGCATGGCCGGCGGTAAATGTCTTAAACTGGTCAACAATTTGACTACCACTGTTGCAGGACCATCATAATAACCTTCGCTGTGATTTTCCTCACTTATTGGTTTTGAATTTTTCAAATTAATATTTTCTTGATAGCCATAGTCAACACTGCTCCCATTCCGACTGTTAAGTTCTGGTTTTAAAATATTAGGACTATTTTGTTCATTCCCATTCAACAGAGGCGCAGAATCTGATAAACGTGGTGGTTGATCTACAGCAGTAAGTGGAACTTCATCGGCAAAATATATGGTAACAAGAGTACATATGGTTAGAAAAAGCTGCATACGTGAAATGCAGATGTTAGAACTGCAGTTGGCGAACCAAGGTTTAGTCACAAGCCAAAAAAGATGAAACAGTTGTCTTCATTTAGAAATACATGAGCATAAGAACAAAACATGATAGAACATTTTTCTTTTACATGATGGGTGAAGAATGGTGGTGCACTATTGCTTCATTCTTCTTACAGAGATCAACATACACGAAATTCTACATCATGGAGAATATTGAACTATATGAATAGCTGTAACTCACCACAGCAATAAGAAATGCAGCTTTAAGGTTCCCACAGGCTTCACAGCAAGCATTACTTAAAAGGAAAGGAAACCATCTGCACCAAAATGAATCATAGAAAAGAACCACAAAAGAAGATTCAAATATAAACTAATCTAAAAAAACTTTGGTCAAATAAATAGCACAAATTCAAATACATGTATCGAAGCATCTCATTTAAAAAAAAATGTATGGAAACATTTAATTGTCTGCGATCTGGTTCAAAATATTACTTGTGCCAGTTTCCACTAGCTCCTGCTGAAAAACCAAGGATATTACCAACAGCCATCCATGAACAAAATACCGCATTTGCAACATTGTGTTGATCAGGACCTAGAATAAAGGCAACAAGATAATGCTGGGTATTTATCGAGCATATAATATTCAAAATAGAAGTCACAAAATTCATGCCCGCAGAAACTAAATGCATATTACCGTTATAGTCAAATTATCATCTTATTATTATCATCAATTTTTGGAGGGGGAGAGAGTAACCTGATAAATCAGCTAGAAGAGCACGAGCAGGACCCTGAAATATAGTCGCAAGAAAACTTATTTTACTCATACAACTACTTTTAATACAGAATCGACAGAAAATATAAGTATCTAGTCCTTTTAAGAAATACCTGCACCGTATTGTTTGCAAGGTCAAGCATCCAAAAGCCTATTACAAAGATAATAGCTGCCCTTGTTCGTGTTCCCTTATATACTCTGCATGAGCTCACCGAGCAAGTTAAAACTTAAAATTTCATGCCTGTTCACAACAAGAGATACAAGAGAGGCCCAAGCAAGGTGATAAAAGAAATAAATTTATTAAGATGCTCCAACAAACCTGCAGTGCTCCTTTGTATCTCCTAGTATATATCCAATGTCAGCAGAAAATCCAATCAACACCACCTATTTAAAATAATAAATAGCTATTTAGTTTCTAATACTTCAGATGATTATTGTTAATCAAAAAGGAAACAAAAAAAAGTACCCAGAAGAACACAGCTTACAGCAACTGCTATCATTAAAGACCCAGCAAGAATAAAGGGACGCCTCCTTCCATATTTTGAAGAACACTTGTCACTCCATATACCGACACATGGTTGAACCTAAAAACAACCAAATATTAAATAAAATAAGATAACATCAAATTTAACGAAGATGAAATTTTCCATTGCTTCAGCAGAAATCCATCACATCAAAAAGAAAGAATCTGACGTAAAGTAAATACTATGTACACGACCATAATTAAGAGTCAAGGATCAGCAGAAGAGTAACCAAAGTACAAAAAGTCTTTGAAAGATCAAAAATTATCATCCAGTCCCAGGAAAGAGTTTGAAATATAAATCCCTATGTTATTGATAATTAAGAGCATAAATACAAGTCAAAATATATTTGAAAAGAAAAAGGAGGAGTTTTAAGAAACATCATGCAAAAAAAGAGACAAAAGAAACCCATATCTTGTCAATCTTCAAAGATCAAGATCCATCTGCCTTTAATACTTAACATCTCCTCTTCTTATGATGCACACCAATTGGGTGTTATTAACATGGCTTTTTTTGAAGATTGCATGCTAGATACAAGCCAGGCAACAGACTACTAAAATGATTACCATGTCTTGGTTTTCTGTGCTGTAGACATAAATAACCATAGAAAAGAGAACCATATGGGAACAATATTAATAAAAAGCGACCAATCGAGCATGTCATGAATGAAATGTATATCTAACAGTCACGATTAACCCCATTACACAATCACCTAGCCCGCCCAGCCCCACCCCAAAAATTTTTAAAAAAAGAAGAAAAAACACTCATGGTAAACTAGCAAAGTGACCAAACCCTCAAATTCATATGAATTTACAACACTAGAAGATTCTAATTCATGTTGGTTGACAGCATAATAAAGAAAAATGAACCTATTAATCTATAAACATGACGGTTTCAATGCATAATGTCTGAATCATTTACACCGAACGTTAAGCGGACGACGTGTGCATTTTCTATCAATGATGGATAACTTTTTCACCGATATCATCATTGACGGGTAAAATTAGGGAAGAATTGATATAAAATAGTTATCATCACGTACCACGAGACCAGTGATGGGACCGCAAAGCCAAATAAAGGAAGAAAATGCATGCTCAATTCCGAGCGTCTGCAAAATGAGAAAAAAAAAATCGAAGAAATTAGCAAGTACAGTGTAAAACTAGGATGAGGAAACTATAAAAAAAATATAAACATCCAATGATATGAGCTAGAAATAACTTATACTAAACAACGTACAAGTAATACACCATGCAACTGAGATAAAACGGCAAATACTTAAACAATGTCGTAACTAAGGAATGATCAGGCGACGATTTTCGTAGAAAACAATCTGAATCATATATCCAACACTGAATCCAAACACCTAGGGACTTAAAAGACGAAAAACAAAATGAAAGCACAATACCTGAATATAGGGAGTTAGTAAGGAAAGCTGTAATGCCCAACCAAATTGAACACCGGCAGCGATAGTACAACTGAGAACTAAAATAATCAAACTATTGGGCGTAGATCTAACATGAGGCGTTGAGGATGAACTGTCTTGGCTTCCATTGGGACATCCATCAGAAGAAGGAGAATCGAGATCGATCCCGTGGAGCTGGTGTTCATCGACAGCCACCATCTCCACTTCTGCATCATGGAGGTTCTTGTACGGAACCCTGAAGGAAACGGAGTTGGGCCTGGCCGCCATAACTGGAAGTAATCAACTGGAACGGCAAAAAAGCCCGCTTACATATGACCCTTACACCGATCTGAAGCTTCCGTTGGAGATCCAATCCCAATTGTTGCGGTTACAAGAAAGATGAACCTATGGATGGATGAAACTTGATGGAATGAAAGATGAACCTGTGACTTCAGTTGAAATTCACCGCCATTGGAGATGAACAGAAATGATTTCGCCGTCAATTACACGGCGCAGGATCCTTGAATATTGTAATAATGTGTTTGAATGAATAATTAATTCATGAAATTTCTACGATTAGACCGTCAAATAGAATTGACCCAGAAATTAAAGTTATTTTCAAAATTGCATTTTGATGATTATTGTTTATTATATTGGACAACATCAATATTTAGCAATAAATTAATAAATCACTTCGCGGTTGAGGAGAGAAAAAAAATCGTTACGTTTTATTTCTTTGTGGACTTGTGCAATTGCTTGTGGTCATCGTACACTTTTCTTAGCTTAAGGGATTTTTTATTATTATTTTTTTTTATTATTTTTTTTTTTTTGCACATTTAACCCAATGAAATTTGTGGTGAAAGAAATTTTGTTTATGAAAGTGTTACAAGTGATCCAATTTTGAAAAATTCAACGTAAAATTTTGCAAAATGCAGGTACAATAATTTAATGAAAACGTCAAGCTAAACAAGGATAGAAAATGATAGATTTGTTAACTTTGTAAGGGCTTATTTCCCCATTAGTCGTTCCCTTGCTTGCTTTTCTTTTATTTCATATCTATGCTACAAAAATGGTTGTGCTTTTACTTTATACTCACTAATTAAGGTTCTCTCTGATAATGACCCTTGTGTTAAGAGGGTAGTCAATTCAACTCTTTACTAGGAACCATGTGGGTGGGGTATTGAGTAAAATTTGAGTCTTCTTTTTAAATTGAAATTGAAATTAATAAATTAAGCCTACAAACAATCATCCGACTTCTAAATTATCTGCTTCATTGTCTATTCTTTACTAATATTTTCAAAATTCAAGCCACATTTTAAAAACTAAAACAATAATTCTTAAAAGCAAATTTTTATTTTCAAAATTTGACCAAGAATTCAACTCTTGTTTTAAACAAATCACGAGAAGAAATAGAGAGAAGATAGACTTAATTTACAAAGACAAAAAATAAAAAACGAAATAATTACCAAACATGACCTAAAATATTGTATTTCAAGTAAAAAAGAAAAATCCTATCTCTATTTTATCATTCCTCTTATTGAGCTTTTTCCCAACTCTTTTCCTTCCAGCGTTAATCTCAAAACATGTGCCACTAGTATCTATATTTACAAAACAAATTATTGTGGGAAAAAAAGAGAATGATACTCCCATAATACTAAAAAAAAAAAATTCCAAAATTATTCCACCATAATAATGAGATACACTGCCATTCGAGTACATGATGATTAAAGAAAGATTGTATATGTTGAGAAGTAGGCAGCAGGATCTTGTATGTGTTGACTATTTATGGCTCCTGAGAAGTTAGGACAGGCATGCAATCAAAGGAAATGGAGGAATTCTCGAGACACTTGTAAATAAACAGCAATCACATTTATATCTTCAACCGTTGAAAGTTTCGATCTAAATATGAACATAGAAAAATTCAAAACTGCCCGAATCTTCAAAAGTTTCAGGCGAAAAAAAAAAAAAGAAGAAAGATCTTAGTCAGTGTTCCATACTACAATTTCAAATGTCAGACATTCGTACAAGTTTCCCATAGAGGATCCGATCATCTCTTCCAGTATTGCTCTCCAACAGTGCACTGTGAACAAGTTCCTGATACATATGGGAAGAAGCATTATCAAAATTTGTATTCAGATAAATTCAGTTTTAAGTTACTATCAAATTGGCTTTTATTTTCCTACGCACCTTTACATCTCTGTGAGAAAGGAACTTCCCCATATTGTGGATAACCATTCTCATATCTTCAACCTGATAAGAACACAAAATCCTGAATGTAAGTTTGATGTGAAAAACTGTAATTTTTTCTTCCTTTCCTTTCCTTGTATGTGTCTGTGTGAGAATTGAGATACAACCAAAAAAAAAATCCAAAGAACCATTAGATTTACCCGAATATAGCCAACTAAGTTTCGGTCAAAAAACCTGAAAGCCTGTTTCAGAGAACGAAAATTAGCAAGCAAGAATGTAAATTTGAATATTGAAGTTAGGTTGGAAGGTTGGTAAAGCACCTGCAGTAGCTCCTTGTCTACCACTGCCTCCATGGGAGGTGAAACTTCTTTCTTTTTCATCTCTGCCTCTGCCCCTCTTTTATCGGACTCTTTTGTTTTCTTGCCAAGACTCTCTGGGTTTGACCCCTTGGTGTCTTCTTCAGGTTGATTTCCTGCAACATTTTCAGGCTCTACATTGGCTCCTGCTGTCTTTGACTCTTCGTTCAATTCAGTCTTAGTATCCTCCTCTTCATTGGTTCCCATTGTAGCATCCTCTTCATCATTGGTTTCAACTGTAGCATCCGCTTCATTCTATTACAACAACCAAAACATAACACTATTTCAAAATATTATCTCATAAAAGATAATTTTATACAACAATTAAACTCGATTTAAAATATAGAATACAATACATTAGAGATATAAAAATAAATTACAACAAAAGAAAAAGAAAACCTTCATATTAAGTATGAGTTGGGGAAGATTTTATGAGGTATGTAATATATATATATTAAGGATTGCTCGATGAAGAGATTATTTTCCCTATAAATAACTAAACTCCCCTCCAATATCCTTCTCATATTAAAAGAAATAATAATAATAGAAAATAAAGTAGAAGAGCACAAGCAAGCCGAACACTTCAGAGCCTAGACATGCACCTTTCTGAGATGTCCCGCCTCAAATCATAAACTTAAATTTTAACCTTTAACATTAAAAATTCCCAATAAGAACACATTTCCTTCCAAATGATTCTGTGATGGGGGTAGGGGTGGAGAAGAGAGAGGAGGGATACCTCATTAGATGAATTGTGTTGAGAACTTGTGTCATCCTCCTCGTATTCTTCAGGATCTTCCTCAGGGTCTTCTTCAGGCTCTTCACCGTAATCAGTTTCAGTTTCCATCTTCATCTCATCAACATGACCAGCCGAGTCATTCCTCTCCACTGCAGGTGTTCCAGCATCTGCTTGAGATAGACTTGCTGATTCTGGTTCTATAGATTTATTTTCAATAGGAATGTCAGTAGTCTTTGGCCGTTTTGGTGATGATTTTTTATTGTCTTCCTTGTGGATTTCCTCACGTTGTCGCTTTCGCTGATTTCTCTTTGCCACAAACTTGACACGCAGTTTCTGTTTCCAAAATAAAAGACAGAATAAATATATAAAGCTTTAATACCATCAGAGCAATAATTTAACTGCCTCGAAGGCTCATGCAACCTGGAGGAAAGTTAAAATACGTGATCCCATCTGATACTGAAGCATTTCATAGAGTGACTCGGCAAATAGTGAAAGCTGTAAAGGAAAAAGAAAAGCAATGTAAGTAGGCAATAAACCAGTAAGTATTGCCTTCAATCGGTAAATCAACAGAAAGAACTTTAGTTAGCAGTGAAAATCTTCCTTGCAGCAGGGAGGGTACCTCAAATGTTGATTCTTCAATGTCTTTGTCTGTATACTCCAAGAGTGAGTCAAGGGAAAGAGACAATGATCGAAACTGTATTGCATAATTAAAACAAGAGATACAATTAAGTTATGGTGTTATAGAATGCAATTTAGTTATTCATGTAAATGCATCTGGTTGAAATCAACATACTTTGGAATCCTTGCTCCATTTTGTTTGTAGTATCAACCCAGGATGTCGAGGAGGTTCTTCAGACTTTCTCTTTTCTTTTAATTCTTTATTTGGTTTGCTTCTAGACTCATCTTTACCCATTTTCTCTTTCTCATCTTTTGATTGTTCACCATCCCTAGATTTTTCTCTCTTTCCATCACCACCATCCTTCTCGCCAACTTTTTGTTTGACAATCGAATTGGTCACAGGACTGATTTCCTTGCCAGTTTCATTGTCATTCTTCACAGGCTCTTTCTCACCCTTCTTCAAATTTACAGAATCACGCCGTTTTCCTGTAGTAGGCGATGTCGATTTTGATTTAGGAATCTTCTGTTCTTGTTTATCATCTGTAGTGGACTTCTCTGCATTATGTGTTTCATCTGTTGTAACCTTCTTCTCATTCCCATCACCATCTTCACCTTTTTTAGAATCTTCCTCGACAGGAACTTTTTTTTTAGGCACCCTCTTAATTACTTTCTTTTTCACAGTTGTTTTCACAACGGTATCTTGACCTACTGTTGCATTGAGATCTGAAGTATCCTTAGACTTATCCTCAGAGCAGTCCATCTCATTTTCTACTTTTGGAAGTACATCTTTATTTTTTTCATTCTGAGGACTTTTTCCCACCCGTTTAATTACTTTTTTCTTTGCAGGTGTCTTGACAGCAGCAGAATCATTTGAAGGTTGATCCAAAGGAATGTCAGAGTTCTGCTCTCCATCAACCTTTTCATCCAGTTTGTCATTTTTCTTGCTGGCTGCATCACCAACTGTTTTGGTCTTTTGTTTGACAATTTTCTTGACAATCTTCTTTTTTCCAGATTTCACAGTGCCACTTTTCTGTGTACCACCAGCAACTTCTCCTTGATCTGGTTTCACAACATTCTGAACTTCCTTGCCTCTTTCATCTGCATCCTTGCTTTCAAGTTTTGTGCTACTTCCATTACCCCTTCCCTCGGATGTATTCCCTTTGTCCCCTTTGTCCCCTTTGTCACTCTTTTCCTTTTTATCTATGTCTGCTTGCCTGGTTGACACACAGTGTTGCTCTTTTTCAGACTTATCAACGCTTTTAGTATCTTTTGTTGATTCCATTTGTTTGACTAAGAAAATAAATAGCAAGGGGATGTTAACACTTTGGTAGTAAAAAATAAAGTCAACAGTGTCTTTCAAGTAGATAAGCAACAGAATAGTACCTTCCATCCCTTCCTTTGCGTCCTTGGATATCTGAGATTTCAACTTGTTATATTAGTGCAGTTATAAAAGAGAAATCTTGGGTCTAAAAGCTTAGTATGAGACAAAGGGAACCACCATGTTAGCCAAGGCTTGTCAACAAGGAAAATGAAATTGTAAATGACTAAACCAAAATGTGGCCCCACAAGAAACTTTTTTTTTTTTTTTTGAAAAGGAGACTTCCTAACAATGAAATGAGACTAATGCTCAAGATGCAAAAGTGGAGACAAGAGCATAAAAACTATGGCTCAGTAGTGTACTAGACATCTCAACTAGGTTGAGCTCTACAAGAAACTTAATAGCAAGTCATCCCCATGACCAATATTTTCTTAAAAACAATGCAGCATGAACTTAAGCACGCAAATAAATAACTTCTATCTGAAAAGGCACACAATACCAAATATACACACAAATCTTTGAACATGACTTGAAAGGAATCAGTGAATGTTCAATGACTGAGAAGGTAAGTCATATATATATATGAAATTCATAATATTAATCCATGTTTTACAATCTCTTCTTCCTACCAAAAGTTCATCTCAATAATGCCACAACTGCTGGAATATCATCCTTATCTTTTGGAATGTTCCAGTCCAAGTTGCATTACACATGGCAGCATATAACAACTTGTTTTTCATTAACAGGTAACAGCCATGAGTTCTTCTAATAAAAAGCAGAAGAATAATAATATGCCTCAACGTTCATGAAAGCTTCCACTAAGAACAAAACAATAGAAACACAAACCTCCGTTTTTTGTGCAATATGGCGCTCTCTATCAGCAATAGCCTTTTTATGTGCAAGCCATTGTTCCTTCCACACATTTAATGAAGGAAGACAATCAGATAAATCTGGAACAAATAGTACAGAGACTTCTTTATGGCTGAAAACCCCATCCTTGCCATATCTATCATAATGTATCTGATGAGACAAATACCCTGAAGTGTCAGCTCTTTAGTTACAAAAAATAAACGAAGTTAGCTACTCAAAATACAGGTAACAGACACAATCAGGTTTAACAGTATTGTACATATGACCTCTAAGAAACGATTCCAGTGGTGGCAGTTTTGCAAGTCCAGTTGTGTAACATCCTTTGCATATCTGCATATAAAGAAGGCACAAGTAAGACAAAGCAGCAATTTTCTTTCTCGCATACAAACACAGAGAGCACATAGCACAAACCTGAGGGCCGTTCGAACTAAAGCGGCATCATCAACTGAAGGATCACCACCATCAGACGATTGCCATGGACCACCAATTGCCATGAAACTGCGGTCTTTCTTAAGAATTGCAAACCTAAGGATATTGCAAAAGTGGGGTATGCGGTCGTCCGAACTTCTCTCAGATGATAACTCCTCTAGAGCATTTTTACTGATACCACTCATCAAAATAATCTGAACCAGGAGATAAAATAGATAAATGAGAAGCAGGGTACTAAACTAGTTTTTCTTCACCTACTTTAAATTCAAAATGAAAGAGAGATTGGAATAAAAACCATAATGATCAATCGCAAAGAGAAAAATATGTACAGATAGACAGATACAGAAGTGTATTTTCCACCAACTATGAAGTAGTTGATGTACAACAATCGGTCATTTGTTGTGCATTATTGCATGTATCTACTATGATGCATGAGCATCCACTTACACTTCCTCATTCTGCATCCATATTATAGGTGATTAGTAGCATAGTCAATCATCAATGCTCAGTGCAGGGTTCCAAAAATTCGGTCCATAAAAATACCTTCTCAGTCTTCTAGCTAAGCTAAGATCATGTGTAGTAGTACTAAGACCTGTTCTTTTATCAACAAAATTTGGTCCATAAAACGTCATTTCTCCTCCACTCAGTGTAACAGAAAACAGCAACAAGCATATCATCAAAGAAAACATTTCCTTATCCTTGAGATATCTTCAATATATATTGTTCAGGGAAATAACACACAAAAATCAAAACACAAGTTTGCAGAAGGCACAAGAACATAACGGGAATCCATGAGAAACAGAGTGATTGTAGTAAACATCAGAGACATATTCCAAGCAACCTACCTTCACATTCCATACTGTATTCACATGATCTGGTTTCTCAGGTTCTCTAGCCATAAGCTCATCGTTATGCTCTTTTGAGCCAGATACAGTCCCTTCAGCAAAATCATGCTCAAAACTGTAGCAACAAGAAGGCATTACTATTAGATTGCCACTTATTCTTTCCTAATACACTCTTTGATCAACAATCAATTATTCAAAACTCACAATCATAATACATCCACAAGTAAAAAGTAGGCAAAGAGGAAATAGATGCTCAAGGTACCGTTTATTATATAGCGTTGAAAAAATAGGATAAAGGTTGAATTTCTGTTTTTATCATGCCACCCAGTCCTCAATGAATTAAATAAAACCTTTGCTTATGGTTCTTTTCATAAAACCCAGAGGCTGCCAAGTGGCAGAACCAGCAAAAGATGAAAATAAAAAATCAAACTGCCTTGTGTGTGACAAAGTACAACCATGAACACAGACATGCACAAAATAGGCAGAAGTAAAATGCTCCACCCAAATGGGGCCATGTAATACAATTTCCAACCCTCAACTTTGACAAGAAGAAAATAGGGGGAGATAAAAATGTGGATGAACTCTATTACAATGCACTCCGTCCCCAAGAACTCTATTACAATGCACTCCGTCCCCAAGAAGTAACAAGAAAAGTTCAAACTACGTGAGGAAGAAATAAATACCTGACAGGAGTATGAATGGAAAGGTTGAGTTTCTCCTTTGGCCAATTCACAATAACCTATATTAATTGAAAACATCAGGTCGAAAGATCTACCATCAATCAATTAATAAAATCTCCTAAAACACACATAACATGATGTATGCACCTTTGAAAACTCTGGGGATACAAAGAGTCGGGGATATCGCTTTTCTAATGACAAATAATCCCGTTGTACATCTACTAAACTGTGTGCGTACACCTGCAAGTAATGATAATTAATACCCACAAAGGGAGGGGGAGGCAAGAATCACAACAGAAAATCATTGGTTGCAACCAAAACAATGCAAAAGTGAGAAGAAAGCTACAAAGAACAGACAAACAATTTCCATGGGGTAGTAACAACAATTTGCTTTGAGATTATTACCATCCTAACATGTTCTTACTCAACTATTATACATTTGAGAAAAACTAACAATCATCCAAGTCAAATTAAAACCAAAAAGAAATTTCATTCCAGATTATTTAGATAAACAACGGAAGTACAAGATAAAGATAAACTCCTAATGCATTCCAGGAGCTCAGAAGATTGGCCACACTGCTCCCAAAAGCCATGCATGATTATATCACAATTGCAAAACGAACTATATGCCTTAAAAGCAGCTTGTTCCAGAAGAATGGGGATTCGAGAATGAGCAAATGGAATCCAAGTGGAAACAATGAAGAACATGGAAACGCTTCATGGTAGGTAATGTATCACAATTGCAAAAAAATAAATAAATAAAGGGGAAAAAAACAGAAGTATCAGGGTAATTTGTTCCAGAAGAGTGGGAAAGTCAAGGTAGGCAATGAACAAATAGAATCTTGGAGAAGCAAATGGCGGGCTGAAAAAGAACATGAATGCAAGAGAAACTTTAGGAACATGAAGAAACCTGTAATCAGGTGTAAGGACATAGAGAAGGAAGGAGAAGTAACTGGGCTTATGATTAGACAACCCTCGTTTTTTGCAAAGGAAGGAAATGAACAAACGGAATCCAAGCAACCAATGAAAAACAAATAAGAAAGCCAATGGGAAAAACAAATTCTGGGAAGTGAAGGAACACTGAATCAGATCCAATAATATAAAAAAGAGGAAGAAGAAACAGGGTTAGATAATTTTAGGATTCCACACTAATTCCAGAAGCAACGGAGAGAATAAGATAGAGAAAATCTGAAGCAAGGGCGAATCAAATCCAATGAAGTCCAGTCCAGTCCCTAAACTACACACTCGAACAGGAAGGAACCAGATATTTAATGGGATATATCTCGTCAAAATCATTGAATGACTGAGCTCCAGATCTTTTTACCTTGCAGACATATTCTCTCCTTTTTTCTTTAACGGGTGAGTGATGCCTTCAGCATTAAAGAACACCGAGTTAGTTATAACGGACCAATAAATGATTCTGCATGGGGAACTATAGGAGGGTCAAAAATAAACATCAAGATCCACCTATGCAAAGCTTCATAATGTGGAGAATCTCGTCGTAGTGGTCTCCCCTCCTTTGTCAAAGAGGAACCACGTCTGTCCTTAGAGACCCTTGGTGGAGTGCGTTCACGCCTAGTTTCAAGCCCACGTTTGAATTCTCTGTCTCTTTCTTTCTGCCTTTCCAAGATGCGCTCTCTTTCCCGTTCTCTTTCTCGTTCTCTTTCTCTTTCACGTTCACGTTCTCGTCGTTCTCGTTCTCTCTCTCGTTCCCGTTCCCGTTCGCGTTCACGTTCACGTTCTCGTACCTTCTCCCTTTCTCTTTCTTTCTCTCTAATGCGAAAACGCTCCCTCCGGCGTTCCTCCTCTCTAAGCTCGAATTCTCGAAGGTAACCAGCTCTATCGTCTTTGTGTTCGTCAATCCTTGGATGGCTACTATGCGTCAACATACTGGCTGAATAATCTGACTCAAGAGAAGTTCCATGAAGCCCTTTCCCTGCAGCATAGTCTCTACCTGGTGGCAAGCTCACACCATAACCTGGATTTGATGAACTCTGGGAGTAGATAAGTTCATCCACATTTCTACGTGGAGCAGCTCCTAGAATTGATGTCGAATGTTGCCCACTATAAGAAGAATTAAGCACTGACACGTTGCGAGGATCAGCATCTACTCTTACTCCATAAGAGAGAAGTTCTTGGGTTGAGTGACGACTAGCAGCAGCTTTTGCTGCAAGATAATCATTTGGTCTGCCAGAAATGTCCCGCTACTTAGCGTCATAAGAAACAAACAATCATCTTATTGATTCTATAGACTAACACCAATAAAAACAGAATAAAAAACCTGAAGAAATTAGCTGTTAAATCGTTTTGAATATTGGAAGAGTCATATAATCACAAACTTCCAAATATCAATTGAAAAAATAAACCAACCTTGACTAATTGCAACATAAAATGTGCTGACCAAAGTACTGTACCTTGAGCTCCCATCAAGGGCATCTGATTGCAGAGATTGAGCTTTTAGCAACTGCTCTTGACGAAGCAGGGACATCTGATCAACACGGTCATACGAGTCAGCCTGTTGGAACACAATAGTGAGAATACCATCAAGAGAACACACATAAACAGATCATCCAAAGCTCATAATTTTCTGGAAAGGAAAAATTGAGAAAGAAACAACATATGACCCAAAACAATTCCTACAGAAACCATACATGACGTTGATGCCCAAAACCACCAGAAGATTCAGAAAATCGCCCAGCTGCATCAGTGTTCAAATCCCTCCCTAAGTAAGCACTCTGGCGTTCACTGTATTGCCTCCTATCAATTGTAGGATATTCAGAGACCTTTTCAGTGAACAGCTGATCAGTTCTATGACCATAGCCATGGTTTGAAGATGATATATAGTCACTTGATAGATACTTGGGGGAATCAGGAATGGCTGAGGCATAGCCTCCCCGACCTTCCAAGGCTGATGGAACACCACTCCCTTTGGCAGTCAGTGGAGGGCCCTGTATCCGGAAACATAGGTTAATAATTTAGCATCAATGTTGGATAAAAATGAGATATCAATTATTCATCTACCATGATTTTAAATTGGTGAGACCTAAGGATGGCCCACAAGGCTGCATTCCAACTAACTTTTGCTTTGAATAAGAAACTGGCGATACTAATAGAAGTGAGAGATATAGTTAAGATGACAAAGAAACCTCTAATGCAAAATGTAATATGGAATTCCCATATCGAATATCATTATCATTATAAATGTAAAGAAAACACCAATTGATAACTCATAGATGCAACAAATTAACCATCTACAAAGAAAAGCTAATGTCCTCAAAACTCATATTCAGATAGCGTTATGACCAAAGTCAACAAACCATCTAAAGAAGGTAATGTATTAAACCAATATTCATGCTTCTTATCCCCAAAAAAAAAAAAAAATGCTCCCAGTAAGAAGTTCGCAACCCAAATAGGCCAGTTCACCAAGCCTTTGGTAATTTGCATATCAGGAAAAGCTCAGGATTAAGTGCTCAACTAGAGCTCTTTAGAAAAACTTGGTAAAAACTTGGGCATTTTGAAATTATTGGCAAAAATATAGCTATTGTCCTGCCTTTATTGGGTTGTATCTCATTAAAAAACATAACAAATATAGTGTTGCATCTCTTGAGAGATGAACACATTAACAATAAGGAGGTCGCATTGCCACGTCGCCAGGTTGGGTTCAAGAGACAACCAAGAATCATAACCGTCCAAATACTTTGAAACGAAATATTTCTAACGATTTAGATGGAAGTATATGTTCTTAATTTAGATTTTTTTTATAAAAAAAATGCTTTAGAATATGTATGTTTTTTAATTTAGATTTATTTTTGGTCTTTATTTAGATATAAACGGAAGTTTTTTTTATCAAAGATGTATCTTCATTATATGCAATTTCCTTGTGGTTAGTGTGTTGCGTCTCTTTGCAACCTATATTTGCTGCATTTAAAAATAAAAAAATAATCATAATAAAATAATAAAAACCTTATTTTTTAAAATAGTTTAAAAAGGTCTCCACGTTTTTACCAATTTTTTATAAAAAAGCTCTTAATTGAGCATTTAATTCGTCAAGCTCATGAAGTAACACAAAAACAAAGCATACAATAAAGAGACACGGGAATGATGGGCTTAGCATCCTTTCTTCTAATTATTTTTTCCCAAATTTGCCCTTCATTTTTTCTCAATATTGTTTAGTAGTCTTTGTCCAATCCCCTAATCTTTTAGATTTTGTTTTCAATTATAATTTTAGACGTTGGATGTGTTTTACATTAAGAATAATACAACATTAGGAATACAATATTTTTCAATTCATGATTTCATTCCCATTTAAAATGAGGCACTCAAGGCTTACCACTCACCTTTCTATCAGAAAAAAGCATCGAAGCCATTTCATCTTCTCTGGATGTACAAGTACTTTTCTATGGCATTTTTGGTTAGAAAGAAACTCAAGGTGGCGCTCTCTTACTATGGATTGAAGTCTATGAATAATTTTAGCAGTGTGATCCATTATTGACAACATGTTGTAGTGTCTTACAAAAATCTCCTTCTCTTTTTGGAAATAACACCCCTTCTTTAATCAATCAACCCATAAGGTGCCTCTCGTGCAATAGTTTTCTTAGGAGGGAGTTTCCTCTACCCTGACCACAAGGTTGTTTTCCTTTTTTTATTATATTATTATTTTGTACATATGGTCTTCAAGCTAAAAAATTTATTTACTCTTGCAACTAATTCAAATACAAGAGCATTAAAAAAACCAATGAGGCTTATTTTGTAAGTATTTTTCTAGTCTCTATCTGGGTTATGAACTTCAGGGTGTAAATTTCTACTTTCCACTAACATATTAAAAGTGAATTTCATGTTTCAAAGAAAGGGAAAGTAATTTGGCCTAAATGTGGAAGCTAAGATCCTTGCTGGCATCAAAGGATCCTTGCTGACAGATTGTACACATATACAACAAAGTTGTTGTTGAAACAATTGGGCCCAATGTTTGCATGATCAATCTACCAAAAATTCTTCAAATTCATCTAAATATCAACTGCAATAGATTGGCCTAGTGGTCATTGGTGCTAGTGGAAAAATCAATGAGCTTTAAAAGGAATGGGTTCAAACAATGACGCCCACTTACCTAGGATTTAAATCCTACGAGTTCCCTAGACAATCAAATGTTGTAGGTTCAGTAGTTGTCCCATGTGATTAGTCATGGAATACTTTCAATACTTATCTTGAAGACAAATTTGTTTCTGAAAAGGGCAAATGAATGGATTTTCAGTAACAACTTGAATTCAGAAGATCACAATCATATTTTATTCCACTGTCCATATTCATATATTGTTGGGATGCTTACTCCATCGATAACATATGGGTGAGATTAGCTGTAAGGACTAGCTCAAATATTTAGCATCTCCTTTCCACTCCATCTCTTTCACAAAAGCAAAGATTCTTTGGATTAATGTTACCAAGGCAAACCTTTATGAGATTTGATTGGAAAGAAATCAAATAAATTTTGATTACTCCCTTAATCAAGGTCAAGGATTCTCCTTGGAATTCCTTATATAACATTCTTGTTGGCTATTTTCTTAGTGATATTTTCAATAACTTGGGGGCTTCTTTTATAGGGGCAATCTTTAGTTTTTCCTTTTTTTTCTTTTTTTTAATCTGTCTCAGTCAACACTGTTTTTTTGGTAAGTCTCAGTCTACACTATGAAGATTTTGAAATTTTTGTACTCCTTTCTATCTTTCAATCATTAATAAAAAGTTGTGTTTATTGTTACATAAAAGGAAAATGAATGTAGAATGCATACTTTATACAATGCAATCATATTCTTCGCAACGATCAACTTTTACTGCATGATATAATTGGTGCATTCCATCTTTATTGTGAAGGTTGCTACATTGTTAAACCAGTCAGGAACTATCTTTTACCAAAGGTAATTAAGAGGTATTCCAATTTTTTAACAGACACAAATTTGTAACCAGCTTCCCTCTTTATAAGAAGGTCGGTATATTTTAAACCAAATGGAATTATCTAAACTACCCTAAAAGTTTCACAAAAACACAACATGGGAAGAATGCAAGCTCAAGGGAAACGGCACTAAATCTCCATCAAAACATGAACAGAAGGTTTGAACAGATACCATGATGATTGTCAATTCTTTCATATTAAGAAACCCACTTCCCCATATCCAATAGTGAATTTAGGCAAAGAAACTCACTGTCATATAAGATGTGACGCAAAATAACATAATAGTCCAAGGGAAGTGCAATTAAATGAGCGAGAACCTAACCTGCGGTTTACTACTCAATGCAGCCGAGCTATACACAGAACTATACTGCCCTCCATAATGAGTGGTGCTTGATGGATGTGACCTATATGCAGCAGTATCAGCTTCCTGTGAAGCTCCCAACATTGAGGAGTGCCTAGACGCCATGGAGTGTTGTTGAGAGTCAGGTCCCCCAACAGAATTCCCAGGGTAGACACTTCCCAACTACAAAAGCACCAGAAAATGGTCATAATATGAGAACAAGGATGAAAGTAGTAATAAAGGCTTACGAACACACAAAAATGAAGTAATAATCATTTCCATTTTTAGCACAACAAATATCGGGTATGGGCATTTGAACCTCCAAACTCAAGAAAAGGAATACACGTCGGGTATGCTCATGTCAGTAATAATCTTTTTCATCGCAGAGACTTGGCAATAATCATTTCCTATTTTTATATTTCCCTAGTTTTAAACATCCATTAAAACAGACATTAAACTATTGAATGCAAATAAAAGGAATGGAAAAATTCCTTAACACGATATTCATCAATACTAGATTTTCAAAAAGCAAATAAAAGGTCAAAATAATTGGTAAGGGATCTGCTACCGGAAATAGAATAAGGGGAAACATCACTGAGTCCACGGCGTTTGATAAACCCAAACCAAAATGTGATATATCTCTTAGCACATGAGAGAATTAGATATATCACATATCACACGCCTTGTATAAAATTCTAACCACAATGATTCGATACCAAATCAAATGATAACCCAGAGAGCCTATCACAAAATCAAAAATCGACGATTGGGTGCAAAATAAATTGTCAAGATAATTGTTTAGGCCGAAAGGCATACAAAAATTGAAAATAAAACGGAGAGCGTATCAGAACACAAGAATCGACGTATTGGTGCCAAATAAAATATCAAGATAATGTTAATATGCTAAAGACATGCAGAAATTGAATACAAAACGGAAAAGGCGTATCAAAACATCCAAAAATCGACGATAAGGTGTCAAATAAAACGTCAATCCATTGGTAAACATGCAGAAATTGAAAATAAAGCGGAGAGCGTACATTTTGGCCATATCCAGTCTGCGCAGCATATGATGACTGCTGTCCGTAGTTACCACTGCCTCTAGACGAGTACATATTCTTTCACGTTTCAGCGATAACGGAAGAACCCTGCAAGCTATAAATTAGAAATTGTCGTTATAATGATTCAGCCATCATCACAATGTAATTGACAGCTCCAAGAACATTGCAAGACCGGGATTTAAAATTGAAAATTTTGGCTCTACATTTCAGGAAACGGCGAAATAAGGATGGAAGATGAATCGATTCTTACTGGAGAGATGAGAAATTCGAACACCCAAGAAACTGAAGCCCGTCGATAAGGTTTCGAGAGTTTAATAGGAAACCCTAGTAACATGAGAAGATTGACTGGGAAGCTTACAGCTTTGTGAAAAACATTATTATTGTGAAGTCATATATATAACTCTATTTTATTTACAAGTATAAGCTTAAAAATAATTTTTCATCAAAAAAAAACTTTAACATAATAATTTAAATTCCTCAAAAAAATAATAATAATAATAATAGTTTTAAACGGTTAAATTCTATCTTTAGGCCCTAACTTTTGAAATTTGTGCCTTATTATGTAATTCACCCTCTACGTGAATTTACGAAAGTTCAATAATTGATCTTAAAGACACGTTTGGATCCTTAGCGGTAGTCGATGGGTAGCGAATATGCTACTTCGATCTAGTCTGTCGGAGAAGAAGAATTGGTCAACCTAGCGATCAAAGAATGTCATTTTTACAAGGGCGTGTCTCCACTAGAGATTCTAGAATGGACAATTGATAAGAAAAAAGGTTTTCCCCTTGTAACTCAATTTGAGAAAAAAAATGTTTCCAAACAAGTCATTATTATTTAAACAATTTTGATCAAAATTGTTTAAAATATACTTTGAGTCTTTTAAAGACTATTTTGAGAGGCCGTCAAATATTTCAATTTTTTCTAACATGACTTATTATCAAAATTAAACACCTGAAAAGTTAAACCAAGCACACCCTAAATCCTACGGTTTGAAATTTGATAAGTAATTTTGAATTTTTTGAGAAACATTTGAAATTAATGTACTAAAAATTTTTTGTCTGGATTGTAACTGGAAGAAAAGAAAGAACACTTTTAATTACGATGTGTTAGATGAAAATTAGAGTATGATAAGGTTAGATAAGCAATTTGAGATCATTTTCTTTGAAATCTCTCAAAATCTTAATGTTCCAAACAAGACACTAATGTTTGTATTTTAATACAAAATTAATAGTTTGTGATTATGTTGGACATAACATTTTAAAATATATCAAACAAGACGATTATTTTTTAAGAATTGTATATTTGTCAATGATCTATTAAACTCAAATTTAAAAGGGAATTTCGTGTGAATGGTTTCCATTTGGAAACTCAAATGAAAATTGGCCCACTTTTTAGAAACTAATGAAAAGTGACTTTCTGCTTACGTCAGCCACATGTGAAAGTTCTCATTTGCCTTTGAGAACCATTCGCGCATCCGAAGGGATCCATGCTACTCAATTATGATATCATACTCGATACATTTGTTACACGCTCCCCGGTAGAAAGTAACTCACACTTACTAGTTAGTCATACTTGATGCACTCAATACACGTTTACTCAATGATTACTATGCAATATACTCGATCATATATATTTACCATCTTTCCTCTTGCTTTATAATTAATGCTCCTGTACGAACACACACAATTTGAGGAGCTTGTTATTCTCACAATTATTTCAAATCAATTTCTTGAAAAAGTGAAGTGGTTTTTTTTTTATTATTATTAACAAAGAACAAGTACAAATGAAGGCAAAACTCACTCCCTCATTTTCCTTCCAAAAAACTCATCTTAGTGAATATGAATTGGTTGAAAGAAATCAAGTGATAAAGTCATTTTGATCATTGTAGACAATCAATTTCACACATCAAGTAAGTAAATGTGCTAGAGTTTTTTTTTTTTTTTTTTTTTTTTTTTTTTTGACGTTGTGTGAGACCTAGGGACGTAATAAAGAGAACGAGTGAGTATGAATATGCATTGTGATCACTAGCGCGATGAGTGAGGATGAGGGGAGAGAAAATATATGAAACAGTGAGCATCAAGGAGAGAGGACGAAACATCGTGTGTCGAGTGACGAGGAACGAGTAATGAAAAAATGAGTTGGCATTTAGTTGCTAATTTTAAAAGAATTGGCTAACTTTACTAACTTTATGCTACTCTTTTGATAGAAAAAGCTTGAGTGCAATCCACCCATTTTTTGATAGAAAAATTTGTCATGTGACAATTTAAAAAAAAAAAAAAAGAATTGTTTTTAATCTATTTTAAATATGTAAAGAAAAAAGGAATATATGAGACTATGAATTGCACCTTTATACTCATTTTCCATCACCTTCCCCTTCTTCTCACTCTTCTTCATTATTAGACGAGTGAATAAGAGAGTTTCATTGCTTATTCATCAATAATAATACAATCGACATGTACCCCATTTTGAAACTTCATTTGAAATGTGGAGTTTTGTCACTTAGGTTCATCTCTCCCACAAAGTTCAATTTTTGGTTGTTTCAAATGTTTTTCCACTTACACGAAACTCTCTTCCAAAGTTAGCCCTAATATTTGCAAGTGAGTTTATGAAACTTTTCTCAGATCTACTAAAGTAACTGAAGAATTATTGGTGATGTGTGCTCATTATTAGCAAAAAAAAAAAAAAAAAAAAAAAAAAAAAAAAAAAGAATGATGAATATGAAACGTCTTCATAATCCTTTGAATCCTCTACTTTTCCCCTTGTTTTTCACTTGAAATTGAAAAACAAACAAAACCAAGTCCTTAACAGCCATTTATGTCCGATTTGTCAACATCTACTTTGTTCTTTACAATTTTGGAAAACAAATAAAACCTAGGGCTCCACATTTGGGTCTGCTAGAGTCACCTAAATGTCGAGAATCATTAGAACAACAGATTAACTGTGATCAAGAATGATAAGCAATAAATATCGACCATACAAGATGAAGACGAAGAAGGGAAGGGAGGAGGGAGAGAAATAGGTAGATGGAGGGAAAAAACCATATATAATTAGTAAAAATTAGCCAACTCAATATGTCACGTCATTTGTCTGTTAGTCAACACTAGTCAAATTAATCTAAGACTAAATAGACAGTAGAAACCCAATTGATACAAACCTCAAACGGCATTGACAAAAAATGACTTTTACCCAAATACATATATACATTAAGGCACAAATGTTTATAATCTTGAAGCATTCAACCTATTTTTTCTTTAATAGGACGTCAAATATAAAATGATAAATAAAGCCAGTTCACAAAACAAAATACTGATGCCAGATCACCACTTATTTATTCAATTTCATAGGGCTATTATATTGGATTTCGATTGAAAATTTTGATCTCTATGGGAAAACTAGAACTTCTAGAACATTAGTTGGAGAAAAAATAGTACATAGGAACTAAATTATTATATATATAACAGAAACAAATATATATATATATATATATATATATGAGATTTTATTCTTTTACAAATAATTAATAATGGGGCATAGACATTTTCCCTGACGTAATGGTTATGGCAGAAATTGATTGTGGAGAAGCTTATTTCTTCAACAAGTACATTCCATCTCTGAGTTCTAATTTCTCTTCAGAAACAAGTCCAGATAAAAAGCTTTGTAGCTGTTGGATTGACTTGTCATAAGAAGGATCTGCTACACAAAACATCTGCACAAATATTTTAGCTTTGTTAGCCTTCTACATTCTTCACATCCAATTATGCATATTATGTGTTACAACAATTCTTACCTTGAGAGTATTATGAATTCGATCTAAAGCCATACTTCCAAAATTTGTGAGCATCCCCAAGATGAATTTCTATTAACAAAGGGACCAAACAAAAAGAAGAAAAGAAGAGCATTTGTTAACAGACACCATTAGAAAGGAACTACCCAAAGCAAATAGGCCAATATTTGGTACAATGTGGTATTGGATTACTTACCTCATAGACGGTCATTTCTTTACGTATTTGGTCCTCAACAGAGGCAATAGATCCCTCTCCCTCATCCTCACCAACCATGAGGTCCTCGTTATTGCCGTTATTTGAAACATTTTTACTTGTGTCAATCATACTTTCTACGAGGACGTATACATGGTCAGTGGAATCTGCAGCGCGGGAGTCTGTGAGAATTCCCTTCAGTGAAAACAGCATATGACAAAATTAGTTTGATGTTCCCCCATGGTTTTCCCTTTTCAGCCCCTCTAAGTGCTCTTTGTTTGGAAGTAAAGGAATAGTGTTTTAGTATAACATTTCCATGACCTGGAGAGCTGTTGGTTCTTTGTTCTTATACTAAAAACTTGAAGACAAATGGTATTTTTCCTAAGAAAAAACTATGAAGGCTTTGTTTGAAAAGTAACAGAGCATTCAACGAGTAGGATAGAAATTTGTAACTTTTATTTTATTTTGTTTTTGTTTTGTTTCTATAGGTTCCTATCAGATTTCTGTAAACAGTGACTTCAGCCCCTTGATATTAGGGCTGGATTTTTGTACGCTCCATTAGTTTAGGGAGTGGCTTATTTTTTAAGTAACTTCTGCTTTCTTGGTATTTTCCTTTATTTAACTTTTCGTCAATAAGTGAAAAGGCATTTAATGTAGCAAAGAATCTCAAAGCACCTTATTAACCCAGAAGTTAATCCGCCGAGAAAGGACATCTCCTGGCAAACCAATGGCAGCTGCAAGATCCTTAGCACTCCAACTGTTAAAAAGTTCATACTAAGCCACATGTAGTGTAGACTGTAGAGTAATACACTAAGCATAACAAGTTGAGCTAAGTTTAAAGATTTCTACCTTTTTTTGTGCTGAAATTGCATTATAATCACTGCATGTACAGGAGCTACAGTGAACTGCAATTCTCTATCTTCAAATTGCAACTCCAACTATAACAGATGAACCATAAGAACATTTAAGGTGAAAAGAAAAGAATTGTCCTGAGTTTCAACTCCGAGCACAGAGACAGTTTGCAAATTCATATTAATAGTAGACGTTGATGTCTATTAACTGACCTTTACTGTACCAAGATTTTTCTTCCACTGTAGCTTACGAGGTGTCTTGATTTCATTAAACCTCTGAGCATAATCTGTAAGCATATGATCCACTGATGCAGGTAGGTTTATGTTTTCATCCTAAAATTTTCCGTGGTTAGAAGATTTACAAAAGAAACTAAAGCATATAAGCTCTATTTCCAAGAACAAGTGCTGACAAATAAAA
Organism: Citrullus mucosospermus; assembly: GCA_030954485.1. Taxonomy (NCBI): domain Eukaryota; kingdom Viridiplantae; phylum Streptophyta; class Magnoliopsida; order Cucurbitales; family Cucurbitaceae; genus Citrullus; species Citrullus mucosospermus. The sequence continues at coordinate 36,796,612 of CM062063.1, read as the reverse complement.
AAACATACTGAAGTATACGGAGCATCGTACACTATATACACACACATATATATGAGATGCTTCATTCCAATGGACAACTTTCATTGCTAAGACAACTAATGCATCACCATTCAATATTTGGCAACGAAGTGTGAAAGTGCTGCATAAATACCACCACATTTTTTACAGGAAAATATTTCCTCACCTGAATTGGAGGCCAGAAATTTGAAGATATGATAGTCGCATCAAGGTCATTCATTGAAATCATGCTCTCTTTGAGATCAACAGCTAGATGAACATACATCAAAAAGGTTTTAGTAAGCACTCTCAGAGTTTAACTTGATACTTCAGGTAGAGTAGCAAGAGTGCTAAAATAATATGATGAGCTCAAGTGTGACGTAAGAAACAGGGGTCAAGAGATTTTGAGCTCTCAGGTAGGGAAAATTGGTTTTGTAAGAGAGGACATCTCTATATTCAGTTACACTGGGCAAATGGGCAGGAAGGAGGGAAAAAGAGATTGAAATAGTCAGTTAATCTTCTGGACTATTTAGAAGAATCCTTCATTGGTTTCCTCACTTCCCAGCAATAATATCATGTTTCTTCTACTTAATTAGATAGTTCATATCTCATAGTCATAGTCAATGTTTTATCAACCATAAGAAGAGGATACTTTTACAACTACGATTTCAAATATCAATCTACCTTAATTAATGAAAGATGGGAAGTAAACCTAATCATTATTTCAAACAAAGTTTAGGGGTGTAAGACAATCAAAGTTTTAGTTTATTCCATTTTAAAACCCTATTGTTTCAGTTGATTTCAATTTATTGGTGGTAAGCTGAATTTAAAAATTGAGCTATCTGAAGTTTCTATTATACACTCAGCAGGCCGGCTACCCATGTCATTGTTCAGCTCAGCCCAAACCAGTGGAACACCCCCTCAATAAGCAGTCCAGACTTTCAACCCACCTAGCCCCAGTCCATGCTCACACTTGATACCCTAGCCTAATTATTTATGCCTCTAGATCAGTCTCTCAAATCTCGGTGTCTCATGCCTCCATCACACTACCTTGCCCCTCATTCCAATCTCCCACACCTTCATAGCACCTTATGTTTTCATCTCTATTCTCTCCTTGTCTTGAAATTCTTATCCCCATCAGCTGCAGCAATAGTTATTTTTTTCTTTTTTCTTTTCTTAATGAAAAAACTTGACTTTCTTTGAGAAAAAATGAAAGAATACACAGGAATACAAAAAAAAAAGTTTACAAAAAGGGAGGCTCCACTCGAGAGAAATGAGAAATAGTAAATGATTACAAAAGAATCTAGAAACAAAAACCCAAAAAAACAGAGAATCTAATAAGGCATCTGTAGCAATAGTTGTCTCTCCCCATGGCTCTCTCTCGCTAAACTGACTCAAGTACAAGTAGTCAACTTGACCCAAACACTCTACTTATAACAATTTTGTGGAACCAATCTCTTAGGTAGAAAGCTTAAATTTTATGAGGAAATGCTGTTTTGGCTATCTTTTAGGAGCTTTTAGAGAAAAATTCTAAGATCTTTGTTGATTCATTTGGAGAATACGAAAGTTCTTCTTGAGACCTTATAGAACTTGTATATCTTTCCAAAGTTCTCCTAAACTTTTTATAATTATGATTCCTTGCTGCTAAATCAATTCTCTTCATTTCCTCGCTGAGGGAAGCTTGAAAGCTCATTTTTCTCCCCCAACAAGTTGCAAACGTCTAATATCAATCTCAGCTCCCAACCCCATGTAACCATACTCTCCCTCTCAGGTTGCAAGTAATTATTAATCAAATAAATTTCCTACTAGAGGCTGGAGTACCTAAAATGCCAATTTACCCAACCCAACAGCTCAAAGTCTCTCTCTTCTTCTGTTTCTTACAACATAGCTAAGGTAAGATAAGCAGATGGGAGTCATTTAAAAAAACTAAAGGTTTTTTCTTCAACATACCTGTTTGAGATGGCAGGTTTATAGTTGCTTTAATATTAGAGTTAGTCCTCTTGGAATCAATTAGATCATTGAGCATAATTTCACACTTCTGCATGCTACTTTCTCCAAAATGAATCTGAAAATGACAAAGGTATAATAAGACAAACAATTTGAACACATGAAAACACAGAAAAATTCCCTTTCTTATTCTGGTGATATGCTAGTGTTGGTTTAGAAGGGTGAAAAACGCACACCTTAAGTAGTTCTAACGTTCGTATCTCCGAGTCAATGTCATAATCAGACTTATTTAGAAGTTTTTCTGCCAGCATGACACGATACTCATTAACTAGTTGGTCTTTTGAACCGATGATGCTAACTAGCATCCCTAGTATGTCAACCTTCCTTCTAGTCCTCCCACCCTTCAATGGATCAGCTTCTACAGGGTCAGGCTCCCATCTGAAAAGGCAGAAACCATTACTCCATTTAAAATGATAACAATGAAGAATGATTACTATCAGCATCAGCTAAGGATGAACTCTACAAATGTTTCATACTGCAACACCCTACATATACACGTACCTTGAAGCATTAATCCAGGCTTGCTTGTCATCAGCGTGAAAATCATCATCTAGACCTACATTTTCTTGACCTTCTTCATCTCTATTTAATTCTTCAAGAAGGCTATCACCAGTATTTCCGGATACATTTGAATTTCCACCAGTCCCATCAGTAAGCATCGTCACAATACATTTGATGGTATCTTTTCTTCCCCTTAAGTATTCCCTTATTGGCTCACCCACTGCTTCAAGAAAAACACCCGCTGAGTCGATTGTGCGGAGTGCTTTGATAGTGGAAACATATTGATGCAATATATCATTCGTTGATGCTCCAGCAGTAAGTAGGCGATATCGTAGTGCCGAGATGAAAGATTCAACAAGCTTAGAATGTTGCCCAGTGTATTCAAGACACTGTTTTAAGTCTTCAATTGCTGGAGAACTGAAATTAAGTTTACAAATTGAATTATAAAAAACACTATTAGGAATAAGTTCTCTTGTTTTAAAATAGTAACAAATATTTCATTGATATAATGAAAAGAGACTAATTCTCCAATATACAAAACCTCCAATTATAAGACAAATATAAGAAACAAACTCAATTTTTTTTTTTTTTTTTTATATCCATGAGTGTCTAGTCCAGCTTACGTGCACCTCGACTAATCTCAAGAGACAAACTCAATTAATGAAGAATACATATTAAACAGACGAAAACCTTTAACTTAGAAGCACAAAAATCTTAGAGAGAGCCCCATAAGAATCTAAGAGACAAACCGAACCAAAACAAACCAGACCAAACAAAGAAACATTAAACCAAAAAACTGGCAGGATTGCATGGCAAAAGACAAAAAAAACTCCGAAGAGAACATAAAAAAAAGAACTTTATGAGAGGGAAACGAGACCCCAAGGGAAATGGGACTTCAAGAATCTCTAACAAAAAAAAACCTCAAACAAACCTCAAACAATCCATAAAAGTACTATTAGTTGTAAACGAATATGTTGGAATTTCTATATTTATGTATAAATATTAATTGTCAAATATTTTCCTTTATTCTCTTTATTCTTTTTCATATTTGTAAGAGGTCTTTCTACTCTATAAGAAGACCTAAATTGTATATATTCAAGAAGAAAAAACTAATTTTGTTCCCTCAAATCCAAGAAGGTATAAGAGCAAGTTACGATTTTGAGACCTGTGGGTTATGGTCTCCTAGAATGTTAGATGATATAATATGAAATTTACCTTCACCCATTAGCTTAAACTTTTGGGTCAATCAGTGATTTACGATGGTATCCAAGTAGATGGTCCAAGAGACCTTGTGTTCAAACTCCTACAATGTTATTTCCTCCCCAATTAATATTGATTTCCACTTGTTGGGTTAGATGATATATTATTAAATTTAGCTTTACCCATCAGCTTAAGTTTTTGGGTCAATCAGTGAGTTAAGAGAACAAGGTGAACACCATTAAGCTGTAACTTCTAGAGAACTAGAAAGGATTGCCCGTAGTTGAAGACCACAAACCTTAGCCGAAGAAGCAAATTTGTTAGGAATCAAAGGAGAAGACATTGGTGAAGTTGCATCAAAAGGGTCTAAACTAAGTGAACCATGTCTTCACTTGCAAAAATATGATTATAGGCTTCTGCAAATACATCCTTTGATAGTAACTTTTTTGCATTGGTTCCTCCATAGGCACTTCTACTTCATTGCTCACACCATCGATTCCTCACCATCATTGAAAGAAGATAAAGCTTCTTTAGGAGAAGGGGGTTGGATAGCCCTTTAATAAATTGAACATCTGATCCAGGAAAAGAGATGATAAATTCCTTAAAGAACTTGTCAAGTCCGAACACCGATGTTGTTTATAAGCGACGGATGAAGAAATCAAAACATGAGTACAAAACTCTTCTAAAGTATCAGAATTTCTTGCTTCACCATCAAGAACAGTGAGAACTTATTTCTTTCGAGAAAAATTCAGAAGGAAGGCTTTCATAAACCTTGGCTTCACCCTGTTAGAACTCATTGTAGGCTGAAGAGATGATGAATGCTTAACTTTTTCTGGAGGTTGATAGACACCCAATCATGAGAGTATATACTCGGAGGAATAAGAAGGAAAAGAAAGGGGGCAAAGGGGGCAAAGTGGGCAAAATGATGTAATAAATAAAGAATGAGAATGTTGTTATGTGGGGGTGTGAGTTTGAATGATTGGGTGGGCCCATAGGGATTTTGTTAGTTGGGATTTAGCCCTTTAAAGGGGCAGACGTAGATTTTTTATTTCAATCTTTTGGCATATACATTTCGTGGCTCTTTTGAGCATTGAAGAGACGGGGGGAGACCTCAAACTCCCTCGGTTTGCCTAAATAGTGCATCTATAAGTTCGGGTACTATCAGAGACTCTTCTTGTGGAGAAAAATCATCAACCGGGAGAAAACTATTTGCATATAAATACGAAGGTCTGATTGGTGTGATCCAAAACTGAGCTTTTGAAAGAAAAAAATTATGGTTAAATCCAAAATGTTTTCTAATATAAAACTAAAAAAATAATAATAAATAGATGATTATAAGATATTGAAACTTCTTTTAGAATGTATTAATGTTAAAAGCACATACAATAGATTGGTGAGACTACTATCACTTTTGGTTTTGATCACTTGCAACATAGAAAAGTTCCTAAGCGTACGAGTACTTTGACTTGAAATAATGTGATGTTTACCAAAATGATTAGAGAAATTAAATCAGAGTGAAGAGATTTCAAAAGAAGATCACAAGTCAGCTGCAGAAATGTAAGTGAAAGTGTGCATACTTACAAGACTACTATCCAAAACTGTTCAGATTGTGGGTTGGACTAGTAAGCTGTCAAAGTAGAAATTTCTTTGACCATTTGAACTAAGAGCATGAGGCATGACTATTGTCTTGGTCATGTCACGTTCTTGTTTAAGCCAAAGAAGGCTGAACCACATAGCCTCAATGATATGAAAGCATATTGCTAGATCAAGTTGGTTAGAATTGGCAACATCCAAGCAGAGGCGTGTCTTAGCTTGTTCTATAACCCAAGTAACATGACTTCTTACATTCAGTTGAACACCAACATAAATTGGTCGTGCCAAGTGGTTGGGAGGCTCTGGGCACATACATGCAGTCCTTGAATTGAAATTTTTTGGAGATTTCAGTAAAGCTAAATTTATCTTTTGGTCCAGTCCGTGATGCATATACATTCAAAATCATAACATAGCTTTTAATATTATTTTATAGGGTAATTACACTTTTGGTCTCTAAAATTTCGGCAACAATTGATACTGTCCTTAGGTTTCAAAATCGTGGAATATTATCCCTAGTTTAAGAAATCATTCCATTGGGTCCCTGGATTAATGCCTCTGTAAATAACTAACTACATTGCTCACATGACATTTTTATAATAAAAAATGGTGATGTCATATTTTTATGAAAAGCAGAAACAGAAAACAAAATGGAACTCTTTCTCCTTCCATTCCCTCTTCTCCTACCTCTCCCTCCTTCAATTCCTTCTTCGGTGAAGTTCACAGCCCCCTCATCCCTGCTGCCGCCACACAAATGGTGATGTGGAACAATGAGGAACCCAAATTTGGAATGGGCAAGGAATGATTGTTCCTTGCATTCCAGATATGGGCGGGGCTTCCAACGATGGCGATGGTGAGCAACCAGCAACCGCGATGGTGAGAGATGGGAGTGGGTGGTCATCAAAAGAGAGACTGAAGGAGGGAGAGGTAGGGAAGAGGGGAGGGGTTAAATGAGGGAGAGGAAGGAGAAAGTTCTGTTTTCTTCTCCTTTTGTCATAAAAATACCACAACACCATTTTCTATTTTAAAATGTCATATCATCTGGTTTGAAAACAACCATTTAGCATCTCCATTAGTTATCTAACAGAAACATTAATTCAAAGACCAATTTGAATAATTTCATAAATCCAGGGGATAAGATTGCATGATTTGGAAACCTAGAGATGAAATTGACCTATTGACTAAACCTTAGGGACCAAAAGTATATACCTAATTTTACACGTTGCTACGAGTCAGCATTAAAATGCTCATATTAGGACTCAAGATGGCTAATAAAAAAGTTTCTAATTTACTGTGATTACCATCCCATTTGATATGAGAAATTAGACAACCAGTCAATCACAAAAATATCCAATCAAAGGGAAAGTAAGCAAGAGAACGAAGTTCAAATATAGATGTCATTACCTGTCGGGATAGTCCACTATTATCTCAAAAAGTTTAGCAATCCTCAAGTCTTGCAAAGTTTCATATGCAAAATACTCCAGTCGAGACTGCCACCTAATAAGTCCTTCGGGAGTATCAACTCCAGAGATGAATGAGGATGCACAGGGAGCCAACAATGATTTTAGACTATGCAAATGACTGTTGTTACCAGCAGAATTTCCAAGATAAGCAAGAAGGGAATGCAAAAAATGGAGTGGCACAGCCTGAGTAGCATACAAATCCAAAATAAACAACCATTCATCAGGGATGCAGCTTTAAAAGCTTATCGAGTGAAGAAAACAATGGACCATTGTATGAGAATCAAGCAAGGGATGTCAAAATAGAGAAACAATTTACAAACGTAAATAGCTAGTCGTATTGTTGTGATTGTTAAATGGAAAAGTGAAGCATCTCTCACTAATTTGACTGGTTCAATTCAATACGACAGAAGGACTAAACAAAATGTAAAGGGAAAAAGAAAAAAAGAAAAAAAAGGGAATATACAAGGAATACTCAACACTCCAACAATAAAGAAAGAAAAAGAAACCACCAAAAAACTTTCAATAAAGACTAATCAGAAATGGGCCTTGATGGGTTGTACATGGTGATTAACTCCAACTTAGAATCTTGATCTTCAAATTTAGTTCTTGTACCAGCTTTGTCCAATTGGGAGAAATTCCAAGCTTCTTCATTATTATTTTTTTTTTAATCCGTGAGTGTCCAAACCAACTTACGCATACCTCAACTAATCTCACGGGACAACCCGCTTGACCCTACAATGTCCGGGTGTCAAGGAAACTTGTAGGATATTAAATCCTAAGTAGGTGGCTACCATGGATTGAACCCCATGACCTCTTAACCATTTATTGAGACTATGTCTCCTTTTTTACCACTAGGCCAACCCATGATGGTTTCCAAGATTCTTCATTATTCTTCGAGGCTTTAACTGCAAGGTGGGAACTTTGCCTTTTCTTTATCCTGGATTACCATTTGTTGGTTATCCCAAACGTGTTACTTTTTTGGCAGCCTTTAATTGACAAATTCTAGAAGAAAATTGAATGCTGGAAAAGATTTACCCTTTGAAGAAACGGTCACTTGGCTTTGTGGAACTCGGTTTTGGCTAATATTCTTGCTTACTACATGTCAATTTTTCTAATGCCTTCTTCTATTAGTATGGAGCTTGAATGGTTGATGCAGAATTTCTTTTGGGAAGGAAGGATGACAGCAAGATCAATCATTTGGTTGGATGGGATTTTGTGTCAAAAGCTAAATCTCATGGAGGGCTTGGTATTGGGGCTTTTCATCTTAGAAACCAAGCCTTTCTCGCCAAATGGGGATGGAGGTTTTTAAAAGAACCCAATGCACTTTGGAGGCAGGTTGTTATTAGCATTCATGGTTCCAATCCAATGAGTTTGTTTGGCATAGACAAAGCAATGGGTTTTCTAGTTTTCAGAGGCCTTGGGTTAGCATTTCCAAAGCTTGGAAAAAGGTGGAAAGTCTTACTATTTTTAAAGTTGGAAATGGTACTTGTGTCTCTCTTTGGAAGGATCCTTGGTTTTGTGGTGCTACTCTTAAGAATCGCTTTCCTAGATTATTTGTCAGCCGTTAATGTAATCGGGGCAGTTTCTTCTTATTGGGATGTCTCAACATCTTTTTGGAATATCATTTTTGAGAGACTCTTGAAGGACGAAGAGGTGGTTGAGTTTCATGTGATTCTGAGTAGAATAATATTTTCTCATGTACTTCAAAGACTCACAATCATTGAGGGGACGGCAAAAGCCCAAAGAAATTGAGGGAGAAGGCTAGAAGGAAATCAATACCAACACACTCGAGTAAAACCTCTTCACAAACAAGTATACATTTGCTGGAACAACTTAAACCATCATGGATTGGCCTAGTGGTAGAAAAAAAAAGAGATATAGTCTCAATAAATGGCTAAGAGGTCATGGGTTCAATTCATGGTAGGCACCTACCTAAGAATTAATATCTTACGAGTTTTCTTGACTCCCAAATGTTGTAGAGTCAAGCGGGTTGTCATGTTTAAAAATAAATAAAAACAATTTTACAAAGAGACCTAAAAAAAGTCATAAATCTCATCCTTGACCCCAACACAACACTTAACGAACTAGGAAAACAAGAGAAGTCAAAAGCAATCAATAGCGGTGGAGATATTTTTACTATAGGCTTTCAACCCACTATTTTGCATCCACTCGAAAGGTATGGTCCAACCATAATGATCCTACACCACAAAGCATTAGATTCTCTAGAGAACCGCTACGACCATTTTGCCAGCAAAGCCTCATTTTGTAATATCAAGTTACAATGCCTAAACCTCCAACCTCCCCTAGCTTCAAAACAATTTCCCATCTCACCAAGCGTGAACCCCCCACCCTCTTCGATTCCTTCATATTTCCATCATCAATAAGTACAACGGTATGTGAATTTACAAGATTTGGTCAATAAAATTTCCCTCAGTGCCACATCCTTGTTCTTAAATTTCAAAATAAATTTCAAGATAAACATGCAAAACATGACTCTAATTAAACAGACTCGTTTACGTGACAGCCCAAAACAAAAACAACAATGAATAGATAAACCATTGAGCAACCATCATGAGTTAAGTTCACGCTAGCACAGAAATCAGGAATATCTTACCTTTATCCACTCTTTAATAGGTTCCAAAACAGAGCTCCTGTAATCATCGCCAGCAAGAGAATCAACCTTTGCCTGCCATAGAAATAGGAAAGCTAGAATGAAACCCAGTTAAATTTTAAGTATGAAGAAGACTCCTATAACATAGGTGCCATATACAAAAAGAATAAAGAAATGGTATGAATAATAGAGAGAAAAGAGAAGGATTCCATGAGTGAGAATATGGCAGAAGCAAGTTCACCTTTAGGAGTGAGAATATGGCAGAAGCGTAGGCATCTTCAGCCATAGATGTAAACCCAAGACTCCTAAGATCAAGAACAACCTTCCCAATGTTCTTCACTAATTTATGGATATTAGAGAACTTCTCCAACTGATAGCATTCGTTAAAATCCTTTTGACCACTTTTGCTGGAGATTCTACCTTTTCCATCTAGCTCCATATCATCTTTGCATTGAGACTTATAATCTTCGTTTAGTTCTCCGGCCATGATAGCACTCAACTCTTCCAGCTTTCCCTTAAAATACCAGTGGAGCAAATCTAAAAACATTCAACTGTAAATTAAAGAACATACAATATAATTACAAAAGTTCAACGAAGTTAAGAAATTTAAAAATAAAAAGACCATATCCCAGTTTGAAGGGCAGAAGCAGTTGAAGATACAGGAGTCAAGTGTTACGCATACAGGCAAGGAAACAGTGGATACAGTTATGAAAAATAAAGAGATTTTTCTGTTCCAACATCATAGAAATCTTTCAGAGCTCGAGTGAAATATGAGAGATACACAGAAAGTTATCAAATGTTAGACACAAAAGTTTGACATAATCATCTTACAAGCAAGCATGAGGTAAAAGTCATCTTAAAGGAAACAAGAACTTTTCATTGGTCATAGAAAAGTTACAATGAAGAAAATAAGATCCATGTTAAAAGTATGAATATCACAGCAACGAACCCCCATTAAATTTATATATATAGATATATATACACACATGGATACACACTATGGTTAAATTACAATTTTAGCCCTTACACTTTCAAATTTGTGTTAAATTGGTCTCTAAACTTCAAAAGGTATCTAATAATCCACTTTTAGCTAAAAAACCAAGTCTATTACAGATTAATGCAGTCAAAGCTCTTTTTCCCAAGTTGTGGTTGAAAAGAAATCAAGGAATCTACGAAGGAAAGAACCTTCCTTGGGATGACCGATTTGAATCTGCATGTTTACAAGCCTTATCTTGGTGTTCCCTCTCCAAATACATTGCTGATTTTTCTTCATATGATATTTGTCTTAATTGAAATGTCTTTATATTTTTCTTGTAATTTTTCTGTTTTTATTTTTGTTCACTCCCTCGTGGAGTTTATATCTTATGAGCATTAGTCTCTTTTCATTTCTTCACTGAAAAGTTTCAATTCATATTCAAAAAAGAAGGTGGTTAAACAATTCTGTGTGTCCTAGCTGGTGTGGTGCATAGATTGAATGATGAAATCAGAGCCACTTGTTCTTTAATGTTCTTGGGATTATTCCTTATGGACAATATTGATGAATTGTTTTGAATTAGTTGGTGCTTCCTAAAAGAAACGATGAGGCTCTTTACCAACTTACTTTTGGATTTCCCTTCAAGGGTAGAGGTCATATTGTAGTTTAATGCTATTTTGGTGAAATTGTGGAAACGTTGGCTTGAGAGGAACTAGAGGGTCTTCAAAGAGAAAACAACTAGCATTGATGAGATGTGGGAGTTCATTAAGCTCTTTGCCTCCATCTAGTGTTCTCTCTCCAACTTTTTGGCAACTATGCCCTTGTGCGTAACTTGGCTAACTGGGAATCTTTTCTGTAAACCTTAAGCCTTTCGGGGAAATCTCATCTCCTGCTTGGTATGATCTTCTTGCTCTGAATAGATATTCTTGTTTCTTATCAAAGAAAAAAACTAAAATATAATAAAAATCTCTAAAGAAAAATACGTTAGCAATATATACAACTTGAGGTTGCCTCTTACAAGCTAGGGAATACATCTTGTAGAATCTATCAACTAAAAGTAAAACCAATTCGTGCCCTCACTGAGCTTTCGACAATCCAGGGATATGTATGCTAAATGGATAAAAACTTTTTATTTTTTGTCCTAAATGTTTATTTCAGCCTCGTAGGAAAAGTAGTAATGAGCTATACTATCAATTCCTGGTGCATTGGTATTAAATGCATAGGTGAACTTTTCCATTTTTTAGAATATGGAAAATTCATAATAGTCAAAATCATTTCAGGAGGTGTATAGACTCAAAGCTTTAATGTGTTGTTGTGAAGGCCAAAAGATCCAAAGTTTTTCTTCTTATATATAGAAACAATAACTTTCATTGAGACAAAAACGAAAGAATATAAGGGGGCAAAAAAAAAAAAGGAAAAAAGAAAGAAAACCCACCCAAGAGGAAGAAATATCTCTAAAAAAGGACTCCATCTATACAAAATAAAGATCCCAAGAAATATAAACTCAAATAAGGAATTTGAACCATTGGCAATTGAAAAATTCTTTACCAAGTACGAAAGATAAAGAATGGTGTATGTAATGAGTAAGATCAACTAGTGAACTATAGGTACCAGGAAAATGGCGAGGAAGAGTAGCCATAAGAACTGAGGAAACAAGTAGTTGATACTTTGCAAAGAGACGAACAACTTCAGTTTCAGCGTCATATTGACGTCCTTTCTCCATTAGATCATATCTGTATGACTGTAAAGCATGAACCAGTATTGACAACAACTCCTCCTGACATTTCTTTTTCGAGGAGATCTCTTCTAAAGCTTTACAAAGCACTTCTCGAACTTCCTCTTCCGAATGCTGTGTTTAAAATTGTTAATTGATACAAACTACTTCATGAAAATAGCTGGTTCTTCAACTAAGCACTGAGCCATTATTTATCCACAAACTAAAAAGTAACACAAGTTCGAACAAGTGGTTCATGGGTGGGAGAACATACAGGTGGGTTGCAGGTGTTTAGAATTGCAATGTTCTCGTAGGCCTCAAAATGCTTCCAAAATTCCAAAGCACCATTTGTCTCGAAATTTTCCTGAGACCCAAAACATCAAATGTTGCTAAGATAAATGTCATAAACTGTGTGCGCTCAATGGTTAAGTAGAAGAAAGAAAGGCATTGTGAAACAAGTAAAAGACCTGTAGTGATCGAAGGAAGTGATTGAGGAGAAGAGATTCGAGGCCGTGGTTGCAGAGGGATTGTACATGAGCAACGAATTCCGATCGCAATGATAGAGGTGCAGTGCCATTGAGAAGCGCCTGGGTAGCAGCAGAGAAATGGGCATAAGTATTGAGAATTTCTTGAACTCCATCGTCGCTGAGGGAATCGAGAACCCCTAAGTTACAGAAGAAAGAGCTGGATTCCTCCATATTGTTTCGGAGGGATTCTGGGAAGTTGGAAGTGGAACCGAAGACCCTTTACAAGGTTTTTGTTCTCAGTTGAGGGTTTTGGATTTTGCCGCCATTTTCGATGCCTAAGTTGCACGAAAAATTATTGAATGGGGCAGGTCACAAATTCTTTTTTTTTTTTTTTTTTTTTGAAATATCGCAGTTCACAAATTCTTAACACTACGTTCACGTATACATTTTTTTATTATTTCTTAGGACAAGTTTTGATTTTTTTTTCTACTTTTCAAATATAAAAAAATAATCAAAATATTTACAATTATATCAAGATTTCATTGTTTATTCGCGATATACGGTGATAAACTACTATTTGAACATATAGAGTAGTAGTATATCACGGTCTATCAGAGATAAATTGTAATATTTTGTTATTATTTGTAAATATTTTTTTACAATGTTGTCATTTGAAAAAATTTCTCTTTTTTTTTTTAATTTGGTCAAATAATCAGTCAGAAATTATGAAAAATAAGGTGAAGAAGTTATAAGAAAATAAATATAATTTTAAAAAATCAAATAGTTATTAAACAAAACTTTGATAAATAAATTACAGTCCCATATTTGAGTTTTGGAAAATTTTCTTACTCTTGCAACAACTTGGTTGTACTTCATGACTAATGTCTTGAAAATCTTAATACCAATTGTTAATAACATAATCATAAAGCTAAATCACTATACCATTTGATCATTTGTTTAAATTATGTACCCTGATTTAAAAGTTTCAATTTAGCTCAAAATGTTGCATGAAATTTCAATTTCCCATCATCTTGACATGATATTTAGTGAGTTATAGAAATTTAGGGAAGAAATTAAACCATCTAAGCAATGAGAGTTTCTGATTCTTAACTAGATTGGCAAAAATCGAGGTCACGTATACTTTAAAGTGAGCCCTATTTGATTACCTTTGATTTTGTATATGTTGTAAATGAAATTTGTACTGAAACATGAAGCCCACTTCAAAATCTATAATAAAAAAACACAAATTGACGAGCAAAAAGTAACGATGACGATAAAAGTAAATGTGACAATTACAATAAAAAAAACATTTGAATACATTTGCAATTCAAGCTTATTACAGTTAATCCATCAATGAAATTTCATTACGATTACACCAATTTTAGTTAGGTTTGGTAAATGTGGACTTAGGTAAAAAATTCAATAAATTCCAACACATTTTTGTAGACGTTTTATGTTCAAAAAGACATTTCTGGACTTTTTATTACAAACACATGAACTAATATAAAAATGGAAGGGTCTACAACAATAATATTGTACAACAATTTTCCTTATGCGGGGTAAGGAATGTGTCAGTGGTGGCTAAAATAATTGAAATGCAATAATTTTCCTTACAGATTAAACGTACATTGGATTAAGCTTAGTATGGTTTCTGCCTGCGGCCATAGGAGTGTGGTGCTGAAGAAGGTGGTCTCCCGTTTCCTCTTCTATCAAGTGCCGAATACTTATTTCCATAATGTTGATGCGGGCCACCATGGTTGGCCGGTGGAGGAGGAGGCCGCCACGCACCACCGTGATGTTGCTGACTACTCCCTGGAGCAGCAGCAGGCATTTGGTTGTAATTGTAACCACTTTGATAAGTTGGAGGGTGGTGGGAAGTAGGTCTATTATGAGGATACGGAGGAGGCACATCGCTGTGGCCTCGCCACGACGTTGATGCCGACGGGTAGTAAGCTTCAGGATTCTCGCTGTAATGTTGATTGTGTGTTCTATTATTGTATTGTTGGGAATGAGGTCTCATGTCGCGGTGGTGGCCTGGGAGTGGGGGCTGACGGTACCCGTGATCTTGGTGGCTGCGCATTGTGTTGTGATGACCTTGGGAGTAGTTCGGTCTGGCACCCGGTGGCATTCGGTAATCTACTGCTTGATCTCGTGACCTATAATCTATATGAGGAGGTGGAGGAGGTTGGCCGGGGATGTAGGGTTGTGCCGTATGGGAGAGCGGTGGTGCCTGCCAATTGTTGTGACCCTTACGATCTCCCCCCCGAACCTGCAAGCTGTTAACTACAAGTCTATGTGCTGCATCCCCTAGTTGTCGACCCGAAATCGCTCCAGGAGGACTTGGCCTGGAAAAAGACACAGAATATGAACACTCACCAAAACAAACATTGTTTTGGACACAGAATACAACTTCCAGTTTCTGTACTGTATATCGTATCCTACCTTGCATTCTCATTGTATCTTCCATTGTCTTGATGATGATGATGCCTCCTACCAGAATCTTCATGCCATAAAACAGGTTCAGGTTTCATGTCACCCAAGCTCACAATCTGTTCAAGACAATTTCATGTGAATTAAACAACAGGAAGATACTGGGTGTCGTGTTTCGACATCGGTAAAAGCTAAAAGAATAAAGTACCTTTGGAGGAAAGTTCACCCCAGCAGGCGGTTGGGTGATATGCTTGTGTGCGTCCGGAAGTCGATATATAGCACATCTAGATTTGACAAAAAGGAAAAATGACATCGTGATCAATATTTTTGTTTCTGAATGCCGAATTTGAATATAGTGGTGCTCAAGACTCTTACATGACTTGGTTGTCTATAATATCCTCCAAGCCCTCAACTGGAGACCTGAATATAGGAGGGCAGAGCTCTCCCGAACATGGAGAGAGATAACCATTCATTCCTTCACTGCAGTTAACCCTAAATCAAATCAGAATTAAGTTTTAAATAGAACATAACAACTTCTACCAAGAACTTCAATGTCAACAAAGTTTGGAGAGTCCAGAAAACATTTAAAAAATAGCCAAGGCAAAGCATCAAAATTAACCATACAATAAGCCATCATATTATAGTAAACACTCAGCTATCATATCTAAGCTTATCATATTTGATGAACTTGCAAATACTCCGATGTGATTATGCCCATCATGATTGTACAAATATGCTCACAAACAAAAGATTTTTACATGACACAAACCTACGTTCAGGGTTTATTTTTTCCTTGACCTCAGTACGATCTCTTTCTGCCAACTGCTTACAGCGGTTGTCGAGCGAGTATATACTAACAGAGAGAGGGTGAGAAGATGTAACAAAAAGCATGTCAAACATCACACTATTTCTTCGTGCTTCTTCTTCCTGCAAATATGTAAGACCTTCAATTATTTAGAGAGAAACAAGGATGTGCATCATCTACACCTCATCAAGGAGGAAAATACAATAAAGCAAAAAAAGGCAAAGCACGTCTGAACCACAAGTTAGTAACACACCGTCAATGTATGCTCGACTTTTTCAACCTCTGCAAGAAGGCGGGCTTCATCAATGAAAGGCAATTTTGCAATCCCCTGCAGAATAGTTGGTATAAGTTATTAAAAGAAGCAATAACGCACAACATAATTAGAGCCCATTCATCAGATTAAAGAATAAAATAACGGGTGAAAGCAACCAACCTGCCAGGAATACCGTTTACCGTTCATATCCACTTCAAAATCTGACACATCAAACCAAAGTAAGAGGGAGACAAAACTTGATAACCATAAAGCAGACATTTTTTAAACAAATGCTTTACCTGTAGGGTAGAAATCAATAATAGGCGAGTTTTGATCTGTCATTAATTTCCGATACTGCTCAGGAAGTGCGTGAGCACTGACAAAAGCTCAATGTAAGAACCCTCTGATAAAAGGAAATTCCATTCAAAAAAATAAATAAAAGTAAAATAAAATTCAGAGACCTAGCAGCAGGGAAGACACCCAGTAGCTGATTGAATGGCTTGAAGGGAGTGCCTAGATTGAATGATATATTCAGCTCACTGAGACCTTTGAGATCAGAAGCAAATGGTGCATAATGATATGGATAAAACCTGAGGAAGAAAATGACAGAAGTAAACAACAAATGAACATCACAAGAAAGAGAAAAAAAATAAATACATTACTTAGTCATCAGAGCACTACTCCACCACGGATATGAAAATCTGACACATGGGAGAACTTATGTTGAGAACCATGCATGAGGCTTTCTTAATTTTTTCAAGAATAAGAAAAAGTAAATACATTTACTTAGTCAGCACTACTTCATTACAGATATTTTCAGATTTCCAAAATCAAATAGACTAAGTAAATACTTGTTTAGTTGTTTAGGATCTTTTTCAAAACATTTTTAAGGAAGAATGGGGAGAAAAATATGTTCAAAATAAATTACATAAAATATTCGAAATCAAGTTATCTACCTTTGAAAATAAATTTTCAGTTTAGAGGACGTCCATTGATCTTAGATAATTTAAGCAATAACATGAAAAATAGAAGATGATAAAAGCGCCAACGAAAGGATATTAAAACCTCACCATTGCCAAGAACAAACGCCTTCATAATAATAGTGCATAACCCAACATAGGCCTTCTGTGTATCTCAAAACCTGACAGAACAAAAAATTAACCTACAATTCCTACAGACAAAAAGAATTAAAAAACTCGCCAGTAGTTCATGTACATTAACTTACAACATCATTTCGTATGTCATCAAGTTCCTCTGGAGTATTTGCAGAAAACTTTTCATTATAATACCTCTCTCTCCACCCAGGTACGCCCAATTTAATCTGACCACCAACATTCATTCAGCTTATGAGATGAGCTTAACACATTGATTATCGTATGATACAACCATGATTAGACTATTTGCAGTAAAAAAAAATCAAACTCATTTAGCAACAAGGCAGCATGGAAAAAAAAATGGAAAACAAAAACAAATCACAATGCAACGTAGAACAGAAACATGCATTGTAAAATGGTGGGTACAGCAAGTGAAAGTTCAATTAAAGATGTAAATTAGAAGTCTAAATAGGACACTCGGATATATGCAAAATGCAGACAAGCTGAACAAAAGACATTTTCTAGAAACAAACCTTGTCTTCTTCTGAACTATTAGAGTTGAAAACGTCAGACTTCTCTCGCAGTACCTCCTTAAGCTTTGTCTTCAATTCCTTCTTGTTCTCATGGATCTAGAGGAGAAACAAGAATTAAAAATCTGAAGTAGCATTCCACACCCTCTTAATAATTAATAGTTTACCCGAAAACTCCATGCCAGCAAGGCTCATACAAATTAAAGATTAGGCATAGAAAATAGTCCCAAAAAAGGCTAACGGAGGTCATAATAACAATGACCTATCTCCTGAAGCAAGAAAACATACATCCATTTCCAAAGTGTTTTCTGCTTCAACGATTGCAGAACCAAAAGAAGCCCCAGATGATAGACGTGCAGCTTTGTTATGCCGAACAGAGGTACCACTACCATGAGACTCCAGTGACTGTTTGTTCTTAATTTTCAGTCCTGATAATCTGGATGTGGCTTTTCCCACTCCTGATTGTTCATATGGTGAAGGACAAGGACCTGAAGCTAGACGAGATTCATGAAAACGAGCAACTGCAACTAGGGATGGTTGAACCTGAGGCTCTGCATCATCTCCTCTTCTTGTCTGACCTTTTTCGCGCTTTATTCTATCTGCCTGCTTCTGAGGTTATAAACGATAACAGTATGAGAGTAGAAAGGATATCACATAGAAATACAATCAATATGAGATGTGAATTGTGAAATACAAATTAACTAAAATTTTGTTAAAAAATGTAACCCAACATGCAACTGACCTAATAACCAACCCAACCTTCACATAGAGGTACACAAGGGAGAGAGAGAGAGAAGAAAACGGATATTTTCTTGGTGAGCCACAAAATTAATAAGTAAAAACAAAAAATCTGTAAGTGAAAATTCTATTGCAAAGGCAGTGAAAGTAGAAAAATTGTTGCATAATTCTGACCAAGAAGTGGTATGTTGTACTATCTCCCCCAAAACCACAAAAATTCCCATTTAAAAAATTTCAGTTATTCTCCCAATCTAAAGCCGCCAAAGAAGAGCTCTAGTAGAATTACTCCAATCTTGCTTTTCCTTTAAGCTACCAGCTGAAAAAAATCACCAGAAGCACAATATTGATGCCCTCGTCGACACGCCAATCCACTCCAAAGATACTACAGAGATGGTACCAGCAAGCCACGACTAAAATGAAGCCAAGAAATAGATGATTTACGGATTCTTCCTTGCACATACAACTCATACAGACATGGGGGACAACAGAGAAATGTGGATTGCCTCTATAGACTTTAAAATGGGACTCACACTTGTAGGCAAGCTACCATAAGAAGAATTTTATTTCTATACAGAATCCTGAGTTTCCGCATCTTATTAGTCAAATGCCTCAAGCATGGCACAAGACGACTTGATTCAAGCTTCTATTTCAAGTTTCAATTGCCAATTTTTAAGACCTTGTGTAATAACTTTCCTCAAATCTTCAGTAATTACAATCCATTTTTATAAGTCCGCAGAAGCTTTAAGTAAATTTCTTCTTGTCAATGAAATTTTGTTTCTCAATCCTCACCTCAACATCCCCTGCCCACCTTTCTCCACAGTTCACAGAGACACAGACACACACACACACGTACTCTTATGGAATAAAAACATGAAAGATGAAGGGAGAAATGACATATATAACATGTAAGTGAACTCGTATACATGAAAAAGAAGAGAACCTGATGCAGTCTAGCTCTTTTCTGGAATATTTTATCCTCATAACTTCCAACAGCTTGAATAAAATGTTCAACTCTTTGCAAATTTGGCTGCCATAAAAAATTATAATAACACATTTCATGCCTGAGCTCACAGAAGATAATATAGATTATAGCCTAAAACTAACTAAAAAAAACATGATTACCTTGCTTCCATCAGTCAAATACCCACCAAGTGCCCTAAATTCCTTCTTGTACACAGCCAATAGCAAGTTAATTGCGCCCTGGAATTAAAGAACAAAAAGGTAATACCTCCATACTAACTTGCACCTTCAAAAGGAACTTGCATAAATTGCCAATCTAATTTATTAGAAAACTTATAATCTATGTGTTGCAAGAAGAAAAGTCATCTATTAGGATGCATCTGTCGAGATGCAACCACATCAACCAACACATGGTGTCAAAAAATATATAACTAATAGCTCATATATCCACCAATAGCTGATTGATGCTTAGGTTTTTTCTTTTTGAAAGGAAACAGAGCTTTTCATTTATGTAATGAAAATAGATACAAATGCTCTAAAGTACAAAGAAACAATAATGAAAAGATAAAAACAAAAAGAGCAATATAGCATCTAACAGAATGATGCAAAGATAAAGACGAAGTTCAACAAGGATAAATAAATAGAAGCTACCCAATTTAGAAATATATTTTGTATAGAGAAATTAGCAAAAGATAATCAACCTTAGGTTAAAGGATGGACTAATCAACCTACAATAGAACTTCGATAAACATAACTTTTGTTTAATGGTATACTCTTATAATTCCCTTTTTGTTCCAAGTTTTGAGCTTATCAATATTTTTAGTTGAGGTTATCGATATTTTTTCTTCCTTAGTAGCAACATTCCTCTATACCTAGCTTTTTCATTCTTCATACAGGCTAACAAGCTCAACGCTCACTTCCCTAAAGAATTTCTTTAACACCTAACTAAGAGCTGACAAGTTAGTTGGTATCTAGAATGCAAAATACTAATAAGCAAATTTAACCCCAAAAAGAAGACAAAACAAAACAGAATAACAATGGAACATTTGGAAGCCAACAAAACCTCATTAACTTATAAATGATAAGTTCAAGTAAGGACTTTACCTCCCGAATCTCTAATGTGGGCATATGGGGTAAAAAGTCGTTGCCAACAAAAAAACACATGAACACAAAATCATCCACAATACGTTCAATGTCGATTTCAAAGGGAGGATTAGGAATACGCATCTCATGTTCCAAGTACTCTCTAAGTGTCCATATATGGAGAAACTGCATGATAAAAGGACCACACAAAGTGAATAACTGCAATAGAGCATAAACAATTTGTCCTATTATTTCACCAAAGTACAAATAAGTGGAAATCCTACCTGGTAAGGTTTTTTAACTACAACGTCTTCACCTTTCTCATCAAACTCTCCAGCCTTTCTCTTGGCTTTACCCTCACAGTCAGCTGCAAAATGACCCATCTGGCCACATAGAAAACACTTTTCTTGCTGTCCAGGAGTAAACACGATCTGAAAGTTCACCAAGAAACAATGGTTGTAATTAGCTCATGAAATAAAATGCACATATATTGAATATTTTAAATAATGAACATGTGTCTTGTCCTCAGAATTGAAAAGGTGGGAAATATCCCAATCTTCCAAAAACTGCAGGAGCATAGCCAACATATGAGGAAAAATACAAACCTCGCGCAGAATTGAAAAATGAACTTCATGGGTAGCCAAAGCTAACATTATCAAATCTGCATCCTGAAATTATAAAATCAAGTGATACACTTTATTCAACAACCATATAAACACACACACTCACACACAAAATCAATAGGTATGCAAATTACATAAAATAGGCATGGAGAAAAAAATATACCAAACCATACAGGCAGTGACGAGTATTGGGATCAAAACCAGGAAGATTTCTCTGAAGACGAATGTAGGACATTATTTTGTGTTCCCCTTCACCAGGAACATTGGCATCGGAGAGAATAACCTTCACATTTTAAAAGTACTGGGAATCAGGGCAAAAAAGGGCAAAACTGATTTTGCTATTCAGTAAAACTAGAGTTTTCTAATTCAACAGTCAGGTAAAAGTACCTTGATATTTTTCCAACCAGGGTCATTGTTTAGCCTAAGATGAACATAGTACTGCAAAGCAATGGACAGAACTGCCATAAAATCAGTTCCAGGAGTAATCACATTGGAATCAAAAGTTTGTGACTCCTGCTTTGGAGGAAGCTTCCGCCCCTCCCTCTCAAACTCTTCTCTTAACCGTGCCTCTTCAGCGGCCTAAAAGAGAAAAAAAAATATAGCTTATTAAATGTTTCGTACCAGAGATTATCTTCTCTGTACATAAACGCTCACATAAAGCTGAATAGTACACATAAAGTTAATACGGTTGCACTTACACTATGCATCATGACCATACTAACGCAAGCAAAGATATAATAAAAAGCAATACCTTTCAAACGTTTTTTAATATAAAATAACATATTTCTTTCAAATATCGAAAAATACAAAGAGCTTTCTCCACAAGTGTTGCAACTAAAAACTCCAACTGGGGGCCCTTTCTTTTGTGGGCTTCTTTTCCTTTTTTTGTTCTTTTGTATGCCCTTTCATTCTTTCATTTGTTTTTAATGAAGGTTCAGTTATTTGTAAAGTAAATAAATACAGGATGTAGCTCCAACATCTACTGACTTCCACTCTAAAGATTGGAAGATACAAAAAGCATCCTCCAAGTGAACCAAACACTCAAACTGGAGGTGATAAAGGAGAGACACAAAGTCAAGCCTGACATCTACCAATTTTTAAAATCATCTTCAGCCCTCTATAAACAAAGACTCAATACCTTCAAATCTAAAGCTATGAAGTACAAATTACAACCAAATCATCTAAAACATTTGGTCGTCAAAGAACTTATTAGACGTGTAATAGTCAGTAAGATGGTCCCAAGAGTCTAATCCACCCGCTGAATGGTTGGCTTACACCCTTCAACCCAAGAAGATAATATCAACCAAAAGCACATACCGCATCTATTGCATCTTTCGCAGCTCTAAATCGTCGAGATCGCTGTTGATTCATTTTTGCCCTGGGGGCAACACCATCTATACGATCATTTCAAAAGACAATAAACATTAAAAACAAGCATTATCACACCTTCGTCTTATCAATTTGAAGCAACAAAATAAAATAAATAAATAAAGCTAGGAACTCACCTATAGCCATGTATAGCAATTTTCTAGGCCGGACCATGACAAAAAGCCTATCAATATAATCAAACATGCATTGAAATACCTCGCTAAAAGTTGTTGGAGAAGGCTGCACCAGTACAATAGAACAATCAAGCCAAGATGCACAAAAAATGTTAGATGAGAATGAAATTTCGTATATTATTAAGCTATTCAGTTGAGGATAGTAGGCATGTTCCTAAACTGAAAGCACAATTCATATCAAGTCATGTGTGGGCTGACTACATCAGTTGATTTGTAATCTTCAACTAAAAGAAACCCAGTAAGCATTAGCAGGTTCACTTATTCCATCATTCTAGCATGTGAAATTACTAGCCCAATTTTATTGGATTAGGTCCCTTGACTTGACATCAAATGAATGAACTATTCATCAGGTTGTACCTGGATTGACTATGTTATCTCCTTTGACATAAAAGAAAAATCAATCCTGACCAACAGGCCTAAATTCAATAAATTGAAGCTTGGCAAATTTAAAATGTTATCTAAAATGAAACACCACAAATGTCGTAGCCATATGATGCCAGATAGGGAACACAATATGTGTCAAATGTTTACCCTATCTTCAGGATGGAAGCACGGATGAATAATGCCATTCATGTCTAGGTAGAGGTTATCAAATTCAAGGTTGTTTGGATTGGGTTTGCTTGTATCAACTGGAATGGCAATGCCATCTATTACAACTGGTTCTTCCTCAATCACATCCACAACCACCAAAGGATACTTCTCCGCTAACCACCTATAGAAGGCTGGAACTCCCATGGCTGCTCACTTGGAGCCTGTGGTGTCTCAAAATTGTTTATGCAACACAACCTCACCTGAGATTAAAGTATATATGCACACATATAAACAAAGGTAATGAACTTTTGTCAAAAAATGGACTCAAGTAAGAGGTAAAAACGCAAGTTAACCTGCCCCACAAAAAACAGATAAATGAGTTCTTGAGATGTTATTTACACTTCCTTGTTTTATAAAACCCAAAAATTGCTGGTAAGATCTACAAAACATAAAAAGAATATATATACAGACACACACACATATATACATATATGTATATGCATATATTCTTAAGAAAATTATGCCGTTATAAAGGTAATTTATAGAAAATAATGGACCAACATGTAGATAATGGTGTTTTTTTTTTTTCTTCCTAGTGGTTCAAGCACCCATCTTCCATTTCTTAACATTGAAATTCAAATTGATACAAGAAAAAAAAAATGCATAATTTCCTTACTCGCAATACAAGAAACTTAAACATGATTTACACATAAGTTAGTGCTACTGTTTCCATAGCGAGGTTCAACACAAAATAATGCACTGCATACTACACAATAGAACAACCGTCTAAAGTACATACAAAATAATGTGCATACAACAGTATCTTTTTTTTAAACAAGAAACAACTTTTAATTGATTGATGAAAAGATACAAAAAGTACATGGAAACAAGGGAGGAAAGAAAAACCAATAGCCAAACATAAGAAAAAAAAATAGGCTATAACAATAGGACAAAACAGAAGCCTCCCAAAAGAAAAAATGTGCATACAAAACAATTGAAACACGATTTTTTCAGTTTGGTTTTTTTTTTTTCAAATTCAATATTTGCTAATTCCGTCTTCACTCATCTCTGACTTATGTATTCTTAACAACTCCGTATACATCGTTTTGATTTATTCATAATATGAATGAGTTTGCAATGGCGACTGACAACAAAGGGCAAAAAAAGGGGGGCCTAAGAAACGTATGCATGCTTCTATGTTAACCGTCTGAGAAAAATAATGCGGTTCAGCCTCTCCCCCAAAGAGGAATAAGAAAAATGCAACAAAAAAGAAGAACGTGAGTCATCTAAGATTGTTCTCTTGTAAGTCCCTATTCCCTATATATTCGCTCGATCCCACCCCACCTCTGTCCAAGAAAATGTTTTTCTAGAAGACCAAACAACAAACGAATAAGAGGAGTCCTTTCCATCCTCGAATTCCATCAGAAACTTAGTTACCGTAACATGGTCAATAAGTCGGTGAAATACAAAGGGAACTAAGAAACAACGTGTAAAATGTTTCAAGGAAAACCAACTAAGGGAATAGTCCGACTCAATCTCCCAGTAAAGAATCCAAAAAGATACAACAGCATTCTGGAATCCAGATAAGGAACTTTCAAGGTCGCTTAAGTCATCAAGATCATTCACAAATATGATTGGCTTTCAATGGCAGGACTTGAAAATTAAAATTGACCTAATTCGAATTTTACCGGGAATTGGTTAAACCACCGAAGAAGGTCTCAACGGCGAGCGACTGAGAGATGGAGCGAGCAGGGGAAGATTGGAGTGGACCACAGCGACGGGAAGCTGCAAAAGAAGTTAGTGGGCAATCATGCGGCTGCGGCAGAACACTGGGGTGGCGCGCTGGCGTGACTTGCAGCAGATAGAGAGATAGGGAGAGAAGAAGGAAAAGAAGCCGTGGGAGTAGTGGAGGAGTGCCGGCGAGCCGGCGTGCGGCTGCGGCGGAGGGAGAGAAGAAAGAAAACGAGCTGGCCGGTGATGGGCGTTGGCGTGCGACTGCGGTAAGAAATCTGAAGAAAGAAGTGAGATGGGGGAAAGAGGACGAGGGACGATAGGGTTTAGGTTTTTTTTGTTTTAAATACAAAATTTAAATTTTGCTTAAATTACAACTTAGTCCCTAATAAACCTTTATGTTTTTTTTTTTTTTTTTTGTGTTTTTTTTTTTTTTAATAATTCTAACATAACTTAAATGAAAAATTATTACAAATATAAAAAATATCAAACTATTTACAAATATATAAAAATTTTAGTGTCTATCGGTGGTAGATCGTGATAGACTTATGATAAAAGTCTATCACAATCTATCATTGAAGCTATAGAAATTTATTGCAATTTATCACTGATAGATAGTGAAATTTTTCTCTATTTGTAAATAGTTTTGTTCATTTTGATATATTTGAAAACAACCCTAATTTGAAATCTTCAACTACAGTAAGTTAAATCATGAACAAAGAGTAAAAGAAAGCATTTAACATACCTAGAAAAATAGAGATTACTGATAGAATTAACAAATAGCTAAATTCTAATAATGACTATAGTATTTTTTTTATTTACTTAGTGTATAGCTAAGCAGTTATTTGACGACCTCTAATATCCTTATTTGCCCTTTCTTTACTATTTGGGTTAGCATGTCATAATTTCAAATCTCGATTCAACTTATTGGGAGTAATATTTCTTTTTTTTAACTTTTTATTGTTGTTTTTTTAGTACAACAATTATGGGGATGGGACCGAACATCCCACCTCTTGAATGGAAGGTCATGTCAATTACGAGTTAAGTTTGCTTTGGACTTTTTGTTGTTAATTGTATGTAAGGGTTAATGTCGTAGTTTTCATTATTAAGTTTACGTTTCTAGAAGAACGATCAATGTTATATTACATGGTATTAAAAAAAAAATAATAATTGTTTTTGTGTTCTTATGAAATTGCACAAAAATTTAATGGCTATTGAATGTTTCAATTTTTTTTTTTCAGTGGAGTATGTATTTGTGTACATTATATTATACATTTGAGTGTTCTTCTTTAAAATTCAAGATAATAATATATTTTGGAACACATCATATTTATGTGGGTTTTATATTTCGTGTTCTTACATTTTTATTTTGTGTTGTTGAATATTTTGTCAACGAAAAATATTAAGTCAAATCAAGCATAACTCAATTGACATACAAACCTACAAAGTAAGTGGTTGAAATTCTCCTATTTCAATTGTAATTTAAAAAAAAAAAATGGAAAAACTATGCAGTTTTTTTATATTTAAATAAATTTAATTTGTTTTAGAACTCTTTTTCTATCAGATTTCGTTTGCTAGATCTTTGGGCAAATTATGTTTGTTTTAAATGTATTTTCAAATTTAGTTTAAACAAATTGGGGCACTTTGGTCCATTATCCTATGTTAAAAAAAATAAATAAATAAAATAAAATAAAACAAAAAAAAACGTCATATTATATGACATAATAACTTTTCCAAAGAAAAGTTGTATGTACTTCTTTTTAATTAATTCATTTATAGTTTAGTCTAAGTAATGTATTTCTTTTATAATTAACGCTTTGTGGTGTACAATTTGTAAATTTAAGAATTAAATAAGGACAACAAATATTATAGTCTAAAAATGAATTAAAGGACACAAAATATTAAATTTGGAAATTAGTATGCGAACACAATGGTCCAAAAATCATTCTTTAAACTAGTCACATTTCAAAATAAATATGATATGATATGAAATATGATAAAAATAAATAAATAAATAAATAATATCATTTCTTATTATCCTAAGTTTAAGAAAAAATAAATCAATGAATCATATTTGTATGCTCTACAAATATATATTTTAAAAAGTACAATATATATAACTTTTTGTAAGAATAATAATTATTATAATAAAAGAAGCTAAAAGAATATCTATGAACTTAACTTTAAACATATTTGCGGTTAACTTTAATTAGCAATCAATCATCTCCAAAGTTTTTTTTTTTCATATCTTCATGTACTTTCTTCAAGTTATATAGTGGATAAATGGTACAAACACTAAAATGTTGGGTGAACCTCAAGTTAATTAGTACAACTAAAATCATAAGATGAGGTATGATAATGAATGATAAAGAAGATAAACAAACCTCGTCACAATACAAAACTCAAGTGATTAGAAAGAAAGTGTTGAAAATAGCTCTATATATAGTCGAAAGATATATAAGTTACAAAATTTTTAAAAATTCATTACTAAACACAATAAAAAGACAAACTCATAAATTTTAGAAATTAAAAAATAAAAATAAAGAAATATAACTTATCATATTCTAACGTCTTCAACTCTTAAATTTATAGGTAGATGTTAGATATGGAGGAGATGACAATGTGAGAACGTGGAAAGAGATTAAATCTTTAATGTCAATTTTAATTAAATGTAATGATGGATAAAATATTTTTAAAAAAGTATTAGTAACTACGAATGTAAGGATTTTTTTTTTTTAATTGTAAAACTAGTTAACAAAGACAATTTATTATATGTTAAAACTATGAATATTGTAAAAAACACAATCATATTTCTAGATTTTTAAAATGTTACTTTATTATTAGTGGTATATTTTTTTTGTAGATTTAAAATTTGACAAAGGAGTAAAATAGTCTAGAAACAAAGGCTCTATTCAAATATAGTAAAATAAATCGAAATATTTACAAATATGGCAAAACTTCATTGTCTATCTATGATAAACTGCGATAAAGTACTATTTGTGCTACGATGGACACAGATAGTAGTCTATCGCGGAGACACATGTAGTACTTTATTGAAATCTATTGCAGATAGACAATATATTTTGCTATTAATTGTAAATATTTTCAACAATTTTACTATATAAAATAATTTTTCAAAAAATAGTTTATAGTAAGATAAGATATAATAGTTGAGTTACATGCACAAATCACATAATCACAAAGCTCCCACAAACCAAATAATATAATGTAGCTTTTTAGATGGTATGTATGTGCGCTTGTTAATGTAAAATTTTTTTAACTTTTAATAAAATAATAATGATAAGTAAATGGCATATTCGAAAATTTAGACATCTTATTTGGACAAAATAGTCAAAAATGATTAGGTAGTTAAACCCTTTTTAAATGGTAAGTTATTATAATCAACTTTTAAAAAGTTGATATTTACGAAAATGTCGAACTCTTAATTTTATTAAAATATTGATAGGATGTGAACATCAATAGATATTACTAGGAAATTATACAAGCAAACTTAAATAATAATAATAATAATAATAAGTTATTTAAACTAATAAATTAACATTTTAGATTTATTTTAAAGAACATTTTAGAGTTATTAAATAGAGTTAAAATATGTTTCTATTTATATTACATCCATATTGTTAAAATTTTAATTTTTTGTTTGTTTTTATAATTGTTTCGTGACTTTTTAGCATAAAATAAAAATATCTATTTACTTCAATTTTTTGTCAATGTCAACTCTATAAATATGTGGACATATTGATGAACAAGTTGACTTGTTGATAAAAAAAAAATAGTCAATTTCGAAATCATCTTCATGTTTACTATTTTTTGTATATAATAATAATATTTAATGTATTATGAAATATTTCATGTGTGGAATTGATTAAATATGAGAGCTTGAAGTAAAACTTATCAAGATCTAATTAGTTTAAATAATTTTTTTAGCAAGAAAATGAATTTATTTCTAGCTCTAAAAGTAAACTATATATATTATTGTTGAGAAAAAAAAAAGTTAATACCAATTTTATAGCCACAAGTAAAAGCTATAAAGAAATTATTTAGCAAAATCGAAATAGTGTCAGAAGTTTATTGCTAATATGAAGTTTATTACTAATAATCATAGTAATTAGAAAAGATTGAATGACCTTAATATATCATAATATTAAAACTATAAATACTATATTATAGCATTAAAAACAATATGGTTAATTATGTAGACATCACATTATTCTAGCTATATAAACATACTAAATCTCTAACTAGAATCGGTATAATTTCTTTTGTAGCAACATCTACGAGCTACATTCATACTTCATTATAGCACTACAAAAAAGACTATAAAGAGCCCTGAACTTTTAATAGCATGGGCCACTAGGAACTTCGAACAAGGCTATTAAAGGTCTATTATAGTCTTTTTCTTTTCTTTTTTTTATTAGCTATCGTATATGTTATTTTTTGTAGTGCTAGTATAAGATTTCATCGATGTGCACAACATCACTATAAGATGTTATTTAGCGGTGTGTGGTCTATTACAAGGATGTGTACAACAATGCATGATGAGGTACCATTAATATTTACTTTTTAGCATAAAGTCTTTTGCATGTTACTAAAAATCAATATGATTATAGTTTAATTGATTAAGATATATATCATCTAATAAAAGCTAGAAGTTCAAATTTTCACCGACCAAAAACAGATATTGCCCCATACTCCTATTTCTACTTTTACATTGAGCTTTAAGAAAAAAAAAAAAGAACAAAACAAAAAAACCGACCTTTTAAAAAATGTCACATATTCCTCACATATAATTAATGAAATGATAATCAAGTCATAATTTAGCAATGAATTTTCTTTTTGAAACTATAGTAATAATCAAATAGAAATCTAATGAAAATATATTTATTTTCATCTTTTATAGATATTCAAATGAAATAAGGTCATATTTATCAATTCATAATAAAAATTGGTATAATCGTAGTGAGATTTTATTTATAGATCAATGGTGACATGTTCAAATGTAATGAGATTGATTTTGACCATATTTACTTAGAATTACAAGTCTATCACATTTACGGTTATTGTTACTGTTACCCATTAACTCTGGACAGTAGCAGTAATAGTAAATGTGACAGATTCGTAATTTTCATGTTACAACAGTACACGAACAATAACGATAGTAGTAAAGAAAACATAATTTCAAAATGCAAATGGATTGATCAGCCTCTACATGTCAATCAACTTGTGGTTTTTTATTACATATTGGGCAATGAGTCCCACATGTTAGTATAAGTACGAAACGCAATGTAAACAACAACATACAATTCATTGGAGCTCACTTTTTCATATTACCATTCATTTATTATTTTTTCTCCCATGTATAAATGGTCTTATTTCTAAAAAAAAGTCATACATTTTTTTTTTCTTTCGAAAAGGAAAATTTCCAAAATTACATTATCAAATAACCATAAAATTTACACAAATATTCTTTCTACATATATGCATTGTATACATTTGAAGAAAAACGTCCAGTGTCTCTTGGATGAAATACATATACAAAGGGGTAAGAGTTTGTTTACATGGACTACAGAGAAAATTGTTTTAAAAAAAAAGTAATTTTTATTTAAACTTTTTTCATAAAAAAATAATTTAAAATATACTTTAAAATATTAAAAAAACTATTTTGAGTGATTATTAAAAACTCTAACGTTGTTCTAAAATGACTTATTTTTTAAAATTAAACATTTGAAACGCTAAATCAAACCCATCCAAAATCAAATTTATCCTTCCAATCAACCCAACATGTGGATTTTTCTTTCGCACTGTTCTTAAATTTGGTTTCTCATAGTCCAATTTGGTGCCAATAATTTTCTTGGTCAAACATTTCCAATAATCCCATCAACTCAAAGACGTTAGAGAAATGATAACACATATCTAAGAGAAAAAAAGAAAAGAAAAAAAAAAAAAATATTTCATACGTCATTATCAGGTGGACCTCAGCAGGTGGATTTTAATCCATGAATAAATAATCAAATCAATTAACTAATTAACTAATTTGAAAAATGGGTCTTGACGTAGTTGCAATTATAGGGTATTGAGTGTCAAAATATAATTATAACTCAATTGTTATAACATGCTATAGGGTTATTTGGGATGTAGAAATATAATCAGGATTATTGAAAATCAGATAAGTATTTTAGAATACTTGAGAAATCGAGGACGAAACGAAAATGAAATAGTAAAACATGAAAACGGTGGAAAAGAGGATTGCGTTGAAAACTGTTGAAACAAAATGAGTTTTGTATTACAAATCGAATCCAAACATTAATTTTGAGATTAGATTATATTACATTACAATTTCATTCCATCATGGTCCCTTACCTCTATTCTACTATAAAATGTAATTTATTATTATATGATCAAGATAAATTAACAGTCACTTATTGGTACAAAATCACATCACATTATATATCAAATATTTATGTTACTCTAATCCTTCATTCTTGGATAATCTGTATGATTGAATTTCCTCAATCGACGGGGTGAAATACTGGCGTTTGAATCATGCAAGAACTTTTTAATAATAGATATACTTGGGTGTATTTCGAGATGTATCCATCTTTATGCATCATCTCTCGTCAACTCACATCAAAATAAAAAAATAAAAAATTATCAATACTAATATCTTTATTTAATAACCTTGAAAGTCTTCCATGTTGATGTCCCACACCTTATTTCACATTCAATGCAATAATTTGTAATTTAAGCTAAGCCCACCAAAAATACTTTTCAATCCCCACATGTTGTTTTGGTTTATATATATATATATAAAATATGGGTATTTGTGCATGTACATTGATGTATCATCTTGTGGGTCAACATCTTCAATTGTTCCAAGCTACATTATATGTAAATATGTGTGACATGTCACACCATTTTACTTCTTCCAAATATGATTTTCATATTTCAATCACAAATATATTAGTTTACCCTAATCAATTTGACTCATACTTAATATTACAAAATTATGTGTCGTAAACATTCATATGATTGTTTATTTATGGTTTAAATATTATTTTGGTCAAGTCGTTTTTACTTTGGTTCATTTTGGTCTTTAAACTTTAAAAAAATATCATTATGATCAATTAAAAATGAAAATGAAGAAATCAAAATGGTCACCTTTCAAAAGTATAGGGACCAAAATGAACCGAAATTAAATGTATAAGAATCGAAATTAATATTTTGAAAAGATAGAGTCCAAAAATGAACCAAAACTAGTATAAGGACCAAACTAATATTTATACATTTATTTATTTATTATTATTATTTTTTGGGTGTTTGGTTCATTTGACAGTTGTTGTTTTTAAAAATTAAGCCTACAGACACTATTTTCACTTCTAAATTTATTCTTTTGTTGTCTAATTTTTACCAATGATTTAAAAATATCAAGCCAAAATTTGAAAATTTAAAAAAGTAGCTTTTAAAAGTTTATTTTTGTTTTTGGAATTTGATTAAAAATCCAACTATTGTACTTAAAAAAATATGCAAATTATTGTAACAAATGTAAAAGGAGATAGACTTAATTTTCAAAAACCAAAAACAAAAAACGAAATAGTTACCAAACCGACTTTAACTACTGAGTTAAACTTAATTTTTCGTTAAATTTGGATATTTTGTTAATTGAGTTTGATTAAGCATTCATATGTAGATCGATTTTGAGTATTTTACTAGTTAAATTTTGCATGATTAATTATTGAGTTCCGTTAACAATTTTGTAATCTAATTTCACAACTTATTCAAATAAAAAAAAAAAATTAATCAGATGAAAATGAAAGTTTGAAAAATTGATTTGTTAAATTAAATATGTGATAAAAATGAGGTTTTTTTTTTTTTTTTTTTTTTTTTTTTTTTTTTTTTTTTTTTTTTTTAAATCTGTCAAACAGTATTATAGTAAAAATAAGTATGACTTACTTTAGTTGATGAGAATGTTTTTAGTAAAAAGTAATCCAGAATAAATTATTGTAGGTAATTATTAGAAATAAAATTAAAATCCAGTTTGTTGGAAAATTTAATCTATGTGTTTTGAAAATAAGCTGAAAATTTTGATGAAGGTGATTTTGAAGAAATCAAATGGAATATTCTTGACTAGCTTTCAAAACTCAAACCCACCATTATTGAACAAATTTTTTAATTTCATTCATTGTTATTAAAACTTAACAAAAAGGATTAAAACTTAATAAAAAGGAAAAAGAAAAAGCAAAACGACACGTCGATTTTTGCTTTACCTAACTGTCACCTAATCCAAATTAGAATCACGATTACCCATACAATACAATCAAGAATAAAAAATGAAAGTTTTTTTTAAAAATAAAATAATAATAATAAAAAATAATAAATGCCGGGATAGCCACCATCATTTATTACTTTTACAAAAATCTTTTGGACAAATTGCAAAAATTACTCCTAAAGCATGGTGGTAATTGCAATTAAATCCTTAAACTTTCAATTTTAAAAATTAAACTCCCAAAATTATACAAGTGTTAAAATTTAGTTGAATTAGACCTTCCATTTATATAATTGTATAAATTGTAACATTTGTGTAAATTTAAGAGTTTAATTTTCATCGTTTATGGGTCTAATTTCTACGATTATTGTAAGTTTGAGGGTCTACGATTTTTGTAATTTACCCTAATTTTTTCTACTTACTTTTAGATCAACTTTATCTTTAAAATTCCTATTAAGTTGTATTAAATTTATCGATGCATTTTACTGATTTAAATTTAAGCACTCTCTATAACTAATCAATTAAAATCATCAAATTACTAAAACACCTAAATGAAATAGAGTACTTGTTTTAAATAACAAAATTGATGAAAATATTTTGGCTCATTTTTCTATATTTGAAAATAACTCTTTAGTATTTTTGTAGGGATTATTTTATTTGAAAAAAATGTAAATTTTTTTGTTGCGAAATTTATTTGATTTTTGCAAAAAAGAAAAAAAAGCACAAATATTTTATGGAAAAATTATCTTAAATGATAAAATTGTTGAAAATATTTACAAATAGTAGCAAAAATTCATAGTCTATCTACAATAGACCGTGATAGACTACTATTTATATATAACAAATAGATAGTAAAATCTAACTGTATTTATAAAATTTTGGTTAATTTTTTTATATAGAAAAATAACTTTATTTTAAAATCGGTTTAGATTTGAAAAAATCTGGTCAAAAGTGGATTATATTAAAGAAAAAAAAATATTTTAATAATTTAATTTTCAACATTACAAGATAAAATAGTTACCAATTATTAAGATTGAAAAAAAAAAAAAGAAAAAGAAAAAAGAAAAAAAAAAGTGTTGGACTTGGTGATGGTCCTTGTAAATTTGAGGGCTCTTTTCAGTCAAAACGTGACTGCTTCAACAAGTTGGATAATTCCAATAATTTTCACCCAACTTATAAACTTTTAATTAATTGATTAATTTTGAAAAGATAAAACTTTATTTTAATCTTTTACTTTTCTCTTAATTTAATAATTAAAGTCACTACCTGCTCCCTTTTTCCGTCTCTAGTCAAGCTCGTCGCTGCCTAATGCCACTCCGCCTTTTCTAAAAATTAAATTAAAAAAAATTTAATTAAAAGTTTTTTTCTTTCTCCCTTGCAAATTGCTAATTTTATTTATTTATTTTTAATCCCAATGTAATAAAATCCCTATTTTAGTTCCCAATGCTTCTTTCGATAGCCACTTTTCATATTTGGTTTTTATATCCTGTTTTAAATTCATAATAAAATTTCTGTAAACAAAAATAAAATAAATTAAAAAACTACTCATAGATTTTTCAAGACAAAATTTGGAAATGTTGGTGCCCATATCAAGTTTAGGCAGCTTGGCTTTCGAAGAATATGTTTGAGGACATGCAAGGGAATTAATTAGCGTAATGTCGAGTTGAACACAATCTGTTAGTTTAAATTGGTATATAAAACATTTAATTCAACCAGATATTTTGAGTATTTTTTACTCTTTAGTTAGTGGAATGAGGCTATTTATAGAGTCTATTAGTATTGTCTGATATCCGTTTGAAGTACAATATCGTCAATGTCAGCATGAGTTTGGTCTTAGGGATTGCAGGCATCAATGGATGAGCTTGACTTAGTTATTTTTCCTTTTGGGTGAAATAGAACAAGCTTAGTTAGCTAGCTTAGAGCTTGAGGGTTTGACTTTTATTTTAGGATGCATAGACTCTTAGGTAGACTATCGAGATGCTCATGGACACCTGTAGATATTGCCTTGAACAACCCCCAAAAGAAAAAACTTTTAAAAATAAATGTAAATAAATAAAAAATTTAAAGAGTTATCAAAAGCAACAATTGTAAATATAGTAATCGGGCCTAAAATATTTGCAGATATAACATAATTCATAAGAATTTGCAGATATAGCAAAATTTAGAATCCACTTTCAAAGTTTATTGGTGATAAACCATATCATTAATAAGGGTTTATCAGGGATAAACTAGTATAAGTCTATAATGATAAAGTAGATTTTGCTCTATTTGCAATTTTTTTTTTAAATGTTGCTATATACTTAATTATTCTCCTTATGAGTGTTACCCAACACAATCTATCCTTATCAAAAGATATCCAAACTTTTATATAAAATATTGTCTCTTTATTGATCAAAGTATTATGGAACTCATTCAATTTTAGTCTCTACATTTTCAACTGTTTAAATTCAATTCTTATATCTTGAATATATGTTAAATATAGTCTCTGTATTTTCAATAAATTTTAAATTTAATAATAGAAAACTAGTTGAATAATACCAATAATTTTTATGAAAAATAAATCATCATATGAATATACTTTCAACAATTATAAATGAAATGCTAGAATAAAAAAAAAGAAAAGAAAAAACACTTATAAAATGATAATAATCCAAGAACAAAACTTCAAGTATTGTTATTTATTTATTTATTTATTTCTAAAAAGAAATTTGTAATCTAATAATAAATTCAACAAATCCTCTCTCTCTCTCTCTCTCCCAAAACAGAGATTCATACAGTACCCCTATAACCAATACATTCCCTCCTTGTGTTTGCAGTGTAGTAATAGGCCATACCGCGTCTACCTGGGTTTTGCTCAGAACCTTCCATGGCAGCCCGCCATAGCTCAAACCTTTGAAATTGTCTCTTTCGTCCTCACTATATAAGACCCTCTCCATTTTCTCCTCTTCCCATTTAATCATCATCATCTTCATCATCTTCATCTTCCCAATTTCCCTCTGCGTTTCTCCATTGAATAGAATAGAACTGCGGCAATGAAGTTTGGGAAGGAGTTCACGGCTCAAATGGTGCCGGAATGGCATGAGGCTTACATGGATTACAATTTCCTCAAAACCCTTTTGAAAGAGATTCAGAGATTTAAGCTCAGAAATGGCCCTCCCCAGCCGCCTCAGCCGTCTGGCTTGAAGCGCAAGCTCACTCTGTATAGAGCCTTCAGTGGTCTGACTCAAGGCTACGTTCATCCTTCCACTCCTTCTTCCCATACGGACATCGAGAGCCAAGCCATTCTGGTTAGCTCTATGCACGAGGATGGGTCTCAGAATTACAAGACCACGTTTCTTATGGCCGCCGATGAAGGCGCCGAGTACGAACTCGTCTACTTCAGGAGACTCGATGACGAGTTTAACAAAGTGGATAAGTTCTATAAGGCCAAGGTGGAGGAGGTCATGAAGGAAGCCGAGATGTTGAACAAGCAAATGGATGCTTTGATTGCTTTTAGAGTCAAGGTTGAGAATCCTCAGGGTTTGGTTTTTGATATGTCTGAGAAGACCGTTGAGATGACTCGTCTTGCTTCTGGGATTGCTGCTTCTTCCGCTGCGTTATCGGCTTCCACCCCTAAAGGAGCCAAATCTGGAAGTGAGTTTTGAATTTCTGCTCTTCTTTTTTAAGCTTTAACTAGATTACTGTGTATATATGGCTTTCAGGAAGTAGAAATTAGAAGTTGTTTCTTTGTTTGTTTTGGTTTTAATGGAGTTGTTGTATCATGTATCGTACAAGAGACTAAGCAGAGAGAGTGGTTTTTTTTTTAATGCATGTTTTGATGAGCAGAGAGACCTCACATGGCCATGGAGATCATTGATGAAGGTGGGGTTAGTGAGCTTGGGCAATCTGATGAGTCGAATGAAGACAGGGATGATATCGACACGAAATCGAGAGATAAAAAGGTTGAAGAAGATAGCTCAAGTAAAAGGAAGGGTGTTAGACCACCTCCATTAGATGTTCTCGATCGTGTCAAAATGAATCAACCCAATGAAACACCTCGTTCAACCATCAAGGGCTTTCTTAAAATCTCTAAGAACACTGAACTTCGGTTCAGCAGAGACAATCTAAAGAAAGTTGAAGAACAACTCAGGCAGGCCTTCTCTGTGTTTTACCAGAAACTTAGGCTTCTGAAGAGCTTCAGGTACATGTTATCTTCTTCTTGCCTCTCCTCTTTTTCAATTCTCAAATTGCTTATCTTTTCTCATTCATGGAATTTACGCAGCTTCTTGAATACACTGGCCTTCTCAAAGATCATGAAGAAATATGACAAGGTATTGAGTGTGTTGAACTTAGAAGGGTGATTGTGAAGTGGGAAAAAGAAAACAAAGAAAATATTATCATACATATATGTCTCCTTCCTTCTTTCTTATGTCTTTGTAATTTGATTGCAGATTACATCAAGAGATGCCTCAAAAGCGTACATGAAAACAGTGGATAGTTCTTACCTTGGAAGCTCAGATGATGTGAGATACAGCTTCTCTGACATTTTAATTTTCAACCATTTCTTTCTCATGCAAGTTACTAAATAAAGCAAGTTCTTCAATACTAATGTACTACATGCCACTGCAGGTTGCTAAGTTAATGGAGAGAGTTGAGAACACATTCATCAAACATTTCTGCAACGCCAATCGCAGCAAAGCAATGAGTATTTTAAGACCCAAAGCTAAGAGAGAGAGACATAGAACAACCTTTTCCATGGGTAAGTGCTCTGATTTTCCTCATGATTTGTAGTACCACTTAAGCTTCTTATTCTTATTCTAGGGACATGCCTTTTCTAATTTTTCACACTTGGACTCGAATGATTTACAGGTTTTCTAGCTGGCTGTTCTGCAGCTCTTGTTTTAGCCCTCATCTTAATTATCCGTGCCCGCCATATTATGGATAGCAGAGGAAGCACAAAGTACATGGAAACCATGTTTCCCCTTTACAGGTAACTACACATATTACACATGTTGATCTGTTAATTATCATTTTATACATTCTAAATCTTTCATGTTCTTAAGTTAAACCAGTGTGTAAATAACTTGGTTTGCAGATAAAAATTATAGTTATTGTTTGTTATTATGTAACTCGGTTGCATCACCACTTGGCAGCATAAACTTTATTCCGTCCTAGTCCTATTGGTTTGACATGGCATCTATGTCTG
This sequence comes from Citrullus mucosospermus, assembly GCA_030954485.1. Lineage (NCBI taxonomy): Eukaryota > Viridiplantae > Streptophyta > Magnoliopsida > Cucurbitales > Cucurbitaceae > Citrullus > Citrullus mucosospermus. Next base: position 36,758,283 of record CM062063.1, on the reverse strand, counting down.
TTTTGCAGCCTGTTTGGATTTGTTGTTCTGCATTTGGTTATGTATGCTGTCAACATATTCTTTTGGAGGCGATATCGGGTGAATTATTCCTTCATATTTGGTTTCAAGGAAGGAAATGAGTTGGGGTATCGTCAAGTTCTCCTTATTGGTTTTGCTCTAGCAGTACTTGGACTTGGCTCTGTGCTCTCAAACCTTGACATGGAAATGGACCCAAGAACAAGAGATTTCAAAGCATTGACTGAACTTCTGCCTCTGTTTGCAGTTGTTGTAAGATTTTCACACCAACTTTCTCTAGTGACTTTAATTTTTTGCATATGCAGTAGTTCTAGTGCTAAACAAACTCAATTTTTTCTTCTGCAGCTTGTAACTGCAATACTTATCTGCCCGTTTAACATCATATATCGCTCAAGTCGTCTCTTCTTCCTCACTTGTCTATTTCACTGCATCTGTGCTCCACTATACAAGGTAAGTTTCGTCTTCCATAATGTATATAAGCTCAGAGATACTGAAGTTGCTGTTGTAGACTTTTTCCTAAAACAAATTTCTTTCCTTCAGGTGGTGCTCCCAGACTTTTTCTTAGCAGATCAGTTAACAAGCCAGGTGCAAGCACTCAGAAGTTTGGAATTTTACATTTGCTATTATGGTTGGGGAGACTACAGATTGAGGGTAAACACGTGCAAGGCTAGTACCGTCTTCCAAACCTTCAGTTTCATTATCGCCGTTATTCCATACTGGTCGCGCCTTCAGCAGGTACTTAACTCCAATCTTGCTAAGGCTTTTTAACTGCAACTCCAGCATAGTAGAAAGACACACATTGATCCTGAGCTTAATGCCTTGTTTTTCTTTTGTGTTTTAACAGTGTCTTCGTCGACTGTATGAAGAGAGGGACAAAATGCATGCACTGAACGGATTGAAATACTCGTTTGCGATCGCTGCTGTTTGCTTCAGGACAGCATACAGTCTGAACAGACACTTATATGTTTGGTATGTACTAGCTTGGATATTTTCAGTCATAGCAGCCATTTCGGGCACGTACTGGGACCTTGTCATCGACTGGGGGCTTCTGCAACGGCATTCAAAGAACCGATGGTTGCGCGACAAGCTTCTCGTCCCTCAAAAGAGCGTATATTTTGTTGCAATGGTGAGTGATATAATGATCAATGAGATTCCAAACACCAGTGAATATTATGCTGCCTTTAATTTGGCGATTTCTAAAGAGAAAGAACACATTGCAGGCATTGAATGTGGTGCTGAGACTTGCTTGGATGCAAACTGTGTTGAACTTCAAGGTCCCATTCTTGCACAGAGAAGGCTTGGTTGCCATTGTTGCTAGCTTGGAGATCATTCGCCGTGGCATATGGAACTTCTTCAGGTAAATAAATACTAATTGACTTTCATAACATATCATGTTTTCCTTAAATGAAAAGTCTTAATTTAATTATATGTTTTGATGATGGTATAGGATTGAAAATGAGCATTTGAACAATGTTGGTAAATATAGAGCATTCAAATCAGTGCCTCTACCTTTCAACTATGATGAAGATGATAAAGATGACTGAATGCTGATTCAGAATGGATTTGGAACACCTTTCTTCCTTTTTTTTTGTGTATTTATTATATATTATTTTTATGATGTGTATAGCAATTTTGAAAGAATTCGCACTGTCCAGTTATATGCAGAAAAGTAAATAAATGCAAAGAAAATTCAATTCTTTTATGCCTGTTTTGAGATTCCATGGATATGAGTGGTTATGGGTAGTGTGTAACCCTTTTACTTTTAGGTATGAAATTCAAAAGCAGAAGTTATAATATCTCTAAGAAAAGATCTCCAAATTAACAAAAAGGAAGAAAAGTGTACCAAATGATAAATTCATTTTAAGTTTAGGTAGTAGTTAGTTTCTATTTCTATCTATTTACTTAAAAACTTTCTATTGAGTTCTTAGACTAAACCTTTAAAGGAATAAATAAATAAATCCATCCATTTCAATTAAATTTGTTTAAATGAATTAATATAGCTTAATTGACATAGTGCTTGTATTATCAACTTCGAGGCTTGAAGATAAAGGTTCGATTTTTCTACTCCACATATAAACTTGTTTAGACTTGACCAAGTATTGCAATATTTACCTTTTGTTTAATTTTTATTGAATCCTTCTAATAATATTTATAAAAAGCTTTTAAAAAAAATCTTCTAAAATTCATGAATTTCAACTAGAATGAAGCTTCACACAAAACGAATTTCATAAATGCACAAGATCATTCATCGAATAATCTCTCAAAGTTGAAGAATTTCAACTAAAATTGATTGAAACAACTTCAAAAGTTCAATGACCTATTAGTTTTTTTTTTTTTTTTTTTTTTTTTTTTTTCCTTTTAAATATTTATTTTACAAATATAAATACATCGTATCAATAGATAACCAAAAACATTCAAAGGTAAATTTAATAAAAATAAAGAAAGAGTTTTAAAGTGAAAGATTGAAAATGAAGAATAGTTTTGAATATTTTGTGTTGTGTGTAGGGGACTTGAAAGGTATATAAAACAAAAGGTTGTGATATAGTTGGATAGCGGTAGCGGCAACTACCAATAAGATCCGAATGAAAATGAGAGTTTGATGTGGTTGGTTCAATTAAGTCCTTCAATTCCCTAATTGACAACCAACCAAATTTTGGAATTTATTAGCCCCCCAACAGCTGTAACCATCTAATATAATAAATTCAAAGTGTGGATAATACATTTGTTGCCATTCTCCTCTCTCTTCAAAATTTCATATTGAAAAAATAGATTCATCCATCTTTATCACCCTCTTTATAAAGCAAATGAATTGTTTTTCTTATTGTAAACTAATTTTGAGATTTCAGTGTTCATAAAATTCAAATGAATATTTAGTCTCCCAGGAGAAAATTGAGGACGTCACATTGAAAAAATGGATAGATCATAGATGAGTTATTTATATGATAGATGAGTGCCTTATTGGAGGTGGGTGCATCCAGATATCTTCTTTGGTCAGGAAAAAGTCATTGTTGATGGCTAAAGCATATCCTAGTTTCTTGAAATGGGTAGAACCCCTCTATGGTGATAAAATCAGACTCAGTTGAAGTCATTGAACTTTTGAATCATGAGATATATATATATTTTTTTTAATTATTTTTTGGAAGTTTATTTATTTTGTTGAGGAGGCTCTTTATCTTGCTCCGTCTATTAATGTTTCTAATTTTTGCAAAAATTTCTAGAGAGGAGAGCAAAACTGCCATTATCTAGCAGCTTTGACATCTTTTTCTGGTTCTTTTTTTTAGAGAGTTCTTTCCTCTTTTTGTTTTTATTTTTCATCATTGAGAGAGATTGATGTATGACCATTAGGTTGCTATGTCATGTTTTACGAATTGTTTTGTTTTTTTTAATACTCTTCTAGTTATCGACTAGTTTTGAGATGAAACTCTATATTTATTTAATACGGTATTATAGTTCATAAAATTCAAATGGATATTTGATCTATAAAAAAACTCACATTAAAAAAAGTAGAAAGACCATAAATTTCATACTCTTTATGAGATATTTACCGCACAACAATGTTATATGATGGTGTATCCACCACTAAATTATTTTACACATGTTCATTTATTTAAAAGATTGGAAGAAAAAGAATCTCCCTTCTTTCCCACCCTTTGAGTTCCCCTCTTCCAATTTTGGCAAAATGGTAACTCTTGACAATATATACACACTTCATAACCTCAAATATAGTTGAGTTATAAATTTAGGTTAGATGGTAAATTTGATCCCTATAGTTTGGAGAAAGTTAGAATTGAATCGTTATATTTTATAATTAAAATTTAGGTTTATTTTCAAATATAACAAAATAAACCAAAATATTTACTAGCAACATTTCACTATCTATCTGCAATAGACACTACTATTTATGTCTATTTGTGTCATGATAGACACAGATAGCAGTCTATCATGGTCTATCACAGATAGACGGTGATATTTTGCTATTATTTGTAAATATTTCAACAGTTTTGTTATTTAAAATAAGTTCCCTAAAATTTAGTGGCTATAGTTTGATAAAAGTTTCATAAAGAGGTCCCTATGGTAGGGACTACTTATGAGGATTTTATTAAACCATACAGACTATTTATGAAGTTTTATCAAGCCATAGGGACTAATTCTCATTTTTAAAATTATAGACTGAAATTCTAATTTTTTTAAAAAATTGGAAACTAAATTTGCAATTTATACCACAAATTTATTAATCAAAGTGTTGATTGTTATGTGTATAATGTGTTTAAGTTTATATAAATATAATTATAAATATACATATGGATATGAGAAATACATCATTCCAAGTGTGAACTTAAAGAAAAACAAAACTTAGTTTTTGGCATAGACAATCAACTTTGAATAACCACAACCATAAAAGCCTTGACATTTAATTAAGTTCTTGACATTGATATATACACACTCATATGACAAACTATATATTTGTGGAATCTTTAATAGGTCTAATATAGATTGCCATAATATTAGAAACTCCTTTTAAATATCTTCTTAATAAATTTATAGATATTAAACACCAAAATAATAGGGTTATTTTTAAATATAGCAAAATGAACAAAACTATTTACAAATATATAAAATTTTTAGTGCCTATTATCGATAGACTGCAATAATAGGCTTCTACGGTTAAATTTTTCTATATTTATAAATAGTTTGATATTTTTTTTTATTTATAATAATTTCTCAAAATAATATAAAAAGACCAATTATTTGACTGGTAACCGATTAATAGAAACTATAATCTATGGAATTCTTGATTATTAAAAATATTTAAATAAGTATAAATTAATTCGAACAATAAAATTCTATATTAAATAGTTAAGATAATATTAAGTATTAGTTAAAATTAAAAAGTCTATAATTAATTAAAAACAATTAATAATGACTCATTAATATTTTTAATGAGGCTAGTTATACAAATCACACAAATATAAAGGGAAAACCTATGTTGAATGACTTCTAAGATTTTCTAAATAATAATGTCATAAATTTCAAAAAAATAAAATCATGTAAAACAAATAAGAATATTAAATGTAGATATGAAATTCATGAAACTAATATGTCCTATTTCTATAAAATTAACCAACTCCTAGTTTCAAAAAATCAACATTTTATTTTATTTTGTTTTCTTTTAATTGGATTTGGGTGTGTTCATCGATCAATCTCTGGTCTTTCTAATGGACTAATCTCAATTAACCTGTTTGTAAAATGTATCGATGGACATTGGTTTAATCATTTTAGCCTGTCCTTTTTTTTTTTTTTAAGATTAAAAGACAATACACCCAAACTCCAACAATTAAACAAAAATATCCTAAGACATAATCAAAGTGAACCACTCAGGTGAAGGAGTCGAAATAATTATGGATTTTCGATCCTCTAAAACTTTATGCGCAATACAGTGAGCCAACACGTTCTGAGAGCAACGAACATGAGGAAAGGAAACAACTCCTAATTCCCCACCTCTATCCTTAGCCTCATCAATAAAAAAGGACACTTCAGAATAGTCAATAGCAACGTTATTCAGCAAGTTAATAACCTCCAAGCAATCAAACTCCATCATAATATTCGTAGCACTGATGGAAGACAAAGTCTCAAGCCCAAAGTAAATCGTCATAGCTTTAAGGAGTTCCACCTTCTAGCATTTTGGTATTTTTAGCTAGTCTAATTATGTTCACCCATACCCTTTTTATTATTATTTCACAAGTGTAGTCATTTCTAAGGCTAGCCTTATAAGCCATGATAAATATTGTTGTCAATTATTGTGAACATGTTTCGTTGCAATGTCTATCGTTTGTTCAACTCTATGGGCCATGATTGTTAGGAAAATACACTGTATATAATTTTTTTTCTTTTGTGTATAAAAATTGTGAACAAAAGTATAATATAAATGCATACTTTTATATAATAAAACTATGGAAAATAGTAATAACTAGACGAGAAGAGTAGAAACTTCAATAAATATAGATGATCAAATAGACGATAACTACATGCAACAACAATTAAAAAATGAAACTTGAAAACTCAGGTAGGAAAGAACAAGTAGTTGAGACATGTTTCCAATAAGTGCTAAGTACTGGAATACAATTATTCGCTTTGCACAATATGTTACATTCTACTACTATTTGCTTAGTAAAATGCAACAAATATTTTACGATAAAACAAGAATTCCATACTACACGATTCTTAGTAGAACTTTTACAAATTTTACATCAAGACATTAAATTCGTAGTTTAAGCAATTGTTTTCATATATTTCAAATCTAACCACAACTTTTTTTCACACATTTACTCCAAGATGATTTAGAAAAAAAAAATTAGAATATTCATGCAAGTATATCTATTTTTTTTTTTTACTTCAATGGAAAAGAAGATTTGAACCTTTGAATTGTATGTTGATTTTAAAATGTTTCAATATTATATTATCACTCTTCTTTACCATTTGTAATGGTAGCGTTTCAAAATGGTCTTCTTTATAATAATTTAAAATTATGACCCATTTTATTGATATACTATTACTCATCATCAATCAAATGGATTGACTATTATATTTGATAGTCACTAACAATTTGATATTGTTGTTGTTTTACAGCCTTAAAAGGTAATTTAATACAACTAAGTCTCTCCCAATTTTTCTTTTCTAACTTTTATAAGTTTAATTGCAATGCCTTGATTGAAAATATACAATTGTTATCCATTGGACTTCACGATTATTAAACATATGCACGTGTCATCATCATTGAATTCAAATATTTCAAAAAGTCTTCGTCTCTATTAATCATTTGATGCATGTTTCAATATAACTCATTTGAGTAAGATATATATTCTTGATCATAAAGTTAAAAGTTTGAATCCGTACACCACACTTTTTTAACCTAAAAAAACATTTTAGAGACTTTAGATGAATGCTTTTTAATATCTCCCATATGAATTCCCATCAACCACATTATTATGGTCTTCGATAATTTTTTGATAGACACAATAATTAAGCATAAAACATGTACAATCAACATTGAAGTTAGAGGGTTTGATTTTTTCTCCCATAAAAAAAATAATTTTTTTGGATTAAAATATCATTTTGGTCTCTATAATTTTAAGTTTGTTCATTTTAGTTATTGTACTTTTGGTAAATCTTAAATTTAATTCCGTGCTAAATGTCTAACTTGAAAAACTATAAAGTATTAGGATAAAATGGTCTTTTAACTTTTTCTTTTTTTCATTGACTGAATCTTCAAAGAGACCATGGTCCAATCCAAATTTGAACAATGGCACGTAAACGCTCTCAAAGTGTGTGGAAACACGTGAGCCATGAGCCATTTGACTATTCAATTTATTAATATTTCAACTTTTTTCTTTTATATTAAAATGAGCATAGCTCAACTATCCTAAGTATGTATAAGTTGTCAAATAAACAAAAAAAAGACTTCTTTTTCTTTCTTGGTATGTTTCAAAATGTTAAGATACTTCCTATAAATACAACCGATTACAAATTTAATATTATGATTCTTTTAATTAATATTATGGCTTCAATTTTGTTTAAAAACTTATTATTCAAATATTATAGTTTTATTCATCCTCGTTCTTGAAGGAAAATGAGCGTATCTTTTATAGTAATCATTTTAAATGATAAAACTGTTGAAAAAATATACAAATAATAACAAAATATCATTATCTGTGATATACTACTATTCATATCTATCATGACACAGATAGACATAAATAGTAGTCTATTGCGATATATACTAACTTGGATATTTTTATTCATTTTGCTATATTTAAAAACAACTATATATATTAATATTGTTTTCTTTTCAAAACTTATAATAAATTTAAAATTTATTATTGGAATATTGTTGTTTAATGATTCACGTCTTTTGAAAACAACGATATTTCTTAAGTTTGAAATCTGTTATATATTTATAATAAACTAAAAAAAAAAAAAAAAAACTTCGTATCTTTTTTTTTCCATTCTCTTAGTTAAATTTATTCAAAAAATAAAAATAGTAAATGGCTTAGTGGTTGAGATGTTTCCTTTAGAATCAGGGGACTTTAACTCCCTAAGTTTGATCTAGAGGCACTCATTTATTTTTCATAAAAATAACAATTTAATCCCTAAATTTTAGTTTGTAACGACTAATAACAATTTAATCCCTAAATTTTAGTTTGTAACGATTTAATCTCTATATATTTTTTTGTAACAATTTAGTCCCCAAATTTTACTATGCAACAATTTATTCTTCATACTTTAAATTCTGTAACGATTTAATCTCTATCGTAAAAATTAGTATTAAGATTTAATAAGATTTTTTGCATAAATAAATTGATAAACAAATTAACGACTCAATATTTTTATATAAAACAAAGTTTACATCATAAAATAATAAAAATTGACATCTAATTTTAATGAATTTATCTATATTAGAAGCTAAATTGTTACAAATTTGAAAGTATAAGAACTAAATTGTTACATACTAAAATTCAAGAACTAAATTGTTACAGAATCAAAAGTATAAGAATTAAATCATTACAAGCCAAAGTACATGGACTGAATTCTTACTTTAAAACTTCAGGACTAACAAAAATATTTAATCTATTTTTTATTTCCTTTTTATTTGTTGTTTTTATTTTCTTTTTTATCATCTATCTTTTGATTTTGTTTTCTTTTCATCATCATCATCATCATCATAATTTAATTATAATTATTTAATTTTTAAAGATTCCATTTAGTAGACTTTAGTCTAAGCTCTAATAGATTAGACATAGTTTTGTCCGAAATGTCAAGAAATTCATGAGGTATAACTATACGTAACACATTTTCAAGGGAGCACACAATGACGATTGAAGGAAGAAATGAGAATAATGGTGGAGTCGTGGACAAATATTACTAGAGAGAATTGAAACATATTTTCTATTAAAAGTATGTAATATTGTCTAAAAAAAAATTTCAAATGGAAGCAATAAAGGGAAAAAATCAATTTGGATTATGATTGAAAAGCCAACTGTAAATCACATTAATTAAGAATTTAAATTTTCATGTATAGAAAAAATAAGAAAAATAATCTAAGTTCTCGCAATCTCTAAACTACCTCTATAGGTCCTTTGAACTACTTCTATGGGTCATCTAAGCTATCTCTGAGCTCCCTTATATTCTCTTATAGATCTCTTAAGACCATGGACGACTAAAGGTTAGATGTGGGTTTCATCATAGGCCTCCTATCTCTCTAGATTCTTCATCTCGATAAATCTACCCATAAAAGGCACAATTTCAATAATTTGATATGTGATTGCGTGAATGTTGGTGAAGTGAAGGTTTCACAATCTATTTTCGAGGATGGAGTGAAGATTTGGCTAAGGGGTGGTTGTTTGGTAGCCACCAAGGAGATGTATTCTACGTTTCTAACCACCGCTTCTCTTCTGTTACCTTCATTCTTCAACCTTCTTTTCTCCTCATCATAACCTATACCAAAATTACTTTACAAAGCATCAACACTTCCTTCTAAACTGCCTAGTGAAGTATTAATATTATATCTAATATATAGACAAACATTCAATATCAAGACAGTTCCATTACTGAATATTATTAAAAACAGACCACCAAACCAATCTATAGATACATGGTAGAGTTAAACCATCCATGGGCATTGGTATTGTTGACTCCAAGGCTCCAAAGAGAACATTAACAACACATAGTAAATGGGGATTTTTGTAGAGCTCTCAACAGAGAAAAGATTATTGCCAATGCCAATGCCCAAATTTTAGGATTTGTTCGAATGTAGTCAGATTTCCTAATTCTTCCTTCCTTCACACAAGATAATATGGTACCCATGCCTGCATTTCACCAAACCAAAAATGAAATATGTGAGTTATGTGATGTATTCATACCTCATCCACAACATCAGCACAATTTCGACTGTGTTGCAAAAATAATCCAACTGACATGTTGCCATGTCCGTGTGGTGTTTGTGTGTCCCGTGGTTGTGCTACTTAGCTTTTCAGTATTGAGCAAAAGTAAGAGTAGATGGTCATAAAGGAAAATTCAGAATAGTAAACCCAATGGCAACAATGGATTACAATAAAAGAAATTGGAGAATTAAGGACATACGTTGACTTGAATGGTGCACTGGTCGCTCCAACTTGAGTGGCGAATGCAACGTCTTGAAATGGGCCAGCCATCTTTCCACGAGGAAACCATCCTAAGTCACCACCTTTCTTCCCTGAAGGGCACTCGGAGTATTCAGCTGCTAACTGAGACACCAACCACATTGTTATCAGTTGGAAACATATCTCAGATTGCTATAATGTGTTGAGATCAGTTGGAAACATAAGTAAAGAAACCCCTAATTTCCATTCATCAATGAGAATGCTTAGGGTTGGTCAGAAAGTAAGGTGCCTTTGTTCGGATAATGTGAAAATATTAATATTTTTCTTACTTTTAATAAAAGACCAACTTTCATTGTTTAAAATGACAGAATACAAGAGCATACGAAAAAATGCCCACAAAAAGAAGCACTCTGCCTAAAGAATGTGACTTTAATTAAGCAAAATAAGACCCATCATATAATTACAACATAAACTCGTCACTGAGACCCAAAGGGGACATTAAATCTCAACAAGGGACCAACATCAAAAGGCACCCTCTCAATCCATCTACAAACTCTACTATTTCTTTCCCTTCAAATATCACACAACAAAGCACACACCTCTACTTTCCATACAATAAATAAAAAATAAAACTCCTTTCCCTTGAAAGAGCATATGGATTAGAAACTCCTCGATCATACACTAAAAGATCTATGGCAAGCTATTTGAAGGTCAAACACATCGAAGAAGTGGTCCTAAACCAAACAAGCATAGCCACAACTCCAAAAATGAATTCCAAATCTTCTTCCGCGCTCCAACACAAGTTACAATGAAAAAGCCCCACCAAACACGGCAACTTCCTTGTCAGCCTATCCAAAGCGAGTCTTCCATGTTTTCCCTTCCCATCACCCACCACAAAGGGGATCAGATCAGAGAAAGAAGGAAGCTCGTTAGAAATTTCTTTCCACTAGTTTCTTTCACTAACCCTCATACAAGTTTAAAAAATAGTCAAAGAATCTTGAGTTATGACCAAATGGAAGACCGTGGTGATCTAAGAGAATGGAAGACTTCACAACCAACCAGATGAGCCCAGCCCTCCACTTCCGAGCATTGAAATTAATCCCTAAGACTGTACACTTCTCCTTGTTGATAATAAAACTGAGATCTTTTCCGACACAATGTAAGGGTACAAACAAAGTTCTTTCTATCCCAGTAAGAAGACAGTGTGATTTGCAAATTTCAAATGACAAAATGAACACACCCTTCTCAATATTCGAACTGAAGGATTTCCCTTTAATAAATACTAGTGTATTAGTTGTACGGATTCATGACAATAAGTCAATAACTGCGTTTCCAGTATTATTCCGATTATTTTATATACATTGTTTGACATGTCTTTCAATATAAGAAAACCTTATACAACATTCTAATTTTAGAAAAAGGTATATAATATTCACAAACGAAGTTTGTATCAAGGGAGGAGGTTATATGTTCAAACTCTTATAGGCTTAGTTCCTCCAACTATCTCTCTTGTTTCTCACTAGGTGTGTATTGGATCGTATGTTTTTTCTTCTTTAAGTATTGGATCTTTTTTTTAATGAGAAAACTAACTTTCAATGAGAAAAAATGAAAGAACACAGGCATACACATAGACAAGCCCACAAAAAGGAAGCTAGCTACAAGAAGGAGCTCCCAATCAAGTAAAATGAGAACTGCATTCACACATGAAAGGGAGTGTTTAACTAACTCAAATCTATCCATTCAAACCTTTGGGTTTATCAGTAATTAAAACCCAGGAAAGAAGAAAAACAAAACAAAACAAACTTAACTCAATCAAACCTCCACATTCATCTCTATTGTGGATATTAACTAAAATAAAGAAAACACATCACCTTGCCTCAAACTCTGAGGGATAAGTATCTAGATTCCTGCATTTGTTTGACATGAACATAGTATACCTAAACAACTTAGGATGACCAAACGATAGGCATGTTTTGACATTCTCCTGAATTCATGATTTTCAAAGATTCCAATGTCTAGGGAATCTCCTCATGACCATTTTGTTTGTCTTTCATTTCTATCGTATGTCCCCGAAGGAACTTGTTTGTCTTTCATTTCTATGTATTTTCTTTCGTCATTTTTCTTTATTTCTTCTTTTTCTATGTTATATTTAAAACAAATCAACATTTTTTTCAACAAAAACAAACAAAAAAAACCAATGTATTTACTCACTTATATATAGGTGCAGACAGTTGCCAAAGAATCGTTTATCCTCCACCCCTCAATTGTTGAACTCAAAAAATATATAAATTAAATAAACGGGCAGTTGCCTTAAACAACAAAGACTGCTCAAGTAGTAGAAGTTGATCAATAATTGAAAGACAGTAAATGGCTACAAGAGATTAAGCTTATTGAACTTTAACCATATAAGGTAAGGACTTCGTTAAACCATTTGAATACTAAATTAGTTCCTTGGTTTGTCAACTGCTTTCAATTACAGCTATAATTGAGTCAGCTACAGATAGGATAATATGGAACAATAACAACATTTCTCAATGGTGACAACCCTATTCTTATATACCTTCTCATTGAAACCCACAAAAGACTTTGCTTAAACACAAACGGACCTCAACCACCTGATACTGTTCATACACCTAAACACAAGAAAATAAAAGGGATATACATATTCCCTATCTCTCAATCAAAGTCTTCGAATGTATCCCATAAATGTATTGATAATCTTACATGTACGAGTAATGCACACTCTGAACGTCAAATTTTAAGAAACAAAATCTATCTTGGGTAGCCAATTTACTAGAGAGGGGTAAAACACTCAGCCCTTGGAATGATATTCAGTTACCTAGAACATAGAATTCATGGAAAGGATTTCTTTGATTGTTACTTTGTCCCCTGTTCATGAGCATCTAAACTAGCTTACAAAGTACAAGATTTTAATAATTACTTAGTTCTGTAGGCTAAATTAAGAACCTTTGTAAGTTTAGAAAACAATTTTAAGATATGAGTATTCTAAGTAACCATCAGCATCAGTAACTTTGAGAGCTAATATGCAATTGGGTTACAAAATATCATTTAGATCATTAGTAAATTCATAGTGGTTATCTCCCGAAATTACCTATTCATCACATTTAAAAAAAGGAAACAATTTTTTTTATATATATGTGAGTGTCCAGACAACTTAAGCAAATCTAGACTAATCTCACGAGACAACCCGACTAACCCTACAACATTTAACATTTAGGTGTTAAGAAAATTCAAGATTTTTGAGAAAAAGAGGAAATGAATGTAAAAATCCTTCCTTTGAAGTACCAATTCGCCACATTTAACATAGAATATCCACAAAAAATCACATGGTAAGTGACGTGTATATTAGAGAACTTATCTCTTTCCACTTACGATTGTATCAAACAACCACACTCAACAGCATCTCAATGTTGCCCATCAGTGAGTTAAGCTAAGCTAGAATATCAAGATCTGTAACTAAAGATTTAATTCCGCTTTTCTTATACAGAATTGCAAATGGTCACATAATAAACAAAACAAAAAATAATAAGAAGAAGAAGAACAAAAAAAAAAAAAAAAAAAAAATCCAACCTTAGCAAACTCTGCGGGAGGAACCTTGTCTCCATTGCTAAGCCAACCGTCCTGCAACTTCTTGTAGGCTTCATTGATTTTACCCTGCTTCTCGGACAGTATATGCCTCGCTAAACAACAAATTGAAGGGAAAAAAAATAAGAATGATGGAGCCAAATCCCTAAACCTACAGTAATTTCTAACCCTGTAAATAGGATTGAAGTTAATGAAATAGAAAAGAGAGACAGAAAGAGGGAAAACCTTTGACATAAGTGCAAGTTCCGAGGCCATCGGAAGCAGCTTTTCCGGATTTTCCCTTTCCTTTGGAAGCACTTTCATCGGCTCCAGAACCTGCTTGCTTTGCCTTCCCCTTGCCTTTACCACCCGCCTCCTTTGCCTTTGAGTCTTTCCCCATCTACAAGCTTTAGATTCTCAATTGCACAGAGATTCCAACTGATATCATCGATTGTTAGTCTCTAATAAAAAGAGAAGGATTCTTAGCTAAGAGAATTTATACCCTAAAACTCCCCCCCCTTTTTTTTTTTTTTTTTGGGTTCAAGGACCGTGTTTAGGACCAAATGAAAAATGAGTAATTTCTTTTAAAATGAATGAAAAGTGGTCTTGCTCTAGCACTATGTAAATTTTTCCATTCAGGTGCAGATTAATAAGTATTCTTGATACTCAATACTTACTCCTCGCTCCTCAATACTCGATGCTTGATGCTTGATGTTCTACGCTCTATGCTTTATATTATATGCTCGATAACGCTCCTCGCTCTTCAATACTCTATGTTGGATCTACACTCTATACTTTGTATTATATGCTCTATGCTATATACTTGCTACTCGATGTTTGATGCTTTACACTCTATGTTGTAAGTTCACTCAATACTCTAATGTATTCTGTATTTGATGCTCGATGCAAAGAAAAAAAAAACGCAGAAAAAAGAAGAAAAAGACATGAAGAAAAAAAAGAACAAAAGTAAAAAAAGCTGAAGAAGAAATGCAAAAGAAAACACAATGAAAAAACAATCGATGAAAAAAAGAAAAAGGAAGAAGAAAAAATTCAGAAAAAAAATGAAAAAAAGAAAAACGCTACAAAACAAAGAAAATAGAAGGAGAATACATTTAGGGTTAAAGTGATAAATTCACACGGTGATAACATAAGTCGAAGGTCAAAATTCATCGGCTTTAAAAAAAAGTACCTATTTTTCATTTGAGCCCCTTATTATAGGTCATCTATGCCATTTATCCGTTTTCAAGGGCTCATGAATGAAATTTGGCCCACGATTTGAAACCGAATGATATTTGACTTTCTGTTGACATAAGCATGCTATGAAATTACCGATTCAACCCATGAATGGAGTGAGAGCAAACTTAATCTCGCTTCTTGACCTCGTTTCTCACTTCTCACTTCTTGCTCCTTCATTTCGCTTTTTCAATTTTCTCCCTCATCAACACTTTCTGCTTGATTCCTAATCCTTCCTCTCGCTTCTTGATTCTATATCTCGCTTCTTGATTTTCAATCTCGCTCTTAAGATAGAAGAAGAGGGTAGAAGAAAAAATGCGAAGTAATAAAAAAAAAGAAGAAAAACGCAGGAAAAAAATGAAGAAGAGAAGAAGAACAGGGAAAAAAAAGAAAAAGACATGCAGAAAAGAGGAGGACGAGGAAGAAGAGAAACACATAGAAAAAGAAAAGAAGAAAAACACAAGAAAAAAAGGAAGAATAAGAGAAATAGAAAAAAGAAAAATCCCATAAAAAAGGAACAAAAGAAGAAGAAAGAAGTAAGTAGATCATTTATGGTTAAAGTGGTAAATTCAAGTGATGCTAATATAAGCAAAGGGTCAAAACTTGTTGGTTTCCAAACTTGAGGTTAGTTTTCATTCTATGCAATTTTATGTAAACTCACGGTTGAAGTTTTTTAAAATAACATCAATAAAAGGTCTAAATTGATTGGTTTATTATTTTAATTAATTTATTACTAATTTGAGATTTTGAAATTTTAAAGTTTGAAGGCAATAGTTCAAACGGGTTTAAGTCACACGCTCAAGCACACACAAATTTATTGGCTTGATGCTTGGGGGTGGGCCGAGGTTCATAAATTTTAGAAGGATTTAATCAGGTGTTAATTACCACACCCAAAGTGTGGATGCTTCTTGTTACCCTTGATTTGTTGGCAAAGAAAAGTATTACCCATTTAATGATATTTTGTCTGCTTTGTTGGCCTATTGTCCTTGGTATATTTGGAGAAGTTTGTTGTGGAGGATGGATTGTATTGGGACTCAGGTAGCCACCAAGGATAATATTATATATACCCAAGTTTGTTATGGGGGAGGGATTGTACAATATCATATATACTATAGATCAAGGGGAGCGGTAAAGTGGTGACTACCAATAGGGATTTCTATTCCTTTTGCATTGCCACTCAATCTCTTTCTCTCTCTTCCCTTCTCTTTCAATAAAAGATTCTCACCAGTCCGTTCCTTACCAAGAATCATAGCTTTCTAGAAAGAACTATTGGGAGGAGATTCCCTTAATCATACTTAACCTAAATTACATCATGTGATTAATCTGTAACTTAGGTTTTTCTGTATTTTTCTATATAAACAAAAATAAAGCAAATGCCATCAACTTCTGTCAGAGATTCAAACCCAAACACATGTTTGGGCACTTAGAATAAAATTCTCAGGATTATAAAACGAAACCCATAAGTTTGGAATAGTTTTATTTATTTTTATTTTTTAAACGAATGTCGTGGATTAATTTTTTTTTTCATCTTATACCTCATATTAGTGATTGTTGGTGATCGTCAACATCAACCGCTAACCGGTCGCCCGTGACTATTAGCCGAGTGTGCAACCGTTAACAACTGAACGTTTGTTTGTCAACGATCGATCGTCGATCGTTGATGGTGGACGACCGACCGTTGTGATCGTCGATGACCAACTACTATGGCGTTCAGTGACTGGCCGCCCTTGACCGACCACGACCCATGGTAGGTTGCTTGTAATCATCAGCAACAGCCATTGTTCGATCGACTGTGCTCGTTGGTCGTAGCAACTTTTTCTCTCTCTCATTTCTCCTTCCTCCGTTTCCTTTTCTTCCCTCTCCTTCTCTTGGATTTCTCATTTCTTTCCCCTTCTTTATTTTCACAAAAATAAAAAATAAAACACAAAGTCTCTTATTTAAGAACCTGCAACACTGAAAGTGTAATGTCCATTGTGTCAGTCATAGTTGTCGAATGTTCTTCGTCGCTGGCCGCCCAATATTGGTCACTAGCGATTGGTTTTTTTTCCCATGTTTCTTCCTTTCTCTCATTCTTCTTCATTTTCATACAAAAAGAAGATGAAATGAAACTAACGAATAAACTAAGAATGCTATTAAATGCAAACCTCAAGAGTAAAATTCATTTCATGCCAACAAAAAAAAAAAAAAGATAAATTAGGAATTTAAAGCAATCAAAATTTGTTATAAATGCGTTAGTAAATGAAATCATTGTCATTCCTACATTATTCTCATGAAAATTATTAAAGCAAAGAAATTAATTTTGGATTACGAAAAAACATGGCTAATAACAATTTCATTTTAAAATGAATAAATTAAACTTATATTCAACATCATCTTAAAAATTGACTTTATGATACATGAGAGGATATACATTTTACAAAACAATTACTAGAAATATGGAAAAAAAAAATACAAATTCAAAGACAACCTTTCCAACACCTTCCCACCAAACATAGTCATTTGTGATTTCAAGTTTCAAAATTCCCTCAAATAAGCCTCTAAACATTAAGGGACTGTTTGGGAGGCTAAAGTGTAATTAAAATTACTAGGAATCGGATGAGTGTTGGAATGCGCGAGGTATTGAAGGCGTAACGAAAACGAGACCGTGAAAACTATGAAAAAGATAGTTTAATTAAAAATTGTCGAAATGAGTTTAATATTACAAATTCGACCCAAAACACTTTATTCAAACATAGATTTTAAATTACATTATATCCAAACCTATTCTAATAATAGCTTCCCACCCTCCCTAAATTTGAGTACTTTGATTTTCAACCAAAGGATCCCAAGAATCTCCAAGATGTGAAGCCTATCACAAATACATGCCACATGTGAATCCCACGTGTGCATAATTTTCAAATTTTTTATCCACTTCTTCTCCAATGGCCTACTCGAAGCTTGAAACCCCCCGAAAATGGCGACTCCGATCCCAACTCCCATGGCCATGGCCTTAGCTTCTTCATCCTCTAATTTCCTTTCCCTTCCGCGCACTCCAAAGCGGCCGCTGCTTCCTTACAAGCCACGCCTCTCTGTAACTTCCCTCGCCTCTCCAGATTTAGACCCATCGTTGCCCTCAAACGTTCACACCTTCTGGCAATGGCTTCGCCAAGAAGGTCTCGTCTCCTCCAAGACTCACGTGAAGCCTGCAATTTTCTCCGAAGGCCTCGGACTCGCCACCACCAAAAACCTATCCAAGAACGAGGTCGTTTTGGAGGTTCCCAAACGATTCTGGATAAATCCCGACGCGGTTGCTGATTCTGAGATTGGTAATGCTTGCAGTGGATTGAAACCATGGATTTCTGTTGCTTTGTTTCTGATTAGAGAAAATCTCAAGGACGACTCGCGTTGGCGACACTACCTCGATATTCTCCCCCGGGAAACGGATTCCACTGTGTTTTGGTGGGTTAATCTGCTCTGCTCCTTCTTGTAACGTGTTTTTTTTCATAATTATGGAGTTGATGGAGTGTTTGTTTTGATGTTTCAGTGCAGGTCTGAAGAGGAGCTTGCAGAGCTCCAAGGTTCGTCTCTCATTTATTTTCAACTTTGGATTTTATGTTCTTAACAACCTACCCATGCTTTCCCAATCCAAATTGTTTGAGGCTAGAACACTAATTCAGGGTTTACCTAAGAAAGACAGATACTCCAGTGGGGCAAAGAATCGGTATTGAATATGTATTAGATACCAATTCTTTTAGATACTTTCCATATGGGTATTTGATATGCGATTCGGTGTATCTGTTCTTCCACGCGTTCCTGTCCACATACGTGAAGGGGACACATCTAATCTTTTCCAACTCAAAACTAAACTAAAAAAATAGAAAAATCAGACCCTTGAATCATCTAATCTTCATCTTCACCCTCACTCCTGAGGAGTGGTGTGCAACAGTTGGTTGGAGTCCATTTTTCGAGCAAACAGCCATTGTACCGACTATGATCGATTTAGCAAATGTTCAAATCAAACTTGACCATTGAGGAGTGCAAAACGACCTTTGGTCGATCGGTTTAATTCTTCAATTTTTTCTTTTGAAAAAAATGTCGGTTTGGGAAAATCCAATCCAATGCCAACCGAGCCCTCCTCTTCTCTGACCGATCGCCTTCGTCTAGTCTATCATGCTCACCTTACCCCTGAGTCCCCACAAAGTAACGCAAAAGATAACCCACTTGAATATCTTCAACAATTCAATAGAAAAGTTTTTCGTTTATCTTCGGACTTCTTCCTCTAATCTTCATCTTCTCTAATCGACCTGGCTCCTGTGCACCACCAACCTTTTATATTGTATCCTATTGATTCTGGTATTTCAATATCTCTAATGTTATTTTTTGTATTATATTTTAGTGTTGTATCGTACTTTGTACTATTGTTGTTAACTTGACATTTTGTGCTATTTAGTGTATTACATTTTGTATCTTTATGTATAATTTACACATATCCTAGATGTTTTGTTTTGTTTTTTTTTTTTTTTTTTTGTTTTAAGAAAAACGTATCCTCAGCTTATCTATATCCTAATTTTTTAGGAAATTGACATATCATTATATCTGTATCACATCTCGTGTCTGTGTCTGTGTCCATGCTTCATACCTGTAAAATAAACTTGCGGCAATGTGCAACTTTAGGAAGGATAAACGTGTTAGGGTTTTTGATGTGTGATTTCTTATGAAAAAAATTAGGATTACGAAGGAGAAATTTGGCTCTGGTCTGTAGATTAATAAGTATGGTGCTTTAATCTTGAAGACGACTCTCTGGTTCTCTATAATTATCATGGAATAATTGATTACAAAATTATTGCCTCATGAACTTTTCAGGAACTCAACTTCTGAGTACGACTTTGAATGTAAAAGAATATGTTAAGACCGAATTTCTCAAGGTTGAAGAAGAGATATTGCTCCGCCACAAAGATCTATTTCCTTCTCCAATCACACTGGATGACTTCTTTTGGGCTTTTGGGATACTCAGATCAAGGGCATTTTCACGACTTAGAGGCCAAAACCTTGTTTTGATGCCTTTTGCGGACTTGGTTAGAACTCAAACTCTTACTTGATTAGGCATGCATAGAAATTTTAAGTAGTTAATGTTATAGATACTTTATGAATACAACACATACAGCACCTAATGTAGGTGCAATGTTAGTTTGGTTTACAGAGTTTATCCTAAACTATCATTACTTTAATATTGGTCAGGAAAACTGTAATTTGAAAACGACGGATCCAATGAAAAGTTATGTTTTTCATGTTTTTAGATATAGTTTGGTAGTAGATTCAAATATTGGATCCCAATTTAACTAATGGTTGAAAATGTGTTTAGAAATATATTTATAAACTCTAAATTTACTTGTAGTTACCATAAATATTAGGTTGAATATAAATGACTGTTTATTTATTTATTAACATGTTTTATGTTAAAATTTTTGCATACTTACCATTTTACAATATAATACAATTTATATTTATATTGATTTTCACAAAAATATATTTAAGTTTATTACATGAAAAGATATTTATTAAAGCTCTTATCTTTTTAAATGTAATTTTGCCTTTTAAAATTACAAATCCAAAATATGGATGCACTAAAAGTATGGAACAAAAATACATTTGTCAAACCTATCTTCACTAAAAGATTAGCACACGAAACAAAATCTAGATTTCCAACCAAGAATCAATACACATGAAAAGATTTAACCCACATCTTGCATCATGGACTTTAGCCATGCAGGAGTTTTTGATTAGTTTTCTTTTTCCTATATTTTACAAAAGCATCCTAACTCAATGGTTTATTATCTAGCACGAAACAAAAAAATTTCAGTCTTTTTGTAATTTAAATTTTAACTTCCTTCAAACACAATTCATGATTAATCAGGTCAACCATAGTGCTAACGTAACCTCAGAAGAACATGCATGGGAGGTTAAGGGACCAGCAGGTCTCTTCTCATGGGATGTCCTATTCTCTCTCCGGTCCCCAATTCCTGTGAAGGCTGGTGAGCAGGTGAAGTACTAATTTCTACATTTATGTGCCTGGCTGACATGACTGATAGTTGGAGTTTTCGCTTGTTGAAGATTTTATTCCAAAACAAGAATTTACTTGCAGTTGTGAATAAAACATGAGATAAGATATTTAGATAAGGGGACATTTCGATCTGATCTTCTCATGATTGAACTGATGGTTACATTGGAATTTTGTCCTTTTGCTTCAATCATAGTTTAAATTTAATGCTTTTAGAAATTTCACCATGGTCGCTACTATCTTGTAATCAAAACTTACCCAACATCCCTGTTATAAGGAGTAACAGAAATGTAAAGTTATTTGTAGTTGAACATGAAAATAAGTCAAAGAAGTTCCATAGGCATTAATCGTTGCATTCCAAAAGAATATGAGCCCTAAGTCTAAGCATTTTTCTTAGTTTTCAGCCAAGATAATACCTTTCCTTTCCAAAAATAAAAAACTAAAAATGTAATTTGGCCTAAATAAATATACATTATGCCAAGGGTGTCAGGAAAACAGAGATTACTGATATTTTGAAAGTGCATTTACCTTGAACTTTTGACTGTATGTTCAACAGGTTTATATCCAATATGACTTAAAAAAGAGCAATGCGGACTTAGCTCTTGACTATGGGTTCATAGAGCCAAGAGCCGAGCGCAATGCATATACACTGACGTTAGAGATACCAGAGTCAGACCTTTTCTTTGATGACAAGCTAGATATTGCTGAGACAAATGGTCTTGGTGAGACTGCTTATTTTGACATTGTTTTGGATCGTCCCTTTCCACCTGCAATGCTTCCGTTCTTGCGGCTGCTAGTGCTCGGAGGCACAGATGCATTCCTTTTGGAATCTCTGTTTAGAAACTCAATCTGGGGTCATCTTGAAATGCCTATTAGTCGAGCAAATGAAGAGCTTGTATGTCAAGTGGTCAGAAATGCTTGCGAGGCTGCGCTTTCTGGCTACCATACCACAATTGAAGAGGTAAACCATCAAATCTTCATTCATCTATCATGCATCTATCATAAAGTCCATTTGCCATATCCATGAATTATTAAGTATCAATTTATTGACGTTCTCTAAGACGTTTATTAGGAACCAAATTTCATATTATCTAATGCTTTAAACCATCACAGATTGGTCTAGTGGTAAATAGAGGGCATGATCTTGATAAAGGGCTAAGAGGTCATGAGTTAATATCTTACAAGTTTCCTTGATACCCAAATGTTGTAGAGCTCAGTCAGGTTATCTCATGAGATTAGTTGAGGTGTGCGTAAGCTAATCCGAACACTCACGAATATGAAAAAAAAAAAAACCGAAGGCTCTATCATGGCTTTCTAGTTGTTTGTCTCTTAATAATTTCTATATAAATGAATTTCTTTGTCCTACTAACGACATGTTTGAGATGATTTTAGAATAGTCAAAGATCACTTTTGTCATTTTCAAAATCATTCAGAAAATGCTTTTAATAATTCAAAATTAATTTTAGAAGTATGAACAATGGGTTTAAACGTATAAATGTAACCAATGAATTCATTTTGAGTGGCTAAAGGTGTGTTTCAAAGTGATTTCAAATATGACAAAAGTGTTTTTAACCATTTCAAAATCACTCTTAAGCATGCATTAAGTTTCTTATACCATATAGAACCATAATTCAACAATTTAAAGTTTTTGATGTTAATGAAGCAAAATAGATATAATCATCAAAGTTCAAAGCTTATTCTCACCTCATTTGACAATGACAATGAACTACAGGATGAGAAGATAAAAGAAGAAAATCTTGATTCAAGATTGAGGATTGCTGTTGGAATAAGAGAAGGGGAGAAAAGGGTATTGCAGCAAATAATCCAAATTTTCAAAGATAGGGAGCTGGAATTAGATGAATTGGAATATTACCAAGAAAGGAGGCTAAAGGATCTTGGGCTTTGTGGGGAGCAAGGTGAAATTATCTTTTGGGAGTCCAAATAGAAGGCCCCTCTAATGCCTTGACATCAAAACCACCCTTTTTCAGGCTACAAATACACATGGGTCTTCAATATTGGCACCTCATGTTTCAATTAATCAGTGAATTACTTTTTGGTTTCTTCTAAAATCAAATAGCCTAAATTATATATTTTAATTAACTCATTTAATATTAGGTTAAATTACTCTTTTGGGTTTACTTTATAATTGGTTCAATTTTAATCTAAATTTTAAATGTCCAATTTAGTCTATATGCTTTTAATAAATTTTAAATTTAGTCTCTTGAATTTAATTTTTATCAAAATTGACTCAATAGTAATAATAATTTTCATGCAAGAAAATATAATATGTGAATATTTTTAAAATTTTTGGTGAAAGATCAAGTGTAAGATCATATGGCAATAGGCTTGCTTCATAATATAAAAGTTTTTTCAAAAAATTTAAAACCAAATTAAATTAATTGAAACTAGTGAGAATAATTAACAACAAAAACAACTAAATTGTATAAATTAAGGTGTAGAGAGAGAGATGACATCAGTGATTTTTTATAGTGGTTTGGAATCTCTACTCTACTCTTCAAGAATTTTTCTTAAGTAATTTTACTACAATGATTCTCTTATGGGGGAGAACCAAACCGGTTTATCTTTTTCAGGTTCAAGATTAAACCAGTATACTCAAATCCTTTTTCTGGTTGAGGATTAAACTATTACACTCAATCCTAAGGTGGTCATGCCTTAAAATGATGGTATGAAATTTATGTTTAACCGATCAATTGTTAATAAATCAAATATGTTAAAATCACTAAAAAAACATGGCCTAAAAGAATTAAATGAATAAATTTTGATAGGCATGATTAAGCAAACGATACAAATGAGTTGACAAAGAATACTGTAAAAGACAAATTTATTTATTAGGCAAAATTATAGAAAATATTTATTAAATAAGTATTTTTCAAAAATACTTTAGGATTATCAAAAGTGTCAATAAAAACAATTAAAAAAATAACCTTACTATTAATTATGATGGAAATTACTGAATTTTTAAATGTTTTATTAATACCATTAAACATTCATTTTTTTTTTATTAAAAATACCATTATCAAATTGTTAAAATATGATACTAAAAAAGAAAAGAAAATGATGGGTAGTATATGGACGAAAACCATTACTATCTACTATGTCCCTAAAATATTTGTAAATTTTAAAGATTTCATTCGTACCCTTAACCTTTTAAGTTTATTTATTTATTTCTTTTAGAAAATCTTTTACTTCTAGGATATTCCCCATATTCCCCATAGTCAGACTCTTTCCATTTTCTCTCTCTTTTATGCTTGAATTCGTAATCTAACACTTCTTCATTTTTCATGTTTTTTCCCCTACTTCTTTAATGTGCTCTTAATCTCCTTCTTTCATTCCTCTATCTTTAATACCCCATTTGATAACGATTTTATTTTTAATTTTATGTATTTGTAATTTATGTTTGATTTCTCCCTATTTCTTACCATGGTTTTTACATATTATTATTATTTTTTTTTAGAATAGATTTTCACTTTTCCTAAAGAAACATTTGAATTCTTAATCAAATTTCAAAAATAAAAATAAATTTTTAAAGCGATGTTTTTTTTTTTTTTTTTTTCTTTTACAAAACTTCACTTTATTTTTTTAAAACAGAGTAAATAATTGAATAACAAAATAAAGTAACTTAAAAGATAGCAATGCTCATAAACATATTTTTCCAAAGAAAAAAAAAAGTTATAAAAGGGGCCTAAAATTTCCTTCATTTCTCCTAATTTTTCTCTCTTTTAAAAACTTTAAATAAACAGTGAGGATATACTGTCGAGTATCGAATCTCATGGGAATTGTGTATAGTAATTTATTTTTACAAATGAGGACCTCTTCAAAATATGCATAATAATTAAATCAACTTTCATGAATATAATAATTTAGTGTTCAAATCTTCAAAAAAAAAAAAAAAAATGTCTTTAAACTTGAGTGGGTAACAATGTAATCCTTATACCTTCAAACTTGTAATAATTTAACCATTGAACTTCGATAAGTATATAGTTCTTGTAGTCTACAATTTGTCATGATTTAATTCTTACTGTGAAAAACATTATTAAAGATTTGATGAAATATCTTATTCATGTAGATTAATAAACTGGGTGAGAATAAAGTTTTTTTATAAACTATAAAAACTAAGGGGTGCAACCTAAAATAGTCTTAGTTATAGTAGTTTGTGTTGTGGAGCACACTGTTTTAATCGGGTTCATAGTAGTCTATATTTGGGATCCATGTTATTTTAGTACGTGTTTAGGTTCTTTTCTACTATTTTTTCAAATTTTTTTTTTTATAATTACATTTTCTATAGGACTATTTTCAAATATAAGAAAATGAACCAAAATTTTTATAAATATAATAAAATTTCACCGTCTATTTATGATAGACTGCGATATACTACTATCTATGTCTATCTGTGTTATGATAGACAAAAATAGTAGTCTATCGCAGTTTATCGCAGATAGAACTGTGATATTTTACTATTATTTGTAAATATTTTCAGTTGTTTTTCAAAATAATTTTCCTTTTTTATACTTTACTTTAAGAAAGGAATTTGATTACATTTTTTTATGCTTATCATTATTATTATTATTATTATTATTATTATTATTATTATTATTATTATTATTTTATAACTATACTTGTTGGTGCTTTGATATTGTTCACTTAGGTTATGCCGCGAGTGCCCAATGACCTTGATCTCCAACCCACTTCCCCTTTGGTCTGGTCCCGATCTTGTCTGAGTTGATATGCGTAAGAGATCCTTGCACCAGTGTGGTGTCGAGTCTACTGCACTCCAATGCTTAGGTTAATATTGAGAGTGACTAATTTAGCTAAGCATGAAAAGAAAGAGATAAGGTTGGATCTCTCCTTTGGAGATTACTTACCCCTTCCCTTTTGGGGTGGTTGAATGAGACTATTAATAAGCCAATCCTTTAACACACTCTCACGATTGCTTGTGATGACAAGGGTGTTAGAGATGTTTCTGGCGTTCTAGGTTGTAGGGTGCCTATCCAACCTCGACTTAATTATTCCCCTATTGGTATATATTTTGAGACACGTGCGCCCCTATGCTCTTTTTCGATACCCTTTGGGCTTGAGCCTACTCTTCAGCTTTAGGCCTTTCCATGTGCAATCCTCAACAATACTAAAACTAAAAAAAAAGGGTCAAATTTGGAAGTTTTACATTTTCGTTGTGATTACATTTTTTTATATTTCAATTTAAGAAAGGATTTGATTATATTTTTTTATACTTTATTTTTTTTAACTATACTAAAGCTAAAAAAACAAAAAAGAAAAAAGAAAAAGAAAATTAAAGTTAAAACTTTTTCAATTTTTTTTAGTTACATTTCTTTATACTTCAATTTAAGACATGAATTTGATTACAACTTTTGTATGCTTCATTTTTCATAACTAAATTAAAACTAAGGAAAAAAAAAAGTCAAAATTGAAACTTTTTCATTTTTTAAATTACATTTTTTATACTTCAACTTTTATAACCATACTAAAGCTAACAAAAACGAACATTGAAACTTTTTAAATTTTTGGAAAAATTAACTTTTTAGTCTCCAAATTTTGAACAATATGTGTGTTTGGTCATCGAGTTTTAAAAATGTAACTTTTTAGTCTTCAAATTTATAAGAATAGGTCCATTCGGTTCATATGTTTTCAAATGTACTTTTTTAATCTTTAGTTTTAGAAGAATAATTTTTAAAAACCATCTCCTCCCTAAAACTATTTTTTTCTAATTTTAAATACAATATAATTAGTTTAAAAAAATCAAAGAAAAAGAAATACTTGAAAAACCTTTTACACCTATTTTTTTAACATTTAGGGACTGAAAATGTATATATTTTGAAATTTAGGAAACAAATGGACTTATTATCATAAACTTAGAGACTAAAAAGATACATTTTTAAAACTCAGGGGCCAAATATATGCATATTATTCAAAATTTGGGACTAAAAATGTAATTTTCTCTAATTTTTTTTAAATATATATTTTTTATATTTTAATTTAAAAAACATTAGTTCATAACTTAGTGGTTTTATATTTATATGCAGGCGAAAATATAAAAACATTGAAAATTATGTTGACATACAAAAACGAAAGAATTGTTAGTTATTAAATTTTTGTAAGCGACATAAATATTGGGAAAAAGAATATAAAAATAGAAAAGTCAGTTAAAAAGATGCTTGTTTGGCGCGAAGTTGAGAGTGGAGATCCGTATCCAACGGAGTTTGTGTTCTTCATTTCAAACTCTTTTTCTCTCTTCTCTTCTCTTCCTTCTTCCCCCAAAATCTTCCATTCCATTTTCTGAAACGCACACAGAACAGAGTTCACAGCCCGGAGGAATCTGAGTTCCCACGGGAACGACGATTCCTCACTTATGCCGGAAGATCGTTCTTCTGTTTCTTCAGGTACGCCTCTCTCAAATCCCCATCTCAATCAACTACATTTCAACCTATAATCTAATTTTCTACTTATTTTATTTTATTTTTATTTATTTATGTTTTTTTAAGGTCCAAAATGGTGTTATGATCTCGGTGATAAGCCAATGTAACATCTAAATTCACATCAAATCCTCTTCCAGAGAGCCGCTGATAATTGCGATCGAGTTAATTTTCGAATGCCATTGTCGTCGAAGAAGGTACCTACCCTCCTCTTCATCCCTTGTGGTTATGGAAATATATTATTCTCTATTTTACTCCTTTACTTTTGGATTCGTTTTATGTCTATATGGAGAATGTAGAATAGCATTTGCCCTCAACCAATTCAAGTTAGAGTTCAAGCTTTATGAATGAGGTCTGTTTATTTATGCATTGGCAGCCGATTTAGCTTTTTGAATGATGCCAACAACATTCGAAATTGAAATTGTTTTTATCCCTGGTCCTGATCAAACACTCCCAAATTTGTAATGTGATTGATACGTAGCACCTCATAATGGTAATACGTGCAACTTTGACTGTATTATAGGTCTCTTCTTTGTTGAGTGGACATTTAGTGTCCTGCTGCTTTCTTTTAATCATCATAGAGGTTTAGAACTTCAAATCTAACACAATGGGTGGCTGCACCTCAAAACTTAGTCGAAATCTCAAAGCGTATAGGAAGTACTCTTCACGATTTGGAAAACGACGTAGTAAGATTTCAGCTACCATTCCTGATGTCAATATCAAAGCAATTGGCGATTCACGGAATCATGCTAGAGATTTCTCGGTCAGTGAGTTTGTTCATCTCGATTTTGAGAAGGGAGCTGCTACTAACCGTGCAAGGTCTGAGGTTTCTAACATGACCTTTCATCTGAAGCAGCTACAGTGGAGCCATGGTCAAATTGATGCAAATGGTATCTTCCTTCCGCTCTCAATCCTTTATTCAAAAGTACTACTATATTTGGTATCCCATGACAGAAAATCATACTATTGCACTGGACATTCTTAATACGCAATGGGTATACAATTTTCATACGATTATAAGAGTGAAGATTAACATTGCTCTTCACTGATAAGGATTTGGAAGAAACAAGTAATGCGCTTGCCTCATGAAAAAAATACTAATACATTGAGTCATGGACTTGAACAAAATTCATGCATCTAAAATTAAGTCTAGATTAATTTCTAACGGAAGCCTTTCTATTTTACTCACTCAGCTACCACCATGTTGGAAGATTTAGATGGAAAATAAGATTTTACTTTGGTTAAGCTGGATATATTCATCTGAACCATGAATTTTGAAATCATGTCATCCGTAGGAGTGTGCCAAGATGAACCATGGTTCGACTCATCTAGTATTTTGGACTCTGATTCTGATGACAACGATTTCAGCAGTGTTCATGGAGGTAAAATCTTTACTTCTTTCTCCACAGCCAGCAACTTCTTTCACATTTCATTCACACAAATTGTTACCCTGTGTTTTGAGATGGCAGATTCTGTTCCTTCAATTGGAAATGGCCCTAATGCTCAATTGCTTCAGTACGAAAGCACATCGTGCTTCATTGATACTGGAAGTATGTATGAAGGTTTCTATGAAAGTTATCTGAAAATTGATGGAGGTGCACAGAACTTTGAATATACGAGTCAGGAGTTCAATATGAATACTTGCCTGCCTTGTTTGCCTCCTTCGGTTAATTACAATGAGAAGAATCATTCTTCGAGTCCCCAACCGGCAAATATAAAGAAGTCGGCAGTTATCATGCTTTCTGTTAAGAGAAAATCTGTTGACGGATACGAACGAACTGAGTATTGTGCGTAAACATGCTAGCTCTGGGGATTTTGTGTTAATTAACTATGTTTTTAAATTAAGGTGTTGGTTCAGCTTTTATAGAAGTATAATTTTTTGATGCACAGGTACGTCAGAGAAAATCTTATACCGTCCAAGAGCAGGACTTCAAATTCCATGTGCAAAGGGAGAAAAGTTAACTCCATCGTCCTGGTCACCTATTTCGCCGTCTGTCTTTAAGCTTCGCGGAGAAAACTACTTCAGGCATGTTCTTGAGTTTCACGTCCTTTAATTCCTTGTGCACATTTTGGGCGCTTTCCAATTGTAATTGTCTAACTGTGATGGTTTCTTCTTCTTTCCAACTCTGGACACCTATTGTGTAGAGACAAACAGAAATACCCTGCTCCAAACTTCAGCCCATATGTACCATTTGGAGTTGACATGTTTCTCTGCCCCCAGAAGATAAATCACATTGCTCAGCATCTTGAACTTCCACATGTGAAAGCACATGAAAAGCTACCATCCATTTTAATTGTTAACATACAGGTCTTTTTATTATCACTTTTTTTCTGTTCAATGAGCTTTCTAGTAAGGATTTTGTCCACCATTACCAAAATGGAAAAGAAATGTGATAATTCCACTGGCTTTACTCTGGAAAATCATTGGTCTTTATTATTTTAATGGGCGCTATATTGATGACAAAACCTGAATGTTACAAACTGAAACTGGATTTGCTTAACTCTCGATTTAGTTTTGTTGTTTCGGTTTTAGCTGCCTACATATCCAGCTTCGATGTTCCCTGGTGATTACAACGGAGAAGGGATGAGCCTGGTACTGTATTTTAGACTGTCTGACAATTTTGACGAAGAGATATCTCTTCATTTTCAAGACTGCATCAAGGTTCCCTTTCCACCACTTAAACCGAGTTTTATATTTATTTTCATATCTGAAAATGTTTGATCTACCTATGAAAATTGTCAAAAAAAGGAAATGAATATGATACTTCGTCCTCCTTTCTGTTCGAAAAGTACTTCTTATTCCCTTATATTACTTGCATTGATAGTTCTAATAAGGAAAAAAGATTTAAAAAGCTGGTTTTCTTCATCAGAGGTTGATTGAAGATGAAATGGAGAAAGTCAAAGGATTCACAAGGGAATCCTTGGTTCCTTTCAGAGAAAGGTTGAAAATAGTGGGTGGGTTGGTTAATCCTGAAGATCTCCAGTTAAGTGCTGCTGAAAGAAAGCTAGTTAGTTCTTACAATGAAAAGCCAGTGCTTTCACGACCTCAACACAACTTTTTCAGGGTAAAATGATCATTTTATGAGTCCATTCTGATAATACTATAGAGATTTAGGCTTCTTGATGGCTGACTTTTGCATTATGGTTTTTCAGGGAAAAAATTATTTTGAGATTGATTTGGACATACATAGGTTCAGCTACATATCAAGGAAAGGTCTCGAATCATTCCGTGATCGTTTGAAGCATGGGATACTTGACATTGGTTTAACAATCGAGGTACTTCTTTTATATTCAAACTGTTAATTTGACAACTCCAACATAAAATATATATATGTTTATTCTGTGTCCTTCACATTTCTCAAAATTGGAAGTGCCAGTTTTTTATGTGCACTTGCTGGGCGAATCTCGAATTTTGACCATCTAGTGAGTTTATTCGGCGTAGAATTTAGATTCTGTTTTATGTTTTTTAATTCTCTAAGTTCAGTAAATATGTGTTTGACAGACAATTTAGATTTTGTTGATGAAAAATTGTTTAATTCTGTGATCCGTACAAATTTAAAAACAACATTTTTATGGTTACATTATATCTAGATTTTGAATTTTAAATTTTCAAATGCATAATTATGTTATTAAATAAAGACAAAAAAACATTTAGAAATATAAGATGTCATGTTATAAACTCAATTCATTTTTATAAAAATGTAATATGTATGATGCAATATAATATTATAAAATAATAAATAAATATATATTTTAAAAATAAATTATATTTCTAAATAAATTACTAATAATTTATTGTTATCTAAATATATGTAACTAACTAGAACTAGATTTATGATTTATAAATATATAGTACCAAACACATTTTAAAAAATTGTTTAAATCGGAATCTAATTTTTGATTTTACTAACACATATTTGAAAACAACTTTGTTTTCCTTGAGTCCTTGTTTTCAAATTTCTATTTTTAAATCATTGTTTTCAGATAACTAAACTAAAATTCACAACAAATATAGTTGAAACAATCAAAAGCAAAGAAATATCTTAACTTGTTCCCAAGTTGAAAACAGAATCTATCAAATGCATATTCACGAATTCAAAAACATAAAACAAAGTCTATTGTCTACCAACTTTCCAAAGTTTGAATTGCTGAATGGTGGATCATGCTTCTATATTTAGTTCTTGTTAATATACTAATGTAGAACATTAATGATGATGATTATGAGTTATGACAGGCACAAAAACCTGAAGAACTGCCTGAGCAAATGATGTGCTGTCTGAGGTTGAACAAGATTGATTTTGTAAACCATGGGCAGATACCAACAATTATGAGTGTAAGTGAAACTTGAAGCATTCCTGTGCATCAGCAAGAATGAAGTAACAATGGAGAATAGAAGGAAGAAAAGTCTAATTTAATTAACATAACCACCTCAAGGCCTTTGCAAAAGGGATGCAGTCTGATAGGATTTTAATTAGAAACAAAGCTTGAGAGTTCATTTGTATATTTTAATGTTACCATTCTTTTATTTCTCAAGGGCAATCAGATTGACATCAAATCAAAGTCTTTCTGTTTCATATGGTGTCATATCTATCCACAAAAATGTTGATGCTAAGATCTTTTATAACAAAATCCCAAGTCATATTTTAATTTTTATTTATAAATTAAAAACCAAAATCTCATTTCATTCAATTCATCGTTAATCATGCAATTGGTGATCAAGAAATTTTAAGGATTATGAATAAAATGAATAACTCAACGTAACAAAAGAAGGATGTATTTATTATTAAATGATATAATAGTAAATTTGTCTTCACCCACCGTCTTAATCTTAATCACACGTACTAAGAGTTTGCTAATTTTAAGGTTTAAAACTCGGATTAATTCTTTAGTTTGTTTTTATTGAACAATGATTAAGTATAATTTACTATTTCATGCTCTCCTTTCCTTAAAAAAAAATTATTTTTTTAAAAAACATATTTGCTATATGATGACCGTTTTTAAAGTTCACTGACCTGACATAATATTGAATCCTCAGGAAACTAAATTGGTAATTAATTTTTGTTTGACTAATTTTAATATTTTTGGAAAGATTTAAACCCCTTGAACAAAATTCTCGATCCACAACTACTTTAACATAAAATATTTGTTCACCTAACAAAAAAAAAAAAAAAATCATTTTGATCTCCATACTTCAAGAATGAGGGTGTAATCCATCCAAAGTGTAGAGACTATTTAAAGAGTTTCAATTTAAGATTTATTTAAAGTATAGAGGATAAAATTTGACAATTAAAAGTACAATGACTAAATTAGAATGAGAGAGTAGTCCAAAATATATAGACGAAAATGATATTTTAATCATAAATTTACGAAAAATGATTATAAATATAAAGAAATATCAAACTATTTACAAATATAGAAAAATTTCACTGTTTATCAATGATAGACTGCACTAGACTTCTACTGCGATAGAAGTCTATTGCAGTCTATCGCTCTAGCGATAGAAGTCTATCATTGTCTATTGTTGATAAACAATAAATTTTTTTTTATATTTGTAAATAGTTTGACTCATTTTGCAATATTTGAAAAAAAATCCTACATTTATTAGCTCATTATCAAACTTTATGGATTTTAGTTTATCTAAATTATTTAAACTCCTCCAAAAAAATGTAAATGATTCACATAATCTTATGTATGCTCTCTCTCAATTACATTGTTTAAGTTTTTTCTCCTTCGCTCCTTCCTTTTTAAGTACCAAACTTATTTGAGTTTATTTATTTAAATAAATTAATAAAAGGTTGAGTAATGATTTATAATCATACTTTTATTTTTTTCTCTTATTAAACTGAATTTCTATTGGTGGTAAGAGAATGTGAATAAGATTGAACATGAAAAACTTTGATATTGAAAGGTTTCTTAATTAATTTCTAAAAGATAATTATAAAAGTTATGATTTTACATTAAATTATAATTAATATTGAAATTTTCAAATTTAAAATTTTTAATCAAAATTTTGATACCCACGTCAACAACTAATTTATTTAGAACTCTTAAAGAGCAGCTTTAAAGCAATAAAATAATGGATGGATAATTAATTAGTATTCAGTAACAATATGAAAAGTTAGAATTTGAAGAGTTATAGGATAAATAATTTGAATTTACTAAAATTATCTCTTCATTTCTATATAAATTAATTTTAAAACTATTATTATTATTTAAAGTAATTAATATATCTTTATGAGAGATATATATATATATAATCGCTCATTTATCTTCTCATTTTCTAAACAAACCAAACTATTATTCTTCTCATTTTCTAAACAAACCAAACTATTATCTTTCATTATTTTAATTTTACTAATGAATATTACATATAAAAAATAAATAAACTATTTGCTTGGATAATATATATATATGTGTGTGTATGAACGTTGCTAAAATACTAATAAATAAGAAGTGGTATACCATATTAATATAATAAAAAATTGGTATAACTATAATATTTGACTTCATATTCTATTAGTGATTATTTCTATGCTGTGTCATAAATTGTTTGTTTTCCTACCCATTAATAGAATAATTATCCATCGAAATGAGCTTAGCTCAACGATAATTAATATGTAATCCCCTCCGCTAGAAGTTGGAGATTTGATCTTCCATTCTTGCAAGCTGTAAATAATTATCACTAATGTCGAAAAAAAAAGCACTATTTGTGATTTCCATGCCAGGGTAAAAAATGGAATATGTAAATTGTCAAGAGGAGATGTTTTTATTTTTTGTTCTTTATTTTATTTATTATTATTATTTTAATGTCTTAGTTTTAAACCTTTTTTTTTTCTTCTGTTTAATAGACGGGCAAATATTACACCTTATTCTGCACCATCAGGGAAATTGCGGTAGATGGCTAAAATATACGCGTTGTGTGGCTGTGGCATTTTGAAAGATGACCCTTTTACGTGATTACACTAATTTTGATGGAAATATGGTCTTAAGTTTACAAAAATTTCGATGAATATTTTTTTAAAAAAATTTAAAAATAAATAAATATTTTATGTTTTTAAATAAATTAACATGTCTATTATTTATATTATATTTATATTAATGACATTTTGTTTGTTTGTTTTTTTTTTTTTTTTTATGTTTCATGAATTTTTCTACGGGGTACAATGGAAGTATTGATTCACCTCTTATGTCAATATCAAACCCATATAAACGTGAAAATATCGATAAAAATTTAATAATATGATTGCACACCTTAAAGTTTAAAAATAACTACACTATCTTCTTTAGTATAATTTTTTTTAAGTAAATATAATTACATTTACTTGTTCGTTTGCAGTTGACAAGACAAACATGCCTTACAATCAATTGGAATTAGATGTAGTGAGAATTGATTATTGTGACTTTATAGGACGCTACATATGATGCATGTTTGTTATAATGATACATCGGTAGTTAATTTTGTTACAAGATATGTGATACGATGTTAATTTTAGTAGTGTTAGGTCTTATATGATCCAATTTTTACATACTAATTGTTTGTAGAAACATTGTTTTACTGGGTTTTTTTTTAATGAAAATTACTTGGTTCATTCGTTGGATAGCAAGTTTATTAAATATGTTAATGAGATGGTTTGACGCTATCAATTTAGATATGTGCTATTGAAAATTTGAAGTTATGTAATTGGTGGCTTGCAAGAGATTTGTGTAGTTGTTAGTGTGAAGGGATTATGTAGTTGTTGGTTGTTGGTTTTGTAATTGTTGGTTTTAGGAGGATTGATACACTTTGTAATTGTTTGATTCTGAAAGTGTAGTCATGTGTGTTTGAAAAGATAAGTGTATAGTTGGTCGTTTGCTGGAATTGTACTGTAAAGTAGTTAGGTTTGCAGGGGTGGAATGAAGTTGTGTAAAGTTGTTGTTTTATAAGAGTTGTTTGAAGTTGTTGATTTATAGTTATATGTTAATTTGAAAGAATTATGTAATTGTTGATTTGTAGTTGTGCTACAGACTTTATGTAAGTGATTTGGTATATTTTGTGGTTTCTGTATTTACAGATTGGGTACCATGAGTTATATCTTGGTGTGAATGCAAATTCCAAGTTAAAAGCTTGTTTGGTGTTGCATATGAGGGGTCTCAATGACCCAAGTTTTTATTTATTATTTTTTTTTTTTCAAAAGTGGTATAGTTGACCGATAAAAAACATCAAAAAAAGTGTATAGTTGATGTTTAAAAACCGTCAATAAAAACATATGACGTTAAAAAATAAAATAGTTTTCTTGACATGCCAAAAAGGTCAATAAAAAGAGTTTTTTTTTTTTTTTGAAGTTTTTTAAAAATAATTGATGGGAGAAAATCTCAATATTACCTTACGTTGACGTTCGAAAAATATCAACCTAACAATTTTCATTGATGATTTTTCCATATAGTTGATGAGCAAAAAACATCAATGTACTTCTTGTTGATGACAAAAAACGTCAACAAAGAGTTTCTAGTGACGTTTTTTGGCTGTCAACAAAACTTTTTTTTTTTATTTTTTTTTATTTTTTTTATTTTTTATGGTCAGACTTTCTTGATATTAACTTACTTGACTGTTTTGGCCATCAACATAGAGATTTTTTTTTGACATTTTTTCCCATCAACAAAAGCCGAAAGTGGTAGAAGAAATGAAATTTCCATTAAAATTAAATGTGTTTTTTTTTTTGTTATTTTTTAAACGTAGCTCCACCATTACTAGATAGCCTATAAATTGCATGAATTTTAATTTCAGTGGGTGGGTTCTTTTTCGAAATTTAACATTTTTGAACTTTCATTTTAGTTAAAATATATATATATATATATATATATATATATATATATATATAGGGTGAACAATCAATTCTCTAATCTTTTAAGCTAGATTACAATAGTTAAATTAATTGAAGTTACGCTTAGTTGATGTTGATACTAAATTTTGGACAGTTTGAAAATTGCTAACTGATATAGTGTAGACCTAGCACACTCCGATGCCTAAGTTATGAAGTAGGAAATTCACTATCAACAAAGTTATGAGCAGAGAATTCACTTACTATTCTCCCTTATTTATAGGTTGTGGTTGAGTCCTTTTCTCTTTTAGGGTTTTTTCTTAGATCCTTTGAGAGATCTCCCTTTCCCCCTAGGTTTTGGTATATGTTGAAGATTCGATTTGGGGGTCCAACCCTAGCTGAGATCGAGATTGAGTGTCATAATCTTGTTTTGGGCCGTGCTAGCTTCTCCCTGGAAGCTAGTGTGGGCCATAACCAAGCCTGTGATGCCTAGTTTAGTGTCATTCGACCCCAAAACATCTTGGCCCAGTCGCTTGCCTACTTGCAGTAGCTTTACCTCATTTCCTCGTAATGTCATGTTTACCCTTTAATCTATGAATTACCCATAACGGTTGACAACTCAATTTATAGTTTAGGGTATATTTGATAGTGATTCTCAAATGGTTAAAATCATTTTTTTTTTGTCATTTTCAAAATCACTTTAAAATATACTTTTAATAATTTAAAATCACTATTGATGATAAATATTAAACTAATGTTGATTGATTAAAGACGTATTTTGAAGTGATTTTTAACGTGACAAAAAATAATTTTAATCATTTCAAAATCACTTCCGAACATGAACTTTAACCTTCGTTTATAAGAAGTTGCTATAAAATTCTAATAGCTCTCCAATGCTTAATTAGTTGGAATCTGTTTTTAGCTGGGAGTGGCAACATACACATCTAAATATTCTCATGTAAAGGCACAGATTCATTTAAAAAAAAGAAAAAAAAAATCGAGTCTCAAATCTTTAGCATCAAGAAGCATTTGGATGCTTTCCAAAAAGAGAGGAATTTCTTTCCCATATGAAGGAATGGGGCAGGTGGAATTCTAATTTCATGCCTATATTCTTTATGTTTTCAAGAATTTCTTTTTTCACTTTCATCCTTATTACGAGGAAAAAAAAAAAATTAACATATTTCGATAACTATAAATAATGACTCAAACAAACTGAAAAATATATTCAATAGAAAAAAAAAAAATAGAATAGTAAAACCAGGTTTAAAATAACGATGTCAAAAAAAATATCGAGGTCTTAATTTTATGGACATTTTGATGGAAATATCGATAAAATGTCGATTTCGATTGTTATTTCTAAAAAAATTATAAAAATAAAACGTTTAAAATTTAAATTTAAGTTAATCAAATAAACATTTTATGATTTTTAAACAAGGTGGATGTCAACATGTCATATATTATATTTACCTCAATGAGATTTTATTGCTTAATACTAATTTTCATGAATTTTTCTACCATAATAACATAAATAAAACAACAAAAGTATATTGTTTAGTCATGCAACAAAATCAAGTGTTTCAGGTGGGATTGTTTATATAAGCAAAATTAGTATTAATAAAAATGTTAGAATTTTGTTGTGCCATATTTATATTTTTGTTTCTTTAAACAAAGGATCGAGAGATCGAACATCCAACCTCTAATGAGGAAGGTCATATTAATCATCGATAAACTATAATGGGCAAAGGCACAAAAATGATTTTAGGTAAATTATAATGACTAAGACAAAATATAATTAAAAGTTTATTTAGAGACTGAAAGCACAACATTGTTTTGTTTAGACATGGTACAGAATCAAGAAAGTTTTTAGTAGACTGTTTTTGATAAGCAAAAAGTTGGTGGGTAGGGGATGGTTTGGAAAAATTAGATTTATTACATTACATAATACGAAAATTATTTTAAATGACAAAAATGTAGAAAATATTTTTAAATATTAGAAAAATATTATAGTTTATCTATGATAGATCGCAATAGAATATCATAGTTTAAACACAGATAATAGTCTATTTCGGTCTATCACAAATAGACTATTATATTTGTAAATATATTTGGTTCATTTTCCATCTCAAATTGAATTGATAATGAAAGGATAGATTGTGACGACTCTTCAACTCGGATTCTCAATAGATTACATGATGGCGACTCTTTGAGTTTACTATTTTTTAGTAGATTACAATTTTGAATTGAATACTCGTTTGAGTTTAATGAGTCCTGATATCATATTAGATCAACATAGGTTTCATATCAAAATTAATTATTAGATCAACATAGGTTTCATATCAAAATTAATTAACTTTTAGATGAAACACATATTTACCTAATACAATTACATGTTGAGGATCCCAAATTGAAAAAATTGAGAGAGACACTCACCATCTTTATAAGATATATATAATGGGCTACTTCTCTCATTTTTCAATTGGTTTTGAGATAGAATCTCATGTTTTCTAATATGGTATGAGAACTCATGAAACTCGGTCTAAAAACAAAAATTGGGATCTGATTCAAGGATGGTGAACATAAAGAAGCACTATTTTGAGGGGGCATGTTGAGGAAGAAAAAAAATCACGGGACCTCATAATCATTATAAGATATACGAGCTACTCCTCTCCTTACCAATTAGTTTTGAGATCAAACTCGTGTTGTTTTGTATTCGCAGGAAAAGACATTTCTCCATCAAGACAACAAATTTAGCAATGGTCCCAAATAATTGAATTGGATTCGTAGCTATCTCTACTCTCTTGATGAGGTCCATAAGTTATTCCATGATATCAACTTCTAGGTTCCAACCACAAGTATAAATATCAAACTCTTCCTCTCTATCGAAATCAAACCACCATCATATTACAAAGTTTTTTCGAACTATCCATCAAAAGTTACGATGAGTTCGTACGTGGAGGTTGGTCCGGGACAAAACGAAGCCTTGCTCGAAGGTCCAAAAGATGTTGAACTTGGGCGGTGGGAACCGATCGAGCATATCGAAGATCCATACGTGCAAGAGATCGGAAGGTTTGCAGTAATGGAGCACAACAAGCAAACAGGGGCAAACCTAAAGTTCATCCATGTGATAAATGGTGAGAAACAAGTGGTGGCTGGAATAAATTATAGGCTGAGGATTGAAGCAAGGAATGAAATAAATTTGGTTTGGACTTATGAGGCTTTGGTGAATGATAGGCCATGGGAGAAGAAGTGGAAACTCATATATTTTGTACCTCTCCTCAAGAACTGATCCACTCATTGCTTCTTCTACTTGCATTATCTATGAAATAATAAAGGGACACTAATAAAATAAAAAAGCTATATCCATATGTCTTAACATTTTGTTGTGTTTCCTTTTATCTATTAATGAGATAATAAAATAAAAGCTTATCTATGCCTTTGTATTTGTGATATTGTGCCTTTGTAATTGGGTTTTTTTTTTTCTTTTATCCAACGTTTTAAAATTAATTCACTATAGGTAGGATTTACATCGGAAATATAGAAAGATCTCACAATCTTTATAAGATTTGTAGGTTATTACTCCTCTCGTATAGTCAATCGGTTTAATTTTTAAGATAAAACTACATGTTTATCTAATATGATATCAAAATTTATAAAGTCAACCAGATAGATATTTTGGTCTCAAAAAATTAAGATTTGATTAAAAAATGATGAACTTAAAAAGGCACTATTTTGAAGAGTAATCAACTAGTCAATTAAGATTCAATATATACAGGCTGAAGTAAATAATGAATTTAGTTTTTTTTATTAAAAAAAAAATTAAATACAAATATCAATTTATACTATGAATAAGTAATAATAATTATATCAATTTAAACTCTAAATTAGTGTAAGATTATCCATTTAAAATAACAATAATCTTCCTACCACCCTGATTTTCTCTTTTTCTTCTTTTTCAAATCAATCAACTCTCCTATTCTTTATGCATTTTGATTTTTCTCTTTCCCACTTCCCAATGCCACATTCTCTCTCACACCTCTGAATATCTCTCAAGACCTCTCTTTCTGTATCTTCTACCTTCCTTGCTCTTCCAAAAACAAAGTTTTACCAAAGTCATATAAAAGAATATCTATCATAACACATCTTCTTCTTCATGGTTCATCAAATTCAAGTTTTGAGTCGTTCAACCGCGATGTTCGCTAGCGGAGGATGTTAGAGTATTTAATATTATGTAATAGCATTTTACCCTCGTGTTATTTAGTTTAGGGTTCATGTTAGAGTATTATTTAATATTATGTTATAGCATTTTAACTTATGTTAATTAGTCTAGATCGTTTATTTCCTTATGTAAAAGTTTATTGGGACTCTTTTAGTATCTAGTATTCATAGATATATTTCATCTCAATGTAATACATGTAGGAAACCCTAAATATGAATCTCTCTTTAAAAGTTTTCATCGT
Source organism: Citrullus mucosospermus (assembly GCA_030954485.1). Lineage (NCBI taxonomy): Eukaryota > Viridiplantae > Streptophyta > Magnoliopsida > Cucurbitales > Cucurbitaceae > Citrullus > Citrullus mucosospermus. The sequence goes on along the minus strand of CM062063.1, from coordinate 36,717,573 downwards.
TCTGAGAAGACAATTGATAATATTCATACTCAATTGCTTTCTATCTCAAAAAAAGGTACGATGTAGTTCAAGTCAATACTTTGAACATATTTCAATTATACTCCCATATTGGGATTATTAATCTACAATAATGAACTCCAAGTCTCCCACAAGAGAGTGAAGACCAATATTATCGAAAGAGAAAAGTCAAATTTGATGGTAAAATCGAGAATGCTGTCTCATCCCAAATGGACTAGAAACAACCATAACACATATACATCCAAGAGAGAATGCCAATAAAGAGTGGGTGAAGTGAAGAATAAGAACATGAACATGGAACAATAAAAGATTTTGTGGAGATTAAATACAAAAGGAAAGTATTTCCCGACATAGACTAACAAAGGAATATATATATATAGTTCCAACTAATTTAATTAGATTCATAGCTTATCCTATGTACAAAGCCATGCAATCAGTAGGTCATTGGCCATTATACATCAAGTTTCATCATTGATAATAAAAACTGTCAAAAATACTAAAGTTCGGAAATGTGTGTTTTTTCCCACCAAAAACACGCATTTATGACGCTTGTTTTTTCCTTCCCACTTAATTTTCGTCCCAATTTATAGTTTTCTTATGTCATAAAAAGCCTTTTTTTTTGGGTAGTGATATCAAATATGTGTACGTAGGTTCAAAGCACACAACTATAAAACTTGAGCTGCTACTCAATAAAGATCGAAGAGCAGCTTTACGATCAATGGCCGCAGCTGAATCTTTACAAAACGATATTGCCAATTACTCGAAGAAATGGGAAGGTTTGCAGTGATGGAGTATAACAAACGAACTGGGGAAAACATAAACTTCTTGCATGCGGTATAGCTGGAACCTATTACCGGCCGTCTTGTAATAGAGGCAGCAACAAACGACGGTGAAAACATTATTCGCCTTTATTTGCCTGTGGTGTGGGATGAACAACCATTTCTGCACACACTTTGGACCCTTACTTTAATCCTCCTATTTATATCTATTTTAATATCATATGTACCCTTTATTATCTTTATCTATATCAATAAATGACACATAATAAAATCATATATGTTATTATACCTACATGTACGTGTACAAATTTGACCTTTAATGTTAGTTAAAAACCGACATCATAGGAGTACAATGCCGGTGGACATCAGATATTGAAAATCGTGTTATTAAATATCTTCAATGTCGATTGTCTCTAAGTCGGTTTTCAACGCCAGCCACCACTCGACATTGAACACTATCTTTAGTCTCGGTTTTCAACTGACATTGAACTGGAGAAGTTAGCAACATAGCAGCGGAAGTAATTAGAATCTAAAATACTCTAATTGCATCAATTTTGAATATTAAAACAGAGAAGATGAACTTACTTGTTGAAGCTCAAAATTGAAGTTGAATTCTTCAAATTCTATATCACGAACCGTTCATGGACAACCTCCAGTGTCTTCCTTGTTATTCTAAGGCCTAAGAATAGATTGTGGGATCCAAGATGGAGTTCAATTTGGAGCAAAAAGCTGAAGAAGACACTAGGTTTTTCTGATTTTGAGTGTGAGAGTTTTTATTTTTTTATTTTTTTTAATTTTTTTAAATTACAAATTAGCAAGAATGTTTAACCCTAATCTTCAATTCCTCTCATCTATACAAAAAGAAGAAATCATGCTGATTAAGCTAACATGCAGCATGCCAACAAATAAGCTGGTTAAGGTGCTAAATTTGGAGGTGGAAGATTAGGGTGCTTTGCCTGAAGAACACCACCACCTTTATCATGCATTAATTTAGTGGAAAAATCCATTTTCCAAAATTGGATTTAATATTCAGTTTCATGAAATTGAATTTAATTCAAAATTAATTTTAAATAAATTTAATTTAATATATAATTAATTTAAATAATAATTAATTAATTTAATAATTAATTATATTACATTAATATTTAATATTAAATTAATTATTTTTCCACTTCTCCCGACAAATTCCAATCTGATGAATCTCTATTTATCCTAAAAAATATTTAAATCACATTTAAATATTTATAACTCTTCGATTTCGCCTAATTCATTAGTAAACGAACAAAACATGAAAACTGCTACATTACAAAATTCAAAGGTTTATCCATGAGCTAACAAGGGAACCTAGTGGACTTATAGGTCATGATCTCCAACGATTCGAAATTAACCAGCTAAACTCTTTAACCTAGTTTATTAACCTTCGTTAACTACTGAGTCACTCCACTAAAACCCAGCTACCACTCTAATAAGTTGATCCTTCCCGAGTTGTTCACAATTATAGCTGGGTCAAAATTACTGTTTTATCCCTGTAATTACATCTCGTTCCCTAAGTCCACTAATTCTCTAATGAACAATAGGTTTGTGATCCAACATGTTCCTTAAGTCCCCCGTAATCACTGATTCTGTTTCGGTCGGGTCTTTGTTTGTTGGGAGGCAAAGGAAGATGAGAATCTGAGGAAGGAGAGAGGGGTCCTTCTCCATTGGTTGTTTCTTGTGGAAGATTGGGAGTGGGTGTATCTGTGTTAGCGAAAATGGAATCGAGTTGAAAGGCAATATATAAGAAGGGGGGCCATTAGCAGTAGAAGTTGGAGAGGTTAATTAAGATCGGCCATGGATAATGTGGTTTAGTTGCAGGGAATGGGGGATCCATTGAAGGAAGAAGAAAGGAGAAACATAAAAAGGAAGATGCTAGTATTAGAAAGGGTGGTTTGAATTTGTACAATTCATTCATAACCATATAAACTACTTGTTTAATTACATTTGCATAAAGTTGTAAAAACCTCACTATCTCCATGTCACACTAGAAACTTCTTCAAATTCAGAATTTAAATGTTTAATTTCAATTGTAATATCTTCATGAAAATTTGCATGTTGTGCATGGATAATTCATCTCATCTCAGTGCTTTATTTGTCAAATTACCAATTTATTTTACCCTCATATTGCCATGAAAATCATTAATGTTGATATAATTTTTTTCACTAAAATTTAAATTTTCAACTAAAATGGATAAAAATTTTAAATTTGGAGATATGAATTCTACCCAATGTTTAAAATATTGATGTCGATGGAAATGTTGAGGTCTTAATTTTATGGAAATGTCAATGCAAATATCTATAAGATGTCAATAGATATTTTTGGAAAAAATTATTAAAACAAAATAATTAAAAAAATTAAATATTAAAAAACATCTTTTATGATGGATGAATAAGTCCATTTTAATCATTTATATTATATTTATTGTTATGAGTTTTTTTTATTATTTTTTTAATTCAAACTTCATAAATACAATCACAATCCTCCTGGAGAATAGAGGACAACCAATCTAGGAAACAAAACTCCCAATAGGCCTCATGCACTTCTTGAACAAAGGAAGAAGTTAGGGCACAAAAACAATAAAAACAGTGCGAGCAAGCAAATGAGCCACAAAATTACAAGAGCGAGAACAATTAACATAAAAAAAAATACCTGCACGCAACATAAGCTCAATCATTATGGGTTATTTTGGAATAAAGGGTATAGTTGATATCTAAACAACAAAGTCAAGAAAAGAGTAGGATGAGGGTTGGAAGTGGCAACTTAGGACGAAAATGGGTCTAGAAAAAGGGTTAGCTTTGGGCCTTAGCCTAAGCTAGTGTGCTTGGCCTTGCTCGAGCCTTGCCAAATGCCTAATGAGCCATGCATAAAACATGCCCTAGCCCGAGAGATCATTTTGGGCTTAGAATATGGCCTAAGGGAGATAGTCGGCCTCGGCTGAGGTCAAGGCTGACCCTAGCCAAACATGACACTAAGCACGCCCCTTAGTCCAGTAGGTTATCTTATTAGCCCGAGGTGACTTCGAAACAATAGGGAACAACTTAGGTCAACTTTTTTCTATAAATTCATCATCATAACTTCATAGTAAATAACTTAAACTTCTAACTTCTTTCATTTTCTACTATTCTAAGGCAGCACCGTGGCGCTACTACAATGTTCTGTGTTTTGGAATTTACGTTGAGCTGGCATTGCGACGCCAACCTTCTAGGGACATTTTGGTCATTTCACCTCCTCTGAAGCCTCAAATGTTCTATTTAGCTCCTAATTGCTTTGTCAACCTCAAACGACACGTAACACTTAGAATGCATGTAATGCTCGAGATCCTACAAATATAGTCATATGAGCACATTAAACTTCATTAAGGAATTTTGGGTGCTACCAAACTTTGGCTTTGGAGCCCTTTTTCTTTGTTTTGTTGGGTCCTCTCTCCTCCAAATTACAAATTTACATTTAATGATATCTTGTTGCTTATTTTTTATATTTAGTAGATTTTCCTAAGATAGAATAAAAATTCTATTCAACCCCCATGTCAAATGCATATAAATGTAAAAAAGTTGATGCAAATATTGTCTGGCCAAAATTTAATAACATGATCCTACCTTTATATTGACGAAAATGATGAAAATTTTGAATTTATAAACAACAATAAATTTTGAAAGCACTACATCTATCTAAATATTTAGATGTAGCATAGAGTTCACCTAAGTCTTATTATTATTATTTTTTTTTAAATAATAATAATTTGTTAAAAATACATTAACAAATGTCAAACATTTAATTGTGATTTAATTGGGATAAGAGATGTGTGCAGCCTTAAGGATTTTTCCTTAAAATTACACTAATACGCCAAAATACATAAATGTAAATTGTAATTGGGTTCTCACTAATTCCATTTCGAAGAAAAACATTATTTTTTTCTTTACAACAGAAATTGATTGATCTCCGGAAGGTAATCCTTCGTCAATCGCCATTCTCTTTCGGACCGCTTCCGTTCAATCAAAGCAACGAGAGGAGAATTTTCACAGAATCGCAGCGCCGACGACAAATTTTCCGATGCAGCGCCGCCGGTGCTTGTCGTCGAGAGCCATTTCGGACACAGAAAGCGAGTCCGATCAAGAAATGATGAAGTGCTTGTCGTGTCTGGAGGATTACCGGTCACGCGACGCCGGAACGTGCAAGGAGTGCTACGATGAAGCTAATGAGACTGAGGAAGAGCTCAAGCGTGAGATCGAAGACTTGAAAGCGAAGGTTGCTTTCCTCAGGTTTTGGTCCCCTCTCGATCATCTTCATAACAGGTCGAATACTCCTTGCTTTACGGATGTCGTTTTGATCGCCTCTAGCGATGGGCCTGACGGATACGCCGTGCCCCTTCCCGCTCATAAAGCTGTCTTGGTTAGTATGAATTTTACGGGTTTACTTGCTTATCCTCTAATATAATACTTTTTTTCTTGTGGTTTGATTTGATTCCGGTCTGGCTTGTGTCTGAGATTAAGTTGTGTATCAGTAAATAGCCACTTGTTATTTTGAATCCAAGTGGTTTGTCTGTTTTAATTACGAAGCTTCTAAAGAGTAAGATGTTTAACTGCCAAATTCACAAAACATTGGTGCAGTAGCTATATGGAATTCCGAATTACCATGTACGACTCATTGATTCGAGTCTGATAATTAAGACGTGCATTGATCTGTAGGCATAAACTTCTTGTTATTTGGTAAATATGGTTTTGTCATGGTATGTTGTTTTAAAATTTTTCATTGAAATGGGGTTTGCCCCTTTACAAGTCGTTTGTTTTCTCTTTCCTGTTACTAATATTCTTTATTCTGCGTACAATTGTAATAATCCATTTCAACTTCATTACTTACAATTCTCCCCTTTTGAAATTCCTTTTTCTACTGAATTTTTTCTCTAGCTATAAGACGGAAAGGATTTCAAGCCGTCCGTTCTAGGAGTTCATATAATTTTCTGTCATCCCTCTTCTGATAGTATTTTGATAACCAAGTATGGCTATATTAATGAGAAAGAGACTTCCACAAATGTTTGCAAATTTGTAGTACGTACATCCTGGGAACAAGTGAAAGGGATGAACATTTGCTTGATTTTAGTTGAACATTTCCGCCAAGTAATCCTACAATCTATTTTGATTGCAAATGAGGTTGTGGATTAGCTTAGATGTTTAAGAAATGGACATTTTCCCTTGAAAACGGGTGGAAATAGAGGGAGCAGAGCACTTGGTTGATTGGTTACAATTTTTATGGCATGGGAGTTAATGGCCAGTGGCATTGGTCGTGGAAATTTTAGGAGAAAGAATGCACCCCTAACGGTTGAATGGATTTTGGATTTTTCTAGGACGTCTGTCCTAGTAAGTGTGGGTTTGATTGTAGTAGATAGAGCATTTGGCTGTTGGAGAGGGCTTGCAATTGAAGCTCCCAGGTCTTTGACTCTAGGACAGTTTATCAATTCAGTCCTTCGGTGGCCTAAATGTGGGCAATGAAAGCTTTTTTTCAATTGTTACATTTTACTACTGTAAGGGTCTTAAGAGTATATGGAACATATTCTTTATGGTTGTTAGTTGGCAGGCTCAATATAGGGCAACCTTAAGGCTTTTGAGTGAAGTCGGCTCATTACAATTTGTGCTGGTCTATAAGAAGGATACTCTTGGTGTGCTTTTTTTTTTGGGTTCTTTTTTTCGTTTGTAGTGTCTTATAAGACATCTGACTTGTGAGGCTTTTGTGATTATCCTTTATCCTTGATTCTCTATAGTTTGAGTTCTTTCTTTCTAACATTCTGTATCTGTATACACCTTTCAATCTGGTCTTTCATGAAGGCATAGTTTCTCAATAAAAAATTTGTTTTTGAAACTAGTGAAAATACTACTGAGAACATTATCACATTTATGTTTTTGGGGTGGGCCTATGAAGGTTAGTAATACATATTATTCTTTTGGTAAGAAACCAAGCTTTCATTGCAAAAAAATGAAAGAATTTACAAGAGCATATAAAAAAGAATGAGCCCAACAAAAAAAGGAGTCAAAGACCTATAGTAAAGGACTCACGTCCAACAAAATCATAATTACAGATAGGCCTAGTGGTTGGTGTCCATGTAGAAGCATTAAACTTCGCAACCTCCCAGACCTCGTCACAAGTCTTCCACCTCTCTGGAAATTCTATTATTTATCTGGAGCCAAGTACTCCATAAAACGGCAAAGAAGCTTGCATGCCACAAAACTTTGCCCTTCCCTCAAAAAGGCGAACTCAAAACCACATCCTCAACCATAGTATAACAGTCTCTATTCCAACCCAAACATAAATCCTACGAGCTCATTCAGCAAACTGCCGACCCTGTAAGAGTGATGGAATAAAGGTTAGTAATGTTAGTTGTGAGGCTTGGGTGTTGGTTACAATTTCTTTTGGCTTTTGATCACTCAGATAATATGCCTCAAGTGACAGGGGTGAGATACCATTCTTATGAGGCGCTCCCATGGGAATGCTGGACAAGTTTCTCTTGCGATTTGATTTTAATTTCTAACTTATATCATCTGGTGCGTTGATCAAGTTGAGAATATAGGCTGTTCAGTGTTATGACTTTCTCTTCAAAATTTTCAAGTCCTTATTGTTTTTTCTAGGCCAATAAATAGCTTTCAGTGATAGGGATACTTTCTACTTTATCTCCTTCCGTGGCTTTCTATTGCTACCTCGGTTCCATCATCTGATTATTTTTTCTCCTCTATAGAGGTTTTTGATTCTGCTCCAGTTAGGCTAGATGATTGTTTAGCAAAAGTGCCTTTGTATGGATTGGACTAAGAAGCATAGGCACGGATATGTATCCGATAAGATATAGTGATATGCCAATTCCTAAAAGAAAAAAAAGAAAAAAGAAAATTGGATACATTGAGGAAATGTTATTTCTTCAGATATTTTCTTTAGGATATATGTAAATTTAAAACAAAGATACTAAACGTAATCCACCAAAAAGCATAAAATATCACGTTAATACTGAAATTTTAAAGTGAAATACATATTACATTTATCAAACAAAACATTCATGATTTAACAAATCAAAACAAAGTTCACTACTAAGTAGACCATAAACTAGAAAAACTTGAAGCCTCTCGAGTCTCAAATCTTCATAACATCATCATCTTTATCACTTTCACTTTTGCACAATCCACAGGATCACCAAGAATTTTCTTAAGACACTTCGTTCTCTCTTGAGTTAGTTTGACATCGTGATGTGGAGCCACTCAATTAGAGAACTTTGTAAGCCATTCTTCATTATAGTACCTAAATAGAGGTTTTAAAAAACGTTACTCTTATAACATATAAACTATAAGGTTAATATAAGATAAGAAATATAGTATAATTAAGTACCTTGGATTCAAGAATGTGCTAAACGATGAAAGCACATGAAATCTAGTATCATTCTTATTCCAACAATCAATTAGAATGTTACACTTTACATCATAAAAAGAGGAAAAGTCACTTGGTTGCAATCCTTCGTGTTTATATATTATTGTCTTCACATTTTTAATCATCGTATCCCACCTATCATACATCAACTGTAGAGAAGGTGCATCTATATTCCAAACTCTAGTCATGTCTTACTTAGGTGAAGTGCAGGAAAGAATATAATCAATTTTGTCCCACCATACGTTATCAAGCACCGACTCCTTAATATGCCTTGTCTTTCCCACATTATCTTCTCTGTAATTTGCCCATTTATCACCAATGACCATGTTTTGTAAACCACCTTTTAATTAGTTTAAACCTCCTAAGCATGATGATAACCGATGCAAAATGTGTTTCAGCCATATAAAGCAATTTAAGAGATTCAAATTCAAACATGACAAGCCTCATCAAATGATTCATAATAAAAATTTTCACAACTATGACGTCACTAGCAATATTAGAGATCCAACTGCATTTCTTATATACAAGTTGATTGTTTTCAACATTCTTGACAGCATATATGTTCTTCAAGGCAAGATTTACGGTATGCACTATACATGGTGTCCATACAATCATGAGAAATTTTGCTTCGATTACCTATTTAATGTCTCTCCGTAGATATTTTATCGGGAGATATGAGAGGCCTCTACCTTTCTTTGACTGCAGATTAAACACGAGAGAGAGAGAATAATAAGTCAGAAGATGTTTCGATGTAACTTTTGTTGTACCTTGGTAGATGAATATTATTTTAACATGATTATAAATTTAGTGCCAATAGGAAATGAGATAAAAGATGGGACAAAATAGGAGTATTAATATTAACGACTTGGTTTTTGACAATAACTCTGTGAAGGTGGATACTATTTCAGCTGAGTTCTATATACGTTTGCATATAACTTTGCCTAGCTTCTTGTGTTATGGTCGAGTGTGGACAGGAGCCTAGCCATTCCTTTTTCTTATCATAGATTACCTTTTTCATGTATTGTTCAGGTGAGTCGCTCCCCAGTTTTCAGAGCTATGCTTGAGAATGAAATGGAAGAAAGTCGTAGTGGTACCATAAAGATCAGCGACGTTTCATTCGATGCCCTCCGCGCCTTTGTTAATTACTTGTACACAGCAGAAGCCTGTCTTGATGAGCAAATGGCTTATGACCTTTTAGTTTTGGCTGAGAAGTACGAAGTGAAGCATCTGAAGGCACATTGCGAGAAGTTCCTAATATCAAAACTGAACTGGGACAACTCGATCATGAATTACGTCTTTGCACACCAGCACAATGGCAAGCATATGGTCGATGCAGCTTTGTCGGTGATTATCGACAACATGGACAAGTTTACCAAAAGGGAGGAGTATATGGAACTCGTCAAGAAGGATCCACAGCTGGTCGTGGAAATCTATGAAGCTTACATGTGTAAACAGGTAAATACTGCTGCTTGTAAGGATTGTTCTGTGAAATAAAATTGAAGTAGATCTTATAGTCATTGTGATTTGCTTTGTGTGCGTGCAAGAACTGTTTCGATACTTTGCTTTAAGATGAGCATGCACTTGAATAATACTCCGAATGTATGTGGTTAAAAGAAAACCATCACGTAAATGGAATTTAATCCAATCGAATATGCTTGTTTGGCTGTGAACTTTTCTATACATTGCCTTTATGGTTGTGTATTTTGTTTCCTTTGTTCTTTCGTTGAGGCAGGTTTTAGGTATAAAATCTATATGGTATAAAAATGTTTAGAATTTCAAAGCATTTTTTCTTTTTTTCTTTTTCTTTTTGGTTAAAACTTGTGAAATTTGGCAAAGTTATTCCACGGTTAATTTATATAAAATTTGGTATTATTGAAATTGGCAGAGTCTTGAGATTTTGCTTTTTCTTTTTTTTTTTTTTTTTTTTTTTTTTTTTTTTTTTTTGTAAAAATTAGAGGAATTTAGAAGTCTAGAGTGAAAATTGATATAACTTGATTAGTTTAGAGTAAGAATTTAATTTTTCCTAATCTTTAGTGATACATGTTTCTCTCACTTATCCTTCTGTATCCGTTCCAACACACTTACACTCTTTAAGCACTATTTTTATTTTTAGTTCAACTGAATTCGAATCTTTGACTTTCAAATGAATGGTAAATGCTTAAATTGTTTGAGCATCCTACAAAGGAAAATGGTATGGATGACCCAAAATAGGAGGCCCAATTGAAATTGGACCTAGGTTTTGAAAACAAATGATTTTTTTGGCATTTTGCTTATGTCATTCTCTTGTGAAATTATCAAGACTCATTGTTTCTTCTTCCTTTGTTTTTTCCGTTTCACGTGTTTGTTTTTTCTTGATCTGCATGCACCTTCGCTTCATGTTTTTTGTTTGTTTTTTTGAATCCTCCTCCTTTTGCGTTCTGCGGTGTTCTTATTGAGTGTGAATCAAAACGAAAGGAAGAAGCAAGAGCGAAACTTCAAACAATGAAGGAAAAAATTGTAGATTTGATGAGGAAAAAGGGAGAAGAATGAACAAGACTTCAAGCCTTGGCATGTGCTTTGAGGCTAGGTGGGTACTTGCACACGCGGCTAACATAAGTAGTAGGTCATTTTTGGACCGTTTTTTTTAATCTTAGGCCATTTTTCATTTGGGCCCCTCAAAAGGGGCCATCCATCCAAACTTCCCATCCAACACACGATTGACATATATCTATCTTTTTAACTTTAATATGCTTTCTCTACTTATACATCTTACTAATATATATATATATATATATATTTTTTTTTATCTCTCTTGTAATCCTCTAGGTAAAATCTTCGCCTTAGCTTCTCTCAATGTATATATTTTATCTCTTTTCTCTATGTATCTGACAAATATATGATTAAGGATATGATAGGATACGATAATTCATCAATTTCTATAAAGTTAAGATATGGATACGTCATATATATATATATATATATATAACATAAAGATACTTAATTTAATCCTCCAACAATGAAGGAGGTTGAGTTTAAGGAAGGATTTCATGATTGACCTTGGCTTGAGGATGAAGATGCCATATTACCTAACTAGCTACCTAATAATTTAAGTTAAATTAAAGGAGGTTTCAAAAGAGAGTGAAAGAAAAAAGAAAAAAGAACAGAACAGAGAAGTTTGAAACAAGTTGGCAGGGACGATAGCAAGGTAGAGGCACGACGATGATGGTCGGCGTAGATGCTGAGGCGCGGCGACGAATGGTTTAGGGCAGAGAAATGGTGTTGCTTAGTTGAAGGAATGTGAAGTTTGGGTCTTGAGTTGAATGTTGACTTATATATACTCATGTTGAGGATTTCGTTTAGAGCATGTTTGTGAGTCATTCTCAAAAAGCTAAAATCACATTACTCATTTTTAAAATCAAACATGTTTTTATTGGTTCAAAATCAATTTTGATGAAATGAAAATTACAAAGTATAAAATTAAATATTAAATTAATTTTGAGTGTATAAAAACATATTTCGAGTTAATTTTAAATATAACAAAAGTGATTTTAACAATTATAAAATCACTACTAAACATGTCCTAAGTTTGTTTTAAAATAAAACAATTTTAAAACTACTCACTGTTGTTTCGTAGTTAAAATGATATTTGTCTTTAGTCAAATAACTTGTTCATAAATATTTTTAAATGTTTTTAATAATTGAATTGGACTTTCTTTTTCCCTTTCTTTTTTCCTTTTTTGAAATTTGTGAAATTTGTTTAATTTTCGATGAAATCAATTTCAATTTTTGTGCATGAAGTAAGTCAGATTAGATGTAGTTTTGTCAAAATTATGGGTAAAATTGGCTGCAATTAAATATAGGGTAAAGATTGAGATAATTGAAAATTTTACGGTGAAAATCGAAACAATTTAATGAGTTTGAAGGTAAAAATGGAAGTTAACTCTATTTTAGAATAGAAAATATGAAAATCTTGGTTGGTTCAAATTTAGAAAATGATTGCATATTACCTAAAATATGTTGAGAACTTAACATTATGAACGAGGAGTTGAAATGAAGTGAAGTAGGGTAGAAGAAAGAGTTTTAAAATGTGGATGGCCAAAGCTTGGACTCCGGAATGGAGGAAGTTATAGACATGCACCTATTTGTATCTAATTTTGTTGGAAAGGTTTTGTTTTCATAAATGAGGTGTCATGTTATAAAGGTTTTGAATTAAAGAGGTTTTAGTGCAAAATGGACAATTATCTCAATCACAAAAACTTAAAAAATCTTTCCTCTTCCTCCTTTTAATATAGTATAAATAATTTAAAGAGCTTAGCTTTGCAATGATTGACATAACTTTTCATTTTAGAGGTGGACGGTTCAAATCTCTCAACTCCCAATTGTTGTAGAAAAAAAATAATAAGTTAGTCTATTTAAAATAATAAAAATGAAAATCTAAAACTTATGTTCTCATTTGATAGTCATTTTTTTTTTACCATCTACTTTATAGAATAAAAAAATCTAGCGAAGTTTTGAAGTTTTTTCTTAAAATAGTTTTTAGAAAGTGAAATTATTATAAATAGAAAATGTATCAAACTATTTCTAAATATAAAAAAATTTCACTTTCAATCGGCGATAAACCACAGTTTCACTCAAGCAAAGAAGTCTATCGATGTCTATCACTACTAGACAGTGTAATTTTTCTATATTTGTAAATAGTTTGACTCATTTTACTATATTTGAAAACAACCCTTTTAGAAACTTACTTTTGTTTTTTTACAATAGGCTTAAAAGTCAACTGTTTTATTAGAAAAGATAATTTTGGAAAACTAAAAATAAAAAACTAAATGTTATAGATAAAGTATTAAAGGGGTTATTTGAGGCGTTGAGATATGATGTTTGAAGTTCATATGTCTATGTTTGGGGTGCAAAGTTATTTTGTTTTGGTTCATATGTTTGTATTTGGGGTGCAGATATGTCCGAGGTATCTAATACAGCTATTTTCTTAAACACTCATTTGATATGTGAATTTGATAAAAGAAAAACATATTTTATAATTTTCTACATATAAATATTGCACTTAAAGTAAACAAAAAGTTATAATCAACAACTCTACAACATACTTTAACAGTCATCGATCTTATAATAGTTGGAGGTTGTTTAAGTTGATTATCGAAAATGAATGTCGCCGAAGTTCGTAATCGGAGGTGGTTGTTGGAGCTCGAAGTTGGTCACCAGAGTTTGTTGTCAAAGGTGGTTGTTAGAGCTCGAAGTTGGTCATTGGAGTTGCGCGCAAAGGTGATCGTTGAAGTTGATCATCAAAGATGATTTTCGCTGGAGTTTGTAGTCAGAGATGGTTGTCGAAGCAAGAAGTTAGTCGCATGAAGGTGGTATATTGGAGTTGGTTGCCCAAAGTTTATCGTCGGAGATGATTGTCGAGCCTAGAGTTGATCACATGAAGGTGGACATCGAGTTAATCATCAAAGGTGATTCTCCCAAGAGTTATTAGTCGAAGGTGGTTGTCTAAGCCTAGAATTGGTTGTAAAAGGTGATTGTTGGAGGTGGTTGCCAGAGCACGAAATTGGTCGTTGAAGTTAGTTGTTTGAATGTGGTCATCGGAGTTGGTTGTTGGAGTTGTAATTCGAAGTGGTTGCTGGAGCCCAAAGTTGGTTTCAGAGTGTGATAGTGATAGTCGTCGACAATGGCCAATACGTAAAGCCATTGAAAAAATTGGAAAAAACGAGTGTTGGGATGATTGAGTTTGTATATTTTATCAACTCAAAACACCTGACGTTGGTAAGCCAAACAACAACCCGATATGGTTTTGTTATTGGAAGAAAAAGTTTTAAAAATTAGATGCCGCTTTTCAACCACATTCACACGGGGAAGAGGGGAACCTATTGAATCCAAATTTATTTTTCCTTTCCCTTTCTATTTGATTTGACTATTATTTTTAATGACACATTTGCCCTTTACTTTTTGAACAAGATTACAATCAAAAGTCAGCGCCTGCTTTCATTGCAATTGTTTCTATTTTATGAGTGCGGACTAAGCCGGACCCAATCATACATTTTAAATCATATCTAAATATAACCAATAATAAATAAATAAATAAAATAAAATTATTATGTATAGAAAAACTATCAAAATTATTTACAAATATATCAAAATTTTACTTTCTATTTAAGATCCCTCCTAGAGTTATAATAATGTGACTTATTTTGATCCTAAGTTTATTTTATTTTAGATTTATCGCTCATTTCCTGGTCTTTGGATTTTTTTACCACAAGATTTTTTTTTTTAGGGTTCTTTTCTCTAATTTAGGACTATAGAAAAGAGACTTTTTCTTTTTTTTTTAGTACAATAGAGATAAGAGACTCGAACCGCATATCTCCGGGTCATAAATGCATTTGTATGTCAGTTGACTTATTCTCGCTTTGGCAAGAAAAAAGAGAGTTGAAGAGATAAAACTCATTTATTTATTTATTTATTTATTCTTTTTGCATATTTAATATACATTTTAATTTAACCCTTCTTTAATACATATTGTTTTTTGAGTTTCATCGATATATAATTTGTAATATAATTTTATTTCATATAAGAAAAATTGTTTTAAATGGCAAAACTGTTATAAATATAGCAAAATTTTAATTTCTATCAGTGATAGATCGTGATAGATCGTAATAGACTCAAATAGACATCTATTTGTAAATAAGTTAGAACGTAAATAAATTAGACATCACTAATTGATGTCTATCTAGATCTATCACGGTCTATCACCAATAAAAAGTAAAATTTTGCTATATTTGTAAATAAGTTAACTCATTTTGTTATATTTGAAAATAATCCTATATAATTGTTTTTTAAATTTTTTTTTTTTTAATTAAACCACTCTTTAGTTATGGTGGTTATAACAAATGCACCATTGAACTTTTAATTCTGGAAATTAAACTTTCAAAACTTTTAGTAGTATAAAATTTGTATTCTAAACTTCTTAATGGAAAAATTAAACTCTCAGACTATGATAAATATAAAAATAAAACCCCTCTCGTAAATGAAAAAATTAGACCTGTTTTATCAAAATTTTCTCTACCTTCCTCTCCCTCGGCACTGTAAAATTCTTGTGTATTTAAAATTTGAATGAATATGTAGACCAACGACATTAAAATGACTGATTTAAAATTTTAAAGACAAAACATACTTATTTCTTTGAAGGGTTGGGTATTATTAATTTTCACAACATTTATATTGAGAAACTTAGAGATGTTGACGTATTGTGTTGACAACAACACATTTTTTTTAATCCACAAACTCATTCAAATCATACATAGGAATATTAAACACAAATAAAATTTCTCTCTCTTCCGACAATCTTGGAAAGTTGGAAAGAGGATATTTTAAAAACTTAAAAATACTTTAAACTATGTCTACCAAGTATGAATGTTTCTGCCCTTTCCCATTTAGAATCATAAACGTCAGCATTTTTTATTTAATTATTAAAAAAAATTATCTTTTTAGTTCTTGAACCTCCAACCATTTGGCCTCTTGCTTCATCCATTTTCAAAATATAACTTTTTAGTCTCCAATTTTTTTAAAATAAGTATGTTTGGTTCCTAAATTTTTCAAAATGTAAATTTTTAGTACTCACGTTTAATCATAAGTCTCTTAAGTAATTTTTTATTATTTTAAATTTATATGGCATTTTAAATTCAAAAATTATTTTGTGAGTAGAAATAATTTTTAAATTATTTTTCTAATTAAAAAATTCTTACAATTATTTAACTTTCTATAAAAAAATATTTGAAATACATTTTAAACCTAATTTGAAGACTAAAAAAAATATATTTTAAAAATTTAGAGAAGACTAAAATAATAATTTCGATGACAAGTCAGATCAAAACTCAACATCATCTATTCATCCATACCCTATGCCTACACTAAGCTAAATGTAACCTTTTCTCTACTTTTTGACATTTAAAAAAAAAAAAATCATATATTATAATTTTTTATTCATTAAATTACATA
This sequence comes from Citrullus mucosospermus, assembly GCA_030954485.1. Taxonomy (NCBI): domain Eukaryota; kingdom Viridiplantae; phylum Streptophyta; class Magnoliopsida; order Cucurbitales; family Cucurbitaceae; genus Citrullus; species Citrullus mucosospermus. Next base: position 36,701,355 of record CM062063.1, on the reverse strand, counting down.
AATATTTTTATTATAAATAAATAAAACATGGTGTCCCACAACTATTTTTTTTTCTCATTTTTTAAAAATACGTGCAACACACATGAATGAATTTTTATATATTTTTTTCTTACTTTTTAAAAAAAATGAGTGCAACACACAGAAGTGCTAACTAGGGTTGTTTATGACATGGATCGATTTTGGAACATTGATAACAAAAGTCGACCATCTTGAGGGCAAACGACTAATTGACCACGTTTGATCGATTGGTTTAACTTACCGTATTAAATTTTTACTGACATATTAAATGTTTTCGTCGATAGTTATCGACATGAGGGGTGAATTATATTATAAAAAATCTACGAACCATAAAAAATAAGCAACAAAATGTTACTAATGGATGAAGCTTATTTTCATTTTTACGGCATTGGGTCGTGGATTTACAAATCTTAAGAATGGTCAAATAGTCTGTCAATAAATTCATGAACTCATTTGACACAAAATTAACTATTTGGTTTTAAAAAACTAAGTATATTTTCTGTCAAATTTCTCGTCATAGTTAAAGTTGGATTCTTAAACAAAAAAAAAAAAAAAAAAATTTAAAAACAAGTTTTTAAAAATACTTTTAAGTTTGGCAGAAAGAAATCAAATAAGAAAGGTCTGTAACAATGATTATAATAGAAAAATTTTAACTAAATTTGTAATTTAAAACCTAAAAACAAAAGAAAGTGTTTGTAATCTAAAAGAATGTTGTGATGCACCAATGCAACTAACATAACACAAAGAAAAAAAAAAACTCAGACCTAAGGGCTAAGCAAACAACAAAGCCAACTCCAACATCAACATGAAGAAGAATCAAACTCAATAAAAGTTATCAATCTAAGAGGAAGAATTGGAAGAGTTCATCATGTTCTTGAATTCCTGAAAATCAAGCCGACCATCCAAATCCATATCAAACGCGCCGATCATACGCCTACAATAATCACCTCCGCCATCGCAGTGCTCATCAACCCAAAGCCCCAATCTCACCAACACATTCCGAAGCTCATCCCACGAAATGAAACCATCGCGATTTTCGTCGAACACATTGAATGCATTCCAAAGATCGCTCTCAATCTCCTCCTCATTTCCCCTGTTTTCACCCTCGTTTTTCTCCCTTATCGATTCGTACAGACACAAGAATTCATTCAAATCAATCTTCGACTTACCAATTAATGACTCCAAATCCTCCGAAATTAGGTCGACGCCGATTCGATTAAGCAGCCAATTGAGCTCCTCCATGCTCACGAAACCGTCGCCATTTGTGTCGATCGTTTCGAAAATTCTCTGCAGATCGGAGGAGTTCAATGGAGACATATTTGAAAAGGATTCAACATGTATGATTTTCGGGAAATTTATTGACGAAAATCCTCTTCTGGTGGCAGTAATTGGGTAGATTTATAAAGGAGAAAAAGAAGAAAAGAAAGAGGCCGAAGCTTGGTAGAAACTTACTTCAGCTATGGCGGTCTGCGTCAATTTGTGTTTCTTTATATTAAGTTTCCATTGAATCTTCCATGTAAATACGATACCCCTTCTTGTGAATGAATCTTATATTTGAATGACGGCGTAAAGATATTAAATTTAGGTCGACATGTCGATCGGATGGGGATGACATTTTCAATTAAAAAAATATTTGGTACATTCTTGACAATATTTATTTTAACACTCATTTATTTTAGTGGAGCTCGGTAGATAATTCAATTGTCTCGTCATAATTTGTCACGTGTCAAGTTTATTTTTTCAAAAAATACTTTTGAATTCTATTTTTATGTGATTGGATGGGACTACATAAAGATGGGTGAATTGTACCTGTAGTGGAAAATTTGAGTAGGAAGAAATTTAGATTTTTCCCCATTTCTCGAAATTTTAAAATTTTCATCGAAATATCTCGAAATCTTTGAGATTGTTTCTAGCAATTAGACTATGCTAGCTCAATGAATTTTTTTTCTTTCCAAGTTTATGATCTTTTCTTGATTACACTAATTGTATAGTTTTACACGTCAATGTATAATTTCATCTCAAATTTGAATTGATGTGAGTTTTGTTTATTTTTTCATCCAATTGTTTTTTTCAAGAAACCACATATTTATTATTAACTTCATTCAAACCTTTATTTACATCGAATTTTTAGGTAATTTTATTTCAAACTTGAATTGATGTGAGTTTTGTTTATTTTACCGTCCGAAGTTTTCATTTCCATAATATATTATATAAATATTGCCACCAAATCATCTACTTGTAGACGTTTCTTTTCCATTATATTGTGTTATGTTTAATACTACATTTTTTTGTATGCTTCTTAGGTTTAATGTTATGATTTTTATATCCTTACTATGTTATGTAAGTTTAATGCTATGATTTTTTCTATCCACTTGATCATTTTATAATAAACAATATAAAATTATGTTGTATGTAAATATTTCATGTCCTATAATTTTGTAATTAATTAGAATATACATCTAGATGTTGTTTTACTTTGTAGAGATTATGATTAAAAATGATCAAATATAGTTTAATTAAGCCACAATCAAAATTTCATCAATTAATTATAACAATTTCCATCAATTATCATAAAGTTTTCCAAAATTTTCATCGATATCGATATTTCCATAAAATCTGGATCTCAATATTTCTATCGACATCAATATTTTGAGCTTTGGTTGCACCTAAGTATTACTCAATCTATTAATTCATAAACAAATTTTAAAAAATATAGGGTAAATTGCAAAACCCACCCTTAAATTATAGTGCGAGTTGCAATTAGACCCTTAAACTTTCATTTAAAAAATTGAGCCCTCAAACTTTTATCAATGTTAAAATTGGATTAAATTGAACTTTCAAACTTACATTATTGTATAAATAGTAACAATTGCATAAGTTTGAGAGTTCAATTTTTATTATTTGTGAATTCAATTTCTACTATTATTGTAAGCAAGCTTGAGGGTCCAATTTTAATACTCCTAGAAGTTTAAGGATCCAATTTTTATAATTGAAAGCTTGAGGGTGTAATTGCGATTACTACCATAATTTAGGAGTGATTTAGCAATTTGCCCAAAAATATAACAACAAAGTGGTGGATATTAATTCAAAAATTTTTGTCCTGAATTTCTGGCTTTTTAAAATTTTTTCCAAAAACTATTGACCTCTATATTTGATTTATATTTTCACTGATATTTTAGTAAAACTAATACGTGACATTTTGCTCAACATCAATACTTTAGGTGTTGGGGGATGATACATATTGTTTGAAATTTTTTTTTGTAATATCTTACTCATTTGAATCTCATTCCAATCGTATATTAATTATAAATGTACAATATATGTGTATATTAGAAGTTATATCAATTTGAACTCTAGACTAATAATCGTATCCTTTTTTAATATATTCAAATTGTAATTACTTATATAAAGGTTCTTTTATATAAATCACAAGTAAAAAGAAAAAATAATGATGTATATATAGTAATGGAAATCCAAACCGTGATTCTCTAAATAAAAAAAATTAAAAAAAAAATTCATTCTTTTTTCACTATCGGTGTTTTTCAGCTATATGTTTTGAACCTAAAAGAAATTCCTTTTAATTTATACATATATACATTTTCCATGTTTCGGATCAAATTGTTGCTGGGAGTTTAGAGATTACTTTTGTAAGATACATTTAATTTTAATGTTTTAATTACTTGTATACATATACCTTTCATGCTTCAATTACTTTAGAGAAGACATTTTCTGCTTTGCATACCATAAAGACTTAGTTGTGTAATGGATGTGTGAAACCAAAGATGTATTTGATAAGATAGATAATGAAATTGTTATGCCTTTAGTACAATTGCTATGTGCGAAATTAACTGTTCGGTCAAAGAATGAATTTTGAAATTGCTCATCTATAAATTTTTTGTACCAAATTTTAAGTAAAATCCTCTAAATAAAATTATTACCCAAACCTGCCCATTTGGCTAGATGGAGGCGACAACAAACGCATGCTCATGTAGAGCTAAACACTTTGTACAAGCCCACATAAAGAGACCTACAACTTGTAAAATTTTCAAGCAAATGATAGTCTTTGACAAATAATTTAGAATAATGTGGAAACAATAGAGCTAAACCGTCATAACTAAAAATAAAAACCAAAATAGACATATCAATCTAAAATGTATCATACCAACCCAGTCATCAAATTTTTTCTATTATTATTCTTATTTTTTTATGTTTCATGAATGAATTATAGAAAATAAAGACGTGGACATAACCAACAAAAAAAAATGAAAAAAAAAAAAAAGTATGATTTGCAATTGGGATTTTGTAAAAGAGTACGGAAGTCATTGTTTATTATTGCTACTAAAAAAAAAAAAAAAAAAAATGTTAATGATTAATAATGGAATTAATAATGCAAAGCAATGACGAAATGTTAATGACGCAATTCTCGTGACCATGCCCTACGTCTCTCCATCAATCCATGCAATTATTTAATCCCTTCAAACTTAAATAAGTTTTAAATATTGACCATATCATTATTCTATCTCTACCCTAAATTAGATCTATAAGTTTTATTGAAGAGTTAGAGTTCAAATAAGTTTTCATGTGTTTGGTTTATTATTTTCTTACTTATCTTTTTTATGATTGATTCTAAAAGAGGAAGAGGTAATAAGAAAAATGAAAACGTGTTGTTATTTAATATATATTCATTGTTTTCAAATAAATTGAAATTATGTATGTTTGTTTGATTCATATTTCTTGAGTTGTTTGTCATCATAAAAAATAGAAGATTATTGGCTTTTTGGCTTTTACTCTTACATTAATTGATTAATGTTTTGATAATCTTTTATTCACTAACAATTTTAGTTTTTTGAAATGTTTATTTGCATAGAGCTCAAAACAATAATTCCAATGCAATTTGAATCAGTTAAGTCAGAGCTCAAACGAAAAAGATATAACCATAAAAATACTCGAAGTGATGATGTGACAGATTTGTTCATCAAAATGGACAAATTGAAAAATTATATGTGGAGCAATGAAGGAATGAAACATGGTGATTTTTTTTTTTTTTTAAATTTTTGGTTGGTTTTAAAAAAAAAGGAAAATGGTATTTTAAAAAATTATTATATATTTTATATATGTCTAATGGTAAATTTTAAAAAATTAAAAAAAAAAAAAAAAAATGGAACTCTCCAGCAGCAGGTGACCGTTGGTGGTTTGGATTTTTTTTTTAATTATTATTATTATCTCAACCTTTTCTATCCTCCACAAACACAGTTTTCATTGTGGCTCTCTCCAGGCTTTTAAGTTTCTTCCTTCTATTTTATTTTCAACACAGATGTATTTGTCCTGTAAGAATTGATTTGTTGAGTGTTACAATTTGTAAATATATTCTTTGAGAGAATTTTTCTCATTTTGTTCTTTATTTACAAATCTATTGTGAGAGATTACTCTTGAACCCATAACAAGAATATGTAACAATTTGATATTCAACCGTGGAAAGGATTAAATTTGTTCTTACTTCTGGAAAAAAAAAAAAACGTTATAATGGTTCGACTCTAAGCAGTAGAAAAAGTCAAGTTTGTAGTGATATATTCAAGAGGAGCTTGAGAAGTGGAACAGGTCGAGTTTCGTCGAACCACTATTAAATTTTTTGTGTCAATTTCTCTATTCCTATACTACTTTAAGTTTGCAATTAATTTGTTATTATAGTTCATTGCATGAAATTAATTACTATAATTTGTTCTTCGAATTAATTACTCATACTTGATTATCTAGGGGATAGTTCATTGAACCTCAAGGCAAAGCACATATGAGCTACACCTATTTTCTAATGGTTCTTGGTTTTATTACTTTGTTGATTTTACATATTCTTTTAGCCTTAGAAGTTTTTTAAGAAGATAAAAAAAGATAACGGTTATAGTTAGAGTAGAGACTTGAAGTTTATCATAATGATAAGTTTCGTTGCAGTGGGAGACAAGATTGTCATTTTATCTCTAAGTGGGAGATCGTTGGGTTCTGTGGAGACAAGATTCCCTCTATATGGAGATTAACCTACCAAGAAGCCACACGTGTGCATAATGGAGTTTCTTCTTCTTCTTCGGTCCATCATGGGGTAGGTTTGAATTGGCGGCAAAACTTGAAGTGACCAACGTCAGTATCCTTAGGCAGCAGTTCAACAACCTTTGTGTGACTAAAAGTTTGTGAAAAACTCAGGATTTGTTCATTGCGTAACAATGAGCAACTATATTGTGAGAGAATATCCCACGGTTGTGGTATTGAGAGTCAAATAGTTTGTGTTGGGCTATTTGGGAGAGATTTATGGTACGAGTTTTAGAACCTTTTGTAATCTTTTGCAATTCCAGTAGACAGAACGTAATTCAGAGTTTGGGGCGAACAAGTATGTTTTTTTAGTGTCATTCTCTTTTTTCCTACTCTCAATTATCGGTTATTTTATGATCTTTTACTTATTTAGCTCTAACCTATGAAGTGAAAGTTTGAGATATAATTTAGTTTATTCAAATTCCAAACATGGAATGCCTCTATGATTGTGTTTGGGTAAAATTTGAAGTATTCGACTAAAGTTAAATTACTAGTATCATGTCTTTTGAACTCGATAAAAGTGTGTTAGATCAGCTTATAATGTGAAAGTTTGTTGTTTGTAGTTTTGGACTAATTCAAACCGTTCAATTAAAGTCTATGATTGGTTTATGGTATCGATCTAAAAAGCACAAACACTTTAGTTTGGCTGGAGCGTCCTCTGATATTTTTTAGTGCAATAAATGTGCTAAACATGCACAAAACACTTATTAAGTAGACGAAAAAGACATATATGATAATAATAATAGAATTTGAATGTGAAATACATCAAACTAATTTTTTAAGTATATAAGTGCATTAACCCATTTACTTTCTACTTTCTTCTAGTATAAAAAATAATGTATTTTTAATAAATGTGTCTTTGTCATGTCGTTGTCCTACATTTTTTTAAAAATTATGTGTTGACGTGTTCGTATTGTGTCCTATTTGTGTATCTATCCACATCGTTTATTAGGTGTAAATTAGGGTTGAATTGAGTTCTAATGCCTAAACATTACGTTTATTGTTTAAGTTTTTCTAAAAAAGTTGATGTTTGTTGAAGTGAATTTAAAATTGAGAACTTTGTAGGTTACGATCGAGGTAAGTCATTTCCACGATGTCAATTTTTACAAATATATATGTTCTACTTTTGTGATTTGATAAATGGTTACATTTGAAAGTTATTAAAAAAAATAACAAAAAATAAATAAATTCTAAAAAATATATAATTAACAATTTGTTTACAAAGCCCATTGAATAAGTGGGTCGTTTCCTTTTTTTTTTTTTTTCTAATTTTTGTTATAAGTTTAAAACAAACTTGATATAAGGACAACTAAGATTTATCTGTTTTTTTCTTTATTATTATTATTTAAAATACATCCCGCGAGTAAAACTACACTGCAAAATGTCAATAAGCATAAATATGAGAAGCTAACTCATGAGCATTGAGCAATTGCATTACACTACTAATCTAACCACGAGAAATTATGAATAATGTTGTAAATTTAATATCTATCTTAAAACATTGCATAATAATGTAAATTTAATATTAAAAAAAAGGATAAAATACTTCAAATAAGTCTATTTATTTGATTAAAATTAAAACCTAATTATAAATAGGAAAATTATCTTAAATGACAAAACTGCTGAAAATATTTACAATTAATAGCAAAATACGCAGTCTATTCCAATAGACCGCGATAGAATATTATCTCTATACAATATATCACAAATAAACAATAAAATTTTACTATATCTATAAATATTTTGGTTACTTTTTTATATTTAAAAATAACCCTAATAAATACAAATTAATTTAATTTGGTTGAAATGATATGACCTAAATTTGCAATTAAACATAGTTTACGCTATGTGATTTCGAGTAACCCGGGTAAATGGGGCCCACAAAAACCCTTACATGAAACCGAAAGAGGGAATCCCAAACAGGGCTGGCGGGAGCAGAAGAAGAATCATCATGAAGACGAAGGGCAGTTAGGGCAAAGCTCTGAACATACAGATTCCCCATAACAACGCCGGAGGAGGAATCGCTGCGACTCGAAAACATCAGAGACAGGTACGAGAGCTTTTCATCTTCTACTTGGTCGAAGAACTGAAGTTGTAAGTTTACTTAGGCGGTTTTTTTGACACAATGGTGGACGGGAGTATTGGTGATCGTTTACTGGATGAGCGGTTTGATAGGCGATTGAAGCAAAGGGTTACTGCGAACCATCTATGTAAAAGTTTATGTTTCGAAACTGTGGAGGAGTATGAGATAGAAGAATGCGACAAGGAGTATTTAGTATTCTTAAATGGTTTGACGAACGGTGTGGACAGTAGTGATGAGAAGGTTGATGCTAATCTTGAGGATTTTGGGCATTGTACCAATGATAATGCGACTTCACCGTGTGACTGGTCGGATAAAGAAGTTGATCCTGTTTATAGGATGTTCTTTCAGCATTTGATTGAAGAGGGAAAAGCTTATAAGCTCGAAATTCCATCGGTTAATGGGATGAAAGTGTATGTGAAGTACGAGGAACAAGAACATGAACAAGAACAATCAAGTCTGAAGAGTGATCAGAATAGAAAAAGACCTGGAACGACTAGGATCTTAAGGAGTGCTTCAAAGAAAATGGAGATAGAGAGCGCAGCAAAAGAAAGCCCGGTTCCTGTTTTTGAGAAAGAGGTCAATCTGGATTGTGCAGAATCTATATCTCATGGGGTAGATGGAAATTCAAGCACAATCCCTGGTACACTTCGTTCTGCTAAGCATCTTTCCTTATCCGATTCCGACTCGGATGTGCTAGATGAAGACTACAAGACATTTTTGACTGATTTTTTTTATGATGATGATCATAGATTGATATATATGCCAGTAGACGGAAGGTCAATTGTATATGAGGACGATGAAAGTACCTCTGATTCAGAAGTGGTGATGGTTGACACTGATCAATGTAAGCGACGCCGTGGTTCCTTTGGGCGAAAATATTCTCGTTCTTCTGTGAGTATATCTAATTCTGGTGCTATGATCTCTCTGTAGTCTAATGGGGAAGGATATCTGTTTCTGTATGTTAGTTGTTCTATGTCTTATATTGATAGAATATTTCTCTTTCCAGATGGATGTAGATGGTGGGAAGTGTCTTGCGAGTCGTGGTATATGCAATGGTTCCAATTTCAGGGAAAGGCTCATGAAAGTTCTTAAAAGTCCTTATGACCAACATGAGTACGACTTTTATCTTGATGAAATAAGTTGCCGTAAGCCACTTGTCCGTCATAGAGAGTTACGTAGTCGAGTGCTAAAAGCATATACACTAGAATCTTGCGGCAATTCATATCTTCATATCTATAGCGGTGAGTGTTTTTAATCCCATGTGATTTTCTTTTGGAATTTTTTTGTTATCATTCTTCTTTAATATATTAAAAGGCTCTATGAGCTACGTATTTCCTGAAGAGATTCATCCTAAGAGAGATCTTCTAACCCTGATCTGATACTTTTATCAGATTCTACTTTCGTAATTTGCTCCAATATTTTCTCAAATTATTCAGATAACATGATTTTTCACTCTTCTAACTTTCAAAGAACTACCTACTAAGTGTTAAAAAGAACCATGAGAAATTTTCTAATACTAACGTAGTACTTACCCATCCGTCCAGAATGTCACACATCATTTAATGATCTATAATTTTGTTTCATGGGAAAAATATGAAAATATGAAAAAAAATTTACATATTACCCATAGTGTTGGAAATTGGCCCATGGAACTATCTTCTAGCTCGATGTGATAAATTCTTTCATCCAAAAAAGAAGTGTTAAAGCAACCTTTGGACATGTATTATTGTTTATCAAATAAATATCCGATTATGCTCTTGCCTTCTTCTGGTCCATTAATTTCTTTGTACCAAAATTATTTGCGAGATGTCCTTTATTACCAGTGTGAGGTTCTATTTATTGATTGTATCTCCTCTGTTTTTCTTATGGCAGAGCTTGCTACGAGAATTCAAGCAGTTCAATATGATCGCCCCAGAACTTTGAACCTACTGCGTGGCTTCTTCTATTGGTTGCAGGTAGTTTTTATATTATTTGGCACAAATTTTTTTTATTAAGACACCACTTCCTTCTGTTAAAAGGCCGGAGGTATTCTTGTTGAACTTGTAAAAATAGGCATTTTTGGTAATTACGATGGTACTGAATGGGAATGAAAAGAATAGTATAAATGAAGTTTTCTCACTTGCCAGTTAATGCACTTCATTATTGAATGTCTATCATGGGTTTAAATTCTTAGGTTTTTTTTCTCAAAGAATTATTCTGTAAAACTCTGCTCATTTGGTAAGAAACCTTGCAATCCACATTTTGTGATTATTTCTTTCTTTCTATGTTAGAATTTATCACATGACGATGCCTTTCGGCCTTGGATGGACCCATCATGCTTGGATGTGTTGCCACAGTCATAACTTGGAAGTTTAGCTCAATTTGGCTCTTGTTTCACTTTATGGGCTGACGAATGAATCCAGATAAAATGGTATCCTGAATGCATTTTGGTGGTGGTGGGTTTCATGTATTTGTAATTATGGTAGGAATTAACAGGTGTTATATTCCATTTCATTTTTCCTCTTTCTAGTATGAGCCCATGACATTGAAGTGTAGAAGAAACGCATTCCTTCTGCTTAAGTGCAGCATTGCTCCTTTTTATTCTATGTGCTTCCTTTTCCTTTTAATTTGAAAGATTTCATTTCAATACAAGTTACAGGAGAAGAACCAACCAAGATTTCGATTATGAAACAGGGAATTGAGGGAGGACAAACCATCACCCCGACTCCGAGTTAATCAACTCTATACTCTAAACACAGTTTTAACAACTCCAAGTTAATCAACTTTACTCTCTAAACACAAACTTCATAACTTTAGACTAAACAACTCTACGTTCTAAACACTCGGTCGATGATGATTATCTTGTATAACTCTTTCTTTGGAGTTTGGACAGCTCTTTTGGACGTGTGGAATGTCTTTTTCTTTTCTTTTTTCTCCCTAATGTAGTAGGTTTTGAAGGTAGAAAGCTACATATTATGCTTTGATGCAGCATCAGAATGAGACAAGCAAGGGAATGATAAGTATAAGGTGAGGAATTATGATTGTATTTGGAAGACAAACACATTCATTGAATATGTCACATTTGATTACATTTGTAAAGTAATTTATTGTGATTGTAGATCCTGGGGTAGATCATTGGCATTGAACATAATTCTTGGCTTTCCCATGCTGAAGTTGAGGACCCTTGCATTCATATTGTACTTGATTTCTCCATCATAAAGCATCTTTCTTATATAGTGTTCTATGTCTGAACCTATTAGCCGAAGTGTATATTCTGTCAATGGAGCTCCCTGCTTTCCACAAATAAAAAACACACTCAACCAAAACAATTTTAGACTGTGTACCTTATTAAATTTGATGGATTAAATTTAAGATTTATACGAAGTATTGAAACTAGAATTAGACATTTGAAAGTAGAGACTAAAATTGAACAATTCTTAAAGTATAGGAATCAAAATTTAGAGTACAAAGTACCAAATGAAGTAATAAATCAATTTTCTTAGTGCTTGAATTTTATTTATTTTATTTTATTTTATTGGGCTAAACTATATATATATATATATATATATATATATATATATATAATATTGCCCTTGGTCTTTTGGATGGAAATTGGGACCTAAATAAGGTGTGGAGAAAAGTCAAACTAATATTGTAATTGGAAAAATTAGGATACTTTTTGAATTTAGCATTTTTTTTAAATAAAGAAATAAAATAAAAAATCTTATGCCTCTCAATTTAATGGAAATTTGTCCCTAAATATCTATTGTCTTTAGACTCATCAACCACCCTAGATTCATTAAAGCCTTGTTTGATAATTATTCGGTTTTTTGTTTTTAATTTTTAAAAATTAAGTCTATAGATATCCTTTTCACTTTTAAATTTTTTACTTTATTATCTACTTTCTACATATGTTTTGAAAAATTTAGTTAAGTTTTGAACATCAAACAAAGTAGTTTTTAAAAACTTGTTTTTGTTTTTAAAATTTGGCTAAGAATTCAATTCTTGAAGGAAAATGAAATCCATTGTAACAAATTGAGAGAAAATAGACTTATTTTTAAAAACCAAAAATAAAATAGATACCAAATGAGACCAAATAATAAAAGAGATGATGTGTTACGTATTTGATCTCGTGAATTCATCCTACAATTGCTACTTAGAATATAAATATTTTACAAAATTTCAATGCCAAATATTGTGGGCTTCAATCATTGCTTTGTCAATTGAAATATATACACCTTCGTATGGACACTAACAACAATCAACAAACAATCAATAAAAGTACATAATAATGTATTTAAAATTTCTTTAGGTTCAATTTCAAATACAAACCCGAATCATTTTCGAAAACCACTAAACTAACCCATGATATGAACAACCATAAAACACTAAAGAAAGGGAAAAAAATACCTCATAATGATCCACAAGCTCTTGGAAGTAAGCATAGACTTTGTTGCAAGTTTGAGGATTCCAAAGGAACTCATTGCTTGGATCCAAAATGAGAGTAAGTTTATCCATTTGAGTTTGATCAAACTCACAAGTAATAGGGTCAATATAAGCTGCATATATTCTAACATGCCTTGTCACACTGCTAAGCCATTGCCCTCCATACTCTCTGCCCATGTTTTTGCTCTTTACATTCTGCTGTACTTCGACCGGCCGCAACGGCTGCGGTTTCGGTTTCGGCTTTGCCTCTTCTTCTTCCTCCTCTCCCACTTTTAGCTGCTCTGCAGCTTCATTGATTTGAGCTGAGATGGGAAATCTGGCTGTGGATTTTGTGTTTTGTTTCCCATTTTTCCAACCCACCATAGAAAACACCATGTAAGATGAAGCTGCTGCTGTTGTTGCCATGGAGGATTTCTATCTTTGGAAAATGGTTGGTTTTGGTTTCTCTGTTTTATAGTTTCTGAGTATTTTCCTTTTGTTTTTTTTCCTTTGAGGGGCTGAGCTTTTTCTTTTCTTTTCTTTTCTCTTCTTTTTTTTCTCCAAATGAAATGAGATCCAATTGTTTGTGGATAAGATTTTTCTGGTTTTTGTTTCATCTTTTGGTGCATTTATGAACTACTTTCCTATTTCTCTTTTTCTTTCTATTAGACCTCAAAAATTGATTACATTTATCAAACCAGGATGAAAATTTGTATAATTATAGTAGAATCCCATTGATGGATCAATTGTAATGTGCTTGAATCACAAATGTAATCGGATTGCTTTTGATCGCGTTACTTAGAATGATGAATTTTTCTATATTTATTGTTACTGTTACCGTTACCTTTACCAATAAGGATCAAATGGTAATAGTAAGGATAAAGGTGTCAAAATTCATAATTTTTCTTTTAGAAGAGTAACAATAATGGTAAAGATAATTGTAATTATAACAGTAACGGAAATAATACGACATAATTTCTAGACCCAATTGGATTGAGCATCCTTCGCTTATCAATCCATTTGCATTTTTTATTACAGATTTTGAAGTGGGTTCCATGTGTTAGTATGAAATACAGAACACAAGTAAACAACACAAAAGATAATCAAATCGGACCCATGGGAACGTGCACATTACCATTGATTTGTTGAGATTTCATTAGAATAAACGTGGCTTAAGTACCAATTCACTAATCTACTCACAAGATAAGACATCTCTTACTATTTTTAAAAGTCAAACGCTTAAATCTTCATTCCTTCAAATTGTTGAACTAAAAAATTGTACAAGCAATTAGACGTGAAATATCCCATTTATTTTACTTATTAAATCGATAATTTTTTATACCATTATAATAAAAGATAATTAGTGCTAAAATTTAAGGTTAAAAACTTATGAAAATATATTTAGTCGATTAAATTTTGTGGAGATTGATTGGTTTCATTTGTTCAGACCATATTTCATGCATACGTTATTTTTCAATCTATTTTCTATTCAACATAATTTAGGCCTTATATGGAAACAATTTTATTTTAAAGTTTACATTTGTTTTCATTTACCTAAATTCATATTATGGTCCTCACAATCCTTAAAAAAATACTTGAATTTTTAGTTAAATTCTAAAAACAAAATAAGTTTTTAAAAACAATCTTTTTTTATTTTAATTCTTTTTTTTTTAAAACAATAGTAAAAAATAGACAACAAAATAAATAAATTCATAATTAAAAATAGCGTTTAAATTAAATTTTCAACCACCAAAACAAAATGGTGACCTCTAAAATACTTATTTATTGTCTTTAGAGGAAAAAAAAAAAAGACTAAATTTGTTACAAGTAAAGACAATAATCCAAAAATAAAGGTTAATTGCAATAGTAGCTACACTTTTAAGGTTAATAATTAAGTGTATAACAACATTTTTATAGAATTGCAAATATAACAAAATCCATCAATTATACTCATTTAAGCAAAAATATAGTTTATCACCATTACACTCCGAGAGCTAGATCTAAATTTTACTATATTTCTCAATTTTTTTACATTATGTTATATCTACTAAAACTTTGGGTCCAATTGCTATATTTGCAACTCCCCTAAAACAAAAGAACATTGTAACTTTTTTTTAATACAACAATTACGGAGATGGAGGTTTGTACCTCTAGAATGGAAGGTCATGCCAACTAATGCTGAGCTAAGCTCGTTTTGGTACATTGTAGCTTTTGATACAACATATTTCATTCATGTCAAATTAAAATGTCAATTTACAGTAAGGGCAGAAACGGAGTTAATCCAGATTTCTGCAACGACGCGAAAAACTAAAAAAAAACTAAAAACTACAAACTACAAAAAGAGGGGAGGGGACTAAACTAACCTAAACTATGATTTTGTTAGAACTATTAGCAGCAGGTATACACTATGTTAAACCGTAATGGTAAGAGACACAAACCTTGCTCACCAACAAGGAAGGATTCAACTCAGTTTGTCAACTATTCCAGTCTGATTCTCATTCATCACACGAACTGGTTTGATTAGCTCATCGGGATCGTCTAACAGTAACTCGGGGAGATAACCAGGACAAAACGACGTAGTCTGGCTCGTTGAGTCATGGCTTTCTGCAATATCTTCGTCACTACTGACATCAAGGCTGATATAATCTGTCAGATCTCCTTCAAGAAAAGGTTCATTTGATTTAACAGGATGCTGCTTCTCAGTAACTACCATTTGAGACCCCGAAACATTGTGATTCTTAGAACCAAAGTAGCGTCCTTGATCGTTGTTCTTCCCTTCAGATCGTTTCCTTTTCCTTCCTTTAGTTTGACGTTTAGGATGGTGAAGTTTGCACGTAGATCTATCCGGGCATGTTCCTGTTGCTTCGAACAATGGGCACACATAACTGTGCTTCTTACGGCACTGAACAATTAGGTTTCCAGTTTCATTAGATTTACAATTTAAAGTTATATACACGACATATTGAGTAGAAAACTTGATATTCTCTTTCAAAATTAAAATAGTATCTAAAGGAGCAAATTTTGAAGTAGGATTAAAGCAGTGCTCTAAGAAACAGTCTACAAAACGACTTTTGAAAACATTTTTCAGAATCTGCCACCAAACAGCAACCACTAGAAATAAATTGAGTCGGGTCAGGAAGAGCCTCCAGCATCATGAAGCACTTGAAAAAATTGAATATCGACATGTACTGGACACACCGACATTTATTGGACACGTATCAGACACTTTTTAGTACAACAAATGTGTTAGACAATATTTTGAGTGTGAAATATATCAAATTAATATTTTAAGCATATAATTGCATAAACCCATTTACTTTGAAGTTTCTTCTAGATAAAAGTGAATGATATTTGTTAAAAATATATCTCTTAATAAACGTGTTCTTTCCGTGTTGTGTTCTAGTTCTTCTAAAAATGATGTGTCGCGATGTTCGTGTCCTTTCGTATCCGCATTTGTGCTTCTTAGGATTTGACTCGGTTCTTAAAGGTCTTAAATTCTTTTCAAGAAAAAGGGTGTTTGACCAGAAAATTTGCACCATATTTATTAGAGTTAAAGCTACATTAAATAAATGTGCTAGTCCTTCATGTGGAGTAACTAGAAAATAAAGTTTGAAGAGTGGAGATTACCTCGTTGCCCAGAGCACAATAGCCCCTGAGGAAAGCCTCACAAGTAGGAGCTTTTGAGTTCACATTTACATGCCTATAAGCACAATTCTTGCTGCTGCATAAACCTGTCAAGAAATCCATCATAAACCTGCAGTCCTATATATATTTTCTTTTTTCTTTTCTTTTTTTTTTTTGAAAAGATGAAGTTAGAAAAGTACCCTGTAAAAAGTATGAACAATCAGGCATCCTTTCTGGAATCACCTGTGGAGAACAGAAAATTGAGATGAAAGGTTATCGACATTTTATAATTAACAATTCCAGAGCTTAAACCACAAAAGGTCCATCAATTCAAGCAGTGCTGAACCTTATGAGTCAATTTGCAGCTTGCGTTAGAACATAAACCGTTAAGAAATTTTGTGCAGACTGCAATCTTGGAAGTGTCGTGAATATAAGGGCACTTGCCACCTTCTTTGTTACATTTACCAAATCTTGTGAAAAATTGACAGTACTTCCGCTTCTTAGCCAGACGCTGTCTTGCAGTGTGCAAACTCCATCGAATTTTCTCACTTGCCAATATGCGTGCTCTTCTTTTTGGATTCCTGACCAATTGATTGCCGTTTCCAATCTTAACATATCTACCAGTTTTGCAGAGTCGATCACAAGAATGTTAGCACAATTGTCCCACAAATAGTATTTATATGAAACTGAAGTACTAAAATCTGCATTTGTGTTTCTACGGAAAAAATAAAAATTACATTGACACGAGTACACAAGTATACTGTTCATCTAATATCCATGCACATACTCAAATCACGCATTAGCTTAAATAAATTACTTACTCATCATTGCCAATCATTAGTCTCCATGGAATATAAAATTTCTTATCGCTCTTTTTTGGTTGGAGAGTAGTAGAACCGGATGCTTGGTCATCTGTAGGACATGAAAAATGAAGAATAACAATTAAGTTAGAGGATGTCTATACCTATTAAAACTGTGAAAGCAAGTAAATAGACTGGATAGCCAGAGATTTGTTTTAAAATTTAAAGTTAGGTTCATATTTTAGTTTCTGTATTGGACTTCTATAATGTTCTGATCTCTAATAAATTTTCTTTTTGATAATTATTTAGCTCTTGTGCCCAGAAAAATGTAAGGATTACATACTTGTATGTTAGAATTTTCAATGAAAATCACATTGAAAAGCAACCAAGAAAAAGAAACCAGATGGCCCTCCTAACGTCCAATAACTTAAAATAAGTTTTAAAATTAAGAGAGAGAGAGAGAGAGAGAGAATCATTACAACAAAAAAAGTACCAAGGGAAAAAATGTTGCAAGAACTAAAGCGAAGAAACTAAAAACTGTGCTACCAGCAGCTTTTTAACAACAGAAATTAGCAGGAGCAGAAACAAACTAGGAAAGGCGACAAGTAACACCACCACAAAAGCAAATATCAACTAGCTGAGAGGTGTGTCATGAACATAATGTGAAAGATACCCCCCGACCCTTTCTTGTAGAAAAAATATGACTTGCAAGACATGAGTTAACAAAGTATCACCAAAATGTACTACAGATATCCAAACCCACATCACTTCATTAGAGGAAACACTGCAGATCATTTGACCATGCCAAAAAAAATTAAAACCCGATCTCACAGAACTGACCATATCTAACAGACTTACAAGAAAATTGGCTTCCACCCAGAGTGTCAGAGGAAACAGATGCATCCCAATTGCGTTCTCTTTTCTTCCTTTCTGCATCGGCAACTGCCCTTGTAGCTTCCTACATTAAAGAAGAAGAAAAAGAAGCTATTTTCTAAAAAAAATGTTGCAAACAAAAGGGTCAAAGATCATTCTTGCCTCCAGAAGTGCCCATGAAAAAGAATAAATAGGAGACTTAGAGGAAGACAAAATTGCAGCCTACGATATATAATTATCCAACTTCCAACAAACCTCGTTAGCTTTCTTTGAGTGCTTTTCAATGGATTTTGACCACTTTAAACTAGACCTGCCAACACTTAGTACCTTGGATTTTCGAAGTGAAAATCCATGTTTTGATCTTTTATAAACTGTGTTCCTGTTCCTCAACAGCAACAATTTTCTGGTGAAGAAAAACAGTGAAATTACTACTTGTTGAACCTAACAGCCACCTTAGGTTGAAAAATGAAAGAAGCACAAATAAGATTAGAAATAGTTCGTGCACAACATGCCTGACTATAGAGGAAGATCTGTTTCTCTGAGTAGAAGCATTTAGCTTGAAAGTCTTCCAATATGTTCTTTTCCAAGGAAAAAGTCGAGGAGCCATCTTATGATTCTGCAAATTACAAGCACCATTTCCTGCAGCACCTGGACTGCAAAGTGTCCATACCAAAGAGGACTTCGAAGGGACATGTGTTTTCCCTACAGCTGTAAAGAAAAGCCATATTCAGTTTTATTATTGACTACATTTCACCCTAAAGCAAAGACATGATGAATGTCAGGACGGCTAGACCCACACCTACACCAAATGCATGGAAGAAAATAAATATAAACAGAAACGATGACTATCAGGGATACAAAGCATACTTAGGAAGAAACACCAAACAAAGACAAAATGACTTGTAACAACAAATGCCAGCAATAATTGAATAAAGCTCCTCTTAAATGAAGGACAATAATTTAAAAAATCTCTTAATCATTATCATTATTTGTTTTTTTATTATGGAGGTGCCTCAGAGGACAGACAAAACAATAATTGGAAACAAAATACATGAAAAAGATTCAGATCTCAAACATTTTAAGGCTATCATGTACGAGCTATAAATCCAGAAAACTCTTCATCATGAAAAACCATAACACCTAGACACATGAATCAGCAGTTCATTTTCTAACCAATAAAAGCAAGTTCCAAGAAAGAAATGCCATAAATATGTTCTTTTTTAACCAAAAACAAAAAACAAAACAGAACATGTTACAACTACGTTCAAGGATAAAACTCCCAGCAAGTGGAAATGGAAAAACAGAAACTTAAAGACCTTCTATCCAACTTCAAAGGACATGAAAATTTGACAAAATCTGGTAGCTAAACCTATTACCAATAAAATATATAAGTAATTGCATTAATAGGATGAATGGTGTAGGGAATAAGAGATTTACATAGCACTGGAAGCACTAAAAAATGTGCCCCTGCATGCAGAGGCAGACACAAGAGATAAAAGATGGAAGAATCCTGTAAAACTGCCTCCTCTATGATGTATATTCATAATTTTCATTCATTATACAACAGTGTAGTGAAATATAAAAAATTTAAGATCTAAATGAAATTGTTCATAATATATTGTTTCAATGGAAACATTCACAAGGCCAATAAAGCTCTTATTTAGCTATCATACCTTTAAATTGTTGCCTCTTATTGAAACTTCTGGCATCTCCATCTCCATGAGAGCCTTGGGCTCCAGGTTTTGAAATATCTTCAGTGGGCAGTAAAGTCTGCTTCATCTGACATTCTGATGAGGCCCTGATTAGCTGATTCTTTTTCCTCTTGTAATAGCCATCAGAGGCCAAGGAACAAGGTGTCTTCATGTTCTTGGTTGATAAATCACAGGGATTCGAAGTTGCAACCAACTGATTTGACTTGCATTTTACATACACCATCTTTTTTACTACTAAAGAGACAGAATTCTTGTTTTTCATTTCAGTCAGATTTTCTCTTTTATCAGCAATACCAACCTGAGTTTTAGGAGCTAACAAAATCTTCAGTGAATCCCCAACCAACCTTGACGGATCACTAACATGTTTAGACTTCATGAGAGATGATTCAGTTTCATGGCAAGGAGATGGTGCACAATCTCCCATAGAAATGGAACAATTGGGAGACTCGGACCCACTAGATAGTTGGGGAGGATAGGGCTTATCAACATTAGCATCAGTTCCCCTTGCTTTAGAAGGGAAAGGAGGATTAGTGACTTCAACCTTACTATTCGATTTTACGCTAGGCCAGCAATCATGTTGATCTAATGAGCTTGAACTCAAATCATGAGAGCCCAAAATTCGAGCAGCAACTGGAGAAGGCTTTCGAACTAGGCTGTTACCTTTACGAATGTATGAAGTACTCTGAAGCATTCCATCCCCTCCACGTACCTGCCCTTGGGGAGGAATAGAGCTCAAAAAAACCTTATTTCCAGGAGCTGGAGAATTTACATTTCGATGCCAACTTCGGGGTTTTTTACTATAGGCTGCAGATGTTAACTTCTTTGAAGCAGTGTATGTGGAAAAAGATTTACCAGGAAAAGCCTGAGATTTGGAATAACCCAGTATCTGTTCCTTTTTTAATGAGTTGGCAGAATTATTGTCAGCCTGAAGTACATTTTTTAATTCTTCCAATGCCCGTGGTAATACTTTGCCAGTGGACAAATTATTTACAGCATTGGTGCAACCTAATTTCTCATGAACAGCCAAAGGCTGTGGAAATGGAGTGTTAGTAGATGCCTTTAATTCATTTTCAACATTCGATTTCTTCACTTTTTTGTCATCTGCACAATCCATTTTGAAGTCAGTATGGATGAATGATGCCTCACAATTTAATTTATGCATTTCTGGAATAGAGGCTTCTGAAGAACCCAAGTCCCCTCGTGTATCAAACATGCTGCCAATAATTTCACTATCAGAATTGGCAGTGGGGAATCCCTTCCCATCAGCAGATCTTTCGATATGATGGAAATTATCCTGGACAACATTACTAAATGCTTTAACTGATTCTGGATTTGAACAATTTAAGGTTTGAGAGGATGAAACTTCAGGACTGTCCCACTGTTCAGTCTGATTACAAATTATAGATTGCCCTTCTGCAGCACGAACGTTTAGTTCTTTTCTTCTGCCAGTGACTACGTCCATATCATCTCTTTGATTTGTGGCAATTATGGGAGCACCACCCTCTTCTTGCTCATTTCCCAATGACGCTGAGGGAGAAAGTGACTGACATTTTGAAACAGTTGACCCCTCCTGGATTGAACAAGAGTTTTTTTCAGGCAGCTCATATTTCAAGAGACACTCTAAGGGGTCTCTATCAATAGTGATCTCTATGGCAGTTTCTTTAGTTGGTATATCATCGAGCATCATGCCGATCCCCTTTAAACAATCTGTAGAAACGGGACTAGCTGTGAAAAGAGCATCCACAGTGGATGCTGCAACCTCCTTTCCTTCCGTTAATTCACCATCAGAATTTAGCCGACCACTTAAACTAGAAATGAATGTAACTGCAGCCCCATCATTAGCTTCAGCACTGGGGCAAGGTAAAATAGGACTAGTAATGCATATTTTTCGTTTCTTTCGAGACTTCAATGATATCTCATTTCCTCCAATATCGACGCCAAAACCCATCAACAATTTATTTTTTGACGACTTACCTAATGAAGTGTAATCAAGCATTGCACTCTCTCCATTGGTGGTAGAATTTTCCCCCATTACCATGCTTCCAAGACCTGAAATATCCTGCTCTAAAGGGCAATGACCTTCAGAATTGAAACTTACACATAAATCCTCAGACTTAGTCTCTTGATTGATGTCACGGGGACCTGCAAAATCCAGTTCGCTCACCTCAGACGACGATTTCTCACCTTGTCCACTTAGTATTGAATCCTTAGCTTTGCCAGATCTTTCTACTAAACTAAGACCTAGTGAAACAGAACTACTACCCAAAGATTCCTGTACTCTCGTAATACCAATCCTCTCACAGTTAAGAACCTCATCCACTAATATATTAGTACACTGACAGCAGTCATCTGAATTCCGATTAATATGTTGGTCATTATTGTCGTTTTGCAAATTTATGGAATCAATCTGCATCTCAGATGCTTCTTGATTTACATCCACCAAAGAATTTCTCATTTTAACCTTTGCTGCCGTTACTCCTACAACATCAGTTTCAGGAGTTCCAGCCACCTTATTTGCACAATGCCGCTTGCAAATTCCATCAACAAAACAAGTTTCAGGAAGTGGAGTATTGCCCTGAAACTGAGTTACTCCATTGTCAAAATCCATGGGTGTATCTATGCTAACAGCCAAATTATTTCCATTAACAAGATCATGTAGATTAAGATCATTAGAACTCAATAATCCAGACTGACTGCCTCCCAGAAAAAACATGGTAGCTTTAGACTCTTCACCTGATACTTTCTCAGGTGATGAGTCTTCAATCCCTTTAGTAATTTTGAAATCGAACTCATTACATCCATTTTGTAATTTAAGATCCTTATTAGAATTTAAAAGAGGTGGAATGGCAATGAAAGAACCGTTTGTCTCAAGATGATCACTAGTTCCTCTTCTCTCTTTTATCAAGGAATTCAATGGAGAACCTAAGCTATTTTTATTACTCTTATCTGTAGGTACAGATTCCATGTCCATAACACTGCTGACTTGAGATGCTACAGGTAGGACAGATCGATCTGCTTTTCTATTATCTAGTGATCCTAACGTATCATGCTGAGAAGCTTTCAATACTAAACCATGGTCTGAGTTCTTTCCAGATGTGGAAATCTTGTTTTCTGGAACTTCTAAACACTTATCAGACTCAGTCACAACTGGGGGGATATTTGTCAAACTACCTACTTTCACAGGTGGGTCATCACCACCTTTTCTAGTCTGTAAAGGCAATTGGGGACTTACTACCTTCTTCGCTACTTTACTCACAACCTCTTTCTTCTTTATGGTCCTCACTGTAGCTGCTTTTCCTGAAACATTCTTCCCTTCTACATTTGACACCTTTCCTTGTGAAGGCCTTTCAACGTTATTTTTTCTAAGCAAATAATTTCCCTTAACTGAAGAAGCATCTGTTAAATTATTAGGTCCATTACCAGCCAACAGACCTGTAGCGTTCTCTTCTAATTCCTTCAGCTCATTTTTAAAGTCTGGGGGACAAGTGGCAAGATTTGCAACATCAATTGTGCCTAAATCATCCTTGTTCTGTCCTGTTAAATGTGAGTCAGTAGAGTCATGGTGGGGAACCAAGACATTTGTAGTTTTCTCATTTACAGGCACTGTATCCATATCTGAAATAGGAGCAGATTGTGTTGGTGCCACAATTGCCTTGGCCACCAACGAATTGGATTTAAAAGAAACATCAAGCTCCATGGGACTTCCTTCTCTCTTCTTCCCTGAATCCATTCTGTAGCATAGAGATCTAACCTGATTTTTGCCTCTGAGAAAATTTTTCTTCTCATCAAAATAATCAGAATCACGTAATTGCTCACTCTCTCTATTACTGTGACAAGGATTTGCCATTTGAATTCTAAGAAAAGCACTCTTTTTCTGTACTTGCTTCCGTGGAGTGGATGTGTACTCATTATAACCTTCTATACTATCCTTATTATCATTGTAATATTTTCCTAATTCAGCATCAGAATGCCCCTGCTTTCCAGATATAATTCGAAAATCACTACGGTCACCATGTCCTCTATCATTACTTCCATCTGAGTACGAATTGTGCATGTTTCTAAAGGTCTGTTTGCCATGACCCCATCTCTGATTTTTCCCCACCACATTACCATTCCTACGACTTCTAAAAGATTCTTTTTCATAATTCGAACCATACCGGTGTTTATCATAGCTTCCTGATATAAATTTGTTATCTCTAGACAATGGACTCTGCGAGGCTCCAGATTCCATAAAGGAAATATTGGAATCTTCTTTAAGCTGATCACGGTGATAATAATTCTCCTCACCGCGTCCTCGGAGCACCTCTTCTCTTGGATCTGTCTGGAAACCATCATTGTAATCCGCTCCCCGCCTAGAACTATTACCTGAACTATACCTAAACATATCAGGGTGCGGATATGGCAAGCCAGATCTGTGATCAATTTCTCGGTGGCCCGTTCCATGCTCAAAGTCAATAGGAGAATGCGGTAATGGTGGTCGGTTATCCACCGTAACTCTGGATGGATCCGAAACATCAAACCAACTGTCATGATACGAATGGTTGGGGTCAACAAAATCACGATGAAACCCTCCATCGAAAAAGATCCGACTGGAAAGCGGAGGGGAACGCTGAAATTCACGTCGACGAGGCGGAGACCTCAATTGGTAGTCGTTAATGCGAAGATGGCTATCGTGATTTGACGAAGAAACAACAAATTGGGGTTGAGAGGGATTATAACCAACCGGAGGCGCGGGTGATGGGGGTGTATGAATGGGAAGATGACGGTAGGACGACGGCGGTGGTGGCGGCGGTGGCGGGAGAGGGAAATCTAGTGGTTGATCGGGATGATTATGAAGAAGGTGGTGGTGATTGGGAGGGAAGTGGAAATTGGGGTCGTCCGGGAAAAAAGGGTGAGGAAGAGGGGCGGAGGAAGGAGGAGAGATGTACCTGGATTGATCGCGTTGGTGGTAAAGAAATGGAGGTAAATCCATGGCGGAGATCAGATCTGGTTGACCGGCCACTGTTTATGATCGTTCTTGGTTGAAATTGGATTTGGATTTGGATTTCATGGCGCTACGGCATAATCGCGACGAGTGTATTGAGATTTGAGAGATCACTAATCCAATCGTGTGGAGGAAAAAGGGTTAACACCGTATTGTGTTCAATATACAAATTGGAAGAAAGGAAAACTCATATGAATATCTCTATATTTCTTCTTTTTTTTCTTTTTTTTCTTTTTTTCAAAAATATAACATTAGATATGGAATTTTCTTTAAAAAATTATCTTAAATGACAAATCTGGTGAAAATATCTACAATTAATAACAAAAAACACCATCTATCTGCTATAGATCGCACTAGATTAGTATTTGTGTCTATCGTGACACAGATAGTCTATTGCGGTATTTTGCAGATAGATATTGAAATTTTGTTATATTTTTAAATATTTTGATTACTTTTGTTATATTTGAAAAGAGTCCTTTTTTTTCCAAAGCATACAGTATATTTGTATC
This sequence comes from Citrullus mucosospermus, assembly GCA_030954485.1. Lineage (NCBI taxonomy): Eukaryota > Viridiplantae > Streptophyta > Magnoliopsida > Cucurbitales > Cucurbitaceae > Citrullus > Citrullus mucosospermus. The sequence continues at coordinate 36,676,270 of CM062063.1, read as the reverse complement.
CTCCAAATTAAAGATTATCAAGAATATGCATAGGATTACTGTATTTATATTTGCAGTAAGAAAGATGTCTTTACTAAGGTCATCTTGAGAGTTTTGAATATTTGGTTTCTAAGATGAGTGCATCCTTTTTTACTTTTTTATTTTCTATTTTATTTTTCTTTTTGTATATAAGCTTGAACATATATCACTCTTCTTTATTTGTATTTTAAAATTAAAATAAATACTTTCAACTATATAGTTAAATTGTAGTTTTTTATATTATTTTTCCATTTTATCCTTTTTTTTTTTTCTTATTCAACAACATTAATAAGATTCTTTTGACCAACTCTTGACAACTACGGAAAAAAATTGAATGTTAAAGAATATACTGCAACGATAATTATAACATTAAAATATCTTTTAAATTTGGATTTACCAAGATGACAAGTTTACCGAGTTATATAATTGCTTAGGAAAAATTATCAAAGAAAAAACACATGAATAGATGTGCCTACGACTCTTAGATTGTATCTCTATTTTCATCTTGATTTCCACTCTTTTGACCTTAAACTCCTTGGAATTTCTCTAAATGATGGGCCAGTTTTTATTTTTAACAAAACTATTATACCATTTCACTTTGAAGAAGTTTGGATAGACGACGACTATAACTCAATTCAAGCATTGGAGTGACCTACCCAATATTTGGTCTCCATGATGCTTGAATTGAGTTATAGTTGACGACTTGTGAATTAATTTATGTGTGTGTTTTGATTGTTGAGATAACATAGAGGGGTAGTGCAAATAAAATATGTATTGAAACAAAATAAATGATAACACACAAACTTGTCATCCAACCCGCTAACTTAAGTATACATAATTACTTCAACAAGCAATACACAAAAAGTATTTCGAGATCAAATCCATATGGACAAAGAATTAAAAAAAAAATGATGGTTAAAAATAAGGTTTGACTCTTTCATCCCTCTATTTTGCTTTCTCATCATGCCGTAACTTACCATTGTGTAGTATAAAGTCTGACTTTTCCTCAAAAAGAAAAAAAAGAAATAAATAACATTTCTTTTTAAAAAAATGTAATTATTTTTGTTTCTTTCTCTTTAGTCCTTGTCGAGCTTCCTTAGAAATAGTAAGTTCCTTTTTCCTTTCTCTTCGTCGTTGTCACCTTTGTTTCCTCTCGGTCTTATGAGTTATCTCTTCGAACAAAATAAAACTAAACTGATATCCATGTCCATTAGTGTATTTATGAGGTCATACTCTTATGGTCTAATTAAATTTTGAGGTATGCATATATATATATATTATTTTTTAATTTAAAAAAATCTCATACATAAGACCACGTTGATTTCCAAATAAAAAACTTTGGTGCCTTTTAAAATTATAGGTTCAAATATTCATTTTAGAAGAAGATGATTTTCGAATAAGGAAAACACCCATGTACCGCGCAGCCCTCCCATTTCCTTCGTAGCTGAGCATAGAACCCAAAAAGCTCGAGAAAGAGAAAATGGCTCTGCAGAGGATTCCTCACAGCACTCTAATGGAGATCTTGTTGAAGCTGGACCTCCAAACCCTCTGCTCCGTCGCTTGTGTCAGTAAAACCCTACAATTCGCCGTCGTTGAAGCCATTTCTCTCCTCTCCACTCTCCATCTTCCTATCGTAAGTTAACATGCGTTTGTTTTGTCTTTCTTCTTCTCTCAATAGTATCTAAAGCAATCGAAGCGAGACCTTTTTTCGTGTTGAAATTTTCAATCGCAGACTTTCTCTCCAGATTCTCAAACTCTCAAGATTGGCATTCTTGGTCGGTGCCGAGGCATGAGAAGCCTTACTGTTAATTGCCTCCGTCTTGATGATTCTTCTCTCGTGGATTTTCTTGGCCCTCATTTACTCGAGCTGAATTTGCTTTGCTGCTCTTTACTCTCTTATAAATTCCTTGCTGCTGTAGGCGAACTTTGTCCCAATTTGAGGTGCGAAAATATCAGATATCTTCGCATTTGCCAGTCTGATTGTGTGAATCGACTGATTTCTGTTCTTGTTCCGTTCTTCGGTTAGGATTTTGCTTCTTTATTTAATTAATTGTTCACTGTCCGTTCTTTATGCTAGAATTAAAATGCATATGGTCTCTTGAATGTATCGATCCTATTTCTTAATTCTTATTACGTGTTTATGTGATTTATTCATATTATGTTAGGGTGCTTGTGCTTGGATTGGTAGCTCGAGACTCTCCTGAAGTATTCAATAGAAACTTGGCTGAACTGCTCACAAGATGCTTGTTCTTAGATGTAAGTTGATACGACAGTTTATTCCCCTGGTTTAATTCACCCCTTCTTAACCATTTGCATTCTGCTTCGGTTCTTAAACGAAATCATAACAATCATTAAGTAGTAATATGAGATGTTCTTTCTCTTTTTGGTGATATGGTAGTTAATATCCCTGAAGATTCGAGGACCAGGAGATGTTGAGGCTAATTACTTTAGTGCTGTTGAAGCATTTCTTCCCAAAACAGTCAAAACACTGAAGTTGAAGTCACTGCTTCATCAAGAAGCAATTTGCATCATAAACAAACTAAGAGATTATGGGAACTCTTTAATCCCCACCTATTCAAGAAACTTTGAATGTCCTCAGTTATCTTCAGGGTTAATGTTGCAGTGCTTGTCACTTACCTTGGATGTTATTTCTAACGAGTTGATTATTACCATTGTCGACTCACTTCCTTTTTTGGCAGAGCTTCACTTGGAAGACATGCCGAACCAAAAACAATTGGTGCACCGTGACTTGACCAACAGGGGACTTCAGTCATTGAGCACTTGCCATAATCTGATATCACTTTCTCTTATTCGTGGTAGGCATAACCACCAAGTCTCTTTCAAAAAGCTGAATGATATGGGCATGTTTCTCTTGTCTGAGGGTTGCAAAGGTCTTGAGTCAGTGAGATTCTGTGGATTCTCTAAAGTCAGTGATGCTGGATTTGCATCGATCTTTCACTCGTGCAATAGGCTGAAGAAATTTGAGATTCGTAATTCATCACATTTCTCAGACCTTGCACTCGATGGTTTTGATGCCATCGGATGTTCTGTAACAGAGTTGAGATTATTATCATGCAGTCTTATAACTTGTGAATCTGTGAAGCAGTTGGCCTACTCTACAAGCTTGGAAGTCCTTGATCTGTGTGGCTGCAAGAGCATATCAGATTCTTGCCTTGAATCCATTTCCACTTTGTGCAATTTATCATCACTGAATCTAACATCAACTGATATAACCGATTACGGTTTATCTATTCTTGGTCAGGGGAGTCTACCGATTGTACAATTGTCTCTTCGACATTGTAAGAGAGTAACCGAAGAAGGAATGTATCAATTGTTTTATGGTGGTGGGACAATAAGCACGACGTTATCTGCCTTGGATCTTGGACACATTTCAGGAATAACCGATCGAGCAATCCAAATAATTGCTTCTGCTGGTGTTGGGATTACTGAGTTATGCATCAGATCTTGCTTCCATGTGACTGATTCTTCAGTGGAAGCTTTGGCGATGAAGAAACAATTCCAGGGTGAAGGTAAGTTACTTCGTAGACTTGATCTTTTTAATTGCATTGGTCTATCAATTGGTGCATGTAGATCATTTAGGGGCCCTCAGTTTCGTGGGTTACAATGGCTAGGAATAGGCAATACTCGTTTGAGCAGTAATGGAGATGTTAGTTTAGTTGAATTTTGTTCCAAACGACCTTGGTTGACTTTGTGTTTGGAAGGCTGTGAAGTTGGATGTCATGATGGATGGCAATTCCATAGATCATAATGATTTTGAAACCTTCTTTTAGAGAGTGGAGAATTGTTGTTGATTTATATTGTTGGTACAGAATATCAAATTGAGTTTTTAAAGGTGAAATATATAATTATGTTTGAATGGCATTTGAATTTCGTATCTAATCTTTTAAAATTGAAAATATTGAATGATATTTGAGTACTAAAAGTTAACTAAATGTTATGATTTAAAATATATGTTGAAATTCCATTTTGGTCCTGCAATATCCATACATCTTTATTTTTTATTGAAATTAGTTAAGTAATAATTGGAATTTTTATGAAAGAAAATATAATATGTGGATATGTTTTTGAATTTTATTAAGATAATAAAAAGTTTTTGAAAAATCAATAATAATAATAATAATAATAATAATAATAAAAATAATAAATAATAATAATAAATAAATAAATAAAAAACAAGGGTTGTTGCTGCATGTATAGCAAAAATGAGGCTACAATATTATGAAAATAGCAAAACTTAAATTTAATGGAAAATAGAGAAACAATTACCTTCAACCCACCGACAATATCCAAAAAGCCCAATGAAAGCACAAGATAGATTACTGATGGACTTTGATATACTATATAATTGTTTATGTCTAACAGGCTTTAATAGATGTATATAAAAGTTAATCATTGATTGATTTTTTATTTTTTTTATTTTTTTATGTTTTTGCTATTATCGCTATTTCAATAAATAAAAGTCTATCAACAATAGAAGTGATAGAATCTTCATTACTCTATATTGTTAATAGACAGTGATAGAAGTCTGTCAAGAAGTTTACTTTTATCTCTTTTTATCACTTTTTTTTTTCTAATGTCTATCACTTAAATGAGTCCATAATATATTTGGTCACTGTTGCAATTTGTTATGAAAACTTTATCTCAAGCTAACTTGAACACAAGTAAATTAGTTAAAACATACTGATCAAAACTTTGAATCTCCTAGTTTATTTTATTTTTTTTTAAAAAAAAGAGTGCATGTTAACTAATTGTAACATTTGCAAGAGTATTTTCTTGTTCTCCCTTTTTTTTTTGAGTTTTTTTTAATTGAAATATCTTACCACATCTCAGTCAACTTTAGTGGGTTCTTAATTAATATTCTATGAATTTCATTGACACCCAAATATTGTAGGGTACCTACTTAGGAATTAATATTCTATGAATTTCATTGACACCCAAATATTATAGGGTTAAGCGGGTTGCCCCGTGAGATTAATCGAGGTGCACATTAAGCTGGTCTAGACACTCACAGATGTTAAAAAAGGTGATTTAATTTTGGTTAAGTGTTGTGAAATTAGAAGCCTTAAGGAATGTTACTAAATGAATGTGCATATAAGTAAGAGCTCTTTTCAAATATAACAAAAGGAACTAAAATATAGTAAAATTTCACTGTTTATTTGCGATAAATCGCAATAGATCGCGATAGACTGTGTATTTTGCTATTAGTTGTAAATATGTTCAGCAGTTTTGTCATTTAAGATAATTTTTCTATAAATAAAGATTTTCTTTTATTTATATATTACCTTCTCTTTTTATAGGTAAACATAGAAATAAAGCTTCATTAGTTAAATGACTTCGTGAGGGATTGGAAAAGTTGCATATTGCCTTAAAGAGAAAAAAAAAAAAAAAAAACTTGTGACTTATCAAGTTTTATTAATGGTTACTACAAACTTCCAAATTTCATCAAATTAATCTGTGAAATTTACTAGTTTGAGTTATTTTGTGCATTGCTCAATCTTAATTTTATACCAAAGTTGATTGTATTTAAACCCAGTAAGTTTAAGAAAATATTTACCTTAAAAAAAAAAAAAAAAACAGTGAGGGAATTAAATGAAAATACCGAAAGAGCTAAAATTGCTAAATTTATTTAAGTATGGAGTCTAATACGATAAAATTGAAAGGTTAGGGTGATAATTGATACTTTTAACTTAGACTAGTTTAGTGATAAAAATTGATTCTCCTACTTTCAAACAATGGCCCTTCTTGCACTCACTCCCATCCATCTAGTCATTACAATCATCGAATTCAGTCGAGTCCAAAGTTCAACTTTCACATTATCATACTTTAGTCCCCTAGGTTTGGAGTTGATGTCTGTTGGTCACTAAGGTTTCAAAACATACACTTTAGTCCCCCAAGTTTGCAAAATAATTCTAAATGGTCTATGACTTAACTTTAAGTTAACAAAATGCTGACTGGACCATTAAGTGTTGATGTGGATGAGATGACAAGACTACTTCATTAAAATTGATATATTATATTAAAAGAATAGCTATTTTCAAATATAGCAAAAAGAACCAAAATATTTACAAATATAGCAAAATTTCACTGTCTATATGCGATAAACCGCCATAGACTACTATATGTGTCACACACATATAGACTGTATATTTTGCTATTAGTTGTAAATATTTTCATTTGCTATTATTTGTAAATATTTTCAGTAGTTTTGTCATTTAAGATAATTTCCCTAAAAAGAATTTAAACCAACCCTAAATTAGATTTTTTTCCAAAGATTTTCTGTATTCCTTCTACGTTTTCTCTTTGCCAAAATATGAATAGTTAGTGTGGTCGACTCCACCTAGTTGTCATCGAGTTCGCCAGCCACCGTTGACTTCTGCATTTGCCAACCACATCTTTTGCACAAACATTCTTCTCCCAACTGTAAGGTATTTTTTTTTCTCCAATTTCTATTCCCCACTAATAAAAAATTATTGCCTTGTGAACCAATCCTCACATTCTTTGTTATTTTCTTGGTAAAAAAGAAAATTTTCAAGAGCAACAATTTGGTTTCGTAAATGATAACTTCAGTTTAGGGAAGAACATTTATTATAAAGGATTTGTGGTCAATAAAATCTAGAAAAATTTCAAGAGCAACAACTTGACTTGCTAAATGATAACTTCAGTTTAGGGGTGGTAATTTATTATGAAGGATTTGTGGTCAATAAAATTTTCTTTCTTACAAAAAGCAATAAGGTTTCAGAGTATGAAACTTTTTTCCTTTTTCCTTCTTGTTCTTCCAAAAATCAAATGATATGTGACTGCCTGAGGTTTTTTTTTTTTTTTTTTTTTCAAATGTATTTTGTCTTTCTATTTTTTCTCTCTTATATTTGGCCCTAATTTGTTACTCTTTATTGATTCTCACAATCTATTATGTTGATTGATTATTTAATTCTAAAATACCATTATTTTTTTTTTTTAATTTACAGAATGGATAGCATTGGTTTCATATTTCATTTCAATGATAAACGTATTATAGCGGATAATAATGAATATATCGGGGGGATGGAGATTGCTTTGACTATTGATAGGGACATTTTATCTATTATTGGGTTAAATACATTGATGTCAAATGCAAATGTATATAATGTTTAGAACTATCTCGCGGTTTGCATTTAATTAGTTACGATGAGGATATTTTAAATGTGGTAAATTTTGTTAATGGAGATAACACTTTGCACATATATGTTCAACATAACCCAAATGAAGAAGTAATGCATCTAGGTTTGAATCCTATATACACATCTAGTGATAACTCTATTGAGTTTGAAAAGAAAGATTTAGTTTCTGATGGGTCAAACGATTCATCTATTGATATGAATTTATTGTTGGATTCAAATCTTGGAGAATGTGAGTCTGCTTATGCTTCATCTTCTAGTTTTAAATCTCCATGTCCATCTGATGAGGATAAAGAGGTGTGTGACTATCCAATATTTAGACATGAAATATGAAGGTTGTCACATTTCAAGTAAGAATGAAATTTAGCAATAAGGAGGTGTTAAAGGAAGCTATTAAGGAATACACTGTGAATGACTCTTATATTGTCAAAATGGTGAAGAATGATAAAAGAAAAGTTAGGGCTATCTATACTAGTGTATGTAAATGGAATTTACATGCCTCTGTGAGCTCTAGTGACTCAACGTCATTTCAAGTAAAGACATACTTTGGTGATCACACTTGTTGTTGTGAGTTCCACAACAGAAATGTAAACTCTTCGTGGGTAACGAAAAAATACCTAGAACGTTTTCGGTTAGACCCTAATATAAAACTAAATGATGTTTGAAAACTAGTTAAAGCAGACACCAAGTAAATATTTCAAATATTCAAGCCTATAGAGATAGGGAAAAAGCCAACAAAAAATTGAATAGCTCACTAGTCAAATAATATAAAAGTTCAAGAGATTATTGTGAAGAACTTATCTGGTCAAATGAGGGGAGTACAGTAAAAAGTGAATGTTGTATGGTTCATGAGGGCAGTGATCCTATATTCAAGTGACTATATGTGCTTCACGACATGTAAAGATGGATTTGCACCTTGTAGACCATTTATATCTCTGGATGCATGCCACTTAAAAGGGACATGTCAATGTCAATTAGTGTCTGCTACAGACGTGGATGAGAATGACTCCATTTACCAAATTGTGTGGGCGGTTGTGAAAGTAGAGACAAAATATAGTTAGACTTGATTTCTTCAGTTATTGCAGAATGACATTGGATCTTTTGAGTCCCATTGAAATCACTTTCACGTCCGACCAACAAAAGGTATCATATCATTGCAAAAAAATTTTTGCTTCAAAACATGATATTTGCTACCATTTTTTGGTGTTGTGCTTTGTCATTTTAAGAAGGGTTTAGTTCAAGCTTTTCTTGACTTCTTTGCAGAAGTCAATCTTAGATTTTGTGCCATACATTTGTATGCTAATTTTTACAAGATGTTTAAGGGATTATATCTTACAAATTGTTTTTGGAGTGCTTGAGAAAGCGCCAAAAGGTCTGAGTTTGAGAAATGGAGGGAGGAGATTGTGAAGGTGGATGTTAATGCTTACCAATATTTGAATAACATTCCTTCAGAATATTGGGCTAAACATGTATTTGAAACGGAGCCTAAATGTGATCTAGCATTGAACAACATGTCTGAATGTTTCAACTCCTTCATTTAGAGGCTATAGATAAACCTATCATTCAAATATGTAAAATGATTAGAAAGGTCACAGTCTGAATCATTAAGAAATTTGAAGTATATTCTAACATTGAAAAGAAAATAAGAGTTAAAATCCAAAAAACGTTGGATAAGTTGAAAAATGCATCTAGAACTTATACTCCAACATTGTGTGGAAATATGAAATTTGAGGTTGAAGGGCGTAATGATCAATATTCTGTTGAAGTAGATAACATAAAGTGTAGTTGTAGATTGGGATTTAACAGGGATCCCTTACCAACATATTGTTCAATGTATACTCTACTTGAAAAGACGACTAGAAGAATTTGTGCATGCTTACTACTCTAAAGAATCTTTGGTGAAAACAAACTCATTCTTTTTAAGACCTGTTAATGGACACAACCTATGGCCTAGATCAAATTATGACCTGATAAAGCCACCTATGATGCGAAGACTGCTTGGGCGACCAAGACGACAAAGGAAGAGGGAAGTGGATGAGGCCTCTTCTTCCCAATGATTTAAGCATTGTGGACCTACTATTTGATGTAAAGGGGTACTTCACAATTCTTGAACATGTAAAGGACCATTGGCGGGTAGGAGGAAACAAACTAGAGGACAAACAACTTTCATAAGATTCACAATCCCAAACATGGTAAATAACTTATTTAGTTATTCATGTATTCCTTTTTTAATTTTAATTTTCTTCATATATCGTATGTGTATCTATCTTGTCTTAATACCATCTAAAGTTAAGATCGATGTAAAATTTGGGCGATAACCGGAAATAGAAGTGAGGTTGTAGTGGATAGTGCTGCTATCTTAGCACATCACAATGAATTTTCTAGCATAACTCCACACTCAATATCATTGAATACCATGAAATCTAAATCCAGCACAGCTAAGAACCCAAATTCAAGCAAGGAGCCTGTGATTTTTGAAGGACCCACTAATGTATTTCCATGGAACAATGGAATGCTGTGGAGGGGTCCAGTTACACACAAAGATGTGGAAACCATTAATAGTAAGTCTGTAGCTAATCATCTTCCAAATTACAAAAACAATGAAAGAGAATTGCATCCTTCTCTCAATAACTATTTCGCACAAAGGCACCGAGGAGAAAACGAGTTGGTTACTTTTTTGCCTAAGCAAGATGACACTTCTAGAATAAGTAAATTGAATGATATCGAAACGAGTAATCTGGATATCCAAATCATATTCATCAGATTTTCTTTTGTAGACAAGGAGTGTAGAGTGTGCTAAACAGTAAAGTGGCCATCTTGAGAATGTCTTTTCCAAGACAATAGATAATTGTTGGTCGCAGCTACAGAATAAGGTATACTCTTCCATTGTTATGGTTGTTGCCAAAGAAAAAAAAAAAACAAACTTCACTATAAATTATAATGAACATGAAATTAGATTTCTTTCATACAATCGTAAATAGAGTAGAGGTATTAGCATTGGAAAATTCAACTTGTCTTGACTTAAGTTTATTTGTGCTAGATATGTTATTTAATGAGCGCTATATATATACCCCACTTTGTTCTTTTATTTTATTTTTCTTTGGTTTTCATTTTGTATGTATGTTCGTAGTTTATGATGTGTGCTTCACATAATTTATCAATTGGATAAAAAAAAATACCTTACAATGGGAGAAGAATGTTTACATAGAAGAAGATGTGGTTTGCAAAAACATGTGGAGGGATCAACGGTGGCTTTGTATCATCCGGTCGACCACACTTATTCATATATTAGCAAAGAGAATACATCAAAGAAGGAATACAAAAAATATTTAGAGAAAATATAGTTTAAGGTCGGTTTAGATTCTTTTGATATAATTTAAAAGATTATAATTTGATTAGTTTATATTTTTAAAAAATTAAAAAATTAATTTATTGTCCAACCGATCAAATAGATTTTGCCAATGAAGTAGCCTTGCCATCTAATCCACGTGAACATTAACAAACCAGTCAACATTTTGTTAGTTTAAAAAACCAATCAACATTTTGTTAGTTTAAAGTTAAGTCAGAGACCATTTAGAACCATTTTGGAAACATGTTTTAAAACCTCAAAGACCAAATAGACATCAACTCCAAACATGGAAGACCAAAAGTATATTTCAACCTAAAATTATAATATTTGCTCACTTCCCTCCTTTCGTCGCCGGAGTTCAAACAAACTTTGGCCCCTGTACTTTTGTCATTGGTTCATTTTGATCCCTTTACTTCTCTGTTATGGTCCTTGTCCTTTCAACTTTTATTCATTTAGGTCCTTAAACTTTCAAAATGCCACTATTTTGATCTCTTAAATATGAAATTAAAAAAAAATGACGAAATTAGAATTGTCACTTTCAGAGAGTACACGGACTTTATAACTAAGTTATAAAGTACAAAAACCAAAATAAACATTTTAAAAGTACTGACCCAAATAAACCAAAGTTGAAAGTATAAGATCTATGATAAAACATTTTTAAAAATACAAAGACTAAAATGAACCAAAATCAAAATTACAAAAACTAAAGTAGTATTTAGAAGGAAAAAAAAAAAAAAAACTAGAGAACAATATGCATATACAATCTGAATAAGAAGATCATCAAATCAGAAGGTAAGTAAAGTCCACTCAACTGTGTCTACCCTTTTAAAGGAAGGATTGCTCCTTAATCTCTCTCAAATTACATACTGCATCCTCTACTGCTAAGCTGTTCATGGGTGGAATAGATGCTTATGTAGGGGGAAGGGGAGGGCATTCAGGCATGTTCAAAGCATTTTCACTTCTACAGCATCCATATATAGGAATCAAGAGCAAAAAAAAAAAAAAAAAAAAAAAAAAAAAAAAAAAAAAAAAAAAAAAAAAAAAATCCTACATCAACCTTCCAGAACCACTCAAATCCTAGCATTGTCATCAAAATACCTGAACTTTCTTTTGTAAAATTTGGTCCCTGTGACGGGTTTTCATATAAAAACTGTTCGGCCACCTCTTCGACTATGTCGGTCATATGCAGTGTTGAATTTTTCGATTAGCTCGTTCATTACACTGCAAACATAGTGTTTTATGTGAGAAGAGGGAAAAAAAAATGTGTCAACGGACAAACAAATATTCATGTTTTCAACAAGGAAAGTGCATAGGATCACAATAGTAATGTACTATCAACTAAACGCTTGGCATCATCTTGATTAGTATCAAGGGAAAGTTTGATAATTACTGCTATCAGTGTTTTTAAATGCCCAAGGTGCACTAAGGTGCAATGGCCCTCTGGAGCCTGGACGTAAGGTGCACAAAAAGGAGCGGATTTTTTTTTTTTTTTTTACCCTGAGGCACACTATATATAAAAATATTACATTAAAAAGAGAAAGTAGAGTTGGAGCATAAAAATGGAAAAAAGAGGACCCCAAACACGAAATTTTACATTTAGGCTTTAGTAAACTCATTTTTTAGTTAATGAAGAAGGAAACCCCTTAATTATTACTATTTTTTAAAAATAATTAAAAAACCCTAAAACTCAAGTCTTTGAGCCTTGGGGCTTTCACAAAAGGCATGCGCCTGAGGCACACCTTATTTTGTGAGCCTCGCTTTTCCAAGGCGAGCCTAGGCACGCGCCCAAGAGGGCTTTTTAAAACAATGCTGGTGTGCATGCAAACCCAAGGAGAAGGCAGCACCAAAGCTCCAGAGAAAGTACAGTTAACTTATCTATCAACCAGATATCTTGAAATAGGCCAATAAAGAATGCTAACTCTTGATTTCATTAGAAGAAGATCAGTTTATACAGTCTTTATCTTTTTTTACTAAAAGTAAGGAGTTTTGAACTTCCATACGTCAAAGAAAATATCTGTTGGAAGAGATAATGTATAGCATACATATTTGCAAAAACAAACCCTACATGCACGCACACTCATATGGATGAATTTTGATATGATGCAAAAGATGAATTTTGATATGATACCAAAGATGCTCTAATACCAAACGATATGAAAACCATAATGAATTGAAATTAGGAACTATTTGGGTATGTGAACCTCTATTTCGTAAACACTAAAACTCCCAAATCAATTTTATTCCAACCCCAAGGACTGTCTTCACACAAATTGCCTTAAGATCCAAACTCTTGAGACAGAGACAAGTTTCTTGCCCAAGATTTGAAACAATACACAAGAGAGAATGATCAGTCCTACCTAATTGTTCTTGACATGCAACTCTAAGACATAAATTACAAATTAGGATCAAGAAGCTCTGGGTTAAACTGGAAAGAAAGAAGTGTAAAAGCTAAAACTCATTCATCACTATATATCCAAAATAACCTGATGACAAGGTTTTATATAGCCTCCCAATGAAACCCTAATACCACATCATAAATCATATTAAAATTACAAAAATACCCCTACTTAATAATGACATAAAAAAGAAAAAATTGAAAAACAATAAGATCACATTAAAATTATTAGATAAAAATGTGAATGATCATTTGATGTCCTTGGCGTTTCAAATGAAGAGCCTTTTAACTACGTCATGCTTGATTTGAAAAATTATAAAAGCCAAGGATGTAGAAATACCGACACCAAGAGTTTGAGTGTACATCGACATTGGACATTTATTTGCAGACATGCTCAAGTACACTCAACAAGCAATCTAAAGTGTAATCTTTTCCTTTCTAAATTCAAAAATATTTGGGACGAGTGATGGACACGTTTAGTAAGATGTGAAGAAAACATGTAAATGAAGTAAGCAATCCACTTAATGGAGCCAATAAAGTGATGCGTAAAGATGTGGGAAATGATTTTAAGATGAGAGCTTAATATTTGTTACTTGTGAGAACTATCATTTGTTTTGTTGGTGCAAAATGCTACATCCATGGGGAAAAAGTAGTTTTCTTTGAATTGACAATTATATTAGAAAAAAAGATGTTTAAATCTTTGATCATACAAGCTTTGAAAGAGTCAAAATAGGTAGAAGTGTAAACAAAACTGCTCTGGAAACACACTTTATTTACCTCGCACTTGGCATTGCCTGAGTACTGGTTCTATTTTTGAGATCAGATCACATGTTATTGAGCATATGCTAGTGATTCTAATCTAATTAGCAGCCATATATAGTATTCCACATCTAAAGATGTATAACGTTTTACCTAATTTATTAACCAAAATATTTTGGTACAATACAACGAGAAAGTATACAATATGATAAGAAATATCATACCTTGAGCAGTTAGTGGACATTGCTAGATACGTAATCAACATTGTGTCATTATATTCCTGAAAGGAGGGACATTATGGAAGTATGAATAACTAATCACAAAATCAACGTTATGTCTAAATTTTTGGTGGAAACATTTAAGTTTTTAATTACAGGAGAAACTGGGCCACGGAAATGACATGTGACATGCTAGCACTCACCATCAAAAAATCGTCTTGAAACTTTCCTGATTCAGTAACTGGCAATCTTCTGAGCAAACTTGACACTTGTCTTAGTAAGGAATTCTCTAAGGGAATATCACCTGAGTCAGAATAACAGACAGAAAAAATCAGACTCAAATTGAGCCATTTAATCACAAGTTTCTATGAAGAATTCACAAGCCCGTCAGAAACCACTAATGTAGCAGCTAAGTTCTGATGAAAGACCAGAAATCAGAGCCCGACCATAACTGATAAAAAGAAAAGGAATAACCGCCCTACTTTTTATACCTAACTTTTTCATCATAAACATTTTTACGAATAGTAAAAAATTGAAAATACCATTTTGCATTGCCAGAAGATAACTGTGAAGTATCCTGATCCTGCTGTTCAGCATCTTGATGGCACTGTGAATTCCCGCAAGGTGAGCAGCCACTGCATTCAAGACCAAATTTCTCTCATTATAAACATATCAGTACATATGAAAGCATAATATTCTTCTTTCTGGCAATAAGTACTAATGAGGTTTAACCCCAGATTGAAATAAACAGAGGTATAGGATCACTCACATTGAGTAGCAGCAGAACCTCCATCAGATGGTTTCAAATGTGCAACATGATCAACAGAAATTCGCTCGGCTTCTACTGTCTTTGAAGAGTAAGAACAGAAAAATGTGCGAGAAACTCAATAACCAGAATTGGAACAAGTTTGAAGAACTCAAGGTGCAACAAGCTTGAAGGACTCAAGGAGCGACAGAGCAAACAAACCTCAATAGTGTAACTTGAGCGAACAAAAATTAGCTGAGGGATTCCTTCAATAACATGTAGCTCTATAGTTGTAAAACCCACAACAAAAAACAAGAGTTAATACCAGTGTACTACCATGCAAACAATTTTTCTCAATCCTTTTCTAGTGGAATTTTACTGTGAATATCGTAGTAATAAGTGTATTTTCATTTCATTACCATTATTGTATGATGTAGGCATTAAGAGTAAGACAAGTAATTTTCATTGGGGTTCACAAAAACAAAAACTACTGTGCACTTAGGTCACCCCATGATGATTACCCTTGGAAGGCATTTGGTTAAAATGGCTTTCTAAGAGCCCAAACTTAAAGATTTAATACTCTGATTAATTTAGACCGTAAATGCCACATGACTGAGCACACCCTTGTGACATGTGACATGTGACATGCAACATGCTATTATATGCTAGTGACATCTCTAAGTTGAGGACGAGATGAAAATGTTTCGAGTTTTGAACAAGCATCACCAATAGGGTCCCTCCCCACACCTCTAACAACTTTGTTATTACTTTCTCCCCAAAGGTTCAATATGCACACACACCCCCGTAAACCACAAAAAAGGTCCCTTCTCCCTGAAAGGCAGATGGAGGAGGAGCTCCCTGATCGATCTATTGACATCTCTCTGGTAAGCCAGCAAAAATGCAAACTCTTGAAAGAAGCAGTTCCACACAGACCGTGCAAACTCACAACTCCAAAGCAGCAATCCAAGTCCCTCCACCTTCTAACAAAGAATACAAGAAAATGAACCTACTATCGAAGGCATCTTTCTCAAAAACTGATCCATAGTGTTCACATGACCAAGTAAAACTTGCCAAGTAAAAAACTTCACTTTCTTCAAAATCTTAATCCTCCCCAAAATATCAAAACTCACTAACAAGAAAGGGTTCCAATAGAACTTACAAGAGAATCCCTCTAAAGGATCAAGACTCCAAACACAAACATCCATTCTCCCAGAGGTCAAACTCTCCTATCAAAGACAGAAGGGAGACAGCAATCGTTATTTCCCTAATGTCAACGAACAACGAAAACTAACATTCCAAAGTTTTCCTCTTGGCTATATATGAACATTTCTTTCGGAAGTCCACAATTGTTCAAAGAAAAACATTATCTCTTAACGGGAAAAAAAAGGCTTTTTAAGTATAAAATAAAAACAATAGTAACAGTAATTTTATAAATTAAAGAAGGGAGGGGGGGACTTAACTCCAACAAAGCCAAGCATGATTGAAGTCGTTCTAAAAAATTCTTATCTACTTCTAACTACCTCATTGATAAAATAAATGTTGAAAAAAGGCAGCAAAGCCTCAGAAAAACTGGACACTAAGAGGAAGCTACAAAAATAATTAGATCCCAAACATCCATCCTTGGAATATTTTCCAATTCCTTTTGCCAAAACTTGACACAGAATAGACGAAAACTCAAACACCAAGAACTTTGTTCTTGTCCTTGAACTTGTGACCATCCAAGAGAAAAGTTATTGACTTCTTGATGCTTCCCAACATGATAGTTGAATGCCAAAAAGAGAGTAAAAACCAGGGCCTATGAATAATTTGACAATCCCTGAATTAATGAAAACTAAACTATGTGCGCTAGTATGCCCACTTTAAGGAAATAATGGATGCTCTACCTAAGAAGTGGCATTAGAGTAATGAAGAAAAATGAAGGATCATATAACCATAGAGATTTATGGGTAAAACAAATAATCAGGAAATTAAGTACTGTTCACAGAGACAATGTAAATAAGAAGAAAAGAAACAAGACATATTACCACTCTCATAAATCGTAACTGGGAGATCCTTTTGTGCATGATTAATTGAAGGATTGAGAAGAACATAGACAGGGCTTTCATTGATATCCATCAACTGTTAAGTCAGAAAGCTCATCAAAATTAACTGAAGTACAATTATATCCATTACATCATTCTAGATTCCCATCAGAAGGGAAAAAAAAGAGAGAGAGAGAGAAATACATCAAACGAACTATACGTTTTCTCATGTTCTCATAAGAAATTGAGTTCCATCATTGAAAGCTAAATACATAATAAAGTAAGCAACGTATCCTCCCGAAGAAGGCTAGGAAGATTACAAAAAACCTTCAATTGGCTTTGATTAGAGTTAGAAATATTATTATTATTATTATTATTATTTGGTTAGAACAAGCATAATTATAAAAATAAAAAAATAAAAAAAGAGCAGAACTAGACAAAGGCTGGTCTTTACTCTTAATAGCTTTTCTTGATACAAGATAAAGACATATTAGAGAAAAAAAAAAAGAAAAAAGTGAAAATATTCCGAACTCTAGTAAATAAATACCAAACTGTCAAGACTGGAAAAACATTAGCCAGTAAACTAGAAACTTCTCTATAAGAGGGATGCTAATAGAGTGGTGAACCCTATCACCAGACACCAATGGCCCTCTCAAGCTATGAACTTGTGATTTTAAAGGAAATGGAATGTTTGCTTGCTTTTTATACCATTAACCAATAAGGAAAGGCTATAAATAGGGAGTTCCTATTAGCACAAAAACACCTGAAGCTAACTAAAACTAGAAATCTTAGTGGTCAAAGTACAAAAATTTTGAGTGACCTTCACAAACTTGAATCCTTGGTTACCTCCTTGTATGCTCTAGATAAGTCTCTAGAATGTTTGTTGCTGGGTTGCATTTTCACCCAGTAATCGGAGAAGATTGCGAGTTACTTGAACAACATTCTATCCAATAGGAAATTAGAAATGCTGAGTTTAGTTAAGACAGAACAGAGGTCACGACAGATAATAAATGGGTTTTTTTCCTTTTTCCATGAACAGTGGATTTCATAGAAGATTAAGTTTGAGTGTTCAATAGATTTTTCAGAGAGGGTATGGTAGGAATACAAATAAAACATTCTTTAGCCCTCGCACAAAGAGACTATCGCAGTAAAAATTAAGAACTTCAGACCTTTCATTGAGAATTTCAGACCTTTTACTAAAAATTAAAATCCCTTTGCCCTCACATAATTTTTCATTTTCATTTCATTTTTTTTTTCCAAAAAAAAAATACCAACTTAAGAAAACATAAAGAAAACATGAGCATATAAAAGGGGCTACAACCAAGCAAAATAAAACAAGGTGTATAATTACAAGAGGAATTCCTCACTAAAGCCAAAAGAGAAACCACAAACCTCTCAAGGGTCCAAACATCCAAAGACTCCCTCTCAATCCCCCTAAAAACCATGTTATTTCCCTCACCCCAAATACCCCATAATAACACAATGCACACATCCCCAGTTTCCATTAAAAAAAAAACTCCTTTTCTCTCAAGACAGCAGATGTAGGAAAAACTCCATCATGTCATTAAAAGCTTTGTGATGGGCTATCTAAATGCCAATCCCTACAAAAAAAGTAGTTCCACACTAAGTCTAACTTAGCATAATAACAATTCCACAATAAATGAACCAGATCATCCTCCACCCTCCAACAAAGAATACAACAGAACGATCCATCTCCAAGATACATCTCCAATTTCTACAATTGATGACAAGACCATTTAGCTAATGGTACTACTTTCTTTTGGTTAAGGGATGAGAACTTGTTCCACAACTTAATGTAAGTTTTGCATATTTGTTGGAGTTAATGTTGGGCTCCATGTAAATAGGAAGAAGTGTTTCATAGCAAGTATCCATCATGATGAGGCTAAACCAAGGAGGTGGATTGATATGTTCGGTTGCGAGGTCATTTCTTTCTTGTGGTACATTCAGGCATGCCTTTAGGTCATAACCCTAGAAATTCTTCATTCTAGGACCCACTAGTCGATAAAGTTCAGAAAGGGCTCTCGTAAAAGTTGTTCCAAAGGTGCATGTTTGAATCTTGCTCGTGACAATGCTCTTGCATTCAACTCTTAACTAACAGCACAAGAAATCCATTCTCAAAGATAGACCTCCCATCTAAATTTGATGAGCATTGAGCTAGTTGAAAGCCAGTCACTCCGTAAAGCCTCTTGATAAATTTAGAGTACTGCTTAAAAAGGAGATTGTCCGAGCCAAAAAGTTGGTGGTCAAACTAACGCTAATGCCCCCATGCCCGGTAAGGAAAACTAATAAAAATGCTAGAAAATACGTTCATCATATATTCAATCCGAAGTAGTATTATTCTTCTAATCATTAAATGAAGCATGAAGACTTTAAGCCTCAGTGCATTTTTTTTACAACGGAGCAAGCCTTTTGTGGTTCAAAGGAGGTGTAAATCTCGAGGCTAAAAGTTAGTCTTGCCTCGAGGCGAGCTTCAAGGCATAAGCCTCAATCTAATTGGAGCCCCTTTTGTGGCTTAGTTTTTTCCTTTCTTTTTTTTTTTTTTTTTTTTAAATGCCTTGTATTCTTTCTTTCATTTTTTCTCGATGAAAATTGTCTGGTCATCAAGAGAAAGAAAGAAAGGAAAAAAAAAAGGGTGATGGTTCAAACACATGAATGTACATGCATCCACACACATACATATGCAGGAGGCGAGAAGAATAGAGTTAATAATAAATCAATTGGATATCTTTCAAAACTCAGGTATGCATTTTTCAAAAAATGAGAAACCAAAGCTTTCTTCGAGAAGAATGAAAACACAAAGAACATACAAAAATCCAGCCCCTCGAAAGGAATCCGAACCCTAATTGAGCAAGAACAGACTCCAATCTAAAAGAATAAAACCTATCTCAAAATTACAGAACAATTCTCAGCGTGCAAAGAAAACGCTTTAGGGATTAAGAGTCCGTTTAAAAATTTAATAAGCGCAGTATACTAAGAATGTGAAAATCTTGGTAACAACTGTGCGCCATTTGCCAAGATAGTAAGATAGCAGTTTTAAATGGTAACTCACAGCCTTATGGATATGCATGTCAGACTCCAAGGCATCACTCCCAGTAGAGTACCAACCCAAAATGTAGAAGTGAGGAAAAACTTTCTTATCTGCTCCAAACAAGAGCGTAACTCAATCGTCATAAACGATAAAATGAACACTAAGCAAAAAGCGAAAGAGAAGTGAAAGAAATGTCCGGAATTACTAACAGAGCTCTTGCTTCTTCTCAAGGAAGGGGCGGTCCAGTGAATGAGTTTTGGGGTCATAAAGAAGCTCGAAGCTGTTGAAGATCTCAACCGTTCGACCCCTCTGAACTCCAACAACACAACCGAAAACCCTAGGTGCAGGAGGAGAAGTAGAAGGGTCCGCAGAATCGGCTACATCGGCGCCATTACTTAGGGCGCAAGGAGATGGAGCTGAGCAGGTCAAGGATGGAGGATTCATCTGAGACTTAACCCTGGTGTAGTGATCGGAAATGTTTACAATCACGAGAGGGTGCAGCTTGAATGTCAATCCGCTGCCAGACGACGCCATGATCGATTGCAACAAGGAACGAGGGGATCGATGATCCAAAATTTGCTTGACCTAGAATTCAAAAATCAGGGAGAATGGAACACAGAAGCGCAGATTTAACACGGTTTGCTGAAACCTTCAAGTTCGCTGTTCTTCAATTCTCATCTATGCTCGAGTTTCACCAGTCTCCGCTTTCTGAAAGAAGCTTAAGGGAAAGCTTCCGTGGCCTTCGGAACTTTACAATTTACTCATGCAGGTTTATATTTATATATATGTGTGTGAGTGTGATGTTAAATTATAGATTTAAATACTATTTTATACTCTGTATTTTCAGTTTTTTTTTTTTTTTTTTTTTTTTTCATTTTGCTCCTTTATTTTTAAATTCTTTATTTTCACTGTTTTGTTACTTTATTTTCAAAAAGTTGATTTTAGTACTTAAAATTTCAAATTTTTAAAAGAATCAAAATGATATCTTTTAAAAATTTAAGGACGTAAATGAACTTAAATTTTTACATTCTTGTAATTTTGTTTTACTATATCTTGAGTATTAGACTCTTTTCATTCTTTCAATGAAAAGTATTGTTTTTGTTTCAAAAAAAAAATCAAAGACTAAAATGAGCATTTTTTAAAGTAGAGGGACCAAAATAAATTAAAGTTGAACGTATAAGAACCAAAATGAACAAAACTCAAAACCACCACAACCAAAATAGTATTTGTACCTAAATTATATATATATATGTATATAATACTAGTTCATGTCATTTGAGTTATGTTCAAAACCACCACAACCAAAATAGTTATGTTTGTGATGTTAAATTATAAAATCATTGTGAAAGTAGTCAATTCGAGCATAACTCAAATAATTACGCATTATTACTTGAAAGGTCGTGTTTTTAGCTTACTCAACAGAGTTGCTTGTTTTCCAGCGGTGCTTGCATTTAAACATGCAACATTATGATGCAATTTGGATGGAAGAACTTACACGATGGATATACTTTCTAAAATTGAAGGTCATATTGAACGTGGAAGTTTTAAGTGGAACTTATAGTTTAATCTTAAAACTTTCAAGTTAGTATTTTGTATTTTGTTTTTTTTTTTTTTTTAGAGTTTAAATTTCACTTTGGTTACTCAACCTTTAAATTTGTATTATTAAGGATATTAGCATGCTAAAAATTACATCATGAATGGATCAAAACAAAATAAAAATAAGAACCAAAATATTTTTTAAAATAGAGACTAAAATAGAAAATGCTAAAATCCAATGACCAAAGTAGAATAAATCAAAAAGTTGAAGGATCAAAATACACACATTAAAAGTTTGAGGCTAAAATGGAAAAAAAAAATTAAAATTTAAGAACCAAAATAGTATTTAAACCTTTTTTAATATTTTGTTTTTTTTAGTTCAACAAGTTGGGAGACTGAGACTTTCCCTCTTAAGAAGATTTTCCTTTTTTTTTTTAAAGACTAATTGAACTTTTATATTGACTTTTCGATTATTTGTTTTGACTTGGGACATGTTCTTCTAAAATGGTTAAAATAAGCTTAGTCATTTTTAAAATCAATTTGAGAAACATGTTTTTAATCATTCAAAGCTAATTTTGATTATATGAAAATTGCATTTAAAAGTATAAACTTAAATATTAAATTATTTTTGAGTAATTAAAAATATGTTTCAAAGTAATTTTAAATATAATAAATGTGATTTTAACAATTTCAAAAGCACTTTCAAATATGCACTTAATTATCTCAACAAAGATATTTTGACCTTGACCTTAAAATGACACTTTATTTTCAAGTTTGACTTTATTTAACCGTGAAGTTATATGATAGTTACGTCAAATCATCATTTATTGGTGTAACTGTGTAATCAACGTAACAAAATTTAAAGTAAGACATTATTGTAAGATTTATTAAAATCAAAATTAAAAGAACATATAAGTAATGAGACTTCTTTAAGCAATGGACCAAAGAAACAACCTCTCTATCAAATATGGTAAAGATGTATCAACATTTCTGAACGAATCTTGGATTAATTTAAAGAAAGTTGATCTAGACGTGAAAAGCTCAAACTTTATCAAAGAATGAAATGTTCCCATCTTTCAATGAATAAGAACCAACTATTTTGTGTCTAAAGAAGTTCTAACTTTCAGTTTCTCTATCAAAAGGTGTCTTCATAGACTGAAGTGATAATAGCTTGTCTTTAGTAGAAATTAGTGAAATATTTAGGAAACATGGAACCTTAAAAATGCTATGAAAATGTGCTCTTATTTATTATATTTGGCCGAAAAAACAAATACAGTTCTTGTTCGTCATATATATCTAACATTTTCAAAGAATATTTGTCGAAAAGTCGACATGACTATACATTAAATAACTATACAATTCAGCTCTAAATCATTTGCAACAAACTTAGTTCCTATGTTCTTTTTCTATATCAAATAAGTGGAAATGCAGTATTAGATTGGTTCTTGACAAAGGGATTCCCTGTAGAATCCAAATCAATAAAAAAGGTATCACCAGGCTTTGGATCTTCATAAAGCAATGCCTCACTTAAAGGGTCTTCAACAATCATGGTAACTGCTCTCCTAAGAGGTCTTGCACCATAAGCTTGGTCATACCCTACTTGACATATGAGATCTATTACCGATTCCGATAATTCCAGACTGACCCCAAGCGACATGAGCCTCTCCTTTATTTCTTGAAGCATCAGATTTAAGATCTCGAGCATCTGATATGAAAGAATCCAAATCAATCGTATGAAAACTCAACTAGTGTCAATAAGATGTCGAAAATGAATAAAATATTATGTCATGATCAACGTCGGTCTAGGTTGAGATATTGAATTGGGTGGTTTTGATTCATGTTTCAATTTCAATTTTAAACCTCAAATATGATGTTACAAAAACTATTTCAAACACGTTTGAAGAAATGTTAAAGCTAGGGAAAACTTACAAAGACGTGGGAGGGAAAATGTTAGCTTGTATAAAAATCTTTTAGTAACCAGGTGTAATCTAAGTTTGTATTTGAAAGTTCAGTATGTAAATCATTAAACTAGCTGAAGGTGAGAGAGGTAAAACTGTAGTTATTTTGAAATGAAAAAGAATAGACCAGACTAACCTGAGTCTTTTGAAGCGGTTGGAACACGACTATTTCGTCTATCCGATTGAGCAACTCGGGACGAAAATACCCCTTGAGTTCCTCTGTCACAAGAGATTTCATTCCTGCATATGAACTCGATGACTCATCTTCTGAAGTAAAGAAACCACCGATGGAGCGATGTCTACCCTTTATGATTGAAGTCGAACCAATGTTTGATGTCATTACTATCAATGCATTCTTAAAGGACACTCTCCGTCCCTGTTGTTCCCAATTTGAAATGTAAGACAGTGGAGAACAATTTGTAATTGAAAGAACAGAAAATGTATGTCTCCTTTTCAACCCATGGTTCAAAAAAGAAACAGAGCCAATCTTGAAATACAATGAGCACAAACCTGAGAATCTGTAAGGTGCCCATCTTCAAACAACTGGAGAACAATGTTGAAAACATCCGGATGAGCTTTCTCTATCTCATCAAGCAATACCACTGTAAATGGCTTCCGTCTTATTGCTTCTGTTAATGTTCCTCCGTCTCCATAGCCAAGATATCCTGGAGGCGATCCGATTAGTTTACTCACAGAATGTCGCTCCATATATTCACTCATGTCCAATCTCAGCATAGCTGCTTCCTGCACGAATGGTGCGATTAGTATCCAAATGCTAAATAGATGTTGTCAGTAATATTCAAAGGCTAGCTTAAACTCTGCAGGCAAGCCACGCAATATACGGTTGAGTTCAACAACACATAGGAGTGGACATTTGAACCTAACTTTGTTCAAGAGTGTAATGCTTCAAGAGAGTTATCTTAAAAACCCCAAACTCGAATGTTGAAAACAAAGTGAATAGCAGGGATGGTGAGACCATAAAAGTCTTGCTGATCAGGTTCACTAATAATCCTATAAACTAAAAGGTTATCCTTTTTTTTTTTTGGCGGCAGCAGCGGCGGCATATAAACTAAAAGGTTATCAAATCCTTTTTAAAAGGAAAAATTATTTAAAGATTCAGCTCAGAGTTCAACAAGTATGGTAAAGCAACAAAACCACGGAGCAATTTCCTATTTACAAGTCTTCCAGTTTCCTTTTATAGGCGTTTAAATACTATATTGAGAAAAAACTAAAAGATATTTAATGCTATAGTAAAGGTGACAACCAAACAATATACTTCAATACAAATGTAGAGTGCTAATAATAATAATAACGAAGGTATTACCGATCCAAAGTAGCACCTTGCCAGAACTTTTGTTAGCTCAGTCTTGCCAACTCCGGTGGGGCCACAAAAAAGTAGGACCGCTATTGGTCGGTCAGGATCCTTAAGCCCAACCCGAGACCGCTTAACAGCTCGAGAAATTGCAGAAACAGCTTCATCTTGCCCAACAACTCGCTTTTTGAGCTGTTCGTCAAGACCCATCAAAAGAATGCTCTCATCAATTGTTAGCTGCTGAACTGGGATGCCTGACCAAAGAGAAGTAACTGCTGCGATATCATCTGGTCCCACCACCACAGGTCTGGAACAAATAACAATACAAATTAATTCTCTTAAAAAAATTGGTGGGCTAACAGAATGTTTTTCATCTCTTCCTCCTAATATACATTTTTTACATCAAAGTTTCATACTCATAATTATCTGATATTGAAGAGAAAGTGGACTCCAAGGCATTGTTCCCAGAAGAATCCGAGCTCTGTACTCCACCATCATTGAGTTTATTGGCCAGGTTCTGTTCATATCAGAAAGAAGAGATGCGATATCAATAATGATAATTTGGTAGAGCAATAAAATCAAATATGCAAATACAATACCATGTCATGCATAGCCTGAATAGCCTTAATTTCTTGCCAATAATCATCCGGTGATTTGGAGAGTATAGAAGTCTGCAATTCTTTTCTCTTCTTATAGGCTTCCATACGAGCTCTACTACCTGCTTCGTCAATGAGATCGATTGCCTTATCTGGAAGATACCTATCACTTATGTATCTTGCAGATAGATACACAGCAGCATTTATTGCTTCAAGCGTAAACCTGCAGTTGTGGTGAGCCTCATACTTCTCACGAATGCTCAGCAACATTCTCACTGCATTCTCCTAAATTTAGGATCCTACCTCATTAAACATTGTAAAATGTATGGTTTGTGCTTAACATACAATTAAAAAATAGAGAAATTACCTGGCTAGGCTCCTCAATCAGCACAGGCTGGAATCGTCGTGCTAATGCCTTATCCTTCTCAAATTGCTTTGTGTATTCACCGAGTGTGGTGGAAGCAATACACTGCCAGCAAGAAATAGTTATGTATCAAAAATTACCATGAGCGACAATCCAAGATAAGAAGCATGGATACAGCACACAACATGACACAAACACGGCAACATGTCAATTTCTTAAAGGATAGGACATGAACACGCAGAGGACATTTTTTTATATAAAATATGTGTCTATATTGATATGCTAATACTTCTATATAGATAAAAGTAAAACATGTAAATTTAATATAAAAACCAAAAATACTTCTCTGAACATACAAAGTTGAAAAAATTAGGATATCTGAAATCTTAAGTGATATATAAGAGATTGTTGGCTATGATAGAGGATAAAGATGTCATCTTAATACTTTAGGATTGATCTAAAAGAATCTAACTTCTTTTTCCTAACTTTTAGGTTAAATATTTTCTAGAGCTTTGTTTGAAATTGAACGAAAATAATATTTATTTTCAACAAGTTTTTTAGCATGTCGGATACATGTCCAAATTGTGTTAAGACAAATCCGTGTTCGTGCTTCATAGGTGACAATATATACAGCGAGCACACGGAGAAGACAGACATATGATTCTTGATTGGCCCAAGTTAATGACTAAAAGATTGAAATCTAAAATACAAAGGTACAATAAAAGAAAATAATTTGAACTTGGTCCATTTTGTCACTATTATACCGTCTATTTTGAGCTTGTTGAGGATAACAATACAGATACAAGCATGAGAAAACCAAATTAGGTGATTCAAGAACTTGTGTTTAATGGAAGTTGCTGTTGAGCAACGGAAATATCAGATGATACAACACAGTTCACCTGTCAGTCCCCACTAATAAAGGACAAAACACATGCAAAAACTCAATACAACTGGATCATAATATTAATTACGGCAAAAAGTAGGTTTTCATCTGAGTGAATTATGCCAAAACTAATATCATGACATAACATACACTATTTCCGAGCAGTAAAAGCCAAGCACAGTTTACAAGATCATTTAGGTAATACAACATGAAAACCGTTAAAAATTGCATTCATGTACATTGGATGTGATCTTTTTTAAGTTCAATAAGATAATATTAGCAAAGGTACCTGCAGTTTTCCTCTCCCAAGTGACGGTTTCAATAAATTAGCAAAGTTAAGACCAGACCCTTTACTTCCACCTCCAGTTGCACCAAGCTCAGCAAGTGAATGGACTTCATCAATAAAAAGGATAATATTGCCTACAACCCAAACATAACACAGATTGTAAGTTTAAAACTAGTTTAATTTTAAATGTTCTTTTGTAAGTTCTGGGGACTCCTTTTGTTGAGTTTCCTT
The DNA here is from genome assembly GCA_030954485.1 of Citrullus mucosospermus. Lineage (NCBI taxonomy): Eukaryota > Viridiplantae > Streptophyta > Magnoliopsida > Cucurbitales > Cucurbitaceae > Citrullus > Citrullus mucosospermus. The sequence goes on along the minus strand of CM062063.1, from coordinate 36,649,375 downwards.
TTTATGTCTGTTGTGTTCTTTCATGTTTCTCCGGGTTTCCATGGAAAAACTAAATAAATAAAATGATGGCAATTTACAGTGAGCCTCAACCTGATTCAGTTATCTCGTTAATTAGTGCAGTAACACGTGCCTCCAATTCTCCCCTTTCCTTCGCACCAGACATGAGTAGTCCAATATCCAAGGACATTACCCGTTTGTTCTGTGGAGGAAAAAAAATGTGGCTACTAATGTACTTTATATGTAAAAGTTTCATGTGTTGTTTCAATAAGATAAAGAGATAAAGCACATGAACAATAGAGGATACAAACCATACAAACCATCTTAGAATTGAAAATGAAAAATCACTTGGCAGTAGACAAACAAAACTTAGAGTTTTCTTCCTACGTGGGGTACTTTGTCCAGAAATTCCTGTAACTATATTCTTTTGTTGATTTTTTCCAACTTAAAATCCTCATTTCTAAGTCTCTTTTGTTTGTTTGGACACACCTAATCTCCCGTGTAATTTTATTTTCTCCATTAAAACAAGTGTTGTTTACCATAAAAAAAGATGTCCAGTTTATGGGAGGATCAACGTCCAAGCAGGAACCTATAAAACCTTGATTTTCCTAATTAACTTAACCAGGAACCTAGACTAGAGGTCTCCCACCCTATTCCTTGCCTCAAGAAAAACAAATAGATTTAAATAGAGAAAATGTTTGAAATTCTGCACACTACCATCCGTTATCACGACTCCAACACAAAAAAAGACCACAGTGAATAAGCAAATAATGAGCTAACACGACTCCTCAGTTGCTCCTTCATTCAGACTTATTTTCTAAACCAAATTTCAATTTTTCATGACTGTCAGCAGAGATTCTATCTACAGTCTACTCCTCTTGTCGTATCTTTGTTCAAAACTTCTATCTACTCCTCTTAGATAGTAATTCATAACTGAACAAAACACAAAAGCACCAAACCAAATCAAAGCTTAGTGTGAATGTCAGAAGGGAATACGTTAAAAATGACTGCAACAATATCAAACAGAAATTAGAAATCATACCAACAGTACGAATGGAGCATCTGCCTGAGCAATACTGAGAGCCAACCCTTCAGCAATTGCTGTCTTTCCTACTCCACTCTCACCAATAAGAATGGGGTTATTTTTTGTTCTACGACAAAGTATCTCCACAACTCGTTCAACTTCAGAATCTCGACCAAAAATAGGGTCAATGAATCCTTCACTAGCACGAGCAGTAAGATCCACACAGAACCGAGCCAAAGCACTATTCTCTGACAAATATAAACATTTTGAACACCTCTTTTACATCGTTCAAACTCAAAACATAAAATAAAAGAAATATACATGTAACATCATAACCTAACCTTTTTCTTTTTGAGAGAATTTTGTACTAAGAGCTTTTTTAGAAGTGGATTTTTTAGGGACCCATTGCAATGCACTAGATGGCTCTCTACCATCTTTGGCAAGCTCCCCTTTAAGCCTGGATATTGCTGCATCTACCAACTGTGTAACATTTACCCCCAAGCTGAAATCATTTCAAGATAACAGGCAATTCAGTAGCCATTAGGCACACACATCTAAAATGTGATGCATGTGCTGGGTAGTGACATGTAGGGATTCTATGCGCTACGCAAGTAGACCTTTTTACTTGGTGAAGATAACAAGAAGACAGCATTAAGTGCTTCATAATCAGCATTTTGGCATTAAAAAGGCAAAATAATTGAACTCCTCTTAAATCTGTCAAATAAATATGTCACAATAAGTTTATAAATAATGCTGATTATGGAATGGTCCAATAACATTATATTCATGATGATATTCTAGGCAGATATACCAATGCACTTAAAGAACTTTTGATTTCTTTTCTTTTATTTTTTAAAATTAAGAAACTAGGTTTCATAAACTTCAAAGATCCTTTGATTTCTTTCATGCCAAATTCTCCACAAAACAACACACACCGAATCTGACCAAATTCCACCAGCTTGACCCTTGCTGTAACATTGTTTGGTTGGCCCTAGGATAAACCCAATTGATTCCAAAGATAAATAACAAATTAGCTCAGACAGTAGTAGCAAAGGGGCATCAATGAAAAAGATGAGAATGATCCTCAGAATCCCTCTTACACATAATGCACCATCACAGAAAAAGGAAGTACTTGGACAAAATCTTCTTTGGAGCCTCTCACAAGTATTGGGTTTTTCTTGGATGTGTATCCACATGAATACGTTCACCTCTTTCAGATGTTTTGCCTTCCAAATAAATTTTGAAAGGAAGATTTGTGTAAGGTTCAGCCCACTTACATTTGGACTGAGGGAACTCACATGAAACATCCCACTACTATGAAGAGTCCACATTTTGGAGTCCTCCTAAAGAGGAAGCCTTTGATGATTGATATGTTCGAAAAGGGAGGTCTACTTTTGAATTCAAGGGCAGTGAGATTCCTTCCAAGCAAAATGTCCCCATTCTGTAGAAAAAAAAACCAGCAGCATTGGTTCGCCTTAGCCTCTTAGAGCTTTTGGAGTTTGCTACATTGAAAACCCTCAGGTAGCAAGATTTAAGGAAAGAATTTCCAATCCAAAAATCTACCAAGAGGAGGATTTTGCCACCCTTCCCTGAGATTGGTCTATACCATTTATCAACAAGATCATGACATTTGGAGATGGCAGGCCAAGCCTCTCCAAATCGAATTAAAAATTTAGGAGAAGGGTACCATTTGTCAGGGGTGAGGGAGAAATTACTGCCAGTCATCTTCTCCATTTATTCAGAAGAGTAATATTCCTGTTTTAAAGATTTCCAATGCCTAAATCTCCATTAGTAATCGCCTAATTGTAATGGAAACAGTACTCCAACAAACCAGATTACTACTTCCTCCTTTTGACAGGCCTTTCCACAAGAAATCCCGAATGCTCCATTCCAGCTTCTTGATTACTACCCTCTGGGCATTTCAGATATGGAGACCATCTCCAACATTTTCTTTGGTGGAAAAAAGAAGCTAACGTGACACCATAGAACAAAGGAGTTCTACTACCCTCACAACAAAAAGGAGAAAATGAAGGAAAGCTTATAAAAAGGCACGAAAATATGTTAATCACAATCAATTGTAATTATAAAAGGAACCAGATGGGGTACATAAGCTAACAAAGTGGAGTATATGTGCATCCCACAGCTAGCCCAATCTCAAGTCTCAACTCTCTAGCCCTTTCTGGAATTTCCTCTCCCTCAAAATCTCCCATTGTTGCTTTAATCACTAGACCAAATCAATCTCAACTTATTATAATAGGTTACTGTTAAACACTTCACCAATTTCTCAACATCAAATCAAACCTACAATTAATCCAAGGATGCAGACATCAAGAAAGGAGGTCTGGATGTCAAATGGTGCACCCAAAAATATCTGCTCAAAGTAATTGGATTGCCTTACCAAAAACGTCAGAAGCAAACTACAAAAAACAATAAGCATGAACAAAAACAACAGAAACTTCTAATATAAAAAATAGCCATTGGGAAAGAAAATCCAGAATGAAATTTAAGAAGTAGAATGGCAAACAATTGAGACCACATAATCGAGGAAACCTACATGAGCAGAACAAAAGTAAGCGATTTCTTCAAGTTCATGAGATAAAAGGGGGTGAGAAATTCTCCATGGTTGTGCAACATGATCTAGATCCATGGCTGTTCAAAAGTGAGAGAAATGAATATAATGCAACAATACCTCCTCAAAATCAACTGTATGCTTCCATCATCATCAGCAGCAAGTAAAGCAATGGAAAGGTGTTCAGGTCCAATGAAATGATGGCCCATTTGCTTGGAATACTCAACAGCGGAATCAAACACTCGCTTGGTGCTGATAGAAAAAGGGACATGAGCCGTAACAGCCGCAGCATCAACCTTGGTATCCGCTTCCGCATCATTGTTATGCCAAATGCCACGAACGGCCTCGCGTGCCACACGAAGCGTAAGACCCGAGTCCAGAAAACCGCCAGGAGACTGATTGTGTTCTTCCTCAGCAATCAAACCCAGAAGAAGATGTTGGGTAAAAACCAAATCTTTCGAAAGGGCTTTCGCCTCTCTCTGCGAGAAGATCACAGCCTTAATTGCTCGTTCTGTAAACCGCTCAAAAATAGCAGAAATGACCGGAATCCTCAACCGCCTCTTCCGGCGGATTTTACCATTGATGAAACCATTTCGTGAACAAAAGGATGTGACAAAAGAAGGGGAAAACGAGGACACAAGATTGGAAGATGGGAATCCATTGATTGGTCGTCCAGACAAATGGGAACTCGATAAAACACTCAACGAACAAGTGGAAGAAGAAGAAACAGAAGCCGGCGAGATCAATCGATTGCAACCATGAAAATGGGTCTGTTTATGGCAATCAAACACCGAAGTTTGATTAATCAAACTGGAAGATGGGGCCGCTGGCATTCTTTTTCCAGCAGGGTTAATGGGTTCCAATTGCAGAAGAACAAACAAAAAAATCTGAAGATCCCACAAGAAATCAGAGGAAACAATCCACGAATCAATAGAAAGAATTGGGAAGTTGGGCAGATGAAAAAGGTAGAGAAGAAGCAAGGAATTGCAGAAGAGTAGCACGGCACGTCAAAGGGGGAAATTAGGCAATCGGCCACGGTGATAAAGACATACTTGATGAAGGGATTACTATTTCAACGCCGACGTAGAGGACTCGGCCTTGGGACTGTACCATATTCAGACGCAATCCGTAAGAAGTCAGTGCCAATGATTTGTCTTTTACAATAACTTTCTAATATTAAAAGGACGTTCTTTTCGCTTCTCCTTCTTCTCTTGTTGAAGAAACTATCAAATTCAATTCACCCATGTGAAAATTAAAATTGAAATGAAAATATCCATTGGTAATTGGTAGTATGGTCAAGCTTTTGCCTATTTGATGTGGCAGCTCCAGATTTGATCGCCATTTTTTGTCTGTGTTTTCATACGGGGAAGAAGGGACAAAGTTGAATAATAATGTATTTTTTTTTTTTAAAAAAGGATAAATATAGGGTAGTGTGAAAAATAATTTTAATAATGTAGTTAAAAAAAAGATTATTGATATAAGGTTGAGATCTAGAGTATTGAAAATAGGGTAGATTGTGTTTAATGAAACTCGTGTACCTTGTACGTGGATTTGTCACTTAATCTCATCCTTTCCGTGGATTTCACTTTATAGAACTTGGGGTTCCATGTCTTCAAAGTTTCTCATGGTATGCGAGTTTGTTACTATATACATGAGTTTGGCTCTTTTTTTTAATTATTATTGGTTTACTAATGCATTTCTTAGTTTACCTTTTTTTTCTTTGTTTATATTGTTTTTAGAATATTAAAATAAGTAGTTTTTTCCATAATCATTGCATGGAGGACACATAATATAGAAAATGATTAACAAAATAATATCAAAACAAAAGTACATACAAAATTAAAAATATGATTGCATTTTAATAAAAACTTATGTGCCACACTATTGTCTTCTCTCACACCACCCACAACTAAATATAGGTACTTCAAAATGTTGTAATGATGAATTATTACATCATCAATATCTTGTAGGGTTACAATAGACAAGAATTCATTGTGCAAATAATAGTAATACTTTTGTTAATTATCAAAATTGAATGGGATGTCTACTTGAACTCTAAGCGAGTGCTTAAGAGAAGATGGAATTAGGTCATTAACTATATATGAGGTTCTTGGTCAACGTGTTGCTTTGGAATATCTTCAACTTGTTGTCGTTGGTGTCTACGATGAGTATGTCTCCAATTAGTGTCAACAACATTAAGTTTTCTTATCTGTTGAATGATTTCCCCACACATTGGTCACACATATAACCTAACTATGGTAAGTTGTATTGCACTAAACATTGTTGCACATCTTGAATAAAGTTCTTATGCATAAAGACAAATTTAATATATATAAAATACATACAATCTAATTGAGAAAAGCTAGATAATAAAATTCTAGTTATACAGTAGTAATAAGTGTTGTCACGTGTGATATACCTTATCGTGATTGAGTCATACTAGAATAAATAGTCACCTAACACAGTTAACTTGTTTACTATATCACATTGTGCAGAATCATCATGAGGTGCACGCCATAACGATAAATCTACATGAAGGCATCTCCAGTCTTCGTCCTGTTTACCTCTTAAGTTAATCTAGTGCAATTGCGAGTTTGTATTGCACAACAATGACACTGTTTGTCTCATGCCAAATTGTCTTAACACCTGATATCACTCTATGATATGAAAAGCATATAAAATGGCTCATCATCAACCAAATGTCTTGAGCATTATGACAATAATTATGTGATAATGTCATAATATTGGGTGTATACATTGTCCAATTGATTTGAAATTTCATAAATACATAATTAAAACCCTAAAATTAAATAATTAGAACCATAAAATCAGTAATATTTGTAAATATGAAAGGTATATGGTTACCTGATTGCTGAAAAATCAATCAAATGATATTCTATGTTTACTAATTGTTCAAATGCAACTAATATACCGCCTCATTTATACATGCATATAATATTATTAAAATATTTTATTATATAAAATAATAATAAAATAAATTTGTAAAAAAAAAATAATATCGAGCATTGAGTGGACGTCCAACCTAATGATTGGGTGTTTTTAACTCATGTTGTGGTGCTATAGTATAAAACTGATCAAAAGACTATACTTGCAGTAGTATGGGATGTGAAGAGTTAAAAAGCGCAATTTATAGGATCTAATGACAACACTAGAGAGGTGGAATGAGGCAATCTACCAATTTTAACTTTATGAAAATTTAATTAATCCAAAGGTGGCAACTAAATTTAAAGGCTAAATTTCAAATTTAGTCCCTATGGTTTAAAAAAAGTTAGAGTTTAGTCACAATGGTTTAAAATTAGAATTTAATCCTTATGGTTTGATAAAACACTCATAAATAGTCCCTAAAATAGGGACTAAATGTTAACTTTTTCCAAACCATAAGGACAAATTTCTAGTTTTCTCCAAACCATAGTGACCCAATTCTAACTTTTAAAACCAAAAGGACGAAATTCTAACTTTTTTCGAACCATCAAAATCAAATTTGTAATTTAACTAAATTTAAACTATATGATTTAAGAAATTAACACAAACACATAATTCAAGTTAATAGCTAAATCCGAATGATGTAAAGCAATAATTCAAACTTAACTACAAGCTACAAATTAGAAAAGAAACTAAGTGCATAAATAAAAGGAGTTGAGGGAAAAGAAGACACCAAAATTTATAGTGGTTGCCAATTTGCCTACTCCACCTTCCAAGACATCTTCTTGGACATTTTATTGAGAAGTTTTCTTTCGAATGAGAACAAAATCTATACGACCTCTTTTTTTTCACCTAGGCTAAAGAGAAATTTGGATCCTTTTTAGTTATTCGGTATTTAACTATTTTTTTTTTCTCACAAGGTGTACCCACACCTTAATACAAAGCCAACAGAAAACTAAAATTAAAAAAAAGAAATCACCTCTAAATTTACGAACTTTACAAGTTTAGCCACGCCATTTCAGTGATTCGGTATGTTTGTTTGGCCACGCTATGATGTCTCAAGATTATCCGGACTTGTAAGGAAGACATACTTAATTTGAGTAGCAAATACAAATAGGTTGAGTTATAGTTATGATTCAATCTCTAGTGTTATCAAGATTATCGTAACGTAAGATAACAAGACCTAAAGAATAGAAAAACGTTAGGTTTAACTTGACCAGTTTAATCTATCGTCCTAATCAATCTAAGAGCTTAATGTGATTAACTAGCTAGGAGGTATTGCATGATCCCCCTATCTAGTTGATTTAGGAATTAATTTGTCCTTACAAATTGGTCTTTTATAAAAGGGAGTCTAACCAGCACTACCGGATTAGTCGAATAAACGGTAAATTAGATATCCTTAATCCTATGATAAATCAATGAACTAATTTATGAATAGTTCAACTGTCTCTTAATCAACGAGATAATCTCCTGCTTTCTCTCTGTCTCACCCTTATCTTAGTTTCCAAACTTTAGTTTACTCGTCAATCCAATCCCCCCTCTTTACTACTTTTCATAGACGAACCTACTTTAAAGAAACTAAACATAGGCTCCTTATGATTTGACCCGATCTTGCTACTAATACTACTAAGTTTTGGTTGTCTTAGATGAGTATTATAGTTGTATTTAATTGATTGCTTCAAATTGACGTGGTTGCAAATGTTCTATAAATGCTACATGGTTGCAAATGAGTTTTAAAAACTTTGACACTACAAGGTATGTGCGCACATGAAATAAAGTTTTGAGTCTTAATTATTAAAATCTCTTTGTTTTAGATTTTTCCAACACAATTTAAGTACACTTTCAAGCCTTAGTTTCACTGCGTCGTGAATGAGTTTTAATCACTACGTTAAAATATGATATTGTAATTTTTATTATAAATTTTGAATACATATTCAAATATTATATTTATTTTCATGAGAATTATTATTATTATACCAAATTTGATAAAATTTACTGTAAGAGACTAAATTTAAGATTTATTGAAAGTATATGGATTAAAATTAGACATTCGATAGTATGTGAACTAAAATTGTTATTATTATTGAACCAATTTTGATAAAATTAACTTCGAGAAACTAAATTTAAGATTTATTGAATGTATATAGACTAGAATTGGACATTTTATAGTATGTGGACTAAAATTGGACAAAAATTGGGAGATGGAAGAAATGTTTATAGGTTTAATTTTCAAAAAACTAAAAACCAAAAACTAAGGCCTTGATTTGTCATTATTTAGACTCCGTTTGGTAACCATTTTTTTTTTGTTTGTAGCAATCTTAAATAAAAGAGTTGCATTCTTAGCCAGATTTCAAAAACAAAAACAAGTTTTTAGAAAATGATCTTTTTTAGTTTTCAAAATTTGGCTTGGTTTTTTTATAACATGGGTAAAAAGTAGATAATAAAATAAGAAATGTAGAGATGGAAGTGGTATTTGTATGCTTACTTTTCAAAAACTAAAAGCGAAAACCAAGGCCTAGTTTGGTAATCATTTCGTTTTTTATTTTAGGTTTTTTAAAATTAAGCCAATAAACACCTCTTCCACCATTCTTGTTTTGTTATCTACTTTTTACCTATGCTTTAAAAAACCAAGTCAAAATGTAAAAACTAAAAAAATAACTTTCAAAACTTGTTTTTATTTTTGGAATTTGGCTAAAAATGGAAATCTTCTACTTAAGATTGATACAAACCATGGTAAGAAAGTGAAAGAAAATAGGCATAATTTTCAAAACAAAAAATCAAAAACGAAATGGTAGCCAATCGGAGTCTAAATTATTACAAAACGGGACCTTAGTTTTTGGTTTTTAGTTTTTTGAAAATTAAGCCTATAAACATTTCTCCCATCTCTAATTTTTTTGCTTTGCTATCTACTTTTTACAAATATTTTTTTTTTAAAAAAAAAGCCAAAAATTTGAAAAAAAAAAATAGTTTTTAAAAATTTATTTTTGTTTTTAAAATTTGGCTAAGAATTCAACTTTTTACTTAAATATAATGTAAATTATAGTAAGAAATTGAGAAGAAAACATGTTTACCAAACCTTCTTATGTGTTTAATCTGGCTCTCACTACGGGGATGTTTGGGGTGCCAAATTGGTTATTATAGTCAGTGTAGGTTATAATAATTTGTGTTTGTGGTGCAAACTATTTTAGTCTAGGTTACAATAGTCTATGCTTGGGGTGCAAACTATTTTAATTTAGATAAAAAATAGTAAACACCGTAACAAAGAAGAAAAGAGAGAATGTGTGGAAAATAGTCAATAATATAGCAAAGATGATTTTGAAATAGTATTTATCATACTTAATTCTAGGTTATAAATAGTTGTAAACATCACCATTATATTGGGTGCCTAAAATATGAAGTGGACGATCATAACTCACTCCACCAACTTTATGTTGGTGCCCAAACACTTCCTAAATGTGTTTAATTTGACATGCGATTTTACGTCTTATTCCTAGTAACGTTTTTCGGTTTAATTATTATTTGGCATAGATTTGATTTTTCATCATTCCTTCATCTTGAGAGTTGCATTTTAGAATTTGTAGAAAGTGTATTTTTGAGTTTAGCTTTGGCCATTTTTACACTAAAAACAAGTTTGTCCTTCTATCAAAGTGACCTAATTTAATAAGGCGATTTAAGTTGTTATTCAGCTTTTGCATTTCTTTTAGTATATCGTTCTTGAATTTTGTAATTTATTCGTTTAGCTGCATGTTAAAAGATATTCAAATATGATTGATCATCCTGTTTTATGGAGTATTTGGATCTTGGGTCAAGAAACTCGTTCTTTGTCATAAGAGCTTTGACTTTAAGACAATTCAAATTAAAATTGAATTGATCTGAAAATTTTTAGTATACGAAGTAAAAGATTCACATACCCAAGAAATTTCTAATTCTAATTTACTTGGATTTTTATATCACATGGTATTTGATTTTTTATTTTATTTTTTATAATCATACTCGATAATCTACCTCATCCTTGTGCAATTTGATGGACTAGAGAGGTGCATGCCATCTTTTAGGTTAAAAATCACTTTTAGTCAATTTTCATAAAAGTAATAATTTAGTTTTTGAATTTTGATTTGTAATAATTTAGTCCAAGTATTTTCAATTTTGTATGACACAGATAGTCGTTTATCGCGATATTTTGATATATTTATAAATATTTTGGTTCCTTTTGTTATATTTGAAAAGAGCCCAGGAAATTATTATAAATAGAAAAAATGTAAAACTATTTAGAAATATAGAAAAATTTCATCGTGGTAAGTGAAATTTATTTCTAAATAGTTTGACTTATTTTACTATAGTTGAAAATAACCCAAAATTTTATTTTTTGACTTAAAAAAAAATAAATGAAGAATAATTCTTGCAAAATTAAATATGAATGACAATAATATCCAACCACCAATTTAGTTTTTAATTAGGATAATTGTTTTAAAGGATAAAATTGCTAAAAATATAGCAAAATGTTAATGTCTATATGTGATAAACAATGATAGACACTGATGGACATCTGTCCATGTCTATCACTGATAGATAGTGACAGACGATAGTAGTCTAATATTGTCTATTATTGTTTATCAATACATTTTGCTATATTTGTAATATTTTGGTTTATTTTGCCATATTTAAGATCAATTCTTGTAGACATCATTTGGTAACAATTTTGTTTTTGGTTTTTGAAAATTAAGCCTATTTTATCCCCAGTCTTTATAGTAATTTGCATATTTCTTAGGTAAATTCTTAGCTAAATTTCAAAAATAAAAACAAACTTTTAGTTTTCAAAATATGGCTTGGTTTTTTAAGAAATTCGGAGGTGGAAGTAGTCTTTACAGGCTTAACAAAAACCAAAAACCGAATGGTTACTTATGATTGAATTAAACTATTAATTGTAGAATTATTTTTAATGTTTTAGGGCTCGTTTGGATTAATTTGAGAAAAAAAATGTTATTAAAAAAAACTCATTCTTATTTAAACTCTTTTGATATAAACGGATAAAATTCACTTCAAAATTTATTTTGAATGGTTACCAAATGCTCCCATTTATTTTTCTAAAGAACTTAATTTTTAAATTAAATATTTAAAAATGCATGCCAAACACGCTCTAACCCATCTCACCCTAGAATTTAGTAAATTACACAATTGGGTTTGGAAATGGCTTTATATATATAATTCTTTTTCTTCCGAAGAAGGCTCATTTAAATATTGAAAGAATAAACTAATGAATGATTAATTAATTATATTTGGTTGGTGTCGCCATAAGCCCTTGCCTTTAGAGCACTAAGTCCTCGGCGGAGGAGAAAAGGCCTTACAATCACCAATTTGTAGGTACGGATTGATGCGCTCTGTAGAGAAAATCAGCCGAATTTCTTACAGAGAGAAGACGGGCTTTGAAATGGCGGAGAATCCCTGTTGCTAATTTGACGAATTCACTTTTCTCGATCGACAAAACCTAACAAACTCATCTTCTTGCCAAATCACCATCTTCATCATTTTCATCTTCGAGTCGACGGATTCGTAATTGATTGTTGTTTCTAAGAGGTTAGCTTTTACTTGGGTTGCTTAATCGATTATCGTTCAGATCCGTTCGACTTCATAACTCTTGCTTTATACTCTCGGACTAGAGTTGGGGAATTCTTGTGGAATCGGATTTGGGAGGACATGTTTCCGCAGGAACTTGCTCAATTTGTAATATAACTTACGTTTTTGTTGAGTGTTGGATTGTGTCTCAGGGTTTCGGGGTATCTTTCCTTTTTAAACCGAGAGATTATTTTGTTATTGTTGTTGTTGTTGCTGCTGTTGATTTCTTCAGCAAAACGAAGATTGGGATTCTTCGATCCTTTGTAGTGGAATCAGACAATTATACCGATACCTAATTGCCTCTGATTTTTTTTTTTTCCTTTTTTTGAAATTATGCATCCCCGTCACCGTAATACGGGAAATGGGTTTAGGTCTAGTTCCATGGGAGTGGGATTAGCTTCTTCTCGAATCTCTCCTGAGGGATCGGTTAGGGGCCATGGAGGCGGATATGGAAATGATTATCGCAACTTTAATCACCCGAGTGGCTTTGGGCGCGGTCAGGGATATCCCAAATCATATCAATCATCCCAGTCATTGCCTCCTCCGCGAAGAGGTGGAGGTTCTGTTGACATTTTTATGGAAGCAGGTCGTCTTGCAGCTGAATACCTCGTTTCTCAAGGTTTGCTCCCATCTACTGTTTTGTCTGGTAAATGGCAAGGTGGAAGTTTGAGGAGGGAGTCTTCTGAATTTCAGGAATTAGGTCCACTTCGCGAAGAAGGACGAACATCTACTGCTGCCCCTCCTCATTCAGGACATTTTGGACCTGATTCTGGGTCGGGTAGGAGGCATCCGAATGACGAGTATAGTTCAGCACCATCACGAAATCATTTGAGAGGACGAAGAAGATCCACATCTTTCCGAAGTAGTGGTTCTGATTGGAGTGGCCAGGATTACAGTAGGAGCAATAATTACAATGATAGAGCTAGAGCTTCTCCAGATACAGAGGCTTATGATGACACTGATAATCTTTATGCTTATGGTAATCAACAGCAAACTGGTGAAGAAGTTGGTTCTGAGTTGCAAGATCCCAAACCTTTGAAGTTGGAACGAAAAGGTGACACGCCTGAGGATTCAGGACCTGAACTGGTTAAGTACCCTTTGCCCGATGATGCAGGCTCAAAGGCAAGTACTTCTGCTGTTGGGAAAGATCTTCCATCTGAGCCACAGCTTGCTAAAGATTCTGATGATTTAAGTAACATAGATTCAGGGTCTGAGGAGGTGAAAAATAGTACCAATATCAATGAAACTGAGAAACACTGTGTGGTGGAGAAACTATCTGTCCAGAATGAAGCTGATGATGGTGGTGATACCTTGGTGAAGCAAGAGACTGATCTACTAGCATTCTGCAGATTTACTAAGTTCCCCACCAAAACTCGCTCTGCATTGGCATACAAGGCTTCTAAAGCAGATCCTATTACAACTGTGTCAGAACGGCCTTCTGTTATCAACACTAACAGAGAATCTGAAATTTCACTTGACAGTAACCCTTCCAGTTGTGCATTATCTGGTGCTGTATCAGCTAAAAAACATGATGTCGAGATTCTAAACTCTGAAAGATCTAAACCAGAAGCTGTTGAAAAAACTGGTACAATAGAGGAGCTATATCCTAGTTTCGGTGAGAAGGCTAGCTCTTTGACGTCTCAATCTTTCCAGCACGGACCATTTTGGAATGAGAGCAAGGAAGAGTCGTGCCAAAGTCCTGCCGTAATTGGAAGAAGTGATTTGATGTTCGAGGAAAGGGGTCAAAAGCGATCTTTGGATGAGAATGATGTGGGGGAGGGGAACAAAAAACCAAGAGAATGGATTCCGTTGATGACTTCTAAGGAAGATGAATCCTTTGACCTTCTGAAGTTTGATAAAAGGAAAGTTAGTTCTGAGGAAAGCAAGCCAGCGTGTGATACTGAAGTTATTGTAGCTCCTGACTGTGTGAACTCAGTGGATGGTTTTCATTTCATAAAAGGTGGGGGTGAGCAATGTGTTGATTATGCGCAAGAAAAGCAGCTTTTTCCGAATTCATTTAAGATCTGTGACCTTAACCTTATGGAGGCTTCTGATATACATGATAATCACGAAAATAATCCTCTTCTCATCTTCCCATCTATTTCGGAAACAAAAAGAGAAAGAACACCTGTTGACATTGACTTGTCTATAAGCAATGCTACTGAATTTGGTCAAAATAGTGTGGTGGCTGGCGGTAAAGAGATTGAAATTATTGATTTGGAAGATGACTCTGCTGCCGAAGTAGACAAGACCTTCCATAATGCAGACAGAAAGTAAGTTACCTCATCCTTTAATCGAATGCTATTTCGGTTTTACATTTTCCTAAATATGCTGATAATTGTACCTCACCTCATCTACCTTTTGTTAGAATTTTCTCTTTTTGAGAAGTTCTTAAATTGTAAACAAACTTTGTGGTAAACTGTAATTCTGCAATATTCAGGAGCGAGACTGTATTTACTGGATTGGATGGCTTTCCTAACAACGCACAAAATAGTGGAGATATGCCTGATGTTCAAGATGGCTATGGACTTATGATTTCAGAGTTGCTTGGAGCAGAATTCCCCAACTGTGCTTCTGTACAAGGAGACATTAATTCAATGCACAATGAAATGCCTCTTTCCAATGGAGAAGTACTTCCTTGCTCATATCCAACTTCGTCATTTATTGAAGATTCTTCTTTTTGATACTTTGGCTGGCTTCTTAAAGATTATATTGTTGTGAGGTTCTTACTTCGTTAAATGTTAATATTATATATATTTTAGGAGTGTGTCCAAGTCTCAATGCCCATCACAATTTACTTCCATCTCCACCCTCTTCTGGGTCTTTAGTGATTTAGAACTATTTGAATTCTTAGGCATTCCCTCCTGACCTTGATTATAGGTTTAATGATCTGTCATTTGTTTATTATTTCAGGGGGCTCTGGCGGATGATGATCTAATTTACATGTCCTTGGGGGAAATTCCATTGAGTATGCCAGAATTTTAATTTCTTTTGTCCATCAATATAATTATGTGATCAATCTACCGAAGGTGCTTGGACACCCTTGAATAAGTTTAACTTAATGTGATGGTAGGACTTTGTATTATGCAAAAGGGAGGATATGCAATTGTTTCCCACAGATTGCGAAGGTCTAAATTGTATGTTGGGAAAGGAAATAGGTGAATATTGTAAGACAGAATGATAGCTCATGGTCTGTTTTAGCTGCTTCTCTTTACTTTCTTCATTCCCTTGCCACTTAATTAATTCTTGCCCTCTTTACATCGATGTACATCTATGCTTTTTTTTTTTCTTTCGTTGCCCTTTTTTTGTGTTGGGGGGGGGGGGGGGGGGGGGGTGGTTGTGTGTTTGACTAGAACATGTTATTTTCCTATTGACTTTGCAAGATGAATGATGGTGTGATCAATCAGCTTTCAGTCAATGAGGAAACAATTTCTACAAGCAGAGGGAAGCGAAATACCTTTTGTCTAGTATCGACCGTGCTGGAGGTGACAAACAAACAACTTAGAGGGTAGGTAATATAGGAACATTCAAATGCGTGGAGCAGCCAAGGTTGTAGGTTGTCTGATGTTGAAGATCTTAGGCTCTGGAATGAACTCTAGCTGCCTGCACAAATTGCATCACTCTGTTGTTGCTGAGTTGTTGACAATCTTGTTCAATATTCATTTGCTTTTCTGGTGAGCAATAATTTTTATGGATATCTTAAGTAATTACTCTGAGGAAACCTTGATATTTTCCTTCTTTAATTTCTCCATGTATTGTTCTGTTCTTTTCAAACCCATGTCTATTTGTATCCTAGCTTCTTTCTTTCCTACGTTGTTTTTTTTTTTTTTTTTTTCCTTTGTTGAAATCGTAGTCAAATTTTGATCTTTGATTTAGAAAGATTATTATTATTTTTAAACAAATCTTTAAAATGTGAAAACTGAAAAAGGAACAAGTATACAACATTTTAAAGGAAAGGTATATCTTTGGTTTGCAAGTTTGATACAGGTGTTTCTTTGGTTTCTAAATATTAAGATTCAACGTTTTCATTTTTTCGATTCCGAAGAAACTTTGATTGTTTGTATATTGCTGCCATTATATATAACATCAACTATAGAATCAATTGTTATAAATCAATTTTATTTTTCTAGTTCAAAGGTATGGGTGCAAAGTTTTGAAACTTTGATGGCTTGTTCATTATATATCTCAATCAATTGAACTATGTTGAGGCTAGTAAAAATTGATTTCTTCTTTAAACTAGAACGGTATGCAAATGAACAAGTAGCTGCCAAGGGAAAAACGGATGCAAGTCTCTAGACACATTTTAGATTTGTTATATTCCTCTAATTTTTAGGCATTTGTGTAATTGAAAAAATTATGTAAATCTCACCTAAAGCATTTTATTCACAATATAATTAAAAGATTTTATTAAAATTCATGTTTAATCATGTTCAAAATCTAATACTTCTAGCTATGGAACTGAGAAGAAAAACAATTTTAGCCATTTAAAAATCGTTCCTCCTAAAATAAATTTATCGATAATAGACATGTATTACGTAAATTCAAATTTTTTGCACTTCTACTAAAAAAAGAAAAAAATCAGTATTCATTTTCTATTCACCAAAAGTCAATCCTCGTCTTTCCTCTCTAATATTTGTACATTTTTGTATGAATGACCTAATCTATGCATCGTGTTCATGTTGATTGACTTGAATTTTAACACAGTGAATGCTAACATTTTACTTACAACACATACCGCTTACTACTTTCTCCTTCCATCTTTCCATATTTAAAAAGAAGAGAGAAAAACAAGAGTGCAAGGATCTAAGAGGGAGGGACAAAGAAAATAATGGGGCGATTCATTTAAGTGCTTTGTGACCTAAGAAAAAAAGGGCAATTATTGCAAAAACTACCCCTAAGTATGGTGGTAGTTGCAGTTAGACCCTCAAACTTTCAATTGTAAGAATTGGGCTCCTAAATTACTTTAAGTGTTAACATTGGACCCTCAAGCTTACAATAATTGTAGAAACTAAACTCACAAATAATAAAAGTTGAACTTTTAAACTTTTACAAAGGTTACAATTTATATAATTATATAAGTTTGAAGGTCTAATTTGACTCAATTTTAAAGGGTTTAATTTTTAAAATTGAAAGATGAAGTCTTTGTTAATCTATATAGAAATCTTGAGATTTTTGTACCATGGCCTAAGGTTATAAAACGAATGAAAAAAGGACTTTTGTTGATGTCAGCCATATGTGAAAGTACCCATTTGACCTCAAAACGCACGCAAGGGCCCATCTCTTGTTTGGATTTTCGCTCTAGCTTCTAGATTCTCAATCTAGTTTCTCGCTCTTTTCTCTAGTTCCTCATCAGACACAACTTCAATCTTTTCTTTGATTTTTTCCTTGTTTGGTTTCTCACTTTAACTTCTCGGTTCTCATTCTAGTTTCTCATCAGACAACTGCAATTTTTTTCTTTGTGAAGAAACTACTGAACAAAGACTGAATGAAGAAAAAAGGAAGATGAAGAAGAAAAATGTGGAAAAATAAAAGAAAAGAAAAAGAAAAAAGTATATTTAGAATTAAAATAGTAATTTCTCAAGATGATGACATAAGTAGAATAAAATGACAAAATTCATTTGTTTTCAAATTTGAGGTGAATTTTAATTTGACCCTGGTAAAGAGGCGTATGTGCATTTATTCCAGAAATCTCCTAATCTTTGCCTTTGCCCTAGCCGTAGCTATTTTCCTTTCCCTCTCGTTTCCCTTTCTCAGCTATGGTGGAACTCGAAGATGAGCTCCTTCGAAACTCTTCCTTTCTCAATCCCGGCGGTGCCGTAACCTCATTCACGGTGCTTCAACATTGATCGTCCTCCACCTCCATCGTTTCCGGTACAATTTCAACTCTCCTCATCTTTCAGATACCGATTCAACTCATTAACGGGAATTCTTTGAATCCAAATGGTTTCCAAGACTGTAGCCTCCGCCATTTCTTCCTCTCTTTCGCCACCTCCTTCGAAAGGCAAGCTCTCGTCTCTGTTTACTCACCCAACAAGAATTGCATCTTCAAACCCCCAAAATCCATCTCCTATTCCTGCCAAATCCACGCCTGTCCTCTCCAAACCGTCAAAATCGACTGTATCACCGGAAATTTCGCCGGAAAAGTCAACTACAGGGATTTTGTTTCAAGAACGACTTCGAACGTTCCTTCAGAATTGCAAGACAGGTAATTTAACTGCTCCAGAAGCATTACAATTCTTTGACCTAATGATGAGTGCAAATCCTACCCCTCCGATGTCTGCATTCAATCTTTTACTTGGTGGACTTGCTAAGATTAAGCACTACTCTGAGGTTTTTCAGCTGTATTATAGAATGAGCTTAGCCGGACTTTTGCCTAATTACATCACGCTTAATATTTTGCTTAATTGCCTTTGCAATATGAATCGGGTAAGTGAAGGTCTTGCAGCCATGGCGGGGATTATAAGGAGAGGTTATACTCCCAATATAGTGACGTATACGTCTTTGATTAAAGGCTTGTGTATGGAGCATAGGATTAGTGAAGCCACACGGTTGTTTATAAGAATGCAAAAGTTGGGTTGTAGGCCAAATATGATTACTTATGGGACTTTAATCAAGGGTCTTTGTCAAACAGGTAATGCTAGCGTTGCACTTAAGTTGCATGAAGAAATGCTCAATGGGACTGGTCGTTACGGCATTAGTTGTAGGCCTAGTGTTATTTCTTATAGTACTATTATTGATGGGCTCTGTAAAGATGGGCAAGAAGACAAGGCAAAAGAACTTTTTGAAGAAATGAAAGCTCAGAGAATGCTTCCAGATGTTGTTTCTTACAGCTCTTTGATTCATGGATTTTGCCAGGGTGGAAAGTGGGAGGAGGCTAAATGTCTGCTCAATGAGATGGTGGATCAAGGTATTCGACCAAATGCAGTCACATTTAATGTGTTGATGGATATGCTTTGCAAGGCCGGACAAGTTATCAAGGCTAAGGAGTTGGTAGATATGATGATTCAGAGAGGTAATGTTCCTGATTTGTTTACTTATAATACATTGATGGATGGGTTCTCTTTGGTTGGTGACCTAAATAGTGCTAGGGAAATGTTTGATAGTATGCCAAGCAAGGGGTGTGAACCTAATGTGATTAGCTACAATGTGCTAATAAGTGGGTATAGCAAAAATAGGAAGGTGGATGAAGCAATGAAGATTTTCAATGAAATGCTTCAAATGGGCATTAAGCCATCTTTGATAACATATAATGCCTTGCTAACAGGTCTTTTTCATGCAAGGAAGGTTGATGATGCGAAGAAAATATTTGGTGTCATTCAAGCTCATGGTTGGGTGCCGAGTTCATGTACATTTAGTATCTTTTTAGATGGGTTATGTAAGAATGATTGTTTGTTAGAAGCAATGGAACTTTTTAATGAGCTACCGTACAACTTGAAATTGAACGTCAATATCTTTAATTGTCTTATCAATGGCCTATGTAAAGGAGGAAGACTTAAAATTGCTTGGGAGCTTTTCAACAAATTGTCCCAGGAAGGGCTTCTACCAAATGTTGTTACTTATTCCATTATGATCCATGGGTGTTGTAAAGAAGGACAACTAGAAAAGGCAACTGATTTATTTCGAAAAATGGAAGAAAATGGTTGTACCCCTAATGTAATTACTTACAATACACTTCTACGTGGTTTCTACAAAAGTAATAAACAGGAGGAAGTGGTTGAGCTTCTTCATAGGATGGTTCAGAAAAATGTGTTGCCAGATGCTTCTACCTGCGCCATAGTTTTAGACATGCTTTCTGAAGATGAAAATTATCGGGAATGTTTGAACTTGCTTCCAACATTTCCTATTCAAGAGTGTTGAGGTTGATGGCAATTCAAATATTTATATACTAATAAAGGGCCTATGCCTTGAAAATTGACTTTGAAGCTCACGATGAAATTTTTGAGTTCCTGTGATGAACAAAAACCTCACTTATATATGGCTGTCAGCGAGATTCATTATTCTTTTAGAGGGGATAGTAGTATAAAGGCATAGTGACCTTGAGGTTTTTGGTCATCACATAATGAAGATGTCATATATCTCATAAGTTTGTTAGACTGCTAAATTTTTGTAAGGTCAAGTGGTAATGTTGATGTTATGCTCATTGCATGTGGAGAGGGTGGAGAAGTTCTAGTAGTTTTTCTCGTATAAATGAAGTTTGGTCGTTGGTAAAATTGTCATGGCTCTCAATATGATACATGTCAGGGTTCAAGCTACTATTCGAGGATGCTCAAATTAGAAGCTAACTACTTTGGAAAAATAGCTTGCTCGAAGAAGAAGCAGGCTACTCTACAACTTTAGTTCTCAAAGGGAACTCGGAGTTACAGGCACCTAGTTAAAAAAAAAAAAAAGGTTTCGATTATTCAACAATCACACAAGAAAATGATACAAGACGAAGGCTCGAGACCAAGCAACATGAGTCTTGTTTTCATGTTCCTTTGATATGCTCGACGTATAATAAAGATATGTGCCCATATTGCTCATGGTTTGATGTGTTTCATTGATATGGTTTGTAAATATTTTGGCGGATTTTGGTAGGGGTGTACATGGGTTGGGTTGGAGGCATATTTTGGACTAACTCGAAAATTCGGATTGGATAGGATAGCTACTTGGATAAGGTACCCAACCCAACCCAACACATGTTGGGTTGGGTTGGATTGTCGGGTTGTGTTTTTTCCCCTTTTATCCTTGTCTTTTTGGTAAATTTAGAAATATTATAGTAGCAATTATAAAACACATTGATCCACGATCAATGTAGTCAGAATGAAGAAGCACAAGATATAAGTGTAGGTCTAAAACTAAAAAAAAAAAAATAATAATAAAAATACATGAATGAAGTTGCGAATGAATCGATGGATCAAGCGACAAACGAATGGACAGTAGACGAACGATGTTACTGCGACAATAGTGGAACGGTAGAGCAGACAAACGATGACAGTTAGCACTAAGGAGGTAGGCGACAAAAGCTTCAAGTTAAGAGTAGAGAATTGGTAGACCTTAAGAACCAAAAAATGAGAACTTATAATATATATATATATTCGGGTTGGGTTAGGTCAACTCGAATTTTTCAAACTGCAACTCTAGACTCGACCTAACCCGAAAAATACAAAAAAAATAAAATAAAATAATAATAAAAAAATAAATCTAACCCAACCTAACCTTATAATTCGGGTTGGGTGGTTTGGGTTCTTCGAGTCATTTGAACACCCCTAGATTTTGGGTTTTCTTTTGTTGCTATGCTTCTCTTTTTCTTTGGCTATGCTTCTTTTTATTTATTTATTTTTGAGTCCCTCGGGCAGAGATTTGAACATTCTAAAAGTATATAATTTATGCTTGTTAAACTCATGTTGGCTTGTCTCTTCTTTTGTGATTGCCCCATCTCCTCCTTGTTTTCCTCTTTCCTTAGTATAGAATCAACTTTAATTAATGTGATTGAAATCTCTTTTTTTTGGGGCAATAATTGAGTCGTATTGAAGTCATATTTGAAATTCATTATGTATTACTTTAGCTAACCTTTGTATTTCAATTCAATACACATCTATATCATCAAGTTAGAATATGTATTCAAAGTCATGTCACCAATTTATTATATAGTTGAGAGCAAATAACAATGATAATATTGAATGATTAAAGACATTTTGTAATAATTTTGAACCTGACAAATGTTTATAACCATTCTAAAATCACTTCCACATATATCTTTAAAGTGAGCTCATGAAAATAGTTTCAAAAAGTGCTTTTAAGGTTTTTAGTTTCAAAAAGTGCTTTTAAGGTTTTTAGTTTCAAAAAGTGCTTTTAAAATTTTTATTTCGATAGAGTGAATAATTAAAAGTCCATCTTTAAATTATTTACAGATCTACCCTTCAAAAATCACCAACAATTCAATATTAATGTGAAAAGGTGAAAGTTTAATGGCTAAGCCTAAAAGCCTTCCATATCTTTAATTTAATTAAAAACACTTTACAATACTGATAAAAAGCCCTTCAAAGTGTTTATCAAATTTTAAAGAGACAGTTTACCAACATTTTATCAAATGTACATTTATATACTCAGAGCCACATCATCAATTTGTTCTAAAGTTGAGGAAATAATGACCAATTTGATATTGAAAAATTTAAAGATATATATCTAAATAATTTTGAACATGGCAAATGATTTTAGCTTTTTCAAAATCAATCTCAATCATGCATTTAGAGAATTCAAAATCATTCTATTTTCTTTTTTTTTGCATCATATTATCTTTTCATGGATTTTCCGGTCTTAAAAATTGGGGGAATAATCAAAACAAATCCTCTAGAGACCATCTCCTTTCCTTAAAATGAAAATTCACTTATGTCTATCCTTTGAAATGGCAATTCTCATAAGCCATTCACATAAGTGAAACGCTATCAACCCAAAGGAAAAAGAGAATTGGTTGTATTAGTTAGGTCTAAGGAGTTTGTGGACCTCACAACTAAAAAACAATAATTTCATGCCTTATTAACTATTTATACTGTAAGCACCATGACTAAACAACACTCTAGAATTCAAAATTCTATTCCTTGCTTTAAATGTCCTATTGGTTGTAACAGAATACAACAATAATCCTTTAAATCTAATAGTTAGCATTGTTTTTATCCTTTCACTTACCTTCTTCTACATTGTCTTGTTGTCTTATCACTCAATTTGGATGCAATGATTGCCCAATTGCACAGTTGATTACATTAATAATCAATCACAATTTCAATAAACTAAATTAGATAAACAAGGAAGAAGATAAGAACAGATATGATGACTAAGAGGACATACTTATTTGTTCAATGTTGGTTTATCTACTCTTTATGATTATTATCCTCCTGAAACTCTAATAAAGCATATCAGAAATCACAACAAAAGGACCTATAAAGGCAAGCAATCTACAAGAATGAAAAGTGGAATATAGAGGGAAAAGAAGAGGACACTTATTGAGTCCACGAAATGAAGTGTTGTTCTTTCTTGAGGGTGATTAGGAATTTTCAAGTCGTATAGCTCTTAATGAGTTTATCAGTAAGTGTTCTATCAACTCACGTTTCTGGACAGGATACCTTGGAAGTAAGTCTAGACATTCTTGATATTTTTCATTTTTGGAAAGCATGCCAACGACTATGGTGCAAGTGATGACACTTGGCGACACATCCTTCTGAACCATCCTATGAAGAATTTCAATTACCTCCTTTGATTTATTACCCTTGCAGAAACCATGCAAAAGTGTATTATAAGTAATTATGTACAACCATTTTCTTCCATCTACCTTCTCTACTTGTCCCTCCTTACAAAGCCCATGGATCATAATGGAATAAGTAGCAACATCTAATTGAGAACCCCTTAGTGGGACAGTTTTTCAAAAAGCTCCCATTTCAAGTTTTCCTACTTTACAAAGGCCATCAATTACACGATTAAAGGCTTCAATGTCCAATTTCAAGTTGTATGATTTCAGGTCATTAAAAAGTTCTATCGCTCCCAATAAACAACCATTCTTACACATCCCATTTAAGAAAATGCCATATATAGATAAATTTGCGCAATACCATAAGCTTTAAAGACACCAAATAGCATTTTTGCATCACTAACCTTGCCTACCTGAAAAAGACCTTTTAACAAGACACCATATGTTCTCGCACTTGGCCTCATTCTCACTTGAAGCATTTCATTGTAAAGCTTCTTTGCTTCTTTCACCTTCGAAGTTTTACAATACACATTGATTAGCATAGTGTAGCTATTCACCAACAGGTCACCAACCAAACAAAACCTCTCAATTAGTGAATGATAAGTAAACAAATTTGGAACAATACATCTCTCGAAGCATCACTTCTAGCAACTCCTTAGCCTTGATAACCTTTCCTGCCTTGTGACCATATTTGGTTGAACACTTTGATCCACCATCTCATTGAACAAACGTTTAGTTTCCTCCCACTTTCCACCTAAGCAAAATCCACGAATCAAGGAGCTATAAGAAAAAACATGGGGAATCATTCCATGAGCTTTCATTTCCTCAAAAAGTTCTCTTGCCTTGTATTTTCGTCAATCCTTACAAAGTCCGTCTATAATGATAGAATAGCAAATGTCATTAGGCTTACAATTAATCCCATATCGACTAGTCTCATGGAGCATTCCTTGATGCAACTTAAGTGCAATGTTAATATTCCACGTTGGATAGAGTCCCTTGACTAAAGTCCCATAAGTAACCACATTAGGCTACAACCTAACTTTTGCATTCTCATAAATAACTTTGGCGCTTCATTAATCCTAGGCTCCATACACAAGCCCTTAATCAAGGTCGTATATGTCACCGTATCAGGAATATAACAACTCCTTAAAATCCCTGCCATGGCCACTAGACCTTCTTTAACCCGATTCACATTACAAAGCCAATCAATCAAAATATTCAGCGTCATTAAACCAGGCAAAAGTCCAGCTAGGCGCATTCTATTATACATAGAAAATACTTGGGAGTAATGTTTAATCTTAGAAGTCCACCAAGTAGATGATTGAATGAAGATATCGGAGGGGTGGGATTTGAACGCGTCATTAGGTCAAAGAAATGTAATCCTTCAGTTTCGGTAATCTTACCTTTCCTACAATTATGTCCCTGTATTAAACTTTTCCGGCGAAATTGCCAGGGATGCAACCCCGAAAATTCGAGTTGGTTAGATTAACAAGCTATCCAAATAAAGTCTCTAATCGGGTAGGGTTGTAAACTTTTTTTTTTCTTTTTTTTTTTAAACGTAACTTTATTTAGAACATATGTGACTAATAAATATAGTTTCTTAAAATTCAAATCTTAAATACCAAATATCTATGATTTTATTAGAAACTTTCAACAAAGACAAACATAAAGACAAACATAACAATTAAAGAAAAATATTAAAGATTCACAAATATATATATATACACACACGTTTGCATCATGTGTGTGTGTATATATATGTATACAAAATTCGAGTTGAGTTAGGTAAATCCAAATTCTTTTTTAGCCAATCCTTGCTTTTTGGGTTCGAGTTGTTTGGGTCATTTGAACACCCCTACGAAATTCATGAATCGAGGAAGTTGTTGGTAATTTTTTAATCTAATTTTTTCATTTTTTTTTGTAAAGAACTTTATCTTTTAAGTACTAGCCACAATTAACCATTATTTTCCTACCATTTATCTAGCTAACCAAAGGACCCTGTGCTCAAGAAACTAGTCGAGGAAGTAAGTCTAAAGCAGAGGATAGATTATGTCTTGAGGAATGACGAAACTTTGATGAAGTATGATAAATTATGTGTTTCGAATGACCCACCCTTGAAGAATGCAATCTTGGAGGAGACTCTTAGTTCAACATTTGCTATGCATCTAGGAAGCACATGGATGTACACGACTTTGAAAGGATATTATTAGTGACATGTGTCATATTTATACTGATCATAAAAGCCGAAAGTATATTCTTGATCAGAAAGAGTTAAATTTGAGACAAAGGAGACAAGTTAAATAAGCATAGGCGGGCAGTAAACTTTACGAGAAGGATGATGTTTGCTGTCTTCACATCCTCACATTCATAAAGTAATTTGGGAGGGGGTGTGACATGGTGGCTACATACAAATAAAAACTAATGAAATATGTAGAGATGTCCAATTCCCCTAGGGGCGGGGATTCCCTGTTTAGGTAGGAAATGGGGAGGGAGTTAGGGAAAAAAATTCCCCAAAAGCTAAAATTCCCCGCCCCCACCCCGTTAGACTTTTTTCTTATATTTATTATAATAATTTAATTTTATGTTATTTATTTTTATAATATAAATATTATATTTAATTTTCAAGATTAAGGGTCAAAATAATGAATATGTTTGAATTAGTGTAAAAAATAAATATGTTTGAATTCTAATAAATTTAGATTATATATATATAAATAATTTGATAGATAATTATTTTCTTCAATTTCAAATTTTTGAGTAATTTCTCTTTAAATTTTAATTGTCTAGGTGGAACTAATCATGGAAAAGTTAACCATTTAATTAAAAAAATTTCATAATAGTAATTTATGATAATTGATTTTTTTTTTTTAAAAAAATCAAACGGAAAAGATTCTGCGCGGGGAATCCGATCCCTGCGAAATCCTAGCCGGGAATCTTCGCCCTGATCCCCGTAAGAAATTTGGCGAGAACGAAGAATGAAATGGAGAACGGGAAGCGGGGAAGCCATCCCTGATCCCGCCCTGTGGATATCTCTAGAAATATGGCAAAATAATTGAGATTTAGGTTCAAATTCGGTTGATATTTTTATCTCCTTTTTACTAGTGTTGTTAAACCCATTCATAATTTTTTATGGGAAAAAAAGTCAAACTCAATCGTTTATAAATTCCTATCTGGTTTACATTAAGTTAAGCATGGCTATCTCATTTATTTGTTAAAATTCAAATCTAAATGGTTGGTTGGTTGTTTATTTATCAAATTACTATATTTTCTAAAAAAAAAATAATTAAATTTTCCTTTTTAAACCATGTTTATATTTTTTAAATATTTAAATATTTATCTATATTCTTTTTATATTGCAAAATTTATATCCTTTAGGATCTCTAATGATTAATTTGTATTAAAAAAAATTAAAAAGAAAAGAAAAGAAAACATTTAGATTGTCGTTGTCAAGACCGTAGATTAGGAACAAGATCAAATCATCATCAAAGCCCTTTTACATTGCCAAAACTAAAGAAAAGTGTAGTCAACAACTATCATCAACCAACATTTTCTTAGCTAACTTATTCGTTATTTGAGGTTTGACCTCATAATGTAAAGACAAAGGGATGAGACCATGGAGGTGATTGTTGATTTGAATATGAAGTTTTTTTTTTTTTTTTTTTTTTTTTTTCCTTTTTCTCTCTCTTCCTCTTTTTTGTTTGTTGATTTCTAGTTTTTCTTTAGGTCGATTTGGGTTAGTGATTTTGTAACCCCCGAGTTTAGGAGGGGACATGAATTAACCGAGATCACATTCGAATGAGAGAGATTTTAAAGATATGAAAGTATGGTAAAAAAGGGCTTAAAAGAATTGAAAATTGCTACCACCTTCCTTTTTGGTGGCTCAATCATAAGAACTCCATAAATAAGAGAATGCATGTGGGTAAGGAAAAAACATCCTAAAAGGATCCGTGTTGGTTTGTGGAAATAGTTTTCACTCTAAAAAAGATGACGTTGTCAGGTTGCATTTGCCAAATAAATACTTGTGTGTATTTGGTTCTGAACATATAAACTAATAAGGGACTATAGTTTGAAAATTTCTTATCAATTCAATCCTTAAAGCATTATGTTTTTGGGAATTTGAACTTCCATTATTGGTTGCAATAGTGTGTATGGTTACAAAGTTTAAGTTGAGCAGTTTTTAAGTTTCTCATGATGAAATTTGCTTAGATTTCTACCTCATGTATATACTGCTAAACCCAGTCAACTATTATTAATAGTACGAAGGCATAGTGATCTCGAGGTTTTTTATCACCACAATTTTCAAGAGTTGAATCTCTTGTTTATTTTTTTTTTTTGTTGTGTTAGATATATAGTTGCGAAGGTGTGTTGATCAAACCGTCTTATTGTGGGGTTCAAACGTTTGGATGCTACTTAATGAAGATGTCGATATCTCATAAGTTTGCTAGATTGCTTATATGTGCAGTGGGAAGTTCTAATCTCTAAACCTTTTGTCAAAAGTATATAATTTATGTCCATTGAGCTATTGTTCATATTGGCATATGTCTTTTCTTTTGAGATTGCCCTCATCTCCTACTCTTCGAAGTAATAATTAGATCGTATTGAAGTCATATTTGGAACTCAAAATGTATACTTTAGCTAGCTTATATAGTTTCAATTCAATACATATTTGTATCACAAGTTTATATAGTACATTGTTATATGGTGAGAAAATAACAATTACAATATTGAATGATTAAAGACATGTTTTGAAATAATTTTGAAGATGATAAATGTTTATAATAATTTTAAAGTCACTTCCAAATATACTTTTAGAAAAAAAGTTTAAGATAACTTTTAAAATTACTTGGAAATCATTTCAAAAAGCACTTTTAAATTTTTTATTTTATTAGGGTAGATATTCAAAAGTGCTTTAAACTTGTTATAGAACCAGTACTCCACTCAAAAGTCACCACAAGTTGAATATTAACTTCTAGTTGTTGAAAGATTGAGTGAAAAAAGTATTTAAAAAAAAAAAAAAGTGTTTCACCAAAGTTTTACTATATTTGGACATGTTTGGAATTACATTTAATAATAGCCAAAGTTTGAGGGCTAAAACTAAAAGCATTGCATGTCTCAAATTTCATGTTGGGCAATAATTAATCAATTTAAAGTACTTGAAAACAGTGCTAGATAGCACTCCAAGTAGGGGAATAATCAAAGCAAACCCTCTTTCTAAAAATTCACCTGTGTATTATTCTAAAACAGTAATTCTCATAGGCCATTTGCATTAGAGAAACTCAATCAACCCAAAAGAAAAAGGAAACTCTTTGAATTGGTTAGGGCTTGTTTAGTCTAAGGAGTTGAAGTTAGGGATAGAGTTGCTAACTTAATTCCTTGTTTAGTCCAAGGAGTTTGTGAGCCCACAACTAAAAAAACATCAATTTCATGTCTTATTGCCTCCTGATATTGTGGGTCTCATGACAAATCCACTCTAGCTTCAAACATCTCATACAATAATAATCCTCTATAATTGATATTTACCATGGTTCTCATCGCTTCAATGATCTTCTTCACTATCTTGTTGTCTTATACTTGAATTTGGATGCAATGATTCCTAAATTGCACAGTTAATTACACAAACAATCAATCACAATTTCAAACGAGGAAGAATATATAGACAGAATCAACCACTAAGATTGCATACTTATTTGTTTCTTATTGGTTAATCAACTCTTGATAAATATGGTCCTACTGAAACTCCAATAACGCATATCATAAGGTCATAGAGAAATAATCTATAAAGGCATGCAATCAACAAAAATAAAAAGTAAAACAGGGAGGAAGAAAAAGTGGAAACCTATCGAGTCCAAAAACAATGTGTCATCCCATCTTGTAGCTGATTTGAACTTTACAAGTCATATAGCTCCTTGGAAGCAAGTCTAGACATTCTTGATATTCTTCATCTTTGGAAAGCATGTCTACGACTATGGTGCAAGTTATGGCATTTGGCGACACATCCTTTTGAACCATCCTATGAAGAAGTGCAACCACCTCCGCTAATTTATTACTTTTGTAGAAACCACGCAGAAGTGTATTATAAGTAATTATGTCGGGAGTACAACCATTTTCTTCTATCTTTTGAAACAAATATTTGTTTTATCTACTTGTCCCTCTTTACAAAACTCATGGATCATAATGTTATGAGCCACAACATCTAGTTGAACCCCTTTTTGGGATAGGTTTTCAAAAAGCTCCCAAGTAGTTTCAAGTTTTCCTGCTTTACATAGACCATCAATTAAACAATTAAAACTCCAATGCTTAATTTCAAGTTGTATGATTTTAGCTCATTAAAAAGTTCTATCGCTTCAGATAAACAACCATTCTTACTCAACCCATCTAAGAAAATACCATATATACATGAATCTTCGACAATACCATAAGATTTAATGGCCCCAACCCTGCTTGCCTGAAAAAGCCCTGTTAGCAAGGCACCATATGTTATCACACTTGGCCTCTTTCCCACTTGAGGCATTTCATTGTAAAGCTTCATTGCTTCTTCCACCTTCCAAGTTTTACAATACCCATTAATTAGCATAGTGTAGCTAATTACATCGGGTTCACATCCCTTTCTTGGCATACTAGGAACAATTTCCACTACAAGAAAAATCGTGTTTCTTTACGTTTTTGCAATGTCAAGGGTCATTGTTCTTGACATTTTTAAAACGTCAAGACATCCAATATCAAGAATATGGGGTTCTCAACAAGGTAAAAACGTCATGAACAGTGACACTTGACCTGTTTAAAATGTCAAGAATATGGGCATTCTTGACAAGGGAAAAACATCACAATATTTTTTACTTGATATGTTAAAAATGTCAAGATATACTTTACTTGATATGCAAAAAATGTCCATAATATGGGTGTTCTTGACAAGGATAAAGTGTTAAGTGCAAAACTTCTTGACAATTTCTACTTGTCAAATATATCTATATCTTAACACATTTAACTTGTCAAATTTGTTTGTTTGTGATTTTTTTTAAATTTTGTAATATAGATGTTTACCTATAAATTACTCCGTATTGTGGACCAACATTTGCATTGGTAATATATATAAGAACAAACATTCATCAAACTAAATAAACAACCTCACACATTTTCAATCTTATCAACCAAAATTTCCTCCAATACCTTTAACAAAATATCATTTCTTCAACATTGTCAATATATAACTTGCAACTTCATGGAGTATTTTCTAAGTTATAAGGATATGGACAACCCCCTATGAACATTTTCAAAAAGAATATAATGAACATAATGAACATAATTCCAACAGTCAACCCCATATGAACACAATTTCAAAAATTGCATTTCCAAAACTACTATGATAAAAAATTACATTTCGAAAGGGTCGCCAACAAAGTTTTACCCCATATTCCTTGTCTGAAACTAGCCTGAAAATAAAAGTCCGAAGAGCTCCAAGTGTTTAAACGAATTTAGAACACTTAAATCTAGTAAAGAATTGAAGTAGAAAGGAGATATAACCAATAAAAAATTACAAATATAAACAAATAAACAAATTTATCAATTCAAGCAACTAAACTCAACAAGGTAACAAAAATTCATGAACTATAATGAAACTCAATAGAAATCACAAACTTATCAACCCGAGCAACTAAATGTTATCGAAGTGAAGAAAAAAACTAATAGCTAACATAATACTTAATGCAAAAGGCATTACCCTGAACAACAAAACTTACAAACACAAGAAACTACTGGGTTACTATGAATATGGATATGACATTATTTTGCAAGAGAAAGAGAAGGAAATTTCTATCAAGCTAATGAAATTAATGGCTGAACTGCATTACAAATTGGAAATTGTTGAAATCAGAAGAGAATTTTACAACTAAAGTACTCAACAACTCAAAAAAAAAAAAAAAAAAAAAAAAAAAAAAAAAAAAAGAACTTATCAATACATGACAACTAAGCTTACAGAAATAGTGTTCATGAACAATAGTGGCAGCAGATTAAAAAAAAACAACCAAACACAGCTAGAAGAACACATCTGTGTTTTTTTCTCCTTTTTTTACCTCGACAATCGTGGGTAGAAATTTGAACCTCTGACCAGACGTATACTTAAATTAATTGAATTATGTTTAGGTTGATGAATACATTTTGGTTACTTATAAAGATAATACACAAAATAGAGGTAACCATTGAGTAATAGAGAACATATATAGAGTTTGTGGAAAAATAACAACTTTTACATAGCTCCAAGTCCAACCAGCTATTGCTTTGGTAAAGAAGTAAAGAGATCATTTTGCCATACCCATTCCCATGAATATGAACTACAAAGAATTGAGTCTTTCCTTGGATTATAAAGTAAAACAACAAACAACGACAACAACAAAACGGGGGCGCTCGGGGTGTCACAAAAGCGATAAAAGCAGAAGTACAACTCCAGCTGAGGCAATGATGATTGAAGGAGACGAACGTTTCAAGAGCAAAGCTGAGTTCGAGTCAGATGGAGGTGGCAATGGAGGGCAGGCAAGACCTTTGACTCCTTCGCGACACTGGCTCGAGAAAAGGCCAGGTGGATACTTTCCATAGAGGTTAATATTGCTAAACATGGTTGAAGCACAATCAGTTGTCATATCATTCATAACATCAACATAAGGGCAAACAAGTTCGGTTAGAGCTGAACAACATAGCTTTGGAGAATATAGAGGCCCTTTGCATTTGCTTGTGATGATTGTGTAGTTCAAAAATTCAAAGCTAACAGGGCAATCTGTCAAAATGAAGATATTGAAACACAAGAATAGTGATAAAAATGAAAGCAAGACTATCCTTGGAAACAATTTTTTAGGCCCGTTTGGTAACTGTTTGGTTTTTTGTTTTTTAAAATTAAGTTTATTTCTTCTCAATTTCTTACAATATTTTTGTCACATGACAAATTTTTATTGGGTATTGTCCAGACTTCACAAAAGATGAGTGTAGTCTAGACTGCACATAAATTTTTTTCTTTTTAAAAATATTGATAAAAACTAGATATTTAGAGGTGGAAATGATGTCTGTAGGTTTAATTTTTCAAATAAATAAAAATAAAAAATTAAATGATTATGAAACAGGACCTTCATGAGCAATTTAATAAATTTAGAACATGTCTAGATTGACTTTCTAAGAATTAAAAAAAAAAAAAATGTTTATAAGCACAATTTAAAAGCCAATCCAAGAAAGCCAAAATCTAATAATTTTATTCATAATGCAAGTCTAATTGAATAAGAATGATAAGCACTTCCAAGATTACAACAATTGTGAAGGTTTTATTTTTGCCCATTCCTTCGATTATAAGTTTTTGTATACACCAAGGCTCATGATAGTGACTAACATGCAAGAAAATCAAAAGTTTGACGTTTGAGATGGTGATGGGTGAAGAACGAAAGATATGAATCTATTTGCTCCCGTTGATAGCTATTTGGTATTTTATTTTTAAAAATTAAATTTATAAACATTAAACTTATTTTTGAAATTTAGAATTTAGTTAAAAATTCAAATGTTTACTGTATTTATTTTAACTTTTCGTTTCGTAAAAGAGAAGCAAACATATTTCATTGATCAATGAAATAAGAAGCCCACCAAAGAGGAAAATGAGAACCATAGTAAAAAGAAATTGCAAGAAAAAAAGTAAGATGTTCAAAAAACTAAAAACCAAATAGGTATTAAATGAACCCTTAGTGGTTAGTAGTTTAAAAAAGATGGAGGTGGAAAGAAGTTTTGAACTCCTGACCTCTTTGTCGAGAGTTCATAATTTATGTCAATTGAGCTATGTTTATGTTGGAAAAAACGTCTTTACTTTTGTAGTTGGGTATTTAATTGGATCTTATATATAGTTCACTCAATTTCAATAGTAAACACTATTGATGTGCATACTATTGAAGTTTGCACATTTATCAATGAACTTCATCTTCTATTTTTCTCTTTTTCTCTATTTTGCACATTTAGTGAGGAATTTCATGTTACAATTCTAAACCCTAAACATATATTTCCTAACTCTAACATGTTAACATTACTTAGTGGACCAAACACACCCTTAGTGTTTGAACTTTCAAAATTGTGTCTAATAGATCTCTAAAAGCTAAAAATGTCTAATGGTTTCCTAAGGTTGAGTACAGTAATGATTACATTTTTAGTTTTCGATTTTTTTAAATTTATGTTTATTTTCTTCCAATTTTTCAATTATATAGTTTTCATTATTGTTAAAGAAACATGAGTTTCTATCGAAATTTGAAGAAAAAAAAAAAAGAAAAAAACGTTTTGATACTTTTTTTACTTTTTAAAATTTGGTATGGTTTTGAAAATATTAGAAAGTTGTTATAGTAAAACATAGAAATTCATGGGTATAAGTAGTAGTGATTATAAAACTTAATTTTCAAAAACTAAATAATCATCAAAGGGGGATAAATTTTCAATTTTGGGTCCACTAGATTATAAACATTTAAGAGTGTGAAAATAAGTTTTTGAATTTCAATTTTGTGGCCAAAATGAGCATAGCTTAGTAATAATTGACATGTATCCTTTCTCGTGAGGTCGGATATTCAAATTTCCATACCCCACTTATTGTATTAAAAGTAAAAAATAAAATAAAATAAATTCAATTTTGTTTCTAATAGATTCACAATTTGTAATATCCATGAATGGTTAAACATACAATATAATTTATGTATCCATTAGATCTGTGAGTTTTAAAATATATATCCATTTAATGCTAAATTGAAAGTTTTTAGATTTACTAAACACATTTTTAAGGTTCATAGACCTATTAGACATCTAAAGATTTAAGAATTAACTTATAATTTGACCAAAGTAGAACATTTGAAGCTTTGAGGTTGAAAACGAAATAAAAATGAAAATTAAAGCCCCATTTCGTAACGATTTTATTTGTAGTTTATTGTCTTTAAAAATTAAGTTTACAATCTCTACTCTATCTATAATTCTCTTATTTTTTAACTACATGTTTAACATGTTTTAAAAAAAAAAAAAAAAAAACAAATCTTAACCAATGTTTAACATGGTTTTTGATTTTTGAAAATTAAGCCTATTTCCTCCACATTTCTTATAATGATTTACATCTTTATTAAGTACAATGGGTTGAAATCTTAGCCAAATTTCAAAAACAAAAATAAATTTTTAAAAGCTACTTTTTGTAGTTTTCAAATTTTGGCTTGGTTTTTTAAACTATGGGTAAAAATTAGGCAATAAAGAAAGAAATTTGGAAGTGAAAGTAGTGACTAAAGGCTTAATTTTCAATAACAAAAACAAAAAAGCGAAATGGTTATTAAATGGGACCAAAATGATTATAAAACAGAACTAAAAGAATTAAACAAGGATGGGAAAGAGTATAGAAAAGAAAAAGAAAAGAAAGGAAAACCTTTTTTAGTTTGAAGGAGCCTCCTTCCCATTGAAGTATGAGATTCAAAAATTTCATCTGAAAATACACATGAAAAGAGGAAAGATTGAAAAGGCTAAATACAAAAAGAACAAGAAAATGCCATTCAAAGAAACAGAAAAGAATATACCTGAAAATGATATGAAACTTGAAGATGCAGAGGAAACAAGAAAGAAGAGAAGAAGCAAAAAGAAACTGCAAAAGCACCAATTACAAACCATAATAATCTATGCCTATAGGATTGATTATTCAACTTTGGAGCTTAATAAACATTTATGTTTCAAAGAAGAAATGGAGATTTCAAAATTTAAAAAAAAAAAAAAAAAAAAAAAAAAAAAAAAAAAAAAAAAAAAAAACAGAATGTAATTAATTAAGTAGGGAGAAATAAAAGTAGAGTAGTTACACATTATAACCAAACACTCAAATAGGTTTCTTAATTCTTCCATTAATTGCTAATCTATTCATCAAAAACTTTCACCTTTTTTATTTAATTCTCTCTTTT
The DNA here is from genome assembly GCA_030954485.1 of Citrullus mucosospermus. Lineage (NCBI taxonomy): Eukaryota > Viridiplantae > Streptophyta > Magnoliopsida > Cucurbitales > Cucurbitaceae > Citrullus > Citrullus mucosospermus. Next base: position 36,614,081 of record CM062063.1, on the reverse strand, counting down.
GATTTATTTGAAATGTTTTGATATCTGTGTCTATTTGATTTTTGAACTTTTAAAATTATGAAGTTTAGTGTCCGAAAGTTTGAGGTTATATTTGACATAAAATTTAAATGTATATCTAATACATCAATTAGACCTTGTTTGATAACCATTTGGTTTTTTGAAAATTAAGTCTATTTTCTCTCAATTTCTTACCATAGTTTTCATCTTTCTTAAGGTAAAGGAGTTAAATTCTTGGTCAAATTTTAAAAACAAAAACAAAATTTTAAAACCTACTTTTTTTTAGTTTTCAAAACTTAGCTTCGTAGAATGTAGATAACAAAGCAAAACAATTTAGAGTTGGAACTAGAGATGTCCATGGGGCAGGCAGGGACGGGAAGGCTTCATGTCTAATCTTCGCCCCTATTTCAATTCTCATCCCTACGAAATTATCTGCAAGGATTGGGGCAAGGATTCCCCAAGAGCAATTCACGGGAATTAGGTTCCTTGTGGGAAAATTTTGCGTTTGTTGTTTTAAAAATTTATTCTCAACCAAATACAAATTTATATATTAAATTGATCATTTCCAATATTTTTTGTTATATTTGTAAATAGTTTGATATTTTTTATATTTATAATAATTTTTCATTTAAATATTACAATATCCGCCTTCAACTTAAATATTACAATATTCATGGTTTAAAAAGTAAGAAAGTCTTAAATACAAAAACATTTACATCTTATAAATGCATTACGTTGAGATAAAAATTTTCAAAATGACTAATTGTTTATATATATATATATATATATATATATATATATATATTATTGGGGCAGGCCAAAGACAAGGAATATAATCTCATCTGCGTTTAGTCAACGGAGAGAAAACTCTCTCGACTCCCTCTCCCATTCCCCGTTCGATCAGGCTTAACTTTCAAAATCTAAAAATTATAAACTAAATGGTTATCAAACAGAGTTGTTTTTTAAAAAACTAGTTTTTGTTTTTTGAAATTGACTAAGAATTCAACTCTTTTACTTATAAAACATGAAAATTATTTTAAGAAATTGAGAGAAAACATACACAATTTCAAAAACAAAAAATCAAATGATTATCAAAAGAGACTTTAATTTTTAATTTTTTTTTTGTTATAATTGTAAACAACCAATAAAAGTCTTAAAGATATAATTTATTTAAATAAAGCGTGGTATTTCTTTGGCGTTCGACAAAAAGGAACCCATAAATGAAACCATTGCAGTATTGCCTTCTATTCAAATCTAATAATTCTTTTAACCTGACCAAAAAAAAAAAAAAAGGTTATTGGATAAATTCATAACATTGTTGTTAAGAAGTCATATATATACATCAGTTAATATTGTATCACACACATGAACATGCATTTTAATTCAAAATATATATATATAAATTGCAAAAGGATGCCATCAAGAAAATATAGAATAATTTTCATATGAACATAAAAGAAAACCAAAATTTCAAATCAACCCTAAATGATAACTTTAGTAATCGTTATCTAAATATCTATCAGACATTCCATATTACATCAGATAATAAAATGAAAAAAAATCACAAACTCTATATATATGATCATACTATTTCAAAAAAAAAAAAATATATATATATATATATGATGATAATACACCAAGTCTCCTTGACAAATTAAAAACACAGAAACCTCAAGAACTTTTCAGTTCAATCTCATGAAAAAGAACTCACTTTCCACAACTATCAAAGTGGTAGATAGATACACAAGTTTAGCTTATGAAACTATGATAATAAATACATGGTAATAAAGAATTGCAGTGTTTCCATCATGTTTAAGGTACGGTAACAAATTGGAAGGGGAAAAAAAATGGTAGGCACTTGGACCTTATCATAATAGCCAAAACAGCAATACGAATCCAGTCGAGAGGATCAGCGAATACGATGGCAAACGTGTTATCGAGCCCCAATTTATATCAGCTGAAGTGGCGGGTGGGAGCGCAGGGCATTCTAGACCTTGCTTCCCCTCCTTGCACTCGCTAGAGAAGAGACCAGGAGGGTATTTTCCATACAGGTTAATGTAACTGAACATGGTTGAAGCGCAATCATTTGTTAAATCGTTGAGATCGTCGGCATAAGGGCAAGCAAACTCTTTCAAAGCTGAACAACACAGGTTGGGAGGATATCGAGGCCCCTTGCACTTGCTTGTGATGATGGTGTAGTTCAAGAATTCAAAGTTCACTGGACAAGCTGCATATATTGAGCAACATTACATGATTAGATCAAATTTGTTTTAGCGTAGCTTCAGAAAGTACAAATCTCTGGTAAGGCATATAAATGTAAGCCATAATACCGCTACAAAGTTTTCGAACTTCTATTTGAAATCTGGAGAGGTTAAGCATGGTGAGTAATAATGTAATATGATTCTGACCACTAATAAGGAGGGTGGGTTAAGCAATCTAATGATTTTCCAGACAAAATACGTAGTCATCAAATTCTAGCAATTTCAAAACGACATCAAGATCTTTTTCGCCTCCATTAAAGACAGAGGTATGCACCAAAAACTGCTCATTCCACAAGTAAAGTCATCTAAAAGCTTTCCAACTGTCATATGCTTAATATATGGACAAACAAAAAAATGAAACATACAAGGCAAAAGTGACAGATCTCTAATCTAAAGCCAAATAAAGCATCGTTAGTTCTTTAAATTGCGTCTACTGAAGTGAAGTTAATACTTAGTAAGTGTGGAAATTGAGGAATGATATTCATTTTTCTTTTTCCACATGAACATAGACGGAAATTCAGGAAAAAGACATCTGCACTTAGATAATAACTTGACATATACCAAGTATTTCAGTTTCTAAATGCACATGATTTGAAGATTTCTGGGGAAGAAAAGAAAAAATTATCCAAACCTCCATGAATGTGTTAACAAAATAATTCCCCTACAAAACCTACGCTATGTAACATATCACCAATACAAGATTATAATAAAAGCCAAAATCTATACAAACAAGGCCGGCACGAGGTATAGACAACAGAGACCATAGAATGTGGCTTTTTAAGAGGCTACATTTTTGTCTTCACATATGTGTATTAATGGAAAAAGAAAAACTAGGAATGATAATTCCTGAATCAATTTAAGTAACCAAATGAATGCATCAAATTACAGTATTGGACTTACATTAGCTTATAATACAAGTTATAACTCTACTTTATAATCCAATGTACAGATAGAACTTTAACAAGATACAACTAGCTCAACTGATAATTCATTGTTGTTAACACAGGGGTGATACGAAAATGTTAAAGCCATAAGTTCCAGTTCTTTCAACGAACTGTTCAGTTATTTTTGCATTAGAAACTTATGAGATGCCAAATTTAGAAATTCTCAACTTGAGCTGGCTTACCACATGATGAACAACCCAAGAGTATTTAAACAGAATGAACATCAATTAATGTTAAGGAAGAAATACACAATTTTTTCAACTTTACGCCGCATACTTTTTTCTCCCATTTAATGTTATTGAACCAGAGCGTAAATCACGGATGAATCAACCCAATACGATAATGAAATCAATAAATCATTCGGCCCGATAAAATTAAGTTACTAATTGGGTTGAATTTCCTTTTTTCACGACGGTCGTGACTAGAAGAACACGAGTAGAAAACGATAGAATCAAATGGTCGAACTCAAACCAATAAAAACCATATCTAGTAACCCCGAATTCCACACAACCTCCAGAGAGAAGAAACACAGATCGGCAAGATCTTATACAAACAAAACAAGCACAAATAAAACGGAGCTCTCAAAACCTAACAGAAACATACCTACAACTAAACTAGATTACGAACTCAGCAAAAACAAACTCAAGATGTTGAAGAGAAAGGGTGGAACCTTTTTTAGCCTGTAGGAGGTTCCGACCGATTGAAAGCTTCGATTCAAAGACATCGCCTGGAAAACATAAAAAGTGAAGTTAAATACAGAAATAGAGAAGAAGGAGGAGGAGAATGAGAAGAAGAAAGAGAGGTAAATTTGAGAATGTGAATCTAAAGTACCTGAAATGGAAGTGGAGGAAGAAGAAGCGAAAAGCAGTGAGAGGATGAAGAGAAGAAGCATCGTGAAGTAGTTGCAGAAGGATCGATCGGAGAGCATAATTCCGGCGAGAGAGAGAAAGAGAGAGAGTTTCTTCTTCTCCGACGAGAAGGCGAGAGACAGGCTGTTGAATTGAATTTCGCCTTAGAATATGTTTTGTATTTTTGTATTTTTTTTTTTTTTTTAATTCCAACGTCTGAAGTGAAGAAATAAATAACGAAAGGGAAATTAGAATAATAATTATTTCCTTTTTAAAAAAAAAAAAAAAAGAAACAAAGAAAAAAAAAAAATATATATATATATATATATTATATATTTGGGTAGAGTTGTGTAGAATGATGGATGGAATGGAATACAGCTAAAACGCGGAAACCGGGTTACCAAATGGACCGGTTCGGTCCAGGTCGGTACCCACCTTATTAAAATAAAATAAAAACTAGTAGGACATATCCTATTTGCCATTGGGATTCTGAATCTAATATTCACTCAATGTGGATGTGCGAGGGAAGTTCAAATATTTACTTGCCCCCTTGGTTTGCTCCTTTCTTATATTTATTACACTATGATTTTTTTATTTTTTATTTTTTAAATCCTATTGGGTTCTCTCCTTGGTGGATTCGTTAGATAGCTCGTCAAGATCCTTGTATATGAGACAGATTTATCGGGATCCTTCTACTTGTTAAAGTAAATTAGGATTCTTCCTTTATTAGTTTATTCCTAATTTGTATTTTTCTTTCTGGGTTTATTTCTTTAGTTGAGTCGTGGTGGAGTCTATTTATTTGCATTTCTAATGTATTATGAATTAAAGGAATTATTCAATACAATATACAAATTACAATATGGTATCAGAGCAAGGTTCCTAAGGTTTTAATTCTAGTTGTTGCTACCATCTTTGTCTCCGCCGATGGTGACAAACCAAATCTGCCCTATAGATCTGTTTCTCTCGATCTCTAATTTGTGTAGCTCTTTTTCCTTTCCTGCTTAAAGATTCGCCGTGTTAGCAACAATTAAACTCAAATTTGGAAGCGATTATCTCCAAATGGATTCTAATAGGATAATTAAATCAACCAAGATACATACTAAAAAAGGGATGACAAACACTTACTTGATGAATCCATGATGAATATCTGAAATTGTTTAAGTCGATGTTCTCCTATTCTAATACCGTATATTCTTCAATTCGCCCTTTGATGATATCAGAACTTGTTTAATTGAATGAATTAAACCTTGAATCGACATAGAGTATGTTATTCTTTTGGAATCATAAACTATGTAGAGATTAAGAGAGTCTTGTCAAAGAGGAATTGTCTATCACGTGGATATATATATATAGGTCAATGCCCACATTTTGAGCAACTACCACTAACTACTAACTTAGGTAACTACCCACATCTCAGGTAACTACAAACTCCCCACTACATGGATAACTACCCATGATGCATCACTCTATTTTTCCAACTTCACATAACACTACTTAAATTTATGAATTTCACAGCATAGGACGAAAGGATTTACACTCGATAATTGTCTCTTCAATATTACACTAATCATCACTGTGTGTACAACAATAACAATTATCAATTACTTAAATTATATGAATCAATATTAGAAATCAAATTTTCTAATATAGACCTGTTTGGAAATGATTTTGGAATGTTTAAAATCAATTTTGTCTTTATAAAAATCAACTAGGCAATGATAGATAAGTAGGTTTGAAAGGATCCAAAAATCACTTTAACTAATTTTGTAACGGCCCAAATTTCGGTAAATCACTTTCCTCCCTTTAAATTTTAAAAATAATTAATTAATTAATTAATTATTAATAATTTTACAGCGGAGGGAGCGTGAAGGGAGTTGAGAGTCCATGGTCAGTAGGAGGTTGCGCCGCTTTCGGTTGGGGGAAAGATCCCCAGTTGAATTTTGACCATGGGGGGCGTTTTTAGGAGAGGGGAAGAAAGGAGGAGGCAGAAAGAAAAGGGGCAGTCTGGTTTTTCTCTCTCGAGTCACCCTTCGTCGGCCTTAATCGCAGCTTTCAACATTGCGGCATCGTCATAGTCGTCGCGCCGCAGCATCTCGGTTATCGTCGCGTCGCATTGTCTCAGGCACTTGTCGACGCATCATCAGTCCTCGATGTCGCATCACCATAGTCTGCGATGCATCATCAGTCCTCGTCACCGCATCACCATAGTCCGCGGCGCATCGTCCGTCTTCATCGCCGCGTCGCCCGTCCTCTCCGCGACGCATCGTCAGTCTTCATCACCGCGTCGCCTGTCCTCTCCGCGACGCATTGTCACAGCCTTCGTAGCGATTGCTACATGGTAGGAAAGTCGCTGTCTCGCTGACACTTTCAGTATCGCTCGTATCGCTCAGTATCGCTCTAGTCTCGCTCTTGCAAGTAAGGGACTTACTACCGGGTTTTAGTGATGCCTACTGTCTAACGGTGTTGTTGGCTATTGAATTCGTTGTAAGCTTATGTCTCGAATGTTGATACTACGGTTGTTTAGGCATGCTAAGTTTGTAGTGTAAGTAATGCTTTTATGCTTATGTACTTGTGACTCTGCGAATCTCTGCTATAGATTAGTTATGCCATGCCACGTTATAGGTTGCCCTATTGTCGTGCCCCGTACCCCTAATGTACTATGCTACGAAAGGTGTCCCTCAGGATCACCACCTATGTTCATGTTACAATTATAGCCAATGCGTACCTGTTCGACGAGATTTTAGAAGAAATTTAATTCGTGGAACTTGAACTTCGTATTCGTATTAATTTCAGTGTTGTGAGTACAATCTCTAATATTTGATCCTTTGATTCTTTCTCTTAGACAAAATAAACTTTTAATTCTTAGGTTTGTTGATTTTCTTGGATGACCAGCCTTTGGGCTTGATGATCTTCTTGGGTGATGAGCTTGTAGGCTTGTTGATCTTCTTGGGTGATCGGCCTTTGGGCTTGGTGATCTTCTTTGGTGATCAACCTTTACGCTTATTGATCTTCTTGGGTGATCAGCTTGTAGGCTTGTTGATCTTCTTGGGTGATCGGTCTTTGGGCTTGGTGATCTTCTTTGGTGATCGGCCTTTACGTTTATTGATCTTGTAGGCTTGTTGATCTTCTTGGGTGATCGGCCTTTGGGCTTGGTAATCTTCTTGGGTGATCAGCTTGTAGGCTTGTTGATCTTCTTGGATGATCAACCTTTAGGCTTGTTGATCGGCTTTTAGGCTTGTTGATCGACCTTTGGAGTTTTTGACTTCAAGAGCTTCAGAGAAAGTCTTCTTATCTTCAAGAGAGTTATACTCTTCCAAACTTTAGTCTTCTGATCTTCAAAGCTTTAAGAGTTTTGTATTCTTCAAAGCTTTAAGAGTTTTTGCATTCTTCAAAGCTTGTATTCTTCAGATCTTTTGAGCTAAGGGGGATTGTGTTCTTCAAATATTTAGAGCTCTTCAGGATTTGAGAATCTTCAGGATTCCAGCTTCAGAGCATTAGGCCTCCATTGTCAATGCTTCCCTCCTCCCCAAAGGAAGAGATAAAGCCTCTATTTATAGAGTTTCTATGGGACTTCACGGGCTTGGTCCCAATTGCTTTTGGGCCCAAAAATTGGGATTGGGCTTGGGTCCAATATCTTTTTTGGCCCAAAAAAAATTCACAATGAACTTGAATTGGGTTGGGCTTTTGACCCGAGCGACTTTAATTACTCGGCTCAATCTGATTTATAAATTCCACAATGCATTTGGACTTTGTTATGATGATGTGGCGAAATTTGGTTGGCCGAAATTTCTAATTCAATAGTACCCTCGGGGCGCTTCCTATGCTTATGCCTACGCTTATGCTTATGTCGGGTACACGAGTGCACACGACAAAAAGGGGTAACGGTTAGGCCCAGTAGTGGGTCTCTTACTTAGTATTTTTACTCACCATTTTTCTATGTTTTTCTTCCAGGTAAGGAGTATGGTGGCCCAGCGCATGGCTGAGGAAATCCGTGATCGTACCATGGGACCGTCACACGGCTTCCACACCTTAGTCTAGGGCAGTTGTACTTGCATTCATGAAACCATTGTTTAAATGTTTTGGTTATTTCGGTTTTTTTCTTGGAATTTTGCCTAACAATGTAAGGGGTACTCCCCTAAAGTGTTTATTTTTTACTATCTTATGTTGGTTTAATAAACTTTCAAGAATTTAGCCGATTTATAAGTTAAATTGCATTTGTTTAAAGTGGATGATGTCACGTCTTCTTGTCCCAACGTATTTATGTAAATGTTCATGCATGATGTAGCAACACGTTAGTTATTAAGGGGTCAGGTCGTTACAGATTTTGAGTAATTTTTAGTAAGTAATGGTTGTTATAAATATTTAAATTAGATATCGATGTCCATAAATTACATATCTCTAAATTTTTTTTTTCTATTATCTTCTATGTATCTTTTTTTCTTTTTTATATCTTATAAACTCTATAAGTAGTGGTCGTTAGATCATTAAAAGATACAATAGAATACAACATACATTAATTTTCTACTCCCAAGTTTGTTATTATTTTCCCTAGTTTTATAACAATAGTAATTTGGTAGAGGAAAAAAAAAAAAAAGAAAAAAGCCTCCTGTTGTAACAAAAAGATTAATAGAACAAGCAGTGGAAGTTAGAGAATTTTTTTTTTTTTAGTCTAACAATTATAAGTGTGGAGGAAAAAAAAACTTTGGTGAGATGGAAATTAGGTTTGCAAAAAGCAAACTTTTTTAGTTAAAGAGGAGGTGATGGATTGAACCATTGATTTTGATATGATAATTAATTATATGGGTGATGGTTTGATTTTATCGGTTTTGGGGTAAATCAAGAACCAAACCAAACCAATCGATTTTATAAAGAATAGATCCAAACCAATGTCCAATAAAGAACAAAATTAATTGATTGGTTTTTATTTGATTCGGTTTATTATCGGTTTGGTTCTCAGTTTTTGACATTTTTTTTCCAAATTTGTTTTGAATTGGTCTTTTTTGCAAAACACGAATACACCTCGTGATAATTAGTCTTATTCTAAACAATAAATATATTTGCACTATAATAATTAAAACATTATTAGAGTTTCTTTTTAAAGGTATATATACCCTCGGTTTAGTTTGATTTTGATTGGTTTTTTCAATCAAAATTCAATTCGAACCAATTTTTTTTCTCCAAATACAAACTAATATGTTTAATTTTATATTTTAAAATCAAATCAAACCAATAGATAGATTAGGATTAGAATGAGTTTGATTTATCTATTTTTCAATTTTTTTTTATTGCAGTACTAATTAATTAGTGTAATTGCACAAATACTTATATGCATTGAAATGAGAAACATTAGATATATTTATAAGGAAAAAAAATAACTAACCGCACTAACTCACTAATTAGGCCACTTACCTTAAAAACATCCCAAATCAACTCCACCAAGCTCTAAATTCCTCCTAATTACAAGCAACTATCCTTAATAAGTGGCACTAACATTAATTTTAAACAAAAAAATATATATAATAAAATAAATAAATAAATATTCCAAATTACTTCCACTACAAGATGTGCACTAATTTTTAACATCTATTTTAGCTTCCCATTGCAGCTTTTATTATATGGTGTGAAAAGTTAAATTTTCCATTTCTAAATTTGTTCTTCTTTATCATTTTTTGCCTCTAATTTTTCCACCTCGAAGATCTCTACTTATAACTTTATTCCATCCTTTTTTTCACACTTTTTCTCTGTCCAATAGTTTTTTTTTAATAGTATATTTGCACTTTTTATCTCTGAATTTTTTTTTTCTTTTTTCTTCTCTTCTAAATTTTGTACCTAAAAGCTTAACTTGTATTATTGATTTCAAAGTTAGATGTTTGATTCTTTCACCTTATGTATTGTAGTAAGGAAAAAAAGAAAATATCAATTTATAACTAAAGTTGTATCAATTTAAACCTTGAACTAATAATTATATCAATTTACACCTTGAACTTACGTGATTTTATCAATTTACATCTTTTAAATTTTGTTCAAAAAACATTGTTATGTGACTTATGGTTATATCCATTTAGCTCCTAAAATCGAAGAAGATCAAAATAGATGTATGTACGACTCTCAAAGGAAATTCTAATGGAGAGTCTAAATTGATTTGCTTATGAAAGTATAGAGATTTGATAAAATTATAAGTCTCACCTAATGTTTATTCAAACAAAACGTATCAAGGGTATAAATTGACACAAGTACGAAATTGTAAAATCTAAATTGATAAAATTATTAATTCAACGTTCAATTGATATAACTCTTAAAGTTTAAGAGAGTATAAATTGATATTTTTCAAAAAAAAAAAGAAAAAAAGAATCTCTCTAAATTTTTTGTCCCACTTTGAATTTCTCCCTAAATGTTTTGTATCTCTCTTAAATTTTTATTTTCCTCTCTAAACTTAAGTTTACCTTTTTCTAAACTTAAGTTTACCTTTTTCTATCTCAAACGTGGTATCGCTCTAAAATCCTTTTTAAAACAAACATTTATTATTAAAAAAATACTTTTAGTAAGAGGTGATCACTAATATACTTTTAGTAAGAGTTAATCCCTGACATACCATATTGCTTGTAAGAGTCTATAACTAATAGATTTTGTAAACAAGTATCACTTAAAATGTCTCCCAACACAATTATCCTTTCTAAAACCACTCCCAAACATAATGTTAAAAAAAGTTGCATTTATCACATGTTTGGAAAAATCTTTACGATCGAGACCCACTTGCCTTTTAGGATGCATAAACCTATTCAATTCTTCCAATGATGCCTCCATTATTCCTTCTTTTTTCTTTTTTTCTTTGCTCCACTAAATAACGGAAAGAATGATGCACATTTTTGAAAGATTGGTGCAAGTCATGGTGTAGCGATAAAGCTTGGATAGCGACATTCGTAACCAATTTTGATTTTAACCACAAAAATAAAAATAAAAATAAAAATAAAAATAGAAAACCTAACTTCACACTATCAGGAACTAATTATAAGATGGGTTTAAAGTAAAGAAAATAAATTAGATAGACTAAAATAGAATAAAAAAATTCAAAACACAATCAACAATGTCTTTTCTCACACAAAAATAGTTTAAGTTATTATTTTAACCAATTTCAATAAAAGTTAATGGAATGAAACTCTAATTACAATGACCAAAATGTATTTTCTCACAAGAAAATAGTTATTAATATTATTTAACCAAATTCGATAAAAATTTACTTTGAGAATAGTAGAAACAATTTTCTCGCATTCCTCTCCCCAAACGCCTCTCTAGAATCCTTCTAATAACAAGGAAGAGTCGTAATAGTAGAACAATTATGTCAAAAGTGAAAAGGAATGAAGCAAAAGGGTAGAATTAGATTAATGATATACAAAGAGAGAGTTCATTTTTTCATTCTCGTGGATTGGTAAGAACTTGGATTCTTAGAGAAGTTGGGCTGTAGGGAATCGTCTAATCTACTCTAGTAGTACATCATGATTCATCTTTTAAGAACTAATCAAAAAGCTCAAAAAAAAAAAAAAAAAAAAAAAAAAAGCATTTAAAAATTACTTGGAAGTCGGAAGAAGCATGTGGAGGAGGTGAAGAAGAAGAAGTTGCTGTGTATTGCAAATGCAAAGCCACGTTATTCACCCTTTTTTTCCTGTACTGGAACCTCCAAACCCTGTACTCTCTACGGGAAACATTAGCCAGCTTTTGTATACATTTTGTCAGCTTTGTCTATAAACCCTCAAAATATATCTTTTTTTTTTTTTTTTAAGAATATATATTTATATATATATATATATTGAAAAAGAGAAAAAGAGGGGAGGTAGAAGTGATTCCAAGCAAAAGGAGGGGAGTGAAAAAGTACAGTTGTATGCTTTGCCTGTCTTCTCTTGTTTATATTGCCACCAGCAATTATCCATTGGATTTTGTTATACCGCGTGCCTTGCTTTGTGTTTCTGCTTTGCTTCAAGGCTATTATAGGGTTTAGAGCCATTTCTCATTTCACCATCATTTTAATCCTAACAGAAAAATCTTCTCTGCTGCATGTGTATGTATCAGAATTAGAATTGTTTTTAGTAATGAAGCAAGACGTAGAACAATCTATACACTTGGTCTCGTTTGGTTTGGTTTGATGATAATGAATTTCGTTTGTTTTTCTGTTTTTAGACACTTTTTTTAACAATGCATTTGAAAATTTTAGTCAGATCGCAGGAGTAGAACACAAAGGTTTTGAAGTTTTTAAGGTAATAGTATGAACGAAGAAATACATCATCAATAAAAGTAAAAGTAGGGCTTAAAAGGTTTGTTTCTGAAAACTGAAAACTAAAACCAATGGTCTCCGTTTGATAACGGCCTCCATTTTAAGTTTCTGTTTTTGAAACCCGTGCTTGTTTATTCCATGGTTTTCATCTTTTATAAAGAAACCCTTAGTTCTTAAATCAAACCTCATTAATAAATAAATATATAAAAACTGCTTTTTCTTTAGTTTTTAAGACTTAGACTTGGTTATTGAAAATATTGGTAGACTAAAATAATGAAACAAAGAAACTCAGAGCTTATCTCTATTTGTAAGCTTATGTTTAAAAAAAATATATATATATAGATATATAGATATATAGATATATCAAACAGGGCTATGTTGATAGTTTAGTTTTTTTTCTTTTCTTTTTTCCTAATGGATGGGGATTTGACTACTATAAGCTGGAGCCATTTGATTTTTTTTTTTTCAAAAAAAAAAAAAAATAATTATCAAACAAGACTAAGTTAATGGTTCAGTTTTAAGTTTTTTTCCCTAATGAATGGGGGGTTTGACTACTATAAGCTGGACCACATTTGAATTGAGGCCTCTCTCGTATCCTTTTCTCCATGTTTGTAATTTTCCAAGTTGGTATTATTGTGGTTGAAGATTTCAGGAGATGAAATGGGTACAAAGAAGAAAATGATTTTATTTTGTTTTTATTTAGGTTTTTTTCAGAATCCAGGGGAAAAAAGGAATTTTGAAAACTGCCTTTCAAAAGTCAGAGTCAGACATATATTTCAAAAGTAAAACAAAAATAAAAATAAAAAATTATAACAAATAACAAGAAAGATGTGCCCTATGTTTTAAAAAGCTGCTTACTTGACATTGGGACTCCCGTAATTTCTCAAGCAGCTCGCCTGCCTCAAGTTGCTTTAAAACAGTAGCGTGAAGTGCCTGAACCAATGAAATGAACGTAAACGCTAAGCTACAATAATCAATCAGAACAATGCTCATATGACTAACTAATTAAATTAAACACAAACAAAAGCTTACTCTTTTCGTTTTCTCCAGGTCAAATTCAACCGACTTGATTCTGTCCAAAGATTCAGTAAGCAAATGCTCTTTATCCAACGGAATTTTAGCAGGCTTGTTGCTCAGTTCTACAAAGATTTTTTCTAGCCTCTCGATACGCTGTAAACATGGACCGACGTAATCTTCTTCGTTTACCCCTTGGATTGAAGCAGCATTGTTATTTGTAATGTGTACTGTGTTAGAAGGATATATGTTGTTCTGTCTTTTCCAAAACTGAAACTGTAAACTACGAACAACTGCTACCAATTTAACCCAGAATGATATAAGAACTCTCCCTATAGACTGAAGGTTTCTTTTCTCAAGCTTCTGCTTGAGAATTTCATACTCATTGGCTATGGTATCTGGAAAGAATGAATTCAAGAAAAATCTATGAGAAGGGGTGAAAAAATTCTGACCAACGAACAATATAACTTGCATAGGTTAGAAATGCATACACTTTCTAAGGTTAATTAGAAGATTATGCACATAATCCGACATTCCTAGTGCAAGGTAAGTAAAGATTTTGATTTACCACAAGTTAGAGCGAGAAATACCTTCTGTGTTTGATATCTCTTTGTTGGAGAGATTTCCATTCTCCATTATTTCAAGAGATGGACCCTGAGAACCTCCAACTCTTTGGGCATTGTCGGTTACTGTCCTAGCAGGTAGGAAATCATCATCACAACTGTAGTAAGCACTTGGGTCTGCTGCCCTATGCTGCAAAAAAGACATTTTTATTTAATTTTGCTGACATTTTTGCACAAATTTTTCACAAGTCATGTGCTACATGCATTAAGAATTACTTCTTCGTGAACGGGAGCCAAACAAGGAACCAAAGAGCCAGCACGCTCCAGTGGGGAGTACGGGTCATCAATATCTGATCCTGAATCTGCTAATGATGTATCACTACTTCTTCCCTAATGGAAAAGAAAAATATGCATATCAATAAAGTATAATCATAATTACAACATGCATTAATATGCAATATTCAAACTGGATCTCATCAAACCAATAGTTACCTTCAGTGAAGGTATTTGAGCACGGGAGTGAAATTTCGGTTCATTCTTGGCCATTCTTGTGCCTTGCCTTACAAAGGTGGGTCCTGCATTATGCACAACCTAGAAACACAAGACTATCTTAATTTGTGCTGAAGAATTGAAACTACTTAACAAAGAGTAAGATTACATTTGGAACATGATGAAAAACCACCTTCATAATATCAGGATCGTTCCAGGGACCTTTATTAGATCGAAGGCATCCTCCTTCAACACCATTACATGTACACGAGCCACCCAAGAAATCTGGCAACTGACTGAAAGAAAAACAATCTTAGTGAAGTAAACTAAAGATAAGAACCATTCAAAATACAGTGTGTAAGTGGTCATACTCTGAATCAATGACTTCAAGTAGCTTTCCAATTGACTTGGATTCAAGCACCTACAATTGGAAATAGTTAATTAATCCATCTTTAGGAAAAAGGAGCGCATGTAACTTGTATATACCACATCTATACCTGAATCTTGGCAACAGTCTTCGCATCAAGAAATTTCTGAGCAGCAGGCCAGAGCATCTTCTTAAAACCAGAACCAGCATTGACAATATACATTCGATGTAATGTCTGCAGATATAAGTGAAAATGGAATGAGAGAAGCACAAGAGAAAACAATCAGATATGTTCATGTTTGGAAGAAAGTGGATACCTCAGGATAATAACAACCGTCTATCTTTGTCATGGCAGCTAAGAGATTTGCAGCAGTGCGGGAGAAATTTTTCATGCCCTGGAATAAAAATATTAGTACCATAAAATGAATTTTTTAATAAATTGAAAAGTGATTGATTTAAGTTGTCCACCCTTAGGTAAAAGGAATTGTGTATTTAAGATACAAATGTTGGGAAAAATGAATGGTTTTCACATCAAAAATGATAATACTATTGAAATTATATACACATTTGTAAATCTTGAAGACCAATATATTGGTATTTTCTGAACTCGAAACGCACATGTGTGTGTGTGTTGGTATTTTCTTGAATAGGCCAGACTGACATATAGAAGCAAACTCTGTTTGACTTTGGCTCTGAATCTAAGAACTTCCATTTAGAAACTTACCAAAAATATCAGGTAGGATCCAGGATTTCAAGTTTTCATACCCAAATGGCAAATGTTAATTCCAAGCAAGGTTTCCATAACCTTTCAATCAAGCAGTGAATATAATTATTGGCGGTTCTATAAATTTGAGATCTCAATACGAAACTAGCATTTTTCATCATTATCTGAGACACTAGCGTGATCCTGTTTAAGATTATATTTCAAGCAAACTGAATAGACAAAACCTTTCAAGACTGTTTTCATCGTACCAAGCCCTGCACATCCAATATTGTTGTTGTTGAACAGATTCTTCTCTTAGACGCAATTGTACAAGCAGGGAACTTTTCATGTAGTGCCCTTTCAAATTCTTGCACATGGTACTTTAAGTATCTATCTATTGTGGTGATATGCATGAGCCTACTTGGATGGGCTTTCCCCAGTCTCTCTATGTAAATTGGTCTGCCTTCTTTATCAACTCCATGATATCCCTGAGGATAATACTGCAACACCTCTTCAAGTTCTTCAAATTCGAAATCCTACAGATGAAACACTTCACTAATATATTAAGGCTCAAAAACTAGCAAAGTTATCCAACTACATTATGCACTTTTTGCAAATGATATACTAACAAGGAAATTAACTCTCATCAAGATAGAACTGAAGCACATTTTAGAGGTGGACCACTTAAATGTATACGTAAATTACCTCTAGAATAGTATCAGTTCCATATTCCTTTCTCCAATTAAGCATTTCTTCCCACATCCGGATTGTCTTTTCCATGTTAAACTCTCTAGCCTTCAAAAATCTACAGAAATATAACAAATAGAATGAGAATACTTGTTTCGATTCACTAAAAGATGCACTAACTTAGCAGAATATTGACATTGGTGAAGCAGAATGCTTTCAAAAATAGCAAAAACCTGAGTAAAGTATGATAATCATCAAGCCTAAAAGGTAATAAATTCCTCTCAAGAAGTTTTTGACGCAATTCATGGACAGCACTCTCCTCTTTTGCATCTCGTACATCCTCTATGGATACTGAAGGAACCCTGTAGTCAATTTTCCTCTTTCCTCTCTTCTTAAGCGAGTGAGTAAATTTATTGGAAGCATTTATTGCCTTCTTCTTGAGGTTCCCAATTTTGGACAGCCGTCTCTCATCTTCAGAATTTTCAAAGCTCTCTCTAATTTCATCACTAGTTCCAGGACCTTCAGAGCCTTGAAGTGAGGAATAAGGAAAAAGGGTTAGAAATATTTCTAATTTAATACAAATAGTACAATCAAAATAAAATTTTACCACTAAGAAAATAAATATGAGTCCATCCATCAAGAATTGTCTCAACATACTAGCCCCTTAAAACTAAGGCTTAATGACTCATGCATCAAATGCAGAGCCTCGTACACGTTATGCCTTTTTATTTTACGCCCATAAACTACAAAACATACCTAACATTTCAATTCAGAGATAATGAGTGTGAAAGGTAAATGTCTTTGAGCCTCAGAGGATAACGCCAAACCCACTGGAAACGATCCGCACAGGCACGTCAACCTGCTGTTGCAGGAAAAAACGAGAAATCATTAGAAAACTGCTATGTCAATTATATGAAGACGCGTAAATGAAGCATAGAAAGTGAAATTGCATTTCGTAGGTGTGAAGCATTTAGATTCCTTTTTGGCTAAATAATCGGAAATAGCGAACAAATACAGCACGCAAAAACTACCATTCCAAATCCCTCCTACCCTGTGAAAAGTCAAGAGGCGACTGTATTCAATGGCGTTAGAGACCAGATTCAAGATTCGGAAACTCTTGGGGCAGCATTTCCCAAAGATCAGAGAGCAAGAAAGGGGATTAGTAAATAGCAAAATCCATTTAATGAAAACGTCCGAAGCCAACATGCCACCGACTTCCCATACCAACGGATATGATATTTAGTTTTCTGCCAGTCTTCCTCGAGCAAATATAAAAGTTCGATCGAAGGAGAGACTGCCGATCACTTCAAGCGAAGGAACAATTTGGTGGGCTCAGAAACTAGCATTAAAGACAGATCCAAACAGAGAACGACTCTGAAACCTGATTTCTCATATAACTTCACGGATGTCAAGTCGTAAAAGATTTTCGACCTTCCAGCAGCTCACTTTTCTTATTTTCCGGAATGAAAAAAGAAAAAGCGAGAGAGAAGAATAAGAAGAAGAAGAAGAAGAAGAAGAAGAACCGCCATGTTCTTCTACATAGCGAAAACGGATGATCAACAAAAACCGAAATCCAAAGCTGAATCAAAAAATGTCCATTAAACTCTCCAGCTTCAACCGAAAATTCCGGAACACATGAAAAAACCAGTGACAGTCGTCAGTCAAGAGGAATCTCATCACAACAACCATCAATTCCCTTCCGCGAACCAAAAACGCGCAAGAAGAGCCACAAACACAATGAATCTCGACAATGCCGGTGCACACCACTCGGATCTCGAATCAAATCCACAACAAACAGTTGAAACAAAAACAGCAAAAAGAATTGGAAAAACAAAAGGAAAAAAAAAAAAAAAAAAACAGAAAAAACGCAGCTGAATTAGAGAAGAACAAATCCAGAAAACAGTAAGAAAACACACCTTGTGACAAAACCCTAAGCACAGAAGCCGATAGTAAGCTCAGAAGAGGAGGAGAGAAAGACATGGATCGAGACAAGAGGAATCTTATAAAATCGACGGCGATGAAAGCAGCAGGAGATGAAGTAGAAAATGGAAAATTTGAAGAGCAAAGATGGAGTTGTTGTGGTTGTTGATGGTGTTGTGAGGAATTTTCTCGAGAAAAAACAGAGATGAAATTTTCTCGAGAAAATCAGAGGGAGAGGAAGGTGAAAATGAAGAAGTAATAGAAGAAGAAGGATCTGGGTTTTTGTTGGTTAAAAATGGTACGAGTTGTGTGAGTTTTGGAAGTGCGCGGCTCAACTCTATTTTCCTTTTTTTATTTTCATTATTATTATTTTCTCTTTCCTCTGTGCTGATTTTCTTATCTTTTTCTTTTTTTTTTTAATTTATAAAAAATCGATTTAATATACCAAATGTAGTTAACTATATTTAAAAATATTTTAGTATTTTTATTATTTAAAATAACTACTCTTATTCAATTGTCTAACCAGAATTAAACATCATTTAAAATTTCACATTTACTGAAGAACTTAATACTCCATTTTTTATCTATTTTGTACATTCATCGAGAAATTTCATTTTGCAACTCTACCTCCAAACACAAACTTCCTAACTTTAACATATCAACTCCACTCAATCGGTCAAATGTACCTATAGTTATTTTTTAAATGTTCCTTGTATTTTTTTATAATTTGATTAAGTCAATACACAAACATTGAGAGACCAATACTTCTCTTACTTTTATACCCAGAAGTCTGTCACCTCTCAATTTTATAGAAATATTTCTTTCTAAAAAAAGAATCATCGAGAAAAATATCAAATTCCTCCATGAATGGATGGAGAAGCTCGGCACTAACCCTAAAATATACTAAAAAAGTCTAACTACAAAATACTGCAAAAAAAGGAAGAAAAAAATCCATCTCCAAGAGAAGCCAAGTTGCCTGTCTTTTCTTGCCTTTTTTTCCTATAATGAAATACATTTAAGAATTGTATTTTGCCGATATCAACATATCTAAATAGTAATTGACATACACTCTTTATATCTTAAGGTTGTAAAACAAATGTTAATGATATTTGTTCAAATATTTTAAATATATTTCCTCGATTATCTTTTCTAAATAAATTTAAAATATTGATTCCTCTCATTTCAATGTCAAATTTATAGGCCCCGAATAAAAAATTTTAAATCTTACTTTTATGTATAATTGCACATGAAAAATGAAAATAAATATTATAAAGGGAAAATTATTATAAATAACGGGAAATTATATATATATATATGTTTCTTTGCTTAGGTGGGACCCCGTCGTGGGTCTTAGGCCACGTAGACTCTATGAAAACTTACTTACATTGGAACTTCTAAAGGTTCCGTCTTTAAGGCTGTTTTTGTTTATACTTTTATTTCCAAGGAATTAATAGCTTTTTTCTTTCTCTTTTTTCTTTCTCTTTTTTTTTTTCTCTTTTTTTTTTTCTTTCCTTTTTTGGAGTACAAAATTAATATAGTCTAATTTATTGAATATATACTGATAAAATAATTCTCCAAGTATCCTATTAGTTAGGTAGGTGGTTGTTTATTTAGTTTTAGTTTTTATAATTTCAAATATTTCATTTTAATCTTAGTAATTATAATAAATTCTAAATTGAATCTTCCAAAATTAATTTTTATTGAAATTGGTTAAATAATAATAATAATAATAATTTTTATATAAAAAAATATAGCAGGTGGGTATGTTTCTAAAATTTAGAGTGAAGTGCTAATAGATAATAAAAAAAATTTGATAAAAAAAATAATAAACTAGCAGTATCGATTAAATTTAAGATTATTGAAAATGCATGGCTATAATTTGACATTTGAAATTGCAAAAACTAAAATTGAACAACTCCCAAAGTACAGAAACCAAAATGGTATTTTAATCTAAAATAATACATTTGAAAGCATTATAAATAAGAAATAAGTTTAATTTAGGCTATAATTGTAACGACCTGACCCTTTAATAACTAATTCATCGCTACAACATGCATGAACATTTATATAAATACGTTGGGACAATGAGACATAATATCATCCACTTTAATAAATCCAGTTTAGTTTATAAGACGGCTAAATTCTTGAAAGTTTATTAAACCAACATAAAATAGTAAAAACACTTTAGTAGGGTACCCCTTAAATTGTTAGGCAAAATCCCAAGAAAAGAACCAAAATAACCAAAAACAATTAACCAATGGTTTAATGAATGAAATTACAACTACCATAGACTAAGGTGCGGAAGCAGTGTGACGGTCCCATGGTACGATCACGGATTTCCTCGGCCATGCGCTAGGCCACCATACTCCTTACCTAGAATAAAAACATAGAAAAAGGGTGAGTAAACATACTCAGTAAGAGACCCACTACTGGGCCTAGCTATTACCCTTTTTATCGTGTGCGCCCGTGTACCCGGCATAAACATAAGCGTAGGCATAAGCGTAGGAAGCGCCCCGAGGGTACGCATTGACTATAATTGTAACATGAACATAGGTGGTGATCCCGAGGGACACCCTTCGTAGCATAGTACATTAGGGGTACGGGGCACGACAATAGGGCAACCTGTAACGTGTCATGGCATAACTAATTCATAGCAGAGGTTCGCAGAGTCACAAGCACATAAGCATAAGAACATTACTTACAATACAAACTTAGCATGCCTAAACAATCATAGCAACAACAACCGAGACAAAAGTTCATATGACATTCAATAGCCAACAACACCGTTAGACAGTAGGCATCACTAAAACCCGGTAGTAAGTCCTTTACCTGCGAGAGCGAGACTAAGCGATATCGAGCGATACTGAGCTGAGCGATATAGTGAGACTCAGCGAGGCAGCGACTTCCCTACAATGCGACAACGCGCTACGAAGGCTGTGACAATGCGTCGCAAAGAGGATAGGTGATGCTGCGATGAAGACTGACGATGCGTTGCGGACTATGGTGATGCGGCGATGAAGATTGACGATGCGTCACGGACTATGGTGATGCAGTAACGACGGCTGATGACGCGACGACAAGCAGCATGTAACAATGCGACGCGACGATGATCGAGATGTTGCGACGCGACGACCAAGATACTGCGACGCGACAACTATGACGATGCTGCAACGCTGAAAGCTGCGATTAAGGTCGAACCGTGAGAGCTGGAGCACTACGACTGAGTGACGGGGGAGTTGTGGGAAAATGACTGACGAATGGTAACTCGAGAGAGGAAAAAGGCTGCCTTTTTTTTCCTACTTCCTTTTCCTTTCTTCCCTTCTCCTAAAAACGCCCCACGGTCAAAATTTATCCGGGGATCTTTCCCCCAACCAAAAGCGCCGAAACTTCTTGCTGACCATGGACTTCCCAACCCCCTTCACGCTCCCTCCGCGGCAAGATTCTTTTAATATTATTATTATTATTATTATTTTCTTATTTATTTATTTATTTTATTTAAAAAAAAAACTTAAAGGGAGAAAATTGATTTACCAAAATTTGGGCCGTTACAATAATTGACCTCACTACTTCTTTTAATTTGGAGATTCAATTTCGAAGGAAAAGAAGAAATATATATAGCAATTTTAAAAAAAGAAAATTGAAACAACAATTGAAAATGTTACCAAATTAGACAATATACTTTCAACTTACTAACATATTAGACATTTGGTTAAATTTATACATATGAAACATCAGTTGAAAAGTTAATTAGGTTTTATTAGAAACTTTTTAAAACCTATTAGCCTATGAGATATAATCTTGAAATTTTATAAACTAATTTTCGAATTCAACCTAATTATGGATATGAGAAGCAATACTTGATTTTAAGTTCGAGTTTTCCACTTGATAATGATTTAGCTTTTAATTTTTAGTTTATGGCTTTTTAAAATTGCAGTTTGTTTTCTTACCATTTTTTTATAATGGATTTCAACTTTTATTTTTAATAAACATTTTAATTCATGGCCAAGATTTATAAACCAAGTGTTGGTACCAAAATCTGAAGAGGAGAAACACACCTAACCTTAAAGGCTTTAGGTTGTAGTAAGAGTTTTATGGATAAAAATTAACTTACTTCTTCTAAAATCATAATGATGTATTTATATTAAAATTCTGACCTAAGGCGTCCACTTTAGGGTTTTTTAGCCACATTAGGTTAACTAGAGCATGAATTTAGCATGCCCCATTCCTCAAACGAGGAGCGTCAGCCTAGGCCTCATCCTTGGCCGAGGAGGTCATTTGGGCTTTTAACCCACACTATTCTTATTCTCGAGGCCCAAATAGGTCACAACATGACCCATTTATCAAATGGAGAAGGTCATCCTCATCCTTAGCTGAGGTCGAGACCGAGCAAGTCAGTTTTGGTCGTGACCCAAATACCCTTTTTCTCATGTTTAATTAGGCCATAGAGTGCAGTTTTCTAGCTCGAGTTTCGTCATTTTTCTGATCAGATAGAATGTGAACTCCATAAAGTCAGTTATGCCCTTTGGTCCAAATCTTTAAGTTAAAAATTAAAAAAAAAAAATTAGATTTTTTTTTCTTTTTTTTCTTTTTTAAAAAAAACATAATAAAAAAGTCGTTAGGAAAAGTAATCATAATTTTCAAAAATCAAATTCTTATCAAATATAAAAGATTAGTTTTCAAAATTTAATTTGAAACTTGGAATTTTAAAATCATTCCTAAAAATATTGGAGTAAAGTTTATAAACTTAAAATTCAAAATTCAAATAGTTTTAAATGCAGACTTATATTTTTTTCTTAGAGTAAGATTTGTTTATCCAACCTTTTAAACAAGTTATGGAACTGTTTTTTTTTTTTTTTTTTTAAATACAAGTTATGGAACAAAGTTTGCCTTTAATGTTTAATTAGTCTCATTACATCAAATAAATTTAATAAGTCTTTCAAATTTCATTTTTTTTTTAAATTTAATAAGTTTTCAACTTTTAACTGTATTAATTTGGCACATTGATTATATTATTTAAAGATTATAGATCTTTTTCATTTAAGTTAAATGAATGTATTTATAAATTGAGATTGATTTCAACTTAACTTTAACGATTTAAAAAATTTTTAAATTAGTCTCTACGGTTTATTCTCCGCATTTTTTAAAAAAAAAAATTTGATAACTTATCACATGAGAAAAAGGCAATCATGAACTTTTAAAGATGCTAAAACATGTTGGGAATAAAATCACACAAAAAAAATAACCATGTTGGAAATTTTAATTTAACAAGACCATAAAGATCAAAAGAGAGAATATTTAGAGTGTATTTAATTGACTTCCCAAGCGATTTTAGAAGGCCAAAAAGTGTTTTTCCCCTAAAAGAATTAAAGTATTTAGAAACAAATGAAAATAATTTAATAAAGAAGTCTAAATTGATTTAATAATCATTTTTGAAGAATCACTTAAAAATTGATTATCCAAAAAGTGATTCTAAAAGAGATTGATCAAAAATCACCTTGAAATCAATTTTATGTTAATTCAGCATTTGTTTAATCGCTTTTGAATGTCCGTCATGCAACGTGTATCTATGATGAAATTTTTGCCTTTCACACTTTTTTTTATATCATTATCTTCCATTAATTTTTTTTTAATTTCAAATTTTGTAATTTGTACTTTAAAATTAATTAATGTATTTTTTTAGTATAATTAATTATGCATTTATACACTAAGAATATTTAACTATATTCATATTTTACATTTATATATAAAATAAACTTTAGTTAAATTCCATAATATCTTGATTTAGTTTCAATCGATATTTAAAGTTTATACAGTGAGCTTAACTTAATAGTAATTCATATCGTCTTTATTTCTAAAGGTTAGAGATTCGATTCCCATTCTTTTATTTGTTATACTAAAAAAAAATTCAATATTTAAAATTGTCCAATACTTCTATGCTTATCTAAATTTGGTTACAAATTTGAAAATATAGAGACTAAGTTTTTCATACTAAAGATTAGAAATTAAATTGTTACAAAAAATTGAAAGTATAAATTGTTTTATTTTGTTATCAACTAAAATTTAGTGCTACTTTCATAAAAGTTTAGATTAAAAGTGATTTTTAACCTCTATATTGAAAAAGTAGATGGTTGCTCTTAAATGTTCGAACCCTCTCACTTTTTTAGTTGAATCATGGTACTAAGATGAAAATTTATTTTTATTTTTAATTCATAAATTCTAAAATTTTAGTCTCTAAAAAAAATCAACTAGGATGATAGTGGATAACTAAAATAAATATTTTGAAATAAAAATAAAATAATAGAATAAACTTTAAAATTGAACCCATCTAAGAAAAAAAAATTACAATTTTCGAGAATTATAAAAAAGGAAAGAGATCTAGATTTTTTATAGCAATAAATATCTTATATATTAAATTGTGTCCGGTTGACCATTAAAATAAAATAGCTAAAAAAAAAAATAATATTCTTGAACTTAGTCGTTTGTTTCATAAACACCATATATTTTCAAAAATTTTCTTGAATTGTGTCGTTTATTTCATAAGTATCCTATATTTTCAAAAATTTTCATGTTTCCCAAAACTTTCATAAATGTTTCTAAATTATCCTCAAAATTGAAAATCATGTAAAATTTGGATTGAAATAGAGACTTGAAACTATGTGACAGTAACCCAAAACGATGTGGAGCGAAAATACACTTAGTGATAATTGACATGACTTTTCATCTTGGATGTGAGAGGTTCTATCCCTTGTCCCCACAAATATTATACTAAAAGAAAATTGTGTGACAGCAACACAAAACGGTGTGACGATCCAAATGTTTGTTCTAGGTCACTCCCACACACTATTTATTTATTTATTTATTTATTATTATTATTATTATTATTTTTTTTTTGTTGAAAATGCTAAAAAAATTCTACTAAAAAATAATTGTGAAACATTTATGAAGTAGCCAAATAAAATATATTCCTAAAATACTAATTAAAAAATAAAACATTAGACAGCCTAAACCATAACTCAATTAATTTAGGTATATACATTCATCTCTTGAGAGATCAAACATGTGCTGTGCTCTTTATTAAACTAAATTCTATAGTTAATAATAATAATAATAAAATATATAAAAATACATAAAATATCCGAATTCAACTAATTAAACGTCGAAGGATTCAGTTACCATGTGGTATATCTCGTAATTCGTGAGAACAGTATTTTGACTTTTGGTGACAAAAGAGTTGTTTTTTCGTTTTTATTTATTTATTTATTTATTTAATTGTGTCATTAATTAAGTTCTAAGAAAAAATTAAGAAAAATGTTTTAAAATTTAAATTAGGTGAAAAATGGAATGTAATGTAACGCCAAGGGGCTGACGAAATTGGTTTGTGCTTGCACTTTATTACCGTAATAAATACTGGAGCTTTGATTAATGTCCCGTGACGTTATTAAACCTAAGTTCACCGCTTCCTATTTTCATACTTATTTATAACGTCAACATAAATATAACTCCATAAATAAATGACTTATTTTTCCGTTTAAATAATAATAGTACTTTACTTACTCGTCTATTGAGTTTAACTAGAGTTTAACTTCTAAAAAAAATTATTTTAAAATATTTTAAATAATAATAATTTTTTTAAAATATATTTTTTTTAGTCAATCCAAGCCAGCTTTTAGTATTTTGGTAAATCTAAATTGAAGTTTGGATATACCGAGTATCCATGCCTTATGGTCTTGCAAGGGAATTAAACATATTTGGTCTCATTGGCATTTTAATTTTTTTTTTTTTTTTTAATGCACTAATCTACTATTGTTTCTCTTTTTTGTAAGGCTTGTGAGATTTTGAACTCTTTCGGCATCATGATTTTCTCGCTTATTGCTTCAATAATCTGGCACATATGCAATATCATCATTTTCAAAGTTCACATCTCCTCCAATTATGATCATAACTGGTGAATGATGAATTTATTGGAATCTTTGGGCCCTCAATTGCTTTCTAATATTGTTGCCTCAACTTCCTTTCAGTTTTTTCGTCCTCGTTTGATCCCTATGGATGTCAATCGTTGATTTGCCCCTCCTCAAGAATCGTGCAAGGTGAACTTTGATAGGCCACTTCTGAACGATAATGTGGGAATTGGTGTTATTGTTCGTGACTGACATTATGCTTGCTATAAACACTATTTCCTTTTGACGGGTTTCGTTGACCCTGTTGAGGGCCTGAGGCTTTTGCTCTATATGAGGGTCTATCTAGAGATCTTGAAACTAGTTTATCTCCTATTTGGGTTCAAATTGACTCCCTTATAAGTTTGAAATCTCTTGGTTGGTGAAACGTGATATACAATTGAGGTTCAGACCTTTGTGGATTCCATGTGTGATCTTTATCTCTATGAGTCTATTAAAAGCTTCCTTTTGTTTAACTACAAGAGTAACTCTCCACTTATGACTTAGCTTACCACGCTCGAAAATTTCATTTTTTCGGCAATTTGGCTCCATGACCACCCTCCATGGGCGAATTCTTCTTTGTTTGATGATTTGTTGGTTTCTTAAGTTCTTTTGTTGTTTGTCTCTATAATTGTATTTAAAAAAAAAAAATTGAAATTTGAATGTAGCAATCAACCTAAGCATAACTCAACTAACTTAGACATATGTCATCAACCAAAGAAACTAAGTTGACAAAAAAAAAAAAAAAAAAGAGTTAGTTTATTTGGTCATTCAAAATGGCGCCACTTGGAATGGTGTGATGGTGTTCGACTCAATTTCTCTGTTAATCACATAAACTCAAACTCAATGACAAAATATTACAATCTAACTATACTAAAATGAATCTCTTCCAATACTTAATATGCTCGTTTAAGACAATTTTATGAGTTTCAGGTGGGTATAGAGGATATGAGACTTGAAAAATCATGCAATTAAGTCCATTTTAGACTTTAAAGTAAATTTGACACTTTGTAAAGAGGTTTGGGAACTTTTTTAGTTTTGAGGGGCGGTAGAGAGACCAAAATGTTTGACGCTTATTTGGAGGACATGCATTTTAGTATGCACTTTTATGATACTTTTTATAGTTCTTCGTGGTGGGTATAGAGTATATGTGACTTGAAAATCATGCAATTATGTCCATTTGAGGTTCTAAAGTACACTTGCACTTTTGAAAGGGTTTTGGAAACTTTATTGGTTTTGGGAGCGGGTAGAGAGACCAAGATGTTTGAACCTTGCTTTTTGGAGTACATACATTATGAGTTTGCTTTATTAATTTTGATGCATCATTTATTAAAAAAAAAAAAAGTAAGATCAAGCAGTGCTTATTGGACTTTAATATATTTTTTCAGGTCTCCATATTTTGAAGATGGAGTACAAATGACATTTTTTTTTAAGGCCAAGCTAAACTCTTTTTGTGTAATTAATATTATTTGTTCATTTTGTGTAGTGCATACTAATAGCTCAAGAAACAAACAAATACTAAACAATTTTTATTCTATGATATATTGGTTGAGGAATTAAGTTTGAAAACATTTCCTCCTTTTATAATATTTCGTTACAATTTTGTATATTTTGTCATAGGAAATTTAAATTTAAAAACTATCGATACTCCAAAGTATATATAAATGTGAGCAAAAAAAATTGAATCTATTTCTACCGACGTCGTTTTGTGTTGCTAGAAATACATGATGACCACGTGTAATATACGTCAGTAGTAATAGAACTATGATGACATTTAATTTGTGGGCAGAAATTGATTTCTATCCACAAAGGTTGTTGTGTGGGCAGATAAGTATCTATGTTGATGCATCATGTGTGAGTAAAAATGCAATTTCTCCCCACAAAAGTTGTCACATTGGAAGAAAGAGCTTTTTGCCGACATACGTTGTGTGTGTAGAAATTCATTTGTGCCCACGTTTTTTTTACTTTGGTCGGCAAAAATGTCGACGCATCATCAAATGCGTTGGTAGTAGCTATAACGACGAACTTATGCCCACACAAAAAAATGTTGGTAGAGCCTCTGTTGACACTTTTTCTAAGATCTTCCAATGTTTTTTTTTTTTTTTTTTTTTTTTTTTTTGTATCAATAGAGATAAAAAAAAAATATCAGTGACACATCAAACACTAAGTTAGGTTAAATGTTTCTAGAAAAAATGCTTTTCAAAACCAATTCGAGTCTTTTGGAAGGTGGTTTTTATTTGTTATCTAACACTCTTGAAACGTATTTTACTTTTCCTTGAGAAAACACGTTTGGAGAATAATCCAAGCAGATGGTTAGAGTTTTTATGAATATAATGATAACACAAACTTCAATTAGTCAAAATTGTTTTGTCATTTTTAAAGAGACTTTAAAATATATTTTTTATCACTAAAAAATAAGTAAGTATTAAATTTTGTATATTTAAATACAATTTTTATATAATAAAGTTTATTTTGAAGAGTTATAAAAACACATTTTATTGTAATGTTAAAAATGATTGTTTTCAAATATAGCAAAATGAGCTAAAATACTTATAAATATAGCAAAATGTTACTATCTATTAGTGATAGACACTGATAGACGACTATCATCTATCAAATAGACACCGATAGACTAATATCTGATAGATGAGAGTAGTCTATCAGTGTCTATTACTAATAGATAGTGACATTTTGCTATATTTATAAGTATTTTTAGCAATTTTGTCATTTAAAACACTACCTTTTAAAAATGACAAAATTAATTTTAATCCCTCTCAAACATTAACAAGAATATATGTTTTCCTAATGTTATATCAACAAAATATATATATATATATATATATATATATATATATATATATATATATATATATATATATATATATATATTTTGTCGATGCTTACATTGAATATCAAAATAGATTTTCGTGTCAATCGGAATGTAATTAAGTTATCAATTAAGACACGAATTATAATATTTTCCTTGAGGTGGATAGTTCGACAGTTTTATCTTCCATAACTCGTTGAATTAAAGAAAGAGAAACTAAATCTTCAGATCAACTCGATTAGGCACAGATTGTTTGATAATTATATTTTTATTTATTAGTTTATGTGTTTTGTTACTTTTTAATAATATTTTCAAAATCTAGGTTAAGTTTTGAAAACTAGTGAAAATCATTTTGATTGTGAGAAAAATGAATAAAATTTTCAAACATCAAGATCTAAGAAGGAATACTTTATTGTAAGTCACATCAGATTTGCATCATTTAAGAATAATGTGAGATTGAAAATCACTAATGAAAACATTAGTTAACAAAATAAATTTATAGAAGGAATGAAGGGAGTATTATAATTTTTTTGGTTATAATAATTTGGATTTTGAAAATTAATCTTATAAATACTATTTTTATATTTATAGATTTTTTTTTTGTTATATATAGTGATGTTTTAAAAGTTCAAGTCAAGTTTTGGAAACTAAGAAAAAGTAGTTTTTATTTGTAGATTTTGGATAGGATGAAACCCATTGGGCAAATAATATAATGATAATGAAATAAACAATTTTCAAAAACTAAAAACCAATGCGTTACTATTTAATTTTGATAATTATTTTGAATAAAAAACTGCTGAAAATGTTTATAACATTTTTTTTTTTTTAAATTGATAGGTAGTAATAAACTACTATCATCTACCATTGTTGATAATATTTTTATTAGTGTCTATTACTAATAGGCAATAATAGACTAATTTTTGCTATTTTGTAATATTTATAAATAAGTTTAATGATTTTGCTATATATTAAAACAAACTTTTTGACTTTTAGATTTTTAAAAGCACTCCTTAACGAGGCCCAAATAATATTAGTTCGAGGTCAAGTAATAAAGTATCAAGTTTTCATTAAGAAAGATGACATTTTGATCGATATTCTTACATAGACCTACAATTTCGATATCGACAAGAGAGGGGTGAATACAATCAACATTTCCATAAATAGAGATCATGTCTACATTTTGAAAAATAAAAAAGAAAACATATCCAGCATTTAACACAAAAAAGAAATATTGTTTGATGGAGTGTTTTCATTTTGTAATGAATTAGTTATTGGTTCTTATTATGAATTTACAGTGATTGAACAAAAAGATGGAAGTAAGAGATTGATAAGTCCCTTTCACTTTGGCAGACCTTCTGTCTCTCTCATTTGTTCAATTTTAACTAACATTCTCGGAGGAGGAGAGAGAGAAATTGGCCCGTGAATCGTGTCTGACAAATTTGAATTTAGGGTTTGGTGGCCGCCAAAGGAGAGAGTCAGAGAATTAGGGTAAAAAAGACGAAGAAGAATGTTGTCCACTCTCTCCTACCCCTCCATTTCCTTATTATTTCATAATTATTTATTTACATTTATTTGATAATCTTTTCATTTTTAGTTTTTCATACTTGTTCTAAATTTCTTATCTTGATTTATTTTTAGTATAAAAGTTGAATTCTTAGAGGTATTTATCGCACAGAGTTGAGTTGAGTTAGTAATAATTATTAGAGAGTTAGATTGTTTGTGTTTGGAGGCAAAGTTGAGTTGGAATTTCTGTGTTTATTGTGATAAGTTGAGTTATAAAGTCTGTGTTTGAGTGGTGAGTTGAGTTTGGGTATTTGGTGCAGTTTTTTAAAAATAAATTTATTATATATATTTTCTGCTTTTTTTTTTCGCTTCTTTTTTATTTTTGCTAATTTTTCTGTTCGATTAGTTTTTTTCTTGTTTTTCTTTTTTTCTTTTTTGCTTGTTTTTCATTTTGGTATTTTTATCTGTTTGTTTTTTTTATTTTTGCTATTTTTCTATGTTTGCTAGTGTCTTTTTTTTTTCCTTGTTTTTTTGTATTTTTATTTGTTTGCTTTTTATTTATTTCCTCTTTGCTGTTTGTTTCTTTTTTCTATTTTGTTTTTTTTGCTATTTTTTTTTGTTGGTCTTTTTATTTTTTTGTTTTTTCCTTTTCCCATTTTTTTCCTTTTGCTCTTAGTTCTATCTCACTCTCGTTCTCTCGCGCGCTTTCTCTCCCACTCTCACCATCTCTCTCCCACTCTCACCATCTCTCTCGCTCTCGTTCTCTAGAAAAAAGAGATCATAAATCCGAAAAAAAAACAGCAATCGAGAAAGAAATCGAAGAAATCGAAAAAAATAGTAATCCGAAAAAAATAGCAATCCGAAAAAAAAACAAAAATCAAAAAAGAAATAAAAAAAATTGGAAAAAACACAACAGGCTGAAAAAAAAACAGAAATAGAAAAATAAATCGAAGAAATCGAAAGAGGGATGACGAAATAAGAGAGAAGATGGGGGAAGAAACCAATCAGCAGGAGATTGTAGAAAATGAAGGAAGAAACTAAGCGTCGGAAGTAAAGAGAAAGAAAAAGAAAAATGACGAAAGAAGAGAGAACAAGATGAGGGAATAGAGAAGAGGGAAGAAACCAAAAGGTGGAGCCAAAAGGCATAAAATGAGAGAGAAGAGGGGAGAATCAAACGACCTAAAATAAAACTCACCTGGTAATTAGGGTGAGTTTTGAGGGGGTAAAACAGTGGGTTACTAAACCCACCGTTTTTCTTTATAACAAACATGGGTAATAAATACCCACCCAACCCAACCCAATCCATACCCATTTATCAAACACCAATTTCAAAAATAAAAACAAATTTTTAAAAATTGTTTTTTAGGCCCTGTTCTATTTTTTTTTTTTTTTAAAAGTAATTGCAATGGATAACACTTTTAGGGTTTATAATTAAGTGTATATCAACATTTTTCAATGAATTACAAATGTAGTAATAACT
Organism: Citrullus mucosospermus; assembly: GCA_030954485.1. NCBI lineage: Eukaryota > Viridiplantae > Streptophyta > Magnoliopsida > Cucurbitales > Cucurbitaceae > Citrullus > Citrullus mucosospermus. The sequence continues at coordinate 36,582,278 of CM062063.1, read as the reverse complement.
TCGAGAGTTTGATCTAAATTTTGTTATATCTGCAAATTTTTTTTTTACATTGTTATATTTGCTAATACTTTGAGCCTAATTGCTATATTTGCAATTGCCCCTTTTTAAAAGCATTTTTTTTTATTTATAGTTTTCAATAGTTGACTTGGTTTTTGAAAACATTAGTAGAAAATATAAAACTAAGCATAAACTAATAATTAAAAACAAAAAACCAATTGGGTTTATCAAATGGAGCCTTAGTTTTTGAAAGTTGGCTTGACTTTTGAACACATTGGTAAAAAGTAGTTAACAAAATAAGAAATTTAGAAATGGAAGAAGTGTTTATAGGCTTAATTTACATAAAAAAGAGAGGAAAAAAAAACCAAACGGTCACACAAATGGTCACGAACCAAATGACCTTGATCTTTTAGCCTTTATCAAGGTCATGCCCCATATTTGTCTAATTGTATATCAAGCCTTCAATCTTATGTCTAATCGATTTATGAACTTTTAAAAAAATATATCGAATAGATCAAAAGCCTATTAAACGCAAAATTAAAAACTAAAGAACTTATTAGACACAAAATCAACCAACTTTTAAGAAACTTAGTTTATGGACACTTACTAACACTCCAATCTACTAAGGCTAAAATAAATATTACTTAACTAATAAATAAAGCTTGTATTATATCGACCTCGAGGTACCCCGTAAATATCATCCCAAAAAAAAAGAAAAAGAAAAAGAAAAAGAAATTCGAGAATGTGAATTGCAATCCCATTCCATCTTGGACCACAATCTCTCTTCTTGATCTCCATTTTTCAATATACATATGCAATGAAAATTAAAAGTTGAACAACTCTAAATATATGGTTTTACTTCCCTCATTCATTTAATATTTGATTTTTTTTCCCTTTAAAAGTAAAACTACAAATATACATTCTAACATTTGCTCATTTTACCCAAAAAAAAAAAAAAAAAAAAAAAAAAAAAAAAAAAAAAAAGAATTGTAAACAGGAACAAAAGTCCTACTAGGAGGAATTCGATTCTCACAAAAATCTCTTCACCAAACCTGTAAAATTCAGCAAGGAATCATTGACCATCTCTATGCGAGACCTATAGAAAAGTAGGGATGTCTATTAGTGGTGTAGGGCTGGTGATGGCTTCTCCGTTTACGCTCTCCATATCATTCTCGATCATCACAAAATTCCACACTTAATTTCGACGAGTTTAGGGTAGAGATTCTCACGAAAATTCGTAGGAATCCGATTCTCCACATAGAATTATCCCACGTTTAATATTAAAAAAAAAAAAAAGTAATTAAATAGAATAAATTTTAGTGAAAAGTTTTAATATATAATTAATATTCACTAAAAACATTTATTAATTCCAACTGCATAATTTGAATTTAAAGAAAATTTGTTTAAATTTCCTAGTAAAACTAAATAATAATCTATCAAATTATTTATATATATAATCTACAATCATATAATTCAAACATATTCATTACCGTAGTCATTAAATAATAACGATTGAAATTTAAATATTATATAATAACAACAACTACAACAATATGATGGCAAAAGTAATAATATATTAAAAAGAAGAAAATAACTAGTCGGAGGTAAAGAATTACTCATTGTAAGGTGGACAAGCGTCATCGTCGTCCTTGTTTAGTTTATATACCCGCCTAAACGGAAAATTTCAACGTTATAAGGAGACTTTGCAAGAAAAATGAACATTATTCCTACGAAAAAGCATCTCATAAAATAATAATAGTAGTAATAATAAGGTTAGAATACTACTTTGGTCCCTATACTTTGAAGTTTATTCAATTTTAGTCATTGTACTTTTAATAAATCTTAAATTTAGCCCTCAATGCTAGTTTATTGTTGATTTTTATAATTATTATTTTTTGTTATATGTTAACATTTTTACTATAAATTTTGAAAACATATATTATATATGAATAGTATCCCAAGCTATTAGAAAATACATAACCTTGTATACATGAGAGAATCTGAGCCCATGACTTCACGTTATCATCTTAAAACAAATTTACTCACTCTAATGCCGAAGTTTCATGAGTAATTGTCTCCCAGGATAGAATATATTACCTTTCTTATGGAAGCAACACCTCATCCACAAGATCTAACGAACTATAATTTGTGGAAATAACCAAACTTAAACAAATTTACAAAAGGGAGAAATGTTTTCATGAGAGAAAAGTGTTTATGAAAAGATTTAAATGCAATTTGAAGAAGAGATATATTTATAGACTAATTCGTGGTCACTCGAATAATTGTGTCTCCCCTTCAATTTGGTTATTTATGAAAAGTCATATATATCCATGAAACAATACAACTTTTGGAAATAATGCAACCGTTAACAAAGTTTAACATAATAATAATAATAATAATAATAATAATAATAATAATAATAATAATAACGGGGAATCTGCCGAGTAGAGACTCTAAACTAACGGGGAAGAAAAATTGGGTACTCGTAAAAGGATCTATTTGAAGAAAGTTTTTTTTATAAGACTCATTTTGATTTTTTTACATAATGTGAAGTTTTTTAGGTTCTTTATCTTAAATAATTATTTTGAGAAATCTCAACATAAAAGTTTTTTTATAGTATAGGGGCAAAAAGAATTATTTGAAATAGAGGGATTGCACCAACCAAAACCTAGGACAAAAATTCACTTTTACAATTCCTCATTCAATTTTGATAGAAAATGTAGGTAAAATAGTTGGATAAATATTTATTTAATGAGTGATACGATAGATAAACATAATTTTACATCTTTGTTGTCACGTTCGTTAGCAAAGAGTCTAAAAACTTTCTTTTACACAAACATTTTGAGGTTACTTTTTACCAAATAACTCAACATACAAACAACATTATCACTAAGCAAATTCTAAAAATTTATATACATTATCAAATCTTGTCATATATATATGAGAAAAATCAATTTATAATTCAAAGTTTTGAAAGTGGTAATCAATTAAAATTTTAAACAAATAATAATATCAAGTTAAATCTTAAACTTTTATGTATCATCTTCAAATTGTTAATGATATCATGTTAAATCTTAAATTTTTGTAGATGAATTAATTTGGATTTTTTTTTTAGTAATTTAATTTATAACATTATTCACACTTGATTTCATTTAAAATCAACTAAAAATCACCTAATAAAATTATTCTTCCCAAAATTTTTTACTAAAGTAGCAAGATATATTTATTATGTAATTCATCTAAGTAATTAAGTAGAGAAAAATATAAAGTAGATGAAAAATGAAAATGTCACTCAAAATAATGAGAAGCCACTATTGTTTATTTAACTTAAGTATTTCTCTCTATTTACATAGGGCAATTATATGCATTTAACAATTCTAAAATACAATCTTAATGATAGATTTAAATTGATCCAATTAAAAAGTTTAAGATTTAATTGATTCTTTTAAGATTTTAACTAAATATAACTAATAGTTTGAAGTTTTTAATTAATATAATATATTTAAAATTTTTAGAGTATAAATCAATTTTTTTTTCAATTATTTTAGGTTGTTGAACTAATTCCACTAAGGTCACAATTTAGTCTACAAACAAAATTGCATTTTAGTTTCTACTAATTTTAATTTTGTAATAACTTAGTCAATAAATTTTAATATGTGACAATATATTTCACGTGAAAAACATTGTTAAAATTTAATAGAATTTCTTACATATTTAAATCAATAAGCCGTGAAGAGTCAATTGTATGTTTATAAATTATAAATACTATAGTCATTACACATACACATAAACACTAATGCCTAATTTTGAAACGATTTTTGCAATAGGAATTAAATTATCATAAATTTTTAAACACATGAACGAAATTACTACATATAAAGTTTGAATATTAATTTCTTTCCAATCTAAACGTTTGTATATTAATTAAATTGTTATATATTGAAGTTGAATGTCGCAATTATTACTTTTTACTTTATTTTACTATATATATATATATATCCAATATTGGGGGTAGCTCCAAGGAATTCGAATGTCCACGGACGGGCTGGGTCAACGTCAACTTCTACTAATTTTATTTTATTTTTAACCCATCAATTAAAATTCTTTAACATTATATGGATATAAATTTTTCTGAAAATTCCAAATTGACCCAGTTATTTTGGCATATTTAAATGAAAACCTGTTTTTCATGTCACGTGGTTGCTGATTTAGTGATTTTTGAATAATCAAAGAGTTTCCTTCATCTTTGTTGCCAAGAAAAGGAGGCATTGCCTTTTTACCCCAAAACGCAATGTGCCACCATAATTGAAAACAAAGATCAAATTTGATATTTTGTTTTCTTGATTTTTTTGCAATTTTAAATTTTTGTGGGGGCTAAAAGAAATTATTTGTTTATTCATTTTCCCATCAATCAAAATTTCTTCCCAATTTGGCCACATGTGCAAGTTGTGTATAGTTTTGTGACATTGCTTCTTAAGTGTCTAAAAGTTCACTTTAGGTCCCAATAGGTTATATATATATATATTTATAAATGTCATATGCACTCTCACACATTATTATGAAGTAAAGTGGGGTTACCAAAATTTCAACATGAATATAATTCGTAAGTCCTTGATTAAGAGGTTAAAGGTTTGAATTTTCATTTTAGCATACCTTGTTAAACTCTCAAGTATGAATATCAAAGAGAGATTGTTCAACGGAGTAAAAGAGAGAAAGAGCAATAGAGTTTTAAAGGGATAATTAAACTGAACATGTATATTGTATAGAATCATTGAGTGATGATTAAAAAATAGTGAGTTTTGAAGATAGATAGCCATGTAGATTTGTTGATTAATCTTTTACATCAAACGAAAAACAAAAAAAAAATGGTGACGATAGTGTTGAGGATCTCACGTTGGAAAATTCAAGAGATCTCACAGTGTTTATAAGATTCATGGGATACTTCTCTCAATATCAATTGGTTTTGAGATGAAGCCTCATGTTATTGACTTGTGGTATTTTAGCACATAAAGACCAAAAGAGTGGTTGAAAAAAAAAAGGATCTAATCCAAGAACGGGGAATTAAAAAAGACATCATCTTAAAGGTTGCATCATTCCGTTGAAAAATTTCATACCTCCCAAATGTTTATTGTTATAGGTTATCCTGAATCCTAAAATTCAGGAAAATGATTGACATGTGAGGATCAAAGAAGGGCACAAAATGGGCCAACAGGCCAAAGGAAGAAAAGACCAAGAGGTCGTAGGAAATTGTGCCAAAAGGCCTAACTCCCCCCCTCGACCTTGAGGGCCCACTTCCTGTGGGTCGTAAGCTTTGTCCCTTATGGCCGGCCTGAATCAACTTTTCCTTACCCTTTTTAGTTTTGGAATCAACTTTTCCTAAATCCTCTTCAAGTTTGAAATCACCAATCCACCATACTATAACTAGGGGCTTTTATGTACACCCAAAGGTAAGTTATGCTATCCCTTCTAGTTTGTTCTGACCATTTGCTAAATATTGACTTTGAGCATGGAAGGTTATGTGGTAGGCACCACACTAGTGTTTTCTTTTTTTATTTTGCAAGTCGTCTTTCCTCTCCAAAATCAACAAATTCACCGTAGAAGGCACATGAAGGTCAAGTGAGTTTCATTGTCTGAATTTTGCCATCAACATTTATAATATACATGAGCTACTCCTCTCATTATCAATTGGTTTTAAGATGAAATCTAATGTTTTTTAATACCTCGTAGTTATTTAAATAATGTGATCCATGGTAGAACTTTACCAAACCTAATATTGACCACTAAGATGGATGAATATTTGTTTTGAAGGAGAATTATCAAGAGTGCTAGAAGTAATGATCAACACCAATTATCCATAATGGTAATTCATGTTTAAGCTCTATCAAATTAAAGACGTATAGGCTCACATCAACTATAAGAGTAGATAAAAATGGACTACATCTCTCCTAAACTATATATTAATCATATGATTGTAGAATTATGAAGAAACATGTCATCTCAAATAGGGCAATACTTGCTAACTTAGAAAAGAATATGCCCTTTATGACAAAAATATGTAATGTCACTTTCATCTCTAATATTCTTTCTAATAATCTCCGAGTTAAATTCTTAAATAGATTAAAAGAGAGAAAAAAATATTAATACTTTTAATAGACTAATATAAATTATATAATCTAAAAGATAAACACGAGATATTCTCTTAATTTTATGATAAGACGGATTTTCCAAAGGAGTGAAAGAATAAAATAAATCTTCCTATAAATTTTCTGAAATTAAACAACAAATTAAATTTAGAATATTTTGACTCTGAGAAGAGGAAAAAAAAAAAAAAAAATCACATTAAGAAGTATCATGGAATATTGGATACTTCGCTTTCAACTTTTTTGGCACTTCCAATTCAAGGGTCCACGTGTCGTTTTACACGAGACAGAGATATTTTAGATATTTACTCTTTTTTTTCCCTCTCAAAGTAAAAGCATGTGGAAAATGGAAGGAAATGGCGGTCTAAACAAAATTTAAAATTTAAATATTGATATTGTTTATATTTCTTGCTCTACTTTTCGTCCTTATAATTTGAATTGAATGTTTATTTAGTCTTTGAAATTTTAAAAAATATGGTTATATTCTCGAAGTTTAAAAAATAAACTTAAATGGTCTCTGAGTTTGTTTGATTGTTAGTTGACCAGCAAAAAGATTAGATAACATAGATGATGTGAATTTTTTTTTTTTTTTTAATTAATGATTTGGATGCTTTGAAAGTACAAGTTTTCCCAATTACAAATGTTTGACATCTTTAAATAACAAAGTTTATTTTGTATGAATATTTTTACGAATATCTAAAAATATTAAGCAAGATTACGGTCAGACGAATGGGTGAGTTTAGGTTTAAGTAACTGTGCTAGTTGAAAAACAAGAAACGATTTTATTTCTTTTTGTTTTATTTTTAAACTGTTGAAGTGTTAATTTTTTGATTAAAAAAAACGTTTTAAGGTTAATTGTATGCCCTTAATGCTATGAAATTAATTTTCTAAAAGAAAAATGTTTTAGCCATTATTCTTCTTCCTCCACCTCCTTTCTTATTTCCAATAAAAACCAAAGCTACCAGATCTAAAAAATAGAATTTCTTAATCTATCTTCTTCCTTACTTATTCGTTATTGATTCAAAGCAAATACTTTCTCTCGATTTGATTCTAACCCTTCATTCAACGAGTATACGTCTGAAGGTGAATGTTATGTTAATCTTGGAGAGCAACCAACAAGAACGATTCGCAATAGTTTTCATGACACAACATTTTAGATCCAACTTTTATTGACAATTATCAATTTGTTGTGAATGACTATGTCATAAAATTAATTTTTTGTTTTTATCCCACATTAAAAGATTTACAAATGTTTAATCCCGAAAAATGTATTTCTTTATTTAATTTAGTCTTGAAACTTTTTTTTGTATTTAATTTAGATTAAAAAATATTTTCATATTTAATTTAGATCATAAACATTTTTAATAATTAATTCAAATATGAATTTTTTCTATTATTATTATTTAAAGATCAAAAAATATTTTTGTGAAAACCGATTTACATTTCTTTTCATCTAATATAAGCAAAATTTCTTATTGCATCCATCTCCGACGAGTGCGCGTCTGAGAAAAAGGTTGTGTTAACCTTAAGTAGCAATCGGCAAGAAACGATTTAGCATTGAGGTTATGTTGCAATTACTTTCAAGGTAGTAGTCATTCCACGATACAACATTGATCTATTCAACACACCATTTTAGATTAACTAGTAGGACATGTCGTTGATCTGACCTTCCTTCCCTCAAGTTGAACTAGTAGGATATGTGTCTCAATTTTTTGTTGACATAATTAATCTATCAACTTGACCTTTTTAATTCTCTCACCGGTGACCTTGAAGCGATGTCCTTTCTTTTGTTTTGATTCATCTTTAGTAAATTATTTGTCTTTACTTTTAAACATTTCTTTGTTGACAACATGAGACTCAACTATGTTCAAGTTGAAATAATGGATGCATTTCTTTTTACTATGGTTCAAATAAAATTCCAAATTTAAATTTACAAATTTCATACCTTACTTGATATAATTATGTTTCAGATTATACTTACTCTGACTTTGAACATAATAACTCAACATGTGTCAATTTAAATAAAGCTTATATGGTTTAACTTGACATCTCGTTTGTTCTGTTCTATTAGAGTTGTCATTTTTTTTAGAATATTGATGTAAATATAAGACATGATGGTGCTTGAGTAGAAAGTATTGATTCATTTATCTATGAAAGTGATTTCGAGGGCATTTGTTTTTGGAAATGTAGATAACCAGAATCTTTAGATGCCCAAAACTATAGATGCCTAGAATTATAGAGGTCCATCATCCTTAGATAACAATATTTGTTTTGTAGGAATATTTTTAAAGATATCTGTGAATACTTGGATAACTGTGTTTGTTTTGTAGATTTTTTTACTTAGCAATGTCTTAAATTTACATAATATTTCAAGAATGCCCTAATGACTATTCATTAATTTAATATAATTTGAACTTATATAACATAGTTGTTGTTATTAATATATATTGATTTAAGATTTTTTTTTATATAAAAATTTACTTAATGTTATTTTTCTTAACAAAATAAATATTAATTGGTAATATCTTAAATTTACATAATGTTATTTTTTTTTACAAAATAATATATACTAATTTAAGACTTTTTATAAAATAAATATTTATTAAAAATTGAATTTGAATATTTTCTTTAAAAAATTGGAAAAAAGATTACAATGTAACCAAAGAGAGTGAAATAGACGGTTGATAGTATTTATTTTAATTATAAAATGAAAAATAAAGAATAGTGATATTTCTATATATCAAAAAATAAAGGTTATCAAGTAAAAAGAGATGCCCTCAACACGAGAATAAAAAAACACTCATGTTTCAGGAAGACCTCCAAAACTCTTGAGATATCCTCCATAAGAGCATCCTGGAATCTTCATGTGATCATATATCTTACATTACCACAAAACAAATATAGTAATCCAAATACCCACTTCGACCCACAAAAATCTTGGATTCCCATGAAACAAACGACCCCTTAAGGTTAATGTCAATCAACGAGTTAAAACAAGTACATATTTCGTGTAGAAATCAAAGGATCAAATTTTAACAAATTTCTATTTCAAACATTAAATTTGATCAATAATGCATCAGACGAAGGTTACGTTAGAGATTCGACTCCCTTATTTTTTTTTTCTTTAGAACATTTCTACCAATTGTTGTACTAAAAGAAACATATATATAGCTTGACGTGTAAGTTATTTACTCTTGTTTTTTTAAGGTCATATAAGTTTAAATTTTTACTCCATATTGTACTAAAATAAAAAAGTTAGCTGTATTAATATGTAGATGTTAGGCTCAACGTTGGTACTATCTGTTTATACCTATCATAAATGCCTGCCAAATATTAGGCACCCACATTGAATTTCATTCCAAACGAGGCAAACATGAGATTGTACCATCAATAACTTTGTATCAAGAATAATAGTGTATTATATTAATATGTGGTGTTTCAATATTCCTAGCATTTGTGTTCTCTATGTTATAGAGTTGAGTTTAGGAGCCATATATTTGGGGCGACATGCTATTGTGGTCAGGGTGTTCCCATATGAATTTTTATTGGATACACGACTCAATTGGATATGTCACTTTAGTGCAGGTAATTGGTTGAGATACAAGATCTAAGAGTTGTTTGGTGTGCTGTTATTTATTATATTTGGTGCAAGTGTGGCCTTTGTGTCCATGGAGCTACCTTATCCTCCTTTGGTTGACTAGTCAAGTTGTATGGTGTGAGGTTTTTATTTGTTGCTCTAAATAGCTTGGGACTTCTATTGAGGGAACTCAAGAGAGCTCTTCTCTTTGGGACCTTTTCCCTTAAGTCGTGGACATCTTTTCCATCTGTGTGATTGGTTTTTTTTTTTTTTTTTTTTTTTTTTTTTTTTTTTTTTTTTTGTGAGCTCCATTAAGTGTGTTGTTTTTGTGCTTGACCCCATATTGTGAAGTCATATTCGCTTCACTTTATTTTAATTCAATACCTTTGTAAAAAAAAAAAAATTTGCTGAAAATGTTATTTAAGCAAAATCAAATTTCCTATAGTTTTGATTTTTTTTAAAAATAATTTTAAGTGGGTTTAGAGCATGTTTGAAAGTAATTTTGAAATAATTAAAATTTCTTTTACCGTGTTGTTTAATAATTAAAAATCAATTTTATTGATGTTTGACTACACTTTTAACAAAATTGATTCTTACCTTTCAAAATCACTTGTAAACATGCCTTTGATATAAACTTTAATAATAATTTTAGAGGATCAACAGTGTTTTTTTTATAAATAAAATAAAATAAATAAATAAACCACTAAAAAATTGGATCGAGCTATTCCACAAAAATACCTCTCTCTAAAACATGCTAAAAATGCAAAATTCAACAATGTTTTCCAACTTCCAAAGCTCAATTTATTTAATTGATATTTTTTTGTTGGGAAATTTTTTGACTACTACACAAGAAAAAAAAATAATAAATAAATAAAAAAAAAAGATAAACAATAAATTTAGAAACAATAATTAATGTAAAAAAACTTCAAATTAGAGAAAAAAAAATTACGAACCAAGTTTAAAAGACACTTATGCAAAAAAAATCTTTTCTTGATCTCAGTTACAAGAAAACTCTCTCAAATCATTAACTCACACAGTTGAGATTGGACATCAAACTTAAAGTGCTCTTCAAATTAAAATAATTTAAAATCAAAGACATATACATTTTTTATAATGTTTGGAGTTCATTGCTTTCTTAAAAACTTGATATGACACTACTCTTCTAATCTTTTATCAAAACATATTTAATTTTCTAATATCCATAACATTTTAATTTCAAAATGTCATAAGATTAAGAAGATTCAAAGTTTAATAATTACTTAAATACTTAAACTTCAAGTAGATTCTCTATAATTATGATAGATGATAGGTTGAATAATGGAAGAAAAGTAAAAAAATATATATATAAAAAATAAAAGTAGGAACGTGGAAAATTTTACATCTTTTCTAAACTATGAAGTGAATGTCATAGAAGTTGGACAAGAAAGTTAAAAAAAGTTTTTTTTTTTTTTTTTTTTTTTTTTTTTTTTTTTTTTTTTTTTTTTTTAACAAAGTAAGAAGTTAATTTATTGTGATCTAATTTGAAGATTTTTTTTTTTAAAAAAAAAACTTCGAAATTGATAGCCAAAATTTACGTTAATTAAGTTATATTCATATGTTGACATTTAAAATTGAAGTTGAAGGTAAACACATCTTAACTTTACCCAATATCTTAACAAAAAGAAATTGAACTTATCTTAAATGGCAAAACTGCTAAAAGTATTTACAACTAATAGCAAAATATCTGATAGACTGTGATAGACTACTATCTATGTCTATCGTGACACAAATAATAATCTATCGCGATCTATCGCAGTCTATCGCAGATAGACAATGAAATTTTGCTATATTTATAAATATTTTGATTCTTTTTGTTATATTTGAAAAGAGCGTAAAAAGAAAATAATAATAGAAAAAAAAAAAAAAAAGACTAATATGAGCTTTAAAAAGCCTTTAACCCACTATGAGATTAAAATTTTTAAAAGTTTATGTTTAATGAATATGTTTAATGAATACGAACAGCATAGTATAACATGTTGATATTAACGAAAATATCAAGTTGCAATAAGAATCTTGATAAAATGTCAAATTAAAAAATAGTAAAAACAAAAAATTAAATTAGTAAACGAAATTTATGCTTTATCAATGTGTTAAAAATACTTAAAATATATATTATATTTACATTATTTTTATGACATTTTATTCCCTTTTTTTAAAAAAATGTTTTTATCTATTTTTAACGATAGAATGAAAATGTAAATTTGTCTCTTATAACAATGTCAAATTCATAGATATATAGAAATATCAATCCAAATATCCAATATGCGAACATAAGATTTAAGGGAAAATATTAATTTATCCTTTTAAACTTTAAGGGTGTTGTATCAATTTTAAATCCTAAACTAATAATTGTATCAACCTGAACTCTAAATTTTTGTAAGTATATTAATTTACACCCTATATTACATTCCGTTTGGAAAAATGTCGAGTAAAATTTATAATTATATTAATCAAATTCTTAAACGCCTTCATAAATGAATCAATTTAGACTCTTAGATCAACATTTTCTTTGAGAATAGTCCATGCACATACTTTAATTGTCTATTTTGTAAAACTTACATTTGAAGAAGTTTAATTTATACATGTTTGAGAATTAATGCATGAATAATTTTAAAAAGTAACTATAATGAATGGTTGAAGATGATTGATTTATGCAAATTTTGGAATGTAGACGACTTAAAGTTACAAGTTTCACACGATATTAGTTAAATAAAATATAAAAAATGATGCATAATTGATATATTAAAAATTCAAAATTTAAATTGATACAATTGTTAGTCCGAACATTTAATGGATACAAACTAACAAGTTGAAAATTATTATAATTGTGGAGAATTTAATATCCTATGTATGGGTTAGATTAAGGAAAAGAATAAATAAAAAAGTACAGGTTAGCGTACAAAGAGAAGCGCCGACACAAAAGCGTGACCGACAGCCTTTTGTTGTTCTAAGAAAAGATACATCCAAAAGTCAAATTTATTAATCCTTGCCACGTGTCTTTTTATAATTAATATTTAAGTATTGTTATTTTCATTTATTTTTGTTTGAAATTCTTAAATTGAAGAATTAATAGGTAAGGAAGGTGGATGTTGGTGGCTTTAATTCATATTCATTATTCACATCATTAACCCAACACACAACAAATGCTTTCAAATTTTGTCCTCTTTACTTTTGGATCTATCAATCTTTGCTAAAATATGAAAATCATATTGTAACAACCCACATTATTGTTCTAGGTTTGGTGTCCAAATTAATACATCAATGCCTTTTAATATATAAATCTCTTTTTTTTGGGTCAACTTACTTTAATGAAAAATTAGTATATATATATGTGCTCTCATTTGGAGTTTTCGTAAAGGATGATGGTAAAAAATTGTCCGTTAATCAAGATTTTGGAAAAAGAAAAGTTAGAAGATGTTTGAAGAAAAAAAAAATGAAGCTATTTAGTCACGAGAGTTATTTAGTTATGGAGTCCACCATGTAAGGAGTTAAATTAATATTTTTTTAATCATGGAGAACATGGGTAGAATTAGGAATTCTTTGGGTCAAATATGCTTGAATTAAGTTTTATTTTTTAATCTATTTTTTTTGCTATATGTTTAAAATCGTTGACAAAATAACATAAGAGACCGACTTTAATTTTGGCTATTGGTTATGATGTAGGACTATCATTCTCGCTTGGTTACTCCATAAATTAATGCTTTCATATAAAGAAACAAGATAGGTGTAAGCGTCCTCTTTAAATGATGTAATTTTCAAGATTGAAGAATAAATTACAATTAGTATAGGAGCTTACTCATCATTAAGGATGTTCACGAGGTTGGGGTGCGGCTAACGATGACTTCTCCATCTCTATCTTCACTAAGGATGGCAAAATTTTTTGTGGTTCTCCAACTCAATCAAGTTCATAATCCTAGTGGTTTGATTGGGTATAGAGTCAAAATGAGAATTTAATTTAGGTCCTTGATTAGGGACGAGGAAGGAGATGCCTGACCTGTCATTGATCCCAAACTCATCCAGAATATTTTTATTGTTCTTTTTGTAATATATATTCAATCCCAAACTTGCCCCAAATATTTTTTTTCATTCTCTTTTTAATATATTAATATAGATAATATATTTTATCATATTTATTTCTGGATTTAATTCAGATACCTCATCGGGGACAAGGACGGGATACTCGCCCTGTCCTCGATCCCAAACTTGCCCTAAATGTATGTATATTTTTTTATTTCTTTGTAATATATTAATAGAGATAATATATTTTGTAATATTTATCAATAGCATTATATATATATATATATATATAGTGTTATCTTAGTTTTCGTTGTTGTTCTTTTAAAGTTGGTTGGTACTGTATTTTTATATATGTGCATATAGTTTAAATTCATTAGTTTTTATGTGTTTATTAAATTAAATCCATGATATAATATTTTTAAAAAATGGGTCATTTAAATAAATAAATAAAATATTTACAATAATAACAAAGAAAATTTGAAATAAAAAATAATTAAAAATAAAAATAAAAATAGAGATTTGTTGAATGAGAACTTGAACGGGATTCCTCAACTTCAACCCAACCCCGAGTCTTTAAAATGGAGAATAGGACGGGAATGAGGTTGAAAATTTCCACAAAGAAGTGGATAGAAAATCCTTGACTTCATTTGATTCTCCATCTAAGCTAATTTTTTTTATTAAATTTATTTTTCAACATTAGTATGGGCTACATTGGCCCTAAGAAGATCCAAGTTCTTATTGGAGAATTAAACCTTCTAATAAAAGTTAAAAACAATATTTTATAATATTAGTGCAAATTAACTAAAATACTTAAGTCAAATTAAATTATCCCTACAATATCTCAAATAATATTTTATAATATTAGTTCAAATAAACCCCAATGTATAAGTCAAATCAATTAATTATCCATACAAATCTAATCAGTCATTAAATAAAAAATATTAAATTTAAATATTAAGATATATTAGATTAGGGTATTGTCTTTTCAATACATACTTAAAAAAATAAATTTATAATATTTTATTCATAAAGTAACCATTTAATTTTTTTTTATTCTACTTGTTAACTATTTAGTTCTCGTAGTTTAAAATTTATAAGAATTTAGTCCTTAAGCTTTAATGAGTAACATTTTAATCTATGTACTTTAGATTGTAATGATTTTCTAGCCCATGAAGCTTTGGTTATTGATTCATTGGAAAAATCATATTTAGATACATACTATGGTGCATCCTACAACTTGAAGTGATGGAGTTATATACAAATGTACATGAGGTTAGAAGTTTTAAAACTTCTAATATTTGTGTTTATATATAGTTTCTAAACATTAAAAATGTCTAATAGACGATCTTTGAATTCTCGACTTTTGTATTTAATAAATTCCTAAAATATTAATTTTGCATCTAATACATCTTATATGTATTTGAAAATATTAAAAAGTAAATGTTATATTAGACATTAAATTTAACTTTTGTGCTTAATAAATATGATTGTCTCATCTATTTAAAATTAATGTATCTATTAGCTACACAATATAAAATTTAAGGTTCAATTAGACAGAATTGTTTTTTTTTTTTTTTCTTAAAAAACAATTACTTTTTAGACATTTTAAATATTTCTAAGATCTATTAGATATACAATTGAAGTAATTTATAGATTTGTTAGACTTTTTTAAGAACTCCAGTCAAAATTGAAAGTTTAAAAATTTATTGGTTACAATATTCAAAACTAAGAGATTAAAGTTATAACGTAACCTTTATATAAAATGAAATTTTTAAATGCAATTAAATATAATATCTATATTAAGTAATACAAATTGCAAAATTATTATAAAGTTTTATAGAATGATTAACGTAGATACATACGCAAGAAATCATTAATCAATTTTTGTAAAATAATTTTATAAGTTTTAAAAATATTTGTATATATATATATGTGTGTGTGTGTGTGAGAAAAATTAATATGAAATTAAATTTTACTTACCTGTATTAAATGTATTAAAAATTAAAAATTGTCTATATTTTTCAAAATAAAAATAGTTTATAAACATACAATAATCTATTAGTGTTTATCACTGATAAATAATAACATTTTGCTAGTTTATTTTGCTATATTTCAAAACAACCTCTTTTATATATATATATATATATATATATATATATATATTCTGAAAACAAGTTAATTCACGAGGTTTTTAAATCCACCATTAAGATACATGCATGCAAAATATGTGCAGGATCATCATTAAGACTCATACTTGCCGACCATCTATGAATTGATCGGATTAACGACATTTAAGAATGTTTTTCCAATTAGCATTGTTTTAGAGACGAAAGTATTTTCTTTAAAGAATTAACTCTAACTAGCCTAATTCCCATCTAAACGTAGTTTTTTTTTTAAGCTAATTCAATTAAGTCTTATTATGCAAGAAGTGGAGATTGCTTTCATGAGCTAATAATCAAGGAAGAAGGTAGGCAATCTAAGAAGAACTCACAAAGAAGTCGCTCGAGTGCAAAGTCCGAAGAAATATATGAAATATTTGTTTGCAATTTAAAAGTTGGAAATTAAAATAAACTAAAACAATAAAAAAAAATTAGAAATTTAAAAGAAAACACTTAGCTAAGTAATATGCCCCCAAACCGCTGAAGTAACAAGATAATATACGGCCTTTTTTTAATTATTATATTTAAAATAAAACGGAAATTTTTTTATATTTAATAAAAAACAATATTCATACAGCATTACTATTTGAGGGCATGCACCATCAGCTTTGTAATACCCCTCAATAGATCCGTCCATAGATAGGTACATTCTATTCTCCCAAAAAAAAAAAAAAATTAATTAATTAATTCAATCTTTTAACTATAAATATAAATTTTGTTTACTAATACAATGCACGATAGAAATACTTCCAACACATTTCGTTAAATAAATGAGTGAGAAAGATCTTGGATCGTTATTGTTATTCTCACTTGCGTATATATTATATGATATTTGACAACTTTATCAAAATTTTGAAAGATTAATGAAATGCAAGTATTACATGTGAGGGTTTTGATGAACTAAATATATAATAAATAAAGTATGCATATGTTGAAGTTAGTCACATCTATGAATGTTAAATTAATGAATGAACATCTATTTATCCAATTACAGAAAGCCATAGGAGAAGGACCACATTGTATTATTTCTATGATCTCCCTTTTAACCCTATCACCTAACTTCTTTATTATTTGTAGCTTTCCCTTTACACACTTACCAAAGACTTAGGGTACCTTTCAATTCTCTATGTATAGAAAGATAACTACTACTTGCATCATATTAATTTTAAACTTTATTATATATACTTCTTAAATTAACATTAACATGATAGGGATACATCATATGAATTGAATTGAGTAAACTTGAATAATTAACAAGGTAGGGATATATATATACACACATTTATAAAGCATTAAAAGCAACAAGATCAAAATATACAATCTCTTGTTATAGTGCACAAACGTGGTACTATTTCTTAAGCTTATTTATGCTAGCTAGTCTCGAGGCTCTTTTATTGTTGCTTTCACTGTATATTGTTGGTATGCTTTGTAGATTTCAACCATTTTGTAACAAACCCAAGAGTTATTGAGGGCAAACACATACTAATTAAACCATAATGGGAAGAGTTCAACTTATAAGAAGAGGTGTTTTGTAGCTAAAGGAAGTAGGAGGAGGACAGTGTTGAGATGCTACATATAGTTAAAACGGCCTTAATCGAGTATCATCCTTAATGAATCGGGTTAATAATTATTTTAGCTATTAGAGAGATCCATTCAAATTTTATTTAGAAGGACCAAGTTGTGATGCAATTAAAGTAAACTAGTCCCAAGAAAGCAAATAAAGTGATCAAGTATGGAGAATTTAAACTAAGAGACAACCTCGGATATTAATTTAATTTCATCAATAGATCTAATAGAGTCAATTGCTTAATTCTTAAGTCAATTAACATAACACTTAGATTTAGAAGTCTTTTATCCAGGATGTCCCTTTCAAAGTCAATCTTTCATCTAATCACTAATTCCTAAATCTCTTGAAACTAGTTAATTAAGTAAAGGATTAAGATTCTTCGTCATCAGTCTCTACTGTTTTTCTTTTACGCTAGTATATTTAAACGATAGTGTAACATGCATGATCTAGTCTAAAATCATCTTGTTAAGCAAAATTATGGATCATGGAATCAATTAATTGTTGATCAAACAATAAAAGAACATTAAGAATAAGTCATGCTAAAAGGTTTTGATAATAATTGATCCACAATAGAGTAGATAGAACCATATTAGAGTACCAAAATGATAAAGAAAAATTAAAGACCTATTCAACTTCTTATGCGAGTTAGAATCGTCCCTCAATTCCTCCTTGATTGTCTTTAGCTCCAAAAGACCATCTATATTCTACTCTAACCTCTCTTTCTCTCGATCTCTAAATATCAGAGACTTGATACCCTAATATAAAGAATGGAACAAATTTTATAAAGCTGAAAAATCGATAGGCACTGCAGTGTTGGACATGATGCTCCTCATGAAAATCTTATAGTGTTGCGACACTCTCCAATTTCATAGCAACGGTTTTCTAGCGTTGAGCTTGGCGTCGAGGCGTCACTTGCACACCTTTTTTTAGTTTCTTTTTGCCACTTTTCATGCCTTAGGACCATTTTGTCATTCTCAAGACTATTTTCCTTAATTAAAATTCCAAATCTCTTCTAATTTTGATTAAATGTTTCGTTCCTACGTATCAATATAAAAATGTTTCAAAAACACATATAACATTAAAAAACTAACAAAAACCTAAGTCAACAAAGAAAGAAATTTTTTTAGTACTTTTCAAATATTTAGATTTTTTTTTTTAAATCACTAATTCAACCATCATTTTGAAACCTGCATTTAGTGATATTGAGTGGATGATGTAGCCCATTGAATTTATATTTTGATTGTATTTGAGTTGATTATTATTTTTGCTTAACAACCATATATTTATGCTTTTGTGTTCTTTTAAATGTCCTGTAGTTTGAGAAAGTATGATTTAGACCCAATTAAAAGCAATTAAAAACAAATAAAAACAAAAGGATATGAATTTTTCCTAATCTTAAGAAATTTAAGATAAACCCCCTAAAGCAATTCTACTATAATTACATCTTTAGAGCTTTAGAACTTTATATGAGGTAACTAAAAATTCTAACTTCTTCTCTATTGGTAGAGTTTCTATTTATGAATTTGACATCAGGACTCTGTTATTTTTTCGTTTTTTTTTTTTCAAGTCATCTCTTTTCCAAATTACAAATTTAAATTTGTTGTTATATGAAGATTAGATGTATTTTTCATTTTCGGAATTGGTTTTATAATTTTGCATGAGATTCAATTAGACATTGAGAAGTCAGCGGTCATAAACTTTAAACTCTGGACATTCATTAATTTTTTAGTTGGGTGAAGCCTATTTCATAGGTTCTCTCCCTTGAAGATTCTCATTGTTTTTATTTGCTTAGTCATTAAATTTCACATTAAATATCTTTTCTTCTAGATAAAATTTGGTAATAATATTCTTAGTAATCATTTGAACTACAAAACCAATTCTATACTTAAATTAACATTATACAAGTCAAGGAAAGGTTTTGATCGAACATGATAATTATAGGTGTAATTTTTCTGGTGTAAGTTATGCATTTTAGGTCCTTAAAACTTTTGGATAATGAGTCCGATGGCCTAATAAGTCAAAAATAAGTTCTCTCCAACTTTTTACTTAGACAATGTTTTAGGGTTGAATCATAAAAATATGTAGAGATGTTTATTTAACCCGTCTCGAACGGGTGAAAATTTTTTAATTAGATGAAAAATGAAGGAGGAAGTGGTAATTTTTTTTTCCCGTTAGCTAAACTGAGACGGAGAAGGGAGTAATATTACCTGTCTTGTTATTGCCCCGCTCTGATTAATTAATTAATTGTGAGTTTATATGAGTTATATATATACAAACTCATTGGGAGTTTAAATGAGTTAAATATATAAAAACTCACAGTTAGATTGAAACATCTCTACGAATAAGACATTGTTTGATAGACAATTTGAATATTACTTTGTGTCTTCAAATTTACTAAGTTTAGTAAATATGTACTTGGTGGGTAATTTGAATTATAGTTTTTTTTAAAAAAATTGTTTTAGAATTCTGTCCATTCAAACTAAATTTTGAAAATTAATATTTTTATATTTTCAATATATCTAGATTTTGAATTTGAAGTTTTAAAATGCAGATTTGTATTAAATAAAATAAAAATGATTACGAAATATAGTATTTCATGTTGTTGACTCAATTCATTTTTCTGTTACATTAAAATGTATATTATGTAATGTATTATAAATTATATGAATAAAATAATAATTATACAATTTTTTTAACATAAGTCACATTCATATAAATTAATAAATAATAAGAGTTATTTTCAAATATAGAAAAATAAACTAAAATAGTTACAAATATAGCAAAATTTTATTGTCTATCGGGGTCTATCATAGTCTATCACGATCTATCGCAAATAGACTGCGATATTTTGTCATTATTTGTAAATATTTTCAACAAATTTGAACTTTAAAATAATTCCTTAATAATAATTTATATTCGACCTAATATTTAGTGGGTTACTATAACTAGTTTATGGTTTATAAATATATTATGAAACACATTTCTAATAATAGTTTCAATTAGAATCAATTTTTGAATAGGCTATTAAACACAATCTAAAACTTATTTTCAAATTAGCTACCAAATTGGGGTTAAAAGGTTAGTTATGAACTTATTTGATTAAGAAATTATTATACTTTTCCCTATTTAATAACCCTAAATAATGTAAATTAAAATTTCATAGAAAACAAAAGTGGAGTTTTGATATCACTTTCCACACACATTCTTTCTCAAAACACATTGTGAAACAAACAAACTAATACAATGAAAACCCACAATTATTTCCCTCGCTAGAACTAAAAAAAGAACAAAGAAACATCCCATTTGCAAAAGACCTCACAATCTCCAAAAAGAGTAATAATTTATCCATGTGAACAACAAAACAAACAAGAATTAGAGAAGAAGGGGGAAATTGGAAAACTGGAAGTTTTGTTGGTGTTATTATATGAGTTTGGTTCTGTGTGGGTTAAAAGCGACATGTCGTAAACGTTCTTTCTGCCTGGGAAAGTGGAAAGGAAAGGAAAGGAAAGGAAAGGAAAGGGGTTGTGAAATTAAACAAAGGGCTTTTGTGTCTTTTTGAGTCTCAAGAGCATTAAATGGTAGAGTTGAATAATGAGCATATAATTGTACCTATACTCTCTAACTCTAACTCTACTCTCTGCCATAGGTCACGTGGGAATAACATGCCCTTACCTTTCCATCCCTTTCAAACCCTACTATGCCCTACTCTCTCTCTCTCGCCCCCATTTCTCTCACTCACTACCACCCATCCTTCTTCTTGTTTTTCTCACACAAAATTTCTAGTACTCCCCTAATAATATATACTCTATGTTTATACTGTAAACTTATTTCATAAATATCAGTAGACCTCTTACTAATATCCGTTGATCGAAAAAAATTTCAGTATTATGAAAGTATGAAACTTTTTTTTTTTTAATACTAACTCTATTCATTGTTTGTCACAAGAATAACATTTAAAAACTGTATGGGGTTCACGAAATGGATGAATAGATCGTTTGATGATGTGTCAAATAATGAATGGGACTAGTAGATACTAAGGTAGTACTAGCATGTTGATGTAACATACAAACAAGAGAGGGAGTATGAAAAATTATCCATACTTTGAGAAATTTTCTTGTTAGTACGTCTATTACTCCCATTCATAATTTAATATGTCATCAAATGATATATTAATTTTTATTCATTTATTTTGTGGACCCCATGCAATTCTTAAATTTTACTTTTATGATAATCAATGAATGGAGCCAGTATGAAAATCTAGATTTTCCACCAAAATCCCGTAGTATAGGAATTTTCCCTATTGTTGTATATTGCTATGGGAACTTTGGGCATGTCTATCATGTATGATTTTATGCCTAAATTATAAGTTAGTTTAGTGTATGATTATTTAGTTTTGGTTAAGTGTAAAATTTAATTTGTGTTTGATAAGGTTCTTAAAATATTTATTTTGAGTTTATGTTTAATGGCTCAAAACTCTAGAATGCTAATATTGTAATGAGTAGATTTATGAATTTTAAAAAAAATATATCAAAATTGTAAGTGATAAGGATGCGTTTCGAATTAGTTTTGAGAGGGTTAGAAGTGATTAAGTAATAATATTAACTGCTGTGAGCATTTGGTAAAATTGATTGTGAATGAAGTTGTAAAAATTACCTTTTAAAAATCTATGCTATTTCTCACACTTATTAAAAATTATTATTTCCTCACAGATTTTCAATTTCAATTCTACTCTTCATAAATTTAATATATTTCTTATCAAACCAATTTCTATATCTTAAAGTTTTTAGGTTGATTAGTTAAATGTTACTAATGTTTATCATTTAAAAAGAAAAAAACGATGCATCTGTTTTTCTAACAATATAATGACATGTCAAAATATGAATGAAAGGAACTTTTTAAAATAATTTTGAAATAAAAAGAGAGAGAGAGAGAGAGAAGCAACTCAATATAAACATAAACACATGAATTCAGGTATAATTTATGATAGTGAAAGGGATGGGATGGAAGGTAAAGAGGATATATGTTGAATGATATAATTATTAATTATAGGTGTAATCATTTTTCTTCTGCTAGCTACCTCTCTGGTCTTCCAAACATTGATTCTCTCTTTTTGGACACAAACACTTCATTGATGAGCTTTCTTGGCCCTTTTCTCTACAACCCATCATTATTCTTTTTTCTTTAATGACTACAAATTTATATATATATATATATTATTCCATTGGTCTACTTTGACATAAAATGAGTATTCTGTGGGAAGTGAGCAACAATTTTACAAATATTTTAGACCTATTAGGACACTAGATTTAAATTATTTTATAATAAATGGTATTCAAAATTGAATCACTTAATGGAGTGATAAGATTATTATTGGAAGAAGAATTTTAAAATATTTAGCTAAATAGACTATTCCATACATTTAAATTATTTCACAACTAGGTTCCCTTTTAACTAGTTAAACCACGTACTCATTTACTTTTCCAAATTTAATGCATATATGAGGTTATAATAGGATCGCTCATAACTTGACAACTCATGCTTTTTCTTCTTGTTCTTCTATGTTTGGATTTGTGATTTTCCATATTGGTTCTCCTAAATGGTTGAGACTGCGATTTTCCATATTGGCTCTCCTAAATGGTTAAAACTGAGATGGAGCGAATGGTTATCTGAAGGTTTCAAAAAAAAAAAAAAAATCATTCATTTTCTATAAGTAGAATTCTACATTTTTTTTTAAATGCAAATTCTTGAAAATAAATTCAAGATTTTCAATATATTCTTTTGGTTAATATTCCATGATTTAAGAGAGAAATATTTTTCGTATTTGGTATTTCAAAATGCGTCGTCTTCTCTTATGATATCAAAACGAGGATATATGCTATATTCTTGCGTATATATATCACATCATATATTATATTTAGTTATTCCAAAAATGTAGTTGCATGTTAAATCGTAAATACATATTCATTGGTGCATACCACAGTTTATCTAATATATGGATTGTTATAAGTCAGAGCCGTTTTCAGTGACAATAGGAAACAGCAATGGCTATGAAAGTTTGAAATTTAATCACAACAAAGGGAGGGTTTTCCTCCATATTTCCTTTTTAGTTGTTCCAAAATAAAATATTCTTTTTTCAGTTATGCTCTCTGGTTTCTTTTTAAGAACTTCCTTCTTTTTCCAACATTTAAAGGGTTGTAAGGCTTGAAATATAAAAGCCATACAACATTCGTATAGAAAACAAGCCTACTAATGCATCTGTAGATAGAAAAAATAGAATGTTTGGAATTTTATATAAAATAAACCCAATACATAAGTCATTGGTGTAGAAAGCCCAAGAACTTTAGCCAGTGGCCTAGAAGTCGGCTCACTCTTGGCCATATTGATCCAACCTACAGCCAACAATTCCCTGCTCAATTGTGCAAGAGGGTCGTCTCTTATTTTCTTTTCTCTTTTTATATAATTTGAATAATGTAGTAATACAAATATTTAAAGTTGTTTTCAATGCTTTGAAAATTAGAAAAAAGTATATTTAGTTTTCAAAACTTATGTTTGTTTTTCCCTAATTTCTCTGTTAGGGTTTTCACCGATCTTTAAAAAAAACTTGAATTCAAATCAAATTCTAAAAATAAAAATAAAATTTTTAAAACTACTTTTTTCAGTTTTCAAAACTTTGATTGATTCTTAAGAAGAAAGTGAAACTAGATAGCAAAACATAGAAATATAGAAATTTATGAATTGAAATAGTCTATATAAACTTAATTTTCAAAAACAAAAAATGCAATGGTACCATGGTTTTCAAAAACATATTTTCGTTTTTAGAGTTTAGATAAAAACCATAATAAAAAAAACTAGAAAAAACAAGCATACATTTCAAGAACTCCTAAATGCTTAACCAATTAGAGAACCTATCAACGGACAACTTCATTTTGAAGTATATTTTGAGTTATACTTCAAGTTGACAATGACAAAAAGTTCCGATGAATACGAATAAAAAACAAAATCATGTATAAGTGATAAGAGAGACCACTCAAAGTGTCACAGAGAAAGGGTAGGAAATATCCAAGTTAATAATTATAAGAATGAGCAGTTATTTTTCCACATTAACAATGAAGTTATAAAATTAACTTTTCCCTAACATGAAAAAGTGAAGGTTGAGAATAGGTATATAAGATTAAGCTCCAACGTGTTCTGTAAAAAGCTTTACTCAAGGAGGGAGAATAGATATATAAGATTAAGCTCCAACCCGTGTAAAAAGCTTTACTCAATGAGAAGGTCCCAGGAGTATTTTATTAGAAATATCTAATTACTAGTTTGGTCTAACTACTCTTATCATTTTCATTTTTCTTCATTTTTAAAAGATTAAAGTAGAAATTTCAAAACCAAAATTGGCCAAAATTGAAAGTACAACAACCAAAATGAACCAATATACATGGACCAAAATCAACCACTTAAAAGTGCAAAAACCAAAATAAACCAGAATCATACGTACAAGGACTAGAGTAGTATTTAAACCTATTATTATCTTTACACAAAACTAATGCCTAAATGCCATGATTACACAAAACTTCATTGTTCTAAGTTTGGAAAAAGTCATTTTCTCAAAAGTGTTTGTCTGAACCAACCAATTTACGTTTGGTATGAGCAGGTAAAACGAAAGAATATACAAAAACAATTCCCCAAAATGGAGTCTTAAATTAATTAAGAAAACGACTCCAATCCTAAAGAACTAAGACTTGACTGATAATTACCAAACAATAGAGAGACCTAACCAATAATCCAAAAGAGCAATTTTATTAACAAACCTAAGTTTATTAAAATTTAGAAAATCTAATAAACGTACATGGAAGCCCCAATCGACATTCCAAAATTTCAAAACACAGACATAAAGTGAGGGATAGGTAGGACAAGGGAATTGATAAGTCTACTTAATAAGATGAGGCAAATATCATGCAATTTCATAAAAGTGAATATTTGTGTCGTCTGTAATAACTAAGAAAACTCACATCAAAGATGCTAATATCAAAGAAAGTTGTTGTGATGCCATATCACCTATAATCTTTGCAATGCGAGTCTAGAATCTAACAGTAACATCATTTATTGCATTTGAAGGTATAAGCCTATGGTAAGCCTAAGATATAAGCATGTCCAATTTATTATATTGATACTTCAAATTCAAGCACAAGGACTAGATGATTCAAACCTTGGCACAAAAATGGTGTTCGAGCAGCAGCGTCTTCAGGCTCACTGTCTGGTTTGACCTGTAAACAAATTATCCTCAATCCAAACATAAGTATCTGAGTCCAAGTTTTTGGTTGTTAATGTGCCAAAAGGTCATTTTGAGAAGCTAGATGTCATCTTCTCAAGCACATGAAGCTGATTTTGAGTAGTTCTTCTAAGGCAGTTGTAGAGAGTGGGCCTTAAAAACGCATTTCAAAAACTTCAAACACTACTAATATAAAGGATTAGTTAATATACAACCTTGTATTATCCTGAGTCCCGAGTACAAAACTGCAGCTCAAGCAAAAAATTTGAAGCAGAATGAAATTTAATAATAGTACAGATCTTAGAGGGCAAATAGTAGACCAATGGTTTTGAATCTCTAGATCATATAAGCAAGAAATAATAAAGAATGTTTTTGAAGGGGGGGAAAAGATTTCTACTCTTCCTAGTACAAAACACACCCAACACAAACAAAAGACAACTTAACAAATCAATGGCTCCTGTGCCTCACATTCGTTTACAAGCCTTAGCCCTTTTTTTCTTTTTAAAGTCCCAAAAGAACCCACCATCCTACATAATATCAGAACTTTCACCATAACCTTATAAAAAAAGCCTAGTAAATAACACACATTAAATTGTTGGACAGATTTTTCAAACCATTAACTACTAGAGCAACATATATATATATATATGGCCCCCCCAATCGCTAGTAATCCTTAACTGCTTGACATTTCCATGTCAGTACATTACCTTCTCTTCCGAATACTACATAAACACACCATATAAATTTTAGTAAGAACCTGCACATAAAGAGTGCGAGTGCCCCGATTGCAGTGAAGGCATTGGCTGCAGGCAACACCTTGGAATGGGACTGCTGATTACTCCCAGACACTAGAAAACGATCTCCAAAAGCCTCTTCTATGAAGCATCAATTCCATTTACCCCCTAGTTTTGGCTCTCTTCATTCCGAGGCTATTGTGGAAGGGAGACACAGAACTGGACATAGGTGAGCCCTCCTCACGAAGTGTGCCATTAAGCATAGCTAGCTCCCGTAGCTGTTGCTTCTTGTAGAAGTCATGAGATTCTTCCTAATTATATAATTAATCAGATGACAAAATAAGAAGAGAAAATGATATTAGTAAGAACAATTAAGTCACTAAGACGGCGACCAAGACATATAATATCTCAAAAGATTCTCACCATTGGTTTGAGCAAGTCCTCAAGAATCTCACGGGCTTGCATAAGGCGTGCATCAATAATTTCAACTGGCAATTCCGCCTCAACTAGGATGTGGAGAGGCTCATTCAAATGCTCATAACCTGGTTTTCCTCTCATCATTTCTTCCTACAAGACATTAAACAATAGTATAAACTTAGCACCTTCACCATATACTGAACTCCGATTCTGTATTAACGCTACAGAAGAAAAAGTCAACTGCCCCGCATAAAAAGGGTGTATAAGCTACTTTAAAATTAGATAAACATCATTAGTACAAAGATATGTCATCTCCCTTGGAGACAAGAACTGACATGGCTATACTACAAACATAAATCCTTAGCAAAGAGAAGCAACATAACATTTTCACACTCAACATTACTGGAAGACCAAATTAAACTTCCAAATATTTTCAATCGTAATTTGATTAAACATATAGGAATAGGTGTCATGTGAGGTATCATTTGATCTGGAGAAAAAATTGGAAACAGCATCCATTACTAGAACTGCCTAGAACTCTATACCCTAACTAATTTGTAACCACCTATTCAAAACGATAACTCGCAGAATGGGAGGTCAAATATGGAATGCACCCATACCCGCACAAAGATCAGAAGATGCACAAATATCCCAACAGCCATAAAAAAAGAAAATGATTACATAAAAGTAAAAAAAAAAAAAAATACAAGATGCTCCTAGAAGATGCTAGGAGGTAATATGCAAGTTATACATCCTCCTTTGCTTTTCTCTCAAAAATTCTGATAACATTCACCCAAAAGACACTAACCTGGCCGCCCAATTGAAAACCAGAAAGAATTTGATTTTAGAAGTTATGTCAATAATACGCACACTGGACCAGAATGAAGGTCTAGGACAAAGAGAGCAAAATAACTCGAGAAATGCCAGTTAAAGGATATGTGCTCTGACTTTCCTCTGTCCAGAATAGAAAGTTTGGGATAGGCCACAAGATTAGTTGGTTGACTTCTCAAATGTTCTAACATAAATGAAGGTATGGGATGAAATGAAAACTATCTCAAGCCGCAGTTGAACTTCTACACATGACAATGAATGACTTGGAGGTCAAGCAACAGGTACCGGATATAATCTTGTTCCAAGGGAAATTCTCTAACACCATACAGCACCCAGGACAATCTTCTTTTTTGTAATCTTGCCAAATTCTAGACATACCCAAGTTTTTATGAAGCGGAGAGTAATTGAACCCATTTCCTTCAGTGGAAGGCTCCGTTTCTGCATTCTTCCCAGGAGTTCTCTACTAATCTTCAACAGTAAGAGTATTTTAAACTACTAGTAAAATGAAATATTAGATGCAGCCACCATCAGCTACTAGTTGGCTAAATGGACAAGGAAGGCCTTTTCCACTACTCCTCTGGGGCCTCCCTTGTGATAACCCCACTTTCTGCCCTCTGAACCATTCTTCAATATTTCCCCTCCACTTCTGTCAACTCTACCTTCTTCAATTCCTACGTTTTCTTATCCACCATTTTCATGGTGTACAAATAGGGGCCATTGTCTTCATTTCAACATAACCGTTCTTTAGTTTTGCAATCGGCACAGGTAGACTCTACAAATTATGTCACTAATGTTGATGCAGTGGGGGCGGCAAAAATTGCAGAAAATAAGCTTGAATTTGCAGCATCAAACAGTTGATAAGGCTTCAAATCGAGACTCCTTGATGAGCATCAGGAAGTAGAGAATCAATCATGGCATTCAATGGGAGGCTATTGAAATTGTTGCAACTTTCACTGCCCATAGAAACTTGGCTCAACTTCAAATTAAGACTAGCTTCATGTTTGATTCTCAGCAAGCTTTTCTAACATCTTACACAAAAACAAACACAAAAAATCCCAAGTCACAGACATTCTTAGAAGGCAACAAGGGGGATTGGTTTTTGGCTAGTAGAGCAATGGGATGAGGAAGAATGGTTAAAAAAGTTGGTACCCAGTGCAAAGAAGGAAAGAAGAAGAGGGAAGAGGGAAGTTTGCAAATGGTTGCAAGAGAGAGAAAATGCAACTTAAAATAATTTTAAACTAATAAAAAATTAAACTTCAAGTAAAAGTGCCACATCATTCATGCCATGTCATTTTTTCATTAGCCAATTAACAGTCAACTAAAGTTTTAGAACTATTTTCTAAGTTTTAGGGACTAAATAGACACCAAACCCAAACATCAAGGACTAAAAGTGTATTTTGCCCTGAATTTTACAATTGAAAATGGTTTGATTAACAACTTTTTATAGTTTTAATGCATGTACCCTTGATCAAGAGGTCGGAGGTTCTAACCCTTCCACCCTAAATGTTGTGTTGAACTCAAAAAGGTGATTTCATTTTATACTATATCATTTCTTGCAACTCCCAACCTAGTTTCAAACCATTAATGTTTTTGCTAGGGGTGTGCAAAAACCCAAAAAAACTGCCAAACCGGACCAAATCGAACCAAACCAGCTGGTTCAATCCAATTTTTTTGAAGAATGGAGAACCACCGATTCACTGAAGAGCAGAACAGAACCATTCGGTTTGGTCATCAGTTCATTATCCTAAAAAACCACAGAAAACCGAACTGAACCAGCCGTGAGAGATAAGGCGAGAGCGAGAGAGATGGTCACTCTTATCTCTCTCGCTTTCTCTCACTCTCGATCTCGCTTTCTCGCTCTATCGCCCTCTCGCTCTCGCTCTCGCTTTGGCTCTCTCGCTCTCGCTTTACTGAAGCATCGGTTAAAAATTGAACCGTACCGGCCTGAAAACCGAATTAGGAAATCATCTTAAGTGATTATCTCTTGTCCATGATCTAACCAACATAATTCTTTTGACTATCTTGTACGCAATAGGTCCTCTCCCTCCTTTACTCCATTCTTCCACAAGAAAGTTAAAGCTACTATTTCTCAAAATGACACCAATCTACTGCAAATTAACCCCCACTCAAAAAATTCTACACTCTTTCAAAATTAAATTGTATGACGAGGTCTTGTTTCAATTTCAGAGCTGCCACTTATGTATTTTTAGGGCTTTCTCAATGAAAGCTGGTTTCTCATATAATCATAATAATAATAATGAGATTTAAAAAATCCCTAACCTTCTTTTCAGTTCAATATGAGGTAGGGTTTCGACCCTCAACCTTTCGGTCAAGGACATAACGCCTTAACCAATTGGGTTGCGCTCGGGTTTCCCTAATCCTTGTGCAATCAAATGCTTCCATTTTTTCTTATGAACCACCAAACTTTCATTTTAAAAAAATGAAAGAATACACGAGCCTACAAAAAGAAGAGCCCACCTACAAAAGTGCCATCCAATTTAACAAAATAATATCTCAAATTCTTCCGTTGATCTCTAAAAACTTGTCCATATTGCCCCTATCTACTTTCAACCACAAAAAATTCATTGTGATCTAAGCCATTTACTGGACTTCCATGTCATGAAAACATAATGTCATCGTTAAGTTTATTGTCACATGTACAAATAACATGTCACATGAGATTTCTATTCCCTGTTGCTAATGGTAGGGATGACATATCAGTTTCGATCAAAGATTAGACACAAGAATGAAAATGATAGAAGCACTTGAGCCAGATTGACACTAATCTATTTTAAGTTCTAACCTTCGGTATATTATTAGCACTTTGTAAAAACTAGAGGGAGGAAGGTAGAGGTCCACTACAATAGTTTGTATTTACATTAAAAGTATAACCTATGAAGCATGGACACCATTTACAATAGTTTGTATTTTCATGTTCGAACACACACTCCAAACACGTATCCGTCACGCAAATTCCCGTGTGCTACTTTTATTTTTTTATTTTTTATTTTAGACACGGTTGGGACACTTCTTGGACACACCTAGGAAAATTTTTTAAAGAGAAAATGATCCAACCTTTTATGTTGGACCCAAATTTAAAGCCCAAATCAATTATTTAAACAAGATTAAAACAAAAAACAAGAGAGCCCATTTTTTAACCAAAGATGGAAACAAAACATAAACATAAAAAATTGAATTAAGAAACCTAAATGTTTCTATCTCCTACAATTACTAATTTAACTTGACACTTTGTGCTTTTTTTAGTGAAGAACAATAAATATTCTATGTTAAATTTATATATACCCTAAAATAATAGTAATGAAAAAGAGCATACTCCCAATGTGTCCATGTCTTAATTTTTTTTTTTTTATTGGCGCATCGCTGTATCATGTCGTAACAATGTCCATATCTATGTTGCTTAGAATTCAACACATTTATTAATTAAAGCATTTAATTACATAAAATTAGTATTAACATAATCTTAATATGAATAACATAAATTTATCTCGATATAATCTTAATATGAATTATGAGTTATTTAATAAATTATTTTGTTTTCATGGGAAATGAAAGTTGTGTTACAAACAAAGGCAATATTAATTTAAGAAAAGCAAAAAGAAAAAGGTCTCCATCAAGACTTGGGGATTTCAAAATAGACTCTGAAGGCAAAGATTTGCAACAACTCAAATACAAAAATCTTTCAAGTATATTTTTAAAAGTTAATCTGTAAAGAGATTTAATGACGGAAGTAAAACCAACAATATGATAAAAAAGATCTAATTAAAAAGATATAATTGACTATTGTGCTTTATCAACGCTAAATAAATATAAAAAGTTTAAAGTCATAAGAGAGGTAAAGCGGATCATAAATTCAAAAAATTTTTAAAAAATAAAAAAAATTAAATAAAAAATAAGGGGAGAAAAGAGGCATGCGGTAAAAAAAGAAAAAAAGAGAGAATTGACAGGGAAAATACAAACAGGAGGAGGAAGTTATACAAGAGAGATGAATGAGCTGACTGGGTGAGTGATTTGAGAAAACTAAGAAAATGAAAGAAATAAGAAGAGGATCTGTCTCTCCCTCCCTATGTTCACATTAACTTCTTTTTAAAATTAAAATTAAAAAAAAAATACAAAAACAAAAAAAACCAAAAAAACAAAAAAAAAATTATCATAGAGACCTTCCAAATTTAAAGATAGGAGTTATGTGACAAGCATTCTCTCTATCGTTCCCAGGTTTAGAAATTTTCAACAAAAAAATAGAAATCTTAACAGATTTCGTGAAGAAAGTTACTTGATTTACTTAAATGGAAATGTGACATTGCAACCATTCTTAATGAGGGTGTAAATAGATCAAATTACGAGTTTGCAGACTAACGTGTGACCATCCTAGAAGTTTAGGGATAGAATTTGTTATTTTCCCTACATAATTAATTGCAAATGAATTATACGAATCATGACAGGCATATGCAAAATGTTTTGCAACAGAATCATGACATGCAACTAAGAAGAAAATGAAAATTTATAGCAAATTACCCTAGCTGGATCCTTAATGCTACCACGCCCTCTAATCAAAACTCGACAATCAGTACTTGCCTCCACTCGCTTGAGAGAGTTTCCCCTAGGTCCAAGGAGGCGGCCGACAAAGTTATACTACAAACAAAGTTCAATTCAGTTCCATAAGCATAATATGGTAAGAAAGGAAAAAACAATGAAAAGAGAAAAAACAGATAAACATATAAAACACAATATAATTCATACATTAGGGAAGTTGTCGACAGGAACATCTACTCTGATGGTTCTCTTCACAATAAGACCTGATGAACCACCTTGGGAGCTTAGCCAATTTTGTGCTGATGAGGGTTGTAATAAACCTGACATCTGCATATCAAAACATTATGTAGAGTTCAAACCAGAAAGATAATATAATACTATAGATATGTATAACAGCCAACAATAACTTTGGAATAAAGAACATGGGAGATTTTCAGAAACAATACATATCGAAGTCAAAGAGTCTAAGACAGCAATCTAGGGGAAAAGAGTACTGAACACTCTACATACCTTGAGAAAGAACATCGTAATCATGCATAGAAAGTGAGAACATTTTGGTGCTCAAAGGAGAATAAGGAATCCCAGAACCATTCACAAAATGTTGTGGATCTTAAAGTAGCATTTTTCTTTTCTTTTCTTTTTATCTATTTCTTTTTTCCCTTTATGGGGTTGGGGTCCGTACAAGATGAAGAACATTCCTTCGTGAAGATACACCCTTAGACAACCATAGTAATGTCCTGATACTAATTTTTAAATTCCAAGTGTGAAACCAAGTTTCTTGAAAACCCCTTCACCAAAGATAGCAAAGGATAAAGCACAGTTAATTAATGTGTCAGCACTCTATTAGAATATTAGACCCTTGTCACTAGAAAACAAAAAAACTGAGTCAACCCAGCTAATTAATCAGACAAAGAGTTTCCTTCACACACATAAAGACAAATTTGAAAGTAAGCAAGCTCCTCAGAATTTAATGGACACCGTCGTCCTGTTTATCAAGATGGCTGAAGGTGAAGACCTAATTTGTTAGTACCATTAGAGAAGCTGAAAAAAACTAAAAGACTAAGTAAAGAAATAAAACGCACAAGTGAAAAAACCAAGTCCAATTTTTTAATTAGAGAACCTGTCCGTAAGTGAAATTAGATTATGCGTACTCAAATAAATGTTATGAGTTAGCAAAAATGTAGAAAGTTTGCGTCAGGAATGCTTCTTAAGAACAGTAAATTAGATGGACAGCAAGGTTATGTTAATGGTTAGTATCCGTACTTCTGATTGAAACCGTGATGGCCATGCACTCATGTCAGCACCTCCATTTGAAAATATTCCTCCAGAAGCCAGGGGGCTGGCATGTTCAAGCCCACTTTGACCTAAAACTGATGCCTTCCCCAATAGTGTGGTTACACGCAATATTTCTGCTCCAAAAATGTCAATTTTCAAGAATAAGATGTACCAGTTAGCGCATTTGTTAAAAAGTTAGCAGTTACCACACAATGGACACACAAAAAGGTGTTTTTCACTTCTGAGTCAGTGACAAATATCCTTCATAAATTAATTTATAAATCTAATGTTCAAAAGTAAAAAAATAAAATAAAAATCAAATTATGAACCCCAATACTATAGAGCAATATCAATAAGTAATATTGCCACCAAACGCTGAGAAAGGAAGTTAATAAACTATATAGATTGCAGAAACTCAAAACAATTGAAGACAAAAGGCAGCAGAGGTAGAAAAAATCACATAAGTTCCAAATGATTGTTAGGATTAATTGGTATGTTAGAATTTCCACAAAAAAGAATTATATTTATGAATACAAGAAGTTAAGGAACCATGTAAGACAATTATACAAAGGCAAATACGAAGGTTTGGCAATGGAAAAATTCCAAAAAAAAATTTTTTTTTAAAAAAAAAAAAAAAAAAAAAAAAAAAAAAAAAAAAAAAAGATCAGTTCTCCATGGTGCCAAGAAAAGGGACTTCCCACTGCTTGAAATATATATTAAACTTGCTACTGAACTTCTGGATAACTACTAGAGCACTTACATGTGAGCTTGCATCTAAACTCGTAAGCTTCTAGCTCAATCCAAAAGATGTAGAACAGACAACCCATGTAACACGGAATTATTTTAAAAAAAAAAAAACTGATAGGTATGGTTGCTCAATCTTAGAGATGGAGAAACTATATATTCAACTTTTATGGAATAACTATTCAAGTTTGAATGTATTCACTGTGGTTTATCACTATCACTACAATACTATTGTACTTGTCAATTGTCATGTGTGTCATCTCCTTTGGGCGTTCCTTATACGTCAAAAATCACCCTCCAGTATTCACAAATCACAAACACATAAAGTTTAGTGCAAAGTCATTTAATCAATTCATACCGCTGCCAACTCAAATATCCAAGGTATTAGCAGAAAGGCAAAGCAACAAGCAAGCATAATATGAACAAATATGCCCTCAATTTACATCTAGGACCAGCCACACGTTCAAGGACCAAGAAGCTACAGTTGGCTATTAATCCCCACATACAAACAAAGATGAACTTAATTGAGAGGATTCAAAGAACAAAAACTAATAAGAAGCTCTATAATTGATAACGGATGATGCTACAGGATGAAATTGATTAGGTTTTGTTAGAACATTTGTTGTAATTTTTGGGAGCATACTTTATTTTTAGGTGTTTTGGGTCCTTTATATGACTTAATTAGGATTATTAATTTTATTGTGTACATTTTGAGTTAGGGGCAAAATGGTCTTTTAGCTAATTGGCTAAACAAAATGGATTTCAGGGTATGGATGGAACCCTGTACATACAGTTTTTGGTTTTCTAAATGAAATTTTCTGGATTTGGTGATAAAGCTTCATCACCCTTTGCAGTTTTTGAGTTAGGGTTGCATGTCAAGAACATCCAAATAGGTGTAATCAACTTGCTCATGAAGCGTTCAAATTTGGAGTGGAGAACTAGTTCTTTGTATCTTTGGGTCTTGATCAAAAGGAAATACATATCCAATCCCTCCCTTTGGATTGAAATCAAATTGATTTAGGTGATTCTAGAATTTGATAGTTAAGGGTTCACATTGCAGTTCCTAATTTTCAAGGTTCTAGGGTTTTCATATCCCTGCCAACTTAAGTGTCCAAGGTATTAGCAGAAAGGCAAATGAACAAACAAGCATAATCATTAAAGTTAGATCAGATAATTGCTCATCACATGCACTCATTGGATTGAGTTTCTGTAAGATTAGTTCAGTCACACTGTATATCGAACAGTCATGCTCTGTTCTGATTTTCAACGGGCAATAACAACCCATCCCAAATATCTTGAGCCAATCAACGAAACGAGAAACATCGATGCAAGCAAACTATTTCACAACAAGCTACTTCGTCGAGGCTACGAAGTTCACCTTGGTTCAGCAAGCGATAACTATTAGGGAGCACAGGCATAAACGGACTAAGTTTCTGTCGCTCTGCCAATAACTCAGAGAGATACCTGCAAAAAAAGATAAACAAAATAAGATGTAATCAGCTAAATGGTCCGTCCTAATTACCGGATGCTAAATCAACTAACAGAGTAACAGAAAAACACAATTCCAGAATCAAGACAGTCAAGCAACAAAAAAGAGGAATGAAACCTCAGATCTTAAATCAACAGCTACAATCAAACAACAAATCAAGAATCACACAAAAACAAGTAACATATTCAACTAAACAAGTCCAAAACAAACCATTTGATGAGTTTAAGAGCTAACTAGCTAGCAGGTCAGTCAGATAAGTAACACAGCAACCGATCATACAAAATCAACTAAATCAATCATCCGAAAGTCAGAAACAAAACCAAACTGATCCAAAAAAAACAACCAGCACACAGATCGGTGAACACAAATCACAGATCTCACAAAGCAACAAACAAACAAAAACAAAAAAAAAAAGGCAAAAAAGAAATAGAGAGAAAAACGAGGAGTCGATTGGTTACTTTTCTTGTTCAAGTAGAGCAGCAGCAGATGCAGAGGACGGAGAGCGGAGACCAGGAAGATGAGGAGAGTGAGGAGCCGAAGGAGAGGGAGAGAAAGCCATGTACATCCCGCCTGCAGACGACGTCATTTCTCTCCCTCCGGAGACGTGAGTGGATATGGATAAGGCCAGGATTCGATGTCGATGACGGTGGCGGTGGCGGTGGCGGCGGCGGTCCCGACCAGACGCTTATCAATCTGGCGTCGGTGGAAAAATTATGCACACTACAACTGCTGTGCCTTCTTGTCTATCTATCTATCTATATGTATTTAATTTATATATACACACATATATATTATTTATATATGTATTTAAATTATTTATGTTATATGCATACACCGGAATATTTTCTGTATGTTTGTGATTATTTATTTTTTATTTTATTTTATTGATTTGCATTCACAATTTTCTAAGTTACGGTTCTGACACCGCATTTAGTGACCAAAGAGACGAGGGGACTGCGGAGAGGGACCCATGGATTGGTTTTTTAAAAGAAAAAAATTATTTATTAATAATTAAATGACAGTAAATAAACCAAATCTTTTTAATTAATTAATTGATTAACAACTAAACAATAATAAAACGTCCTACTTTTTCCTTCGTTTCTCTTTTTTTTTTTTTTTTTTTTTTAATCAAAAGAAATTAGATAGCATTGGATGTTAGTTAACTACCTGCTCTATGACCAAAGGTATGAATGACTTATTTACGTAATTTAGAGATGTTCATTTTATTTGTAGGAACTTTTCTTATACAACTGCAAATCTTCGTCTACACAAAAAATAAAGAAGAAAGTAGAGAAAAATGCTTATCAGAATTAAGCAACTAAATAAGAACAACATTCCCATTCATGTTCCATATTATCCTCTTGTTTGCCTTCTTTTTTTTTTTAATTTTTTATTATTGTTATTATATTTAAATTTCATGTTTAGTTGTATAATAGTTAAGATAATGAAAATGTTTGAATTGAATATTTAAATTATATTTTATATATGACTAATTTGATAGGTAATTATTTTATTTTATCATGAAATTTGAGTAACTTCTCATTCAATTTAATTGAAGATGTGAAATTAATCATGTTAAATAATTAGTGAGAATTTAATTATTTATTTAAACTTTATGAGAGTAGTTATTTGAGTTAGTTGATTTTATTTTATTTTATTAAAAAAAATACATTTTTGGTTACAAGTTTTAGGTTTAAGTTTTATTTAGTTCCTAGGTTTCATAGTCTTTTTTCAGTTTGGTTTCAATTTAGTTCCTAAATTTCAAAATATTACATTTTTAGTCATTAAATGTTGAGTCTTATTAATTTGGTAATTAGGTTTCAAGATTCACCTCTAATCTCAAATTTCCACTAAATACTCTATTTAGTGTTAATGTATATCAATTAATTCAAAAACATTATCACAAATTAAAAAACGATTTAGATAAAAGTTTGAAATTGAAAGTGTAATATTCAATGTAGATATCCCAATAGCCTACATAAGTAACAAAAATTCATAATCTTTTATTGAATTCCATGTTGTAACATACATCATTCATAAATAGTGTCATATGACGTATTTGTAAAACACAACACAATTGATCTCTACTTTCTTCTCTTTACTTTGTACTTTGTTTATTATTTTGTTTGTTTTATTCTTGTTTCGTTTAATGCGTTATTCTTATTTTATAACAAAAACTATGTTTATTTTTTTAAAACAATACATCCATTAAAACTTATTAAATTAACGTGGTTGGTAAATTTATAAATCACAAACACAGCCAACTTGAAATATTTTCTTCCTGCAGTAATTTAACCTAAGCATCAGATTGATCTAATACATAGAGTTGTAAAAAGTTACAACTATATTATTCTTCTTTTGAATTATGCTTCCATTTAATTGATGTGGTCAATGGCATTATATGGTACAACATGATATGTATAATGTGTCAATATGAATATAACTAAACCTAAAGTTTTGTATTATCTATTTTTAAGTCAGAGGTTTAATATTTCGCACGTCACATATTGTTAAAATATATATATATTTTTTATGTATTTAGATAATAAATTTTGATTAAATTGACATAAGATAATTAAATAAGATTTGCTTAAAAAATAATTAATTAAGTCCTTTTAAGGTTTGGATTATTTAAACACGCTTCTTTTAGAAGAGAAATATCTTCAATAACAATGTTTTTATATCTAAAATTTTGAAAGAAAAAAAATACTTTAAATAACAAGTTTAATTTCTATGAATATTGCACCATATTTATTTTGAAGACTTTCAGTTAATCATTTTAAAGTCATTTTTAATCATCTATCTCTTGAGTATTTGGTCAATTTTGAAAAAATTTTAAAGTTCATTTTTTTTTATTAAGATTTTTCTAAAAATACTTTTGATAATCTAAAATCACTAAAGAAATTATACTAAATACATCTTTAAATTATTAACATTTCTAAAAGTTGTCATAGAAAAATTGAATTTTATTTAAACAAACATCTTTCAAAACAAAATCATTATTAACCTACTTGTCTATCAAATTATATGATATATCATGTCAATTCAACTAAACTTTATAAAAATCATAATATTGGAATTGCATCTTATATAACTAACTAATAATTAAATAGGATTTAGTATATATTTCAAGACATGTGTATCATCACAATTTAAAGTTAAGTCAATCTAAATTATTATCTCAACAGTTGATAGTTCGATTCTCATTCAAAATAGTTGTACTAAACAATATTTCAATTGGCTTCGTGGCGATTCTATTCCTTTGTATTATATTCAAATGGTGGACCTATGTTCCCATCACCAAATAATCCAATTTTCTTCATTATAATAATTCCAATACTAACCATTTTTCTTCTTTAAAAAAAAAGATTAATTTGTATACTGTTTTAATCAACCGCAACAAAAAGGAAAAAAGGGTTTTGGACTAGGGCATAATAAAATATCATTTATAAAATATGATCACTTCGTACCAACTTAATAATAATTTTGATTCTTTCACTATACAATTTTTTTTTAATTACAATATGGTAAGTAGAAGATCGAGTCCTAAACCTTAAAATTAACTGTCATAAGAGTACAAAGATTCGAACCACTGATCTTTTGGTCACTAACACATATTATGTATACCGATTGGGATATACTCATTTTGGTTATAGATTAAGAAATTTAACTAAACATACAATACATACATAGTCTCTTCTAAAAAAAATAATCTATAATGAAACATTTAAAATCATAAGAGCTCATTTGAAAACAAACACCACAAAGTTTATACAAGGAATTGTTGAAGAAAATAAGATGCATATTTGTAAATTTGTCTCTCTTTTAATTGATAATAAATTTGAGTGGATACCATTCAACCAAATAATCCTATTTCCTTTTAGAAGTCTTATTAACTTAACACCGCTTAGAAAGTTTAAATTTATTCATAAAAAATCCTCTCAATCACATAAATTTGTAATCTAAAAGTAGGAGATTTCGAATCTATAACTTCTTTAGTTAAGGATATATATCTTAATTATCAGTTTAATTATATATATATTTACATTGATAGTTCATAATTTCAAATTTAAACCATATAGTTTACCGAACATCGTTGATGTGGCATGCGTACTTCCACATATCACAACAAACAAACAACTTAGCCGTCCTTCCCCAATCCTTTTCAAACAAAACAACTTTTGTGTCAAAAATTTAAACATTCAATTATATTGGACTTGTTTCAAGCTCACACATCTCCCACATTACTATAGTTGGTAGGCCACCATTAATATTTCCAACTTATAACCATCAATACATTACATTATTGTGTTCTCTAGGTGTCACAATGGCTTAGATCTTATTTTTATTTATAATTTTTTTTTTATTCCATTTTCGTATAACCCCTTGTGGCATCAAGATCTAGAATTTAAAATTTTGGGATTGACC
Organism: Citrullus mucosospermus; assembly: GCA_030954485.1. NCBI lineage: Eukaryota > Viridiplantae > Streptophyta > Magnoliopsida > Cucurbitales > Cucurbitaceae > Citrullus > Citrullus mucosospermus. The sequence continues at coordinate 36,542,050 of CM062063.1, read as the reverse complement.
AATCCAATCATTGGAAATATTTGTTGTACCAAACACAACTCAAACCATATGCTAAAGGAAAATACCAATAATCAATGTACATATATCAATACTTTTTAAAACGAGAAATTGATTGGTGATAGTATAACTACGTTTCTTTTCGACCCTTTATGTTCTTTATGCGTACAATTTCATTTAGATTTACAATTTTTTTTAGAAGTAGTAAAAAGTTTGTTTAAAATGATTTTCTAATTAACGTTGCATTTTTAAACTAGGGAAAATATTTATAAACTCATTTTAAAGGAAGCCCAAAATCATTTTCACATGAAAGTGAGAGGAGTTAAAAAGTCTTCCATGTGGGGATGGAGGTTTGAGGTTTCCTTTGCTTGTGGTGTTGGGTTGCTTCCTTTATATAAGGAGGGCCCATGATTGATTATAATTCATTAAGATTTAAATGTATAATGTGGTTTAATTTTGAATTTATAGCAAATCAATGAAAGAAAATTAGGAGAAAGGATTAGAGGGAAAAAAGAAGAAGAAGAAGAAGAAGAAGAAAAGTAATTTTAATATCAACACGAGGAGTGGGTATATATTTCCATTATATTATTGTAAAAAAAAAAAAATCATGAAAGTATATAAACAATAAGCAAGGAAAATGTCATTAATACCAATATAATACAGATAATAAATATTTTAATGGTTTAAAAAGCACATATATATTTATTTTTTAATTTAAATATATTCATTTAATTCTAATTCTTATATATATATTTTTAAAAAAATATCAACCAAGTTTTACATTTTATCAATATTTTTTATCGATATTTTCATAAAATTGAAACTTCAAAATTCCTATTTTGACGTTAACATTTTAAAACTTGGTTGTAACATGAAATAGAAAGAGAAAAGAAATAGAGAGAAATTACCCTAGAAAAAGAAGCCATTTTTCTTTGTTGTTCATCCACAAATTATTTAGTGAGTTCACTATATTGTAGCTATTGTAATAATTTGTTAGATGTAGATTATCAAGTCTACATCCCCATATGATCACTGACTATAAGTTTGCAATACTATTATAGTTTCTCTTTTATACATCTGAAAGTTTAAAATTGTCAACTACATTATGGTAGTGTTCTCAAATTATTTCTCTCGTCAATTAATGGTATTTATTTTCAATCTGAATATCATTTTGGTTCCTAAGTTGTCAAGTTTGTTTGTTTTCATCTCTTTATAACTTTCAAAGTGTCCATTTTAATCGCTTAATTTGTAAGTTTGTTTCATTGTGTTGTTGAATTTCATCGAATTTTCAATTGTCAAATGTTTGTCTCTAACTTATATGGTTTGGTACTAAAAAAAATAAAAAATTATATGAACTGAAATCATGTTGACATTAACATGTTAGATCACCCATTCAAAACTTTGTTATTGATTTGCTAAGGTTAAAATAATTGTAATGACTAAAATAGAACACGTTGAAAAACTAAAATCACACTTTGAAAAGTTTAGACTCAGTTTGGTAACCATTTTGTTTTTGGTTTTTGGTTTTTGAAAATTAAGTCTACTTCCTCCCAATTTGTTACCACGATTTATGCATCTTTTTTGTGTACAATGATTGAATTCTTAACCAAAATTCCAAAAATAAAAAATTTGACTTAATTTTTTAAACTATTGGTAAAAAGTAGATGACAAAAGAAGAAGAAATTTGGGGTGGAAGTAATGTCTATATACTTAATTTCAAAAATAAAAATAAAAAATTAAATGGTTATCAAACTAGATCTTAATAATTACAATAGAACAAGCTTGAAAATTACAGACCAAAACATGAAATTTAAATATTTTATTTTATTTTTATAAATTATTTTTATTTTATTTTTGTTGGGTTCAAGGTTATCAATTCTAACCTTCATATTTCCCAAAATTGTATTCTTACCCCGGTTCTTATATATTATTATATTGTGATTCTCTAAATTAAATGTGACTTGTCTTGGTCATGAATATTGTTTTTCCTATAATTTAATTTGTATTTTTACCTGAAAAATGTGATAGTAAATGATTTTAGATTCTTTTCAAGGATATTTTAATAAATAACCATCGCGAAAATGAAAACAAATTTGACAATAAAAAATGGACATTCCATGATAAATGAAGAGTAGCAAGTTTAGCAAGGAGAGAGAAAAAAACAAAAACCAAAAACACACATTTTTGGCAAAAATAAATGTAAAAACCACGTATTTTTATATATCATCTATACACTTTCTTTAATGGTGGATTCAAGTATTAAAAAAGAAAGTCAAGAAATATTGTTAATGACAATTTTCAAAGACATGAAAACTCGTTTTTATTGTAGTATAAGAACAACATTCTCTTATTTTCAATTCTTTCTCTGGCTAAACTTTAGCACTAATGATTCTTTCAAGTGACCCAACACATCCCATAAGAGTGACAACAAAACAAACAAAACTAAGAACCCTAAAAGCAATCCATGTCCTTGTCCAAGCCCTAATTTTCCTTTGCTTGAAGAACATTTCAAGAGGAAAATAAATGACAAAAGGCCAAAAATTCAAAGCTCCAATCAACCCCAAAACTTGGTTGAAGTAAGGGAAAAGCACAGCACAATAAGTGGTTGACAAAACATAGGTTGTTCTGAAACACAGCCTGAAGGGATTTAGTTGAAAGGCAGGCAATATTGGGATTTTAATGGAGAATTTTTTGTTCACAAACCCATTATTATTATTGTTTGGATACTTCCTTCTTGTCCATCTTTCAACCATTGAGAAAACTGGTTGGCTGAAAATCTGCAAGTTGTTGGGAGGAATTATATCATTTGTCACAATAAATATGTAAAAGAAAAACCAAAAAACCGAGCGGTGATGTAATGATATTGACCTCATTCGATAATAATATTGTTTTAGTTAAATTATAAGTTTCAATTTTGAACTTTCAATTTTGTATGCAGGAAGTCCTCAAAGTTTTAGTATAATAGCACCTTATACTTTTCGTTTTGTGTCTTACTAATAGTTCCATGAAAGACATAATTGGTTTGGAGGGAGAGAGAAGAGAAAAAAAATTTTAATGTATTAAAATATGTATGTATTTTTTCATATAATTATAATTATAACTAAAAAAAATTATGTCTTTTTAATAAAATAGAATCATTAGTTAAAGTATTTGGAGATACCTCTCTAGTTATAGTGAACTCATCACTAGCTATAGTGAACCCATAATGTTTTTCTTTTTTATCATTATAGACACTTGTATAATTTTTGTTTGGTTTTTGTAGGTTCATGTGGTTAGAGATATGTTCACATAATTTTGAATGCTTTTTCTATTTTTCACTAAATTACAAAAGAATGTAGAACCACTAAATTACAAAATAATGTTCTCTTAAATTGAAGCATAAGAAAATGTAACTTAAAAAAAAAAAAAAAAAAAAAAAGTTTGAACTTTGACCTTTTTTACCTTTGGTATAGTTTTAAGAAAATGTAATCAATTTTTTTTTAAAAAAAAATTAAGTATAAAAAATTTTTAAAAAACTAACTTTGACTTCTTTTTAGTCTAGTTTATGAAAAATGAAGCATAAAAAATTGTAATAAAATTCTTTTCTAAAAATAAAATTATTTATAAATATAGAAACATTTTACTGTCTATCAGCAATAGACACAAATAGACTTTTATCCCTCAAGCTATATCAATATATTTGTAAATAGTTTGACTCGTTTTGCTATATTTAAAAATAGCCCTTACTTAAATTTAGATGTAAAAAGTGTAATTACGACAAAAAAAAAAAAAAAAATCATGTACCTACTAAACATAAATTTAAAAAAATTAGAATTTCATTAGACATAAAATTCAACAATTTTACTTCATCTAACAGATCAATTACAAACTACTAATATTCTTTTTTAAAAAAAGTTAAAGAAAAGAAAAACAAAATTGTTATAAAACGAGAAGAAGCAACGGAATATACCTGATATCCTCCCAACAAATGGAGAACAACAAAAGCATTAGCAAATGCAAGAAGCCAAAAATGGTGAAAAAAGGCAGATCCAATGAAGAGATTTCCAGGAGTGGTATCACCAAATGCTGCATATCCAAAGCATGCACAACACAAGTAGAAGAATGTTGTCACTAAAATTGCTATTGTTGATGCCTTCTTCATTGTTTGGTTTTCTGGAGGTGGACTCTTCAATGTATCCTAATCAATTCACCAATTTCTCCCCTTTTTAGTTTTTTTTTTTTTTCTTTTTTCTCTAATCAAACAATATAAATAAATAAATAAATAAATAAATCCCTCCAACTACTACTAACTTTTTGGGTTTGTTTAATAGATTACCGTTGATGTTGGTAGGGTATATTAGGGCTTGTTTGATAGAGAATTTGGATTCTGTTCTATGTTCAACAAATATGTATTTGGTAGATAATTAAGATTTTGATTTATGAAAATTGTTTTCTTTGAATTATATAATCCAAGCAATCCAAATTCTGAAAACAACATTTTTATGTTTTCATTGTATACAGATTTTGAATTTTAAATTTTAACATGTAGATCAATTATATAAAATAAAAATAAAAAAGATATATTTAGCAATACAATATATCATGCTATAAACTCAATTCATTTTTAAAAAATATAATATGTATTATGTAATTTATTATAAATTATGTAAAATAATTCAAAATAATAATTATATAATTTTTTTAACATAAATCATATTCATAAAAAAATTAATAATAGTTTATTATCAACTAAATGTTAGTAAGCGTAACTACAACTAGTTTTATGCTTTATAAATATATAGCATCAAACTCATTTTAAATAACTTTTTAAACTAGAATCCAATTCCTGAATTGGCTACCAAACATTCTATGTTTATTTCATTTTGGTTATTAATTTTTTTAATCCCAATATTTTTTTTAGTACAATTGGGATAGAAAGATTCAAATCACAAACTTCGTAGTCAATTATAATACTCTTGTAAACTAGTTGAATTATGCTCACTTGGCATAATTTCCAAATTTTTTGTTTAAAAGACTATAGTTTATCTCTTGTCATGATTTATATTCTTTAAGTCATTTATTTAGATAGGGAAAACCAAGCATATATACATAATAGGAAAATTATTTTAAATGACAAAATTGTTAAAAATATTTACAAATAATAGCAAATATAGTAAAATTTTACTGTCTATCGCGGTCTACCGCAAATAAACTGTGATATTTTGCTATTATTTGTAAATATTTTAGTTCATTTTCCTATATATTTGAAAATAACCTATATAACATGACTTTACTATGCTAATATACTACTTAAATTGTTTAATAGGCCTTCAAACTTTTAGTTTTGTATCAAAACAAACTCGTAATTATCGTATTAAATATTATTTTTTTTCAAATTCAATTAAATTTTGTATCTTATGGAATCTTGATTATCTGTTAATTATATGTGTAACTGGTCCATGTATTTATATATATAAATAAAATATGAGAAGAACATAATTGATCAAATTGAAGTCCAAAAGAAGTATCACACAATAACTTAAAATTGGAAGAGTAATCAGTAAAGTAGCAATTTAGGTAATATTTATTAATGAAATTAATTTGAATGAGAAGGAGAGAAAAACAAGATTTTAGAAGTAAAGTTTAACAAATGAATAATTTAAAAAGTAAAGACACATAATAAGTAGTATTAAAGAGTAAAGTAATTAAGGATATAATTAAACCTAGATTATTTTAATTAATTTGTACAATTAATAAGACATGAACATCATCTGAAAAGGATATAATACAAAAGCTTGTTCTAATAATTTATAAGAGTATAGGTTAAAGTAAAGTAAAGGAAAGGAAAGGAAAGAGATGATGAACCTGTATATCCAGAAGAATAAGTGAAAATGGATAAGCAAAAGCAATATCTCCAATAGCTTCAAATGCTACAAATAATTTTTCATTAAGATTGGCAGCAGGGATTCCTGAAATGCTGCCTTTGATGCTACCATTCTCTGCCAACAAATTCAACTTTATTATAATATATATAAGCCAAGTGAAGCCAAAATGCCTCTCTTTTATATCATAAACTTACACTTAACAGTCTCCCTTTAATACTTCTTTTTTAGTTTTATATGTATTTTAAATTTTCATTTTTTAAATCACTCGAAAATAATAAAATTGATTCTAACTATTTTACACTCCCAAACATGTGATGAATTCTTAGTTAAATTCTAAAAGCAAAGAACAAGTTTGACTAGAATATAATATTCTAGTTTTGGAATTTTGGGTTGGATTTTGAAAACTTTTGTGAAATGAAGATATCTAAACAAAGAAACTCATTGGGGGAAAGTAGTGCTTTTATAAGCTTAATTTTTTTTTTTTAAAAAAAAAACAAAATAGTAATCAAATGAAACCTAATTAAATTGATGGATTATGATCATAAATTTAATCTAATTTTATATTAAATTCTTAAAATAATATTTTCGAGGAAATTAATTTTCCATCGCAGAGACACCCATGATTCAACAATAAGTGAATACACACACAAAAAAAAAAAAGAGAAGAAAATATTTCGAAAACAAATCAAAATCAAAATGGTGTATGAAATTGATCGTGTATCGATAAAATGAGGAGATTTTACAATCGTCCATAAAAGAAAATGTATTGGTTATTTTTCTTATTATCAATTGATTTTAAGATAAAATTTTGTGTCTATCTAATATAGTATTATAGACCGTAGACTCAAATGATCTGACTCATAAGATGAAACTTCGTGTTTATCTAATAGAAACCACATAGTTTATAAAGTGTTTGTGGAAACTCAAATAGTCATGAATTTTCATATGAGGTTTTTGTCTTTAGTGAAAAATCATGTATGTATATCTTTAAATAAATGAATATGTGATATGCATCAATCACTACAACAATTTTGGCCTACATATGAGGACAAATTATAAATTGCCATCATTTCAGGTATCATTGAACTACTATGATATGGTAGTTCATAAGTGACATCAAAACTCTATTATCATACATATATATATAATGACAGTTAGCTACGACGACAATTAACAACTGATATCAATTCTAGTGTCATTGAACCTATATGATGACGGTTAGATAGGATGTCAATTTAAAACCAACATCACATCCATGTCATCATACATTTGCAATGACAAAAGTGAAATAGAAAGTGTTGATAAATAGTTGTATTGATATTAGGCAAATAAACAAAAAGAAAAAAAAAGGGGTAATTGATAAAACAGAAAGGGTACCTAAAACTTGAAAAAGGCCAAGGGCAATGGCAATGGTTGAGTAAGAAAATGACATGATTGTGGCAAAAATGGATAGCCATCCCATGTTGTGCATGTCTGGAATTTGTGACAACATTATTTGAACACCTCCAAATATTATGGTTTCATAAATACTGTTTTCTTGGGCAGTGCATGATTTTGAAGCTTCATCCCCTTCTCTACGGTAACAAATTAGCTTCTCAATTGCCCTGTGTGCATCAAAACAGTATACAAACATTTACGCCCCCGTTTCATAATGTTCCTGTTTTCTGTTTCTTAATCTTAGTCCTTCAACTCTCTTCTTCTTTTCAATTACATGATCATTTGGTTGGTGATTTCGGACACTACGTAACATATAAAATTTTTTCATGTTATTGTTACATGTAATCCCTAAGTTTGTTTGATAATCTTTGTTTTCTGTTTTTTTAGGAGAAATAAAAATAAGAAAACTGACTTTTATTTTTATTTTATATATATATACTCTATTTGATAACTATTTGATTTTTAAAAATTATGTTTGTTTAGAATAGTTTTTCCTTTTCTTAAGAAAACATTTGAATTCTTCATCAAATTCAAAAAATGATCAATAGTTTTGTACGAACTATTATTTTTCATTTTTAAAACTTAGCTTGAATATTGTTGAGATAAAACAAACAACCCACAAATGGAATTTGAATTTTATTATAAGCTTACTTAAAATAAAATTAAAAGAAAAAAAACTATAAGATAAATGGATATGAAATGTGGTCTATGATAACTATTTGTGCTTAAATAGAAAAGTTGGAGAGAATAATCTGAGAGAGAGAGAAAACTAGAGATGAGACTAAATGTTAGAGATAGAATATTAGTTAGAGAAAAAGAGAGAAAAAAGTTTTAAAAAGAGAAATATTAATCAGAGAAAAAACAAAGAAATATTATATATGAAAATATTTTAATTGTATCAATTTAAACCTCAAAGTTTCATAATAGTATCAGTTTAAAATTCCTCCAAATTTTGTACGAAAAATATTATGCAAATGTCATCAAGTTAATCAATTTATATTTTTTATATTAATATCACCTATGAAAATTGTCAATGTATCAATTCTCACACGTGTGTAAATTTCTTTAATTAAAAACGTGGAATTAACAAAATGGATAATTAAAAATTAATTCATAGACAATTTTTCAAAAAAAAATCTTAATTGAATTCCAATTTGATTCGCTTATGAAAATTTACGAGTTTAACTATTAAAATGGTAAGCTCAAACATGTTTATCTAAACCAAAATGTAATAAAGATATTAAATTGATTTATTAATTCAAAATTTTAATTTAAACAAACCCTAAATGCTAGGATTACAATATAACACATGGGTCTTCTAAATGTGTAATTAGCTATATATCCACGTAATAATACAATCAGCTATTTTTTTAATTTTCTATTTCTTCCAAATTCAAAAAAAAAAAAAAAAAAGAAAAAAAAAGTCAACAAAAAGAAAAGGAAAAACCCAAGAAATTTCTATTGAGTAAACATTGTAAAAAAAATAAAAAACCAAGAAATTTCTATTAAGTTGACAAACTTAAAAATGTTTAAAATATAAAGATTAAAATGAAAAGTGTTAAATCTAAAAATTGAGAATATTGAAACTATAAGGACTAAATTGAAAAAAATAAGAAAGGGAGTAAAACAACAAAGATTAATGAAAAAATTATCTTTTTAGTCCTCAAGTTTTGAAGTTTATGTATATTTAGCTCCTAAATCTTACAAATCTATCTTTTCAGTCCTTGAATGTGTAATAATAGGTTTAAAAGGTATTTAAGAATTTTTTAAAATAATTATTTCAAATTAGACAAATATTTAAAAAAAATAATATTAGAGAGAAAAGATAACTTTTAAAAGTTATCTTTTAATTTAAAAGTTCATATAATTATTTACAATAATAAAAAAAAAAGATATTTTAATGACCTTTTAAATCTACTTTTAAAAATTTGGAGACTAAAATAATATATTTTAAAATTTTAGATACGAAACGTATTTATTCTTTAAAATTTGGAGACAGAAAAAATAATCTTAAAAATCTAAAAATAAAATGAACGCATTCTTCAGAACTAGGGAACTAAAAAACAAAATTTCCTTAAATTAAGATAGCTCTTACCGAATGCTGCTACCAGTGGTTATATGATAGGCAACGCCTATAAGCCAGAAGCTGATCACCATATTGACTGTACATATTTGCTCCCACTTTTCTCCTAAATATATTATCAAACTTTTATTATTATTATTAAATATATCATCAAACTTTTATTATTATTATTATTATTATTAATATTATTATTTTACAAAAAAAATGGATAGAATTTGGAATTTCTTACATTTTCGTAAGAATATATATATATATATATATATATATATATATATATATATATTAATTTATGTCAGTTAAGAGACGTTGAAACTTCTTTCAATTATTAGTTTCATCACATGTAGACAAATTACTCTCATTTTATTAAAATAAACTTTAAAAAAGACTTTTCAATTCTTCAATGCCTTTATCTCTTTTTTTTTTTTTTAGATTTTTTTGTATTAATGTTATTTTAAAAAATAAACGTATCATTTGAAGTCATTGTAGATAATATGGAATTTTGAATGATGAATTAAAAGCGTTACGTTTTTTATATTGTACTGATGTTAAGAAGACAAAATTTAGTTACCATTGATAACGCAAGTGTGTTTTTAATTTCCTGTTGATAAAAAAAAATTTATGTTGGCTTCCTTCCAACTTTTTAATTGTGAATTTTCACATTTATTAACAAAATAATTGAATTTTTGTCAAATTTTAGAAGCAAAAACTACTTTTTTTTTAAACTAGCTTTTATGGAAAGTACTAATGATTAATACATAAAATACCACAAGCCCAAAATTTGGACCAAAATTCGAAATTCAAATTCGTTACTTGATGGCTTCAACATTCTCCAACGTTATTCTCAGAGCGTTTTTGAATATTTCAAGCTTGGGTACTCACCATTTTTAAAATATTTTATAAAATTACATTATTCCCATACCATTCCTTCATTTTATTCCCTTGTTTTAGTCAACCTTTAATTAAGTAAAAGTAATTTTCAAATCGAAGCACCTTTGAAAAACTTTTAATATAATAAAAACCAAATAACAATGACATAGACGTTAAATTAAGAGGGACAAAAAAGAAAAAAGAAAAAAAAAAAAAAAGGGGGGGGGGGGGGGAAAAGGTAGTAGAAGTAGCTCTTGATTAGTCAATAATAATGTTCCATTATCTTCCTACTTTTTTTTAGGAAAAAAAATGTTTGTTAACCAATTAAAAATAGAAAAAAAAAAAAAAAGAAAACTGAGTATAAATCAATTATTATATTTTCGATCTCAAACAAAAATATAAAGTTCAAATATTTTTTCTCTGTGTTTAACTAAAAAAAAAAAAAACTAGGAGGAGAGAAAGTAACTATACAGACCTAAATGCAACTTCACGGCTTGAGAATAAGATTTGACTTTCAAATGTCCAAATTCAGGATTTGGATACCGATACAAGTCGCACAAGAGAAACGATAATATTAAAGTCACCACCGGGAAAACCATCCCTAATAGCACCGGTCCAGCGATCCATCCTAATTGAGCCACACTCCATGGCAAAGACAGCACACCAGCACCAATCACTCCAGTAATTATATGAGCAATTGCCGTTCTCAAATCTCCTAAATTTTTTTAAACAAAATATATATATAGTGTAAATATGTAAGAAAACAAGCCAAATTTTAAGAAATAGTTAACAAAAACTTGATCTAAATTTGGATGACCTTTACCATTTCTCTTTAGTGATTGTTCTTCAGCCTGGTCGTCCAAGGACGAAAGGGCGTCAATGATGAAAGGACATCCTTCGAGTTCTTTGTCGTTATCCATGCTGCCCATTTATCGGTGGAAAGATTTGAACCACTATTCTCTAAGATTATAGGGAGGGAAAAACGGGAAAGGAGGGAGTAGAAATTGATTGATTGGTCGAATTATTTGTTGTAATAAATATGGTTTGATTTAACGAAGGACAGGACAAAGGAGGAGGAGGAGGAGGGGAGGATTATATTGGGGCAGTCCGGGCAGACACAATTGATTTATTGATTTTTAGTTTTTTTTTTTAATTAATTTATTCCTCTTCTCTTTCTTAGGGATGCTTGATGGAGGAGATAACCATTGAAGTTTAATTTTTTTTCAATTATTATTATTATTTATGTTTAAATACCTCTGGCCTCTTTGTCATATGATTATTTTAATTTTTTTTTTTTAAAAAAATCTTTCTCTGTCTTATGTATTTTCACAAATAACGCTCTTTCCTTTTTTCCGGTCAAAATATTATTTTGGTTCCTATATTTTGAAATTTATTAAATTTTAATCTACATTACTTTCAATTATCCAATTTTAGTCATTGTACTTTCAATCAATATTATATTAGTCTCTCGAAGTTAATTTTTATTTAAATTGATCAAATAATTGTAATCATTTTCGTTTAAGGAAATACAATATGTGAATATATTTTCAAATTTTATAGTAAAATTACTAATAGATAACAACTTTTTTTAGAAAATAAAAAATAAAACTAAAGATCTAGCAAGTGTTATTCAAAAAAAAAAAAAAATATCCAACCAAGAATGTCAATTGATATTGAGATAGAACTCCATATTTATTCTAAGATCTAGTGAGCATTAGAAAGATAAAGAGATCTCACAATCTTTAAAAGATACATATGTTATTTCTTCCATTGCCAATTGATTTTGAAATAAAACTCCATGTTTATTTAATATGGTATCATAGTCCGTCGATACTCAAACAAGGTATTCAATCCAAAAAAAATTAGAACCCAAAAGAGAGACACCATCTTAAGAGGTATATTAAAAATCAACGGTAACTTCATGTTTATCTAATAGTTGTCCACCCATGCAACTTTATTCTTCATAACTCCCTCTCCACAAGAAAGCCTTCTGATGAGAGAAGGTAGTTGGGGAATTTTAGAAGTTACAATGCCCTAAAAATGCATGCCTTGGTCATATTCTTTGTTAAGATTGGGGTTTTGCCAAGTCAAATTAAAACTAAGGAATAAGCATCAAGATAGTTAGTGATAACTTTGGTTTTTTTTTTTTTTTTTTGAGTTCAAAAAGTGACAACTTATTCCTACAACAATTTGAGCTTTTATAAATGCAATAGTAAACTACAAATAGAGATATATCATATATGCAACTGATCGACCTTAAGAAACTATGTCACTTTTTTATGCGACTGTCATGTTTTCTCTGTCATGTTATAGTAACAAATATATAAATATATGAGAGGTGTAATTAGTTATACAGATTATAATGAAACATTTAAAACTTTTCAATTAAATTGAAAACAAAGTTTAAAAAAATATATGTTTAAAAATAAATTATTGAACAAAATAGAATTAAAAGTATGTAAATGGATATTGAATTTTTTTTCTAAAATAAAAGGAAGTCTTATTTTTTTAAGTTATGTTTACGTATCTGTAAACGTAATCAATTAATGAGAATAAAAAATGTGGGACCACTTCATTTCTATTTGTTTTGTTTACTACACTTTGTAATGGGAATCAGACAAAAAAGTATAATCATAACATGTAATCCTATCGAGCCATAAAAGGTCATCACAATATCTTTTTTACTAATTAACTTTCAATAAACAGCATCTGTAATCAATATTAGTAACATTTTTTTTTCCTTTTATCTCCTATTTCTCTCTAAATCCATACGCATATCCATATCAATAATTCATATCTATATTAATGTCCATATCCATAATTAAAAAGTTAGCATCTTTTCTATTGCAAAACAAAAAGTTAGCATCTTTTTTTTTCTTTTCTTTTTATCCTTCATTTATCTCTAGATCCGTACTGATATCCATAATAAATAATCTGTATCAATAATCTATATCGATAATTGAGATATCATTTTTAAATTTATGCGGGATTTTTGCCCTTTTTAGACACGTTTGCGTGAATAAACTTTTTTCTCCTATGTGATATTTGGATTAGTTTGCTACAAAAATATAATTTTGAAATAAATTAAACAATAATTTATTGTTAAATCAAATAACAGTAGCTTTTTGTTTCAACTTGTTATTTTTTCTAATGTATTTATGTGTTTAAACGACTAAAAGGTGTATAGTTCAAATTCATCTACCCCTATTGTACTAAAAGATCATACATGAACGGGGATTTGTGTCTTTTACTCTATAGATTTTAACATGTTCTTAACTTTTTAAAGTAGTTACAAGTGTTGGAAGAGAAATTTAGCAAATCAAATTTTGTCAAGCCTTTCCAATAAAAATTCATTTTATTAAATATAGGGTAAATTTAGAATTAATAATGTGTACCCCTAAATAAAAATTTGGAGACAGATAAATGACAAACTAATAAATGTCACACATTTTCTTCCTGATCACCATATTAGGCTTGATCAAATTCAATGATGATTAGGTCTAGACTATGGTCAATAATTTGGCTAGTAGCGTAATTGAGTCTAAAATTGTACATTGGATTTGGTCAAAATATATGAAGTCGTTCGAGCCAAGGATCCAATTTAATTCAAGCCCATGATAGAGAATTAGACCAACAAAAAGATTGGGGCCATGCCTAGCTTTGGCCCAAGCCCATTTCAATTTTTTTGGTCGTAAAGGCAATTAGGCCCAAGCCCCCATAAGGTCTTTGGGAACTCTATAAATAGAGCCCTTATCCTTCATTTTGGAAGGATTTTTGGAAGAGAATAAGGTTGAAGACTCTCCTAAAGTTCTGAGAATCTAAAGGCTAAAGACCGAAACTCTAAAGATTATAGCACTTTGGAAGATCTAAAGATTAGAACTATCCTGAAAAACCTAAAGATTGAAGATTTAGAAGACAAAAACTTCTTTTGAATTCCTAAAAACTTTAAAGCTAAAGCTCCATGAAAACTTGGAATAAAAACTTCCATCAACGTTCGAGAGAAAGCATCAAATATTCAATTATTAGAGATTGTACTCACTACACAATATTAAAAACAATACAATTCAAAGTTATTTTAACGAATTAAATTTCTCTGAAAATTTGAGTTGTTACTTACAAGTCATGTGCTTTAGAAAAATCATCCAACATAAGCAAAATAGTGATAATGACACTGCCTCAAAATTCCGCATACTTAGAGATGTTCACGGAGCGGGCAGGGCCAGGGATGGCTTCCTCGTTCCCCATTTCATTTCCCATCCCTGCCAAATTCCCCATGGGGATCAGGGCAGGGATTCCCCATAGGAAATCGGCGGGGATCGAGTTCTTCGCAGTAAATTTTCTCTCGTTTGATTTTTTTATAAAAAAAATTAATTAACATAAATCACTATGATGAAAGGGTTTTAATCAAATGGTTAATTTTTATATGATTAGTTTCACATGAACAATTAGAATTTAAAGAGAAACTACTCAAAATTTTCAAGTTGAAGGAAACAATTATCTTTCAAATTATTCATATATATAATTTAAATTTATTAGAATTCACAACCAGCTACTTCTGATCAACATCAAAATAATCTTCTTGTTCTTTAATCTAAATTTATTAGAATTCAAATATATTCATTATTTTCACCATTAAACAAAAAATATTGAAAATTAAATATAATATTTATATAATAAATATAAATAACATAATATTAAATTATTGTAATAAATATAGAGAAAAAGCCTAACGGGGTGGAGGCAGGGACGGGAAGCCCTATCCCCCATTTAGCTTTTGAGGAATTTTTTTCTCCTACCCACAGGCGCCCGCTCCTATAGAGAAAGTGGACATCTCAATCCATAATAGCATATTGTGAGCAATTGATATACAACAATTTCTCATAAATTTGGCCTATACGCCTTGTATCCCATAGACCACAATTGACCAAAAGTGTGAGGTAAGCAATGATCAATAATTGTACATCTTCAAACACTTCCTTGGAAAGAAAGTTGTCTTTCACTCGGATTGAAATACGACGTCAATATCTAGATTTTAATTTTACAAGGATATCAACTCATTTTTATCAATTAAAATAATTAAAATATTAATTAAATTAATAATTAAAACATTGTTAGATAATAATTTCATTTTATGTTCTTAAGTTTTGTATTCGGTTTGGTTTCTCGTATTTTCAAAAATCTTTAGCCAAATTTCAAAGACTATACACTACTTTTTTTAATTTCTAAAATTAAGCTTGATTTTGGTTTTAAAATTTACCTAAAACTTTAAATCCTTATTTAAAAGATGTGAAGATCATATTAAAGCATATCAAAGAAATAGTGAAGAAATAAGCATAAATTTCAAAAGTAGGCTTAAAATAAAGATATTGAAGATACAGATTAACTCTTGAGTATTAATGTTGAATCTTCTGATCTATAATTATATCAACCGATGTTTTAATTTTCTTTACTAGTAAATATGCAATAGTGTGTTGTAGTCTTGAATAGGATTAGCATTAGTTTACTAAATTCCAATCTTAAGTCTTAATTAAAAATTCGATAAACTCTTGCATCCATTAGATTAATACAGAAACTCAATCAGTATTTATGAAATGTAATCTATAAAACAAAATGTTAGAGTAGATTGGAATGGAGCAAGATTGGCTTGAAGGTTTGTCTGACTTTGAAGAATCATTTTGATTTGCAAAATATACTTTTACAGCGAAGGAAGAAAGAAACTAGCAATCTAAACAATCTTGAATATAATTCGAAGTTTCTTAAATTCATGTAAATGGCAATAGAAATATCACTAAAACGTAGATATATCTTAAAAGATCTTAAAAGATCATGTGAAAATATTGATAGAAATATCTAACATATCGACAAAAACTTAATACCTACTCTTAAGCAGCTATATTTGTCTCAAAGGAAAAAGAAAGACCCATTCCATCTATCATATTACAAAAAGGAAATATAGGAGATAAAAAAGGTGAACAAAACTGCAAACAATGGAGGAAAATAAATGGCATTAATAGATTATCCAAGTTGGTACCTGAACTCTTTGATTCTTATTTGAAAATGTTTCTCCAAAGCATTCATACATGGAGGCTGCTGCTTCACAATCAAGGGGGGAAGTAGATTCATATCTCCCCGTTGAAGTGGAGGATTAGGCAACACCATTTACTACATGCCTACAATGGAGACATTTGAAAGATATATTTCTCCAATGCCTTGATGTGGGGAAGATACCAACGACATGAAATACAGTTGTACAAATTATAAAAGTTATTTATATTACAAGTTTTAAGTCCAAACAAAAACAGCAGTCGTCATTGTCGCTTGTAAAATTTGTTATGGTAAGCTTACATAGGACTAGCAAAGGCGAACTTTGATAATCTGGGAAGAACAGAAGGCAAAATAGAATTGAATCAGAAGAAGGCCAAACAAATAGGACCCTGAACTTTAAAAACGCTTTACTGGTCTTAAACTTTAAATTGTGTTCGATAGTTTGTGTCAAATAGATCTCCGCCTATTCAAAATCATTATAAAAGTCACGGACCTACTAGACAAATTTGAAAGCAAACATGTCAAAACCTTAATTGGACACTTTCAGTTGAAGAACCTATTAAACGTTTTTAAAGTTTAGAGACTTATTAGAGATCTTTTAAAATTGAGAGACTAATTAAACACAAACTTGCAAGTTCAAGAATTAAACTTGTAATTTAACCTATGAAAAATGTATAGAAGTATAAAGACTTACAAATGTATATACAGCACAATCATATAGAGGCTGACTGCAAGTCCTTTCGACTCCCACTTTTAGTCTCGACAAAGAAGTCCTGAAGAGGGATCATTGAAACGGAACTCGCCTTCAGGCTCTTTATTGCTTCGGCAGTTGCCAATGCTCCAGCAACCGTTGTTATTATTGGTACTTTGTATGCAAGAGCCATCCTCCTCAAATGGCGTCCATCAA
Organism: Citrullus mucosospermus; assembly: GCA_030954485.1. NCBI lineage: Eukaryota > Viridiplantae > Streptophyta > Magnoliopsida > Cucurbitales > Cucurbitaceae > Citrullus > Citrullus mucosospermus. The sequence goes on along the minus strand of CM062063.1, from coordinate 36,524,850 downwards.
TCTGATCAAGATCATCGCCAGAACTAGTGATTATCATTAACTGAATCAGTCCATTAGCAAGTATGTCACCGGCATGAGGCCGCCCCTCGTGCAGCTTCAGCACTCGCTCAACAGGAAGGCCTTCCAATTCAAGAACATGGGCAGTTCCAGAAGTTGCAGTGATGCTGAATCCAAGCTCTAAAAATGCCTTCGCTATTTTGGAAAGGTGGGGCTTTGTCAAGTCATTCAAACTGAGGAACAGAGTTCCAGAAAGTGGTAACTTATTCCCTGCAGCGATTTGAGCTTTTGCAAATGCAATAGGAAACTGGAAATCAAGACCCATAACCTCACCAGTGCTTCTCATCTCAGGCCCCAATAGCACATCACTGCCTTGGAACTTCTCAAAAGGAAGGACGGCTTCCTTCACGGATACGTGTTTGGGGATGACCTCTTTGGTGAAGCCAAGCTCATATAGAGACTTCCCGGACATGACAAGCGAAGCATACTTAGCCAATGGGTGCCCAATGGCTTTAGATACAAATGGGACCGTGCGGGAAGCACGTGGATTTGCCTCAAGCAAGAAAACCTCCCCTGCCATAGTGATCGCATACTGACAGTTCATAAGACCACAGACATTTAGCCTCTTTGCCAATTTTGTTGTCCAATTCCTGATAGTTTCAAGGCAAGATGATGGGATTGTTTTCGTTGGGAGTGAACAAGCAGAGTCACCCGAATGGACACCAGCCAACTCAATATGTTCCATTATCCCACCAATGGTCACATTCCCATGTGAATCAGCTAATGCATCAACATCGATTTCAATAGCATCTGATAGATATTTGTCGACTAATACGGGACGTTCTGGATCCACTTCCACAGCATTTTCGAGGTAAGTCACTAGTTTGTCGTCACTGTACACAATTTCCATTGCCCGACCACCTAGAACATACGAAGGTCGGACAACAACTGGGTAACCTATATCCTTAGCAATGGAGAGTGCATCTGCTTCACTCTTAGCAATGCCCCCTCTTGGTTGTTCTATCTTTAACTCGTTAAGGATTGCATTGAACCTTTCTCTGTCTTCAGCCGCATCTATGGAATCTGGAGAAGTACCCCATATGCGAACATGTCCATCACCACTGGCACATTTGAGCTTGTTCTCATCTAAATACCGCTGTATGGGGAGAGCCAATTTCAAGGGTGTTTGACCTCCAAATTGCACAATAATGCCATCTGGACGTTCCAAAGCAATAACATTAAAAACATCTTCAACTGTCAAGGGTTCAAAGTACAGCCGATCACTTGTATCATAATCTGTCGACACTGTTTCAGGATTTGAGTTCATCATGATTGTCTCATACCCAGCATCCTGTAAAAACAAGAAGTTACAAGCTAGCACTAAGAATAGCCATTCATCTTACATGATAAAAAGTATGATATGCAGCGCAGTGATTACAGTGTTAATCAAAATAACCTAACAATATTGCATCAGAAGGAATCGAGTCCAACTGTCACGCTAGATTACTAATGACCAGTAAACACGGTTAACATGAGGTTATACTGAAAAATGTTGCAAGAAGATAAGCTTCAGAAACTGTACCACTTAATTCCTGAGCATGTTTCAAATATTTCAAAAAGAACACAAACCTGTAGAGCAAATGAAGTATGGCAGCAACAGTAGTCAAATTCAATACCCTGACCAATACGGTTCGGACCACCGCCTAATATCAAGACCTTTTTCTTTAGAGTTGGGGCTGATTCACATTCAAAATCATAAGAAGAATACATATAAGGGGTATTTGCCTCAAATTCTGCAGCGCATGTATCCACCCGCTTATAAGCTGGGAGGACACCCAAAGATATTCTCTTAGAGCGCACCTCCTTCTCAGTTGATTTAGTGGCAAATGCTATCTGTTTATCACTGAAACCTCTCTTTTTCACTTCATAGAAATCTTCCTTTGTCAGATTAGATAAGCTTTGAGCCAAGAGGTACTGCTCCACATCCACCAACTCCTTTAACTGAGTGAGAAACCACTTGTCAATGTAACTCAGCTCGTGAATCTCATCCAGTTTCATTCCCTTCTTCATTGCAGCATATAGAGCATGTATGCGATCTGGATTAGGAACTCGAAGGCTATACTTCAATTGTTCCCAATCCCAGTCAAGTTGTTTAATGGGTTCACAGCCCCATCCAGAATAGCCATATTCCAATGATCTTACAGCTTTTTGAAAGGATTCTTGGAAAGTGCGGCCAAGAGCCATAGCTTCACCAACTGATTTCATCTGAGTTGTCAATATTGGTTGAGAACCTGGGAACTTTTCGAAAGCAAATCTGGGAATCTGCAAAAGGAATGCAGAAACGACTTATTATAGGGAAGAAGAGAGGTATACAGGTGGGAAATTGATGTGGGGAGAAGCAGGGCCACTAGTAAAGAAGACCAAAACATGTATAAAGTATCAACTGTCATCCAGTAAGCTAACAAGAAAATATACAAGTGCTGTATTTATCATATACATATCTCAAACTTTCTTAACATGAATATGATGAAAATTAAAGCAAGGACATATATCGTCCATAGGTCACAAAGTTGCTAGCCTTAAAATGTAAGGGGGAATGTTTGAAGGAAATTGGTTACCAAAGACAAGGAAGAACATGCATACTCAGAATCTCCTCTAACTATGCTCAATATTTATAAAACAAATTTGGATTTTTAATAACCCAACGTATTAAGATTTGGAATACACAAACTCTGTTGCTCTCAGTTGATTACACAAGGAAAGAGCTCGGCTAATTATCTTCCAAGACTAGATAGAAGTATGTACTTTGGACAGAGTTGAAGTTTAAAATGAATCACAAGTCACAACCATGCTAAACTTTCCAATATCATATGTTCTGTATCTATAGTTTAATCTATGGACCATATCCCATTAATTTCAATTCCAACACCACTAAAAAGATAGCAAACAAATTTCAAGTAAAAATTAGAAACAGAAAAAACTTGCCTTTGTCACCACGTAATCAATTGAAGGCTCGAAACTAGCAGGAGTTTTCTTGGTTATGTCATTCGGAATTTGATCCAATGAATAACCAACAGACAATTTTGCAGCCATCTTTGCTATTGGAAAACCTGTAGCCTTGGAAGCCAGAGCAGAGGACCTTGAAACTCTCGGGTTCATTTCAATTACCATCACCTCGCCATCAGCTGGATTGACAGCAAATTGTACATTTGAACCACCACACTCAACACCAATTTCCCTAATGATAGCAATGGAATAATCCCTCAGCCGCTGATACTCTTTATCAGTCAAAGTTTGAGCAGGTGCCACAGTTATGGAATCCCCTGTATGAACCCCCATGGGATCAATATTCTCAATGGAACAAATGATGACAACGTTGTCGGCAAGATCCCTCATGACCTCAAGCTCATACTCCTTCCAACCCAGCAAAGATTTCTCCACCAGAACCTGGGACGTCAAGCTCGCCGCTAAACCCGCCTTACAAATCGACTCAAATTCTTCCTTATTGTAAGCAATCCCACCTCCAGTTCCTCCCAACGTAAAAGCAGGTCTAATGATCAAAGGGAATTCTCCAATCTCACCAGCAATTTCAATACATTCCTCAAGCGTAGTCCCAATCCCTGAAGGTGGTGTCTTAATCCCAATGTTCTTCATAGCCTGTTTAAATAACTCCCTGTCTTCAGCTTTCTTAATTGCATCAAGCTTCGCTCCAATCAACTCAATCCCATATTTCTCCAGTGCACCACTTTCCGCTAAAGCAACCGCCAAATTTAACGCAGTCTGGCCACCCATAGTGGGCAACAGAGCATCAGGGCGTTCCTTCTCAAGAACTTTCTCAACAAGTTCTGGTGTCATCGGAGTAACATAAGTTCTATCAGCCAATTCCGGGTCCGTCATGATCGTAGCCGGATTGGAATTAATCAACACAACTTCATATCCCTCTTCTTTCAACGCCTTGCAAGCTTGAGTACCAGAATAATCAAACTCACAAGCCTGCCCGATCACAATGGGACCTGCACCAAGAATCATAATCTTCTTCAAATCAGTCCTCTTCCCAATTTTCCCACCTTTATTCTCTTTGATCGTCTCCTCGTCATTTGTCTGGCATCGAACCAAACCGTTGGGGCTATACAGCTTCCGAAACGGAGAAAGCCGGTCGTGGCATGGGTGAATCTTGAGCGAAGTTGATCCAACTCTGGTAGTGTAAGAAAAACACCTGGCATGAGAAAGATTGGAGAAACAGGAAGCGGAAGAACGAGAAATGGAAGAGGATCGAAACAAAATGGACTTGGCGGTGAGAGATTGAGAGGGAATCAAACAGTAGCCCATCTCTCAGCCACACTCCAAGAGCTTACAACAGAAATGTTAAAGGCGTCAGAGAGAAAGAGAAGGAGAGAAAAGCAAAAGGAAGAGAAGGAATGAGAGAAGGAGAAGAACAAAGGAGAAATGAGGGAGAGAATTTGTAAGACGAAAATGGAAGGTTGGGATTCTGAAAATGGAGTGTAACTCAAGAGTGTGTAATGTTGGAAAGAAGAAGAAGAAGAAGAAGGATGATCCGGACAGAGAGTTTGAATATTAGGGTTTCTAATGTTATGCCGCGTGCCACTTCTCATGGGCCCTTCAGTTGGCCCACTGTCTTCTTTTCTTTTTTCTTTTTCTTTTTTTTTTTATTTTTTTTATTAAAATATCTAATTTCCCGTTTGATAGTCATATTTTTTTGTTTTTTTTTTTCCTAAAATTAAATTGATAAATATTTCTTCGACTTATATTTTTTTTCTTGTATTTTCTTTAAAAAAAAAATCATGGGAAATTAATTGTAAGAAGACAGGTATAATTTTCATAGACTAAAACCCAAAAACCTTTTAAGTTGAAATAATTTTAACTATTATATGATTATAATAGAGTATAATTTAAAATTTAAATTATAATTGTATATTTATTATAGAAATTTAATTCTATCTTAAAATTTTAAAATAAATTATAAATTCACTATTTAAATTTACTGTATAGTTAAAATTGATAGAATATAATGTCCTGGTATAATTATATAATGTTTTTTAAGGAGACTGTAGTTTTTAGCTTTTTAAAATTGTGCTTTGTGGTTTTTTACAACTTGCCGATTTTTTTCCTAAATATTCGAATTTTTATATAAATTCTAAAAAAAAAAATTAAAAATTTGTTTTCAACAGTTAAGCCTTAGAAAGTAAATAATAAAACAAAGAAATGAATGAGTGGAAGGAGGGTCTATCAAATTTAATTTTCAATTTTTAAAAATTAAAAATCAAATAGTTATCAAATAGAGTTTTAGTTTTTTGTTTTTAAAAGTTAAGTTTATAGACATAATTTCACTCATAAATTTCTATATTTTATTATAACCACTCATATTTAAAAAAATAATAATAAATAAATAAATATAAAACCAGCTACATTTTAAAAACTAAAAAATAGTTTTTGAAAACCTTTTTATTTTTAGAAGTTGACAAGAGGTTCAAGCATTTCCTGTCTGTGAAAATCATAACAAATATAGGAGAGATAACTAGTATAAGTTTTGAAAACAAAAAACAAGATAGAAGCATATAATTTTAAAAACAAAAATAAAATCATTACAAAATGTTTAGTTTTCAAAATTTAATATGAATGTTAAAACATGTGTGACGAAGGAATCAAACCTCTAATTTTTAAATCGAAAATACAAGTTTTATATCAATTGAATTTTGTTTATTTTGACAATTCTCAAATTAAACTAACTCTTGGCTTATTCTTATTTATTATTGAGTTGGCAAAATTTAAATAAACAAGCCATTCTTAATAAAAACAACCTAAATTTTTTATTTATACTTTTGCAAATGCATTGTTTTTATAAAGTAATTAAGTTTGAATAACAACGATAAAAATAAATAATATAAGTGATGACGAATATGCCATGTTTTTTTTTTTTCTCTAGTACGTCAGATATTATTGTTTATCAAAGGATTAATTAACCTTTTTTTCTTTTTTTTCTTTTTTTTTTTTTTTTTGAAAAGAAGGATTAATTAACTATTAAGTGTGTCTCAATAGTGTACTTAATTTTGGACAAATGATTAGCGCATTGATAATTAAAATATCCACAAGATGAACTTTTTCTATACTTAAACATAATTTTGAAGTAATAAACAAATGTTAATTATATTGAAATCAACGTTTCGATGGTGACATTCGTTTAGAAACAAAAGATAATAACGTATTTGATACACTAGTTGAGTCCTATAAACTAATAAAAAATTATGTTTGTTATTTAATACGAAAGTTTATCTATCTAAATTTAGAGATTTGTTAGTCCTATTCAAACTCATTTTTAATTACTTAAAATTAGGTTTTCATCCTTTTTATAGAAAATCTCACCCTTTTTTTTTTTTTTTGTATCAATTTAAATATGAATTTAAATCATGAACTAATAATTTTATCAATTTAAATTATGAATTTTCAAAAGTGTGTTAATTTATGATCTTTTATAAATTTAGTTTGAAAAGTATCATATGAAACACATAAAAGTTTAATCTATAAGGACCATTTATTAAGATTAGATTTGAAAATTGTCAAAGAATTCAATTCATATGTGTGTAGATTTCTTCAAATATAGGATTAGTACAATAGAGTATTAAAATGATGCATAGACAAGTTTCAAAAGAAATCTTAATTGAAAGTTTAAATTGATTCAATTACGGAAGTTTAAGAGTTTCACCCAATGATTATCTAAAGAAAAAAAAACAAAATAGATGGTATAAATTGATACGCTTTTGAAAGTTTAAGATTTAAATTGATACAATTATTAGATTGTCCTTTAAATTGATACAACCTAAAATATAGAAGGTAAAATTGACATTTCTCAATATTTTGTATTGATTTTTACAAATCAAGAACTTATAGAAAATAGCTTTTAGAATTTCATTTATTTGTACCTAACATTCCCAAACTTCAATTCTCACAAACTAATTTCTTAAAATTATTGTTGAAAAAAAAAAAGAATCTCCCTAGAAAAGGTTAATTTGGATAAAAAATAAAGATAATAAAAAAACTTTAAGAACATTATATGGATAATGAACAAAAATAAGGAAACATAACATGACAATCAATGTCCACTTAGGGCACTCATCAAAAGGGTTGAACAAAAGTCAGTGAAGCAAAGTTGAGAAATATGAGGGGCAATTCTAACATTTATAGAAAATAAATTAACTTTAAACGGCATTCATAGATAATTATGTGATGTATCTAATTCTCTTAGTTTACATACTCAATCATTTGATTCTCGTGTATTTGAAGTAAACAAGGCCTGTATGATGTATCATTCTTATTCCCTTTGAGTAAATGAACTATAGAGGTGATTACCTAGCAATAGTAGTGAAATCATTGATATATCGTTTGCTACTTCATAATAAACATGGAATGATATTTATATAGAAGTGTGGAGTTTGAATATAGCGATCTTAATCACATAACCAAAGATTATCTTACTTTGTCTCGTCTAGATATATAATTGAGTAATAGCATATATATGTCTCACCTAGAATCAACTCATATTGTCATATATAAGAAGTTTGATGGCGCGCAAAGTTGATTTGAATGTGAATTAATAACTTAACGTATTAAATCAATATTTCACATCACTTTTTAAGTCTCTAGTAATTAATATCGTACACTCTTGACACTCATACTCACAAATATCATGAATTTTGACTTTAAATTCTGTCTTATTTAAATCTCTCAAGCTATAAATATGGATGTTTTTTTTTCTTTTTTCAGTGAGATTGTTTTTTTTAAAAAATATATATATATATATTTGATACCTCCATCTTTCAAAAAGAAAAATGATAAAAAGAATTATTGAATAAATAATAGATTCTTGTTTCTCCTATATGGACTTTTTTAATAATACAACTTTGGTAGAATGGACCACTTTCCCATTAACAAAAAGAAAAGCATAGTGAATTTATTTAATAAGAATTTAATTGATGATAAATGCAAAATGTTCTTATGTCACCATATTGGATTTGAGAGGCTTAGTTTGCACCTCATGAATAATTGAATATACAAGACAAATGAATTTTAAAGATGATTTGTGGAGAATGGGGATAGTGGAGGGTTACTATAACAACTTTGATGTAAGCTATTATCATAAAAGTAGTTATATATTATATAATAAAATTCAAAAAAAAAAAAATCCATCAACTTACCTAAAGAATAACGATCTTGGAACAATTCACTTCTAATACTTTCAAATTTGTAGTTATTGAACTTTAATACGTAAAAGTTTAATCTCTACATGAAAAATATCTCATTAAAAATAAGTGTCAATTTAATTTGTTACAATTTAATCTATACCCATGAATTATTTAATCAAAATTAAGTATCAATTTTTTCATAACAATTGGTCTTCATATTTTTCTAAAAAAAGAAAGAAAGAAAACTAGTCTTTTAAACATATATAGTATTTTGTCCCTAATCAAATTATCAATCTATACACATAAAGAAAATCTCATTATTTGATTAAAAATTACAAAATATTTTCAATAGTCTTGTCGTTTAAAACAATTACCCTTTTATGTATCTTGTAATTAACTTAATTAAAAAGTTTTTAATAAGCTCCCTTCAAACTTTTGATTTTGAATCTTTTTAACATTATAACCCCTAAGGTATTAAATTTTGTTAACATGTGACATTTCCATCAATATTTTTATACGTCCATACGTTTAACATCGACGATTCCAATATATTATGAAAAATGGGTAAAACATGAGAAAAAATAACAAAATGTAGTAACATTACAAAATATATAAATAATAATTATTTTAACTCATTATTTAAGTGCAGATATTTATTTATTAAGTTAACATTTTCTTATTCTTTTTCCAAAATTGTTCATCTACATTAGCATTTTATCTATATTTTCATCGACATTTATGTAAAATGGATACTTAACATTTTTATCAATGTACATTTAAACATATGTTAGAATATAATTGATACAATAATGAAAATTTAGAAATTTATTTAAATTAAAACTAGTGCATGAACAAAATAGATTACTTGAAATTTTTTAATTTTTAAATTTATTAAATTGGCTCATGAACTCAAATGGGTGTGACACTGGTATACGTAAGTGCAGATGTCGAGTAATAATATATATAGTAAACGATCAAGAGATCGAGTATCTTCATTAGGGAATCAAGTACTTAATTCTTTTAGCTTTCAGAAAAAATTTTCCAATTTTATCTAGGATTAGAACTTTGATGATGAATTTTTATAAAATAAAGAAAAACATTTAAATTGTCAACTTAGAAAAGCATTTCAGCTAAGAATGTCCTAGGGTATAGACTTCACTCAATAGATTTATGTTGTTATCTATCATATTTGGTGCGAATGTAATCTTTGTGTCTATGAAGCTACCTTGCACCCTCCCCAGGTGGTTAGTCAGGTTGTGAAGTTGAAGTTTTTCTTTGTCATTCTTAGGGGATGAGGCTTCCATTGAGAGGACTCAAGTAGATTTGCCTCCTTGAGATTTTTTTCCTTTAGTCGTGTCTGCCTTCTTTATGTATTTGGTTTTTTTTTTTTTTTTTTTTTTTTTGTTCTTGTTCTCCTCTTAGCTTCTTTGGTTATGTTCGTGTTTTGATTATGTCTTGACCTTAGACTGTGAAGTTTTCTTCGTTTTATTGCAATTCAATACCTTTGCAAAAAAAAATGATGATCTAGAATATAGCTAGGCTAGATCATGGATACATCAATTTTGTGTGTATGAATGTATGTTTTAATTTAAATCCACGATTGTGTGGATCGGGAGATCAACTATCAACTTTTTAAACTGATAATTTATGTCTTATATATATATATATATACCAATTCTAACATTAGTAGAACAAATTTTGCATTGAACGTCGATCTTGATCGACTTTATAGGAGTACAATGACGGTTGAGTAACTGTCATAGAAAAACACACATTTTTACCAACATTAAATGCCAATTTTATACTAGTTCAAACTTATTGAAATGTTATCTTTAGTGGGGGTTTTCAATATAACCTTGAGCATATAATTAATTTAGCAAAGGATGTGCTTATTGGTTGGTTTTCATCTCCCTTATGTACAACATACCCTTAAATAATAGTAAAAGTTTCAATGATGTCTCTAGACTTTTAAGAATTTTCATTTTTATCCCTAAATTTTCAAATTTGTTTTAAAAAGTAATATTTTGAGAGGTTTTTTTCTTGTTAAAATAAGATGACAATTGACTTGATGACTATAATGTGTATAAATTGAAAGACGCGTGACATTGTTTACAATCATTCAATTCCCATAAATTGATGTAGTAACTAGTGTCTAAAACTCGATTTTATAAATAATTTTAACAAATATTTTCCTTTCGTATATAGTTGTAAATAATATCACATAGACTTTATAATTTTTATATATCAACTTCCCTAACAAATGCAATTTTTTATTCTAACAAAAAATATATATATATTTTTAATAATTTCAATGCTTAAAAGTATTTTCGGATAATTTCAAAGTGTAAATGTTAATATTTTGAAAAGTTTCATCCTTGAACGTAATGCAAATTTAACTCAAAATCAAGTGTATTTTGTATAATTTAATCGATATTTTTTTTTTAATAAATGACCTAATTTTTTTTTAAGAAAAGATAAGTTAGCAAACTATCGTATATAATTACACCAACTTATCATAATTCTTAAAAATAATATTAAAAAAAAAATTCTCCAATTTATTATTTGACCTTTCACTACACAAAAAAGACCAAAATGGGGAAATAAATCCAAAACCCTAACTTAACCTTTGAATAAACCCAAAGGGGATTGGTCATTTCCATAGTTGCAAAGGTCTTTTCCCCATTCTTTCACTTTCATTCTTCCACTTTATATCCCATTACTTTCTATCGTTAAAAAAACAAAAACCAAAAATTAAAATATAAAAAGTTGTGATTCAAATTTATTTTTAAAAAATATGACAATTTATGAGTACTTAAAGGTTTTTTTTTTTTTTTTTTTCTTGAGCAGAGATGGGTTTTTATTTTATTTTATAAAATTATTTTTTTTTGAAAATGTATAATTTATTTCAAGACTATGGTAAGATTTGAATGCGTTTGCAAAAATTACCTTATTTCCTAAATAACTTTTGCAAATTTAATGACATCATAAACAAAAAGAGTATTGAAAAGTTAAACTTATAAAATACTACTTTGCGCTATAAAAGCATTTTATCTTTAGTTTTTTTTTTTTTAATATAAATTTTTATTTTATACTTGGTTACAACTATGTAGATCGAGGTGGCTACAAAACGAAATATGTATGGATGTGAACTAGACCATAGATATGAAACAACAGCATGTAATAGTAGAGATGTGTTTGAATGCACAAATAAGTTCTTTGTCTTATTACATGAATTAAAATGGTGTGTGATTTCAAGTACAAAACGTATAGTGAAGACATGGTTGAATAGACAGCTAGCCACATTGTTTACCTAGCTTGTTTCAACTATTATTGAAGTTGGAAGTGCATGGTTATAGAATGTTGTTATTTTATTGATTTGATTGGGAATGTTTAGGATAAATAATGGATGAAGTTTGATTTAGTTAGGTTTTGTGGGTTGTCCTTTACCACTGATATTGGGGAGTGAGTCTGAGTCCCACTCCTACCTCATCTCAAACACATTTCTCTCTCTAAGTTGAGTGTTGTATTTGTTTTTCTCTTTGGATATTGGAAGTCCCTTCTCATTACACGATAAGGATGACAACAAACCGGACCTACACACACACACACACACACATATATAAATTCTAAATTATTCATCAATATCTCTTCTCAACAAACTCATAGTCATGTAAAATTAAACTATGAAGTAATTGGGTCTATAAATGATAGAATATTAATCATCAACATAGGACATAGAAGAAGCCATAATATGGTGTATATTATTATAAAAATAAAAAAATAAAAATAAAAAAATCAAGTAAAGACATACATGACAGAATTGTAACCATATAAAAGATGAGCCCAAGTGTTTGGCTCTCTCTTTTGGATAAACAAACACTTGATTAAATGAGAAAAGTTGCCACATGGGTAACATGCCAACGAAACTTCTCAGCAACAAAACTACAAACCCAACAAATGGAAATCTACTTCGAATGACCTCCTCTTTCGGCATGACTGCAACGTCGTGTTTATCTAAATGACATATCCTAAAGTTTAGGACTTAAATTTTAATTGATAGGGATATAAATTGATATTTTTCCTAATTTTTTATAGCTTGTAAGTGAGAAGAGATATAATTTTTGTAATTTAATACCCTTCACAAAATTTACATAAAATAAAATCTTGAGAACAATATTTCTCCTAGATTAAGATTCTTATTGCGTTGTTTTGGTGTGAGCTAAAATGAGTTCTGTCTCAAGAGATTGGAGGTTCATTAATCTCCTGCCTTGCAATTATATATTGTACTAAAGAAAACACATATGTCATTATGATGATACAAAATATAAGATAAAATCTACCTATGAAAATATTCCAAGGGTCTATCTAACTAAATATTTCAAAAATAAATCAAGTAGTCAACTAGAATATCCTAGAAAGGGTTAGCCCAAACAGTCATGGGCTGGCCCATTACGAACCCAATCAGAATTTGCCTGATAACTTGAGAATTTAACAACCAAATTTGACCTAACCTTTTCGTTAACGGTTGTTGATTAAAACTGCCTTAATTAAAGTAGGTACTATGCACCATATACAAATTTGATAATGGTTAGAACATTGTGTGATGTTGGTTGGCTAATTAATGTTGTTGAAGCGCCATAAAAGAAGGGAAATTTGGTGAATAAAAAAGAAAGAAGTAAATAATAGCTACCTACTTAAGAGTTGATAATTATGTAAAATAGTGGACTTAAGTCGTAGAGAATAAAAAAAATTGTTAGTTAAATGTTTATCGTCATCTTCATCTTTCAACCTCGACTTCTCCATCTTTGCTTTAGTCTCGTCAAACCTCCACCCTTGATGAGCTTTTTTACAAAGGTCAATTACAAAATTCGCAAAGCAAAATTCACCCATTACAAAGTTAGCTCTCATACATGCTTTCAAATAGTACATAAGAACAAATATGACCAAACAAAATCACAATACCAAAGCTCAACTCAAAACAGGTCCAACTCATACAATAACATATTTCAATCAACCCACGTGCCCTTGCCTTAACACAAGAAAAAAAAAATGGAAAAGGTGAGTATTATTAAAATACTCAGCAAGTGACTCCAAACGAGGCCCACCATACATAAACGTGTCACACAGACAACTAGATGCATATGACGCTCACACAAGAAACATACATATGCCTAGATGTTGAGATACACGAGTTGCACAGACCATCATTATGCTTAACACTTTGGCAACAAACAACCCATGAGTTATCACACTAGGTCACACAAACATATCACACAGATTGGGTGTATATATCTCACAATTTAGGGCTTGTGTCATGCATAAATGCGTCACACAAACTTGCCGCACATACTGTCATGAATTGTGCACAACACGCTTCCAAACAATTATTCTCATATGCAACAACATAGAAATAAATATCATCACGTTGGAAACCAGTCGTGAACCATACACAAATATCTAAATCCATAGTTAGAAAACCTCTTACCTTGAATTGAATCCAAGACTTACGGATTAACCCCTTTTATCTCATGGAACCACACTCCAATTCCCTAACGAAATTCAACATCAATAGACCACTTAAATCCATGATCAAGGTTTAATTCTAACTAGTAAATTAACCTTGGAATGCTTAAAACACTTACCCATAAAGTCCCCTTGATCCGCACCACCTAAACTCCACCGGTTGTAACTTGAATCTAAACCAGAGGGGTTACCGACGATGGGCAGCACGACATGGCGGAGCAACAACCAGTGGGCGGTCAGAGGGAGGTGGATGATTGGCGGTTGGCAGTAATTGACGGCGGACCCTTGCTGCTGAGGGAGGTTTCCATGCACCCAACAACTTAATGCAACAAAGAAATAAGAACTCTATAGTGAAATAAACCATAGCAAATTAAAGGCCATCTCCATCCACGTGTAAGTTTGTGATGGATGAATAAATATAAACTAAAGTTAAAACCAATTAATTCTAATATCTGTACATAAATCATTTTAGTAGATTTGAGATATGTGATATAAGAGAAATTTGAAAAATAGTACATAGTAGTTTAAAAATTGGAAAATCCGAAATGTTCAACTACTTAATTTCTTCCCCATTATTAAAATCCAAATGTTTTTGTTTCATATATTTGACAATTTCTTTTTTTAAAGAAAAAAAGTTATTATAAAATATATATATATATATATATATATATATATATATATATATATATATATATATATATATATATATATATATCAAACTATTTATAAATATAGCAAAATTTTATTACACCGCGATAGACTCAGATAGATATTTATCACTTATGATAGATGTCTATCTGAATTTATCGCAGTCTATCACAAATAAAAAGTAAAATTTTATTTTTTAATTATTTTCAACTGTTTTTCTTTAACATTATTTTTTTTAATTTAACATTAAAAATACTATTAATATTTCATGTTATAATCTTATTATTTAATTAAAAAAAAAACTTTCTATCCATTCGAAACACAATCATTAGAAAAAGAAAATTTAAAATATTGAAAAAATCATAGGAAAAAGTAAGATATTTACAATAATTTATGATATATAACCAAAACCAGAACAAGCATTGCTAGTGGATTTTTAATGCATTACGGCGAGAGCCCCTTTTTCTATAGTTACCACTAATTTGTTGGGATGTCACTTTTTTCCTAAGTGGATAGGATAAGGAATTAATTAAATGATACGCTTTTTCTATCAAATCTATATTATTTAAAACGTTTTAATTCGTCATAGTTTACATTTCTCAAAAAATATATAAATATGTAGTTTAACAAAAATTCACATAAAGTTATTCTTGTCGTTTCAACATCCATTAATCATGTCTCTATTACTCATGAATATAAAAGTTGACTGATGATAAATTTACACTACATAATATTTATGCGAGTTTAAAAAAATTTAGATGAAAAAATTATGTTGTAAAGATTATAATATTTGTCGATATATTTATAAATCGGAGAGTTTGACATCGATATTAAAGATTAATCAACATCTCCACTATCTTTTATAAAATCCCATAAAATAAAATAAAAAAAAAACAAAAATAATATATCATCTATTGATTCAATAAAGATATCTATTAATATTTTATAACTTAATTTCAAAGTAAAAATAATTCAATTATTAATTAAAATATTAATTGTTTTTTATTTAGAGACATTGTAATTAAAAATGAAAAATTTGTATAAATAGCAAAACTATCACTTTATCGCTAAATTTTTTTTTATATTTATAAATAATTTAGCTCATTTTGATATACTTAAAAATAACCCATTAAAAATGCTAAAATAGAAAATGTTCAATAAACAATAAAAAAATATATATATAAATTTAGCTATCAATTAAACAAAGCTTTAAATTTAATTTGGTCTTTGAATTTTTATATTTTATCATTTTTTTTTTATTTAGACTTTCAAAATATCTATTTTAGTCTTTAAACTTTTATATTAATTCAATTGTTTTGCTAAACAGTTAAAATGTATATTTTAAAATGACACAATAAATATGAGTTTAATATTCCCAACCAAATAAGTTAGATACAAGTATTGAAAAAGTGAAAATTAGATGAAAAATAATACTATAACAAAGACAAATGATTGTTTAAAAAAGTCATAAATTAAATAAAAAAATAAGGATCAAAATGCTATTTTCTTAATAAAAATAAAATTGAGTAAATTATAAAAATCACCTCTGAAATATAGTAGTATTTGGCAATTATATTCTTAAATTTTTCAATTGTAAAAATTGAGCATCTAAACTTTTGCAAGTGTTAAAATTAGACCCTCAAATTTACAATAATTATTGAAATTGGACCCACAAATGATAAAAATAAAGCCCTTAAACTTGTACAGATGTTACAATTAATACAACTATATAAATTCAAAAGTTGAATTTAACCCAATTTTAACAATCTGGAGGGTTTAATTAAAAATATTGATTTATACAATTAAATATGATTTTGAAAAATTAGTGTGTATGAGCAAAGCGGTGGGCCCTGCTTCCAGAAGGAGATGGGGCCACCCACATTTTGAAGACTTGGAGTAGAATTGATTCATTCCAATGAATGTATATTTGGATGGGTTTGCTTCTAGAAGCCCTTACAACTCACATGTTCCACGTCGACAGGGACTCTCCACCCTCCACGTCATTTTCCATTTTTTAATTCCAAATAAACTTTCGTAAATTGTAGTTTGTAT
The DNA here is from genome assembly GCA_030954485.1 of Citrullus mucosospermus. NCBI lineage: Eukaryota > Viridiplantae > Streptophyta > Magnoliopsida > Cucurbitales > Cucurbitaceae > Citrullus > Citrullus mucosospermus. The sequence continues at coordinate 36,508,432 of CM062063.1, read as the reverse complement.
TTATGATCTCTACAGTCTCGATTTATAAAGTTACAGATAGATAAACTAATTAATAGGTTAAATTTATTTATAAACTAAAATGATTAAGTTGTTAATAATAAATCGTTTTCACGATAGACGAGTACTTAGTTATAGTTGAATTTTTAATTAACGATGAAATAAGATTTATATTCATTAAGGTGGGAGTTTTGCTACATTTTCTCATCTCCTTTTCTTTTCTTTTCTTTTCTTTTTCCCCCCTTTTTCCTATTTGTGAGAATTCATCATACTTATGAACTTGTAGAAATATTATTAAATTTTTATCAACGTGTCGATTCTATCGATATTTTTACATTTTATTGAGTTCAGCATCAATAAGAAAGGCAAATCAACATTTCATTGTATCGTAAAAAAAATATCCATGAAACATAAAGAAATAAGCAACAAAATGTCACTGATATCAAAATAAATATAAATAATAGACTTGTTAACTTATTTAAAAACCATAAAATATTTATTTACTAACTAAATTTTTTTTTAAAGATTCGTTTTTATAATTTTTCTAGAAATATTTACCAAAATCAACATTTTATCAATATTTTTATCAAAATTTGTGTAAAGTTAACCTCTTAATATTTCCATCAAAATCCATATTTTTAAACTTTGCTGAGAGTATCATACAAGGCTTGGCCTTTCGTAATTATACTTTTAAGTTATTTAATTATTGGCTACATGGGCCATTTATTCAGCAAATAAAAATTCATTTGTACATAAATAAGCTAAGTGGAAAAAAATTGTGATTTTCTTTTGCATGTTGATTCATTTCAATAATGAAAAAGATAAAAAAAAAAATATAAATGTTGTGGTAGGTTTTGAATCTTATTTCTGTTTAGTATTTATATTTTTAAATATTATACTTTTAACATTAAATTTTGTGTTTAGTTTTTAGTTGATTCTCAAGTCTAGTATTGTTACATTTTTATTTTTGAATTTAAAATTTATTTTTATTTAGTATCATTTCAAGATTTATACTTTTACCCTTGGTTTTTCACCGTACACTCATTTTTAGGCTTTGGTACTAATTTATTAAAAATTTTCACAACATAAATTGTTTTAAATTAATTAAGTGAAAATTAATACCAATGACAAAAGTGAATATTAATGAAAATTCATGGGCTAAAGGATAAAACATTGAAATATGAATCGAATGGAAACTGGATGTAAAATTCAAAAGTTGTAAAAGTGTGACGTTTTAAAACTTAAGGAACAAATGAAAATTAAATTAAAAATTAAAAAGTAAAAGTGTGACATTTTGAAATCTTGTAACTAAATTGAAACCAAATAAAACAACAATTATCTAAAAAAATAATTTTGGTTGAATTTTTGACCCAATATAAGAACTTCAAATTAAAGAGAGTTTGGTGGTAAAGTATCCATCTCATCATGGTTGCACTCCTTTGGAATATTATGCTTACTTAAGCATGTCTCATTGTCCAATCACCTAATATAATGATGATTACTACTACTTAAAAAAGGGATTTAGATTAGTTCTTACTAAAGTATTTGGCGACTTACTATTTATTTTATGATTATGTTGGTCCATGTTTTAGATTATGATAACTTGATAACTAAATCATGATTTATGAAATATGCTTGGTGGTTGGTTAGTCGCAACTGTAATCGTACTCGTGTAATACAATTTAGAATTGTTATTAAATGTCAAATTTGTTGTAGTTATATTATTTATTTACTGATGTGTCACATACTATTTTTAAAATGTTTAATCTAAAGCCAATTTTGTATTATAAACCAACTTAAATGTATTTTAAGTTAAAATGTGTTTTTGAAAATTGAGTTTATAGACACTATTTTTAACTTCAAATTTCTTCATTTGTTGTATACTTTTTATCAATGATTTAAAAGACCAAGCTAAAATGTTACAATATCAGTCTTTAAATTATGAGTTTGATTTCAATTTAGTCTCTAAGTTTCAAAATGTTACAATTTTACTCTTGAAATTTGAATTTTATTTCAATTTGGTTCTTAGTTTTCAAGATTTTACACTCTTAACTACGATTTTCTACTAAATACTTACTTGAGTCTTTGATGACCGATGTTAATGTCTATTAGTTAATTTAAAATAATCAAAAGCATTATAATTATGTAAGTTTCACTCTTTTTTTTATTTTTTTTATTTTTTTTATCCCTACTTAAATTAGTTTTAATTTTTCACTTCATAATGATTTTAAACTAATTAATAGACATTAACGCCAAAGACTGAAATAAGTATTTAGTGAAAATTAAATGTTAAAAGTGTAAAATCTTGAAACCTAGGGACCAATTTGAAACAAAACTCAAATCTCAAAAGGTAAAATTGTGACATTTTGAAACTTTGAGACTATATTGAAATCAAGCTCCAAATTTAAAGACTAAAAGTTTAACCTTTTGAAATCTAGGAACCAAAATAGAAACTTGATCCATAATTTAGGGACCAAAAGATATTTTTTCTCTAATTCTTTTTAATTAAAAAACAAACTTGCATTTTTTTAGAACATGACACAAATTTGAGAAAAGAAATTATTCAAATGTGTTTGTTTTTACCTGTCCAAAACCTTAGAAATTTGGATGTAGAGTAAAGAAATCTGGTTTTAGGGACAAAAAAAAAAAAAAAAGTTCAAATATCCTCCATCCAATATGAAAAAGAATCAGAGTCTATATTTAAGAGGTATCTCAAATGTTTTTTTTATAATTATTTTAAATAATTATATTATATTGTAAATTAAAAGAATAAAATTTTTAAAACCCACCTCCCCTCTAAAACTATTATTTAAAAAAATATATAAATATCATATAATTAGTAATAAAAATTTAAAGAAAAAATACATAATGAATGTTTAAATATATTTTTAAAAAATTTAGGTACCAATTAGAAACATTCTTATAATTTAAGGACTAAAAGTGTATACATTTTTAAAGGTAGTTAGTAAAATATTTAGTTGAGTCAGAGGTGAGTCAGCCATCGATCAATTCCATGTCAGCAAACTTTATACCAGTTGATACGGCCAACACCTTGGAAAAATATCCTAAACCCATTTTTATGTTTATTAAAAGGAAAGTTTCTAGAAACCTAGAAAAGAACTAATTAAAAAAAAAAAAAGAAAAAGAAAAAAGAAAAACCTTGTTCTTCGATGTGGGCTCACGGTTTCTTCATCAATCTTGGTGCTGAGTCCCCGTGAAAAAGCAAGAAAAGGTAACCCTAATTCCCCCATTATAATCCCCACCATCGCCATTTCTCATTCCATTCCATTCCATTTTCTCTCACCACTTCCTTCCATGTCCGCCACCAAGCTCTTCGCATCTCCGATGGCCTCCTCCGTCCAGGTCGCCACCGGATCCCGACGCTCTTCCGCCAGTTTCTACGACATCCTCCGCGTCAACCACAACGCCTCCTCCGTCGAGATCAAGACCGCCTACCGGACTCTCGCCAAGATTTACCATCCCGATTCCCTCAGAAGATCGGATTGCGATTCTTCTTTCGACGATGGATGCAGTTTCCTCGAGATTCACAATGCCTACGAGACCCTCTCCGATCCTGCTACTAGGGCTCATTACGATCTCGCTTTGGCTGCTCTTACTAGACGCTCGTTTCCTCGATCGTCGCGGTCTAGGCCGCACCGCCGGTGGGAAACGGATCAGTGCTGGTAGGAACTTTGGGATTAGGGGTAGATTTGTAGATTTGGATTTCTGTACAGAATTGCTTTGAATGTTCTTCGTATCCGAGGGGAATTTTTTGCGGCTACTTCTTTTCTATGATCTTGATTTTATCTTTTGGTTTGTGGAATTGAAATGCTGAAGAACTTTGGATGGATGATGCGTTTTTCTTTTCTTTTTGAGACGTAATTTTGAAGGGAAAAATAAGACTTTGTTTATAATCTGGAAATTAAAATTGGCGTTAATTTGAAATTAAGTTTGATGTTGACAGAATTAGCTCTGAGTCATTGGTCAAAACTTTAATAATTTTAGAATAAAAATGGTAATGTTTGTTAAGAAACAAAATTACAAGTATTAACCAAGGGTGAATGTCCAAAATGAGTATAAACCTTTTAAAAAATTTTAACTGTTTGCTTGATCGAACAATTTGGTAGGAATATAAGTGTTGTGATTTGTTGTTAACTTAGATTTTAAAATAGTTTGCCTAAATTTCATTTGGTCTTTGATAATCATCTTGTTTTTTTATTTTTTATTTTTTTTTAAATCAAGTTTGTAAAAAAACAAGTTTTGTAAACTAAAAAATATATATACTTTTTACAAATTTGTTTATATTTTTAGAATTTAGCTAAATGTTTAGTTAAAAAAGAGGAAATCTTGACAAGGAAATTATAAGAAAATAAACATAATTTTTAATAATAAAAAATCAAAACCAAATTTTAACCAAATGGAATCTTAATTACATGGATTGCTCTATTATAAATAAATATTTTTCTAGTACAACAAATTAGTAAAATCTAATAAATAGATAAATTCAATATTTCTAATATAAATAAGTTTTTCTAATACAACAAATGTGAGAACGAGAACTTGAACCTCTAATCTCGTAGGGATCGAAGAGCTCTGTCAAGTTTATTAGTCTTGCCTCAAGTAGTGGTGGATCCAGGGTTTTATGTAGGGGCACAAATTTCATATAAAATTAATTTTAGATGCATCAATATGATATTCAAATATGATAATATCACCAAAGTGAATCATAACTAACTAGCATACGAGCATATCTAAAATTTCATACTTAGGGCATAATATACAAGGTTAAAATTTTAGTCCACTAACTTCTAAATTTGTGTCATATATAATTCTTGAACTTAAAAAATATATACTGGATCAGTGAGATCTCGATTTGTGTGTCTAAAACGTAGTACCATACATCATAATAATAATAATAATAATAATAACAACAACAACATAACTATTGCTTGCAAAATTGAAAATTTGAGGCTCAATTGGAAATAACTTTTTTTTTTTTTTTGTCTAGTACAACGATTAATTTTTAAACATTTTTAATATTTTATGAGGTTTTTAGATACTAAATGGAAAGTTTATATATTTATTAGACATTTTTAAGGGACTTAGTTGAAATTGAAAGTTTAGATATTTATTAATCATAATTTTAAAAATTAAGAATTGAATTTCTACTAACTTGGATGTAATTTTAAAATAGCGATAAAATAAATAAAAAAACAAAAAATTTATATGTGAAAACGGTGTTTGTATGTCTTAATTTTCAAAACTTAAAAACTAATAACCAAATGGTCATGAAATGAGTCTAAGATTTTAAAAATGTTTGTACGTACACATGTAAAAGAAATAAAAATTGGTTAAATATATAAAAGAAATAACAAACGGGTCACCAACTTATTTAAGACCTCTACATAACCACTACGACATGCTCCATCTTTGGATTTAAGGGGCACGCATTAATATATATCCAAGCATTAACAAAATGGTGTGCGGGTGCGTGTGTCTGACTGAGAGATATTCAAGGATTCTATTAGTCCCTTCATAAATCTGCTATTGAGTGGTATTCAAGGGTTTTATTAATCATTCTTTTAGAGATTTTCGTGAGATTAAGATATAATTGTACGTTTTAGTTGTTTATTTGCCCAACAAAAACAAAATCTTCACAAAGTCAATGTTTCTCTTAGACCTAATTTGAAGTAGATGTAGCATCACTCCGAGATATCTTCAAACTAATAATTTACAATTAGTAACATGTGTGAGATGATAGTAATAGTTATAGATTCCTCTCTTTTATACTTTTTTTTTTTAACATATTATGCAATAATATAATGTAATTCTCTTTTAGATCGAGTTGAGTGTTGGGTGTACCATTAGTGAGGTGTTCAGGGTCTGCTTAAGTTTGATTAAATTTTAGTGAATTATTCATGTTATAGCTATTAGAGACAATTTATATAAATGTCAAAATTAGAATTTCGTAAATTATAAAAAGTAAAGTGGTTTGATGTTTTATTTTTATTTTCTTTAAAATAAAAGTTATGGAAGTCAAAACAAAACTATATAATATTCATCTCTTACATGCTAAAATCTACTATTTTTTCTTTTTTTTACAAAATTTAATTTAAATTACCAAATTTTACGTACATTCCACTTGTTTCTCGGTTATTTTAAAAAGTAGAATCCTAAATTTTTATTTTTATTATTTTTTAAATACAACTGTGGTATTGAACAGATCTCGTAAGAAAAATTATCTAAAACCTCTCTAGAAAAATTGAAAATCAAGTTGCTATCAGTTTAAATTATAAGCATTAAAATACAATGATAAAATAAGATTGCAATCCACAACTTTGTATAATCTACCCAATGAAATATATATATATAGACCTAACATTATTAGATTGGTTAAATTATAAATTTAATCTATAGACTTCAAAGTTGTTATATCTATTCAGTTCCTATAAACTTTTAATTTGTATTGAGTAGATTCTCTCGAACTTTAAAAGTTGTATGATAAATACTTAAACTTTCAATTTTATATCCAATAAATTTTAGATTTTAATTTTATATTTAATAGGTCATTGGCATTTTCAAAATTTTGAGGGCATGTTTGTTTGGCAATGTAGATTATTTTTTATGTTTTTAGATTCACCGAATTCAACAAGATATAAACTCGATTCATTTTTTTAAAATTAAAATATGTATTATGTAATGTATGGCAAATTATATAATATAACAAAACAACAATTATACAATTTTTTTAAATATAAAATGGTTGTTTTCAAATTTAGCAAAATGGAAATTTTTTTTTACAAATATAGCAAAATGCCTTTGGATAAAAAAACTTTTGTAAATATTTGATACTTTTGTCATTTAAAATAATTGCTTAATAATAGTTTTGACAATAAACATCTATATTATCTAAAAGAGGCTATAGAAATAAACCTTCGGTTTCCCATTTGTACATTTTAGTGATTGATTATAAAGTTATATAATGAAAATTTACATTAAAATTATTAAAATATATATATAAATATCAATTTTATTGATTTAAAATTTTATTAAAATATATATAAATCACTCATGTATAAATATGAGATTCAATCCTGTTATGTTTTCTATTTTATTTTTTAAAAATTTTATTTTAATTTAATATGTATTAAAGAAATATGATATTTTTAAATTTCAAAAGATTTTATTTTTAATGTGATTTTATTTATTATTTTTCTCCGTATATATGTATAGTCTTTTTATCTAATCCGTCTTTAAAATTTTTTAAATATAAAATATCACAAGATTTGATATTATTAACTTAATTTCATTAAAAAAATCTATATACTTGATATTTTAAAATCTTAAAAAACTATCTATATGTTTTTTTCAAAAATTAAAATGTGGATTCTAAAAAAAAAATAAAAAAAAATGTAATATAATCTCTACAAGAAAAATGTTTTCTTTAAAAAATCACATTTTATATATATATATATATATATATATATATATATATATATATATATAATTTGATTAAAAATAAAATAAAATTATGATTTGAAATCTTAATTTTCTTTATAAATAGCTAATTTCAACCCTCATTTTTCCATATATCCTCCCCCTTTACTTTTTTTACTTCTTTGTTTTCAATTTTTCCCCACTTTTTCATTTAATGTTTTTTTTAAAATGTTTTTGTAGTTTTTCTTTTTATACACTCTTACATATTGAGATAGTGGATAAGAAAACACTGATTTAAAGGTTAAGAAATTTAAAAGTTGACAACGTGATAAAGAAGAGAGTGATTCACTATTTTATACTTTTGTATTTTTTTTCACTTTTTAATTTTCGCAAATGTACACCAATGAGTTTAGAGATTTATAATAATTTTCACTAATTTTTTAAATATAATTTTGTATTTTTTTTTGTCTCTCTTTTTACTTTTTGAAAACTCTTCTATTTGCATAAAAAAAACAATATTTTTGTTTATAATTTTAAAAAGATAAAATTAGAAGATAGTCAATACTAAGAAATAATTATTATGAAATTTTATAAAAATATAAAAAACAATATTTTACTTTAAATTAAAGTTTGAAATTAAAAAATAATCATATCATTCAAAATAATTTTAAAAAGTATATAATATAGGTAAGATTATATGAGATAAAAAAAAATGATACTCGGTTTAAATTAAAGTTTTAAAATTAATTAATTAAAGTTTAAAAGAAAGAGAATAATTAAATTATCCCATTCAAATTAGAAAAATATTTTGGTTTAAATTTAATTAAGAGAATCAAAGCATTTTCAAATTCTTTTTTTTAAAACAATTATCATGAAATTTTTTAAAATAATGAATAATTATTATGACAATTTATAATTAAATTATATTTTTTAAACTTTACATATATCATATATCGAACACAGTGTTCGTAAAGAGTTTATTATTAACTAATATTTAGTTAGTAATTACAATTGATTTATAAATTAATATTAAGTATATTTTAAATAAATATTTAAATTAGAATGTAGTTTATCAATTTATGACTAAACACGAAATACAAGTCTGTTATCTTGTTTTTAAATTTTTATTTTTAAATTCTACTAAACAAATCTTTTGAAAATTTTAATATAAAGTTAAAATTTTAGAATTTTAAAATATAAATAATTTATATCTAGTAGATGAATTAACTTCTATTTTTTTAAATATATTACGATGTATTAAACAAAAAAAATATAAATTTAGTATACAAATAATAAATAATATATATATATATATATATATATATATATATATTTGAAAAGAAAATTCAAAATACTCATTAGATACAAAACAAATAGACAAAAACCAATGTTAATTGAAATGTTAATTGAAATTTAGTACTTGTATACAAATTTTAGGCGATTGAAAATAGTTATAGCAAAATTTATAAAATAAAATAGAAGTAGATAAATATTTATTACTTTGCACTATGAGATATAATTTGATATTTTTTATATTTATAATAATTTTTCAAAAATTTATCAATCCCTAGAATTTGAACGGCTTCAACTAACATCGAATTGGGAAATTTGGAAAGGAAAAGGCTTTGGAGAAAAACCAAATACTGTAGTCAATTAGCGACTGTGCTTATCTCCCCCCGCAAGAAAATAAAGCTTTCTTAATCTCCAAGTTCTCAGTAAGGTTGAATTTCATTTCTGCAATTTAACTCAGATTTCTCCACGAGGACTTTCACATCGTGGGGCAGCATCAAAGAACCCAAAGTGATTTTAGTTTCCAGAAGAAGAAGATGAGAATCACTGTAATGACAGCCGACGAACAGATTCTTTCCTTGGACGTTGATCCCAATGAATCTGTAAGTTTCTTTATCATGTTCAATCAGAAAACCCCAACTCCAATTTCCTGCATTATCTTATTTTTTTCGATTGTACCCACCATTTTTTTTTTCCCTGGATTGCTTGCTGATGTTAAAGCTTTTCCTCTTTGCTGCCAAATAGGTTGAGAACGTGAAGGCTCTGCTTGAGGTTGAGGTGAGAATTCGTCTTTTGTTTTGATTATTGTGATCGGTAGCTGAAGAAATTTGGGATTTAGAACTTGTGGGAATTGGACATTTGGATCTTTATTGGGGGAAACCGGGGGAAAGAGTTAGCCCTTTGGCGAATTTGATACATTTTGTGATCCAAAACTGTCGTACATTTAAGATTAAGTACAGGAGAAGTTCTCCTTTTTAATGGTTATGGTTAGCTCATTCTATGTCTGTTTGACTTTTGTTGCTGCTCAGACCCAAGTACCGCTTCAGCGGCAGCAGCTGCTGTACAATGGAAAGGAGATGAAAAATTTTGAAAAATTGAGTGGTTTGGGTGTTAAAGACGAAGATTTGATTATGATGGTATCAGCTGGCGCTTCTAGGTACTTTTCTCTCATTCTCAGATTGCACCATCTTTAATTTTGATCTCAAGACGTAGCCTTACCTGATTACATAACCTAGTAATTGCACCCAAATAACAATGATAACTCATGAATTTGAGTGGATTAATATTGATTAGTTTCTAGTAGTCTGTGATTTAGTATTCCAAATTATTTTGTTGACTGAGGTCTTAACTTAAAGTTTTTGTACCACAATAGATCATAAATGGAAAAGAATTTAAAGAAGGCACTTATTATTATTTTCTCTAAACATAAAAAATCCATATGCCTAACGAACCACCAACAAAGTCCTCCTTTGAACTTTGAACTCCTAGAGAATTGACCCTTCAGTTGATTTTCTTCTATTTGATAAATAGATTTTCTCCCATCTCAGTCTTCCCTTTCTTACACTTTGACAAAAATATAAAAAAGATAGTATGCTACACCTTACGGAAATACAACCGGTTCTCAAACAACTCAAAGTCAAAGTTTGGGGCTATTGAGAACTCCCTAACCATTATCATGGACGATGCTCTTTCCTCTCACTTTTTTTAAGACTAAGAAATACCTGAAAGAGTTGACAAAGATCATATTAATCACAATGATAGAGAGGAACAAGGACAAACATTTCCGGTCTGCTGGTCTAGCAAATATATCAATTTTATCTTCACAATTATCATTGAGCATCGTTTCAAACTCTACCCTGTGAAGGCTTTTCTATGGAACCAATGGCTGGAGAGGAGTCAAAGAACCTTCCATGGGACCGAATCTACTTATGATTTTTTACTTAGCATTGTTCTCCTAGTGATTTTGTTTTGGTGTCATCCCCCCATTTTCTGATTACAGTCTTACCATACTTTTGGCCAAATGGATGTCCATTCTGTAACTTCATTTTCAGGCTCTTAGGTTTTTACCTGATGTAGCCTAAAGAGATAACAAGGAGAATACTCTCCCGGAGTCCAATCAAATCTTTATTATTATGAAAGTTGGGACTCTCTATTTATAGAGAATTAAAAGAATCCTAAAAGGATAACTAAAAAGAAACTAAAACCTAATTGGGTAACTAAAATGGAATTAATATAGGATTAACCAGGATCAATTTGAATTTACCAAATTATCCTAATCCTATTACATCATTACCCTTTCTGTTTTGCAAAAAATTCCTTTCATCACTGTCTTCCAAAAAATAACTGTTAGGTAAATGCTCGGGACATAATTTGTTCACCTTTTGTGGCTCTAAGAATGTAAAATATCAAATATTGGGATTGCATTTGGTTGTTTAGGGCGTGATTTATGATGCCAATGACCAATAATATAATGGTTTTTGAAACCCATTTCTTCTCCCTTTACTGGTCGTTGCCTCACATAAATATCCCTAAATGGTCTAATATCTTGTTATTTTTAGTTCCTTCATTGGAGGAGACCTCATTCTCATTTCTTTTTGGAAGAAACAAGGTTTCATTTATTGAATGAGATTCACAAAAGGAAAGGTAGGAAAAGGCCTTCCAACCACAAAAGGTGGATTATAAAAAACTACAATTGCCAACATAATTATTACTTTGTAATTAAAAAACTAGAGGATTGTATTGGAATAGGGTGTTCAGTAGAAATGCTTTAACAATAAAGCTCCTTTGAATGTTGCCCTTGAAACTCAAATTCTACTCATCGCAATAGCAGTTATAATATTTTGTTCTTCTTTCTTGGGACATACACCAACAGGACAGTTTTTGGTCACTGTTCAAGGAACTAGTGGATTGGTGATTTACTTTTACGTGGGTTCTTGAATGACATATTCGTGGTTTTGTGGGAGGAGTTTTGAGGAATATAGTCATTGGTTTAGAAGTCACCTTTCTCTTGCTAATCATGAGTTTGATGCTTGTGGAAATTGAATTGTGCCTTTTGTGTTAGTAAAATCTGTACACTTTACACATTATTTACACACCCATGCATGCTTTTTATTCATAATCTAATATCCATAACCTTGCAGTGCTTCTTCCAATAATTTGAGCTTCAATCCAGATGGTTCTGCAGTGAACCCTGAAGCCTTCCAGCAACACATTAGACGTGATTCAAATACAATGGCTCAACTTTTTCAGGTAAAAACTAACATATTGCTTCATTACGAGATTTGCTATTAATTACAACGTATCCTTTTTACTTGGGCAACAAAACAAAATTTTCATTGATTTTTCAAGAGTTGCAATGAGGATATAGAGACTCCACTTAAAAGAATTACGAGAAAGCAAGCCAATTAGAATTGATTGCACTTACATATTAGTTACAGTCTTACATTACTAGAATTATCTCACAAGAAACCGGTTGATATTTAATTGATTCCAACCTACCCTCCTATCTCTGGAATATTTGTCTTCGAACAATATTCATTTCCTTTCAGCCCAAATTCCCTAAAACAGTGCTCTAATTATATGAACCCACCAAAATTTTTAAGTCTCTTCTGAATTTATTCCCTCAACTAATTGTAAACTATAATTCTCAACAGTGGGATAAAAAACTCAAGATATTCAAAATCTTTTGTGTGAGAAAATCCTAAAGCTTTTTGATGAAAGAACAAATGAAAGCCGTTTAACCTGTCTTTGGACTTAGCACACATACCTAGGTTGATATTCCAAAAAGGACAGCATTTTTGAAGTGCTATCAGATGCATTTACTCTAGAAGATAGTTTCAAAACCATATTTGTTGAGTTTTTTTTTGTTCTCGTGAACTTTCTGGTCTTCCATAATGCGTACGCCACTGGTGATGAAAGAGGTTGATTTGAATCTCTCCACCTCACATATGATTTTATTTTCCAAATACTGCATACACCCACCTTTGGAATCAAAGATTTTGTCTAAAACTTACAGACCTAAAGTGTTCAAGCTCCACAGCTCATAACCAGGAACCAAACAAGCTTTATGATCTTTCTTATGTATGCATTTTGATTTCCAGTACTTGAATAGCTCAAACTTAGAAACACGATAGCAAGATGTTAGATCATGATTGCTATGTATGGCGAGTGCTGGCTAATTGATTACATGTATCAACTTGTTTCTGTATTGAGATTCATTTTCTTTATGATGATTATGCAACTAGTGAGTAATTATTCAAGTCATACATGGGCTCTGCAGAGTGATCCTGAATTGGCGCAAGCTATTGTTGGAAACGACCTTAATAATCTGCAACAGATTTTAAGGGAACGTCATCGTCAAAGATCTGTATTACAGCGTCAACAAGAAGAAGAGATGGTGAGTTGATTATTTATTATTCTCTATTAATAGCCCAACTGATCAATAATCTGATTTTGATCTCCTTATTTCTGGTCTATTAGGCCCTTCTGTACGCAGATCCTTTTGATGTTGAGGCTCAAAAGAAGATTGAAGCTGCTATACGCCAGGTTAGAATATTTGATCATCTTGTTTCCTTACAGCATAAATTACAAGTTGTTTCCCAGTGACATTGACATTGGTGGTCAAATGGAGAGTTAGAACTTGTTAAGGCTCATATGAAGATTATTTTTCCCCCCACAAAATTAGGATAACAAGAGGGCTCTGTGGAGTCTTGTTTTGGGTTTCTACTTTTACTGCACATATACTTACATAATTCTCTCCTGGTTGAAATGGAAGAGTTATTGACCCTAGACAATGTTTGATAACTGACACCAGGTTTCATTTTATGAAAAATGATTTCTGTTTTAAATTTCCAATACCTCTGCAGAAAGGAATTGATGAAAATTGGGCTGCAGCTCTTGAACACAATCCTGAAGCTTTTGCAAGGGTGGTAAGTGTTACATTGACCAACATTGTCCACTTGTATTGTATTTTGTTTCATTGTTTGACGTTTCATGTGTAACTCTTCAGGTCATGTTATACGTTGATATGGAAGTTAATGGTGTTCCATTAAAGGTAAGTGGATCTAACACACATCATTCGTTTTAATATTTATTCTACTACAGTTGAGAAAATGTGAGGAGGCACTGCATTTCCACTGGCTACTTTCATTGGTGGTCCTTGATCAATAACTAAATAATTTTAGAACAGATTCAACTATTTGTGATATATGCACATTATTTCTTTACGTCAACTGAGGAGAGAAAAAGGTTTAAGTGCTTTAATGGTATTGTTTTAGGCATTTGTTGATAGCGGAGCTCAATCAACAATTATATCCAAAAGTTGTGCTGAGAAATGTGGGTATGTGGAATCTATGCATCACCTGATTTTCCCCTCTCTATACTGGCATTAGTAATTGGCTTTCTTGATCATTATTTCTATTCATTGCCTGATTAGATTTGTAAAATGCTTAGCATGTGACATAGTCTAGGAAGAAGGAAAATAACAGTTATAATGCCCAGCTAATTCACTGCATGTTAGTTTGTTCCTTTTTTCTTTATAATTTTATTTTATTTTTAAGCCATTGGCCACAACACTATCAAAATTTCTAATGGGTTTAATCACCAAGAAGGATACAACCAACCTATTTTCCTCTAACAACTAATAATCTTGTTTAAAATATGCAAGCATTCCATTAGACATTATCAAAATCTTTGGACATTATGTAACAAAAGGAGACATTCAGGAACCGCATGAAGTGAGCATAATGGAGAAGGGAATTCCATTTTCTATCCAACTTTCCATTTCTATCCAACTAAGGTCTGTCTTAAGCCGTTTGTCTTCCATTCCGTCTTGAAGGAAGAAGTCTTCCTAATGTAATGATGACAGCTGCAGATAATGTATTGGCAGATCTACTGTTACCTGAAGTGGATAATAAGGGTAGGGGATCCCTCTTCCCCCAGCCCTCACGCTGTTTTGTACCTCTTGTTTCTTATCACACACACAAAAAAATATATAATAAAAAAGTAATAATAATAGAAATAAGAAGAAAAAAAATCCACTAGAAGGATCCTAGATTCTGTTCTCTTAATTTTGCATAGTAAATCTTCTACTTTTAAAGATTAACTAAACAGCCTGTTGGTAACAGGAGCAAGGTTTCTTTCTGACATTTCCATTTTCCCAAAACCTCTTGAAAGGAACATGAACTAAGAAGTACAATGAAAGATACAAACATACAGAGCACCATTTTCTAGAAGAATTGAAAAGATGAATATAGAAAGCATACAAACAATAAACTAAAATTTTTATCTTGCATCTTTTTGTGTCTGAAATATAAATTGAAAATTAGATAGTTGAAGTTGTTTAGGTAGGTGGCTTGTATGGTGGTGTGACATCCATTTTATATTTCTACCCGTGAATAATATACTTTAGATGCCAAACATACACTCGAATACAATTCAGATTTTACCTTATTCCAACTGCCTCTTCAATTTATCTACAACAAAATATCTGCATGGTCGTTTACTTCTATACTTCAAACTATCGATGTTGATTTCCTTGCTGGTGATATCGTTAATTCTGTGACTGAGCTAGTCAAGGATGACCAATGCTGTTTAGATGGCTGCTGCATCTTTCTTACAAATGCAGATATTTTATATAAGATTGAAACATTGAGGTTGATTGTTCTTTTTTTTTTTTTTTTTGGGGGGGGGGGGGGGGGGGGTGATCATTAGATTGTTGAGGCTTTTAGATCAACGCTACAAGGGCATTGCTCGTGGTGTAGGCCAATCAGAGATCTTAGGTCGAATCCATGTAGCTCCAATCAAGGTATGGAATCACTATTATTTTTTTCTCGTTGGAACCAGGCCCTATGTCTATGTGCAGTAATGTATTTTTGTTTAACTTGGTAAACCAAGCTACATAATCTTGACTGTTGAGCATCATTTTTTCATCAATATATTTCCTTGTGTTTGGTGAAGGGATTTTATTTGCTTACTCCTGTCTAAAATCTTCACCGGTCTCTTTTTTCAGATTGGTAATATATTCTACCCCTGCTCATTTCTTGTACTGGATTCTCCAAATATGGACTTTCTATTTGGTCTGGATATGCTACGGAAACACCAGGTAGCACTCTATGCTTTTATTGGACTTGAAACTCATGGTTGAACTTGTTGTTGAACAGATATCATTCCTTCGTATTGTTTGAAAAGTGTAGCTATTTTCTTGCAGTGTATTATTGATTTAAAGGATAATGTTTTGAGAGTTGGTGGAGGAGAGGTCTCCGTACCATTTTTGCAAGGTTGGCTTTTTTAATTTGCGAATTTGATCTCCACCCGCTCATTTTTTTAAGTATAAGTATACTGAAGTTTCCTCTCGTGTTAAAACTTTATGTTCAGAGAAAGATATTCCCCCTTCTCTTTTTGATGAGGAGAGGCTCTCCAAGGAAGCCTCTAGCTCTGGAGCACCGGTGAGTTCTTGAACATTATTCTCTTACTAAATTTCTTATATTTTCATTTCCATGTAATTTGAAAAGAAGTTTCTAGTGTCTGTACGTTGTACCAATGTCTACAAAGAAATTTAAATCCTGGATTTCTAGATATCTTTCCAAATTGTGGTATCATGGTTGCCAAAGATCAATACAAAGTGATATGTTCAAGTTTCTTGTACGACTCTGCATTTGATGCTGATGGGATAAATTTTATGTCGTGGTCAGTTTTCAACTTTCCACTCAATGATTAGCATATTTTATGTATGATAGAAGAAGTTAGGGTGCAGAATACGGGTTTGTCCATTTAGATGCTTTTTGGTTACATAGTCTGAGGTCAAAGGTGCTTGCACGCAGGGGCTTCTAATTGGCGTTAATTTAAAAATAAAAAGTCATTTACAAAATTGATCGGACACTATTTTCGATATAAGTTACAAGTGTGATGTGATGATACCCATTAAGGGGCTCAAAAATCTTCCAAAGAAGTTGAAGTATCCTTCAATTCCTTTCAACAATTTTATAGAATCAGAACTTAGGCCTGTTGGTTTTGCTAGACCCCAAAGATACCTACTCTCCAGTCTTCACCCATGACAAACTCCATTAATGGCTACAAGGTTGAGGTTTGCCACCCCACAATCAATAATCATGACAACTATTCTTATAACATGTTGATTAATGATTATTATTATTATTATTATTATATATTGGTATGATAATAATAAACAAAGAAGAGTAATTGAGTTATTAGAAATATTTCCCATAAAAAAAGAAAAAAGATTATTAGATATATTAGTTGGAGTGACCGAGTGGGAGATAATGCTTTCAGGAAAAAGCAGCTGTGTTAACTTATAAATCAAAGATGTTCTAGAGTTACGAGAAGAATTCAATGTGTCTTGGATGAATAAATTTTCACATCTGCCTGTGTTTCTTTTTAGAGAACATCTGCCTGTCTTTCTGAACCGTCCGTTTTATTGCTTGCTTTTTCCAGGTGGCTTCATCCCCAACAGATAACAGCAGAAATGCAAGAGCTGGCCAGCCTACAGGTGATAAATGATATCAGTTTACTTCTCTACATTATGCGATGTCTTGATATCTTCTATTCTTCTTTGTTATTTTCTTGATGAAGAGATGTTAGGTGTAATCAATTGGGAGTCCTTTTTGTACCCCTTTTTAGCCTTGGAGATATCTCATCTCCCCCTTTTTGTATGATCGTTTAGTTGTTTTAATATGTGATTCGTTATAGAAAACGTGCATATATATATATAATCAAGCGGTCGGGGATTCAAAATCTCTTTCTAGGTTTATGGATATCCAAGGAAATTCTATCATAATATAGCACTATTCTCCCACAACTGCCCTTTCTATGTGTCCATTTCTTACTCTTACGTCTAATTTTTATTTTGCTTTTTCTTTTTTCTTCAAAGCAGGAAATGTTGGGGGAGCAGCCCAGGTAAATTTGTTCTAAACATTTATGTTTAATCAGAAATTCAATCTTCAAATTTTGATGGTTGCCTATTTGTTCCCTTAAACTGAAAAAATTGTATTTATTATCTTTAGTTTTGTGTTGAGGTTCTATGTATAGTTTCACTCATCAACTATCAACTAAATTATAACATGTGATGTCTATTGGACAAAGGCACGCACTGAAGTGCAATAAAGGAATTAATATGGAAATACGATTTAAAGTTGATGGATGTAATTTTAAAGCTAAGGAACTAAATAGGCAAAACCATCAAAGTTGAGGAATTAAATTTATAAATTACCTGGCATATTGGGTATGGCATATTGGGTATGTGCTTCGTAATCCATTTTGATTAGGTTTGATATTGTGATCACAGGGTCCGGAATTCGAAGCCAAAGTAGCAAAGCTTGTAGAATTGGGATTCCAAAGAGAGGCTGTAATACAAGCTCTCAAACTATTTGATGGAAATGAAGAACAGGCAGCTGGGTTTCTTTTTGGATGAGTAATCTGAATACAAAATGTTTGGAGTCCATTTCTTTGTGGATTATCTGTTTTAGACTTTTCAACTATCAATTTAATCCACAAACATTCATCTGCTTGCCATTCAAATTTTAAACTTATATTCAAACAATATTTATGTTAAACCAAAAGCTCAAACATCATATTGTTATCGTGGATATTTTCAAGCTTTCATTATTGTCTTTTCTTCCTTGTGCTAAAGATTAAGTTATATGATGTGACATGAATCTCATTTTTTGCAAGTCACCAATCAAGAACTTAGAAATAATTTTATTTTCTTCAATGCTGTTAAATGTTCTTTCCAAGTTTGCATTACTGAATTTACCTGTTCATTGAATTAGATATAAAATTGTTCAAACTTTCCTTCATCTCAACTTTGGAGTACAAAACCATGTTTCGTGCGGGTAGTTTGAAGAATATCTTTTGCCATTCACGAAGTACAAATGTAACAAATACTAAATGCATATTTGGTAGCGATTTTAAAAAGGTTAAAATCAATTTACAATGTATTACAAGTTATTGGTTGGGTTTTGTTAGACATGTATATCAAATAAACTACTTATGCAAATTTACGAGGTAGAGATTGTTTAGTATGTCACAGACTAGATGTGAACAAAGTGAATAGCTATTATGAATTTATAATGAGGTTATTATCGTATATGATAAGTTAGCGTTGTAGGTCAAAAGTTTGACAACATACTATTCGTCGTATGATGACAAACTTCTTGAATCCATTGCATTTCACGTTGGTTTCAGATGTGTAGGATACAAACCACGACCCCTCCATTCAATGTTCTCCATGTCAACAAACTTTTAAAAATAATAGTAACATTTAATCTCCATATGAAGATATACGCTAATAACAAGATCTATCACATTCTTTCCAAATAACTTACTTTAGAAGTAAAAAGATATATCAATCAACATTCTTTCTAAATTTCAAATAACTTCGAACCTCACTTAATTGGACTATGATTCACTTAGTGACTTTTCATTTCACTTGATAGCTTTCTAATCTTACATAGTAAATTAATTATTAAGTACTTATATACTCAAACATATGGGTAATGTACCTTAGTTGAATTGAGCTAACAAAGAAAAATTCTTGTCCTTAACAATTGTACAATATGTTTGGTAGTGATTCTAAAATTGTTTAAATTATTTTTGTCATTTTAAAAATCAATCTAAAACATGATTTTAATCTTTCAAAAACAATATTGATGATATGAAAATTGTATTTAAAAATATAAAATTAAATATTAAAACAATTTTGAATCATTAGAAGAGTGTATTTTTAACCTGAGAAAATGATTCTAACAATTTTATAACCATTCCTAAAGAACATGCATACATGTAGTCGGTCAATATTTTAAGTTAATCAATCATTTAGATAAATCAATAACAATCCCATTATTAAAGTTAATGAATAATTATTAGAGTTTGAAAATTGCTAAACAATAAAAATAATACTAAAATATCAAGTAAAAAACTAATGTAGTTGTTAAAATATATATTTAAAAAAAATCGTTAAATTTCTAAATTTTGAGATTTGTGTTTGATTTAGTTCCTAAATTTTTTAATTTCATATTTAATCCGTTGAATTTCAAATTTTTTAAAATTCACATATCAAACGATACACATAATTGAAAGTTTAAAGTTCCAATAGTCATAGACATAAAATTTAAATTTACATCTAATAAATCAATTATTTAAAAAAAAAAAAATCAAGAACTTATTTGACATTTTTCAAAGTTTAGGGACTGAATAGCCACAAATCACAAAGTTAAAAATTTGAATTTATAATTTAACAAGAAAATCTACAGTTACATTTACAAAAATAAATACTTACAAATATTTCAAAAAAAATTATCATTCAAATATTTCAAAATTTTCAAGAAATTGAGTTGATGACATCATTATTCAAAATGTTGACGTTGACAAGCATGTTGAAGTCTCAATTGTGATGAAATGTCAAAGGAAAAATCTATAGATTGCTGATCTATATTTCTATAGAGATTATAAAAACAAAATATTAACCAAAAAAAAATGTTTAAATTAATAAATACATTTTTAAAAAGTTAAAATATTTATTATTTATATTATATTTATATTAATGACATATATTTTTTTTGTATGTTTGATAAATTTTTGGGCAAATTGCAAGAAATCATCCCTAAATGTTGTGGTACTTGCAATTAAACCCTCAAACTTTCAATTTTAAAAATCAAACCTTCAAAATTATATAAATGTTAAAATTGAGTTAAATTGGACCTTGAAACTTATATAATTGGATAAATTATAACACTTGTATAAGTTTAAAAATTTAATTTTTATCATTTGTAGGTCCAATTTTAACACTTGAATAAGTTTAGGGGCGTAATTTTTAGCACTGAAAATTTTGAGAGTGTAATTGTAACTATCACCATATTTTAGGAGTGAATTTTAGCATTAGCATTTGCACTAATTTGTTGATCTATCCTTCCCTTGGGTTAATGTCAAAACCTATAAAAATATGTGAATTGGAATTTGGAAAGAAGAATATTTAGGTGCACCCAAGTCAAACATTCTCCACTTTTTAACTTTTTTTAAAAAAACTAATTATTTCTTTAAAAAATACAGAAACACATGTCAACATTTAATTGGATATAGCAAGAGCAGGTACATTGGCTAAGTTTTTTTCATTTGGAAACGTATGATTAAGCGCGGGTGCGCTCAAAAGGGTTGAAAATAATAAAAAAGCATAAGCATAAAAAGATACCAAATATTCCCTCCATTATTCCCATCTGCATCAGATTCTAATTTTTCTCTTCTCCTTCTCCGCTGCATTTTTGATTCCTCAACTCTTCTCTTTCCGACGGATTATTTTCTTCCTTCCTTTTTGTTTGATGGATTTGCATCCTTCATCTTTTCCCCGAGGTACTATTTATGTTTACTATTTCTTTATTCAATTCTAATGTGTTTGTGATTAGTACAAGCTTTTTGTTTGTATACAAGTTCCGAATAGTGGAGCTTTTCTTGAGGTTTCTTTAATAGCTCCCAGAATTTGGTTGATGTGATCACACTGTTATCGAGGTTGGTTAGGTTTATGTTGATTCTTTTCAGATTCTGGCAGCCCAAAAGTGTTCTAATATTCTTATTGCATTACCATGCCAAATCTGAGGCCAACCATTATGCTATTCATGTCATACTCTTGTTCCAGCATATATTACTTTTGTGTGTATTATAATCTTCTATGGTTAATGCAGTATTGTTGAGAGCATGAACCTGAAACATTTGAACGACTGGGTTGATTTTCACTTGCAGATGGTTTTAGTGCATTATGGTCTATGGATATGAGGGTATTGTGAGATATTGTGTGATGCCAAACTGCTAAGCCATGTAAGCATAAAGTTCCAAACACAGAACATCAAATTATTTACATTTTTTTCAATTGTATTTGTATTCATAACACCATCATCTATCATGACAAATTTCAGGACAAACAATTAGGAGAAAGAATCACCTTCAAGGTAACAAATTCTGACGCTAAATCCTTGTAGCAATCTTATGTGTATACCATATACACACTAACATTGACCATCCCCCCTTCATCAAGCTAGAAACCTTTCCAAGCATTAAGAATTTCATGGAAGATTTCAGCTATTAGATCCCTGTCTGCATTCTGCAGAAAGACATTAAATTCATCTCGGATGTCGAGTATCTTACCAAACTTCACAAGATACTGCATGCAGCTGGTCTTCAGTTTTGGCAATTGATAAAGAGATGCATTCTGGAGTCTTTCAAGAACATTTTTGGCATCAATATCTTCTAGCAGACTATCATGACAGGCTTCTTTTAGGTCATCTATGTCATATTTATCAGCTGCATGAAGAAGTGCCAGTCTATGGGCAAGAAACTCTTCATGTTGGATATTACCATACATATAATTAAGCAAAGCCTGGCAAGCTTCAAAAGACATATCAGAGATGTTTAACGTGGATAGTTCCTTTTCTTTCAGGTCATGTGAAAACATCCTGTGGAAAACAGGTGATCGTGATGCAAGAATAGCTCGATGGGCTCCAACACTTCCATCAGAAGCATTAATTATGATATCGGTGTGGATGCTTTCCTTCAACATTCGACCTAATGAAATAAGAGCTCTTGAATTCGATCGCTGTTGTGTCAATCCATCCGCCCAGATGGAGCAAGGTTCCCCACCCTATTAGTAATTTGAAAACAATGAGTTCAAGGAGGAGCTAAATAGGTATCCAAATCCTTCTTTCTTTAACACACTATTTTTTCTTTCAGGCATAAATTTTGTCAACTGCTTCGTGCGGCCTGTTTTTATCTATGATCCTTGGATTCTGTGTTATTATAGTTAACCCCAAAATCATCTTTGGAAGAAATATGCTATGCAATAGCAACAGACAAATATTTATATGCTTACCTCTGGTGATGCAACCTTCAAGTCAAGGAATTCGACGTCAATGATGAACTTTCCTGTTAATGGAACTTCAATTTGCCAAATAAATGCGTCGTTGTTTTTAAGCTGTTTGTCTATGATTTCTGCATGGATGTGGATGGGAGAACAACATTGGTCATTAGAAAAACTGAAGGTAAAGTCCATTCACTCGATCAAATTTCTTATCAGAGAATAGCCAAGTTCACCATCAAATAATTACAGACATCTAGTTTTATTTGGATCTATCTTAGATCTCAAATATTTGAACTTATATTCATGGATCAAAACCTAAAGATATAATTCAAGGCAAATGTCTTTTCCATCTGAAAAATGATACTTCTTAAGCAATTTGGAAGCCAAAGAGTCCTAAGAAAATCAATATTCTGGTTTGGATAATGATCAATGGGAGCCTAAATTCAGCTGAAGTTTTGCAAAGAAAGAATCCATCTCTTTGCCTTTTACCCCTACCCTTAGTACGCGTTCTCTGTTACAAGGATCAGGAATCTCTCAATCACATTTTTATTGAGTGTGCTTATGCTCAACATTGTTGGAGGCTCTTATTTGATACATTCAGTATTAGTTGGGTTTTATCAAAGTCTTAAGGGAAAGTGTTCAACAGCTTCTATGTGGCAGCAGATGGAAATCACAAGGTTCTTCTCTATAGGTTAATGCTGTAAAGGCTATCCTTTCTGAACTTTGGCAGGAAAGAAATCATTGCATTTTTCAGAATTCTTCCCAAAGCTCTCTTTCTCGGTTTGATTCAACTCGTTTAAAGGCTTCTCCATGGTGTCATCTCTCTAAATCCTTTGAAGGAATCTCAATTCAAGACATTCATCGTTATTGGACTGTTTTTCTAGAGCATCATTAAGCTTTGGTTTTTGCTTAGTACTTCTTGAACTTTTTAATTTATGATTCCTTGTGTGCAGTTTTTATGTTTCAGTTTATAGTCTCTTGATCATTAATCTCTTTTTATTTTCTTAATGAAAAGCTTCATATCCTTAAAACAAAATCTGAAAACTAATTACTTTGCCTTGAAAATGTACAGTAAAGGAGGAAAATGAAATTACCTGGATGAGTCAAAGCCTTCCGATCCCCTGCAGAGGAGACCACTCGGATGATGAAAGATACAATCGGGGGATTATCCCTTGTTAAGCTCGATATTTCTGGGTATAATTTAACATATAAAAGCCTGTTTTTTTCCACTGATAAATGCCTTCAATCCAAACAAAAAATATTAGACATCTATACATCTCCAATAAGAAGAGGGAAAAACAGATTATTATCGTTAACTTTCATTTTCACTCCTTCAAAAGAGATGTTTAAAAGCTTATCCTCATCTTTCATCACCATACACAAATCAATTTCTTTTAGTTAAGCACGTTTCACAAAAATTGTAGCTTTAAAACGCAAATATGAAGGAAAAAAGGAGTAATTTTACCATTTCCACTTGCCGATTTTGAAAGGATCGGATTTGCGGTAGGTGCAGGAAGCAAGATTTTCGATCCTCCATTGGGCGAGACGGGATGTGGTTTCTACCCTGTAAGCTGAGTCACTCATCCTAGCAAACGCAAGGGCTGCTGCGATTTCATGGATGCAACCGAAGATTCCATCGAGGAAGTGCTCTCCGGACTTTCCCAGGTTGGCAAATTCTACAGATATTACTCATAAACGTTTGTAGAGCAAAATCTGTAAACACAAATACTCTGTTTCTCTATCTCTTGCTTCCCTGTACTGCTTACTGATCAAAGCATGAGAATCTATGAACAAACAAATATGAAATAACGTTGATATTTGGTGTATTTATTGCTTATATTATCTGGTGAAAATTTGACTCTTTTCAGTGGTGCCCAACACGCCAAGATGTTGGCGATGCTTTACGCCATTGATGTTGAAGGTTTGATTTTGGGAAGAGGGTTTTGTTTTTTGGTTGATAGACGAAATGGGTTTGTTTGAAATGGTTGTTTGTTGGCTTACACTGCACTTAATTGGGTCGTGGGTGGTTGGATCGTATGCTTAATGGATCATTCCATTTATTGGTGCTCTGTTTTTACTTTTTGGGGGTTTCTTTCCCACATTAAAATATGTAAATCTTGTTTGTTTGTTTTTCAGGATTATTTGGCTTGGAGGCGTGGTCTTCGCTCCTTCAAAGCAAAGTATCTACATAATCCTTTGTTGGGATTTATTCGTAATTTCTCATGGAGGAGTTAATTGTTGGTGAATCAAGGAAACACAAGAAATAAGAAAAGCCCACTCTGCTTTCATGGACCCCAGTCATGGTCATGCGGTATGTAGCCTTTTTTTTTTTTTTTTTCCTTTCCTGAAATTATATTTATCTTCTTCGTGTCCTTTTCTGGTGGCCAATGATGGTCTCTGGACGCTCAAAAAGCCTCCACCAAAGGCAATCATTTCTTTTCTTTTATAACTATGGTAGGAGATTCAAACTTTGACTTTTTTTTTTGTTGACTTTATGTTTACTATTCGAACTAGGCTCGTAAAGACAATAACTAAAGTCATATTGAACGAAGTTCTCTTATTTAGTATTTACGCAACGGAACCAATTTTTATGATGATCTAGTAGTTAAAATAAGAAATAAGTTAAAGGTTTAAATGCTAGTTTGGTTCATGTACTTTGATTCATTTGTCTTTGTACTCCCAAATGTTCATTTTAAAATTTCTATACTTTAAATTTTGGTTCATTTCAGTTCTTGCTTTTCAATTTTAGTCTTTAAACTTTTAAAATTAAAATAAAATATCAAGATGACCACGTTTTAAAAGTATAAGGATAAAAAAAATATATTTTGACAGGATAAAGATCAAGATGAATAAAAGTCAGAAGTACAAGAATTACAATGAACACTCAAAATGTTTATAAACCAAAATGAACTAACACGAAAATTGACCATAGCAGTATTTAAACCTAGGACAAAATATATTTTTGGTTTCTGAAGTTTGGACTAGTTGTCTTTTTTATATATGAGATGGGCAATTTTAGTTATTGAAGTTTGAAAAAGATTTTAAATAGTCCCTATCCTCTTTGGGCCGTTAGTTACTAACTCTGTGATGATGTTGCTGTTAAGTTTGGTTGATTGTATTGCTGATTTGGCAAATAATTAATTAATTTTTTTGTTGACTAGACTCCCTTTCTTTCTTCTCCATTTTCTTTCTCTTCTTCTACGTTGTTATCGCCGGAAGTCCTTGTCGCCCCGTTGATAGGATTGCCACTGCCGGAGAAACACCATTGCCAATTATTTCTTTAAAATCTCTCTCACTAGTTTCCTATTTATGATTTATATGTTTATCTCTATCAATAATCTAAATTATCTCCATTTCCCAAATTCTCAATCTATCTCTCTTTGGTTCCAATTTCCCTCTCTATTTTTCAGATTTTATATCTACCTTTCTTCATAACTCTATCTCTCTATCTCTTTCCTTATTCTTCTACTTTTCTCCTTAGAACCCAATTTGAAATTAAAGAGTTCGTTTTTGTTGAAGAAAATCAATCCTTTTCTAGGAACAACCTTCTCCATCACACAGTTCCTTAATATGCATAGAGTGAGTCTTATTGTTTTTCGTTTTTTGATTTGTAATTTTAGATTAAAAAAAAATAATAATAGAGGAATAAACCCCAAGTTCTGCATTGAGGGTTTTCTTTTTCTTTATTATTATTATTTTTTTTTCTAGACCAACTTTCTACTTACAAATTTAGAACAAGGCTCATCTTCAAATTTGCAGATGTAGAAGTCTCCAGTGCTATTAGTTATCATCGAAGCATTTCTTTGATGGCGTTACCAAACACCTTTCTTCTGACGATAGCGACAAGCAACTTCCGACGGCAGCTACTTTAACAGAGAAGGGAAGAAAGTGGGAGATGAAAGGAATTCTAGTCAAAAAAAAAAAAAAAAATTATTATTATTATTTGCCAAATCAGCAGTACAATCAACAAAACTTAACAGCCAAGTTTGCATTTTCAAACTTCAAAGACTAAATAAATACTTAATCCAAAACTTAGGGACCACTAATGTAGTTTGCTTTTAAACCTAAGTTAAAACGTCAAATTTCATCTTAAATAATGAATTCAAAAGAAATATATAATAGTGTAACTTTTAACATGCTTAATATATTTTAAAATTTTAAAATATTAATAAGTTCTTAAACTTTCAATTTTAGATGCGATAGGTCTTCATAATCAATTTGAATATATTAAACCCAAAATTGAATGTCATAATCTTAAAACATAAAATTCAATTACTTATTCCACACTTCTAAATTTTAGAATCATCAAAATTGAAAATGAATCTCATGTAACTTCAAAAGGCTCTAGAACAAAAATTGGAGTTTAACTTTAAAGACATTTTAGAAAAAAAATCAATGTTAATCATAAACTTGTTTGGTTGTATCAATTTGAACCTTAAACTTTCAATTTTATCAAGTTTCACACTTAAACAAATGTTGCAAGTTTTACCCTTGGTTCAATTTTCATTAATTCACCCATTAATTAATTTTAATAGAAAGCAATTTTCATAAACTTATTAATTTCAATGAAATAAAGTTTTTCACAATAATAAGTTTAACCAATCTACTAATTAACTATTGAACAATTTTGCCTAAATTCATGAATTTTCAACAAAAAGGAAAAAAAACTTTTAATATCATTTGTCTGTAAAGCTTTGTAAATTTTATATCGTACATATGTTTTATGATTTCTTGGATATATAAGGCTTTTTTATTTTTTTTTGTAACGATGTTTGGAGGAAGAACTTTGAGTTAAAATTGTAACAATTTTAGGTCAATGTTAAGATTTTGAAACGCATCTAAGTTTAATGTGCAAGTGATACACGTTAGATGAAAATTGAATTTTTCCCAAAATTATTTTGATTTCAATGACTTGTTTTGAGAATTATACATCTGATTTTGGAATGGCTTTGAATTAAAGTGTACGCCTGGATTAGCTTACCTTACTTTCTCCCCCTCCTCTATGCTTTCCATAAGAAAAGGAAAGTAGATTAAGTTACAGAAGAGTGTTGGAGACTTGATCGGCAATAAATTTAAATTATTATTATTATTATTACCATATTTGTTATTCAGCCATCATATGAGAGAATTAGAATAGTAAATATTAGGAATGGGAACGAAAATTGACATTTCCTTGATGTCAGTTTAATCATAATGGTTTGCTATTGGAATTACGTTAACATTCCTATTGCTTATTATTTGTATTAGGAAAATTAAACAAACATATAACTATAATTATCTAAATACCCCTTAAAAAAGAAAAAGAAAAAGAAGCTAGGACAACCTTTTTTTAAAAGGAAGAGCAATTATGTAGGGAGGACATCATTTGATTTTAAATGTTATATTATTTAAAAATTATGGGTAGAGTAGAAG
Organism: Citrullus mucosospermus; assembly: GCA_030954485.1. Classification (NCBI taxonomy): domain Eukaryota; kingdom Viridiplantae; phylum Streptophyta; class Magnoliopsida; order Cucurbitales; family Cucurbitaceae; genus Citrullus; species Citrullus mucosospermus. The sequence continues at coordinate 36,480,438 of CM062063.1, read as the reverse complement.
AGATAGGATGAAAATGATTATAAAATAGCTTGTGATCAGGTCCATAGAATAGGGAGAAAGAGAAAGAGATTAAAGGGAATTTTTACCCTTATTGCTCCATTTGATTTTAATAGGTAAAATTAAAGTTTGTATGTTCTTATACAATTGGTTTTTCTTTCCTCTTTGGTGTTGGTGTGCCTCCTAACTCTTTGATAGTGCACAAAGGACAATATTATATCATCTAGTGATTTAAGAACTCTCATTGAAGATGCACAAGATACAATATGGATAATTAACATGTTACTAGTATACTATGACAATAACAAAGACTCATTCTCCATTATTTTTTTTTTAAATAGAGCAAAGGACATTAACATTCAAAATTTAGTGGTAGGATAAAGGATGTTTGGGCTAAAGAGTTGGTGGAATAGAAGTTTAGAAGAGTCTACTCTTTGTTTGACTCAAAGACTAAATATCATCGATTTTATACCTTATTAACTTCTTACACATTAGGTTCTAAGAGTTGACTTTATAACTTCATTTTTTTTTTTTTTTTTTTGTCCTAGAGGTCTATTAGAGACGTGTGTTTTGAAGAAAGGTATGAGAAAGTGGGACATGGGAAGCAGAGGAATCCTAAGGAATCTAGTTTTGAGTTGAAGAATCCCCAAATTGCCAAGATTAGAAGCAACTTCCAAAGGGAATAGCCAACACACTCATCCTTTCCTTGTTATTCAAAAGATAAAAGAAACCCATTTAATATACTTATGGAGAGGTCAGGGTTACTGGATGGCCCCATTCCATTTTATGATTTGAAATCTCAAATCTCATCCATGCACTTGTCCCTTCTTAGCTTTCTGTCCTCTTCTATTGTATCAAATCAAAAAGACAACACTGTGACCAACTTTGAAGGATGTGTTCTTATCATTTTCTGTACGTGTCTTCTTATCATTATTCCACTATTTATGATCTTATAAATGAAAGCCATAAAAGGGAATAAGAGAAGGGAAGGCTCCAATAATTCCTTTCAATTAAAAGTCTCTGTTTTGGTACTTTGTTAGATCAGCCACTTATTCTAAAGTTGAAAAACTTCAAACATACAAACTTATTCTTTCATGCTTACATTGTTTATGTTTATTTTGTGTGTTTAGTGAGTTTTTGAAGTTTTAATTTTTATGTAAAATAAGTGTTTGATGTTGACTAATAGATTCTTAAATGTTTAATCTTGTATTGAATAGATATTTGATCTATTTTAAGTTATTTTTATTTATATTTTTTTAATTCATAAACTTACTAGATATGAAAGTTTAGGACTTTATTAGGCATGCAAACACTTCTAGTCTTTGGTAACGATTTTGTTTTTAGTTTTCTATTTTTGAGATTTATGTTTGTTTCCTCCTAATTTTTCACTTATGGATTTCACTTTTGTTAAATAAAACATTTTAATCCTTAGTTACATTCTAAATGAAAAACAAATTTTTGAAAACTAATGTTTTGTTTAATAACCATTTGATTATTTAATAACCAATCCACCCATTTGAAAATATATGGATTAAAATTGAAAAAAAAAATCTTCAATTACATAACTAAAGTCATTTTTTTTTAAATTTAATTTAATTTAGTAGGATGGGAGGGTTAATTAGAAGAAAAAAAAGGTACTTTAAAAAAAAATTAGGAAAAATGAGTAGTTTGGAAAAAAAATTAGGTAAAAGAGGTAGTTTTTTTTTCTTTATTTAAATGTCACATTTTCTATCACAGTCAATGGGTCAAATTGACGGCATTTTGCCATTTTTTTAATTTTTTTTTTAATGTAAGTTTGAATTATTAATTAAAAGAAATACTGTTTTCCAGGTATCATTTTCCCATAAAGTTCTCATCGTAATTTTACAGGAAAAGTGACAAAGAGTCCATTCCTTCCTGGTATGCTTTAACTTATCAGGAAGGAATTTGCCTCTGTCACGTTTCCACGAAACTTTACGAAAAAAGTGATAGAGAGGTCCCTTCCCATAAAGCATAAAGTGTTGCTATCTGGCTCCCAGGTAAGTTTAATCATTCAAATTGACATTAAAAAAATAATTTTTTTTAAAAATATTAGGATGCCATCAAAATTATTCAATTTGATAATTTAACTTTTGTAAAAAAAAAACTACACCCTTCTCCCAACTTTTTTTAAGTACCATTTTCACCTTTTTTTTTTTTTTTTTTTTTTACACTACTCCATCTAATGAACACGAAATGAAACCTAATTAATATTGCTTAGTAAATTGGTGCAATAAATAAATAAATAAAATGAAATGGTAGATTCATCTAATCAGTGAGGTGCACTACTAATTCCAAACCAACACGCAAAATCACTTTTGACTCCCAACTTTTCCAATTTTCATTAAATATGTAATCACATCAAATGATGACGTATGATCTCCTTTTCTTATTTTTATTTTAATATTTTAATATATTTAATATTTTAATATTGTATTTTGAGATCTTAATCCTTGTTAGTTGTGCTTCATGGTCCCCATAATGTGCTTGCTCACTTCGGGACTTGTTACCCCAAACTAGTTCATGGAGTATCCACTAGTTCAATTCTCCACTATACCTTTTCAACAATGATAAATTATACATTTAGTCCTTGAAATTTAGACTATAAACCGATTTAGTCTTTAAGTTTTAAGAATGATTCAATTTAATCATTCAACTAATGCCTCGTTAAATATCTAACTGTGATGACATTATATGTTCTTTGTTATTTTTGCTAAAAGTAAATAAAAAAAAGTGGGATATTAAAACTTTAGGTCAAAATATTTATAATGATATTAGAAATAGAATAATCTTTACTTGTCTTAATACGATTAGAGTAAGATAATAAAATATTAATTTATAAAAATATTGATTACAAAGAAGGTTATGTCTATGATTACACTATTTAGGGTCAATTATCTCCTAACATTCAAATCTTAAATATTTAATATTTATTTTATGATACAATCTCTACCATCCAAATGAGCGATGAAGAGCAAACTCTTTGAAAAAAGAATATTGATACTGAAATAAAATTGTTGGGTGAAGAAAATTGTCAATATGATAGCAGTAGGAATTTAATATGAGGATTAAATTCAAACTTTTGAAACTATAAACAACTAATTGGAACTAAACCTAATTTATAAGAATAAAACTTTTAAAATCGAAATTTTGTTTAAATTATAGGGATTAAATGTGTGTAATAATAATAAACAACCCGTAAGTTAAAACTAAGCTCAAAGTTTAGTGATTGAATTTTAAAAAATCTAACTAAATTGAAAATTTGTCAAAACCATAACCAATTTAGAAGTGAGAGATTTCGTGCTATTAGTAAAGGGGTTTTTTAAACACATTCTTTAAAACTTAGAGACTTAAATAAACAATAAATTTTAAGAATGTCTTAGTGACTAAATACACATATTCTTAAAAACTTAGTGGAAGAAAAGATATATATATATATATATATATATATATATATATATATATATATATATATATTTTTTTTTTTTTTTTCTAGAGGGATGATTAAGGATGGTATAATTTGAAGAAAATGTCAATGGAAGTATCGATAAAATGTTGATATTAATAGATATAACCCAAAAAAATTATATAATAAATTAAATGAAAAATACATTTTTAGGCTCTTAGTTTTGAATTTAGTTTTCATTTGACCCTTAAGTTTTAAAAGCATTACACTTTTAGTCATTAAGTTTTAAGTATAGTTTCAATTTAGTTCATATATTTCAAAATGTTATAATTTTTACTTTTGAAATTTGATAATTTGGTTCCTATATTTCAAGATTTATAATTCTAACCTCAATTTTTCACTAAATACCCACATTTTATCTTTAGTGTTAATATTTATTAATTAATTTTAAAGAATTATAATAATTAATTAACTTTCACGATTTTTCATCCATGTTATAATTAAAATTAAAATTCCACTTCATAATTATTTTAAATTAATTAATAGACATTAATACCAAAAACTGAGAGTGAGTATTTAGTGAAAAATCTAAGTTAATAGTATAAATTTTGAAACCTAGGGACCAAATTGAAATAAAACTCAAATCGCTCAATGGTAAAATTGTATATGTTCGGAAATTTAGAGGCTAAATTAAAATCAAACTCAAAATTTAAAGACTAAAATTGTAACATTTGAAACTTATAAATCAAATAGAAACTAGACCAAAAACCTAGAGACAAAAATTATATTTTTCCCCTAAATTAAATTAAAAAGAAACTTTTTTACGCTCTTTAAACAAGCTTAAAATATAATATATATATATATATATATATATATATATATATATATATATATATATATATTATTGATATCACATTCATACTAGTGATATTTTGTTTCTTACTTTTTACATTACCTGATTTTTTTTCTAATATAATGAAAATATTGATTCACCCTTTATGTTGATGTTGAACCTTTGAAAATGTAAAAATGTTAATAAAAATGTTGACATGTTGACAAAAATTAATACCATGCACGACTCAAACCACAAAAACGCCATACAACTTTTGGTTCATATACATTTCTATCTTTTATTTATTTTAGTCTCTATATTTTCAAAACGTAAATTTTGGTTTTTGTACATTTTTGTCCTTAAAAAAAAAAAAAATAAATGATTGTAATGGTTCATTTTTATTTCTTATCTTTTCTTTTATCAAAATTTGAACATGGAACTAAAATTGTTACAAAACCTACGATTAAGGAATACGGAAAACGTAAAAGAATAAAGGACCGATACACAAATTTACGTAGTTCACTAATAATGTATTAGCTACGTCCACGAAGCAAAATGGTTGACAATTTTATAAGAGAGAATGTTACAAATTACCGTCTCAAAGTTTAGAGAGTTTATATTACATTTCTCTAAATTCTAGAGTCATAATCGTAAATAACTACAATTAATTAAATAATATTAAATAATAAATTCAAAACACTCCAACAAAAATTAAATCCATTTATTTAAATATACCCAAGCCTAAACCTAACACAATTTATATAATAATCATCATCTTAACATGTTTTGCAATTTTATAAAAATAGACTAAAATATTCATTTAAAAAAAATAGACGAAAATTTAAAAAGGTAAGAAGAAGTTAAAAGGAAGCATCGGAAAGGCCATAAGTCAGAGAACAAAACATAAATCCAATTCTTTTAATTTCATTGAATGCTGTTCCAATTCCCCACTAAAACACTATAATATAAAACCCTTGGATGTTCCCCAAAAATGGGTTTTCAAATTAAAGTCCAAAACTTGTATATATATATATAAATATGTTGAGTTATTAGAATGGGCATTGTTATTATTATTGTAAGATCAATAGCATGCAGCTCCCACAACATATATACTTGTTGGAGAAGGTGATTTCTCATTCTCAGCTGCCTTGGCCACTGCCTTTTGAAAAGCTACCAACATGGTTCCCCACTTCCCTTCATTCCAAAACTAATTATTGCTTTCACATTCTTTCTTCTCTATCTCTCAACCAATTTCATTCCAAATCCATCATTAATCTTTGTTTTTAATTTTAAAAAAGAGACATTGTTGAGTAAGTACAGCTCAAAGATTGAAACAACGTTGGAAGAGATGGAGGAATTGGGTTGCAATGTGATGCATGGAGTGAACGTAATGACAATGGACCAACATCCAATACTCTACAGAACATCAACCCAACCAAATCAAGTCAGTAAGTCCCCAACTCTTACCAACTCCTATATTTTTAGGTTAAATTTCAAATTTGTTGAATATAGTTTGATATGATTTATAGGAATTTAGTTGTCCTTATAGTTTTTAATAGGCTAAAGGTTTTGTCAAATCCTAAGAACTAAATTTTGAGATTGTCTCTATCCCAACATGCTATAGGCTTGGGAGCATTTTTTTTTGTACCCATATATATTAGGGTATTCATTTGATATTTAGAGACTATACTTGTAATTTAACCTAAGTCTAAATTTTAAAAAGTGTTATTTAGGTGTTTAAACTTTCTAGGTTGTAATAATATGTTGGTCCTTGTTCTTCGAATTCTATGTCATTTGGGTCCTTGCATTTTCAATTGTCTAGTTTTAGTCTTCAATAAAATCTTAAATTAATATAGTGATTGTGTGTTCAATCAAGTTTATTAAAATTAGTTAAATAATAATAATAATAATATGTAAAATGTTGTGTAAAACCTCAAGAAATTGTAAATTATAATTGGGACTTTGGGGTTTTGTTTTGGTGTTTTGGACAGACTTCACCAGAGTCTAGTGAGAAGATTTGTGAGGAATGCAAAGGAACTATTGACAGAAAATGGGGAAATTCGCATAACCCACAAAAACTTCATGGGAGATTGAGGAAATTGGAGAAGAAGAAGGATTATTTATTTGTAAAAGAAGAAGTTGAATTCAACACATGGGACTATCCTGGTTATGTGAATAACAAAGGCAGTGGACCAAATAGCAATAGAACTTTTCCTGTTGGATCTTGTACCACTTTCAAGTTTGTGAAAACACTTTCCAAAAAGGAAAGGAAAAAAAAAGGTTGGCCATGTCCATGTCTTTGCCTGCTGAATTTACACAACTTCCAAGTTTAATTAATCTATGAATGATAAATGATGTTTTAGATATGTATGTTTCCTATCCTTCTTTGTGATTCTAAACTATGAACCTTTAAAATGATTTTGAGTTTCATTTGGTCTCAATCGTTTTAAAAGTTCTTACTTGGTTTTATATGATTTCATATTGCCAATTTTGTACTTATAATCTGGACTAGTTAATGTGCATCTTGAATGATCTCATTGTCCTACATGGTATATTAAATCTTTACTACATGGTCATTATTGATTAAACTCATGACTTTTTAACCTATAGTGAATGAATTTTAAGTTGATTAAATACCATTGATCAAAACTAAATTTGAAACATACTCTCCTATACTTCGCATGATATATACTATATTTGTGTTAAATTAACAATGTTATTTTGTGTTGATAACTAAGAAGCATAGACATAGATAGACATAACATAGAAATGACACGTTTTTTAAAGCATACTTTTTTATTTTAAATAAAATTCAAAATATGGGTTGATGCATTAATATGCTTAAAAACTTGATGTATTTCACATTCAAACGTTATTATTATTGTCACATATGTGTCTTTTTAGTCTACTCAAACAAGTGTTTAATGCATGTCTAACACATTTATTGCACTAACAAGTGTCCAATATGTGTCCAACAAGCATCAGAGTGTCTAAGTGTTAAACACGTGTCATACACGAATATGCTAACCAAACTAAAGTATTCATACTTCTTAAGTTGACACACAAACCTATTTGTATTGTTCTATTTAACACTATAAATGTCATAATGGTCAATGATTATGGAACAGTTGTTTTTGGTCTAGTATCAAAAATGGAAAGTAGAAAGCACAAAACATCCTAAACTTCCTTAAAAAAAATTTATGTTATTCAATTTGATTTAACTACATATGGACAAAAATTTATTTATTATGTGATCTTATATCTATTATATCTCATTTATAGTCACTCATTGCATTGGAAAGATTATTGGAATAATACATATTTTTAGTAAAGTAGTAATGATTTTCATGATATCTTCCAAAATTAAAGTTACCAAGAAAGTGGTTAACAAAAAGATCAGATGGAAAAAATGTTTTAATGAGTGTTTAGTGAGAAAAATAGAAAGTACTTAGAGGGGGGAAATTAAGTTAGAGCCAAATCTATAAAGGTACAGAAATTTTAAAGAAAAATGTTGACATGAGTAAAAAAAAAAAAATAATAATAATAAATAAAATAAATAGAGCAAATTTTATGAAGTATGTATGTATATATATATATATATATATTTATAAAAAATAATATAGAGAGAAGTTAGAAATAGACATATTAAATAGGATCAATTGTATTTTAGAATTTGTTATTTACGTTTACCTTCATCTATATAATTAAAAGTCATTTATTATATTATCACTACTAAAATTTAAATATTTTTAAAAATAGAAAAATTATTAAAAATAATTATAAATATATCAAAATTTTAATTTCTATTCGTAATAGACTGAGATACACATTTATAACTTTACTAGATAAACATAAATAAATGTCTATCTGGGTCTATCGCAGTCTATCATAGATAGAAAGTGATTTTTGCTATATTTGTAAATAATTTGTTTTTTTTTCTATTTATAACAATTTTTCTTCAAAATTTATAAATAACAAAAACTAAGTTTAAATAATATTTATTAATCATTTTTGTAAAAAAATTACATACAATTAAACTTTAAATTAAAACTCTCATTCCACTTGTGTAGTATGCATTCATTACTGCTGTGTGTACATATATTACTAGTTACATATAAGAATTAAAATATTGATTTCAATGGAAACTTTTGTAAATAAAAAGTTATAAAGAGTTATGTATAAATAAGTAGTTAACTGACACATACATTTTAATAAGTAAGAAGTATGTGGTTTGAATCTTCCAACCTCATATTGTATTAAAGAAAGGTTCTTTTTACTTCGAATAAAATTAGAGATCTTGTTATTGGTATTTAGATTTATATAAATGATAATAGAGTCATATATATATATATATTTTTCCTTAATGTTTTACAATTATTTATAAAATATATTTGAGGTATTGATTAATATAAATCTAATGACTATATGTATATATATTCCAATCGAAAAATGACGGGAAAGAATATGAAGAATATATAGTATTATATAGTGTATGTATTAAGTAATAACGATTAGGTATCACTTAGGGCATAATGAAAGTACTACGAATGTATCAATCTAATAGAGATATTCTTAAAATCTTTGAGTTCGTTGAGTAGGGAGTGCAGAATGACTTGTTTTCCATCTTCAATATCAAAATAACTCCTATTTTATAAAATCTGTGGTGTACGAAATAAATAAATAAATAATTAAAAACTAACAACGTCCTCAAATAAGAATGAAAATGGTAATTAATAAACTATGAACCTCGACATTTTGGAACATTTATAAAGCTTGGTATTAAATATAAATAAATGTTATTGGAAAACTCTTCGGTCATATTCAAACTCTCCTACATGAATGAATCCATATAGCAACGTTTTATGTTCCCCAAAAATAATGGCTTTTCAAATCAAAACACGTCCGGCGGCCACCATGACCATATATATATATATATATAAATATATCATAAAGCTAATTAACAGTATAATTAAGCTCATCAATGGAAGAATTGTCGAACGATAGCGAGAAGAAAATAAAGCATTACAGCAGTTCCCATACAATACTTCTCGTCGGAGAAGGCGACTTCTCTTTCTCCGCTTGCTTGGCCGTAGCCTTTGGAAATGCTTCTAACATTCTTGCTACTTCCCTCGACTCTAAAGGTACTATAATCTTACCTGGGTATATTTCACATATACATACATATATATATATATATATATATTTAAAATTTGATTAAATAGGTGGGATTTTTTTATATAATTATTTTAAATTAAAAACTATTCAAAATATTTTTAAATATACTAAAATATCATTGTTGGTTAGATATTGACTACCCGTATATAGATAGTAACATTTTTGAGTTGACTTATTTCATTACATTTGAAAAAAAATATGTTTTTTTTTCTTTTTTTTTTAATTTTATAAATTGGTTTTGGAGACTGAATTTTAAAATTTATTGAAAGTGTATCGAGAAGGGATACAAATGGTATCTTATTTATTTGTTTATTTATTTGGTTAAATTAGACCACGTTTGTAAATTACATAATACAATATTCAAAATCAAAATATCGCCTAAAATAAATCTATTTTTTTCATATAAATAATAAGATAATATGAAAAAAAATCACATTTAAATCTTTTATCCCGTGCTTGGAATGATATGTACACATTCTAATTTTCTAGATCCTCCAAATAAATATGAATCTTAATAATATATATATATATTATTTTTTGAAAGAGTCACTGTTGAGGAAGTACACACGTGTGAGTAGAAACTTGGAAAAATTGGAGTTGGCAGGCGGGAGAGTGGTGCATGAAGTGGATGCGACAACAATGAGCCAACACCCACTTCTTTATGACAAGTCGTTTGATCGTATAGTGTTTAACTTCCCTCATGCAGGGTTTCATTTCAACGAACATGACAATTTACAAATTGAGTGAGTATATATATATATAGTTTTGGATTAAGTTTATAATTAATTAGTATGTAGGAATTTTGTTTGACATCCAAATATGGTAGAGTTGAAAGACGTGGACGTGTTTGTTTTGAACAGACTCCATCAGAATGTAGTGAGGGGTTTTTTGAGGAATGCAAAGGAAATGGTATGTGCAAATGGTGAAATTCACATAACCCACAAGACTTCACATCCTTTCAATAAATGGGAGATTGTGAAATTAGCAAAAGTGAATGTTGCAATGAATTGGACTTTAGTTCTCAAATAAATCTAAGTGTTTCGTCTAATCTAATTCTAAAAGGAAAAACTAAACTCTATTTTATTCCCTTTATAAATACAACATTATTCTCTTATGAGAGATCTAAGATCTTGAACTAGATCAATTATTAATATATTCTTTGCTATTTAGTTCTTATACTAATTTAAGTATCCGACTTGTTTTTATTTGTTTTGAATCCTCTATAAATGTATCCTTGTTTTCCTTGCCAGATTTGGCATCGATAGGGATAATTCTTTTTCTAATTTAAAATTTCATATAATTACTTAAAATTAAATTCAAAACTAAAAAAAGAGTCAATTTTGTCATTTTATTTTTGGTCATTTTCAAATATAACAAAATGAGTTAAACTATTTATAAATATAGAAAAATTTCATTATTTATCGACGATAAACTAAGATACAAGTGATAGATGATAATATATTTCCATCATTCAAGTGATAAAAATTTATAATTAATAAATAGTGAATTTTTTTATATTTGTAAACAATTTCATATTTTCTTTATTTATAATAATGAAGATTATTATTATTATTATTATTTGAATTGGCTTATTATCGTGTTCACACTACAGAAATCGTCTATAAATTTCACCACGCGTCGTTTGGAATATCTTTGGCTTTTCCCCTTTCCACCAAAAACGGACGTCGTTTCGTTTCTTCTCTTTCACGGTTTTTGAAACTCTCCCACTTCCACTCTCACTCTCCACTCTTCTATGTTTACCAGCGGCCGGCAACTCTTTCCCCGACCTCCGGCAGACTCCCGCGAGAAGTGGCTCAAGTATTACAGTTCATACCATGAAATACTGTTAGTCGGCGAGGGAGACTTCTCCTTCTCCCTCAGTTTGGCTATGTCTTTTGGCTCTGCTTCCAACATCGTCGCTACTTCTCTCGACTCCTATCGTATGCCTCCGTCATTTTTACTTTTTCATTTGATGAATCGTTTGTGTTGTCAGAGGGATGCCAACTTAAACAAAGCCCTTTTCGACTCTCGTTTCGTTTTCTGTTTACATTTGTGGTTTCTTCTTCTTCTTAGCTGTGATCAGAGGTTTCATCTGAATAAATGTTGCTTTGTTTCATCTGATTTCTGTCTTTTTTTTTTTTTTTTGGTGTTACGATCAGCATTTTCTGTGTTTTCGATTAAGTGTTGTTTTCGTTCATTTGATCGCTATTTTCATCTTTATTTTATGTGTTTTCTTTCTACATTTGGTTTAATCTTTCGATGATGTGACCGGCGTATCGGTTCCCTTTGATTCGATTCCTGTATTTGCCTTTTGCGTTCTAGTCGATGTAGTGACGAAGTACAAGAATGCGAGGTTAAATTTGAGGATTCTGAAGGGGTTAGGTGCGTCTGTATTACATGGAGTCGATGCAGCTAAAATGAAGCGTCATATCGATTTACATATGCGGAAATTTGATAGAATCATCTTCAATTTTCCGCACGCTGGTTTCTTTCGGAGAGAGGACAATCTCTTAATGATTCGGTAAATCCTCTTCTTCTTCTTTGAATCCACATTTTGAGCTTCTGAGATCAAGAAAGTTTAAGTAGCTGATTATGCAAATTGTAAGCTGGATGTATATGGAACGAACTGAGTTTTGCAGGATGCATAAGAGTCTTGTTCATGAGTTCTTCAAGAATGCAAGCCAAATGCTTCGAGTTGATGGTGAAATCCATGTGAATCACAAAACAAAACCCCCATTTTCGGATTGGAATGTTGTTCAACTCGCCCAACAAAATTCACTGGAATTGATTGGATGTGCTGATTTCAATATACTGGACTACCCTGGATATAACAATAAGAGAGGGCAGGGCAAGAGATGTGATCGCCCTTTCTTTTTGGGTGAGTGCTCTACTTACAAATTTAGTATCAACCATTCAGCTAAAACGACACCAAGATGTTTATCGCATATGAATAATAATGCCTTAGCTGTGCAAAGAAACCTCCCATTTCCAGAGATCCCAATCTCAAATCACTGCTATCATCATCCATATCCAACCCCATTTGAATCAGGTTATTCTCATAGGAACATCTCTATGCACAATCATCCAACCCGGTTCGAACTTGATTATTCTTGTGCAACTCATTCTGTCAATGCATATAGTAGATTCATGACAGGAATGCTCGAGAGGATGTCGAATGACGATGTCTATTGGTCAAGCAATTTGCGGTCTAATTATGGTGAGAAGATAGAGAGATCAGAGGCAAGAAGAACCATGCCAAGATCATTCCACCATTGGTAAATAGTAAGTACTCTCTTTTGACTCTAGATGTACTAAAATGTAGTTTTTGATGGGTTGGGCACCATTAGTTGGGGAGATTGTGAAGCTTTCTCAACTTGCTTGTTTGCTTTTTTGGGTATAGTTGATGTCCATCAAAGAACCTTTTTTACTCTTCTTTTGGGAAACATGTTGGTAATGCGATACGAGTTCACTAATTAAATTATATGTAATTAAGAGTCGGTGGTTTAGCCACTAAACCTTCAAGTTTGTATCTAGTATTTTAAAATGTGTATAATAGGTTTTTGAATGTGTAATAGGTCTTTGATCTTAAAATATCAATAGGTCTACTCCATATCAAAATTTTTAAAAATTATGGATCTTAAAATATCAATAGGTCTACTGCATATCAAAATTTTTAAAAATTATGTCCTTGGACTTGTATTTTAATTTTAGGATGAGAGATTTAACCTAAAATGGTGTAATCAAGTTTTGTTTGATTAGCTTGTTTTTCAAAAATTAGAAATGTAAAATTGAAATGGTCATGGGGTTGGCAACTTGGCATTTTAATTTGGGACAGTTCCATGAATAACAAAGACATTCTTAAATTTGTAAATTTAGCAATGGTGTTTTGAAATTTGTAAATTTAAAAAAAAAAAAAATCGAACCTAATTTATAGTTTTTATTATTCCAATTTCATCATCAGCATATAACATTTATACTGGTAATATATTTTATATTTAATATATCAATTAATATAAATATATTAGTTATATAATTGATTTATCAAATTTACCAATTATTATACTTAATTTAATTGTCAACTAGTGCATGACATTTATTATTATTTATAAGACTATATTTGAATATATATTTATTATTATGTTGCTAAAACATTTAGAATTAGTATGAGCACATCGTAGAAATGAGGATATTTTTTTTTAACCAGAGACAATGTTGAAGAATATTTGTTATAATTTAGCCAAAATTTTAATACCTTGATTTTAACCTAGTGTAAGAAATTTATAGCCTATTTAGTAGGTTATTTGAATTCTGTTTTATGTCTCTAGATTCATTGAGTTTAACAAATATACAGTTTGGATTTTGTGAATTTTGTGATTCAAACCATGAAAATTTTGAAAACATCATATTTTTATGTTTTCATTATATTTGTATTTTGAATTTGAAATTTCAAAATGGAGGTTATAGTATTTCATATTATAAACTCAATTTTTTTTATTAATTTAAAATATGTATTTATATAATAGATTATAAATTATGATATTACATAATAACAATAATGCAAAATTATTAAGGAAGTTCGTACGTTAGAAATACATACTTGTTAACACGAAATACAATTTCATTTTCATTGAACCTTTGTTTCTAAATTTATATTTTCAAATTGTTAATCAAGTCTAAAGATTAAAAATAAAAAATAGTTAAAAACAAAAAGTAAAATTTTGAGAATTTGTAATTTTACACTGTGTCCAAATTAAAGGCCAAGAAGTGAGAAAGTGTGTTGGGGAAATTAAGAAAGAAATAAGACATTTTTTAAGAAAAGAAAATTATGTTAGGGTTTCTTGAGCACTGCTCTCTCACATCAAACAATGTATTGATATAAATCTTAAAGACTAAGAATCAAAAATGGCTTTTTCTCTTTTCCCAAGATGCAACCTTCTGTTTGTTTGCAAATATTTACATCTCACAAACATCAATAGTTTTTATTTGTGTATTATCCAATTTCCATCCTTAATTTTCACACTTCACTTCCAATATTACTTTACTTTTTTCTTTTAACACAATTTCATTTAGTCTATATTTCTATCACCTCTCCCAAATGAACTACCTAATCTTTCCATAGGTCTTTTTCTTTTCTTTTTTTTTTTCTTTTTTTTTCCCTCCCTTTTTCAGTATAATCGTATAATGGATTAATATTGTAGTAAGAAAGATCATATTATCGTTTGCTGATTTGTATACTACTTCTTACACGGGAGAGAATAGAACACTAACGCTAAACATTCAACTTACATTAATGTAGTATTTGTCGAAATGAGTTTGATGGTTTAGTTAAGGGTCATGTAATGTCGAAAAGAATCACAAAGTTAGATACAGATGAAATAACATAACCTATTTGTGATTAGGTTAATTTAATTTCATGTACGAGTATATATGCATGTGCAATCTTGGACTATCTGAATCAATTAGCTCTTATAAGTGAGACTACATTCAACAAGAGTGTTGCACTTAAATGAACGACTTAAAAAATCACACATGATTAGGCTGAATTTTATGATTGGTTGAAATTGTTGTTTTTGAAAATAATTATTGACAATTATAAATCAAGTATGATATAAAATACATTAGTGTTTGAAAATTTTCAACTTTAAGCTTGAGAAAAAGCAAGTTAGGTTGTTTTTGAAAATGAATACTAAAGTGTTGTGCTTTAACAATAACAACTAAAAAGTAGACATACCATAAAAAATTTCCATAATTTTTGGGTTTGAATTTATCATTTTCTATATTTAATATGTGATATACTTATAATTTAAATTTATACTTTAGTTGCTCTTAAAAATGGTTTTAGTATTAAGAGAAATAAATGTATTTCTTTTATTGGAAATATACTTATAGATATATTAATATTAATTTTAACTTTTCTAAATGATAAAATTTAAAAAGATTTGATTATACAATAATTTATGTTTAAAAGTAATTTTAATAATTCATTTGTGATCAATTTTTCCCAACTAAGATCCTTTTAGAAATTCACTTTTTAACACTCTCAAAATTAATTTCGACTTCGACCTTGTGGCCAGACAGAAATCACGAGTGAAGAGTGGTGTGTGTTTCAAGAAAGTTCGAGACATCACTACAATTTACTTGTAATTTGTTCAAAAAGTAATTTAAAAAAAAAAAAAGTACTAATTTTCCTGTATAATATATGTACTTTTCAAAAAAAAAAAAAAAAAAAAAAAAGGAAAAAACTGTTGAATATAGGCATTAAGATTAGATGTGGAATACGGATATAAATACAACAAATGGGTATCTACTTTGGAGTTTTAGAGTAGGAGGGAATTGCAATTCCAAAAGCTGAAGTTATTCAATTCAAACAAAGACACCTATTTGTTGGTTCAACTTTATTTCATCTTTCCCCAATATCAATAAACAGCTCATTTCATTGGTCCCACACCCTTTATCAAAAGCTTCTTTAGTTCCCATTTTTCATTTTTTACTTCAATCACCTAATAATTCTTATAAACAATTTGGTAAAGACATCAACTTTCAAGTTTCATCTTCCTCCTTGATTCACAGGATTCTCATTCAGCCTTTGCTCAGATGCCTCCTCTATATCCACCTCCTCCGCCGCCGCCGCCGCCGCCGCCATCAGCAAGTTCACCGTCTTACGCTCCTGCTCTACCAACAACCATATTGTCCCCTGCCTCAGCAGCAGTCGCTCAAGCATCTACTCCCAACCATGCTTCATCTTCAAGAGAGGCAGAGTTGGCTTCTTTGGATCAAATAATCGTACAAAACCGAGCTACCAAACCACATACTCCACTGCTCAATACAAATCATACAGACTCAAGCAAGTACAGAAAACCACAATTACTACAGCAAGCTCGGCCACGACAAACCAATCCAATTATATGGTGTTTTGCATTCCTGTGTCTACTTTTTAGTCTTCTCCTCATCTTCCTTGGAATTGCAACTTTGATCATTTTCCTGGTTGTTAGACCAAGAAATCCTTTGTTTGACATACCAAACGCAAGCCTCAGCACTATCTACTTTGATGCACCTGAATATCTCAACGGGGACTTCACCATTCTCGCAAACTTCACCAACCCCAACCATAGAGTTGATGTGAGATACGAGAATGCTGACATAGATCTCTTTTTTGGGGATAGACTCATAGCAACTCAAGCAATCCAGCCTTTCAGTCAAAGAAAAAAAGAAGTGAGATTACAACCTGTTCACTTGATATCTAGTCTGGTTTTTTTGCCACAAAATTTTGGGATGGTACTTCGACGACAGGTACAAAACAACAAAATTGTCTATAACATCAGAGGAACTTTTAGGGTCAAAGCTTCACTGGGTATCATTCATTACTCTTACTGGTTGCACAGCCGATGCCAGTTGGTGATGACTAGTCCGCCAACTGGTGTTCTAGTTGCTCGGAGTTGTAAAACCAAGAGGTGAAGAAGCAGAAACATATATATACACACATATATATATATATATTTATTGTACACCTTCTATAATATCTCTGTATCCATTGTCCAAATCACAGTTATGGATATAAGTCTGAACAGATCTGAAATATCATTTAAACAACATTCATCTTGTTTGACATGGTTTACACCATGTTTTTTTACTTCTACATTCTGAAACTTAATGCAAGGGAATTATTGGGACAAATAGGATTTGTGTGTGAGCTCTTTTGGTGATTCTTCCTTAACAACTAGCATGTGTGAACCTAGGATCAGCCAACACCAACATTATAGACTACAGAAACAACTGATAAAGAAAAATCTTCAGTTTCATAACTCTGCCCAGTTGATTCATTCAGCAATATCAATTTGACATTTTAGTTCTTAATAAGTAATAACAACCTCATCTTTGACCCCATTATTCTTTCAAGTTTCATGACCTAATAGCCCCCATCAATGGCTAAGGGGAAATATGTGTGACTTGTGAGTATCAACCAAATATCCCTCAAGGATTCTCTGCCAATCACTTTTTCATTTTTGATAGGAACCACTTTTTTTTCACGCTGACATCTTTTTTTTTCATATATGTATTTCCCTTTATAACTATAAATTTCTAAGCCAGCTAACTGATACGGAATATAGTCCAATTCTACCACATTTGCTGCTGTGAATCTCATAAAGTTATTATATACCCTATGGCTACTATGATTCTGAACCCAAGACCTTAAAAGCGTCTAGATTTATAGCTGGTTAGTTGTTCCCTTTGACAGACAATCTAATTCCACTACACCATCTATTATCAATTAATCCAATCAAAGATTTCATTATTAAGCATGTCCTCTAATGAATTTTTAATAAGGAAAACCATACGTGAAATAAAAAGTTTAGATAATTCTCTGCTGGAAGGGCTTGAAATTATAGGGAATATGACATCCTGATCATTCTACCCTCGAACTTTGAGTGCACCTATACCAAAAGGGAAGATAGACTATAGTTGATTTAAAAACAAGCTAGCTGA